>CM059212.1:25447169-26917169 GCA_030347435.1 Clarias fuscus
ATGGAAAGCACCGGAGCACAAACTCACACTCCTGCCAGTCTGAACATCTGTTAGCTTTGAAAACTGTATGATACTTTAGTTTTCGTTCTTGCCCACTTTGCTGAGAGTTATTGATGGACTTCCTGCAGGGAAGGAAAAGAACAGGAAACTCTCACAATGAGACCGTTTCCTGACTCGGTTATCCTTCAACACAACACCACCAGACTTTGATTTCTTAATCAGACCAGTTAAGAAGATATTTTCACAAATAAATATCACTTCTGCTTCATATGATGCACAGAACTACTTCATAAAGCAAAATGTTCCTGTTTTAGATTAATCATGCTTGTGTGCACTGGAATGTGCCGGTTAATAATTACTGGGACAGGAACAGGTGGCTCAAATGGAGAATTCCTTCTTCTTTGTCCTTCACGAATATCTCCCTGTTGTGTCCGTTTGGTTAAGTTCATATTACAGGCCACATTGCTCAATTCCGATTTATTAGGTCAGATTGGATTTGCATGACATTCATAATTACAATTGATTTTAACCTGACTCTAATTTGGAGGCATCAACTATCTGAAATGGCATGCATACACATATCCAGCAATCCGATATGTATTAAATTTAGGACCGCTCAGAGAAATTCGAGCTGAAAAACATCAGATTTGTGCTTCGAACAGCCATAAAAGATCATAAATAAGTGTATTATTATTTAAAATAATTAATAATTATTATTATATTTAAAAAAATAATAAATCAGTTCCGTCACCTCAGGCTGGTAATGTAAACGGAGCCTTAAAAGTGTTTTTATATGATGTACCACCAACCAAAAAAATAAAATGAAGCGTTAACTTTTTTACAACCTGTTTTACTATAATCGGCAGAAAATTGATGTAAATAATTAACTATAATAGATTAAATGCAGTTAAGAATTTAGCTGATTAAAATGCATTAACCAGGAATGTTTTGCGCAATATTTCTCCATTGCTCATATATCAATTTACAATGTGCTCCACAAGAGGGCGCAATTACAGTTTGCAGTATTGGTCATCGTAATTTTTTTTCATTAAAAAAAAAATATTCGTCCAGCAGTACTCTTAATTTTTATTTTATTTGGATTGTTTCAATTAGTCTTGCTTTATTAACATATCTCGAGATAAACATGCTATTTATTATTACTGAATGAACCGACTATCGATTGTTTCAACTATCAGCCAAAAAATGTGCAACATTGGCAACTGTGATGCTTGGACTTAAAAAGAATAGTTCAGCCATAATTTAATTTTCTTTTCATTTTGGCAGATGCCTTTATCCAATGTTACTTACATTTATCTCATAATACATGTGAGCATTTAAAGATGAAGAGCCTTGCAGTGGCAGCCTGGTAGTACTGGGGTCTAAATCTGTGACCTCCTTACTGAGCTACACCTGCCTCCTGTAAATGTAAAACGAGGACATCGAAAGATTGACATGACCTTATCTGATAAATTGCAATGTCTGCTACAATATGTACAGTAGGTGTACGGTCAGAAGTTTAACTTGGCATACACAAAAAGAATCCCTGCATCCTGTCTAAAGGTTATTGCTGACTTTACACATATCTTCATTGACAAAATCTTACAAAGGCTACTTCCAGCACCTGAGCACTACCACCATGTCGCAAAGCCATACAAGACGGTTTCCATGAATATGCTAGTCACAGACTCTGAATTCGGTTTAGCACATCTGGGATGTGATAGAATGCGTGACGCACAGCATGACTATGTAGCTGACAAATCTGCGTGATCATTCATGTCTCAGTCTCAAAGGAAAATATTCAACACCTTGTGGAAACCTACAAATAACCTTTTGCTTTTCTGAGAGCAAAGATTCAAAGATTTCTACATCTACATTACTACAAAGTATTCCTAAGATTTTATTTTTTTTGCATTGAGAATAAACTGAGTTGAGAATAAAACTAATTAAGTTAAGTGAGATGTTAATGTTTTATTGGCCTACTAAACAGACTTTTGCACTCGTTATCCTAAAATTTGTTTAAAATCTATGCAGATGAAGTAATCGTTTTTTTTTCAATCTTGGTACAGGAGTGTCTGGGTTAATGTACCATGCATTATCATGCTACAACATACAGGATTAGAGATTGGGGGAAATGATTTATGAATTGTGTTTATTCATGGATCGCCACACTGACCCCAAAATAGTTTTTTACAAACTATTTTTGCATTTATAATAGAGATGAATTGGTCGATCGGCCAGTGACCAGAATTGGCTGGTTTTCAGTTTGATTGGCCGTGACCGGCTCCAATCTGCCTTGTTCTCCAAACTACAAAGAGTAAATTAGTCCCAAACCAACCCATTACATACTCCATACACCAGTGCAAATTAGTCGAAAATCGTGTGCGTTAGAAGCCCTGTGTGCCCGAGTTACAAGTTACACGCACCCACAATCAATGTTCATTTGAGTTTTGAAACTTTGGAGGCGTTTAAGGAGTTGAAACATCACGTTTTGTTTATAATCCTACAGGTGGCGCACTCTGAACTATTTACACATTTTCATCATGTGCGGACGGAGTGAATTGTTTGCTATGTTTGTTTAGAAATTATAATTATGGCGAATGGCAGATACAGTGAAAGTAAAAATGTAGATTTTTTTTGCCGTTATTTAATTTGTAGTTAAATGTCAAACTCTTGTATTCAAAGTTAGTGTTTATTGTTTAAATGCTGCCCTCGGTTTATAAGTGCGAAAATCGATGTTATAATGAACGGGCCACATTTGATTAATCATTGAACAAAATTAGGGAAAAACATAATATTAATCATTGAACAAAATCAGGGAAAAACATTATATAAAATTGGGATATTTATAGAATTGCAATTTTCTAAACTCTAAATGTAAACAATGAAAGCAGGACAGGAACAGAAGGTACTATAACGGCATGTGTGACTGTAAGACAGATGGCGTGGTGAAGCATTGTAGCTGTGTGGGCAATGAACACATGTGAGTAATCAGTGATGAGTGGAGATTTCTCAGAAGGTCAATGACAGAAAGACAAAAACCTTTTCAGATTTAAATGCACAACGTGGTTCTCAAGATGTGTATCATATTATCGTCACACCAGCAAGGGATGGCACATGTCTGACTCGGCTATATCCCAAGAACACACACTCTCTTAATCCGTCTGTCACAGTTATGTCCTCTTGTTCTCCTCCTAAAGCTTCAGCTTCATAAATTAACCATTTACTTTATCGATGATGTTTACACCACCAAGTGAGCCCAAGTACATGAGGTGCAATGAGCAGTGTATGCACAACAGAACAACAGAGCTACCCTTCACAAACTCAGTCAGTCTGGAGTGTTCCAGTGTTCCCATGGGTTTCCTCTGGGTTCTCTAGTTTCCAGGTGGGTAGTTGCATATGCTAAGTTACACATACACGTGAATGAGTGTGTGAATGTGAGCAGGTGTACATCAGTTCTTGAAAGGTTTCCATTTTGCCTGGCTCCCAGTCCGCCTGGATTCCAAAGAAACGAATAAATGATATATTTTTATAAGAATAAGGTAATGATGTGAAAAAAATTAAGCCCTGCTTTAAAAACATGAAAAATATATAACTGAAAATATTTTCCTTTCATCTTTACATGTTATACAAGTAAGCATGAAACAAACATCCAACATATACTCATCAAATGTGATTACTGGATTTCATTATACAGTATTAACATAAATTTAATCCTTTTCTAAAGAAAACCTTTTTTGACTGCTTGAATGTATAATCGTAAACCTCATGCCTAAAATGGAAACCTTTCAAGAACTACTCAGAAGAACCAGATGGCTGAGCCTCAGGGGTCAAAGAACATCACGTCACCTGTACATTAAAAATGTATTTTGCACTTTAAACGTTCCTGCCTAATTCTGTCGTTCTGATTCTGATGAGAAATTCAGACCAATTATCAGTATAGTAATGTTTTTAAAAAAAAAGAAAAGAAAAAAAAAAGACAATGACGTGGTGTAAAGGGCAAGGCCAGCTCCGGTAGCATCTTATCTCTATACCACTCCTGCTTAAAGAACAGCTCTGTTTGTAGACAAAGGGAACCGGTTTTAGATCACACAGCCGCCCGAGTCTGCTTCATTTACACACTCCTTGTCTCTGTGTGCTAGAAACCTTTGACTACTTTGTTCCTTCTGGGAAATCCTAATAAGAGCTGTGCTTCTTATGCAACATCCTTTCCCATCAACTGTCCTTTCCCATCAACAAAGTCTGCTTGAACTACAAATGATATCGACACGGCCATATCGTGTAGGTGGTTAATCGTTCGATGGAAGACCAGGCTGAGACATTCATTTTGACGGCCAGCTCATGTGTCTTCTGTCTTCTGTCAGTCAAGCTGCGCCCAAAAATGTAACTGAATCAAATCGAACTGATGGTCTGCAAACGATTCACATGCTTTATAGATTCAGTAAATGATCCTGTCTCCCATCAGGTTTACCTTATAGGTGTTCCTCCAGAAAAGATCAATAGAACAGTGTGCAATGAACTTATAAACCTGTGTGTACTCAGCAATGCTGCGACACACAGATGGATGTTAGACGCGCAACGTTTAAATGTTTGCACATGGCTAGAATGGATCTCAGAGTTCATACAGGAGTGTTTATTAAAAATATTAACTACACTACACAGAAAGGATGGCCCTCTGCACTTCGGCTCAGCAGTGGGTAAGGATTAGGATACAGCTGTTCTCGTCTCACGCTACAGGCTTTATCGGCGGTGCTTTTTTTAATTAATTTTTTCCCCCCTGCACGGCTTAACTTTTTCCCAAGAAGACTGAGGTTTGCATGGAAACAGCAAATGGGTTATTCATTATCACACCTTACTGGCTGATGAGTCAAGGCTTCCAGGACCGTTTAGGGCTGGAGAGGATTAACCAAGCTTACAGATCAACATAACAGTGGTGGGACGATGCACAGGGATTTACCTAATCTACTTTATAGTGCTGGATCACAAGTAGAGTTTCTACAGCGCTGCAGCCAGGATGGTGTGATGACAAAGATTAATATGCAAGTCATGCATTTCCAAAATGTGCAAAAACACATACCTGAGTGATCCAGTAGCTGTGATTACATGGAAGCAAATATTTTCACTAATATTAGCTTAATCAAAATAGAAAGGCACGTGACTACCCAAATTGGAACAGTCTGATCCCCATCCGAATGAATTTTCAAAATGAATCAGAATGAGCGTGGTGGTGTAAACCTTAGATAATCCGTTCAGCAGGAAAATATCAGCCATGTAAACGCTTGATCTGATCGTATCTCTCTTGTCGAAATCAATCTTCTATTCTTCTAATCAATCAATATTCTTTCTGTGCCACATGGTGGTAACGTTATGTGATGTAAAATGTTTTCTTCTCTAATCTACCTGTCTTTACTTTCATCACCTGGGCCTCTGATGGGCTAATGGTCGCTGATTGGCTCGCCATTTCATTATGGCATAAAGCATCTGAGATGGTGAGATGAGATGAGACTAATGTCAGAACAATCAGAACGCAAAAGGCATGCTCTATCCAAAAAAGAAAAAACAAAACACAGAAATACTAACCTAATCTCAAAGTTAAAGAAAAATATTTCTTCTTCTTTCTTTATGTTTCTGACACATTAAACGATTCACAAAAAATATAAAGAGAGTTATATTCTGTTTATATTCTTATCATATCAACGTAAACACTTCTTGAAATCGTGATCATTTCAAATGGATTGAAGAAAATATTGCCCATGTTAACATAGCTACTGTAGCTACAAAACTGCTCAAATTCAAATTCTTAGAAATTCAGGAAACCATGAAGCAGCGAACGCACAATTTCAGAAAAGAAATCTAAATTGGTGCATCAGATCAGTTTACATCTGTTACTTAGCGTTTTGGAGATGCTTTTTTATCTTATTTTACGGAAAACTCATGCTAATCCAATTATTGTCCACTTAAATGCTCATTAGAACATATAGCAGGCGGCACGGTGGTGTAGTTGCACCGCCAGGGTACGGGTTCGATCCCCGGCCAGGCTCGATTCCCGTCTCTGTGTGCATGGAGTTTGCATGTTCTCCCTGTGCTTGGTGGATTTCCACCGGGTACTTCGGTTTCCTCCCACAGTCCAAAGACATGTAGGTTAGTTTAACTGGCATTCCCAAATTAGCCATATTGTGTGAATGAGTGTGTGTGCCCTGCGATGGAATGGTACCCTGTCCAGGGTGTACCCCGCCTTGTGCCCTGGGATAGACTCCAGGCCCCCCGTGACACTGAACACAGGATTAAGCGGTATAGATGATAAGTGAATGAGTGAGTGAGAACATATAGCAGCACAGTGGTTCCACGGTTAGCATGGTTGCCTCACACCTCCAGAGCCGGGGTTTCGAGTCTCTCCTTTCAGTCTGTATGGCATTTCAGAGCTCTCCTTAAGGTACTCTGGTTTCTTGACACAGGTTGATATGCTTAACGTTGTAACATCACTGTACTTCATACTTCTATTCCTATTCCTCGCACAGGGCTGCTTAGGGAACGTATATAACTGATTTTACTTACAGCTGTTAACCAAGATTTTTATATATATACAGTACACATACATATATACACACACACACATATATATATATATATATATATATATATATGTATGACTATTTTTCAGTAAGAATTGGTATCATCAGAGGAAACATGGAATAAAGCTTTGCTTAGAGTAAACGGTACAACTTCATGTACTCGCTTGGGTTTAATTCAATTTAAGGTTCTCCATCGGCTTCATTTCAGCAAGGCTAGGTTATCAAAGATATATGCAAATGTAGATGATACATGTGAGCGATGTCACTTTGCTAAAGCAGACCTGGCTCATATGTTTTGGTCTTGCCCCAGACTGCTTGATTTCTGGACAGCTATCTTCAAGATCTTGTCTGTGGCATATGTCAAGGTTATCAGGCCTAACTTTGAAATGGCTGTCTTTGGTGTACAGAAGCAGGGTGTCATCTTGTCCAAAAACTGTCAAGATGCCGGTGCTTTCTCATGTCTCTTGGCCCGGAGGAGAATATTACTTGATTGGAAATCAAGTAAACCACCTTTAATTTCAATCTGGCTTAGGGATGTGATGCTGCTTTTGAAATTGGAGAAAATAAAGTATTCACTTAGAGGATCAACTGGGCGTTTTTATTCAGTGTGGACGCCACTGATCTCATACTTTGAAAAGGGCACAACTCTTCCTACTATTAAAATGTAATGTTAAAACTAAGAAGCCGGGAATGTAAGTGCATATATATGTGTATGTATATCCCTATGTATGTATATGTGTACTGATATCATAATCTGACATAATGGGCTAACAATAACAATGTTCTTTTCCTCACTGTTGGGTATGTAAATTTTTTCCTTACTGGCCCTTTTTTTAAAAATTGATTTTGATTTTATTATTATTTAATTGTATTTATTTATTTATTTATTTATTTATTTTTGTGTGTGCTTGTTCCGGGCGGGGGGGGGGGGTTAAAATCAAGAAACACATTGTTAATTATTCTTGCAACTGTCTAATTCTGTTCTTCCTTCAATAAAAACATATTTAAAAAAAAAAAAAAAGAATTGGTATTATTTAAAATTATAATGGATGGAGGAAAAGTTCTAAATTTTACCATCAACGAAAATTAACTCAAATAACGGCCACAATATTCACCTTGCTTTCAACAAAAGATCCAACACTGAGCTTCCTTAAGTCCTTATTTGTTGCAAAAATATTAAACAAAGATAACCATCCACTCCGTCAGAAGGAACATTTTGTGCTGCAAACGTCATGTTTTGACTCTTCAAAAAAGCGAAGGATTTCTTATTAAGGTTCAAGTAATCTCGCTTCAATCTGGTCACTCTAAATCAAAAGTCAAGGATGCAAATGGAAAGACAGATGGTGCAGAAATGACTGGGAAAACCCAGCTGTTAAAGCTTAGGAAGATTAACAGAGGGGGTGCGCATTAAAAAAACGAAACAGAATGTAAAAAAAATGCAGAACAGCTCAGGATAAACTCTCATCTCTTAATCTTCATCACATCGCAGCAAACAGAACACTGATTATATGAAATGTTAATATAAGTTCCCTATATATATATAAAAAGTTCCCTATAATGTTCTCTACTTAATGAAGCAAAAGAGACCTGTGAGATAGACAAGCATTCAATTGAATATTAACAATATGGACTGTTTAGAATGGAAATCAGTTAGTGACAAAATAAATACCTAGTTGTATTAAATATCATTACATTTAATACTAATTAAGTTCCATACCTCTTACATAATGGAAATGTATTAAATAAATAAAGCTAGAAAGATGTGTTTCCTCACCACTCTCTCCGTTTCCTCCAGTTTAAAGTTAATAATACAAAAAAAAAAACTTACTGAGACTTTCCCGTGTCAGAAACCTCGGTCCTCTAAGTCCTGGAAAGTCCTTATAAAATGCTAAATAAATGTCTCTTCAGTGAAAAAAAACCCTCAGCATATCAAGTAGGGGTGGGCAACAGGAGTCTAAAAATAAAGAATGGGTGGGTGATGTGGCATAACGCACCAGCATAGTGCCACTTCCATACCCAACTGACAGGTGGGAAAAAAAAAATCAGTTCTGAAGACTTTACTGAGCTGTAAATCTTTACAAAGGGCTTACAACCGAGGCCCGTTTGCTAAACATACGCTAACGGATGTCACCACGTCACCCATTAAAAGAATTACTTGGTAAAATGTTTACTATTAGTCTTAAATTATATGGAGCGTATGCCGTACATGTCCCTGTAAATGAGCCAATACTGTAGAAATATAACATTTAGACCAAAAAAAAAAAAGCGTACCTTCCATCTAATTAAATTCAAGCGAGCTCAACTGGGCTCTTTAACAATAATTATTATTATTATAATTATTATAATAATAAACATTACTTCTGCTTAATTCCCAAATGCTCACTGCCAGTGTTCCTCTCTGTCCAAGTTCTTGATAATATTTGGTAAACATGTATGATTTGAGGCGGAGTACTCCAAGGCTGCCTCTTAATATACAGTACTGTGCAAAAGTATTAAACTCCCTCATTTCTTCATATTTTGCTTCCAAATAGACAGACTTTACTGTATTTTTTTATGTAGTTTGAGAAACACTTCTCCAGTCTGCGGCACGGTGGTTCAGTGGTTAGCACTGTCGCCTCACACCTCCTAGGTGCAGGTTTGATTCCCACCGCAGGTCTGTGTTCATGGAGTTTGCATGTTCTCATGGACCCCGTGTACAGGATAAAGCGGTATAGACGATGAGTGGGAGACGAATAGTTCTCCAGACTTCTTGAAGGACTTTTTTGCCTCGCTTTTTTTTTCACTCCAGTCAACAGTTTCAAAGGAATGTTTTTGCTTGTTAAGCCAGTGATTAGTACACTGCTTATGCTGAGTGGCTGGAACGGACGAGAGGGGAAATGAGGTTGCTATATAAACAACAGATTCCTTTTTTTGGAATTGTGTCTTTAAGTACTTTGCAGGCTGTCACAATAAAACATGTTAATTTAATCTACATCTTTTTTATTTAATTTAATAGAAAAAAATGAAGGGCGGGGGCTTAAACCTTTTGCACAGTACTGGATGCAAGAAATGAGTTAAAGTACTTGTATATTGTTTTCTAACTCTCTTCCTTTTTCAGGCAAAGACAAATTTATTAATTCATGACGTCACCTGGAGTCTTTTAGCGAACAGAAGCTTGAATGTGCGTGCTTTCTCCTGAAAAAACAGGACTGTTTCTTTTTCTAGACTGGTGAAATGCATTCGAGTAAAAAAAAAAAAAAAAAAAACTCGTATAATGACGTTTAACGTTAACTGAAATGGTTCTTTAATGTTTCCAAAACGTGTCAAAAAAAAGTTACGTTTATATTATTTTTTGGAAGCGAACAAAAATAAACTCCAGTGGCATGTTGAAATCTTCCCATATGTGAGCGGGGTGCAGGCGCACTGAGCTTACCGGGAGTGCTCGCGGTGACGGCGGAGAGAAGCAGGACGCCGGAGAGCAGCAGCAGCAGCGCGGCGGGAAGCCGCTCCGTCCGCCGGGACATAACAACCAGCAGCATCCTCGAGTCCACTTCTCACGTTAACGGAGCGGTGTCATTCCCTCATCCCCCTCCGACTGAAACACACTTTTAGCGCGACATAAACGGGATACTCTCCACGGTACCATATACTAGCGCTGTCTGTGCGCTGAAACTGTCACAGTCTACACCGCCGTTAGCCGCTCTACAGAAAGGAGGGACGGTGGGCGGAGCCAATCTTGATTGACTTGGGGAGATGACACGCTGCATACTTAACTTACTTACAAAACAGTATTTAAAAGACACCTGCTGGAATACTTCTCCAAAAAAAATCTTGCATTTCCCTCTCAAATTGTCAATTTTAAAACATCACCCTAGCTCTAAACATAAACTTTGAATTACCCTCATCATAGAGATAATTGCCTTCTCATCAGACAAAAGAACAATCTGAAGACCAGCTGTAGGCAAAGTTTTAGGAGGCGGGACACGTAAGACGATGACGCGAAAGTAGGCGTGTGCTCAGGTGAGAGGTGGATAGGTAGGTTACTGTCAAAAACCACAATTTCAACATATGCTAAAGAACAAATATTGCATGATAATTTCAATGGCTGATTAATTCATTTATTAATCAATGAATTAATGAATTCATTAAACAGTAATATAAACAATTTATTTAATAAACTAATTTAATGATTCATAATAATAAATTATTAAATGTGCATAAGGGACACAGTGGTTAAGACCTCGGCCTTGCACCACCAGGGTCTGGGTTTGATTCCCACCTCCGGTCTGTGTGCATGAAGTTCGCATGTTTTCCTTGTACTTGGTGGGTTTCCTCCCACAGTCCAAAGACATGCAGATTAGTCTAACTGGCGTTCCCAAATTGTCCGTAGTGTGTACATGCACTGGGGGAATATTGATCAGAGGTCCTACCATGGTCGTAAAATGGAATTAAATACAATAGTAAGCACTACTGGCTTCCTCCTAGTTGGACTACAGATGTTTCTAGATGGATTGATGAATGGAAAATATGCATTAGATGACAAATGCCCCCAATATTATGTTAAAATATGAAAGAAAAAATATATGAAAATATGATTTTTTTATTTGAAAAATTCTCACTAACATTTGCGCAAGTAGAGTTTAAACAGGACAGCAGTCTGACGATTTTTAGACAATTCACAGAAGTTAAACTAATCTTCCACAATACTTCTGGGTTTCATGCAAATACAGCAAGTCATTTTTTGGGCAAACTTGTTTTGTTTTTTTTTGGGGGGGGGGGTTGTCATATATTTGTATAACATCATTACAGTCATCAAAATCATTTTATGTATCTAATTTCATGCATGCATGAAAATCTTGGACGGTAAAACATTTTTGATAAAATAAGCTCAATTTTTAGCCTGAGAGTTGATTGGAACAATATGAGCAATAGTATCATTAGAAACTAGGAGATTTTTGCAATAATGAGCCATATGTCAATTAAAGGGACACAATTTTTGTAAACTTGTGAGATTATTAAATAAAAATAAACTACATACTACCTGTACTAAATAGAACGCATTTTAAAAAATATTTCATACAACATGTTCTCAAAACTCTAAAAGCAAACCCAAAATTGCACACACAATCTGGACAAAACTCAAAATACTTGACTCAAAAGCATTGCTCTAAACTGAACTTGGATCTCGTTACAGATCTTCTAGTGTCATGTGGAGAAAAACTTCTTGATGGAATTGAGAAATGGGGGGTAGGTCCAATATAAGCATACTAAAGAATCATGGATTGCTTGCAAGCCAGTTGTGCACAAGAAAAGCACAAAGGAACCTAGCATTGTCCAAGATCACTGTGTGGTTTTGGTGTATGATTGTATGCACAGTTCCCACAGACAGATGTGTCTCTTCTGAAAGTGGGTTACAGGTTATCAGTAGATTTTCAAGGATCAGGCGTCCCACTCGCTGCATGTTAACAGCAACATACTGCAGAACTGAACATCCTGATTATTGAGGCTACATATTCAACCTACTTAAGTTGGACTGCATTCTTTCGAAGCTTCTTTTATTGAGATCCCATGTTCAAGGTCATGGTCAACCAAAGTAGCTCGTATTTCATTAGATAGCAATTCTTTTTCCTTCCTCTCCATCTGTGCCTTGCATTGCTTTGCTGAGCTTTCCGCAGTTTTTTTTTCATTATTGGGATCCTTTGTGCCAAACGAGTAGTGCAATGCAAAACTAAGGCAACCAATTTGTAATGAATGAACCATTTAGGATTTTTGTTTAGATGTTTGCATACATTTTTTTTTAAACCTTAAGCATTTGCATTTGGAATTTTGGGAAATAAGCCTTTCTTCTGGTAACTGATATTTGGCTCATAGAGTAAGTATTTATTAAGTGATGCAGCACATTTACGTAAACAAATTAACCCTATTTTTTATTTATTTTTGGCCAGACATTGTATGTTCAGATTGCAAAACCACATTTAACATTCCTCCTAAATGTCCCGTCATTAATCACTATGTCCTGTGTCTTTTGTTTTTGCTAAACACTGATGATATTTGAATTTGAGTTCTAATATTTCCATCTAGAGATTTTCATCTTGCAACACCTTTTAGGTAGGCAAAAGTATGGGAACAATCAGTAAAGGTAATGACAAGTAAATAACAGATTTGGTTGCATATGATTTACTTGTATTAACAGCATAAATGCATGCATAGCATTTAGCAAAGACCCTTATTCAGAGTGACTTACACTTATCTCGCAGTTGAAGGTTGCTCATGGGTCCAACACTGGCAGCCTTATTTTTCTGTGGGTTAAACTCATGACCTTCTCATTATTCTGTTCAGTAAACCATGTTTTTAAATTACTTTTAATTAACAGACTTGTTTATTTATCTGTTATATTAATCTATATTCATATCTATCTGTTTCCATTAAACAACATTAAATAATGTAAAATTGCTTCCTTAACACTAGTGTTTTCCAAAGTGTGGGCCTCATCCCCCTAGTGTCCGATAAGGGTACTACAGGTTGGTTGTTATAGATCATTTATTTTTTTATTTTGTACTTAGGCTTAAAATTCTCACCAAATATTTCTGATGTGGTATTTACATCTAAAAATTAACCAGAAATATTTTAATCTATTGGATTTAATCAGCATACTATTCTTCATAGCGGCACCATGTTTTGGTGGTTAGCACTGTCGCTTTGTACCTCCAGGTCTCAGATTCGACAACCGTGTCTTGGTGGGTTTCCACCGGGTTCTCCGATTTCCTCCCACAGTCCAAAGACATGCAGATTAGGCTAATTGCTGTTCTCAAATCGCCTGTAATGTGTAAATGTTGACCGGAGGTCCTATCACGGTCGTACATATGGGAATAAATACAACGGTCACCATTGGCCTCCACAGTCCCAAGTTGGACTAGAGAGGTTCCTAGATGGATGGATATTCTTCATATCTTAGTCTCTTGTGTTGATCAGAGTTCTAATGAAATGTTTTAATTGGACCCAGCTTTGTTATATTGGTTGATCCACTATACAACTTGAATCAGCAACCTTGTTCCTCACTTAATTCAGCATCAGTGTGTTATGAATTTTAAAACCTCACGACTCATTCTTGGCCTACATGAATCATGTGCTTAAGTTTAAAAATCAATGCATACCTTTATATGTGATGATAAATCAAAAGCATCAAAATGCAAAGACAGAAATAAATCTACACTTAAGTGGGTGTCCTTGTAAGTATTCATAGCAAGAAATGATAGTCTTAATGAAATCAAAGTGTCTCAAAAGGTTCTTTAAAATAATGTACTATTTACTCAATTTCATTTCTCTCTCCTTTTAAATAAAATATCCCTTTTGGAAAGATGGAGAAGAGAAAAAAAAAACTTAGCTTGCCCTTTAAACCAGTGTTCCCCTACATATAATATATACACACATATAACAATAACACTATATATGATGTACATTACACAAAAAAAAAAGAAAAAAGAATAAATCTTATTCAATCTTATTCAGATTATTCCTGAGCTTTGAGTAGTAAATTAGTCGTCAAGCCCTTTACAGAAACAGATCCTCTTGAGACTCCCATCACATCAATACAGGAAGTGTAATGTAAGTGTTCATAAACAATGTACTGCACACAACAGTGGTGGTGTAGTATTGTATTCTCAGGTAGGCAGGAAACAAGAAAGGCTGTTGCCTTCATGTATTTAAACACAATTTCTGCTTTTTTTGTGTGTTACAAACAAGACAGTGGACACATATTACTTCCAAAATGTACAAACTTGATCTTATTCCACTTTCAGTTTCACACAGTCTGTAGTCAACAAACGCAAACACATATGCCATGTGTGTACACAATCACACACAGCTATTGTTAAAGCAGGACTGTTCTCTGTGTAATTATAACAGCTGCTGAATATTAAACATATAATCGACTCTTGTCGTCCAGACCAGGTGTCGTTCCCCTGGGAGAATGTGATCTGGATTTGGACCCGACTTTGTGTTTCAGCAGCGCAAATTAAATACTTAAAGAAACATTTCAGCTTTAAATAGTCTTAATTACAGGTATAAATAATAATAAAAAAAATAATAATAATTAAAACATTACTCACCACATGAACCATATTTTTTTTTTCTTGACAGATTTTAGTTGCATACTCCTAGGTCTCATCAACATAATAGTCAAATTAGTGTTTAGCGTTTGAGAACATTTAAAACATATGGATAGAAGTAAACCTGGGAAGGTGTAATGCTGAAATCTGCTACAAATCAGAGAAATATTATCGATTTTCTTGAACATCAGCAATGTCTGTCATTATTCATGCTGTGACAGAGGAACAAATGCATCCATGGTGCATGAACGATGGGCAATGCATACGGACATCCACATGTTCAAGTCTTAGCACTTTAATTTCCCTGATTTCAATATTGAAAAAAAAAAAAATTATATATGGTTGAACCGTGGTTCATTCTGCCCTGTGTGACCATTACGTTCCCAATATTCAACATTATATTGAAATATTCAACACTGATATTTCTGGTTTGGTCAGAGGCGACCTGAGTCATGGCATGGATTTCAAGTGTCCTAATTATAATAAGTAAACAATTAAAGAACACTGAATAAACCAATTATCGTTCCTCCCATGAAACTCCTTTTAAAGTCACTTGATTGACAAAAAAAAAATCTTAATGACAATAATTAATAAATGCTAATGAAAACAAATAGTGTTGTGGCCTGAGTGTGTCCTACTGTAGCTTACAGTCCCTGCGCTCCTCTTAGTCATGTGAGTTTTTTTTTTTTCCACCTGTAAATCACGCAGATGAATCAATCCCAATCACTACAGTACATGTAAATCATGGCAGTGGATAAGAAGGACTACAGCTTTGCATACCGCTCCTACTTGCTTTATACCACAAATGTCCCAGTAACTACAAAATCACATGAGTCAACCTCATTCTTCAATATAAGAGAGGAGAACCCGGTCCAGTCCATGTTAGACTCTGTGTATACTAAAGTCGATGAGTTGGGACCAGGTCTTTCTGTATTCTCTGGTCCTGGATCAGCCACAGGCGAGGAGCAGCCCGGGCCTGGATGAAGAGGCCGTGGTATTAATTTGATTTTAGCATCATGGAGCACTCTCGAGGTTTTTCTGCTGTAGACTGCAGGACTGCTGGTCTTCCCCTTCAGAGGACACAGTGCACTGGGGTTGGGACACTGGGTTTTGCTCAGGTTGTACCTCAGGCTCCATCTTCCCTTCCAGCACTAGCCTGATGGTACTTCTCTCTCCTGCCGGGTCCTCTTGTTCGTCCTCTTTGGCAAGGCGGAACTTGATGTTCACTTTCTCTGTTTTTTCTGTGCAAAGAAGGAGACAGATATTACACCATTAAAGAAGAAAAAAAGAAGAAGAAAAAAACAACGGAAAAAAAAACAGTCCAGTATACACTCTAAGTGTTAATAAACACATGCAAATGGATAAGAGGTCCCGTCTTAATCAAGAAGTGACCAACACGAGGTGAAGATCAACTTCAAACTGTTCTGAAGCTGCAGTTCGAACTACTGAGCTCCCATAAGTCATTTGACTGAGTTATGCACTACAGTTTATCATTATATTCCATTAATATTAGTGTGTTACTTCAGACATTACTATGGGAGGCACCATAGGACTTTATGGAGTACCATGCATGGTATTACTATGGCATGTACGTACTGTGGCACTTTAGTGGGTACCGAAGTAGTACTATGATGAATACCATGGTACTTACAGGGTACAACAGAGGCTTCCACAATTTATCAGTAATATTTATTACCTACTAATAAATAAATAAATAAATAAATAAATCATAAGGAAAATATCTGTAGGCCAGAAGAGAAAGCAGTATATTATTGTATGAACAAACCTTCTGAGTTTTGAATGCATGAAAAAAGAAGCAGGTGCTCAGAAGGACTGTATCTGGTTCTGCAGGATGTTCGGGAAAACTAAACAGCTAATTCCCTTAAAAAGTTGCACAAATTGTCCCCGAGACTAAAGGGTTGTTACACCAATTGTTGACTTTTTTCATTAATTACCCTTTATTGTTCCGGAGGTAGTTCTACAATAGTTATTTGTATGTTCCCAAGACTACTGGTGTGGTATAGTACAGGCAGGACCATACTGAACTTTGGTAGCCATTGTGGTATCCAATAAGTACCATGCTATTCACCAAAGTATTGTGTATTAATCACTGGTGAGTACCATAACAGATAAAATTGCACTGCAGAGTTAACTATATAAATATTACCATTACGGCATGTACAACACATTTTTCCACAGCATCCTGGTAGAGTCCATAATACTATACTACAGTACATGTACCATGGTAACAAAGTGAAGTGTCTGTACTATAATTTCTCACGAGCTACAAGTCGAGCGCTGTTGATGAACATCTGCACAGGCGCGTTTTTTTGATTGGTTCAGAAACCTTAAAACACAAGTGTGCTACAGTGTTTTCTGTAAAGTACAAATCTATTGGTGGTTGTAGCTGACCGGAGGGGTTTAAAATGTGCACGTGTTTTGAGAGACTAATGTGTCCATGGCTTTTTTAATGCATGAATGCTTTGAGACTAATTTACAAGGGGGTTTTAAAAAAAATTGAGATTTGTGCACCACATACTTTGTCGCTTTCACCATACGTCCTCCTCAGACATCTTAAAACCTGGCAGTAGAATTCGCTATTGATGGTGTGGCTCCGAATTCTCAATGCACAATGCCACAAATGAAAAAGACTACGAGTATGCACTTGGTTGAGCTGTGGACCTTCCTTGCCTTTTTTCGATCGTGGAGATGATGGGCGCTTCCACTGTGAAGACTGTTGCTTCATGTCAGAGTTGTAAACGTACACCCATGTTTCAAAAGCGGTAACCATCCTCAACATGAAGGACGGGTCATCCACGGAGTGACACATGGGATCTCCCTTTTGCTCCTGGGTCAGCAGCCTGGGGACAAACTTGGCAGCAACACTGAGCTTGTTCAAATCAGGTGAGGATTGCTTGGACTGTTCCATATGACACACAGACCTTGGCAGCAATGTTGTGGATTGTTCTCCAATGGTCATCAAGAACAAGTTGCTGAATAGTTTCAACATTTTCAGTGGTCGAGTTTGTTAAAGGTCTTACTGATCGTCGTGTTCCAGTGATGCTCTTCTGCAACGTCAACTTGCCCAATCATTTCAAACATCTCTGTGGCATGGGCCTCCGAGTGGCGCAGTGGTTAAAGCGCTCGCCCTATCATCCGGAGATCGCTAGTTCGAATCCCGGGTGGTGCTGTAACCTCTCGCAGCCGGAGCTCTAGAGAGAGCTGATTGGCCGAGCTCTCTCAGAGGGGAGGGGTGAGAGGTACTTAGTGCTCCCACATTAATCACGGCTCTACAGCCAATCAGGGGCGTCTGTGAGCTCGCGCAACGGAGGGAGTGGATAGCTGTCCTCCGAGTGTGTTACGCCGCCCCCAACGGTGCGCGAGCGAGCAGTTCGAAAAGATGCGGTCGGAGGAAACACGTGATAGTCTTCGGCCCTCCCGGCTGAGTGGTAGTAGTAGCCTTAATGTGGGAGCCCCCTAGTGACGGGGAGGAATTGGACACGACTAAATTAGGGAGAAAATCGGGGAAAAATCCAAAAAAAAAAAAAAAAAAAAACATCTCTGTGGCAGATTTACCCAGTTGCACACACAATTTCATGTTTGCTCTTTGGTCTGACTTGCTGTCCATGATGAAATACACGTGTTTCCACGTCTACGTCAGGATAGCACCAATTGCACAGTTCCAGATGTACACAGGACGATGTTATTGGGCACACTGATGAAGGTCTCTGCTCAATGGGACTGTGTGTGTGGCCTTGTGCTGCCACCTGGTGGCGTGTTACAAAACTAGTCTTGAAATTTTTTGATAGCAACTAATCACCATACTATTTACAGATCCGTGTGTGAGAAAGAGGGTATGCACCAGGCAAGGAGGGGATAAGCGAGCCAACGCACTTTAAAAAAAAAAAACATCAACACGGATTTTAGCACAGTGAGATTATTTGGATTAACGCATAAAATGTTGACCTACATAGCATTACCTCATTATAGTAGTTTTGTAACAACAACTCCTGCTAGTTTTTAATCCGTTGTGAGTGTGCATTCACTAATTCAGTTTTTGCTTTTACTATGTAAAAGACAAGTTGCCTACTCAATTAATTGCTGGTTGATTAACAGAAATAGTTGTGAAATTCTTGGTTCAAACAATAAATGCTCTGTACCCTTCCCCAGCTGTCTCTCCTTAGGCAGAAGGAGGACATCTACGTTGTTTTGCTTCTGCAGGGCAACGGTCAGAATGGCCCCTTCTCGGCCGAACAGGAAGACCAGCGGCACCTTGATGTCCTCTGTAGACTGTCCGTCACCCACCATCTGGAATAGAGGGGTCTCAGCACTGCTGCTGTCTTCTCGCTGGTCTGAGTGAGAGAGACAGAGAGAGAGAGAGGAAACATCATATAACAGAACACTGGGTTAATGGTTTAAATGCCAGTTGATTGCTGTTTAGGCAGATCATATGTCCTGCAATTCCAGAATGTCCTAAAGAGGACAAAGAGCAAAAAGATCAGAAATCATATAGCAACAAGTGATTTTTAAAGCAAAATCCGTTTGTGTATACTGTGTAGTTAAACTGTGCATCTTGAAGCTCTTTATCGATGACTTAAAAGGTCCAGTTTTCTGTGGTATGTGCCAGGTATTCTGGTCATGTACAAGAATCTCACATCCATATTCACTGCATTCTCCCAGATATGATTACATTAATCACCTAAAAAAGCGAAGAGCATGAGCTCCATCGGTATGCAGAAAGATAAATGTGTATTATGGTTTTGTTATAGTCTAGACACGAACTTTATACAGTACAACAAAACCATAATACACATTCAAGTGTCCTTGGTTTGGCAAGGCTAAGTACAGACTATTAGTTCTTTTTTTTTGCCCTTTAACTGGTTCAAAATTTATCTAAAAACATAATTCACATTACAAAGGATTAGATGTTTTTCACCACTAAAGGACTCAAGTGAGCACATGAAGCCTTGAGAAATAAGTTTTGATGTTGTTGACAAAATTTCTATTTTTCTACACTACTAAAAATCTGAGTTTTTCATTATCTATGATAATTTGTAATATCATACCAAATACATTATAAAAACAAACAAACAAAAAACAACAACAAATGCTATTTCAAACATCATCAACGTTGATGTAAACGGTAACTTAAAAAAGACATCATTTTGAATTATCTGAAGAGTAAAAATTAGAAATTAGCAAGCACTGATACAGCAGGTGCTGAGAACATTGGGATTCCTTTAAGGTTATAATCATACAAATAGCTGAGCTCACCTATGAAGATGACTCCAATGGCCCCCGCCTGCTGTAACCGTCGAGCTTTAGCAGCAAACATGCAGCCTCCTCTCAGAGCTACAGCTATGTGGCCGTGCAGCTCCAACGTATTCTCGATGTGTCCACATGCTGTGTATGGAATGCTCTTTACTATACTTCCCTTAACCTAGGTTTATTAGCGATTGAGAAAGAGAAAAATTACATTTTCAATGAAGCACAAATACAGTACATAAAAACAATCCTTTAGACCTTTGAACCACCCTCCTGATCCAACTCACCCCATGCTCCTGCTTGAAGAGGTCCATTCCAAATTTAGCTGGTCCTGCCGTTAAGGCAATTCTCCCCAAAAATGGAGGGGAGATGAGCTGCACGATAAGTGGCAACACCTCCTCTTCTTCAGATATATGGCTGACCTCAGCAACCAGCTTTACTCTAAACACGCCTTTCTCAGTGTCCTTCACCCCACAGGGAGAACAGATGCAGCAAGGGTAAAAAAAAAAAAAAACAATAAAAAAAACAAAGGCATTTCACTTGCTGTGTAAATCACAGAGGAAAACAGACAAGGCAAAATAAAGCAAAGTGTGTGAACGTACATGGGTGACCAATCCACTTCCTGTTGCTGCCATTTCTGCAAGAGGGGTAAGAGAGATGCCCATGCTTTTCAGGAACTCAACCGGCTCAATTCCAGTATCATGAAGAGGCAGCTCGATCCCCCTGAACATGCAGAAGATGTTAGAGAATAATGATTAAAGCAGTCCCTCATTTTACCCAGTCCAAGTTTGCTTCATTATCAACGTCCATCATCTCAAGCACCCTGCCAAATCAAGCATCCTTGAGATAACAGAAGATTGATGAGATTAACATTGTCTGGCCAAAAAAGCTGCCATTTCTGACAAAAAATAAATAAATAAATAAAAAAAACTTCATATCTTAATAACTACGGAGATTTGAATTTACTGGAACTAAATTAAGAGGCCTTTATTAAACACATTTATCAACACATTACCAAAACCTGGAAGGATAGTGCTGAAACATCAACTTTGTGGAAGAATAACCAATATGTGGTTTAAATGGTTAAAAAACTAAATCAACAGTTAAACAACAGCTATGTTAAATAGTAAAAGCAAGAATGTTAAAATATGCACACTGCACATGTAATGAGGACTCACCCAAATTAGGACTAGACAGCTATGTGGCCATAAGCAAACCATTTGTTAGTGAGACTAATCAGAGAAAAAAGAAGCTTCAATCTTCTAGGGAGCATAAAGACTTGACTTCAGAGCAATTGAAAAAGGTCATCCAGATGGATCCTCTACCAGAGTGATGGGTGCGTCAGGGTAAGAAGGGAAGCAGATGACGCGATGCACCCTTCATGCACATCACCCATTGTACATGCCTCTGGAGGTGTTATTGTGCAACTTCAGCAACGTTATGTGGCAATAAAATGAAGTCAGTCAATAACCTGAATGTACTGAATGATCAGATTATCACATGAAGTTTTACTTCCCAGATGGCACAGGCATACACCAGAACACAAATTGTGAGAGTGTGCTTCTGGGAACATGAGGAATCATTTTCATACATGAACTGGGCACCATATTGTATGCTGTAATCAAAGCTAAAGGTGACTGAATGAAATCTCTGAGTGTGCTGAATAATGGACGAAGATGGAACGAGGATCCACAATACAAAAATAATCCTATAATTTACACATAAAAAACAATGGCATTGGTAAGCAGATTGTAAGAGTATGCAGATTTCTATTTAAATATCGAAAGACTTACCTGACGGAGGAAATATGGGGTGGCCTGCCGACCCCTGTGAGGTATTTGTAACGGTCCCTGATTGTCTTTGCGAATGAGGGGTTATTAGGGAACAGGGTCTGAGCACTGGGGCACGCATATGTAAACATGTCCTCCTCCAGAGCAGTGTAAGGGCCCTGAAAACACCAACATTGCATCAGGCTGCTAGAACACACAGGAATACAGTCCAAACAAACAGTTTCTAAAATACTAAACAGTTGTTAGTTAAGCAGTCATAACAATTTCCAAAAACTGACTATGCTAGTTGTGGTGGTTAGGCAAAAACAGTAATATATTTATTTATTACATAAAATAGCTATACATGTCAGTGTAGGTCAAAATAAAATGGACATACAGTAGTATAAAATCACATATATCATAGAAATCATGAACATTCAAATAGGTGTGTAAATAAAATTCAGTCTTTCAAGAACAGGGAAAGTGATTTTGATTCCAAGAAGATGGCTACAACAGTTTTTAGCCATTTGTCCATTTCTATGAACCACAGCTAAGCAATCTCCTCATGTAATTGCTTCTCATGTTTATATCATGCATACATCCCATAAGGCAAGGATTTGATGATTTAAATGTTCAGTTTGGACAATAATCACTTGAGCCTGAAGCCCTGTAAACATTTTTTATTTGATGCACAGCTCAACCGCAGCCTTTTAAAAAATAGTTTTCTTTCTTTCAGAAACAAAGTGTTAGAAGATAACTAGTGCATATCTAGGCTTTCCTTATAAAGGTTATGTGAAAGTTTTTTTTTTTTTTTTTTCCTACGAATGGTTTAGGAGAAGTTGCGGGTAGAAAAACGTGTGACATTGTGAGACGACAGATCATATGTATCACAGACAGGCGACACAAAAGAAAGCTTCTGGCACCATCCTATTTTGGGATGCTATGCTCAGCTGTAGAATATTTTGCCCCTTTTACCGTGTTGTTGCCTTTACAGGGCGTCTTTGCATTAGACAGAGAGACTGGGAGCAGATGGGCCTCGGTGGTGAAGATATAGTCATCAATATCAAAAGGCAAATGACTCTTCTCAGAGAAGAGCAAATAGAGGTACTTAAACATCTCAGCCAGGAAGAAGGAGTCCATCCTGGAAATAGAAAACAGTTGGTCAGCCAGATTGACAGTAAGCATCTACCCTATTAATGTAGTCTGCAAGGTAGAGATTAAGCATGGTTAATTTGGTTACCGTGGTTAAATGCATTTCTTACATACTGTATGG
Source organism: Clarias fuscus (assembly GCA_030347435.1). NCBI lineage: Eukaryota > Metazoa > Chordata > Actinopteri > Siluriformes > Clariidae > Clarias > Clarias fuscus. Next base: position 25,470,133 of record CM059212.1, read on the forward strand.
TTAATTAAAAACTAACAATATTATAGGTGTTTTAGTTACAAATGTGCCTCTGTGTGTCCTTGTTATTATCACAGACATTCCTCTGAGAGTGCGTCTCCTCACCTGTCCTCATGTGTCCCTGTTCTTACATCTTGCACTGCAGCAAAGCCACAGGGGACCCGTGCATGAGTGTTCAGCTTCTCAACTATAGACTGGCCCACTTTGAGGTAATACGGGTCACCTGTAGCCTGAAAGTGAGGATTAAAATTTTATTCAATTTACATGACGACCTGTAATGCTTCGTGTAAAGTAATGAGTCTACACTACCAGTCAAAAGTTTGGGCACACTTTCTAATTCCTGATTTCTTACTACACTGTAAAAACAATGCTGAAGGCGTCCAAAATATACAATAATCTCAGTTGATATTGAGATGTGTCTGCTACTTATGATCTGTAAAGCCTTCATAACGGCTTGAAACTAAGATTTTTGAAGCAGGTAATTCTAAATGAACAACTTCTCTGCAACAGAGGTAAATTCTAGTTTGCTTTCCAGTGCGGTGCTTCACGAGAGCCAGTTTCATCACGGTGCTCGATGGGTTTTGCAAATGCACTTGACAATACTGTCCTTGCAAAAACTGTTCCAGGACAGTTGACCTTCGTGTCTTAAAATACACTGACTGTCATCGTTGTGACTTAATTATACATCTTCATATGTGTTATTTCATAGTTTTGAAGTCTCCAATATTGTTCTAGAATGTAGAAAATAAATTAATAAACAAAAAACATTGACTTGAATTAGAAAACTTTTTTGAATTAGAAACTTTTGGCCGGTATCAGTCTGCACATAGGTCAGTAATCTGTTTTTTTCTCTTTCTTTTTTTTCCCAGGATCATGAATTTCAGTAGGTGAAGCTATGTGTTTGTCTGATGACATTTTCTGGGAGAAAGGCAGTTGAATAGCTGCATCAATATCTTGTTGTAGTGCCTCATGACTTGAAGTTACAGGCTGCAAAGTCAGCTGTCAAGTCATATTCTAGTAAATGTTTAATAGATTATAAGGCACATAAATCACACACCATGCTGTCTTTTGACCCAAAAATAAAAGACAAGCCTTTTCTCCATGCAGTGAAGGGAAAAAGTGCTGAAGATTACAATTTTTGGGTTAAATTCAGCCGTCTTTTCAGGTATAAGGAAATCCAGATTTATACCTCAAACCATGCTGATAAGCATGCATGTAAATGTGTTCATTCTTTAATTTTCAATCCACCTGCTTTTACCTTGTAAAGAAAGTATGTGCTCTCCGCAAACTCTGGCCGCAGAGGGTGCTGACCCCAGTGAACTTTGAACTCAGTGGTGAAAGCCTGTGAAAGCAAAACACAGTCGTTTAAAGGCTACAAGATTACAAATAGTAGCTTACTAGATAACGCGGGCAGTTAGTGCATTGGAGGTAAACTGTGAAGTCTGCTTAATCAGCTGTATACCTCAGGAAGGAACTTGTGCTGTTTTGTGACTTGATAAAGCATCTCATGGGTCTCTATAGCAGGCTTCAGGTCTCCCCTTAGAACCTGCATGCAGTACAGTACACATTTAAATTACACGAACATTATCATCTCATTTAAGTAAAGACAAGACGTTCAGTTTTATTGAGTGTTTATAACTGGAACTCATAGTGAACCAGCTGACCTGCAGTCCAGGAAAGAAGGCCAGCAATGAGTCCATCCAGCTGCGCACGTTCACCGTGGGATTGTGCATGTGCACGCTGAGCAGCAGAGGAGGCTGGCTGATATATTTCATTATGGCACTATAGTGCTATTACACACACAAACACACACACACACAACATTATTCAAATTACAAGCAAGTAAAATAAAACTTAGAATCTTAACAGAAGTGTGATGGTGTGATTCTTACAGTATTAAACCTCTCGAGGTATACGTTGTCTCCTAGCAGAATGTACGCCTTCATCAAGTATTCGTAGTAAGAGTCTATTCCGGCTCCGACACCACTATCTACAGAGAGGGGGGGCGGGGGGAGATTTAATACAAAATATCAATGAAGACCTACAACCTTTCCAATACCATTAAACACAAATTCCATACAAGATGACCTTCAATAAATTTACGTATTATACAAACAAAAAGGCAATAAATAAACAAGGTGCAACTAAGGACCGGGTGCTCAAGTTGGTGTGGACAAATTAAACATATATTATCGAATACATTGTTTTTTATTTGGTCACCCAAAACATCTAAGAGTCTATCCTTTCATCCACCATCTATAAATCCTATTATGAATCTTTCTTAACAGAAGACTGTCCCAGGGAACTCAAGGCACAAGGCAGAGTACACCCTGAATGTATAGCCAGCCCACTGCAGAGCACAAGCACACACACCCACACTCACTCACACAACCCAGTCATTGCACTACACTGCAAGTCTTTTTGGTGTAATTTGCTTTTGGGGAATTCCTGTTTGGAATTCAATCAGGAAATTGTTGCCCGTCATCTGTTCATACCAATCAAAGATGGTTAAAAACAACTTTACAGTCAGCTATAACAAGTCTCTGGTGTTGCATGAAGTGCAACAGGGGTGGGGTTCTGAAGCGCACAATACAGCCAAGGAGCACCGGACAATCATAAGGTGCCTTGCTTTTAAACATACATTCTAAAAAAATAAATTAAATAAATACATAGATTAAAAAAAAAAAAAAGAGTATAACAAAAATCAGTAGCATGTTTGCCAGACAACAACAACAAAAAATAATAATAGTCCAGACAAAACATTTGCTTATCTTGGGCATTTCCTTATCTTGTATAAATATATTATACAAACTGGTCTGTATGCAAATACACCTAAAAATTTTAGTATTACTAATTCCATGGTTGTTTCTGTTTTTTTTTCTGATTTCTTTTTACATTGTAAAGCAATGCCGAAGGCATCCAAAATATGCAGTAATCTCCTTTCACAGTTAATGTTGAGATGTATCTGCGACTTATGATCTGTAAAGCCTTCATAACGGCTTTAATCCGAGGTGCCGTTAGTTGGTGTTATTTTATAGTTGGTACCTCTGCGGCAGAGAAGTTGTTCATTTACAGTTTTAAAGTTTTGGACTTGCATTCCCGGGATGGTCTTCATGAGAGCCAGTTTCATCGTGGTGCTTGATGGGTTTTGCAAATGCACTTGACAATAAGGTTCTTGCAAGAACTGTTCCAGAAAGGCTGACCTCTATATCTTAAAATAACAACTGACTGTTGATATTGTTTTTACTCAATTCCATATTACTCAATTACATATGTGATTACATATGTGATTACTCAATTCCATATGTGTTATTTCATAGATCTAAATCCCCAGTATTGTTGTAGAATGTAGAAAATAAATCACTAACCAAAAATACATTGGTAAGTGATCCCAAACTTTTGAGCAGTAGTTTAGGTTTGTTCTCTACAGAGGGGGGGTATTTACTTTTTTCTCTCCAACAAAACTCTGTAACTGGTCCAGGAGAACTCAAGCCTTTGTATCCGACTACAACTGTCTATAGCACCGTAATAAAGCATGAAAACTTACCCCGGCGGACCCAATCCCCATTATGGATGTTGATGACTGTGCCCACAAGGTTACTTCCTCTTTGCCTTTTCTCCCAGAGGACATCCAGAGCTTTTCGTGCATGTTCCTGATGAGCACAGAAAAGTCACTATGTAATATGTCATACGTCACTATGTAAAATCAGAAAAAAATTGCTACCTATTGCTTTGCGAAGCTGGTTTGTATTAACTTAATAACAGTGATATGAAAAACAATGTTTGCACTCAGCACCTCAAACACGGATTCCCCTGAGAGTCGGCTTAGTGCAGCAAACTCTAAGATCATGGTCCCAGCGCAGGCTGTGCAAGTGTCTGTCTCAGTGCCTGTACGGGACAGAGGGCTCAGAACCCCATAGCGCAAGTTCACCTAGATGGAAGACAATAAACTATATTTTAGAATATACATTTATATTACTGTTGTGTCATAAGAAGATTTAATCTTTTTCAAGAAAAAAAATGTATCTGAAAAAAAAAAAATGCAACAGTTTCACAAATCATTTGAAAGGACTAGACGAGCCAATTACCCTTGGATACGGAAGGCCACTTGTGGTGTTAAAGGCAGGCAGTAAACGGTAGCCAAGGTCTTTGGCCATGTGCAGCAGCTCATCTCTGTACCACTGCATCCTCTCTCCCTGCTGTTTTAGCAGGTCAGCCATCACATGCGCCCCCAACAGTCCCCTAAATGAACATCACAAGAAGGTAATTCAAAAGAATTTACTATGCCTCAGGTCACCCTGACTAACATAAACACATACCCTAGGACACGGATATTGGTCTCAAAAACAGACACCACAATATCGTTGTCCAGTCTAACATCTGAGATGGTTTTCTTCACAGCCTCTTCAAACTCCTCCATCCTGTTCAACAACTGCACAAAATAAAAATTAAAAAAAGGGAGAGGTTAAGCAATGTTAAGCCAGGGGTGTGAACAATTTCTTTTTTTTTTATTATCCAAAAAAAAAAAAAAAAAAAAAACTCAGGCTGTCTGTTCCATCACTTAATTCTTGCTTGACTGATATGCACTTCTGTGTGAGGGCTTGTCGTAAAAGTCCAATCACTGTTATGTAAATGGTGCTGCTTGACAGATGTATTCCACCGTCTCATTTATCTCAGTTGTTAGGTTTAACCTGTCTATTGCAGCAGGTTAGTTCGGCTGGCTTTTAAAGTTTTCAATGCTGGCACTTCCATTTTAAATAAAAGTATAAACGTACTCACCGCTAGTGTGTCTAAGGTGTCAATCAGTGTCAAAGAAAACCTGAAAAAAAGAAAGAAAATAATAATAATAATAATAATAATAATAATAAATCACACAATTACTGTAATTAAACAGATAAAAATCAGTGTGTTGTAGGAACTTTCAATACTCCTTGTGCAGTATATATACAGTATTTTGACTGTGTTAAGGACAAAAATGTGTCAAGTAGTTTATATGGTAGGAAGTGAAACCCACTTTCCCAGAGAGTCATCGATGTCGCCACGATTCGGCTCCAGCCCTCGAACCCTCCCTCTGCAGCTCAGCGGCATCAACTCGTCAGCTGGGTATGCATATTTCTGAAGCAAGGGCAACAGGAAAATTAATCAAGCAGCTGATGTGGAAACTACAATAACAACTAAAGCTCTCATGGGAGTCAGGCATCACTTACCATGTAACTGCCATAAGCATGATCGAACATCTCCAAAATTTGTTCCCTAAAAACATAAAACGATACATTTCATCAGCAAGACATCACTTATACATTACATAGTATTGATACAGCATGGCTACGCTATTTAAATAATAATAAATGTACAATATTTTTATATGATATGTACAGGTTGCATCCATATGCATGTTCAAAAACATCAATTATAAATGACAAGTTTCAGCTTGTACAAAAACGTGTAATGTGGTCGTGTCTCCAGAATGTGCGCAGGTGTTTTTGGTTAAAACAAAGTGTTCGTATAACCCACATTGACACGTGCTTCACAGCAAATGAAATGCAAATGCTAGGCAAAAGGTGATGTTTTCACAAATAGCCTCTAACCAACAATGACCTCTATGAAGGAGAGTTTAGGTTTATCTGGAATGTTGAATGTTTCACTCAAAATATAGTGGCGTCCAAAAATCTAAAACCACTTGTGGAAATACTTTAATTAAGCATCAGAAATTATGCAAAGAAAATGCAAAGAAAAACATCCTTTTGTACAAAAAAAGTAAAAAAAATTTAAGTGACTGAAAAGTGCAGAATATTGAACACATCCTCTCGTTTCTTTGTTTTATATTTTTCTTAATGCAAACAAAAAAGTTTTCAATTAAATCTTAAACTTTTCAACTTTACTATACACTTAAACATACTCAATTAGACAGAAAAACTTGTAAGAAGCACTTAAATAAATTTTGAATTACTTTTGTTCATATAGCCGCAGTTTAGGTGTGCACATATTAGCAGATGTGGAAGTAATCAAAGAGAGCAGCAGTTTGCCTTCAAACTAATTTAATATCCAAAACTCTGTAATAGTTATTTAAAAAATATTACATAAAGTGCTAGTAGAGAGGACATAAAAGTAAACGATGTAATCGAGGATAATTTCTACTGCAAGACAACACTTTTCTTTTAACTAAACACAAACACATGTGGATTTCACTAGACGCTACTATATATACAGTTGATTTATACTGTAAAGGGGTTGCCTGAGAGCCTGGTAAAGCTGGTTTAATATTATGACATTCACTTCACATTTAAGATTCCCTCATCTCTTTCTTAATAAATGAACTAAAAAAGGACGCCATGTGTATGTCCTTACTATGGAGTAGACAGAGAACCAAATACAGCCAAATGTTTTGAAAATTTTCACAAAGTCTGCTGGTTCAGTATTTTTAGATCTTTTTGTCAAATGTCACTATGATATACTGAAGACCAATACAAGCATTTCATAGACGTCAAAGGCTTTTATTGGCAATTACATTAAGTTTATGCAAAGAGTCAATATTTGCTGTGTTGACCCTTCTTTTTAAAGACCCCTGCAATTCGCTGTGGCATGCATTCAATTAACTTCTGGGCCACATCCTGACTGAAGGCAGCCCATTCTTGCATAAATCAATTCTTGGGATTTGTCAGAATTTGTGGGTTTTTGTTTGTCCACCTGCATCTTGATGCACAAGTTCTCAATGGGATTAAGGTCAGGGGAGCTTCCTGGCCAGGTATCCAAAGTTTTAATGCTGTGCTCCCTGTGCCACTGAGTTATAATTTTTGCCCTAAGGCAAGGTGCTCAATCATGCTGGAAAATGCATTGTTCATCACCAAACTGTTATCAGATGAGTGGGAGAAGTTACTCTCGGATGATGTTTTTGTACCGTTGTTTATTCGTGGCTGAGTTCTTAGACAACAAAATTGTTCAGGACACCACAATGCCCTGAAGAGCCTCTAGGTTGCTGGGCATCCTTAACGCTGATAAAGTTTCGGCTGATTTCAGCAAAGCATCCAATGGCTGAGGTTTCTAAAAGCTTCTAAAACTTTTGTGTTCAAAGTGGATGAACAGACGCTTATACACTGTATTTGATATCTTTCTGTAGCATGCTGTGATTTCTAGGAATAATGAATCTTTGTTGAATGCTAACAAAAATAGTGATGTGTGTATATATTTTAAAAGTACCTGATTTTGGACTTTTCCTCAACAGACATGGTCTGGCCATCTTGAGCAGCAGAAACTCCACACAAAATGCCAGTAAAAACAGCAACAAGCAGCAGCACCATGACCAGACAGCAGGAGCTGGGATTCTCTCCTACACCTAACCTTATTTTACTCATTGAAGAACAAAAAATTTCTTTTCACTGACCATGAGAACTTTTGGTCGTTCCTTCTCTTAACTTTCTCCTCTAATTTCACTTTAATCTATTAAAGCACTTTAAACGTAAACCTCCTGTCTGTCAAGGAACAATTAAACACAACTATCAAGCAACAACCTCAAGCTTTGAATAAAATCTTGACAAAATTTTTGAAATGACTAAAAATAGAGAAAACTACGACTACTAGACAATATATCTATCTAAACCTAACCTAACCAATAGAAGTTAGTTTAAGAAGTTTAGTTTTGATTTATGACACTTAGCTAGCTTGCTATGCTAACCCGGTGCCCTGCTAGGCTAACTACGTGAACCTTCACAGCTAACACAAGAAGTGAGAAACGTCCTTCTTGGAGGAATATTCCAGAGAAGTTTCCTCAGCTGGATGAAACTCCCGAAACACTCCATGTCCAGCTCCGCTTATCTGCACATATTTCCGTGAAAGCTCGGCTTCTGATCCAGAGATTAAAATATACAAATCCCAAATCTTCACTTATTTACATTGACGCCATCTTGACATCACTGAAAGGCGGAAGTGGCTGTTTTAATATATATATTTTACACTATAATACATGCCTTTTTATGACATGTCAACAAATCACACATTTAGAATGTATTTTATTTAATTTCTAAATAATCTTTTTAATTAATTAAAATGTTTTTTTTTTAATCACACATGAAAAGCACGACTAATAAAAGTAGCAGGGCGGGTTGAGTGTCACGTGCTTTAGCGGTTGTGTTCTAAATAGCTTTAAAGTGTATTTCTTAGGGTGCATCATAAGCATTCTTTATATCCTACATAGTACACCTATTTAATGAATAGTAAACATTTTTGTTTTTAGCCCATCAGTAGGTTTATTTATACAGCGTGAGCTTCCCTTATAGTGAGTGAGTGAGTGAGTAAGTCAGTCAGTAAGTCCAGCTAGAAACATTAAGGCACTCTAGAGCCTGTTTACACAATTCTAGTATTAAACTGATTTTACCAAAAAGTTTTATATATACTGGTTTTGATCGCATAAGGTTTTAAATGTCAGACGTCGTAATGTAACGAGACTTGATTTGTTTTTGCAAATAATAATAATACTAATATTAATGCTAATAATAAAATGCAGCTCTTAGACAGAACTTTCTGCTGATCGATCATACAGCAAACACTGGAATTTAAGCCACTTTCTTTTACTGCAAGATCCAGAAAAGTGATCTCAGAGGTATGTAATTATGTTTAATTATAGTAATAATATTTATTAATATATATAAAATATTAATACTATATATTTGTCAGTGAGTGAATCCGCTGCTTGATCTGGAGTTTCATATAGGATTTTTTTTCTTCTTCCAGTAATAGTCTCAGTGATCTTGGTTATATTTGGACCACCTTCTCTTTGATCTTGATGACATACTTCTAAATTTTGATCATGAGTTTAACTAACATGATCTCATACCAGCTTGCCTTCATTTTTCTTCCTAGGAATGATCATGGACACAAGCTCAGTATACAGGAAATATTAGTCCAAGCTGCTTACATTAGTAGAATCCCCAATAAAACAATTAAGAATTCCAATTAATTATAACATTTTGGAATAATTTTGGCAACACAGTGACTTAGTGGTTAGCACTGTCGCCTTGATCCTCCAGGGTCCAGGTTTGATTCCAGCCTCGGGTCTGTGTGTGGTGTTTGTATGTTCTCCCTGTGTTTGGTGGGTTTCCTCCAGGTACTCCGGTTTCCTCCAACAGTCCAAAGACATGCAGATTAGGCTAGTTGGCGTTCCCGAATTGCCTGTAGTGTGTGAAGGTGTATGTATGTGATGGATTGGCACTCTGTCCGGGGGTAAATTATGTATTATTTATCCGCATAGATACACATTCCACATAACTGAATGAGTTGATGATGGCAAATGCAATAACTCAAAGTAATGTCAGCTTGGACCCAATGTGTTCTGTGTTATGGAAAGTTCAGGAATAAAAAGAATAGGTGCAATATAATTGTACAGATTGGAATTGTCCATGAAATAACATCTACCGAATGGAATTTATTTACATGTGAAACGTCCCTGACTTCTTAACACTAGCGAACCCGTGGTACAGCTTAGTCAGCTGCAAGACTCCAAGCTCCAAGTTATGTCTAACTGCATATGCAAACAGTACAGTTTTATCTTGTGTTTATTGAAGATAAAAGCTTCTCAGCAACAGTAGGTCTGAAAAACCGAGCTATTTTCCTAATAAGCGTACCTGTAGATTATACATATCAGTGTGCATTTGGACCTTTTGAAATTTTTCACTTCTTCTTTATTGGTTTTTGTTCCCATAATCATTGAATAATAACAATAATAATAATAATAATAATAAACCTTCTTGTTTTACATTATATTGCTTCCTTTATGGTGCATTTCCTATTATCCAAGCATCATTAAAAAAAATTTTTTACATCCAAGCATGTATTAATTTACATTTTGTCAGCACATGAAAGTATTTAAATATTAATATCAGTTGTAAAAGCTATATGTAGCTAGTAAAAGGATTCAAAGTCTGGCATGATACAATTCCTCATTAACACATTTCTTTAATATTTTAAGCAGGAGTACTTTTTTTATTCTGATCTTTTTCCCTCTTTAATAATAACATTTAATAAAGACACTTTGCCTGGGGGTGCCTAAACTTTTGACAAAGATTCTATCATGAGACACCAATGCTTTTCTTTGTATAATCTGAGGTCACTTTGAGCACACCACAAAAGTACATTATGTCTTCTGAGCTTTTTTTTTATGACCACACCTTATCTTTTGTTTTATTTCATTTCAAAATATTCAGAGATTCAGATCATCGGTATCTGGAGGCACACTTTAACTTGCAGCTGTGGTCAAGGAGAACCTAAATGGACAGACTGCATATGGTGTTGGTCAAATTACTTTACAGTAGTAATGTGCCAAGCTCCAAGCTATACAGTACATGATTTAAAAAAGCAAACCCATGCTGCCCTTTCGATATCATGGCATTAAAATGTACAAAGGAAAAACAGTTAACGATCTTGAAGCTGCTTTATCTCAAGCGCTGTATTTTGTTTTAACCAAATTGAACCAAGTGCAACTTGCATGAGCACAAAATCACAACAAACACCTATGGTTAAGGTTGAGACAATGAGTGTGTATTGAAATGAAGCGTATGTGGGTTTCATGGAATTTTCCTGATGCATGACCACCGTGTGCACATTCTGAAAGACAAGTAAGGTTTTGTCCTTGTAATGTGAGCAGAATCAATGTGACAGTTTTATGTTATTGTGCCGGTACATTAATGGCTTAAACGTGCATGCTTGGTAAGGAATAGCCCAGAATAAAGAAATGTACAAGGAGCATTCAGGTATAACCAGGACTTGGGATGACATTTCTAGTGAGTGACTCTTATCTGGCATTTGAATAGTGCAAACTTTTAAAAAATTCTTCCATCTGTAAGAACTGTACAGACAAGCGTTCATGAAGACCACTTGTCTGGGAGTTACCACATACCTCGTTTAGTCCTGACCTCACTCCATTAAAGGAGATCCTGGGAGGCCAGAGTTTCAGACGTGATCGTGGCTCACATGGATAGTACTGAGAAAACTTCCTATGAATGACATTATGCAATCACTAGTGAAACACTGTGTTAAGCGCATTAGTGTAGAAGTGTAGATTATACTGTATATATGGGGAAATAAAGGGAGGTTTTAATCTCATGATGGTGTTCTGCACAATCAAAAGTCTCGGATTGGCTTGAACGCCCCACATAGTTTTTCTTTTGTTAACCACTTACCAATTGCTCACTCTGTTAGTGTTGGTTCATGTTGCTTCTGGAAATATCTAGCAGGCTAGTTTAGTCATGCTAGCTAGCTACATTACGCTAAAAATGGCTTATTACTTACTTTCTTTTAAAAATTGTTGTACACAATGCCTTTTTCATAGAAAATGAGAAAACAAAAATGAGTAAATGTAAAAGCTTTTCTACATTCTGTACCTTGACTAAAACAGAAGAGTGGCAGCTTTCTCCTCATAGCGCACACATTCGGGCACTCTACGTTAGACAAGTGACTTTATTTAGTGAACATTATTTTTCTTTCTCCTAAATAACACCCTCTTTAGAAGAGGAATCATGCATTCTTGCTGTTGGCAGGTCCGGTCACGCAAATCATGTCAAAGTTTGAGGAGTGCCATTTTAGTGCTGTTTTCCTCCAGAAGAACTTGACAGGAAAACTTCAGTAATATTGTTATTCTCTAAATAATCAGAGTTGGATTAAAAAGGCGTTGGATGTCAGGATGTTGGAGATTCAACATAGAAGCTGAATAGTTTATATTTTAACAGAAAAACGTAAAGGTCATGGTCATGTAAGATTTCAGAAGTATATACACACGTGGACAAAATTGTTGGTACCCTTCGGTCAATGAAAGAAAAACTCACAATGGTCACAGAAATAACTTTAATCTGACAAAAGTAATAATAAATAAGAATTCTATGAATGTTAGCCATTGAAAATCAGACATTGCTTTTCAACCATGCTTCAACGGAATTATTTAAAAAAATGAACTCATGGAACAGGCCTGGACAAAAATGATGGTACCCCTAACTTAATAGTTTGTTGCACAACCTTTAGAGGCAATCACTGCAATCAAACGATTCCTGTAACTGTCAATGAGACTTCTGCACCTCTCTGCAGGGATTTTGGCCCACTCCTCATGAGCAAGCTGCTCCAGTTGTTTCTGGTTTGAAGGGTGCCTTTTTCAGACAGCATGTTTCAGCTCCTTCTAAAGATGCTCAATAGGATTGAGGTCAGGGCTCAAAGAAGGCCACTTTAGAATAGTCCAATGTTTTCCTCGTAGCCATTCATGGGTGTTTTTAGCTGTGTTTGGGGTCATTGTCCTGTTGCAAGACCCATGACCTGCGACTGAGACCCAGCTTTCTGACACTGGCCAGCACATTTCTCTCTAGAATCCCTTTATAGTCTTGAGATTTCATTGTACCCTGCACAGATTCAAGACACCCTGTGCCAGATGCAGCAAAGCAGCCCCAGAACATAACAGAGCCTCCTCCATGTTTCACAGTAGGGACAGTGTTCTTTTCTTGATATGCTTCAAGTATAATTAGCTAAATTTGCCTTGGCAAAAAGTTCCATTTTTGTCTCATCTGTCCATAGGACATTCTCCCAGAAGCTTTGTGGCTTGTCAACATGTAGTTTGGCATATTCCAGTCTGGCTTTTTTATGATTTGTTTTCAACAATGGTGTCCTCCTTGGTCGTCTCCCATGTAGTCCACTTTGGCTCAAACAACGACGGATGGTGCGATCTGACACTGATGTTCCTTGAGCATGAAGTTCACCTTGGATTTCTTTAGAAGTCTTTCTGGGCTCTTTTGTTACCATTCAGATTATCCGTCTCCTTGATTTGTCATCAATTTTCCTCCTGCGGCCACGTCCAGGGAGGTTGGCTACAGTCCCATGGATCTTAAATTTCTGAATAATATGTGCAACTGTAGTCACAGGAACATCTAGCAGCTTGGAAATGGTCTTATAGCCTTTACCTTTAATATGCTTGTCTATAATTTTCTTTCGAATCTCCTGAGACGACTCTTTCTTTCACTTCCTCTAGTCTATGTTGAGTGTGGTACATACCATGTCACCAAACAACACAGTGACTACCTGGAGCCCTATATATAGGCCCACTGACTGATTACAAGATTGTAGACACCTGTGATGCTAATTAGTGGACACACCTTGAATTAACATTTCCCTTTGGTCACATTATTTTCAGTATTTTCTAAGGGTACCATCATTGTTGTCCAGGCCTGTTCCATGAGTTTATTTTTTTAAATAATTCTGTTGAAGCATGGTTGAAAAGCAATGTCTGACTTTCATTGGTTAACATTCATAGAATTTTTTTTAATTATTACTTTTGTCAGATTAAAGTTATTTCTCTGACCATTGTGAGTTTTTCTTTCATTGACCGAAGGGTACCAACAATTTTGTCCACGTGTGTATATATATAAAAAATTATATTTATATAAGATTTTTATTTGTGAAATGCTTGCATCTGATGACTTTTACTATAACATTTCTCTTTCTTTCTCTTTCTTTCTGCTGTTCAGATGCAGATGTTCTTCGAAGCTTCGAGCACTGTCACTTTGCTCTTTGAATTCTGGAGTGTTAATGGACCTGGAGGTAAATACACCATTGTAAAAGTTGACTTAAATTTCAAATTGCTAACAAACAACAAGGTTTATGATGGGATAAAAAAATGCACACCATTAAACACGAATAAAGGGTTTAAATTTAAGCCAATGTGATTTGAATTTAAAGAAATGACCTACAGTAGCAAGTTTCAAGCTATGTATGACTGCTGGCAGTGTAAATGCATAACCATTACGCTATTGCCCAGTAATTAAACACCTGGGAACCTAGACAGTCACACGGGCATTTAACTGTGTGTAATCTTAAACCTAAGTTAACCTACAATCCTGAAGATTGTGATCCTGAAGATTGTTTTCTCATATCGCTGTGACGTCAACAATGGAAAAACTTGGACACTTGCTTGTTCAAGGTAAACAGGCACTTAGGACATGAAGGTTCAGGGGTCACTGTTATTGCATTTTTTTATTTAAATGTGCCTCGCTGAAATTAGGCCCATTTAATTAAACAATCTTGACTACAAATCACTCTGGTGTCAAAATTGTGGCTTGTCATGGCTCTGACACACTCTGATGTCATTAGCTAAGGCAGAAGTGCTAGAGGAAAATACGGCAGTGCTATATAAAGGCACGGAAAACCACCGATTTTGTAAGGTCAGGCCATGGATAAGGATACTTACAAATAGTCACATAGTCCTACAGTGCAATATGAGGATCTACACAGTATATTACTTTATTTTATTTATTACACTATATTGGTGCGTCAGGAAGGTACGGATGAGATTTTGTATAGCTAAAATATTACAGTTTCGTTAACAGTGATAGGGGGCATTGTTGGCTCAGTAGTAGACCCGAGTTGCCAAAAGACACATTGGCTTTGTGATACCAGTGATGCCATCCTGCCGGGTTAAACCTCCTTGAAGTCTTGTGACATGGCGGCACTACGTTTTGTAGCATGCTGTAGCTTTTGCTGACACCCAATTCTTATCTCCACTTCGAAAATCCCCTTTGTTACAGTTGATGGTCTCATACTGCATACAATGCTATACATTGACAAGAGCAATGTGCACAGATGGATAACGTTTAAAGAAGACTAAACCAGTATTGAAAACAAACCATGCAGCGAGGGACCATCAAGTGGTTTAGCAGTGGAGCAAATGCATGGCTTGCATTGGAGACAATGTTAAGTCATACCTTTGTATAGAGGAAGAGTTATTCTACAAACATGTGCACATAAAAAGGTTATGCCCATTTTTTTCCATTTGGTTCATTTCAGCCCTAGTATATGTAGTGTGTTGTGAGAGTAAACAATACTGCTCCTGGACGCATGCAAAGTTTTTGGGTGTTATTTCAGACACATTCTTTTTTTAATTCGAAATAGAATAATTCCTTTAATATTATGTTAATTAACATGCCTTAGTGTAGTCAATTACGTAACCCAGGCTTCAACCTGCCTAATGGCATGATTAATGATTTAAATCAAACTTTCCCACCCATGTACTGTATATGCCGTGCTTTTAAAGAAAACAATATGCTTTCTTCTGTCTACAGGAATGTTTCTTTCAGTCGTGGTGGTACTGCTGCTCACAGTATTTTACGAGCTCCTTAAGGTGTGGAGTATGGTTCTTGTAAAACGTTTTGAACCTCTTCTAGACACTTCTGCCACTTGCACAACTCCTCCCTGCTCAGATTCTCCAGTGCTCGAACATACTGAGAGCGCTTCATCATTACCCAACAGTCCCTCCCAAATTTCTCTGGCTCCAACAGAGAATACAACTACCCCTGGTCTCGGCATTTCCACTGTTGAAAGGTATGCAATATTTTTTCAAAATTAGGTAGTGTATATAATTTCAAGCTATGATGAGTGGGCCCAAGCACCGTGCGCCATTGGCCACTAGCCCGGATAAAATGGGAAGGTTGCGTCAGGAAGGGCATTCGTAAAGGCGTAAAGCCTGTGCCAAGCTTGTATGTGCGGACTGGATGGTCTGCTGTGGCGACCCCTTGCCGGGAGCAGCCGAAAAACCAACAACAACACAAAATATTAACCTCTAGTTATCATACATTTAAGGCGTCGTCACGGCTGACCCGTTTGAGATATCAAAAATCCCTCTGCAATTTTGCATCCTCAATATATTGAGATTACATAGGCCAGGTTTGTTGCTGATCATATAAACCCAGTAGGAGGAGTACATCAAAATCCACTGGGTGCGTATTGCAAACGTAATAGCTATGCACATCATTGTGGTGATATCATGGTGCTTGGGCCGTAATTAATCTATATGTACCAGCTGTTTGATTAGTCTTTATTTAGTTTAGAGATCATCTGCTTTACACAAGGCAACAGAACAATAATGGCAGGAGATACAATAATTGCAATAATGGACTAGTGTTATAAATGATGCACTGTTGTTCACTAACAAGGTCCGTGACTCTCTCTATTACAGGTTGCTTCTTCATGGGGTCAGGACACTACTGCATATTGTTCAGGTGGTTCTCGGATACATGCTCATGCTCTGTGTCATGTCCTACAACGTCTGGATATTCCTGGGAGTGATTGTTGGCTCTTTGTTAGGCTACTTCATTGCTTTCCCGCTCTTGGGACGTTATATGTTGAACTGACCAGGGATAAAGTCGATGCTACTAATCAGGGATTTCTTTCCTTTTTCTTGTTCTAGAATGACAAGTTATACATTACACTAAAGGGCTGCCGGTCTAGTGATGGAGTAGGTCATGTGTTAGTAGCCAGTATGCAGAAGTCGGTAGTGCATGGAAATTTGCATAGATATGTTTTTTGTTGTTTTTTAGATAACACCATCCTGTTAATTAACTTAATCATAAAGCAACATTCAATTTTGTGCAGTTTTTAAAAGGTACTTTTTAACCCACTGTGATTTAAACAGTGTAGTTTCTACATACATGATCATTTTGCTCTGTCAGTTTATGGCTTTAGCCCTTGGACACCCTGTTCTGCTGGTGTCGGGTGACCCGATACTGGTTAGTAAGGTCAGTTCCAGTATACACGTAATGTGTACAGTAGGTGCACAGAAAATTCTGCTCTGTCTGTCCAACAAAGGAAGCATGTGATAACCTGTAATCATTTAACTTCCTCCTTAAATGATTTAGTAATATTGTGAACTCCTTCGGTTACATAGCTTTCGGAACCCGTGACACACACGATACTCACGTCAGTGGCTTTTGTTTTCCTGTACAGGAAGTAATAGTAAAAAAAACAATGTGAAAATGATGTGGGCTACAAAAAAAAGGTTAACCTGATTTTACTAATGTTTTGTGTGTGTGGTTATTTTTTTATTCTTTATTTTTTTACACTAATTCTCTTTTTAATTTAATTAAATTGGTTTGCCAAATTATTTTGCATGTGTTTCTATTCATTTAAAGTGTATTCGGGATTAAGAGGCTGACCACACAGGAAAGCTAGAGCACAGAGTTCATTATTGGCCCAGTCACCTGACACTGTGATGTGAGATGTGTAATCATACATGCAGACAGAAAAATGAGACAGCTGTTTTCTTTTAGATCCTTGGGATTTAAAAGTGCTGATTATTTGTTACATTATCCCAGTGTTAATATGTTTGTTTTTTTCAATATTTTTTGCAAATACAAAATTTAGTGTAAACTTGTGTGATTTCTGTGACAATTACACAGTATATGTTTGTGTGTATACATTTTTTTGGCTGATATCCACACTTCAGCAAAAGAATATACTTGTATACTTGATATGTGATGACATTAATAATAGATTATAATTTTTCTTCAAATGTTTAGCAAAAAATATCGGCACCCAACATTATCCAAAATTCAATCAACCCAAAGATCATGCCCTTTTGGAATTTCTCTTCATATTTTGGTGATATTTCTAAATACCAAGTTATATATTCATATGGAGTATATTAATTTTCTTTACCTGAAGTCAAATGAGAACGGGAAAGGGGCAAAAATCAAACTACAATGCTGAACTAGTGCTGAGGAAAATGAGCGGTAGTAGAATAATCTCAGTTTTTTTTAAAGGATTATTTATTCATTCACTCACAGAAAGAAATGGAAAGATAAAAAAGGATGAAACAGTCAGGATTAATAAATAGCAGAGGAAAAAAGATTGACTCCAGTAAAACATGTAAAACGTGATGAATTACAACACAGGTGATTTTCTTTTAATAAAAAGTAGCAAAAGTAAAAGAAAGGTGATGAAAAATGTTCCACTGCCTGTCATCACAGATATTAGAGAAAAAAGGTTTTGCGAATTCCAAAACTGTCAACAGGATGGAACAACAAAAAGAGCCATTCTCTAGTTCCATTCCATTAAAATACCTGATGTTGGAACCTCTATAAGGGTCTGTGCCGATGTCTTACGCTTGTCCTCCTCCAAGGAAAAGAAACAAGTCCCTAATACATGGCGAGGTTTCAAAGTATGCAGAACACCAGCACAAGTTGTGTTTACTCCTTAAAGCCACATTAGGTTTGGTCATGTCTCCTTACGAGATAATCGTAGGGTTGTCTCGATGTCTCGCACTTTATTAGAGGAACAGAAAGATGACACGGCAAGTGCTGTGTATGTGGATGCGAGACGTACAGTATGCTGTAACTACTGTATACTAATTAATAACAATGTAAAAACAAATAATAAATACACTGTTTTAAGACCTGAAACATTTTTCCTCCTTGTTTCCCTTGTATATAAATATGCAGTAATGTAATATAAAGCCATAATATTGGTGCTTAAGTATCCATATTGTACCTGAGTGTTTAAATGGAGTTATGGCTTTAGTGTGATTCAAGACAGACGTCTAAATGATGGTTATACTGTATGAAAAGGGAAATCTGACATTTCAGTGACAAATAGTGAATAGTGCCCAGTTTAATATTTAAGGAATATATAAGCTATGTAAGGCAATAATATGAGTATATACAGTACAGGAACTTTATTTCCAAAGTGTTATTACTGTTCAAAATCAAACAAAAATGATGCACGTTCATTTGCATACAATGTGTATTGTAAAAAAAAAAAAAAAAGGTAGAAAGTAGAAAAACTCTTCAGTATATGCAAGTTCAATTTGATTCTCTTGTCTCTGTTATAAAACAAATATAAGATTATAGAGGCTATTTTTAAGGTATTTTTTGCTCGTTTTTTGTTTACTCATTGAAAATGATTTGCAGATGCAATTGGAAGATTTTTCTTAAATTTTGAAATTGGCCAAGGCTCTTATATTTGCTTATAATAACTTCATAGCAAGAATCATAAGTATTTCACTTGCAGTTAAACATTCTGTATGGGAAAAAAAAAGTTGTTGATGTTTTGGATTAAATGTTAGACTGGAAGTACCAGCATTTCCCTTTTTGCTTCTGCCTCCTGCTCCATCTTTACCATCACCTGCTCAGGATCCACTGGTTCAGCTTCACACTTGTTTGCCTGATGGTCCTCTTCCTCTCCGTGCCCATTGGTCGGAGACTGAAATCCGCTGTCATCATGGTTTCGAGAACTGGACGCTTGAGGAAGTTCAAAGTCTACATTGTACTCTTCATCCAGAACAGCGTTCTCCAGCTCCTGAATGGCACTAGCGATTGCAGAGTCCTTTGGCATCGATTCATCCACCGTGGTGATGGTCTCTATCTCCTCCCCTTCCTCAAGAGGCAGCATCCCATTGGTCAGAACCTGGGAGGTATCCTCTGATGAAGGAAGGACCACTTCAAGTACTGGTCTGATGAGCTGACGGATCTGCTGGATGTCATCTGGAGAGCTCGGCTCTTCCAGGGGTTTTGACAGAACGGAAATGATCGGCCGTTTATGGAGATCGTTATCGATGGCAGATTCGTCAGATTCGTCTTGTAGATCTTTACTCGTGGGCGTCTCATTCTCTTCAGGTATCTCTTCCACACCAGGTACTTCCAGACAGGAACCATAAGGCATCGGGGACATGCCCTCTACCTGAATCATGGAAACAATCTGTCTGCGTCTTCGCATCTTGTCTATTCCTCCTCCTCTTCCTCCTCCTCCTCCTTCTCCAGCTTCATATTGGCTGGCCCAGTCAATAGAGTTGTCCTCCAGCAGTTGGAGATTCGGGTCACTGTTCCCCAGGACGATGCTGTCCCTGTACAGGTTGTGCCTTCTCTGAATAGCTGCCTCCTTCACAGCTGCACAAAAAAGGAAAATGTTTCAGCTCCTTTGGTTCTTATCTACTGGAAATTTCAGGATCATGTTTAACAGTTTTTTTCCCCCTGGTTTACAAACCTGATATCATACAGTACAATCACATAGATCCCCATCAACATTTGGTTTTGGCAATTCCCAACCACTAGTTATGGCTTCCCTCTTTACAAGACCTACCAGAAGCTATCAAATGCTTCCTCCAAGGGCCATGAATCTTTTAGAACTGCTGCTTACTGGCCAGCATGACCTATTCTCTATTTCAAGCACAGGTGCTCCTGGACACCGATGATTAGTAGAAGAATGAGAGTATCCGGCATCCCTCCCTACTTGAGAGGAGGAATAAATTTGCAGGGCCAATTTTATACAAATGTTTTGTTATAGGTATATACAGTATTTCACATATTTATACTTTACTTGAGTAGTTTTATTAGAACATACTTTTAACTTTTACTTCACTACGTCCTTCAACAAATGCATGTACTTTTACTTCACATGTCACAATTTAAAATATAAGTGCTCAAAATATAAGTGCTTATAATATTATGTAGGGTTTTTGTGTGCCACTCATTCGGAAGGGCTGAAGACTATCACGTTTTCTCCGAACCACACGATGCCAGCCGACCGCATCTTTTTGCTCATGCACTGCTCGCTCACGCACCGTCGTGGACAGCACTATCCGCTCCTTCCGTTTGAGTGAGCTCACAGACACCCCTGATTGGTTGTAGAGCCGTGATTAATGTGGTACCCTCCCCTCTGAGAGAGCTCGGCAAATCAGCTCTCCCTAGACCTCCGCTGCAAGAGCTTACAGCATCACCGAGGATTTGAACTCACGATCTCCGGATGATAGGGCGAGCACTTTACCACTGCGCCACTCGGAGGCTGAGTATTTAGTGCTCTCACATTAATCACGGCTCTACAGTCAATCAGGGCCGTCTGTGAGCTCATGGAAGGAGCGGATAGCGCTGTCCTGCGAGTGTGTTATGCCGCCCCCAACGGTGCGTGAGCGAGCATTTCGAAAAGATGTGGTTGGCTGGCGTCACGTGGTTCGGAGGAAACACATGATAGTCTTCGGCCCTCCCGGCTGAGTGGTAGTAGTAGCGTAATGTGGGAGCCCCCTAGTGACGGAGAGGAATTGAACACAACTTAAATTAGGGAGAAAATCAGGGGGAGGGGGAGAAAAAAAAAAAAAAAACTCATGTGAAGGATTTGTGTATTTTGTCCACCCCTTTGTTGAAACTTTGTTTTCTTTGTTCTAACTCTGGTATCCAGGAGAGATTATCTACTGCAGTGGATAAAGTGAAGATCAGAAAAGAAGGCATCATAACTAGTTTGTTTTTGTGCAAATGCTCAGTGTTACAACTGGGAACCTGTCCCGTATCGAAACAGAAAATGGACGGCGTCTTACCCATCATGATGTCTTTGGTGACCGACTGCAGGACGACCTCTTCAAAAATGTTCTCCACTAATATGAAGCGGGAGTAATCCGCAAAGATGAAGTCTTTGAACTTAGGCAGTTCCTGAGAAGAATACATAGATACAGAACGATTTTTGTGTGAATCTTTTAGAAATCTTTGTTTAAGATATTGCTTAGTGTAAAGAAGTAGCTAAATATGAATGCATAATTTTGAAGAAAAAAAAACAGTATGTTCTCAGGGTGGTACGGTGGTGTAGTGGTTAGCACTGTCGCTTTGCATCGCCAGTGTCCGGGTTCGATTCTTGTCTGTGTGCATGGAGTTTGCATGTTCTCTCCGTGCTTGGTGGGTTTCCTCCGGGTACTCCGGTTTCTTCCCACAGTCCAAAGACATGTAGGTTAGGTTAATTGGCGTTCCCTAATTGCCCGTAGTGTGTGAATGAGTCTGTGTGAGTGTGTGTATGTGTGCGCCCTGCGATGGATTGGCACCCTGTCCAGGGTGTACCCCGTCTTATTCATTTATTTTGTCAGATCAGAACTTTAAACCTTGAGGTACAATTATGAATATGTGATACACTGAGATGTATCTTCAGCATCCTTAGTAACTGCCTGGTCAGGATCATGCAAGCTAAAACAACAACAGTAATTCGACCCTGGGACCCTTTTCACAGTGCATTTTTTATGATTTAAGCTTAAGTCACTCCGACTACAGATAAAAAGATAAAATCTGAATACAAACACAATTAGATAAATTTAGAGTATGAAAACGATGCAGGTACAAATAATGGCACAGTGTCACACGCCTGGAACAGAGTGAGATCCAGACACAGATAGAGGCAGAACGCAGGACAAGTGATGCGTCATACTTACAGGAGCATACAGGGGATGGAGCTGTTTCAGCATGTACGGGATAATGATCTGCAGCAGTGCTTCTCTGAAGAACTTCTTGCGCACAGTACTGCTATCATAGTCGAATTTCTGAAACAAATGCACATGCTTCTTGTTTGCAGGTATTCTACTATAGCTTTTAAAGCAATGAGCATTTTTCCCTTTTTATAATTAAATAAATAAGCAAATAGTTAAATACAAGACCACATATTACTGAGATTAGTCATTAGCGCTCGTTTGAACAGATTTCTAGTTGATTTACCTTCAGTACTCGGTCCTGGCAGCGATGGATGGTTTTAATCAGTTCCTCCCCGGACTGTTCCTCCATTTTCTGGTGAAGCAGCTGCTCAAAAGTGTACACGGCATTGTCCATTTGCTGTGTTGAAAAACAGAGAAGTTTCAGAAGAAGACCAGATGGAAATAAAAAAACAAAAGCAGTTTATACTGTATATACGTATATGGACCATAATGTGATTTATATATATATATATATATATATATATATACACACACACACATATATACACATATATACATACACACACACACACACACACACACACATATATATATATATATATATATATATCATTTTTTTTTACCAGTTTTATAGCTAAAATATTTAATATAAAATTTTTTATATTACTGCTGTGTAGGATGACTTTCACACACACCAGTTTACTAAATAGAGACTCACCCTCACAAGCATGCGGGTGAGTCTCTATTTGGTAAACTGGTGTGTGTGTGTGTGTGTGTGTGTGTAAAAGTCATCCCACACACAAACATACACACAAACACAAAATAAAACATGCTTTACGCACACACACATGGTCACAGTGCTGTAGTAAACAGTACACACGCGCACAGAGGTTGACTATACGAGTGACCCAAGCATAGAGACAGAGAGTTGGAGATGATTACCCACAATTCCACAGCACGTGAGAGAGAGAAGAACCACTGGCTCAATTGTGATCACATGACGCTTAGTGTCAAACAAGAAGCATGATACTCGATGATACTTGGTACTCGTATATCAAACCGGGTTACTCGCGATCCGAGGTTCCACTGTAGCTTATTTTAAAGTAGATTATTAAATCCAGCACATAACTGTCCATAACATCGCCTTTACTCAACATTTTGGTTTCACTTATGGTGCAGGTTAGACTTTGCAGATATCTAAATACTGCAAAAGTTTCATTCAGTTCTGTCCAGCGGTCGATTTAAGACGCGGCCACAGTTTGATGCATGCACAGTACGCGGTCAAAACTTGCAGTTTATAATCTGGCACATAACTGCTTATACACACGTGGACAAAATTGTTGGTACCCTTCGGTCAATGAAAGAAAAACTCACAATGGTCACATAAATAACTTTAATCTGACAAAAGTAATAATTAAAAAAAATTATATGAATGTTAACTAATGAAAGTCAAACATTGCTTTTCAACCATGCTTCAACAGAATTATTAAAAAAAATAAACTCATGGAACAGGCCTGGACAAAAATGATGGTACCCCTAGAAAATACTGAAAATAATGTGACCAAAGGGACATGTTAATTCAAGGTGTGTCCACTAATTAGCATCACAGGTGTCTACAATCTTGTAATCAGTCAGTGGGCCTATATATAGGGCTCCAGGTAGTCACTGTGTTGTTTGGTGACATGGTATGTACCACACTCAACATGGACCAGAGGAAGCGAAGGAAAGAGTTGTCTCAGGAGATTCGAAAGAAAATTATAGACAAGCATGTTAAAGGTAAAGCCTATAAGACCATTTCCAAGCAGCTAGATGTTCCTGTGACTACAGTTGCACATATTATTCAGAAATTTAAGATCCATGGGACTGTAGCCAACCTAACTGGACGTGGCCGCAGGAGGAAAATTGATGACAAATCAAAGAGACGGATAATCCGAATGGTAACAAAAGAGCCCAGAAAGACTTCTAAAGAGATCCAAGGTGAACTTCATGCTCAAGGAACATCAGTGTCAGATCGCACCATCCGTCGTTGTTTGAGCCAAAGTGGACTACATGGGAGACGACCAAGGAGGACACCATTGTTGAAAACAAATCATAAAAAAGCCAAACTACATGTTGACAAGCCACAAAGCTTCTGGGAGAATGTCCTATGGACAGATGAGACAAAAATGGAACTTTCTGCCAAGGCACATCAGCTCTATGTTCACAGACGGAAAAATGAAGCATATCAAGAAAAGAACACTGTCCCTACTGTGAAACATGGAGGAGGCTCTGTTATGTCCTGGGGCTGCTTTGCTGCATCTGGCACAGGGTGTCTTGAATCTGTGCAGGGTACAATGAAATCTCAAGACTATCAAGGGATTCTAGACAGAAATGTGCTGGCCAGTGTCCAATTCCGTTGAAGCATGGTTGAAAAGCAATGTCTGATTTTCATTGGTTAACATTCATATAATTCTTATTTATTATTACTTTTGTCAGATTAAAGTTATTTCTGT
Source organism: Clarias fuscus (assembly GCA_030347435.1). NCBI lineage: Eukaryota > Metazoa > Chordata > Actinopteri > Siluriformes > Clariidae > Clarias > Clarias fuscus. The sequence goes on from CM059212.1 coordinate 25,494,595, forward strand.
GACCATTGTGAGTTTTTCTTTCATTGACCGAAGGGTACCAACAATTTTGTCCACGTGTGTAACCTGTCTTCTACTCAACATTTTGATTTTATTTAAGGCATAGGTTTATTTTAAGTTTCGTTAAATTCTGTCCACCCAGTTTTGTGTGATGCTGTGACAAAATCTGGCTGGACTGACATACAGACATACGGAAATTTTTCTAAGACATATTTTTCTGAGATTTCGGGACCTCCAATGTATGAAACGTAAAGAAATCATTATAAGAGCGGGTTGTGACCAATGTACAGACAAAACCTTTTTTTAATTTTTATAAAATATATTCACTCAGTTCTAATATGTTCTGCTGGTAGAAGCTTCCGGAATAAAAAGCACTCAAACTCTTAAGGAGGAAAAAAAAAAGCTAAGACGTGATTGTACATTTGTAAATAAGTCTAATATGAGTCTAATATGTGAATAGTCGGATTAAGTTAATATAATAAATAAACTTGTCCTCATTGTGTCCACAGAATTTTGTGCACTCAAATGGGGTCATTGTGTACAAACAACGGCATTAATCCTCCTGTAGTACTACATGCTGCCACACGATGTCACTATTGCTTTATTTTCCAAGCCATGAACATGAGCCTTCCCACTGCTTAGTGGACTGAACAGCTATTAAAAATGAGATATTCATGTTCTGCCTACTTTGTATTGTTAATGACAGACATAAAATATGCAGTTATTCAGTGTGACCAAATATTCACAGGATTAAAGAAAGCAGGATGATAATGGGTTTGATAAGAGACAAAGAAAGGAACGAACCTCTCGCATGAGGATCTGAGCTCGCTGAATGAACACAGAAGGGCTGCACACATCAAATCTCTGCTGCAAGCCCTCCAGGCTCAGCTGCTCCATCTTCTCATAGCAGCTCTGCATCTTCACCGGGTGGAAGGCCAACATGGAGACCTTCTCCATATGCTGAAGGAAGATAAAGCGACAAATAATCAATGATGATTGAAAAAAAAAAAAAAAAAACAGGTTACATAGATGTACATATAAAAAAATATATATATATATATACATGTATTTGATTGGACTTTTTACTGTTGGTCTAAATTCATTTCTTTGTTAATGTTGCCTCAGATTTTCACATAGGTAATGGTGTGAAAGGTCTTAACATCCCTCTGTATCCATGGCAATACTGTATTTGGCAATATTTTGCTGCATTCTTTGTGGATTTATTATGGTTTTTAGATTGGCTGGCTTTACATGTTTTTGACATAACGGTAATTACACAGTAGCCTTTCTGCCATGTGCTGTCCTCACCTTTCCAAGCACCTCTCTGCCTCCATCATTGACTGTGTTCTTGCTGATTTCCACCAGCTCACGGGAGAGAACCTCCCTGACCTCGGAGAACCCCTGGCCCACTGGGTCCATCAGAGCTTCCAGTATGGAGGTGATGTAGGGCTGCACGTTTCTCCTAAGAACTTCTTCTGCACCCGGAAGCACCAGTGCTGCACGCGTAAACAGAAACACGACCGTCAGACAATGTGACATTATCAAAATAAAACGGTTTATGCAGGTCTTATTGACAATAATAATAATTTAAAAATTATGTTGGCATTTGATTAGCCAAGTAGACATGAGTGATAGAAACGATGATATTGCGATAAATAATGTCACGTGTTTTTCTGAGGAACTCTTTATCTTGCTTCAATTCATTTTACTGTCAAGAGTTTATGTACATACACACTCATACAGTGGAACCTTGGATTACAAGAATAATTCATTCCGGAAGCGGGCTCGTATTCCAAAACCAAATCATATTTTCCCATAAGAAATAATGAATACTCAAATTATTCGTTCCACAGCCCAAAACAATAAATACATAAAAATAATTAATACAATATATAAAGTAAAAATAAAACAAATTAACCTGCAGCCAGTTTGTGAGCAAACCTACAGTATATATCAAGAGACATGTGTCGTAGAGAACCATGATATATACATTTCTGCCGCACTACCTTTCCTCATTACCCAGCCTCACCCACAGCTAAGTTCCATTCAGCTGCTACATTCGTTCCACTCGTTACAACAGAAACGAAAGAGCTTCCGTGATCTCGCATGCAGTACTACTGTATTAACAATTGTATCTTGGTTTCAGTCCTGATGGTAAATGAGCTCCGGGGCCGTGTGTGGAATGCAGTCCTACCAGTACTGCTCTGTTAGAAAAGCACAGTGCCTTTGGCTTGCCCAGCCTTTTTCTTTCAGCTAGTGAGCATTTTCAGCATGCAGTTTAAACTAATGTGTAACGAGAGCAAGGGAGGGGAGCAAAGCAGGATTATTAAGAGACTGTGATAAAGGGTGGGAAAGTTTCTGAAAAAGGTGAGGACTGAATGAAACTTTTAAGGATTACAGTATAATAAATCCTAGTGAAATATGATCGCAACTTCCTTTATCTTCATTTACTCATCCGGCTCCAGTGGACACCGACCTTTAATAACTACATCAACCACTTCTGTCTTTGGTTGACCATACTTTCCGATATTTCAGAACATTGTTTGGACTTACCACGCATCCTTCCTGTAACATGTTCTTTGGAGGCAACAATCTGGTCCATGTCTGTCCGCAGCACAGCGTCCAGACGGGGGTGCTCTACCTCACAGGCCTGTACCAGTGCCTGATACTGCGTCCGGGTCTGACTCAGCACCTGCCTGTACGCTGCATCCGTGATCTATTAATCAAACCAAACAACCAACACACAAACAGCAGGAGGTCACTGAGTGTAAAAAATAATCATGCTAGAAAAACAGTTAGCATTAATACGGTGATGGCAAAAGTGTACAGTATGTCCGCTTAGGAAGCATCTTAATCAGGGACATCTCAGAAAATGTTGCATTCGTGACAATGTTTAGCGTCTTCATATATAGCACGCTGGTCATCATTTTGCCGAATTGGTTCTCTGGGTCCACATCGGACTCTTGGTCTATATGCTTATGAAGGATATGCTCCTGGGGTCACTGGAGGATTTGGGTCTTTCATCAACATCATACCTGCCTCACCCACATGACCCAACCAAGGGCGATCAAACCCCAGATTGGGGTCCCAGGCACCACCGTCACCTCTTACCCCCACAGCTTCTTTTCCACATAAGCCGTCCTTTCCCGCAGTTTCAGTTACTGATCATGCTAAATCCCAAATTGAACTTCAACCAAAAAAAGCTTTCTATACTAAAAGTCTTCCAGTGAAGACATGGGTTGACTGCCCACTTAAAAAGTCGCTAGTGCAAATCTAATGCTTTGTAATAAAGGTTCTCTGCAGGTTTGGTCAAATTCCCATAAATGATTTAAGACAACACAGATGACGCCGACAACCCCAACGTGAGACACGACTACGGTTCATGGGCATGCGACACAAAACTTGGGTGCCTGTGGCACACATGACTCCAACCTTTCAGTCTCTACTTGCCTGTTCAAAAACATGAAATACTTGGCTTTTGCAGTAAAATTCAGCCATTTTAGCCTATGCAAAAGATGTGGATGAGATTTGTGTGGCATGGCCACATGGAGAGAAAACTAAAGTGAGGGGAGAATTTCACCTAATGTTTACATAAATTTGAAGGGAATGTACAGGAACTTAAGATTTAATGTAAAAGTTCAGATAAGTTGTACAGTTATCAAAAAGGACAAAATAATACAGCTTTGGTCACTTCAAGTCACCCTCCCCCCCCCAATCCGAATAGCACGTTAATTACTATGACATATTATAAAACATTAACGTAGCTTGCTTAGCAAAACAAGCAGGTACTGTATGTGTTCTATAAATATATTAGATACACAACATATAGTCACAACATGATATGCTACTATTGATATTGATGAGTCTGGAGAAATGAAGGTTTTAAACATCACGTCTCAGGATTAAGGACTGACCAGCATCCAGCTCCTTTGTCTCTGCTGCAGTTTGCCCTTCAGCCGAGGCCCTATCTTCATCTTGAGCTCTGGATGCAGTGTCTCCATCACCAGATTGGCCAGAATCTACACACAAACAAATATACACAAAAACGGTAAAATTAGTTAATTAAGTTAATCTGAAAATAATAATAAAAATAACTTTTAGGTCATACACTATATGGACAAAAGTATTTGGCCAATCCTGCTGATTATTGAATTGAGGTGCTTCAATCATGCGCTTTATCCCTTTCTACCTTGTCCCAGTGATGGACAATCTTAACGCTTAAGCATGCCAGGACATCTTGGACAATGCTACGCTTCCAACTTTGTGACAACAGTTTGCAAGGACTATAAAGACATGGTTTGATGTGGAAGAACTTGACTGGCCCTAACACAGAGCCCTGACCTCAACCCCATCGAGCACCTTCCGGATGAACTGGAACAGGGATTACGAGCCAGGCCTCCTCGTCCAACATCAGTGCCTGACCTCATAAACGCTCTACAGAATGCATGGGCACGAATTCCCACAGAAACACTTTATAATCTTGTGGACGGCCTTCCAAGAAGTGCGGAAGCTGTTATAGCTGAAAAAGGTGGACCGACTCCATAGTGAAGTATATGTATTTGGAGGTCATTGCAGGTTTGGCTAAATTCTTTTGTCCATATAGTGTATGATATAGTGCCACTACTTAGCATTCCTACTTTAAGAAGCACAAAAGCATGCGAGTACTCTCACACCAACAGGCTTTAGCTTTTGTGGACAGCGCCTGGGTGGCCTTGCAATTGCAAAGCGTGACATGTTAAGCTCAAAAAACTCAAACGATGTTTGATCACCTCACACTCATTATCCACTAACTAACACTCTTATCCTGAAGTGGTCTCTCGTTCACAGTGTTTGAAGTGTTAGGAATAACAACCGAGCTTTGAAGTGTGCTGACCACATCAGGGAGCGAGTGTGGGTGTGTGGATGGGCTCTCGGCTTATAGTCATAAAGGCGTGCTTGACAAATATAAGTCGTACCAAAACATTTGGATGAAACATCATCTTAAGCTTGATCAAGCCTCAGGATTAAACCGGGAGCTTCAGATTACAAGGTGCAAGCAGATGACACAGTGATCACAAGAACCAACCATCGTGCTTTGTAATTGAAAAACAATGCATTCAGATAACCTTTATTACTGGGACATTTAAAAAAATATATGTACTGTAGGAGCTGAAGGTCAAGATCAAAGAGCGCCGAAACAAGAAGGAAGCCAGGACGCTCTGTTGTCCAAACGCTCATGTATTAGTAGATTTGCAGTACAAGCCTTGTGTGGGCGCTCCAAAATCAAAGCACATAGCTGGATATTTTTAGTGGACGGTTCTCATCTCAGAAACCGCACTGATGTGTCGATGCTTGTTAATGCTGCTGCACCTGATACACTCATACCAGTGCCACACACACACACACCTACACACCACTTTGTCACTGCTGTGAAAAGAATGGTCCAACAGACCAGTGAGAGTCTGTATTTGGTCTGTTCAAGTCAAACCGGGACTTCATTCATTTACAGAAGACTTCAAGCACAGTATGCTGATGAGACACAGTAAAACATGTGGTGCAAATACTTTAAAGAAGGCTGCATACCTCTTGCATGGCGTTATGCAAGCCATTTCCACATTCCCTATTAAAGGAGTTCCTGGGAGGCCAGCGTTCCAGCCGTAAAGCAGGAAGTCCGATCATGGCTTCGGGCATACTAAGAAAACTTTCTACCTCGATGGTATTCAACTAAGAGTGAAACACTGGTATAAGTGCATTAGTGTAGCAGGGGATTATATAGAGAAATAAAGGGAGATTTCATTCTCATAACTGTGTGCACAATCAACGTCCCAGTTTGACTCGAACGCCCCTTCGGATTTAGAATCTTTCTAAAGTGCTGCGTCACAATGAATACTCTGAGAAAATCATGTCACGTAAATCATATTATACATGTCCTCTCTCATTCATTCATGACATAACACACAGCCAAGATTGGCTAGTTTTGATTAAACTGAAATGAGAGACAGGAATGCTCTATAGAGAGCACTATAACAAGTGCAGTGTATAAACTGGAAGGGAAAACCATAGTAAGGAAACGCAAAGAAAATAAATAAATAAGGATAAAAAAATTAAATGTTACACATTTCGCAACCATAAACGTTGCACAAGGTTGTCCAAGAGAAACAGGGAATGTAAAGTAACTAGCGTGTTGACGGAATATTTTCAGTGATATTTTATGGCATCAAGTAACTGTTGAGTGTTCAGTTACTCCCATACAGTATTAATCCAACAACATTACTGCCTGCACTGCATGAGACTTCTATTGAGCACTACAAGACACTGTAGAGAAATCAGGCATCTGCAGCCCCCTCCCATTCTGTTTCCATGGCAACACGCACGGGCAGTGCAAGGTGTGTGCCAATTTGCACAAAGCCCTCTTAGAATTAGGAAAAAGTCCCACACCCATCACTTACAACAGCACACACACACTTCCAGCAACTTGTGCTGAAGAATTATGGGGGAGAAAGCAGTCAGGAAGTGAATACCACGGGAATGCAGACTTCACACACAGACACATGCACTACGTTTTTTTTTTTTTTTTAACAATGGGCACCTTATTTTTAGCCTGCACCAGGATGTAGTAAAGACCTGAAGCATTAACAGTGTCATTCATACATGAAGCAATAGAATAAAATGATGGAGATGATTAGTTTTCAGATTTTGTGGGACTCAGCGAGCATATCTTCACAGCAGTATAATGTCACTAGCGACTCACAGGTAATGGAATAAAGTCTCTCACCATCAATCTACCGTTGCCAGATTGTACAGACTGTATACTGGTCAACTCATGGGCTCTGTTGTGAATGAGTCATGCTCACCAAACAGAAACCAAATAAAGGACTATGCATGCACAAGAATGGTTTTCATTCCCAGTAGTCTTAAAATTTTTTTGTTTAAAAACCTTAACCACTCACTCGCTCACTCATTGTCTTTTTCCTGTATACAGGGTCACAGGGGGCCTGGAGTCTATCCCAGGAGACTTAGGGCTTGAGGCGGGGGGGACACCATGGATGGGTTGCCAATCCAAAGCAGAGCACACACTTGCATTCACACACTAAGAGCAATTTAGGAATGCCAATTAGCCTAATTTGAATGGAGGAAACCGGTGTACCCGGAGGAAATCCACCAAGAATGGGGAGAACATGCAAACTCAATGTACACAGGTGGGAATCAAGACCCTGGCGGTGCCACCAAGCTTAAAACATTAAATAATTATTTACCTTATCACAGAAAAACAATAGAAACTAACATTTGTATGGTATTTGTTCTATGACTTAATGGTGGACCACTAGGACAACCTGGGTCATAGGGTGAGATTAGCAAAGTAAGAGCTATTATAGACTATACATGTGGGGTCAGACATGAGGTGGAGTATTTCCGATGTGCATTTGGTAAGGAAATAAGTGGGAATGGGAAAGGCTCCAAAGGAAGCTATTCTGATGGTTCTATTATGGTTATGGGTGCCCTCTGTTACTGCCTTGTGAGGTGGAATATGAGTTGGGAACTCTGACAAGTTGGAAACATTGCCTCCGCTAAGTGTAAGGAAATCCACACTGATGGTCCAGAACAAAGACAAGCAAAAAGATGAGTAACCGTGATCTACCGAGTCATAGAACCATGGTTACTGGTTGAGGATACCAAAGCAAGGGCTTTTATAAGAGCTATACAGTACATGTGGTGTGAGAGTTGAGGGCGCATGTGCATTTGGCATGGAAATCAGTGGGAATGAGAAAAGTCCTGATCCTGTCCGTGCTCTGCTCTTTTATCAGGATACTTTCAAATCTGAATTCTATGCAAAAATAAGAATCCTTCCTGCACAATGTGTGATCCTACAAGAGAAGTAAAACGAAAGGGCATTTTTTTTTTCACTTACTCACACAAAACTAAGGACTGTCACCAGTTTTGTCATCACTAGCTGTGAATTACCACCGTGAAAGCATGCACGGCAGAGCTTTTTCTGGTAACAAGACATTTTTTTCTTTGGGTGTGTTTCTGTAGGTAGGCAACTGTTATGACAGCAGCATATCAAAGAAGAACACACGAAGACTTGTAGTATAAAACAACAAACCTCAGTTAATACAAAGCACTAAATTCTACCTTGCAGAGCGTATAACCCATGTCTCTATTATACATATTATACATCTGATTGTATCTTTAAAACCCATTAAAAGATACATAACTATACCTGAACAGAACTTGCACTGTGATCCGAAATTAGAGTTGGACCTCAGGGCGCGATCTGAGCACTTTGCATCATATTCAAATCTGTGTTTGACCCTGATCTATCTGAAGTATAAGATGACAGAGAAGTGAACGCTCAAACAGCGAATTGGGCCTGTAGGGAGTTCAAGTCAAACCGGGACCCTTAATTCTCTGTATAACCTCCTGCTACACTAATGCGCTTGTCCTAGTGCTTGGATTCAATGAAGGTAAAAGGTTCTCTCAGTACGCCAGATGTACGCCATGATCGGACTACCACCTTCATGCCTGGAACACAGGCCTCCAAGGAACTCATTTAATGGGCCAAAACATGTGGAACTGGCTTAAAATGAGGCGAGTCCCTGTAATGTGCAAGTGATGCTCATAAGTGACAGTGTGTCAGATGCCTCTCTTCCTCAAACTGGCGACAAGTTATCCATCGATTTTTAACGATCGGCCGTTCCATTCGCTGAATGTTAACGGAAAGGACTGCGGTGTGCTCGGAGCCACGTCGACCGTGACCATCGCTCATGGGCAGACAATCTTCTTCCACAATTTTAATCTTTTACTGCGGCTAAGAGTCTGATCATCATCATAATGTACTCGAAGTCTTCTTTGAACGTCAATCAGTTTAATGGCTTCATTTAGAAGAAGAAATGTCATCATAAGTCCCGGTTTGCCTTGAACGCCCCTTGTAAGTTAAAGACCAAATACACACGTGGACAAAATGGTTGGTACCCTTCGGTCAATGAAAGAAAAACTCACAATGGTCACATGAATAACTTTAATCTGACAAAAGTAATAATTAAAAAAAATTCTATGCATGTTAACCAATGAAAGTCAGACATTGCTTTTCAACCATGCTTCAACAGAATTATTTAAAAAAATAAACTCATGGAACAGGCCTGGACAAAAATGATGGTACCCCTAGAAAATACTGAAAATAATGTGACCAAAGGGACATGTTAATTCAAGGTGTGTCCACTAATTAGCATCACAGGTGTCTACAATCTTGTAATCAGTCAGTGGGCCTATATATAGGGCTCCAGGTAGTCACTGTGTTGTTTGGTGACATGGTATGTACCACACTCAACATGGACCAGAGGAAGCGAAGGAAAGAGTTGTCTCAGGAGATTCGAAAGAAAATTATAGACAAGCATGTTAAAGGTAAAGGCTATAAGACCATTTCCAAGCAGCTCGATGTTCCTGTGACTACAGTTGCACATATTATTCAGAAATTTAAGATCCATGGGACTGTAGCCAACCTCCCTGGACGTGGCCGCAGGAGGAAAATTGATGGCAAATCAAACAGACGGATAATCCGAATGGTAACAAAAGAGCCCAGAAAGACTTCTAAAGAGATCCAAGGTGAACTTCATGCTCAAGGAACATCAGTGTCAGATCGCACCATCCGTCGTTGTTTGAGCCAAAGTGGACTACATGGGAGACGACCAAGGAGGACACCATTGTTGAAAACAAATCATAAAAAAGGCAGACTGGAATATGCCAAACTACATGATGACAAACCACAAAGCTTCTGGGAGAATGTCCTATGGACAGATGAGACAAAAATGGAACTTTTTGCCAAGGCACATCAGCTCTATGTTCACAGACGGAAAAATGAAGCATATGAAGAAAAGAACACTGTCCCTACTGTGAAACATGGAGGAGGCTCTGTTATGTTCTGGGGCTGCTTTGCTGCATCTGGCACAGGGTGTCTTGAACCTGTGCAGGGTACAATGAAATCTCAAGACTATCAAGGGATTCTAGAGAGAAATGTGCTGGCCAGTGTCAGAAAGCTGGGTCTCAGTCGCAGGTCATGGGTCTTGCAACAGGACAATGAACCAAAACACAGCTAAAAACACCCAAGAATGGCTAAGAAGAAAACATTGGACTATTCTAAAGTGGCCTTCTATGAGCCCTGACCTCAATCCTATTGAGCATCTTTGGAAGGAGCTGAAACATGCTGTCTGGTAAAGGGACCCTTCAAACCGGAAACAACTGGAGCAGCTTGCTCATGAGGAGTGGGCCGAAATACCTGCAGAGAGGTGCAGAAGTCTCATTGACAGTTATAGGAATCGTTTGATTGCAGTGATTGCCTCAAAAGGTTGTGCAACAAACTATTAAGTTAGGGGTACCATCATTTTTGCCCAGGCCTGTTCCATGAACTTCAATGAGTTCATTTTTTTTTATAATTTTGTTGAAGAATGGTTGAAAAGCAATGGTTAACATTCATAGAATTTTTATTTATTATTACTTTTGTCAGATTAAAGTTATTTCTGTGACCATTGTGAGTTTTTCTTTCATTGACAGAAGGGTACCAACAATTTTGTCCACGTGTGTAGCAGGTCAATGAAAAGGACAGCAATCTGCAAATCAGTGAACCCTGTCTCACACATCAATAAGAACGCATAAAGGAAACAAGAACACCTTTTTTGCTCTGACATTTGGCTGGTTCCCCAGAGGAACACTTCCCTATAAAAATAAAAAAAAACCCGCAAGTTATTATGAAATTGAGCAATTTCCTAGTTCCTTTAATTACTGGGGCAAAGGATGAAGTTTGACTTACTGTACATGCATGTAATGTTTTAATTATTAAAGGCATCAATAATTATTGAAGTTGAGGGCCTTGAATTGAGACTGATGTTTGTTTGGTACTGTATAACCACCTGTTTTACAGTGCTGCCTGTGTCTCACCTGACCTTCTCCATGCACAAGGCCTGGATTCAAATCACAAGAGAGGAAACTCCACCCTTCCCAGCAGAGCAGACCAGTGGAGACAGGAAGGAGAAAGAGCGGGAAAGGAGAAAGCGAACGATCCGAGAGGAAGACAAGAGGAAGAAAACCGGAACAGGAATGTGGGGTGAACAAGCCTTTTCACAAGACCTAAACATGCATTCATAATCAGAGCACACTGTAGATCACTTCTAAGACTGCTTTTATCCTTGTAAGGCAAAACACAACTTCTAGTCATCGTTCAAATTATGAATAATATTGGAAAATATAAAAACCAAGCATTTTGCTTGACTCATGTTTTTGACTGTGCAGTTAGAACTTGTTATAACAGGTCTATATATCTTGTTATAACAGGTATATATATATATATATATATATATATAAATTCACTTAAATGTTTTGACATTTTAAAGGTATATGAGTAAGAATAGTTCAAACACGAGCTGACTATTATTCACGTAAATCTCAAGATTAGATCTCAAAACTCAACAGGTAAATATATATAATAAAGTAATTTTATATCCAGTTATAAAATGTACTTGGTGAAACTGTTCTACTCTGACCCTGAGTCCGGGCTGTGATTAGAGAACTGACCTGTGCTGGATCCCCGCACATCATGTCCCAGGTGCCGTAGTGACCCTTGGCTTGTCTGTATAGACGCAGGGAATCGGTGAACGCTGGCGTGAGCACCTTGCTCTCCTCAGACAGGCCTGCAGGGGGCACAAGAGAGCACCATTAATGTACTTGCAGTACTTGTATCACTAATGTTTACATACTTGAAAATAAAAAAAACAGGCCAATCTGGTATTATAAGTTCATAAGTAAGAACAGGTTTCCAGCCAAGCATGCTCCTGGAGTATCCTCTGTCCTGCACACGTGAGTGTATTCCCTGCTCCAACTATGCCAGACAGGATATTCTTTGGAATTGGGAAGGATTGGGAAAAAACATTATTTATCCAACCCAGGGACAGACACAGGGCTGTCAATATTAACGCATGTGATTAATCTAGAAATTTTAAAGCATTACTATTTTTAAATGCAAATTAATCATATGGCCAAGTTTGCCCCTAATGGCTTCCCATAATCTCATCACCAGGCGTGATGAACTGCAAGTTTCACTACAAAAAGCTTCTAGATGGAAAACCAAAGTTGTGTGCTGGAGCTTCCTTTATGGGGAACAATTTTTCCATGAACAAACTAAATGTAAGGTGTGGGAATGGTGGCTCAGATGGCTAAGGTTCTAGTTTGTGCATTTTTGGATCTGAGGATCTAGGCTTGAGCCCACGTCGTCGGTGGGTTGCCACACCTCAGACTACCCAGCCAGTGCGTTTGAACGATTTTCATTTAACATTTGCTAAATGTTAATGTTTGAGATATCATAAAAATGTTTCCTCTAACCAGTTTGTCATGCATTTCTTTATTCCAACACGGCACGTTTATAATACATGTAAATCTGAGTATTTTAAAATTGTGATTAAATCACAGACTAACTGAAAATCCACTGTTCTTTTATCTCTTAAAAACAGTATTTACTGTGTGTGATTCTTTCCCCTCTATACAGACACACACCGGCAGGAAATGACTACACAAAAGCTGCACAAACACAGGCTGACATCAGCAGATGAGAAACAGGACTACAGGAAAAGCCGATAATAGAGAGAGCTTGAGCGGCGATTCACACCCTGAGACATTTGTGGGAAATTTCTTGAAAAACAAATTTCAGTTTTATTTGATATTAAAGACAAAAAAAAAAGGAGACTTGTGGTTTCAGGACGTATCAGATATCGCTGGTTTCTCAGAACGATATGTATTTTGCATTAAGGAATCAGGCATGACAAAAGTAAAACCCTAAAAGGAATCTCACGAGACATACTGTGCATTCAGTACTTTCGGCGAAGAAGGTTACAGTACATGAACGTGAATGAGTTTATTGTAGGTGCAGGTTGGCTCACAGCCAGTAGAGGGCGTTACAAAATACAAACTACTCTTAACAAAATAGCGCCAGTTCATTGTGGGTTGGAGACACTGTGTGTGTGTGTGTGTGTGTGTGTTTGTGTGTGTGTGCAGATCTGTGACTAACTTTGGGACTTACAATAACAGGAAGTGAGCAGATTTCAAGCTCATGGAACAGGAAGGCTTTTTTGGAATAGAGCGGAATAAAACTGCACAAGAAAAAGAAAAGGGAAAAGACCACATTTTTCTTGGCTGGACGCTCACGAGAACAATTTGGGAGTATATGTGCACAGTCTGAGAAAGTCCCGTGTTGTAGCACCACCTACAGAGTGTTTCCATCATGTTGTCCTTAAACTAAAACACACATTGGTTCTTACTGTATACTGCTTCTTTTATGCAAAGTTCGATTCATTTGTGTGCGAATACAGACGCGATATGCTCAAGGCAAAACAGTGTGAATGGAGCCACGCTGGATAAAAATAGAGCATGTGGTAGTGTTTAAGGTGGTCTGAGAGTTTGACGCGTTTCCATCTCGCGCAACCACAATCAGTGGGGCTCATGGGACAGCTGGTTCTCAGGGAACCACAGGCGTAGTACTGTGCGGCAACCTCAATGACCAGACAATCTGGCTGATCCTATACACAAGTTGATGAATTTTCTCTAGCAGACGCTCTGACAGTCATTTATTTCCATATTAAAAACTCTTTCTGCAACATAATTAAACACGGAATGCGGTCAGATACTTGACCTCACAATGAGAGAGGCTGGTAAGGCAACAACTGTTTATAGCAGCTTAAGTGATTGATGTGTCGCGAGGAGCCTGGAGCCTGTCCCAGAAGACTTAGAGCACAAGGTGGGGTACGCCCTTGACATAGTGCCAATCCATCGCAGGGCACACACAGACATATACACACTCATTCACAAGCTATAATCGCCATGTTTTTGAACCGTAGGAGGAAACCGGAGTACCCAGAGGAAACCGACCAAGCACGGGGAGAACTTGCAAACTCCATGCAAACACAACCCGAGGCGGGATTCGAACCTGGACCATGGAGGTGCAAGACCACAGTGCCCCCAAAAGGTGATTAGAAGTTTTAAAATAGCTTGCAACTCTGTTAGTAAGCGTGTGTGAGGTCAGGAAATCCCACCGTCTGCGTTATGATTGGCTGCAAGAATTCAGTCTCTGCGATGATTGGTTAGAACACTAAGGCGGGACTTAATTTCTTTTTTTTGTCACAGTTCAGAGCAATATTCATGAATCATTTCATCTCACTGTTAATCTAAAACACATTTATGAATCATTTTAGATGAGTTTTAACTAAGATTATCCCGAACGATGAGAGTTACTGAGGTCAAGCTTCAGTACTTCCCCACCCTCTTCTCACAAATCATGCATCCTGAGATATCATTGGCTTTAAGAATTCAGTCTGATCTGTGATTGGTTAGATCTTCACTTGGCGCAAAATGGAATCCAGGCGAAGGCATGAAGGTGGGACTTGACTCGTCATGGTTTTTTCACAGTTTTTCACAGATTAGCTAACATCATAAAAACAATATGAGATCATTATTAGATCTCAGTCTATACTAGGTCCTCAAACACATGTATTTTTCATTTTTAGTCATTATAAAATAAGATTTTAATTCATTAATTAAGACGTTAATGATGAGGATTATTTTGCTACTTGTCTAAGAATTGAAGAATTATGTGGAAGTAGATAAGTCACTCGGGTTTTCATCTCAAAATAAGTTTATTTTCCCTTTTACTGTACATAGTCAATTACAGGATTATTTTAGTTTTCCATGGTAAATTCCAAAATAATCTGTAGAATAAAGGCTTTTTCCCCCCAGAAACAAGAAAAAAACAATGCTTCCATTGTAATTCACAAAGTTGGATGGATAGATAATTAGACAGACAGACAGACAGATAGATAGATGGATGGACGGATGGACATATAGACACAGTGTAATGTGAGAGCTGATCAGAGTTACCCTTGAATAACTTGTGAAGGGGAAATTAACTAATGGAAATTGATTCTATTTTTTTTATTGAGGTCAGCCGGCGGATTCCCCAGGCAAAGATGACGCTCACTATTCCTCAAGGTCCTCCTTTTTATTGATTAACTTACACCAGGGGCATGGAAATGTACATCTTTCGGTTTGTCTGGGTCAGGTATAACTCACAGTCATAGCCACCTCTCATACACAGTACACAGTCTTCAGAAGCAGATGGTCTATTAGTAGCCTATAGTAATTTCATTAAATGGTTCTTTCTGTATGATGCCTGGAAAGACCTATGGCTCCATACCCATAATCCACGGTGTTGTGCTCTGCTGCTTCCACATCCTGAACAGAACTGTTCTTTATATCTACTTAAGCTCTGTGGATTCATCTAAACTTTATTTCAGGGATTCTCTATGGAACATAAGCAGTAGTTAAAGAAAGCATTAGGCTGATTATTTCCTGGTTTAGAACAAAAGACACACACACACACACACACACACACACATTATATATATTACACTGTACACACACACACACACACATACGACAAACAAAAACACAAGGTGTGTCCATTTAATGAAAACTTGCCGTTGAAAAAGAATCAGAACAATGCAAAAAATGTGACTACCTAAAAAAACACAAAAACAAAAAAGGGCACTGAACTACAAACTACAGCGCTGCTATACAGATGCATCTCGAAGCATGGGAAGACTTTTCACCAACCCTGAAATAATGCTTCCAGGTACAACCTGGACTATTCACACCGCGGTGCTGTCGCTGTCACTTACGTCTCAGTCAGAAGAACGTGTCCTGGATGACTAACATGACGTTTGAAATCAGGAATCTGGAACATGACTAACACGGCGGAATTCTCTCAGAACGAAATGAAACGGCGACCAGCGAGCCACCTGCTCCTAATCGGGCCTGCGCGCCACAAGGCACAAGGCTATTATTGGGCGTGACTGGAGCGATGGCTTACCAGGAACCGACTCGGCTGGTTGCTAGTGCGACACGCAGACACAATAGTGTCACACAATCCTGTGCTGTTTAACCACAAAAATGAAGCATCGAGTTAAAATGTGCGTCACTGAGCGCTTGGCCAGAAATAACCCTGTAGAATAAGGTGTCGAAAAATGCAAAGAATACAGTACATTATAAAGCAACATTCAGTGATGAATTACATTAATAATTGATAACACAATGCAGATACTTTAATGTAGTGATGAATATATATATAAATAAATAAATAAATAAATAAATAAACAGACTACAACCATTTATACCGGCTACAAACTTCTAGACTCTCTCTCGCTCTGTGTCTCATTGTCTTGAAGTCAATAAGACAAAAACCTGCAGCTTGTCATGTTACCAGGGATCCAGAAAGCACAATGTCCTTTGTCCCAGAGACTCTCCTGTGTTGACGCTTGACCTTTTAGTGTTCAATATGTGACAGGTCCAAAATATATCTCCTTATGAATGAGCTGTTACTATGGAAACTATTGCACATCGGACACAAAACGAGCAGCACTACTGTCAGAGGAGACATGTTCTCCCCATGCTTGGTGGGTTTCCCCTACAGTCCAAAAACAAGCAGATAAGGCTAACTGGTGTTTCCAGATTTCCCGTGAGTGAATGAGCCCTGCAATGGACTGGCACGCTAGGTGTAGGTGTACCCTACTTAGTGCCACGCATCCCCTAAGACAGACTCCAGACCTCCGAGGATAGCGGTATGGCAAATGAATGAGGGAGTGAGAGTACTGTCAGAGCCATACAGTTCATATTACAGAAAGCCACTATTATATCCACCTTCTGACCAATCAGAATCAAGCATTCAACATCACTGTGTTAGAACCGACCAACAAGTGGGAGCAACTATATCTGACAAAGCAAGTCTTTACAAAGGAGCAAGCCCAGGGATCCCTGCTGATGTCATAAAGAAACCAAAGAGCAGAGACAGAAATGCCTCGTTCTTCTTCGCCTTTCGGCTGTTCCTTATCAGGGGTCGCCACAGCAAATCATCCGTCTCCATCTAACCCTATCCATGTCTTCTCTCACTGTATCCATAAATCTCCTCTTTGGTCTTCCTCTAGACCTCCTGCCTGGCAGTTCCAACCCAGCATGCTCACAATCTCTCCCCTGAACATGTCCAAACCACCTCATCTTGCCTCGCTGACTTTATCTCCAGAACATGAGTTAAACAACAGCACCCAAATGTCTCCAGCCCCTCCCCGCCACCATGTCCATCACAGGGGGCCTGGAGCCTATCCCAGGAGACTTAGGGCACAAGGCAGGGTACATCCTGGACAGGGTGCCAATCCATCATAGGGCACACACATATACACGCTCATTCACATACTATGGGCTATTTTGGAACGTCAATTAGCTTAACCTACATGTTTTTGGGCTGTGGGAGGAAACCGGACTACCCGGAGGAAACCCACCATGCAAAACAAACTCCATGCACAAAGAGACCCCGGACCCTGGAGGTGCTAACAATGCTAAGCACTACACCACCATGTCTACATATTACATGAAATGAAATGACAGAAATGGGGAAAAAAGAGGCTGTCCAGGTCTGGACTGAAAATAAGAAGCCAAAAATGAGAACTGAGGAAGTCCTTCAGGAAGCCTGGAGAACTATTCCTAAAGACTGTATTAAAAATATGAGAACGTCTGGCTCTTTGGAAAGAAAAATATGAAGACATAAAAGGTGCCTCGAGACTTTTTCCACAATCCTGTACAGCAAAGACAGTCCATTCCAAGCTTAAAATGATATTGATTTACAGCAGTATATACCTGTGCACATGTATACCAGTGCCTTATCAACTCGTACGCTAATCCATTTTCAAAATCAACTTCCCATCAAACACACAGTGAACCACGCACCCCTTCAAACCACGCTTTGCATGATGATAAAGTCCACTGCTCTCTTCATCAAGCAGTCAGTTGGCCCCGTGTCGCCCGCCCCGCACTCTTTATCCCCCGCTCTGTCTCATACAAAAAGCTTTTTAAATTAAAGATGAGCAACATAGCCCTAAGCTTTTACCATCAACAATAAAAAAGCAGGAGCTATACACACAGTCTCGCCTCATAATGCCAGGTTTAGCAATACATGGTTATTTTACCGTTGCAGTAAGTGACACTCAGTGATGGGAAAGAGCCTGATTACTACTTTCACTGAACCTTAAACCCACACACAGTCTCGCACACAAAAAACACACACGACGATCTGATCACTTTCAAAAGCGGATCCGAAATGATGGAAATGGTTGTCGAGTCAGCTGTGAAACCCCAGCTGTGAGGAAACAGATGTTTGGGCATGGTGCATGCTGGGAAAGTTTATAAGTCGTTGGTGCCAGGTTAAACTGTCTAACATGATTTAGGAGCATGAGACTAAATTCCTCATCATCTAATTGCTTCAACCGAGCTGAAAAAGGGCAAAAGAAAAAGTGAATAAAAAAAGAAGCAAAAGTCATCATGATCCATTGTTCCAGTTGATTGCTTGAAGTTTTTTTTCCTATTAGAAAGTCAGACTTTTAAGATTATTAGTATGTTAGTTCTTTTATGTGGAATACTTAGACATTTATTTTTCATTTCATGCACTGCAAAAAAAAAAAAAAAAGAGAAGAAAATTATTTATTTAATAATCTCTGTATTACTTTGAGAAAATGTATGTATTTTAATTTAGGTTTACCACAAACCTGCCATTACCAATAATAACTCCCCGCCCCGAATATGTGTGTGTGTGTGTTAATGCACTTGCAGAAATACCCCTCGGATGATGCATTTTTTGATTCCTCAACCTCCCTCTGGTTCACTCTTCCAAAAAGCTTTGAAATCTGCCTACTGGAGGAGTATCTCCTTATGTGAGATCACATGTGGGGGAAAAATCTAATGGACTTGTTTTAAACCCCATTTAATCCAAAGAAATCTAGGGAACCTTTTTTTTTTTTTCCTCTGACATTTCTTTGTTTGTACACACCCACAGAGGAGCCATCTGAAAAATGAATTTTCCACCATAGGTCCCCTTAATATAGAAATGTATTCATTTAAATAAATACTGCTTATCCTGTACAAGGTGCCAGGAGACTTTAGGCACAAGGCGGGGGCACACGATCTGCATGTAGGATGAAACAGGAGGAGACTGGAGGAAACCCATCAAGCACGGGAACAACATGCAAAATCCATGCACACAGACCGGAGGCAGGGATAGAACCCTCGACCCTGCAGTTAATTAATTATATTTTTATTGTGCTTGGAATCCCCCCCTTTGGTTTTCAGTATAAAATGGAACATAAATCCCAAGAATATCAAATCAACAGTTAAAAAAAAAAAAGAATATATATTTTTGTAATGTTGTCTTAATTGGGAATCTCTTTAAAACCAAACATTTATTTATTTATTTATTTATTTTATAAAGAGAAAACTGAATTTGATTAGACACGTAAGCAGATTTTATGCGTAGTTATGCCCAAAGCTTTTCTCCTTAGTTTAGCTATTTTTATTATACAGTTAAACAGTTGACATATTATAGATGCAATGCATTCATCATAAAAAAAAATCATTAACGTGACCAAAATTACTTAATTAATTAATTACCTATTTACTACCTTCAGTGTCTTGCTGTACAGAGTGAGGAACAGAGCCATCTCAGAGCTTTGATCTCTAATATCTGTGATCTCATGAGCCATTCAGGATGTGTACCCTGTGGATGCTGCACGGCTTTTAAGACATATTAGGGATATTAGTCAGGACAGGAATAAAGAAATCTAGGCTTCTCAAAATAGTCACGATGAGGAAAAAGATACTGGACTAAGGGAGTAAGTTAAACACTTGATGAAAATGACAAAGGATGGAGTTATAATGTAAGAGTTCTAACACTAGGTTTGAGGACTAAATTACAGCAAATGTGTGGATAGTGTTCAGGACTTGATTACTACTCCAGGCCTGTGACAGAAAGTCTTTAACTGTGCCCTAGAGGTGTGCATGAAGGAGTGCAAGATCAAGATCTCAGGAGAAGTATTGCATAATTAAAAAGAGCAAATACTAATGTTGTGCATTGGCGGCTTGGTGGTTCTGTAGGTTTCTCACTTGTCATGCTGGAGGCCTGAGTTTAGTTCCCACCCAAAGCCTAAATCCCAGATACAGTGCCGGTCCCAAGCCCAGATAAAATGGGAGGGTTGTGACAGAAAGCACATCCGGCGTAAAAACTGTGCCAAGTTGTGTGTGCGGATCAGATGGTCCACTGTGGCGACCCCTCGATGGGAGCAGACGAAAGAACAACAGCATTATTTGATGCTGATGTTGTGCAAACAATAGCAATTATATATACTATAAAATTATTTTTAAAAAAGTAAAAGATTACATTTAGTATTTAAACAATAGCAAAATTAGTTTATATACTGCTTAAAAAAAAGAAGAAGAAGAAAAAAAAAACTGGTTAAAAATTGCTTTTAGTACCAGTTTGATTTGAACATATTTGAACATAAACACATCCAAGGGGTGTTCAAGTCAAACTGGGACCAAGTGTTCACTTATATATTCTTGAGTGTTATATACAGTATTATTCGACAGTTAGGGCATTGGTGCCTCAGTGGTAGGTTTCTCACCAGCCATGCAGAAGGCCAGGGTTCGATTCCCACCCAATGTTCAAACCCCAGCCACTGGATGCAGTGTCGATCCCAAGCCTGGATAAAATGGGAGATTGCGTCAAGAAGCGCATCCGGCATATAACCTGTGCCAAGTTGTGTTCCCTGTGGCGACCCCTCATTAGGAGGAGCCGAAAGTCCGACAACATTCAGTATTGTACATTAGTCTACAGTTAGTAAAATATCCGCTTTTTACAAACGTGCTGAGCGACAAGGCGTCTCTGAATGCATAACACACGGAATCTTGAGATGGACGGGTTATAACGGCAGCAGATCACATCGAGTTCAAGAACCAAGCACAATGTGGGCACAGGCTCACTTAAAGCAGACAGAAGAAGAGTGAAAGGTGTTTTGGGGCATTCATGTAGAGTTGATCATTGAGTTACAGCACCATAGCCTTCCAGTGAGCTCGAACCAGTCCTAAGAGAACGAGCATGGAGAAGTAGAAGCGTTTCTAATTTTATAGAATAGTATTTCAAAAGACTATGTGACACATATAATGCAATCCAACGCAACACAACACAAAGTCATTTGCATAAGGTCCATATGATTGCACGTCTAGACAAGCTCAAATTCCTTCAAATATGTCAAAATGATGGGTAAAGCAGGAGCTGCTGTATGATTTGGTTATAAATGCTCGTGCAAGCCCTAAATCTTCCCTTTCATTCTGGTCCTGAGTAGTATCTAACATAAGGAGTACTTAAGACAAGCATCAGAAGTAGCCTGTAACTAAAGACCACACAGATACCAAACAAAACAAAAAGGTGTGTCTGTGCAAAGGAATTCTCGATGTCAGTGAAGAATTCGAGAGAAAAATGTTGTTGTTCATTCCTCTGGCTATTGTGTTAAAGTTATTATTTTTTTCGCATACCTATACACTTAATTTGACCCCTGAACATGTTAATATACTGTACAGCAGAGCCAGCCCTAGTCTCTGCACTAAATCCGAGCTGGGAGACAGAAGCACTGAGACACTGTTAAAGAGAACCTGTCGGAGTCGTCACCATGCGCGATTCACCCGAAACAAATTCCTTTGAGCTTTCTCACACTCTGTCACCGTTTTGAATCACATTAAAGGAATTCATGCTTTCATGCAGTGACACAAACACACATCACACGTATACGCGCACACGCCCAGCCTTATGTTCCGAACAATGGCAGCGATGCCGGAGAGAGGTGATTAGGGAGGGTGTAGTTGTGACAATAATGGCTGATAAGAGTAGAGCTTTAAGGAGATCTTGGTGTAGGATGCTAAAAGACGAGACGAAGTAAACGATTACAATGAGGAGGAAAGCAAAAAGACAGGACTGTGAGGGTGGGGATGAAGTAAGTAGACGCCGCTGCTAGTTCTAGTATACGCATGCTGAATATACGGTAGTCTGCTGACCCTGGAACACGTACTTCATGTGCTATGTGCTTCATAAGAATGTGCCCAGGCTGCTTAGTAGGTAGTTTAAAAGAATTGCTATTGATGCATCCATGCTCAAGATACATTTATGTAGACAGCATTTATTTGACAAAATCGTCATTCCTGCCTCCGAGTGGCGCAGTAGTAATGATCGTTAGTTCGATTCCCGGGTGATGCTGTAACCTCTCGCATGCCTGAGGTCTAGAGAGAGCCGATTGGCCGAGCTCTCTCAGAGGGGAGGGATGAGAGGTACTTTGTGCTTCCACATTAATCACGGCTCTACAGCCAACCAGGGGCGTCTGTGAGCTCACGCAAGCGGAAGGAGCGGATAGCGCTGTCCTCCGAGTGTGTTACGCCGCCCCCAATGGTGCGTGAGCGAGCAGTTCGAAAAGATGTGGTCGGCTGGCGTCACGTAGTTCGAAGGAAACACGTGATAGTCTTCGGACCACCCAGCTGAGTGGTAGTAGTAGCCTTAATGTGGGAGCCCCCTAGTGACGGGGAGGAATTGGACACGACTAAATTAGGGAGAAAATCGGGTAAAAACCAAAAAGAAAAAAATCGTCATTCCTGTTAGGGATTACAACTTAACTTTTTACATGTATTTTAATCAGAATTTGACATGTGCAAAGTGATTCCGCCCGCCTTAAGGTGACTAATCTAGTGGAAATATAACTGAAATCGTTTTTTTTCCCCCCTCAACTTTAAGGTCCCATCTAGGACTGCAACAACAAATCGATAAAACCGATAATTATCGATAATGAAATTTGTTGTCAACGAATGCCGTTATCGATTAGTTGGACTGCTCACGTTACTGAGGAGCGCGACGACAAGATGCACAAATACACAAAGATACACACAGATACACAGCTGCTCGCGCAATGGAGGTTACAGAAGCGTCTGCAGGAAAAAGCGCGCGCCTATGGCGTTATATTCCTGCCACAATTCTGAGCGCATGATTTGACATTTTGAGAGCAGACAAAGCACTATATGCGCGTGCAGTGTCTCCACTGCGCGCTTAACAACTCGATACTGCACATGCAATGTCTCCCCTGCTCGCTCAACATGTTCTCCACGCACATGCGACTTCTCGATTCTGTGCGCGCTCGACTCTGCCTGAACGCTCGTTCAACTTTGTCCAGTGTTACAAAACCGCCACAAAACCAGCCAATCACAGACTTTCACACACTACTTCTGATTGGCTGTTCCTTCTCTATTAGCTGGCACTATCTGCAATTATTGTTAAAATGCTGTATTTTGCATACTCAAATGCTGTTATTTTTTTATTTTTTATTTTTATTTTAGAAAGAGCCAAGTCAGCATAAGTGAGTTAATTCAAAAAAGAAATCCCCCATGCACTCCACAACAAGCAGACACTATAACAGATGCCATCCAATATAATAAGAGTACAACAATTGTTTAGCTTATTTATTTATTTATTTATATTTTGGATATTTAGAGGAGTTTTACTGTTCAAAAACAAACTTTGTCTTTAATTTAAGGTTTAAAATGTCAAAATTAAACATCATTAATCTCTATATTTGGCTTTTGCATTTTTTAAAGTTTAGTTTTATACATAATTAATACCCTGATTTATGGTTTTATATAGTTATAAGCAAAACATCAAATTAAAGAAGCACTTAGTTATTATTTGATTAATCTAAAAAATAATCGTCCAACTAATCGATTATCAAAATAATCGTTAGTTGCAGACCTAGTCACATCCTTTCCTTTTGCGTGATCTTCAGGCTCTTTTGTGATTGGTTAGACGCTGTACTGAGCGTGGGATACAGTAGGCGCCAATCAGTGCCCCTTTCTCCAGGAGGAAAGTCAGGTATAAAGACTGTAACGGTGTTTGCAGGATCCAATTTGGCTATTATTCCTAATATTAGTTTAACATTCGGGTCGCACCTACTGTCCAAGTATAATGGGCATTGGTGGGTCCGTGAAAGGTTTATCGCCTGCCATGTGGAAGGCCGGGGTTCAATTCCCACCCAATGCTCAAAACCCACCCATTGGATGCAGTGCCGGTCCCAAGCCCGGATGAAATGGGAGGGTTGCGTCAGGAAGAGAATCCGTGTAAAACCAGTACCTACTGTCTAAGTGTGTTTGTTTCTAAAGTAACTCACCGTTGTTGGAATGCCTGATGCAATCCTGGAAAACGGCAAGCCATTTCTTCTGCTCTTTCTCAGTCCTCACTGTGAAGTAGTGATGCCGGGCGTAGGGGTGCCACAAGATCAGCAGAAAGTTGGTGGCACATTTCAGAAACAGGGAACTTTCCTGTTTCACCCTCGGGTCTAAAAGATCCAAGCAGAATACACAGCATATTAAGTTAAAGGGGAAGTGGTGGTACGGTGGATAAAGCATGCACCATTAGCCCCTTGACTGCTCAGTTTTTAGTGTCCAGTCTCCATTGTACAGCAAGTCACTTTGAATAAAAAATATTATAATTTTAAAAAACCCTTTGATTCTACTATCGGCATCAAAACACAACCTGGAGTTAAAAGTGGTACAGGATTCATATACTCTCCTCACCGGGCAGGCAGCTGTTCATCAGGTCCAGATACTCATCCATGGAAGTCAAGACTTTGTATCCAGCACAATTAATGGTTCCTTTGGGATGCAGGTCTCTCTCATAGGCCTAGGGAGGAAAATAATGTCATCTGCATGAAGCGCCATCAAAAATTCATTAATAACATTAAGAAAATTCTTATGTAATATTTACTCCTAAGCAATTACAACGAAAAAACAGACTAAAAAAGTCTGTTGAGGTGTTTGAAAGCATATGTAACATGACTATAATAACAGATCAAGCGACCCCTGGGAACCATAACTACCTAAATGAAGTAACTTATTTCATGTTAATATGATCTGATTTAGAAAACTAAGAGCTTCCTCACCAGTCTGCTGTCGTAGAAGTTGATGTTGTAAGAGTCGGCCACGTATATAAAGCGGTTCCTCCATTTCTTATTCTCATCCAAGTATTGAAACAGGTCTCCAGAAAAGATCGACTTATTCTGAAGTGCACCCTGAGAAAAAAACAAAAAGAACAAAAAAAATCTTTCCGTCATGTCAATTTGAAATAAATGTACTGTAAAGCTCTTTTCAATTCTGAAGACCAAAATAGCTGAAGTCTTGTTTTGGTTTTTCCTGCACGGTGGTTCTATAATAAGAAACTGGCACCTGGCCTGGTATACAAATGGTTTGCCGCAGACAATTTCCGTGTGCTTTTGTTATGTCTGATGCTCACAGCTATGAACTCCAATGAGGAACGCAGGACGAGTATGTATACGTGCACGAGTATGTATACGTACTTACAGTATTGCACATTTACCACTGGTTTGGTTTTGATGGGAAGCCGAGGAATTCAATTCTGCATACAGTATGTACACGGGTCGTTCAAGTCAAACCGGGACTTGTAATGAAATTTCTTTCGCCACGCTAAAATATTTGAACGGAGCAAACATTTTAAAGAAGGCTGTATGTCCTTGAATAAAGATCTCAGCCGCTGTGGCTCAGAGCCCATGCCAGGCGTTCTTGTGAACAGTCAGCAAGTGGAACGCCTCATCCTGGGAGGTATTGCCACGTCCCCCATACATTCCTGATCTCACTCCAACAGTATCATGCCATTTTTTTTATTTTTGGGCCAGTAAAGGAGTTCCTTGGAGGCCAGCGTTTCAGACATGAAGTCTGACCATAGCTCCGGCAAATTGAGAAAACTTTCCATCTCGATGGTATCCAAGCACCATCCAAGAATAAGTGTATTAGTGTAACACAGGATTATAGAGAGAAATAAAATGAGTTTTTACTCTCACATCTGTGTTCCGTTATTCTGACAATATATAGTCGAAAGTGCCGGTTTGACTCAAACGTCCTCAGTATTTTTTTCTGAGTACAAGTCGCATCAATGAAACCTACTGTACATGGTTCTGATGTTCATCACATATAAAAAGCCATGTCAAAAATTTCTCCAAAGAATCTGAAAAGGTGAAACAGCAGATGAGGTTGTTACCCTGCGGTGTAAGAGCTGGGACTGTACGTTCCCTCCTCCCTCAATCTCGAAGCGTACGCTGTTAAAAAGAGCCACTGCATATTGTTGTTCATACACCTTTCCGAACTCTGTCATCACCCTTCTGGTATGAGCTGGAACACACACACAAAAAACACACACATCTCTTAGCAGGCTGATTAAGAACAAAGAACAAGTTGGGAGTTTATGATCAGGTGTACATGTCAGTTTTTGCTTATCGTAAGTATATAATATAAAGTCCACTACAGAGCATGGTCTTTTAGGATCCAGGGATTTATCTGCATTATATACACACGTGGACAAAATTGTTGGTACCCTTCGGTCAATGAAAGAAAAACTCACAATGGTCACAGAAATAACTTTAATTTGACAAAATTAATAATAAATAAGAATTCTATGAATGTTAACCAATGAAAGTCAGACATTGCTTTTCAACCATGCTTCAACGGAATTATAAAAAAAAATGAACTCATGGAACAGGCCTGGACAAAAATGATGGTACCCCATCATTAATAGTTTGTTGCACAACCTTCTGAGGCAATCACTGCAATCAAACGATTCCTGTAACTGTCAATGAGACTTCTGCACCTCTCTGCAGGTATTTTGGCCCACTCCTCATGAGCAAGCTGCTCCAGTTGTTTCCGGTTTGAAGGGTGCCTTTTCCAGACAGCATGTTTCAGCTCCTTCCAAAGATGCTCAATAGGATTGAGGTCAGGGCTCATAGAAGGCCACTTTAGAATAGTCCAATGTTTTCCTCTTAGCCATTCTTGGGTGTTTTTAGCTGTGTGTTTTGGGTCATTGTCCTGTTGCAAGACCCATGACCTGCGACTGAGACCCAGCTTTCTGACACTGGCCAGCACATTTCTCTCTAGAATCCCTTGATAGTCTTGAGATTTCATTGTACCCTGCACAGATTCAGGACACCCTGTGCCAGATGCAGCAAAGCAGCCCCAGAACATAACAGAGCCTCCTCCATGTTTCACAGTAGGGACAGTGCTCTTTTCTTGATATGCTTCAAGTATAATTAGCAAAATTTGCCTTGGCAAAAAGTTCCATTTTTGTCTCATCTGTCCATAGGACATTCTCCCAGAAGCTTTGTGGCTTGTCAAAATGTAGTTTGGCATATTCCAGTCTGGCTTTTTTATGATTTGTTTTCAACAATGGTGTCCTCCTTGGTCGTCTCCCATGTAGTCCACTTTGGCTCAAACAACGACGGATGGTGCGATCTGACACTGATGTTCCTTGAGCATGAAGTTCACCTTGGATCTCTTTAGAAGTCTTTCTGGGCTCTTTTGTTACCATTCGGATTATCCGTCTCTTTGATTTGTCATCAATTTTCCTCCTGCGGTCACGTCCAGGGAGGTTGGCTACAGTCCCATGGATCTTAAATTTCTGAATAATATGTGCAACTGTAGTCACAGGAACATCTAGCTGCTTGGAAATGGTCTTATAGCCTTTACCTTTAACATGCTTGTCTATAATTTTCTTTCGAATCTCCTGAGACAACTCTTTCCTTCGCTTCCTCTGGTCCATGTTGAGTGTGGTACATACCATGTCATCAAACAACACAGTGACTACCTGGAGCCCTATATATAGGCCCACTGACTGATTACAAGATTGTAGACACCTGTGATGCTAATTGATGTGATGCTTGAATTAACATGTCCCTTTGGTCACATTATTTTCAGTAATTTCTAGGGGTACCATCATTTTTGTCCAGGCCTGTTCCATGAGTTTATTTTTTTAAATAATTCTGTTGAAGCATGGTTGAAAAGCAATGTCTGACTTTCATTGGTTAACATTCATAGAATTTTTTTAAATTATTACTTTTGTCAGATTAAAGTTATTTATGTGACCACTGAGTTTTTCTTTCATTGATCGAAGGGTACCAACAATTTTGTCCACGTGTGTAAGAAGTAGACATTGATCCCATAGTCTATTTTGTCTGCACACACAGATTGGACACGAAGCGCGAAAGAAGGACTATTGACAGTCGGTCAAGCATGCATTACAGCCATGTGTGTGCGCAAACTTTCTGCATCAACCATCAAAGCTATATTTTGAATATATTCTTTAATACATGACCAGTCAAAAGTTTGGACACAAGCTGGATTTATTTTCTACATTCTGGAACAGAGTCACAGGGGACCTGGAGCCTATCCCAGGAGACTTATAACACAAGGCAGGGTACACTCTGGACGGGGTGCCAATCCATCGCAGGGCACACACACACACACACACACACACTACGGCCAATTTGGGAATGCCAATTCTAATCCTAATCTGTATGTCTTTGGACTGTGGGAGGAAACCGGAGTACCCGGAGGAAACCCACCAAGCACGGGGAGAACATGCAAACTCCATACACACCGAGACGGGAATCGAACCTGGCCGGGAATCGAACCCGGACCCTGGAGGTGTGAGGTGACCGTGCTAACCACTACACCACTGTGCCGCCTACATTCGAGGACAATACTTTATTATTATTTTTTTTTTACTTTGAAATAACACATATGGCATTAAGTAGGAACACCATCAACAGTCAGTTGTTATTTTAGGACACGAAGGTCAGGAATAGTTCCTGCAAGAACAGTATCATCAGGTGCATTTGCAAACCTATCAAGCACCATGATGGAACTGGCTCTCATGAAGACCTTCCCCGGAAAGCAAGTCCAAAACCTTAACCTACATCTGCTGCAGAGGAGAAGTTCATTTGGAGTTACCAGCCTCAGAAATCACCATTTAACATCATCTCAGATTAGCGGCGTTATGAAGGCTTCACATAGCAAAAGTAGCAGATGCATCTCTTAATATCAACTGCTCAAACGAGAATATTGCAGATGTTGGATAAACGCCTTCAGCATTATTTTACATTATTGTGGAAAGGAATGAAAAATCAGGAAAGACCAGCTAATTCCGTGGGGTGTCCAAACTTTTGGCTGTATTCCGATAGTGATGATGTTAAGCAGAAATAATTCACCAAGAGATGACAAGGCTGACAGGAAGGAAGGAAGAACAGAGCAAAACAAGGAGATGAAGGTCACTTTAGCATTGAGTCATGGCGGTTATACTACATTAAGCACATGCACGTCATATCCTTGCTGTACCAGCTGAACAAGGACGAGCACGGCTTCTTTGAGGAGTGTAAATACTCCTTTGGCGTTTTGATTATCTCCAGAACAATCTTTCAGTAATGACTGGGATTATAAACAACGTGAATATACCCCCCACCCCCACACACCGTATCAGGAAACAGGTTTGTGTCAAAGTCATGCCCGAAGGGAGTAATAAACGAATATTTACATGCTCGGTGTAACAGGGAAAAGCACTCACACACTCATTGTCTGTAGGTCGAGGGAGGGCCTGGAGCCTATCCCAGGAAATGTAGGGCACGGAGCAGGGTACACCATGGACAGGGTGCCAATCCATCATAGGGCACACACCAATACACACACTCCGGACAAGCTGGCAACGGCAATTAGCCTAAGCTGCGCGTCTTTGGACTGTGGGAGGAAACCCGCCAAGCACATTTTAGAACATACAAACTCCATGCACACAGACCTGAGTTGGTAATCGAACCCTGACCCTGGTGGTGCGAGGCGACAGTGTAGAAAACCGGTAGAGAAAAAAAAAAACAACAAGCCCCACATTTCCCAGTCTGGATGTTGCTCAGAGCCAAATCATGATAAAGGAAAAAGTTCGGCTGGTGTGTACGAGTTCAAAAGCAGGAAGGAATGAACTGTTAGCAGAGGAAGAGAAGGAAGGCTCTCTGTGTGTGTGTGTGTGTGTGTGTTGTGACTCATATACAGTGGTAACATCCTCTATCCTTTTAGTACCATACTCTACATTGCCTTCTATGGTGCAGATCTTATGTTAGGTAGCAGGGTTTGAAAGTAACGAGATACAGAATAAAGCCCCTCCAAACAACACTTTCTTGTAGGATTTGTCTCCCTGACCCACATAAAACACACAGACACACACCCGTTGTATTGTAGAATGTACAATTAGACTTTAGAACCTAGAGGTTCACGTGGCCAGAACATGATACACTGTACAGTGACGCAGTGTTTCTTCCATGACGGATGGTGTAGATCCTGTGCCCAGTGTTTCCTCAAATTCCTCCTTTTGGCTGAAGACAAGAGTGAAAACGAATGTGGCCTTCTATTGCTGTAGAGTGCCACCGCTTTGGTTACATATTCTAAGATGCCTTTCTGCTCAGCACAGATAGAAAATAAAGAGTGAATCCTTACGTCGGTCGCAGTGATCACTACCTTGCTTCAGCTCACGCCACTCTGGCCATTTTCTGCCCAGTTTTTTTTTGGCCTATACTGGATAAACACTGGGGACTCTTTCATTAATTTGTCTTCTATACCCCTTTATCCTGTATACAGGGTCGTGAGGGCCTGGAGCCTATCCCAGGAAACTTGGGGCACAAGGTGGTGTACAGTACCACCATGGTCAGGATGCCAAAAGGGCACACACTCACACACACACAAAACGGGTCAATCGGGAACACCAATTAACTTAATACACATGTCTTTGGACTGTTTGAGGACACCGTAGTACCCTGAGGAAATCCACCATTTCACCAAGGTGCAATCCACAACACCACCGTGCCCCCACTGGGTGAAAATTCCAGCAAGCACTTCTTTAAAAAAAATTTTAACTAGACTATCTGCATGATTGTATGTACAACCATCCTTTATAACCTCCTTAGGTCAGAACTGCAGAACTGTGTACTGCAAAAATCCCACTTTAAAAACCAAATTACTCACCATTCAACCTCCCTAGATACTGACCAGACGCCTCCATACCAGCGTGTATGTGTTTGGTGTGTGTGGGGTGTGTTAATTCATCTTCCCGCTGCGTCATTACCTCTCCGGGGGAGGCGCTTTAATAACAAACACCGAGCCTCCAACATGTGTGCTCCCTCATGCTTTATTAAATCCCCCGTAGAAAAGGATGACCCACCTCGCCTCCCTCATACCTGCATCCTGAGTCAGTCAGCACAATTTCACTCATCTGCTCTCACACACACGGATTTGGCGCTCATCACGGCTGTGTATTGAAACATGACAGAGATAGCGCTTGATAATGAATATGAGGGCTACAAGTATCATTCGGTTCAAATATGATTTATTGTCCCAACCTAGTGGTGCAGCACTGATTTGAGACAAAAACAAAAGAGATTGTTTATGTCTAACTTCAGGGGCAAGTTCATACCTGCTGGCTCTCACTCTCGGTCTATACTATACTGTAGGTATGCCGCTCTGATGAGTTTGGTTTATGCGGGATGCCTGCATGTCCTAGTTGGAATTTCCTGTCCTTACCTAGCCCTGTAATCTACCTACTGACCTACAGTAGTGTGCATCCAACTGTATCCATCCTTACAAACTGAACAGAGCTCTCGCATTAGCATAAAAAAAATTCATCCTAGGATAAAGGTGATCCATCACTAAGATCTACTGAACACACAACTCCAACACAGTACAATTACATGAAGGGTGTTCAAGTCAAACCGGGATTTGACACATTTGCTATGACACATTTTGACACATCTTTATGGTCACGATGAATGATGATCACGGCCGAGATGGCTCGGAGCCCACTGCAGTCGTTCCAGTGAACATTCAGCAAGTAGAACGCCTGATTCTTGAAAATCGACGGATAACCTCAATTTGCAGAAGAGACGCATCCGTCTGTGGGAACTGTACACACAATCATTCACCAACACCATTGCACATTACAGGAACTCGGCTGGGAGTTATTGCCACATTCCCTATACAGTCCTGACCTCGATGCAAGCGATTTCCACATTGAAAGGAGTTGCTGGGAGGCCAGGGTGTCAGGCAATTATGGCTCCAGTATCTAAGCAGTCTGGGATAAATGCAATAGTGAATCAGGGAATTGTATATCCCAGATTTGAGTGGCCCTGGGATGCCTCTTGTATTACTGTACGAGTTTTCTTCAAGCTTATGAAGCTAATCTTCTTCAAATCTTCTTGATGTTGTGAATCTTTCGGCTGTTCCTGGTAAGAGGTCGCCACAGCAGACCATCCAATCCGCACAGCAACTCTGCACAGGATGCCCTTCCTGACGCAACCGTCCCATTTTATCTCGGCTTGGGACCGGCACTGCATCCAGTGGCTGGGGTTTGGGCACTGTCTGGGAATCGAACCTAGGCCTTCCACATGACAGGTGAGAAACCGACCCATAAGCCACCAATGCTGTCATTTTCTTTGAATCTTGTGCATACTTTTATATCTAGAGCAATATACAATGACTTTCAGACAGTTCCTAAGAAATACCTTCTCAATGTTTAAATATAGAAATAAATGAGACGGCTCTATGATTTCGTAATGCATCAGCGCACGCACAACCAGCGGAGAACCCAGAAATCACAGCTTGGGCCGATTTTATTTCTCATTTCCTCGTTTCTGTTAGCTGACATCAAAAAAAAAAAAAAAAAAAAAGGATTGCTTTAGGGTGAGCTGCGAAACAGTACTGTGTGCACAGCAACCACACCACTGACAAACTCTGATGTGCAAAAACCTGAACTTCTCGCCAATTTACCCCCCCTCGGCCACGGAGCTCACTAAAACATGTCCATTCTGACTGAAACGCGGCAGAACTTAAACACAACACCCTATAACGTAAGCATCAGATTTGCTTTCCAGAGGGTTTTTACTGGATGATAATGTTTGTGGTAAAAAAGTAAAAGATTATGAGTATGTGTGTGTTCTGAGAAAACAGCGAATTTAGACAAGATATTAATCTTGATTAGGGAAAAAAAAAAATCAGAATTTTCCATTTTTCTTTAATTAACAAATGATGTTTCATGCCATTTGTTTGATAATAAAACAATTTTCTTGACAATTTTATTCTCTACATTACCCGCAATGCTGTTTGACAACCTGTTTGTAGTAATGATGGTTCTCACTTTATCTAACGCTAATGAAAGCGCTTTAATATGAGGGTGGGCCTAAAAATTATCCACACTCAGGCTATATTAAAACATCTGTCAGCATCAGCGTTTTCCGATCAGTGCTATGGTCTCCCTAGACACGGTGTGAACATATTAAATCGGTTTATTTGTATCTGCAGTGCGAGCAAAAATGTTCGATACGCTAAGGAAAGGTGAAAGTTTCCTAAAGAGAATCATTACTGGTGACGAGACACGGATGCATCACTACAGGCCTGTAGTGTGGCAAAGGATGGAACGGAAAACATTGCCGACCGAGAAAAAGTTTAAAAGTCAACCATCAATTTAAAAATTCATTTAAAAATGGCATTTGCAAGGGCCAGAAGTATTGGAACAAGATCAGGGAAAAGGTTCAACAAAAGAGCAGAGGACTGATATCCGAGAGCGTTCTGATCTTGCATGACAATGCACATCCGTACACTTTTGCCCACACTCTTGACGCTCTGCATCTGACTTTGTCTTGAGGTTTTAAAGCATCCTCCCTATAGTCCTGGTCTTGCTCCATCTGACTCTCACCTGTTTGAAGATTCACAGCGGTGCATTCCTAGATCAGCCTAAAAAATTTTTTTAATGATGGAATTTGAAAACTTGTTGACAGATGGACAAAATGTCCTTATGTCGAAAAATGATGTATTCGGCTAAAGTTATGTATTTTCTAAAAGTCAATTAAAATGAAATCTACAGCCAGAGTGCGGATCATTTTTGACTCACCCTTGTACTTTAGTCTATCCGTCATCTCCTCATCTATACATGTTAATCCTGACATACACACGTGGACAAAATTGTTGGTACCCTTTGGTCAATGAAAGAAAAACTCACAATGGTCACAGAAATAACTTTAATCTGACAAAAGTAATAATAAATAAGAATTCTATGAATATGTTAATCAATGAAAGTCAGACATTGCTTTTCAACCATGCTTCAACGGAATTATAAAAAAAATGAACTCATGGAACAGGCCTGGACAAAAATGATGGTACCCCTAACTTAATAGTTTGTTGCACAACCTTTTGAGGCAATCACTGCAATCAAACGATTCCTGTAACTGTCAATGAGACTTCTGCACCTCTCTGCAGGTATTTTGGCCCACTCCTCATGAGCAAGCTGCTCCAGTTGTTTCCGGTTTGAAGGGTGCCTTTTCCAGACAGCATGTTTCAGCTCCTTCCAAAGATGCTCAATAGGATTGAGGTCAGGGCTCATAGAAGGCCACTTTAGAATAGTCCAATGTTTTCCTCTTAGCCATTCTTGGGTGTTTGTAGCTGTGTGTTTTGGGTCATTGTCCTGTTGCAAGACCCATGACCTGCGACTGAGACCCAGCTTTCTGACACTGGCCAGCACATTTCTCTCTAGAATCCCTTGATAGTCTTGAGATTTCATTGTACCCTGCACAGATTCAAGACACCCTGAGCCAGATGCAGCAAAGCAGCCCCAGAACATAACAGAGCCTCCTCCATGTTTCACAGTAGGGACAGTGTTCTTTTCTTCATATGCTTCATTTTTCCGTCTGTGAACATGGAGCTGATGTGCCTTGGCAAAAAGTTCCATTTTTGTCTCATCTGTCCATAGGACATTCTCCCAGAAGCTTTGTGGCTTGTCAACATGTAGTTTGGCATATTCCAGTCTGGCTTTTTTATGATTTGTTTTCAACAATGGTGTCCTCCTTGGTCGTCTCCCATGTAGTCCACTTTGGCTCAAACAACGACGGATGGTGCGATCTGACACTGATGTTCCTTGAGCATGAAGTTCACCTTGGATCTCTTTAGAAGTCTTTCTGGGCTCTTTTGTTACCATTCGGATTATCCGTCTGTTTGATTTGTCATCAATTTTCCTCCTGCGGCCACGTCCAGGGAGGTTGGCTACAGTCCCATGGATCTTAAATTTCTGAATAATATGTGCAACTGTAGTCACAGGAACATCTAGCTGCTTGGAAATGGTCTTATAGCCTTTACCTTTAACATGCTTGTCTATAATTTTCTTTCGAATCTCCTGAGACAACTCTTTCCTTCGCTTCCTCTGGTCCATGTTGAGTGTGGTACATACCATGTCACCAGGTAGTCACTGTGTTGTTTGGAGCCCTATATATAGGCCCCCTGACTGATTACAAGATTGTAGACACCTGTGATGCTAATTAGTGGACACACCTTGAATTAACATGTCCCTTTGGTCACATTATTTTCAGTATTTTCTAGGGGTACCATCATTTTTGTCCAGGCCTGTTTCATGAGTTTATTTTTTTTAATAATTCTGTTGAAGCATGGTTGAAAAGCAATGTCTGATTTTCATTGGTTAACATTCATAGAATTTTTTTTTAATTATTACTTTTGTCAGATTAAAGTTATTTCTGTGACCATTGTGAGTTTTTCTTTCATTGACCGAAGGGTACCAACAATTTTGTCCACGTGTGTAAATGCAATCGTATCTGCACTGACTCCTGGAATTTTGAGAACTTCTAAAACTAAATATTTACAATTGTGATGATTAAAGTCACTGAATAATAGTGAACAAGAACAGAATTTCACACTCTCCGGTTTTTAGCAGCGAATCATAGAACCTGACAGTTGGATCACTAAAGTTTTGTGTCAGACGAAACACCATTTTCACAGTGCTGCCAAGTGCCCTTCTGCAACAAACCACAAACTTTTCATTGGAATCATGCAAATCCAGCACCGGCCGACAAATCAGCACCAGAATCTAAACATGTGACAATTTTTCCACCATAAGCAACGTGTTTCAGGATGGACTTCGTTCAGGACCAACTTAAAACTGACCATAAACCACATCTTTTTAAAGGCCATACTGTCTTTTAAAGACCCAGACGGCAGACATACAGTATGGACGTCTCTGATCATGCTACACTGTGTATGTTCATGCTGTTCACACCTTCCAGGTTTTAAATGTTGAAACCGATTTTACATTTTTTTATCTGCAAAAGGCTTTCATTTAAAATGATTTCTAAGGGTGACAGAATTCAGCTCTGCTCAACACAAGTATATGAGTACAGAATTTCACAAGTGTATGAGTAACAAGGGAAGCAGCAACTAAACATAACAGCTGGATTAGGTGCTAGTATGTCCGAGAGGTAGAATGTAAAATATAAATCTCACTAAACAAACAATACATCCTGTTAACGATCATGAATTAAGCTGGATCGATAATGTCACAAAGCTTCATTTGATGACGAGTTAGGGTCCAAGCACTGAGAACATCATGGCAATTATGTCATAGTCACACACACCCAGACAGATCAGACGTAACATTATGACCACCTGCCTAATACTGAATAAATCCTCCCTTTTGCCACCATAACTGTGATAGAAAGGTGTCAGAACACACAGTGTATCACAACCACCATTAACCTTTTGATCAATTTGATCTACACTAGCTCTTCTATTGGATCGGACTACATGGGCTAGACTTCACTCCACATGTGCATCAGTGAGCCTTGGCCAGCCATGACCCTGTCGCCAGGTCACCGGTTTTCCTTCCTTAGATTATGTTCGGTATGTCCTGACCACAGCCTGGGAACATCCCACACAAGCTGGAGTTTTGGAGTTGCTCTGACCCAGTCGTCTAGCCATCACGATTTGGTGATTGTCAAAGACACTTAAATACGTCTGCTTCCAACACAGAGACTTTAGAAAAAAGGTTCACTTGTTGCCTAATTCAAGTATATTTTCCCAGCACTTCCAGCTGCCATTGAAAGATAGATATTGAAAATGTAGCTGCTGTGAGAAGGTAATGTACTACCAAATGTCATATATGTTTTATACTACATGTTTGGAGTTAAACATTAAGAAAAATACTGGTTTACTTTTGACTCTAGTTAAATTTGGACTATCTAGGAAAAGGACATTATAAACAACAACAGTCTATCATTTGTATATATACAGTATATATATGAGCCAGTAACAGCATCCACCTGAAATGTGTGTGTCTTACCTGTAACTGCCTGTCGCTTTGCCTCGTCCAGGTGAGTAGAAACTACATCCCCCATGGTGAAAAAATACTATAACCAGAATCTAGATAATCACTAGAAATTATTCCTTTTAATAATAATAATAATGAGAAAAAAAAGATTAATAGTGGACAATATTCAAAAACGTAAAAGAAATCTGCGCATTTTCCCTCCTGTGCCTCTCTCCCATGAGAACACACATTCACACACACACACACTAATGAGCTGCCTCAGTACTCTGCACAGGTGTGTGTGTGATGAGATCAACAGGCTCTCTCACTACAGAGGAATGGAAAAGGTGGAGCTGATATTTTGAAAACGCAGTGCGCAGAAATTACATCTGAACACACACACACACTTATATACACACATACATACTATGCTCTCTCTCTCTCTCTCTCTGTTCATAAGAGTCCAGACCAGTCTAACGTGTTCAACGGGGTTGCCAGATATTTTAGTTCCAACATTTCTTAATCAAATATTGATTTTACTCTCCTTCAGTATAAAACAACTCTTTCAAAGCAATATCGAATTTCTAAAACCTCAAACAAACTCGCTCTGACGCAAGATAATTTCAGTAGTTGAAATGTTAGTAGAAATCACCCAAACATTAATCATTTAAAACTGGCAGCCCTGTGGGTTAACCGGGGGGTAGGGGGGAGGGGGTGTGACTAGTGGGCGTGGTTTCTGCTTGCGGCACAGTACTCGTGCGGGAACGCCTTTAATTTACCGCACTGTTTGTTTGTTTTTATTATTCATTCGTACGACAGTTGTAAGGCATGTTTATAGTTAAACATTAAGAAACATACAGGTGTATTTTTTATCTAGTTAAATTTAGACACAAATAATCTATAAGTTATGAAATTATGTATTAAATGAAACTAAATTTAGCTTATCAGAGGAATAGACAAATCGCTTATTTGGTTTTACAGATAAATGTCTATTCCGTTAAGTGGCATATAAACTTGATAGTATAATTCATTCAATTAAGGACAAAATTGATGCAGATGTGTTTTGGAAATAAGATACTGCCCTCTAGTGGACAAATGTGGCAATTAAGATACCATTAAAAAAAACTATACAGTACTGTAATTTTAATGTTTAATGAACAATGACTTACATTAATCTCTTTACAAATATCATCTAATAATCATGATATTTGTAAAGATATGATATTTGAGAATATACAAGTTTTTATTCAGACACCATCTAGCCATCTGTCTTGGCTTTGAGATGACTTTCCCCTTTTTTTTTTCTTTTCTTTTTTTTAGATGATTTATTTCATTATTTCATATGGCAGCAGTTTAGTCAGTGTAGAAATTCAGCCAACAGCATCGTTGCAGAAGCAGGACAGCAACAGCGAATTCTGTTGTGGAAGACCAAAAGGATCAAAACACACCAAAACAAGCAACGTCTCCTTCACATGCTGAAGACTGCAATACAGATGGTCCCTGACTTGACAATAGTGCAAAAGCTAAACCATACTTTGACTTAGCATTTCTCAGGTTAAAAATATATGGTACAATAGAATAATCTCTTGGGATGATCGGCAGTGTAAGTCCCCTGTCAGTCATGTGATTAGGAGGGTTAAAAAAAAATCAATACTCTGTGTACTATGTTGCTAATGTAAGTGTTTCTGCCTTAGTGTCTGTATGCATGGAGTTTGTATGTTCTCCCCGTGCTTGGTGGGTTTCCTCTGGTTACTCCAGTTTCCTCCCAAAGTACAAAGACTTGCAGGTTAGGCTAATTGCCATTCCCAAGTTGGCTGTAGTGTGTAATTGTTAACTGGAGGTCCTACTACGATTGTAAAATGGAAATAAATTCAATGGTCACCATTGGTCTCCACAGCCCCTAAATGGACTATAGAGGTTCCTATTGAATTGATGGAGGCTAAGGTATGATGTTTAGTTTGGGTGTACAGTATTAAATTCATCAATGCATGATATTTTCAACTTACAATTTGTTAATTGGGTCAAAACCGTAGTATATTTCAAAAACATGTGTTCAGATCTGACATTTTTAAAAGTCAGCTACAGAAGCCTACGTACATCTACATTAAAACTACTTTATTATGCTACTTTAAAATAGACATTTCAACTTTGTAGATAGGTACAGTTCAGTCTGAAACATGGTCAAAGAGGTAGATACTGCATTACTGGGTGCCATTTGTTTCAATTAAGAAATAACGGTGCTTAAGTGCTGTACTTTAAATTCAAATGAAAGTAGCACTTAGGCCTGTCTAAAAATAAACACGGAACAGACATTGCGTGGATCAGGGAAGCACATGAGTCATACCACAGATCACACAATATTTGTGTTGATCTATGTTGCTAGTGAAACCATGATGGATGAAGATTAATACATCTTTTTCTTTAAGGCGCTTTATTACAACCAGCATACTTTTCTATTAAAGAGAAATTCTTCCTCTTACTTGTAAAAATAACTTAAATGTAAGTTAAATATAAGTTAAATCCTTTATCGGAAAGAAAGGTATTGTGATGTAAAGAAAAGCCGACAGGGATGGGGCCGGGAGGGAGCTATCAGTAGGTGGCGATGCGAGGGTTGATGCCACACCCACCACACCACTACTTCCAACATCTATGCTTCTGGGCCAAAATGCTCATTTGTGTTTGGAAGGGTTTCCTGTTGGTCTTTGGATAGACATTTTATTTCACAGAACCTGAGGGAATAGCATTGTGAACACAGGCATGAATTTAAATGTCAAACCCACCCACCCAACCATTAGACACCTATTCTTGGTGGGGAAAAAAGACTACAATCCTCCCTGATGCACCTTTAAGCATTTTACTTTAATCACCTAATTTTCTTTAACCAAGCTTTTTTGGACTGTCAGACCAGAGAGTGTAAAGGAAAAGACAGATAAAAACAAATAAAAGGCAAGGAAAGCTCCTCTTCCTGAACGAGGTCTGTATCTAGTCTCTAATCTTAGGAGCAGATACTGCATGCAGTGACTGGGAATTGAACTCAGGGCAGCTGCACGGCTGGCGAGAAACTGACTGAGCCACTAATTCCCCCTGAGCAGGTTCATTAAAAACATCCTTTAATGAGTCTGCATTCTGCATTCATGTTGAAGAAAAAAAAATCTTTTGTGGAATGATTTGTATAGCAGGCATCTATATAATGACTGTACAGCAAGCATCACAACGATGAATGGACAGATCAATATATGTTTATTTTCTCTGCAAGAAGTTTCAAAAGGGTTTGTCTCATATGTTCCAAAACCGTGGTGCTAATAAAAAGCAGTAATGTGTAACGCCAGTGTGAGGCAAAACACGGGTCATTGGAGCAAATGAACTGCCCAGTATAACAGAGAAAGCAGAGTCCTTTCACATTCATTTACAGGCCAGTAGCATGCAAATGAAGATTAATTAAAGATCACATTTAAAATTAAAGATTGTTGTATGTATTTCATACACGTATAATATAAGGAAATATACATTGCCATCAAAGTTCAAAATGTCCTCAAGTATAACATAGTAACTAAAAATTGACAATAAATATTATTGAAATGCTATGGAACTTTTGCTTATTTTTTTATAGACTTACAATAACTGCATATATACAGTAGAAAAATCTGAATCGTAACAGAAACATGAAATTCGGACCTCGGCTCAAAAAAAAAAAAGGATTGACCATTCTCAGGTTTTAATTGCGCGACCAAAAACTCCTACGGTACACGATAAGCAGATGAATTAATAAATGAATGAATGAACGAACAAGCTTATTTCAAAAATACATTTTAAATGACTGATAATGAGATCAAACAATGAATAAAGAATCATGACTCAGCTTGAGCTAACCTGTGCTATACTGTGCTATAGGATTGGCTTGCAGTTTCACAAAGAGTGAAGATCTAACCAATCAAAACTGACACTGAATTCATGGACCCAA
Organism: Clarias fuscus; assembly: GCA_030347435.1. Taxonomy (NCBI): domain Eukaryota; kingdom Metazoa; phylum Chordata; class Actinopteri; order Siluriformes; family Clariidae; genus Clarias; species Clarias fuscus. Next base: position 25,535,427 of record CM059212.1, read on the forward strand.
TCATAATCCAGAAGGCGGGATTCTTCGCAAAAAAAAAAAAAAGATAGGAAGTACTGTACAATACACACTTAATCTAACATATCCTTGTTAATAGATTAACATTATCTTTTAACGTTGATTTACAAAATAAATAAATAAATAAATGGTATTGGGTTTTTTTTTTGTCCCCCTCCCATGTCTTTTTACGGTTTCAGTATCATTTAAATAGTGGAATATATAATTTCACAACCCGTTTGCAGGTTGTGTGGTGAATTGCAAACATTTCCCCCCTTTTGGCTTTCCATATATAGCGGACAGGGGAGGGGAGGCCGCGCAGTGACGTTTCCAGCCGATTCTCTGCAGTGAGCCCCTCTCTCTCTCTCAGGACTCTATCCACACACACACACAAACGCAAACGCGGGCACACGCACACACATACGCAATACACGTACGCACACGCAGGAGCGCAATAGTACGCAGGAGGAGAAGGGAGGAGAGGCAGATAGCGGCGTATAGCGTTAGTGTTCAGCAGGAGCATCATGGCACCCATTGGATTAAAGGCGGTGGTCGGAGAAAGTAAGTGGCTATGCGTTTCTATTCTTCGATATATGATTTTTTATTTTGTATTTTATTCTATTCGTAGGACGTGCGTGTCGTGTGCCCCGTGTCCTGCGCGGTCTTTCATGCGCAATTTGGTCGCCGCTTCAATGGATGCTGAAAAACAGCGTGGTATTGTGAACTGAATCAGGGATTTAAAAGAAAAAGTAAAAGCGGAGATATTGTAATTGCATTTCTACCTGCAGGACCCAGACATAGAGTGTTTAATATGTGTAGAAAAAAAAGAAAAGAAAAGAAAAAATCTCAATCCTGTCTCTACCTTGATGCACAGAGCGAAAGAGAAACGCCCGTATTTTTGGGGCTGGACGCTTGGATGCTGCGTGATGATGCCCGTGTTCTGCCCTGCCTGCCGCAGAATGCTGTTTAATTATTATATTACATCTTATTACCCGAGATCCACCAGCACTGATTTACTGATTAACATCCAGGATTTCCACCAACGCTCATGTCTGCGTTGATAGAGAGATAGAGGGATATGGGTTTGATCATCCGATCTGTGATATGTTACACGGCACTGAACGCATCACATGGCGTGAAATGTGTAAAAATGATAATCGTTTCCCGATCCCCCCCCCTCCTTCCTCCTCCTCCTCCTCCTCCTCCTCTTTCATCCCTCCATCCCTCCCCCTCCTTTCGGATGCTGAGGATAAATGGCGGAATGGATGGTGCAGGTGGTGGATGGATGAAAGAAAAAAAAAATGCGCATCTCTCTGATGCTGTCTACTTGTGCGTCATGCAATGGCTTACGCGTGAGGAATGATGTCCAGTAACACACGCAATAATAATCACAATATACAGTATAATAATAATGTCATGTGGCCCGTCCTGGTATCGTCCCTGGGTTCAAGCATCCCTAGAGAAAGGAGACATGATGCCTGTAACCCCTCCCTTATGGACCCGAGGCCTTAAAAATTGCAGTCAACATCTTTTATAAATATTCTATCACGTATTAAAACAGTATTAAAAGCCCAAGTCAGATCATATGCATCATAGCATACAGGCATGTTTTCTTCACTCCTCTATATGTATTCTCTGAATATTTATCATTTTCAGAATGAAGGCTCAAAGTAATCACCAGGACTGTACTGTATGCATTTTGATTATTTACTCATAATCCATATGTAACGAGTCGATTTCAAGGAAGTATGCTTGGTGTTAAACTGTTCATTTTCATCCAAAATGAAGTGCTGTTTTCCGCAGTGAGCACCTCCACGCCTTGGTTACCTTTGTACATTGGATTCATATGGTGCATGATGTTCATTATGAGTGATGATGGCGGTGCAAGTCTTACTATTTATTGCAAACCTGCCTCAGAACATGCCTCAGAAATGAACGATTCCTAGAAGGAACGTGTCGATTCTTTTTTTTTTTTTTTTTTTTTGAGTGAACAAGGAGAATTGATTCTCATGCACGAGTGAATCAGTGGTGGGTGGGGGTTTGCATTTAAGAACAAAACCAGCACACTCTTGCTGTAAAAGTTTTTTTTTTTTTTTGGTGTCTCACTGTGTGTTAATGTGCGCCAGGGGTTCTTCGGCCATGGACTATGGAATTGTTCTAAAATTAGAATACAATAATAATAATAATAATATGTTAATAATGAGTTTGCAATATTGCTTATCACCCGGGGGGGGGGGTGGGGGGGTCTCAGAGCACATACCCACACACACACCACAAACTGCACTCAAGCCTACAATGCATGTTTTTTGGACTGTTAAACCGGAAACATGTAAACTTGCATGCACATAAACCTGAGGTAAGATTCAAAACCCTAATTCTTGACGTGTGAGGCAGCAGTGCTAACCACTGCCCCAATGTACCGCTGTGGTTAATCATTTTTCTGAAAAATAATGTTTTTAACAATTCATTCTGTACTAGTCTTCATTTCATACCGGTTCATGCTGTATACAGGGTCGAGGGGGCCTGGAGCCTATCCCAGATTTAGAGCATGAAGTGGTGTACACGTTAGACAGGGTACCAATCCATTACAGGACACACACGCACACACACACACAAACACACACCATGGGCAATTTGGGGAAAAGCCAGTTAGCCTAATCTGCATGTCTTTGGACTGTTGGAAGAAACCTGGGGAAAACCTACCAAGCACAGGAAGAACATGCAAAAGCTCCACACACAGACCTGCGGTGGGAGCCAGCAAGACGTGTCCTAGTCTCAATTAAATACTAGAAATAGAGGGAAATTGATTCAATTGCATATCGTGATTCTTTTGTGTGGAAATTCATGTGTTTACATACTAGCTCCAAAATCGATTGTTTAAAATAAAATTAAAATTCATATGTTTGCAAAAATGGTAAAATGTTGCTGTTCCTTTAGAATCCTGATGGTGGTGCACTCTAAGTTATTAACAAAGTATTTTTTAGAATTGTAATAAATTCTGAAAAAAAATATATCGAGTAAGGATAGTTTTCTTAATTGTGATACTTACAAAATTGCAATACAAGTCGAATAGGCATTTAGGGATCGTGATAATATCATATCCGGAGGTCGCTTGTGATTCCCAGAAAGTATTTGTTTCTTCCCTGGAGCCAGTCTTGGTCTACATAAAGAATAAAGATGGTTTGTCCATATAATTTTGTTTGGTTCTGCAGAATTCCAGATTATTATTATTATTATTATTATTATTATAACGGTCCTCTGGTTGACAAATACTGTATGTATTAATTTTAATAAGGTCATTTCAGATGACTGTTTCACAACCCAGGGCCATTCGTTGCCCAGATGTCTTACCACATCAGAATAAACGGGAGTGTGCTTGTGAGTGAAAGTAATGTTTTGTCAAGTAGGAGAATATTTAACCGACCATAACCCTTTAGATACCCTTTAAGCCTACCTTTTAACGTATCACATAGTTGGAGGTGATGACCCTGCATCTCTCTGTAGGCCTTGGTTAAAACATGTACAGCACAGCTTGCAAAAACATTTGGCAACTCATCATCTAGGATATTGTCCTCATTCATGTCGACAGCCGTGGGTGAAGAACTCCTCCACAGTTGGAAAAAAAAATGCTGTTGTTAAACTATTGGGCTGCTATCCGTATTTAGCTCTCAACCAACTCCAGTACAGAAGAATGTGAGGTGGGGGTGCCGTTTTCTTTTGTTTTCTGTGTCTATTTTTTCTTAGGCTTTTGTATGAGATTCAGTTTTCTGTGAGATTAAATTAATTGAATGATAAACTAGATAAAAGTTGGTTATATAAGCAGCTATAAATAATAGATTTTTTTTGTTTTTTTTGTGAATGTCGTCTCCAGTCCATATAAGAAATCCAAAGCATCCTTTAACTATGAATGGACTTGAGGAATGGGGAAGACATTTCAGACTATGTCTTCATTAGGTAGATCTTTGTAACTAGGTTATGTAATGTAGTTAATAATGTATGGCAAGCTGGTTTGCTACTTCGGGGCATTAATACAGAGCGATCGATCATGTAGCACCATAAAAGTCAGTGAATTGCAGGCTGGTGCTTTGGTGACAGAATGATTTGTTCTGATCTTGCATTGCCTTCTAGCGATTGTCTCTCGATATGTTTAAAGGTATGCATGCACAATTTGAATGCGTGTTGTATCAGAACTTCATTCGATCTGGTGTTCCTTAATCCGCCAGATGGGTCACGATGTGTGTAGTGCAGCAGGTGGTGGGCCGCAGTTATAGCACTCATGTACAGTATGTGACATTGTTTTGAAATAAAGTCAGCAAGTGATTGAGTTTGTTCGCTTGGTTTGTTGTCTGATTGTGGAACCTTCTTGAATAACCTTCTTGCAACTATGAATAAAGAAATATCTCAGAACTGCCTGTCCTGGTTCGTGCTACTGATTTTTTACTTTTGATTTAGTCACATTCACCTACATAGACATTAATGATGTTTAAATGATGTAAAATAACTATAAACATAGTGCAATCTGTCTTGATTTTGTGATCTTATTTTTAGTAAGAATACTATGTCTTTGCCTATGGGAGTCATATTAGGTTCATATTCGCTTCACCTTAGCAAGCCTGGTTCACAGAACATGGATCAGCCATAATATTAAAACCCAGAACCTCAAGCTCAATATTGTGTGTGTTCGTTCCCCTTGGGCCTCTGGGGCAGCTCTGGCCCTTTGGGGCAGTACTCCACAAGTCCTCTGGGGTGTGCTTTGGTGTCTGGCACCAGAATGTTAGCACAGGAACCTTCGCATGCTGTGGGTTGCGGGTTGGGGCCTCCATGGAACGAACTTCCAATGGACGCTGAGTTGGATTGAGATCTGGCGAATTTGGAGGGTCGGATCTAAATCCTTGAGCTCTTTACCTGCTAATCCCCATACGCAGCAGGCTATGATGCACCGGGTGTTCTGTGGGATCAGACTAAATGGACTGGCATTTGGTCCCCAGATGAGCCTTGGGTGCCCATAATCCGTGTTCATGTTGTGGCTGATCGGTGTACATTTGATGGGGGATGATATGGAGATATTTTTGTTGCTCGCTCCACCTGTTGCTTGCTCCACATTATTAAAATGCAACAGCTGTTCTTATACTGCGTCAGCTTCATGAAACAACCTTCAAATTTGTCCCAAATGGCCAAGTACGCCTGAGAGGATCCTTCACCTACAGTATGAAAGGTGGAGCTTTTGGTACATGATAAGTTTAGAATGATTTTAGTTCCAGTCTTAAAGTGAGTACTGCTGGGTTGGAGTTGTACTAAATGTCACTGATTGTAGGTGTTAGCTTCAGCATCAATAACAAATTCCAATGTTGGCTCTCTGAGGAACACGTTACCCAGAATTCCAACCCCTAATTCCAAACAAACAAATTCCAATGTTGGCTCTCTGAGGAACATGTTACCCAGAATTCCAAACCCTAATTCCAAACCCTAAATCCAAATTCCGCACAAGCACATTTCAATGAAATAATTTTTCAACAAACAAAATCAAACACAGCCTTTCAATGAAATCAGCTTTGTCCCAGGTTACTCAGGTTCAAGGTTCTGCCCTGATACATATACTTTGTACATGGTTCTAAGAACCAGGATTGTGTGTATAATGTGTTACACATGCTTATGTGCTATAACGGTAATACTTGTGTTTATACAGTATAGCAACACCTGCAGTGCAGTTTTCCTGTTATGATGACCTCCAAAGGGTAATATAGGTTAACAATACTTTTCGTGAATCCCCTGGTAGTTCTTAGGTACAACATTGGCTACTAAAGGTCAGCGGATATTCAATATGGTACTGCATGTACTACACCAGTAGTATACACTAATATATCTAATATGTTACAGTATGTACAAACATACCATATTAGCTACCTGCTGGACCTTGGTAGCCACTGAGGTACCCATGGTATTCACCAAAATATTACTATGGTATGCACTAAAGTGTCACTGGCCTATCATGATATTCACCGAAGTAGTAGATACCATAGTACTATCATGGTACCCACTGATATGTCATAGTATCTACTATTGTACTCTGCATACTGTAGTCCTCTGGTGACTATGTCTGATGTACCACAGGTTTCTCGTCTGGTTTCTCTGGTCCGGGTTCAATTCCCAACAAGTGACCAAATCCCATCCAGTGGATGCAGGGTTGGGCCCAAGCCCAGATAAAATGGGAGGCTTGTGTCAGGAAAGTCCCATGCCAAGTGGTTTGTGCGGATTGGATGACCAGCGACCCCTCGATGATGAGGGAGCAGGTGAAAGACCAACAACAGTTTTTTTTTTTTGTGTGTGTGTGTAAACAACTGATAATACACCAATAATCATAATCGCAAAAAAACACTTTTTATTAATTTTTAGAGACTAAATATGAAATTCCAAGTTACAATTAGCAGAATTACAGTTTATTATTTAAATCCCGTAACCACATCAGTAAGTGTTGAATGTAAACTGTACTCGTTACAGTGACGTCACTATAATCGACTCGTTCTGAAACTGCAGACTGAGCCAGCATTTTAATTAATTACTTAATTTTTGTGTATGCGTGTACTGGTAAAAGAAGACATCTGTTCAGCGCTCCATTACACTTCACAGCGTTCACTTAATGTTTCTGATGTCAGAAATATTTTAGCATCTGACAGCTTGATCATACATACTTATCAGCCATTATAACTCCCTCTCTCTCTCTCTCATATAATATGTGCCATTCAGTTGATCAGTGATGGCCGGGAGTGGCATTAAACAAGAACCTAAAGTCTAATATCTGTTAATAGCTTGATATATTAACCTATTACAACATATTACACATCATTGGCCACTTTTATAATAAATAAATAAATAATGTACAACACATGTACGCCTGCTTATTTTTTTATTCAACCAATAATGTACGCAGCGGTGTTGTTGTTGTTGTTGGTTTTTCGGCTGCTCCTGTCGAAGGGTCTATCTAATTGCACACACGACTTGACACCGGCACTGCATCCAGGGGTTTGGGCGGGAACCCAGACCAACCACATGGCGGGAAATAAACCTACCACCGATAATGAGGCAGCAGCATAGTGGATTAAACTCAGGGTCAAGAGCGGTGAGAAACAGTTTTTTTTATCAGAATTATTGATATAATTTTGTTTATAGCTGTTTGTGAGCATTTCAGGAAACTGCTGGGATTTTCACACATAACAGCCTCTAGAGTTTTGCTCAAATCATGGGCAGAGAGGTGGAAGAGGGGGCGGGGGGTTCGTTCAAAAGAGCATGGCTAGACGGCTTCAAGCTGACAATAAGGCCACAGTATATCGCTTTTGACAGCCACATTGAGCAGAAAAGCATCTCAGCACATACTACACTTCAAGGCGTAATGTTGCTGAGCTACAACAGCAAAAGACCAGATGCTATAAAATCCCCCCAAATTAAATGTTTGCTTGTTATATCGTTTTAAATCTGACATAAAAATGTAAATGAAATTCATTTTTTAACATATCTCTTCTGTATGTCCGGAACCTCCCCTCATGTCTCGCTAAAGTTTAGCTCTAAAAGTTGTATCTTTCATCATAGTAACCTTGTGAGCAACCTAGAAACTGTTTCTGCTGGACCAGGATGCTGAATACTTTGCCGTTTGCAGAGCTGCATTTGTCTGTGATTGCTAAGGCCGGTGTCGAACTCAAATGTGAAATTGCACAGACATCATTTACAGTACAACCATTAACATCAATACGTCCCATGTATTGCGATACATACCCCTGCGAGTTTGCCGCGATCAGTATACTCTATGAGTTGTATATGTAGGTCTTGTATACAAACTCATTCAAAAGTTCTCATCTCGTCTTGTCTTTTTTTATTTGGTCAGCCTCATGGTGTTCTCTCATAACCCCTTCTTCTCGGGTAAAATGATGTGCGTAATGACTCAGCATGCTACAGAAGCCACAGTGAGTGTTTGTGTTCTGTCCTTGACTCGATAGGGCTAATTTAAGCATCTCGCATCCCTCTCCCTGCTTTCCAAGGGCAGCGTTACACAACAGGCATAACAGGACAGTATCTTACAGCAGAAAGTAAGATACTTTCAAAGTGGCTCACATTGTAAAACAATTACCAAGACGGTCATATACAACACAGCGGGACGTGCGGAAGATTTACTGTCCTCCTGCTATGCAGTGATATGGGATCTATTAATATACAGTGCAGGCAGCTGTTGGAACCGAAATTGAATCAAATGGTTGAGTATTAAACTGAAAACGGCATTCTCGTTTATTAGGAACCAGAAAATAAACTGATTTTGAAAAATGGGACTAAAAGTTGTGGTATGTTTTACATGATAAAATGATAAAAGTAATTGTGTAGGATGGAATTCCTAGTCGTGTTGTGAGTCGCCACAGCGAACCATCTGATCCCTGGTACAGGTTTTATGCCGGATGCTCTTGCTGAAACAACCATTCCATTTTATTCAGGCTTGGGACCAACACAGCATCTAGTGGCTGGGGTTTGGGGATTAAGTGGAAATTGATCCTGGGCCTTCCACATGTCAGACGAGAACCCTACAACTGAGCCACCAATGCCCTTGGAATGCCTAGACTAAATGTAAAATACAAAATACTTAGTGAATATATCAGTTTTGCATTGCAGGTTCTGCTAGTTAATGATAATATTATGTCACTTGCAAATGTAAGAATTTACAAGGGGTGTTCAGGTCAAACCGGGACTGGTGATGCCATTGCTTGAATGAAGGCGTGAAACCAATTGAAATTTACAGATGACATTAGTCACAGTAAAACAAAGTTATCTTCATTTCCACATAGGCTATTGAACGTGGAAATGGCTGGGAGGCCTGCGTTTCAGACGTGAAGCAGGCAAGTCAATCTGAGAAAGTACTGAGAAAGCTTTCTACCTTTATAGTATCGAAGCACTAATGAAACACTAGGACAAGTGCATTAGTGTAGCAGGGGATTATATAGAGAAATAAAAGGTATATTTTTGTTCTGTTGTTCGGCACAATCAAAAGTCCCAGTTTGACATGAATGCACCTCATAGATTGGACTAGTTTATCAGGGGTATGTCTGTAACAGTGTTGTAGTTGTCTCCTCAGTAATCGAACTGTCACAGCTGGAAAGAAAAAAGTACCACAGTAGAAGTGAATTTGTAGCGGGTTGTATTTGCTATGACCCTGGATGCTATTTACTACAGAGATCAAGACTATGGTGGAGATTTATCAAGCCTTCTTTTTTGGGGGAGACGCCAACATCTAGGTTATAGTTTAGCTGTGGAATTTATGATTTTTGATTCCTTGGTACAGCAATGTGGGAAACAGGAAAGCTTTACTGCTTTCTTAAATAAAGATTCATCAGTGAGATCAAATGGGAACGTACGGAGCCCCTAAAGGGACATGGATGAGGGGGAAAAAATTTGTTAAAGGGAAGAATCTGGTAAAGAAAAAAAATGGGACATGAGACGCAAGGGGAAAAAAAAACTGGAGAAGAAGAAAAAAAAACGGTATTTAGGAGGAAAAGAAATCGAGACCACGTGACTCATATTTCCGGTGACAAACTACGGAAAGGACAAGCTCCGAGTACAAACTAAATGTCTTTATATTTTAGGCCAAGCTGAAAGTAAACTCTAATCCGAGTTTCAGTTTTGTTTTTAAAGCAGCTGGTGCCAAAAGAAATCATAAGTTAAGGTTAAGTGCGGTTTACTGTCTATTTATTTCATATTTTACTTCATGTTTTGATTGTTTTTATATGCAAAAATATAATTATAGTGTTGAAAATTGGTAATATTGGAAATTTTTTTTGGGTGGCTGAAACAGATTATCTGCATTTACATTATTTTCTATTTTGCAATATATGAAAACACTGTATTAAATTAGACTATTCCAGTTTTTTTTTTATTTTTTACAATGACAATAAAGCTACAGGAAATTCCTGTTTCTTTCAAATTTTTATTGGTCTGTCCAATATAATTAATTTGCATATTTAGTAGCTGCTGCACATACAGTATCCCTATCCTGTAACCTTTAAAAAAAAACAAGTCATGGTTCAGTGTTTGTCCTTTCCTTTCCTTTCTGACATCCTCACTTGATGTGTACAGTTTGGCTTTTCTTATTTCATGATTAGTCAAGTGTCAGCAGGTTTTTTTTATTATCTCTAATAATCAGATTTACTACACCAGTTACAAATCTCTACAAAGTGAGTATATCTGCTTTACAGAACAATAAAATAGTTTAATGTCTTTTTAAGAAGACAGGCATGAAATCCTCTGAGACAGAGTGAAAGTGGGTCGTGAAATTAGAGTCGAGAGCCCTGAGGGAGCGCGAGTGAGTAGGGGGTTAAGTCTCCCGTCCTGTCTATGAGAGTGGAATATGAAGGCCAGAGATCAGTGTCACGCACTCATAGTGCACCTAATCGGGACCTGATGCAGATCCAGGAACACTAATCCGAGTGCTGTATTTCTGTACAACGTGCAGGTTTATAACACATGAAAGACACAGGTGACAGGTTAGATAGAGGAAGCGCTATGTCTCTGTGAGAATACAATAGCCAATAGGGGTTGCTGAGAGAATTGTTTTGTGCACGTGTGTTTGTAAAAGAGAGAAAAGGAGTGGGTGGTGGTGAGAGGAGTAAGGCAGCTGGTCGTTGTGATAGCATCTGCACTTTCCTCTTCATGCTAGGTAAACTCTGGTTACTGGGAATAGTCAGTGGAATAGGTGCACATATCGATTAAAATGTGGAGACAGAGTTACATGAGGACGCAGTGCTTCACTCTGAGAGCCGCTCAATCTCAGGCGCGAGCTACTTCCTGTCCACTTTGTGTTTGCGCAGGTCTCTCCTCAGCACACCCACGCCTGTTTGGACTGTGAAGCATTGCATTGTACTGCTGTTTGGAAGAGGAAGAACAGATTCTACAGCTGTTCATTCAGTCCATCCTGAGTGTTCTGACCCTCGAGTCCCATTCTCTCTCTCTCTCTCTCTCTCCAGTGTTTGACTCCAGAGTAACCTCCAGTTATTTCCTTTGCTTATATAAAGAGAAGAATTCAACGGGCTTTAACCCGTAAAACCCAAGCGGCACAGAGAGCGCAGGTTAATGATATAAAAAAATAAATAAAAAATATGGAAGCCTAACAGGCGTGTGTGTTTTTTTTTTAGGGTCCAAGCATTATGACATCAGCACAATGACATCATAGCTATTACATCATCATCTTTGCTATGAAAGTACTGATGTCATAGTCCTGATTTTTGAAAGTGCTGATGTCATTGTGTGTGAAGGGCCCTTTTGTTTTTCAAAGGATTTTATTCCCACGTATGCACGCGAAGCTCATTAGGCTGAACAAATTTCACATTGCATGTCGTGGGGTCTGATCAACAGGAAGTCAGTTATTTTGGGTTGTTTGCAAAATGCACCCAATGGATTTTGATGTACTCCTTCTAGCAGATTTGTACGATCACCACCAAACCGTTCCTATGTGATCTCAATACATTAAGAATGCAAAATTGCAGAGGGATTTTTGATATCTTAAATGGGTCAGCCATGACGAAGCCTTAAACTCTATGCTGAAAAGTTTAATAACTTTCTGGGGATTGGGGGGGATGTTGGCGCAGGGTGCTTGAGTCTGCTCATCATTGCTTGCAAATATAATTTTAATTGGATTTTTCACAAATTTCTCCCTAATTAATCATATCCTATTCCCGCCTGTCATTAGGGCACGCCCACATCAACTTTCACGCCTATGATTCCAATGTCCCAGCTAGCTGAAAACTGCTTGCCCATACACAATTGGGGCGGCATAACATGCTGTTGGAAGGCAGCACTATCCGCTTCTTCCATCTGAGCTCTTAGATGTATTGAGATATATATACATGGGCGCCGCTAAGCGGGGTCAGTTAGGACGATTCTAAGGGCCCACGCCCTTTAGGGGCCCCCAGAGATCTGCTTTATGAGTAATAACACTACTAGCAGTAAATTAAAAGAAATTAGAAATGTATGTAGAAACAGAGTTACAAATGAAAAAAGATGTATGATTCAGCCCATCCTACCTAGCGAAGAGTGTCACTGCTGAGTACAGGTATTGAACTGTAAAAGCAGATATGTCATCGAGTTCAACAAAGAAGCATAAGTCTGGTCATCAGAAACGACAAGCGAGAGAGAGAGAAAACGGGCCAACAATTACCGTACTCACTAAGTTTTTTGAAAAGAAAGGTATATGTTTGTTCACAAACTTCCTTTGATGTAACGTTAATGTTGGCGCGACTTGCACAGCTAACCACTATCGGATACTCAATACAACAGGTTATGTTTTTCACCAATGGAAATTAATGTCCAATGTAATTTTTGTCCAGAGCTAGCGGACTTTAAGTACTACTACCGTGTAAGATAGCAGATAACTATTTCACTAATAATGAGATCTTCCTAATACTGTACAGATGCAGCCTCGCCCCCACCCATATGTATATGTACTGCATATTGCACTGTGTTTATATAGTTTTTGTTTAGTATAACACGTTTAATCTTTAAGAATGTTGCTTTTCAATAAATATTTGATTACTGTACGTAAGTTTTCTATTACATTTATTTTTGAACAATAAATCATCTGCTAGCTACAGCCATCGTAGGTCTCTGATTGACTACTGGTGATATGGATGCCAAGTGATATAAAAAGCACATTATGTTAATTGGCTGTAACCCATCATGAGTCCTCATCTGCAGAGTGATTCAGATGTGAGCTTCCTTCCAAACCTGAGCTGAAACACTTCATCAAAAAAATTATTTGATTATAGACACTTTAAATACTTAAAGCTTTACTTTACTTAAAGCTTATTTAATATGTTGTTTTTCCACATGAATATTATAACAGAAGTAAAAGTGGAATCAGCCTCATCGTCTATACCGCTTTATCCGGTATTCAGGAATACGGAGGGCCTGGAGCCTATCACAGGAGACATAGGGAACGAGGCGGGGTACACCCTGGACAGGGGGCCAATCCATTGCAGGGCACACACATATACACTACAGGCAATCTAGGAACACCAGTTAGTCTAATCTGCATGTCTTTGGACTGTGGAAGAAAACCGGTCAGTACCCGGAGGAAACCTAATAAGCACGGGGAGAACATGCAAGCACCACTCCGAGGTGGGAATTGAACCTGGACCCCGGAGGTGCAAGTGGACAGTGCTAACCACTATGTCATTGTGGCGAAAAGGGAATGATACATTGTTTAATTAGATATAATTAGATATTGGACATAAGTGTCAGTGCAGTAGTGTGGTGATTAACATACCATGATCAGCCGTACAGTGCGGTAATAGCCACAGGGTAAAAGCTATTAATGTATTAGAACTGATCTTGTTGTATCATGCAGAGATGCTTTCCTCCTTTAGTGCAGCGATTGTTTTGGATTGACTCTGATAGTCACTGACTGGAAAGCCAAAGTCATGGTCCAGTGTCTGTTTCTATTTGATCTTCTACTGTTAGTTTTAAATAAATAAATAGAAATATATAAAATGTCATCTTAAGAAATGGTTAGGTATCCAAACATATCAGTGGTTCTCTTGGTTTAATTTTGGTTTAATTTTAAGTAATAGGTATTAGGTTACACAGGTTCGTTTTGTGCTATGGCCTGGAGAGTGCATTAAGTGAAAAATATCAAATCTGTGGCAAAAATGTGTTGAGCAATATGTTATCTTCCTGATCCTTCAACAGAATTGTAAGTTATAATCTAAGATATAAATCTAAAAGTTTTAATCTTGACATTGTTTAAAGCACTTTAATGAACACCTCATGTTTAAGAGCTGGTTACCTCCATTGTGATTGAAAAACAGAGGATGGGTACATGGTGGTCATAAAGGGATGGACATGGTCAGAAACAATGCTCAGGTAGGCCGTGGCATTTAAACGATGCCCAGTTGGCACAAAGGGGCCTAAAGTGTGCGAAGAAAAGATCCCCCACACCATTACACCACCACCACCAGCCTGCACAGTGGTGATGGATCCATGTTCTCATTCTGTTTACGCCAAATTCTGACTCTACCATTTGAATGTCTCAACAGAAATCGAGACTCATCCAACCAGGCAACATTATTGTAGTGGAGATGAGTGGTACCCGATAGGGTCTTCTGCTGTTGTAGCCCATCCGCCTCAAGGTTGTGCGTGTTGTGGCTTCACAAATGCTTTGCTGCATACCTCGGTTGTAACAAGTGGTTATTTCAGTCAAAGTTGCTCTTCTATCAGCTTGAATCAGTCGGACCATTCTCCTTTGACCTCTAGCATCAACAAGGCATTTTAGCCCACAGGACTGCCGCATACTGGATGTTTTTCCCTTTTCACACCATTCTTTGTAAACCCTAGAAATGGTTGTGGGTGAAAAAAACCCAGTAACTGAGCAGATTGTGAAATACTCAACCATGCCACGCTCAAAATTGCTTAAATCACCTTTCTTTCTCATTCTGACATTCAGTTTGGAGTTCAGGAGATTTTCTTGACCAGGACCACACCCCTAAATGCATTGAAGCAACTGCCATGTGATTGGTTGATTAGATAATTGCATTAATGAGAAATTGAACAGGTGTTCCTAATAATCCTTTAGGTGAGTGTGTATGTATGTATGTATACACAGAGAGATAGAGAGAGAGAGAGAGGAGGTCAGTTAGGACATTTACAGTAGGTCCTCTATTTAAGATGAGGAAGTTTCCTCAGTGAAAGAATGGACAGGTTTCTATAATGTCATTATAAGAAAAGTAGGCAGAAAGAAAGTACAGTACCATTTCTTGTTACAAATGATTACCCGGTAGTCAGGATTTCAGCAGACTAACCTCGAAAAAAAAACAAGACTTGTAGCAGATCCGCTCCATGGAGGGAATTTGTTTTATATACATGTAAAAATTAATACAATGTTCATTGATCAGTCTAGAGTCCGAAATGAAACCTGTTTATTGTTGCTTTTTCATATCATTTGTTATATTTTTTACTTATGGTACAAAAAGGGGGGAAAACTTGCCACTTGGTTAAAAGAATATCTTTTTTTTTTCTTTTCTTTGTAAAGTAGGTTTAGATTTTTTTTGCAAAACTGTTAGCAAGCCTCTATGTGAGTTTAAATACAATCCAACCTTCTTTTGCTATGATTGGCTAAAATAATGCTTTCTTGTCTATGATTGGCTAGAAACCTACAGTAGAGCACAAAGGCGGGACTTAAACTGTCATGATTTCAGATCAGTTCAGTTAAAAACTATAGATTGTAACTATAAGTTTCTCAGTTTTATTAGTCTAAATCACATTTATGTATAAATAAGTGATTTATAGATAATGATGATGATTATTAATATACTAAAAACTGCAAAACTACTGTTTGGTTAGCAAAAGCTTATGTGAGGTTAAGAAATCCCGCCTTCTGCATTATGATTTGTTACGAGAAGTCAGTCTTATTTATTATTGGTTAGAGATAAATCATGTGCTGTATTTAAACATGCAGTTTCCAGATCTTGTGATAAAAGTTTTGTCTAGCTGCATCATTTTTAAGGAGAATTAAAAAGGAGAATTTTTGTATTTATACCAGCTGCCCATGTTAAAAACATTGCTTAGATCTTATTTATTATACAATTTTTTATATTATTATATTATACCGAAATAAATATTGCTATAATGAACATGTCCGGGAAAATCAGAACTGTGTGGCGCTGCACAGTTATGAAAGAGAAATGTATATATAATAATATAATAATAATAATAATAAGTGTTTCTTTATTTTAAATCTCTTATTTCTTTTTTGTTGTAATATTGTAGGTCAATAGCAGTCGTATAAGCATTTCACTTCATATCATACTGTGTATGAGACGAATAAAATTTGAATTTGATATTATATTTATAATAACCAGTTTCATCCTCATGAGGATCCCATCCTTTTTAATCTAATTTCTCTGAATGTTTCCTCTTAGGCAGTTTTTTTCCTTGAAGCTGTCACCTCTGGCATGCTATCTATTTGTACTTGTATTTTTTTCTAGATATCTGAAGCTCTGGTGTGTGACAATGTAACACACTCTACAAATAAAATGAAATAGAATTGAAAGACAAATCGTATGTGTTTACTGTATGTATGCGCCTGATCAGAGTCGACAGCGTTCACCTGAAGTAATAACACGACGCAGCGCTATGAAACAAAATCTAACCATTTGGAATGGTCTTGTTTACTCCCATCCTGTCTTTAATGGTTAAACATTACAATGTAATGTAACCTGAAGCTGATGTCTGAGGCTGACGCTGAAATACAGACCGGATGACGAATGGATGCGACAAACAGCCCAGCATGATGCTTGCTTTTTTTTTTTTTTTTTTTGTAGTACATAGTAATCCGAGAAGACATCTTTCTAACACACAATACATAATCCTTTTCTGGCATGTTTATACAGGGAGGCCTTTCACTTCGACAGGGGCGTGACGTCTGTAATAATAGGATGTGTAGATTGATCACTAGCTCATTCTTTCATTGGCAGGAAAATAGCCTCCTTTCACATAAACAAATGAAATAAATGCTGAGTATTTCTTTAGCCTTTAAACCTGGCTGATACGTCAACAGCTTTAATACGTGTGCAGCCAGATGTAAGGCTTAACTCCAGTTCCTGGTGGCAAACACAGCCTGAGATCATTCAGTGTCGCGCCGCGGCCGGATGGACGGTGTAGTAATCAGGCTAATTGTGGTTTCAGCATCCACGCCTGACTCGGTTAAATCCCTGACTCATAGGGTTATTTATACGAGCAAATCACAAAGATAGAGACAGATCAGACAAAGACGAGCCGCCGAATCAGCTAAAGCACAAATAAATCATCTTCATTTAATCCAGATTACATTATCACTGATTCTCTGTTCCTTCACATGACCTTGTGAAGCACACATTATTCCAGTCAGGCTGATAATGAAGATATGGTGCATTCCTCCCCATAACGCAGCCTTTTAATGTCCTTGAGCTTTCAGATCGGAGCTTTTCCTCTTCTAGGCTGAAGCGCTGGCTGACACCGAGCGTGTTGCCCGAAGCAATGTGTGTGAATGAGTCGCCATTTTTAGCAACACAAGACTACTATGGCTTTCGGTTTGCAGTTCTTAATGCTGGGTTTCAATACCATGGAATGTTATGGAGCATCATATTTTTTCCTCACAGTAAATAGGGTTTATTTTCAGATTAAGTTAAGCAGCATGTAAAAAGATTACAAACCTGTACTGGAAATTAATTAGGAATAAACCAACAAATGATTCTCAACAGGTTTAACTCAGGGATGCTATACTGTTATCCCATTTATACAGTACATACAACCGAACGTTTGAACATTTAGGTCCTTGGTGTGGTCGTAATGTAGAATCAGTGCAGGGTTGATATTGCTTCTTCGCCGCTACAGCCTCCCTGTTTTGATTCTGAGTTCCAGGTACTGCCATTGGAGACGTTCGTATATATTCTCCCCTGTCTGTTTAGGTTTTCTCCAGGGTTTGCTTTGTCCTCTATGGCTTTCATACACCACTTGAAAACACGGCATCTTGCTCAATTTGTAGAATACAGCTCCTCAACACACATGGTTTTTTAAAAAAAGAGAGAGAGAGAGAAATAAACCCTACAAATGACAGGCACAAAAAAAAAATTTGAAGGCTGTTCAAGTCAAACTGGGACTCTTGCTTGCAGAACAGAAGAGCACAGTTATTAGAGTTTAAAACTCCGTGTATTTCTCTATATAATCCCCTGATACGCTAATGCACTAGTGCTTGAATACCAAGGTAGAAAGATACACCGCAGCCATGCTTCATGTGAAAGGCTGGTCTCCCAGAAACTCAGTTAATGGCCCGAACATGTGGAAATGGCTTGGAGTAAGGTCAGGACTGTACGTGGGATATGACAGCAACTCCCAGCCGAGTACCTGTAATGTGTGAAACGGTGTTCAGGAATGATTGTATGTACAGTTCCCACAGATGGAAAGTTTGCAACAACTTATTCGTCGATTTTCAAGGATCAGTTGTTCCACTTTGTGAATGATCACCGAAATGACGGCTAGGGGTGCTCTGATCAGGATTTTTGAGGCCGATCTCCGATCACTAGAAGCTGTCGGCCGATACCGATCACCGATTACAGGCTCTTATCATGTAGCATTATTTATGAATTTAGATTGTTATTAGATATAGTTTAAGTATTGAAATTACAATTATAACTGTATTTATTGGCAAGCAACATGTGCAACGCGTCAACTTAAAACATAGCAGCCTGTGCTTGGTTAGTAATTGGGAACAACTTAGAGCTTGACAAATGTATACTGGTCAGAAGCATACCAGCAAAATGTATTTCCAAAGCAATTATCGGCCGATTATGATCGGCAACCGATCAGTCGGAGCACCCCTAATGACGGCAGTCGTCATTCACAGACATCCAGCCCTTTTTTAAAACGTTTGCACCTAAGGAGGCTCATTACCGTATCATGCTTGAAGTCTTTTGTGAATTTCAATTGGTTTTAAGAAATTGAAAAATAAGAAATTTTAAAGTCCTGATTTGACTTGAACGGCGCTTATATGCTTCAAGGTCAATGTGTATGACAGAATGTGTTTGTATATATATAAAATAATATTATAATCCTCTGAAGTAGATAAAAGTAGAGACAAAATAAGAGGGAGAACAGGCCACGCTCACGTGTAACTGGATAAACAGGATTATATTAACAGTGTTGGAATATAAAGCAGCCAGGCAGGTGTGTGTGCATGTAGATATGTTTAAACGGGAAGTCTGCACTAGCTTATAGAAAAGACATTGTACTGACATGTAATATAACCTGTGTGTGGTGTGGGTGTGTCTTAGGATATGATCATGACCCTCTTTTATCTTGCAAACGCCAGCATTTATACTCATCAAACTAATCAGCTGGTTGATACTAAACTGTAAATATGTTGGCGTCTTAATGCAGCAAACGTTTCAAATGAAGTCTGTCCAGATTTGTTATTTGTTTACCATATTAATAAAATAACATTTCAGACTTGTCATGGAAGTAATTAATGAACCGATTTCCAAAATCATTGTGCAGTTTGTGTTAAGTTTTAATGATAAATAGCCAAATAATGAATGACCCATGGTGTGTGTTTTTTCTTCACAGAGATCATGAATGATGTGATCAAGAAGGTGAAGAAGAAGGGAGAATGGAAGGTAAGTCCTAAATTGAGCTGTAAGTACTTTTACTGTCTGAAGTGTGTTTGCTAGGAACTGAAGTTAAACGCCTTCATTTACTCAAATGTACTTCAGGTCTAAAGATTGCACAGTAAACATTTTCTGCATGCTTCATATTGTTAGTTTTTAATAGTTATTTCACTCTTTAAGGTATTTTTTGACATTACGTTTCTCTATGGTTGCCACAAGGTTCACTTGCATAAATGCAGTACACATACAATTTAGTTCTTGTCAAGTGGTGTTTGCTAAATTAGTTGGCTTCGTTCATATTAGCAACCGCTAGTGCGATAGACTACCGCTTGTTTTCCACATGCGCAAGTCCTGATGTCAAGCAGCAACATGACAGCACGACAAGTGGCATTTAAATGAACTTCCTACTGTTACAGTCAGTGTGGAACACCTGTGACACGCTCAGAGTATGAGCTACTGTTCGGCCACATTATGACACATCTCCCCTTTAAATGACTGTTGCCCATGCGGCGATCACGCAGGTGCTTGGGCCCGATCAATGTTGCTTTGCAACTATATTTTTACATTAACTTTGTCTATGAGTATGAAAAGGTTCACCATAAACTATGCAATTAAGCTCATCAAGTAGTGTTGCAAAATTAGATGCTTGTGTTCGTATTAGCAATCAATGGTGCGATAGACTACCGTTGTTTTTCCAAATTAAGTATGATGCAGAAGAGAGACAAATCCATTATCTTGAATGATTCCTCAGAGAATCCTATGATGTTTGTTGTCCAACATTTTTTTTTAATATGCTGTTTTATTGTCCTCCTCTTTTATTGTCTTACATACACATACACTGGGTGGGACCCCGTTTTGCCCTGAAAGGTGCCTTAATTCTTCATGCCATCGATTCAACAAGGTGCTGGAGATATTCTGTAGAGATTTTGATAGCATAACGCTGCGGGTTTGTCGGCTGAACACTAATGATGAGAATCTCCCATTCCATCACATCCCAAAGGTGCTCTATTGGATTGAGATCTGGTGACTCAGGAGGCCATTCGAGTGCAGCGAACTCATTATGTTCAAAAATGACAAAGTTCGACAAAAAAAAATATTGGACAAACACCACCAAAGAATCACCCCCAAGTAGTGACCTTTTACCTGCTAATGCGAACATATGATTATTTTCCGATCAGGTTTCATTAACCCCATGTTGCATTTCTATGGCTAACCCACTCGTATGTCTTGTTCTTTAGGCTCTGGTGGTGGACCAGCTGAGCATGAGGATGCTTTCCTCCTGCTGCAAGATGACTGATATTATGACAGAGGGCATCACAAGTACGTCCTTCTTATATAATACTAAAACCCAGTCTCTTATGTCTGAATACCAGAAAAAAACAGAGCTAGGCATTTCCAATATACAGTCTATATTGTCACACTCATATAAGGGCATGAGTTGTAAGTCTCTGGTGTGTGTAATTAGCCATGTAAAGGTTTTCTCAAACTAGAGCAACATAGGAAAAAATTATTGTGGTTTCTAAGGTTATGCTTCAAGATAGATATGAATGCATAGTAAAATAAAAATAGGATAATGATGATAATAATAAAGCAATCATGTATCATTCTCACAAATCTGTCATGAGCTTATTTTAGAAATACCATTTGACAAAAGACAGTATCTACAAAATGTCTTGTGTAATTTTTTCATTGATGCCCCAAGAGCTTCCCTTAAACCTTTTTTAAAAAGTCCCATATTTTACAAATTCTTTAACAAGCTAGGCACAAGAAATCTTAAACACAAGGTGGGGTGGGGGTGTGGGGGGGGGGGGGGCTCTTATATGCCATCACACTACGGAGAAAATCTAATGCCTTTAAAGCATTACAAGAAAGAAAGAAATAAAGTCAAATAAGTTCAATAAGTTGTCAATATGTTGAAATCTGGTTATTTGTTTGCAAACTACGATTCCTTTAACCTATAGATGCTATTGGAAATGGACTAGGTAGAAAAATTACAGCAAATGCATTACATCATACAGCATTTCATTCATTTTCTCTGAATCGATTGTCTGGAATTCTTGTTTTCTTCAGTTGTGGAGGACATAAACAAGCGGAGAGAGCCTCTGCCCACCCTGGAGGCCATTTACCTCATCACCCCTACTGAGAAGGTATGAGCTTATAAAAGCACTTACATTAGTAAGGCAGGACCGCACTGACACACACACACACACACACACACGCACACACACACACACGCACACACGCACACACACACACACACACACACACACACACACACACACACACACACACACACACACACACACACACACACACACACTCAGATTCAAATCCACAGCTACACCATACCAGCCAGACTCAAAAACACTTCAGCTTAGGCTCTTATGGTTATTTATTTATTTATTTATTTATGTATTCCATGTCTATGTATAGCGGCTCAGTAGGGAGGAAGTCTGTTCACACGACTCACACTGACCATATGTCACATGCTGTATGAAGAGCCACATCACTAAACACAGTATTGACTCAGCCTACGCAAACAGTCTCCTGCTCCGCATTACCAGGGGCTACTGCGGCTGCTATGGCAACATGCAGGCGCGCGTATTCACAGCGCATGCTAATGCACATTTTCCACATGCACCCTGAACGCTTGCTTTCTTCTCGTTTTTCAGTCCGTGCAGACGCTCATCGGTGATTTCAAGGATCCGCATTCGTCAAAATACAGAGCAGCTCATGTGTTCTTTACTGATTGTGAGTATCAGAGCTTTAGGATCTGAGCAGTATAACAAAAGCAGCAGGCGAGAATGATTTAATACTTAAAAAGTTGCTTAATAATCAGGCACGTGACATTCCCACCTACAGATGATTTATATGCATGGTTTATGAAATGACACAGTTAAACAAGTAAATTTTAACTGCAATGTATTAATGATTTGGACAGATTTATTATGTTTTTATATATATATTTTTTATATAATATATATATTGTTTCAAGTCAAAAACACTTGAGCGTATGTTGCACTGACAAAAATTTTTTAACATTATATCCAAACTCTTGTGATTGGCCTGCAGCTTGCCCCGATCCTTTATTCAATGAGCTCGTGAAGAGTCGTGCCTCAAAGTGTGTCAAGTCCTTGAATGAGATCAACATTGCCTTCCTGCCATATGAGTCGCAGGTAAGTAATGCTTAAAAGGGGACTAATGACGTAAGGAAATGGAGGTCCTCCATTTCCAATTGATCCATCCATCGAATCCAGGAGCGGTAAAGACAAGTTGGGTTGGCCTGACACCTACTTTTACATAATTAGTAATAATTACACTAATAGTAATAGTAGTAGTCGCAGTAGTAGTAGAAGGAGAAGGAATAATAAAAAAAACCTATAAAAAAATTATAAAAAACAATACTACTACGACTTTTACTACTAATAGCATTAAGAGAATCAGTAGTAATATTAACAGAAAAGAAACAGTAGTATTAATTCACAATCTCTCTCAAATAAATCACTTTTTATACAAGATCATATTATGGACAAAGGCTTGGATTTTATGTGTATAACAGAAACATGGCATCAGCCTGAGGTCTTTTTAGCATTAAATGAGGCGTGTCCTCCCGGTTATAGCTACCTGGAGAAAGCCCGCAGCAGTGGACGTGGTGGTGGCTTAGCTGTACTATACCGACAGCAACTGGATCTGTGTCCCCTTCCTGTGCCTACGCTGTCTTCATTTGAATGCCTTGCATTTAAATGTAAAGTCTCTCTTCCCATCACAATACTGCTTATTTATCGACCCCCTAAACCAAACCCAGTGTTTATCACAGAGATCTATGATTTTCTTACATCTTTCTGTACCACTTCTTCCAGCACTATTATACTTGGGGATTTTAATGTTCATGTAGACACCCCCTCCTGCCATTTAGCAGCTGAGTTTTTGCATCTACTGGACTGCCTAAATCTTCAACAACATGTTCATGTTCCTACACATTCCAGAGGTCATATCCTGGATCTGGTTATTACAAATTCTGTCCCTATTAGCAACCTTTTGGTGTATGATCTGGGGATGTCTGACCACAATGTAATTTCAATGGAGCTGTCACTCCCTTGTTCCCCCAGTAAAACAAAACGGCAAATATGTTACAGAAATTTGAAAAAGATCAACCCAGACACTCTGAGCAAAGATCTTCAGGATCTCTCCTCTGTTGAATGCTCCTCAGTCACCGAGTCAGTGGAGAGATCCTGAAGATCTTTGCTCAGAGTGTCTGGGTTGATCTTTTTCACGTAAATATGATTGCCCTTCTTACCCACCAGTGCATCTATGATGATGCCCCTCCCTATCTCAAAGAACTTATCACTTCACATACATCTTCACGAAACCTCCGCTCTGTCTCAGGTCATCGTCTGAAACCTCCGAAGACCAAGCTTCATACCATGGGAGATCAGGCTTTTTGCTCGGCGGCACCTAGACTGTGGAATGCTCTCCCTGAGTATCTGAGGATGCCACAGACTATTGATGATTTTAAATCTGGTCTTAAAACTTATCTTTTTATTAGAGCTTTTGAGTAGAAATAATTTGTAGCACTTTGAGATTTGCCTCAAATATAAAGTGCATTATAAATAAAATGTATTATTATTATTATTATTAGCAGTAATGTACTGTACTGACGACCCCCAACGGGAGCAGATGCAAAGAGAAGCAGAAGTAGTAATACAAATAATAGTACTACTAGTAATAAAAACAGGAGTAGTCTTTGTGATAGAAACACTAGTTTTAATATTATTCCTAATAGTAAAACAACCAAAAAAAACATTAGTAGTTGTATTAGTAATAGAGGCAGCAGAAGTACTATTAATATTAGAGGTAATAACAGAAGCAATAGTATTATAAGAGGTGTTCATGTCGAACCAGGACTTTTGATATATACACAATAACAGAACACCGTTATGAATGTAAACAGTTTCTATATAATCCCCTGATACACCAGTGCACTTATCCCAGTGTTTCACGAGTGCTTGGATACCATCAAGATAGAAATGATCACACGGCCTGTTTTATCTGCGAAATGCTGGCCTCCCAGGAACTCCTTCAATGGCCCAAACATGTTGAAATGTGGCAATCACTTGGAGCGAGGTCAGGGCAGTACGGGGGATGTGGCCCTAACTTGCCCTAACTCGCAGCAGAGTCCCTGTAATGTGCAATTGCTATTCTTGACTGATTGTATGTACAGTTCCCACAATTCTTCTGCAAGTTGGGTAACAAGTTAGCCGTTGATTTTCAAGGATCTGCTTCGCAATGTTCATGACAATGTCCAAGCTGGGATCATGTTTCATGGACATACAGCCTTCTTTTACTATGACAAAGAATCTTATTACCATATGTTCAACCATGTCAATCATCTTAATGCCTTCATTCAAGAGGAATTTCATCACAAGTCCCAGTTTCACTTGAACAACTATTGTAGTATTAGTAGAAGCAACCGACGTAAAAAAAATATCTAAATTGAATATTCCATGATATGCTAAATATGTCTTTTATTTTGGTATAAGTATCAATATTCATGAGCACCAAAAACTTATAACTCCATCTGTTTGTAATAGTCATAATTATGGTATTAGTATTAATAGTAGTCATAGTACTAGCAGGAGTAGAAACGTTAATGGTAATATTAGTAATAGTAAGTCAGAAATGCTTTATTTCAGGATTTCAGGAAGAGAAATATGGCAGTAATATAGAGGAATATAGGCAATTAGTGCAAACAGTGACTCAGAGTTATAAGGGCCCGGTTTGACCCATAATGCTTTGCTTCTGATTCAGTCTGCGATGATTAATTCAATGGAGTCTGAGATGCTCTGCTTTGCTTCTGACAAACCAGCCTCTCCAGACATATACCATTGGCCACTGGACTGCCTGATCACCAGTAAGAGAAGGTTAAGAGCGGGAAAGAGAGGCATCAAGGAGATCAGCTGAACAGAAGGACGGTCATGTGAGAAAACACAGTCGGTATGGGGGGAGGGATGGTGGAAAAACACAGCGCACTGTTCCAGAGAGAGGGCGATAGCAGGACTGCAGGGGAGATAAAAAAAATATATGAGAGGTTTAGAAAACACAAAGGCAGGAAGGAAAGGCTAGAGTCCCAGTGAGACACTGCAGAACGGTCTTCTCACTGTTATCACAGCGCAGACAGAGAGAGGCAGAGAGAGATAGGAATCAGAGTCATGGCAGTTCATTCAATCGTTTTCCTACTTGTAAAGCGAGTACTGATGAATATTTATGTCTGTGTATCCAGGTGTACTCTCTGGATAACCCTGATGCCTTCCAGAGTTTCTACAGCCCTCATAAGACTCAGATGAAGAACCCGGTGATGGAAAGACTAGCTGAGCAGCTGGCCACTCTGTGTGCCACGCTCAAGGAGTACCCCGCTGTCCGATACCGTGGGTGAGACACTAATACCTCAACCCTTGTTGCTGCTTCGAGTAAATAATACATTAACCCTTTCCAAGAAGACACAGACCATGCACTTTTTATGCTTAGAAGGATTTATGCTAAATGCAGTACTATTTAAAGATTTGAACTACAATATACAGTATGTCAACCTACTGTATAATTGCAAATTGCCACAGACAAAACAATCAGCAGTATTAATATATATTGATTCATTGATTTTCACCCAATTTTTAAATATTTGATTAAATACGAACATCATATC
This sequence comes from Clarias fuscus, assembly GCA_030347435.1. Taxonomy (NCBI): domain Eukaryota; kingdom Metazoa; phylum Chordata; class Actinopteri; order Siluriformes; family Clariidae; genus Clarias; species Clarias fuscus. Next base: position 25,561,284 of record CM059212.1, read on the forward strand.
TCAGATACCAAAGGGTAACCAAAGCAAGCTTCTCTTACTAAATTGCATAAAACACCTTAACCACAACTTTTAATGACAATTTGGAGTTTCTGCATAAACCGTTCCTCCTTCATAAAGTTTTTACAACTCATTACGTTAATAAAAAAAAAAAAATGCAGCTTGTTACTGAGAAAACTCCACACCGTCAACATCCTTCGTACTTTGTTTCCTGCAATGGTTAAATGAAGAGAACAGCTGTACAGCTGTGTTACAAAACACTAACACTGGAGACTCCTTCCAAATTTTTTTTACAGTACATACATTCCAAAAATGTTTACATACAAAATCTCCTTACAGTAAACGTCACTACATCCATGGTTATACACTGCCTGGCCAAAAAAATCACCAATTCAGAACGGTCAAATTATTGGCAACAACAACAAAAAAAACTAAGGAGATTAAAATGACTGGATTTGGGTGACAAATGCTTCAATATATCATCAAAACCTGGATGGACAGTGCTGAATTGTCAAATTTGTGGAAGACTTGGTGAAGTTGCATGGTAAAAAAAATCAACAGTAAAACCATAGCTATGTTTAATAGTGAAATATGAGCCTTTCCATACACACACAATGTATGAAAACTCACAGGATTGGTACTGAAGAGCTGTGTGTGGCCATAAGAGAACTACTCGTTAGTGAGACTAATTAGCTTCAATTTGTTAGGGAGACTAAATATTGGACTTTGGACTAATGGAAAAAGGTCATGTGGTCTGATGAGTCCAGATTGACCCTAACCAAGCCTCTGGAGGCAGTGTGATTGTACTGTACAATCTGGGGTTACTTCAGTTGCTCATGTCTAAGCTCAAAAACATTATGTGGCAATAAAATGAAGTCAGCTGACGGCCTGAATGTACTGAATGACCAGGTTATTACTTTACATCTATGGACTTTTACTTCCGTGATGGCACAGACATATTCCAGGACGCAAATTGTGAAAGAGTGCTTCTGGAAGCATGAGGAATCATTTTCACACATGAACCGGACACCACACTGTGTGCCGTAATCAAAGCTAAAGGTCACTGAATGAATTCTGATGAATATGCATTTTAATAAAGAATGCATAACCATTTCAGGACACTTATTTAGTTTTTAATATGTATGTAAAAACAACATCATTTAAAAATATGTGAGAATAAAATAGAGCATTAATGTGTATCCATTTACTAAGAGGAAGAAGAGAACAAGAAACAAAAGAAGACATGTTATATGTTAGGTGCCTAAGAGTAAAACTTTTTTCTTAATATCACTATAGTAAAATAGATTTTGCCAGCTCTACTTTAATAAAGGTCCCTATATTACACACTACCTGATAAGTGGTGATCAAGGCGTGGTGTTTCTTCACTGTTTGAATGCCTGTTTTTATGTGCATGCAGTGAGTACAAAGACAATGCCACACTTGCTCAGCTGGTGCAGGACAAACTGGATGCCTATAAGGCAGATGATCCCACGATGGGAGAGGTGAGTGTCTCCACTCTGTTGTGGATATTGAGGCTTGTTGTACTGTAGCAGTCAGCCTTTGTAACTAATTCTATTTCTGTACACAGGGTCCTGACAAGGCTCGCTCACAGCTCATTATTCTGGATCGGGCTTTTGATCCTGTGTCTCCTGTCCTTCATGAGCTCACCTTCCAGGCCATGGGCTACGATCTGCTGCCGATTGAGAACGATGTCTACAAGTAAGGCTCCGGTTTATAAATGGTCACGAAACCTGGCTGACCTCTGTTTAGGATGTGCTCTGGGAGTCAGATGAAGGTTAAGAATATAAAAATCAGAGTGATAAAAATCTTTAATAAAACAATTACTTTTATCCAGGAATTTTGCATGTTTAGGGTGAAAATATCCAAAGGGTTTGACTGCAAAATGCCCATTTTGGCAATATTGAGAAATGTAGTTCTAAAAACAACTAAGTGTTACAAAGTGATAGAGGATATTTTGTATATTGTTTCTTTGAGTCATAAGGCTGTTAAAAACGCAAATTCCAAAATGTTACAGTATGTCACTTTTTTTTTTGTATATTAGTATAAATTTTGTGGGGTTTTTTTGCAAAATACTATAAATCCACTTTTTGCTATTTGCTTAAAATGAGTAAATCAGCCTGCAGATTCTGTCATGAATACAGTGGAACCTTGGATTGCGAGTAACGTGGTTTACGAGTGTTCCGCAAACCGAGCAAAGATTTTAAATAATTTTTTATTCGGAAACCGAGCAAGTATTAGTTTACGAGCGCCGAGTATCATGCTTCACACATGCGACTCTTATTTTGACACCGAGCGTCACTCTCTCACCTTGTGCGTGTGTTTGTTGTGAAACTGTTGTGAAAAAGCGAGGTGGGGAGAGGGAGGAGGAATGCTACTGTGTGAAACGAGGCGAGGGAAGGGGCTAATTCCACACACACACACACACACACACATGGCGCGTGCGCGCACCAATGGAAAAACTTATCTGTCAAGATTTATTTGTACTTTTTTTAAAGGTAAAGTGCAGATTAATTTGTTTTATTTTCATTTTATAGATTGTATTAATTATTTTTATGTATTTATTTTTGGGAGTTGTGGAATGAATAATTTGAGTTTTCATTATTTCTTATGGGAAATTATGATTTGGTTTAAGAGTGTTTTGGAATACGAGCCCACTTCCGGAACAAATTATGCTCGTAATCCAAGGTTCCACTGTATGTAATGTAGGATCAAAAAAATGTTGGTTAGCGCCCAAGTGGCATAATGAAAACGTGCTCCCTATCACCCTGAGATCATGAATTCGGGTATAGCCATCCGTCGCCGGGAGCATAGAGAAGAAATTGGTCGCGCGGTCTGGGCCCATTTCATTTACTCACATCAGTTCCATTTACAGCATATGGCAGATGCTCTTATCCAGAGCGAGGTAAAAAATAAAAATCTTATACATCTGAACAGTTAAGGGGTTGAGGGGCCTTGCTCAGGGGCCCAACTGTGGAAACGTGGTGGTGGGGTTTAAATCTGTGATCTTTCCATCAGTCAATGCATTAACTTTTGCCCAGCTGATAGAAAGAAGCAATGCGATTGGCTCTTTATGGATGTGTCACATGTTGCCATGAAATGAAATCATCAAAGAAATCTGCAATGGTTTTCAAATGAAAATAAGACAGCCTCATGTGCTTAGCACATTTCTCAGTTTTAATCTTAGCAGGTGAACTATTCCCACTATCCCCCCTGGTTCTACCTGAACCCACTAGAGAGATGCTGAAGCTTTAATGTGGCCGCTGTATTGCAGGTATGAAACCAGTGGAATGGGAGACTCCCGGGAGAAAGAGGTGCTCCTGCACGAGGACGATGACCTGTGGGTGTCTCTGCGGCACAAACACATTGCCGAGGTGTCTCAGTAAGTAGCTGTCATCCTCTTGCATTCGCCTTTTCTTCTCCCTGCATTGTTTCTTCTTCCTCTGACATTCACAGTGGAAGGTATTCAGTTCAGATGTGTTCCTTTACAGGGAGGTGACAAAATCTCTGAAGGATTTCTCAGCCAGCAAACGCATGAACACCGGAGATAAGGTGCAGGGAACCAGGAGTTTACTGAACTCTGTGTACATGAATGTCCTGTAGCGGTGTTTTTGTTGAGCTGAGCTGACTCATTTCAACACAACACTCTCCAAGGACACAGCAGTGTAATAATACTGACAGTGCACACCAAATGCCCACACACACACATACACACACACACACACACACACACACACACACACACAAACGCTGACGTTAATGCAAGGTTGTTATTTGCAAGGACATAATTAGGCTTTTGCTTTTATACTAAAAAGCAGGGTGTTATGTGTGTGTGTGTGTGTGTGTGTGTGGGGGGGGGGGGTCGTTACGGATTTATTCTGTATTTCAGACCACGCTGAGGGATTTGTCTCAGATGCTGAAGAAGATGCCGCAGTATCAGAAAGAGCTCAGCAAGGTGAGAGAGGACGTCAAGGGCGACTGGAAGCATGCTGGTGTTGAAACCTTCAATTTTTAGTTGAATTAACACTTAAATGTCCGTTTTTCTGCAGTACTCTACTCACCTGCAGCTGGCAGAAGATTGCATGAAGCACTATCAGGGCACTGTGGATAAGCTGTGCCGTGTGGAGCAGGTAAGCACATGAATTTGTGTTAGTACTGTCACCTTGCACCTTCAGGTTGCTGGTTCGATTCCCACCCCGGTTCATCTCTGTGTGCATGTTCTCCTCGTGCTTGGTGGGGTTCAACTGGGTACTCCGGTATTCACACTTCAAAGACATGCAGATTTGCCCTTCCCGAATTGCTTGTAGTGTGTGAGTGTGTGTGAGGCTCCCCACCTCGTGGCACCTGGGATAGGCTCCAGGCCCTCGTGACCCTGTATACGAGATAAAGCAGTATAGGCGCTGAGAGAAAGAGAGAAGAGAGCTCACACACAGTGGCATGGATTCTAAGAAATTTTGTCCCTATCAATAGTAACTTTTCTCCTTTTCATTTAACATAACAATCATAAAATGATAAAAAGACGTCTGTATCGGTCTGTTAAACTGTATTTTTCAAAGCAGCATAACAGCATCAATCCTCCTTCCATACATCAGCCTTGCATGGCTTGTATTTGCATAGTGGAAGATCAGCAAAAATAAGTGGAACATTATTAACAGGATTAAAGGAACAAGTGAAATAAAAAAGGAAATGATTAAGGCAATGATTTACAGTGTGTTTTGTAATTTCAGACTAACTCGTAATTAATTAATTTACTGTAACAGCACTCACTGTTGTGTTATATTTCTTACATACGATTATGGTTTTAATGATATGTTTTTTTTTGTGCTCCTTATTTAAAATTTGCTTCAAATTGCTTCAGTTGCATTTCTGAAATGCATTAATGTCCCCAAAATGACTAGTTACATTTTGTATGCACATTCAAGGTGACATGCTCTGCATTACCTCTTACACGGTGCTAACAAGCATTTGCACTGTTGTTGTGATGCAGGACTTGGCTATGGGAACAGATGCAGAAGGGGAGAAGATCAAGGACCCCATGAGGGCCATCGTGCCCATCCTGCTCGACGCAAACGTCAGCACCTACGACAAGATCCGCATCATCCTGCTCTATATTTTCCTCAAGAATGGTGAGGGAGACACACACACATACACTGTTGTGTTCAGTTGATTCAGCAGTGCTTTTAATTGTGTGTGTGTGTGTGTGTGTGTGTGTGTGTGGTCACTAGGAATCACAGAGGAGAACCTGAACAAGCTGATCCAGCACGCACAGATCCCTCCTGAGGACAGTGAGATCATCACCAACATGGCTCACCTGGGTGTCCCCATCATCACAGACGTGAGACACTCTCTCTTTCATTCTGCTTGCGATCCTTAGACCTACCGTGTTTCCCTTCCCCGCTGACATTTTTTTTCGTTTGTGCATCGTCTAGTCCACTCTGCGCCGGGGGAAGAAGATGGAGCGCAAGGAGCGTGTGAGTGAGCAGACCTACCAGCTGTCTCGCTGGACCCCATTGGTCAAGGATATCATTGAGGTAAAACACCACCCACTTTTTGCAGTGGGTTTACACCACTTAAATATAATTTAAATAATTGTTAATAATACGAAGGGTGTTCAAGTCAAACTGGGACTTGTGATGACATTTCCCATGAATGAAGGTATAAAACTAAATGACATTTGCAGAAAATTTCCAGCACAGTACAGTGATGAGGCTCTTACTGTAGCTGCAATACAACAATTGAATGATGCAACCATTTTAAAGCAGACTAAAGTACGTCCATGAATGACGATCCCAGCCGAGGTGGCTCTGAGCCCACTGCAGTCAATGCTGTGAACATTCATGAACACCACTGGAAGTTATTTCCACATCCCCCATACACTCCTGACCTTGCTTAAAGCCATTTTCAAATGTTTGGGCCATTACAGGAGTTCCTGGGAGGCCAGCGTTTTAGACCTGTAAATCATGATCATGGCTCCAGTGTTCTGAGAAAACCTTCTATCTTGATGGTATTCAAACACTACTGAAACGCTGGGATAAGCGCATTCGTGTCGCAGGGGATTATATAGAGAAATAAAGAGAGGTTTTACTCTCTTAAAATCAGGTATTCTGTGCAATCAAAAATCGCGGTTTGACTTGAATGGATTTCATATTTAAAATAAACCATTCTTAACCTCTCGCAGCCGGAGGTCTAGAGAGAGCTGATTGGCCGAGCTCTCTCAGAGGGGAGGGATGAGAGGTACTTAGTGCTCCCACATTAATCACGGCTCTACAGCCAGTCAGGGGCGTCTGTGAGCTCGCGCAACGGAGGGAGCGGATAGCGCTGTCCTCCGAGTGTGTTACGCCGCCCCCAACGGTGCGCGAGCGAGCAGTTCGAAAAGATGCGGTCGGCTGGCGTCACGTGGTTCGGAGGAAACACGTGATAGTCTTCGGCCCTCCCGGCTGAGTGGTAGTAGTAGCCTTAATGTGGGAGCCCCCTAGTGACGGGGAGGAATTGGACACGACTAAATTAGGGAGAAAATCGGGCAAAAATCCAAAAAATAAATAAATAAATAAATAAAATAAACCATTCTTCCACATACAATGTTGTCAGCACCGAATTGTGCAATCAAAAGTCCCGGTTTGACTTGAACGGACCTTTTTTATAAAAATTTTTTTTTTTTGATTGAGTCAAATTTTTGTAACCGTTTTGTTTAATTGTTATTTCCTGTATACATCTGTACACGCTCATCCTCATGGATTTCACAGGATGCCATTGATGATAAGCTGGACACCAAGCACTACCCTTACATCTCTACTCGCTCTTCCTCTTCATTCAGCACCTCAGCAGTCAGGTAACGTGTGCACGCGCGCACTCACACACACACGCACACACACACACACACACACACACACACACACGCAATTCGCTGAAGCATGAAGGATCAATAGCCATTTGTGTGTGGAGAGGGGAAGGGAGAATAGAGATCAATAGTGTGATCGGTGTGTAGGCCTGTGAGAGGACACATAATGTCAGTGAAGACATAAATGTTCCTTTTTTGCATTTAATGTACACTCAGGAATTTTTTTACTCAATCATTCTGCATTTACAACAATTTTAAGATGTGAACAAAGCACTGAGAAAATAACAGAGAATACATTCGATTCAATTCAGTTTTATTTATATAGTGGTATTTATATAGTGGGCACATATAGTGTCGCAAAGCAGCTTTACAGAATAAAAAAGAAAATATGGAAATGAGTTGGAAAAGTGTAAGAAAATGCGTATAAATGATAATGATCAGATTGTCCCTGATGAACAATCCAAGGTTAACGGTAGAGAGGAGAATTTGGCAAGGTGGCAATAGGAGGTAACCTTGAGATGACCTCAACATGGAATCCATCCTCATTTTGGGTGATAATGGATAGCAGGGATTGATCTGAAGTCATACTGAGTGTTAGGAGGCTGGAGGTTCAGTATAACAGGAGTGTATATGTATATACACACGTGGACAAAATTGTTGGTACCCTTCGGTCAATGAAAGAAAAACTCACAATGGTCACAGAAATAACTTTAATCTGACAAAAGTAATAATAAATAAGAATTCTATGAATGTTAGCCATTGAAAATCAGACATTGCTTTTCAACCATGCTTCAACGGAATTATTTAAAAAAATGAACTCATGGAACAGGCCTGGACAAAAATGATGGTACCCCTAACTTAATAGTTTGCTGCACAACCTTTTGAGGCAATCACTGCAATCAAACGATTCCTGTAACTGTCAATGAGACTTCTGCACCTCTCAGTGGGTATTTTGGCCCACTCTTCATGAGCAAGCTGCTCCAGTTGTTTCTGGTTTGAAGGGTACCTTTTCCAGACAGCATGTTTCAGCTCCTTCCAAAGATGCTCAATAGGATTGAGGTCAGGGCTCATAGAAGGCCACTTTAGAATAGTCCAATGTTTTCCTCTTAGCCATTCTTGGGTGTTTTTAGCTGTGTGTTTTGGTTCATTGTCCTGTTGCAAGACCCATGACCTGCGACTGAGACCCAGCTTTCTGACACTGGCCAGCACATTTCTCTCTAGAATCCCTTGATAGTCTTGAGATCTCATTGTACCCTGCACAGATTCAAGACACCCTGTGCCAGATGCAGCAAAGCAGCCCCAGAACATAACAGAGCCTCCTCCATGTTTCAAAGTAGGGACAGTGTTCTTTTCTTGATATGCTTCAAGTATAATTAGCAAAATTTGCCTTGGCAAAAAGTTCCATTTTTGTCTCATCTGTCCATAGGACATTCTCCCAGAAGCTTTGTGGCTTGTCAACATATAGTTTGGCATATTCCAGTCTGGCTTTTTTATGATTTGTTTTCAACAATGGTGTCCTCCTTGGTCGTCTCCCATGTAGTCCACTTTGGCTCAAACAACGACGGATGGTGCGATCTGACACTGATGTTCCTTGAGCATGAAGTTCACCTTGGATCTCTTTAGAAGTCTTTCTGGGGGTTAAAGCGCTCGCCCTATCATCCGGAGATCGCCAGTTTGAATCCCAGGTGGTGCTGTAACCTCTCGCAGCCGGAGGCCTAGAGAGAGCTGATTGGCCGAGCTCTCTCAGAGGGGAGGGATGAGAGGTACTTAGTGCTCCTACATTAATCACGGCTCTACAGCCAGTCAGGGGCGTCTGTGAGCTCGCGCAACGGAGGGAGCGGATAGCGCTGTCCTCCGAGTGTGTTACGCCGCCCCCACCGGTGCGCGAGCGAGCAGTTCGAAAAGATGCGGTCGGCTGGCGTCACGTGGTTCGGAGGAAACACGTGATAGTCTTCGGCCCTCCCGGCTGAGTGGTGGTAGTAGCCTTAATGTGGGAGCCCCCTAGTGACGGGGAGGAATTGGACACGACTAAATCGGGGAAAAATCCAAAAAAAAAAAAAAAAAGAAGTCTTTCTGGGCTCTTTTGTTACCATTCGGATTATCCGTCTCTTTGATTTGTCATCAATTTTCCTCCTGCGGCCACGTCCAGTTAGGTTGGCTACAGTCCCATGGATCTTAAATTTCTGAATAATATGTGCAACTGTAGTCACAGGAACATCTAGCTGCTTGGAAATGGTCTTATAGCCTTTACCTTTAACATGCTTGTCTATAATTTTCTTTCGAATCTCCTGAGACAACTCTTTCCTTCGCTTTCTCTGGTCCATGTTGAGTGTGGTACATACCATGTCACCAAACAACACAGTGACTACCTGGAGCCCTATATATAGGCCCACTGACTGATTACAAGATTGTAGACACCTGTGATGCTATAATTAGTGGACACACCTTGAATTAACATGTCCCTTTGGTCACATTATTTTCAGTATTTTCTAAGGGTACCATCATTTTTGTCCAGGCCTGTTCCATGAGTTTATTTTTTTAAATAATTCTGTTGAAGCATGGTTGAAAAGCAATGTCTGACTTTCATTGGTTAACATTCATAGAATTCTTATTTATTATTACTTTTGTCAGATTAAAGTTATTTATGTGACCATTGTGAGATTTTCTTTCATTGACCGAAAGGTACCAACAATTTTGTGTGTATAAATCTATATATATTAAACAAATATCACACCTGAATTTGGCCAAAAAAGACAAAAAAAAATCTGTTTCCTTCTGCCTAATAACACATATGGCAGCCCCTTTATTTTGAAATCATCAATATAATATATTAAAAAGACAAATATCACACATTGAGGAAGAAATATTTAGATAATTATGTTGCATAGCAAAGCCTAGTCAATTCAGCTTGTAATTAGATATCGATTCTTAAAATGTTTGCAATGCTCCTGTGCTCATCATCATCATCATCATCATCATCATCATCCAAAAAGACGAGTTCTTGAGATTTCTTGCTCTGTGTGTTTTTTTTTCTGTTAGTGCTCGGTACGGCCACTGGCACAAGAATAAGACCCCTGGAGAGTACCGCACTGGACCACGCGTCATCGTTTTCATCATCGGTGGAGTGTCTTTCAGCGAGATGCGCTGCGCCTATGAGGTCACACAGGCCAACGGGAAATGGGAGGCCGTCATTGGTGAGTGTGTCACCTTCAGTTGATACTACTGTAGGTCCTTGCAGCGATAGCGTTTACATACATTAGCCTTTACGCATTAACATTGCTAATGTATTAGAAGTTATGTAGACAATCCTAATTTCTGAAACATACTGTATGAGAAAGTTTTGATCTTAGAAGTGTGCTCAAGGGCGAGAAAATCAAGTCTTCCAGCTGTTATTTGAGTGAAATATAGAATGTCAAAAAACACCTTCATCGTTTTGCTGATTGTATGTTTAACAGCAGAAACATCACTATATTAATAATCTGCTTTGTCTAGTTTTGCCATGCCCATGGTCAATGGTTTGCTTTAACTGAAGTCTTGTAAGACAAAATCACAATTAAACCACAGAAACAATGAGCAATTTAACAATTTCAACTAGGATGTACAGTAGGTTTCAATCATATGACGCATCAGTGGTGTATTTTCTGAGTGTAATCTAGTGTCATCTAGAGTAGGGTTGGGTATCGTTTTTTTTTTTTCCCGATACCGGTGCCAAATCAATACTTTTAAAGCGGTACCGGTACCAAAAGGGTGCTTGAATCGATACTTTGCCAAAGCCACAAAATGATGGTGGATGACTCAAGAATACATTTTTATTGAACAAAAAATTAAATGCTTAAAATTGAACAATATATTAAAAGTTTAAGTACTAGCTGGAAAGTCATAATTATAAACAGAATCCATGTTACATTAATATTTGCATTTTGCAATTAACATTACATTAGCCTCCTACTGACCTGCAGAAAGGCTGCTGTCGTCATCATAATTGGTGACTCCTTTTTGCTACGGTTGGTATGACTGAGGCTGGGTTCATCCACACCGATAGTGCCAGCTGTTGTCTGCAAGCTGTCAGACACGGCGCATCCCTCTGCTTTAAGTTTATTCCGTGTGCCCTCGAATGTTTCATTAGATTTGACGTGTTTCCCCCTTTACACGCAACTGCTGTAAAACATTTACTGCACGTCGCGGTGTCGGAATCCTTTATTGTGAAATATAGCCACACTTTCGACCGTTTAGTTTTAGGCATTTTAAAGAAAGTTGTTTAATTTAGTTAAGATAGCGGTAGACCACCTGCTGCCGCCAGAGCAAGTGTAACGTTAGTTGCTGCATTCACGCGCATCTCGGATGGTCTCATTTCCCGATGATTTGTGCTTTTAATTTTTTAGTCTAATCTAATAAACTTTTAATCTACAGAAATAAAATGTACAGTAACATTACTGCAACAATGTTTTGGATTTGTATTATCAAAGCTTTCCGAAGTCCTCAAGATTTTTATAATTAAGGAAATAATTAATTTTTCCGATCATTTCTGACACCCCATGAATGCAGTATTTAAATTTTACTAGCGACCATGTGTGTTGATGAATCTAATGCTTATTACAACTGTGTGTGTGTGTGTGTCATCATCATAGCCCCAGAGAACAAGTATATTAATCGGTAGTTCAGGCATTTAAGTGGCACCGAAATGAGGCACCAAAGTTCGCGTTCTGTTTCAGTCCGGTACATACCGGTTATATAGGTTTTCGGTACCCAACCCTAATCTAGAGTGTCGCTTTCTTTATCCGTTTATGTTTATTTCTCCAAATATTGGTATTCAGATCTATACTGGGCGGCATTTTGGTTTAGCACTGCCACCTTGCACCTCGAGCGTCGGGGTTCGACCTTTATATTTAAACCTCCTTGACCCTGACCGGGCAGTTCCTAAGAATGAATGAAATTGCTTTTGCAAATAACTGTTAATCAATAGAAATCAACTTCTGTTATAACTCTTTATGTTCAAACTTGTATAAGGATTATTGATATCGTTATATGTACCTTTTCCATAGGTTTTCATGCTCAGTGTGTAGTAAATAGCCTTTTATTTAGCTATCAAGGCTTATAGAGGTCAAATATGACTGGCATGTGCACCGTTTTTATCCATGTTGTTTAGACAGAATGGCCTTAACGCATGTAAACATTAAGACCATTCTATCTAAGTGCATAAATACTGGGCTTCATAAATATATTATGAGAAATGGATGCATTAAAATAGTTTCTTAACCCCTCTTTTTTTTCAAGATGACTGAAAGGTGGCAAAAGAGGAAATGGGGATGCTTTGTTTCATGATAACCCGAGCGTGAAGCCACCTTTGTTCCTCCGCAGGTTCCACCCATACGCTCACCCCAACCAAATTTCTAATGGATCTGCAGCATCCCGACTTCCGAGAGTCCACTAGGGTTTCCTTTGAGGACCCCGTTCCCTCAGATGATTGAGAGAAAGAGGGAAGGGTGGGAGAGACAGAGAGAGAGCGCGAGAGCGAGAAATCACACTCTGACAAAGTAAAGGCAGCCGCTCGATGAAGCCCTTTCTGAATCCCCACAGCATAAGGGTTTCTTTTCCTCCCTTCTTCCAGTTTTACTCCCCTCCTTGCAGAGATGAGCATTTGGCCTCCGCCTCAGTGCATGGAGAACCTGCCAGTCTAAAGAAGGCTCCACCCACTGCCGATTAGAGACCAATCAGTGGCCGCATCACAGACCAACCCTTGGCGTTGGTCATGATTGGTGGATGACTCTGACATAGAGCTGCAGTGAGTGGAGCCTCTTTGGAACAGCCATGCAACGGGTGCTGACTCCATCCCTGCTGTTCCCATTCCTCTCAGCCAGGTGGATTAACCTGCATTTCTCCTAGCATACGCCCTCTAACCCAGTGGTGCCTCTTCTTCTTCGGGTGACGAGGAGCTCCTACATTTGTCCACCCAAAAGTTCATATTCGTCATATTTTATTTCATTTTTTTTTGTTGTTGTTTGCAGATTAATCTATCCACGAGATTAATCGTATTGCAGTTATCTTAGAATAACAACTTGAGAAAATCATTCTCATCCAATTAACAGGGCTCCTTTCTTTGGTGCTGAATTTCAACAGGATAATTCAAGGATATATATATATATATATCATTATTGATTTCATTTTTATTCAAACAAACATCACTTCTACATAAGCAAGTGTGCATCTGTGCTGAGCGCATGGCAATACCCTTCATTTGGATAGCCGACATATTGCCAATTTCTATATTGCTTCTACAGTATATTGCTTTTTTTTGTTTTTTTTTCCACTGGAGCAATTTGGACAACTAATGTGTTTCGCCTGCAGATGCCAACACTTGAAATGTAGCTGTGTTCTCTTGATATGCTTTAGCACTAAGCACTTACCACAAAATCCAATTAGTTGTGTTATTGCGTATTATCTGTCTAATTTGTCAGTACTGCCTTTAAAATGGAACATAGGTCTGTTGAAACCTTTTAAACAATAATAAATATAAAATAATAAAATGAACAATGTGTAAACATTACTATGATTGTTATGTAAGCCGTGAAAATGATCAAAGAAGTCTTTAAAAGGGTACGAGATATCGCGTTTTCCAGAGGAAGCACATAGGACCCCTAATGTTGGATGGCCATTGTTATAAAGTTATAAAGCAATGATGTTCAAAATCAGGACCACATCTGGAAAATATCAGGACAACGTTGCCTTCAAATGTTTCAAAGACTTTAATAAAATGACATCGGGATAAAATTGAACAAACAACCTAAACACAATGTTGTAAATACAACCTCGAAACTATTACATTTTAGCTTTATGTGGAGCATTTATGCCGGGTTTTGAATTCCGATCAGTGATCAGGACAGACACAATGGCTTCCTGCACATAATATTCACATTAGGGCAATGGGATCGTTTGCAAGAACACTTGACCTCAAAGTCTGGTTCATTTTGTTCAGTGAGAACACAATCATCCTGTGCTCGGGATCTGTCTGTTTGAGTCCGCTTGAAGAGGTGGTTTCGGGTACTGTACAGCGTACTCGAGCACAAATCAAATCAGATATAGAAGCACTCATACCTGAGAACAGAAGTAGATCTCTGTTTTTCCAATTTAATATTGGTACATTTCTGTTTACTTTAAACATAAGGCATCATCATATAATCCAACATTGGAATAAGGAGAACATTTCATTGGCATTGTATAGTGTGATAAGATGCCACTGACAGGCAATAAACTTTAAAGATGACTGTAATTGCACAATAAGCAAGCCTAACTGCAATAAAGCTGCCATTGAAATATATAGTAACTTAAAGGTCACATACAGTATGTGTATACTGTAGCCTGGCCTAATTTAACCCTTCTAGAAACTGGCAGGGTTGCAACAGGAACATCTTGTGAGCACTTACTGTATCTTGAGCCAATGTGGTGACACCCCACCACACAAACACAAAAAAATGACCTTTCAAAACCATAACCTAATACCTAAATTAATTTGGGAATAATCAACAACATTTTGACAACCGAAATTTTCTGTTCATCTGCTTTGCTCTAATGAAAGTAAAAGAATGATATTAGTGTTTTATCACAACACACTGCTGACTGTTTCACAGACAATCCCCAAAATTATAACTAAACTGAAACTAAACATTTATGAATAAACAAAACACATTGTTTTATTTATTGTTACCTATTTGTGTATGCATAGATGCTAATTTGTTATCAAAGATTTCACAAATGTAAAAAAAAATTATGTATATATAACATCCTGATTTTTCAAAATCCCACAATCTTAGTTGACTAGTTATCAATGTGCTAAAGCTATATTTTCTTTATATATCCTCCTTTTTTTTTCTTTTTTTTTTGTGTATAATTTATTTGACTTTTCTAAATGATAGTGATCACCATCTGCAGTATGCCAGTCCTAACCCATACTGCCACATTCAACACCTACTGAACTTTTCTATCATTTTTAACTCCATAAATAAAGTTTGTTTCTTATCTGGCTTTTCTTAGAGTCGTCAACGTTAAAGTGAATTATAATTTTAGCCAGAGCTCAGGAAAGCTGCATGTTTGTTTTATTTGGGTCAGGTGGAATAAAATTTAAAAAGATCAAATGTAATCCACAATTTGACTTTTGACTCATCCTTGGATTTCCATCTCTAGTAAATTCTGTAATGTTGCAGGACGATGGATTTTCCTGGTTGGCATTTTAAAAGTGTTTTTCGCTGATTTAATCTGACTTTAGTTTAAATTAGAATGTTGTTTCGAGTTAAGCCATTTTATTGTAGCATAAAGTAACAGATCTGTGCAGCTTTGCTGAAGAAACAAACAAGTATGTTAAAAGGACGTACAGTATAGAACTGAATCAAACATTTGTTCCAGCTGGGCTGTAAGATGTTTAGAATTTTTAAGAAACGGTTTTGAAAAGTTTGACTTTCGATACCACAATTTACTAAAAAGAAAACAAAAAAGATTTTTTTTTAAAGAAGTCCCAGGTGGCACAAATGTTTGTTTGATGAATTGAATTGTGAACCTATTAATTTCTTCTTTAGAAAAATGTGTCTTCAGCTATTTATCTAAAATGTATTCAAGTTCTCTGTTGAATTCACATGAATAGAGGAGATTCTTTTTTTTTTTTTTCATCTCATAGGTATGAAAGAGGATAAGGGCCACCATAAAACATAAAACTTCTATTTGAGTTGTGACTTTTTTTTTTCTCTCAGAATTTTGAATTTATTCTAAAAACTGACTTTAATCTCAGAATTCAGACTTTTTTCCTCAGAACCCTGACTTTAATCTCAGAATTCTGAGCTTTGTCTCCAATTATCCATTGTAAAACATGAGAATGATTACAATGATTATAAAACATGAGAATGATTACAATGATTATTATATTTTCAACATACGTCAGATAACCTTTGGAGTTTTAAGTCAGAAAAAAAGTCAGAATTTTGAAAGAAAAAAAAAACAATTCTGAAATTAAAGTCAGAATTCTTGAGATTAGAGTCAGAATTAACAAAAAACTCAGAATTCTGAGGAAATAGAGTCTGAATTCTGAGGTTAAAGTCAGAATTAAGGAAAATTCAGAAATATGAGTAAATAAAAGCCTGAATTCTGAGGGGGAAAAAGTCAGAATTAAGGGAGGGGGGAGGGGGGTCAGAATTTAGAGATTAAAGTTAGAATTCTGAGGGGAAAAAAAGTCAGAACTTAAATACATTTTTATGGTGGTCCTAATCCTCTACGCTACATAGGCATGTCTTACTCTGCGATGAGTTTATTCCTCATGTCACTGGTCTACATCTGCTGTAGTGCTTTCACTAATTTTGCACACATTTTCTGTAGGAATCCTGAATTTGCCATCATACCGAAGAAGTCATCTTCCCTAATTTATAAGAATTTATAACTCCTGCATGATTTTTTTTATTTTATTTGCGATATTACGCAATCTTTACGTTTAATAGATACAACAGCTGAAAACACATTTGGAAGTGAACCTATTTGCCTGTACAGTTCTAACTAACATTGTGCATATTTTTCTGTTTCTCCA
This sequence comes from Clarias fuscus, assembly GCA_030347435.1. Taxonomy (NCBI): domain Eukaryota; kingdom Metazoa; phylum Chordata; class Actinopteri; order Siluriformes; family Clariidae; genus Clarias; species Clarias fuscus. Next base: position 25,577,699 of record CM059212.1, read on the forward strand.
TGGGCGTCGTCACTCCTGCAGGTTCAACCCATATCTTCACCCCTACCGTGCTCCTAGACGCACTCAAGGCCATGAACAAACCAGATGAGGATCAGACAAGCTAAAACCTTCCCTTTCTTCTCTTCTCTCCGACTGCTCAAATCCCCCGCTCCTATATTAATGTGTATGCATCTTGCTTGAAAGAAAAATGTAAAAAAAAAAAAAGAAAGAAAAAAAAATTAAACAATGGAAACATTGACTTAAAAAAAGAAATATATATATATATATATATATATATATATATATATATAAATAAATAAATATATATAATATGTTGAAAAGCAAAAGAATCATTGTAAGTATTCACATGTTTTACAATGGATGCAAATGTTTAAACTGTCGAAATAAGGTTTAAATATCAAAGGCCATTCGAAACAGAAAGAACCAAATATTGATATTAATATTGATATTGGATGCTCAGAAATGTGTAAATGGTAGAAACGTAGATTGTTTGGTGTGATTCATTATGGTTGTGTGTGGAGGAGGGACAGTGGTGTGTGTGTGTGTATGTGAGCGCCAGCCGAGAATTTAATTATATCATTTCTCTTGCTTTATGACGAACTCCTGTCATTCGTCGTGCTGTATGCTGAAAGCTCTGGTTTTAGATTCATAGTTGTGCATGCCATGGAATCTTATTTGTGGCCATTTTGAATTCTGAGAAGGGAGGAAAAAAAAAAAAAAAGAAGCTTGACACTGACTGAGCATCTGCCGAGGGGAGAAACCGAAGCAGTTGATGAGAAAAAATGAGTCACATGTCAAATGTAAATAGCTCCAGAATGCAAATGTCAGCCCTCGTCGGCCTCAGATCTGGCAATATCTACTCGCCAGGACCTTTTGTTTTATTGCTCTCACGTTTTAGTGTCAAAAAGGCCATTGCTTGCAAATGTTTAAAGAATTATTCTCAACAGGAAAAAAAGGGCCAGCTGTACTTCAGTATTGTATCCTGTCCGATTAAGTCTTATCATTGGCTAGTAAACGATGTTTAACCGGGCCATGCACTGAGTAGTGTGACGTTGTATATGCCATATGTTGATGTTTTATCGTCTCCCTGTTGACTTTCTGACTGTGAAGTAGTACTTTTTTTTTCTTTATATTAATGCGAAGCCAATGTGTTTGTGATGTTTAAGCTGTAGTTATAGTAGTTAAAAAAAAAAAAAAGAAAGAAAGAAAAAACAACAAAAGAGCAACTATCTATATTTGGTTTGTCTGTTCGTTAGTGCAGCGTAACTCTTCCACTGGTGAATGGCTTTGCAAAGAGTTGTAATCCCATCTTCTTTTTTTTCCTCGTTTCCTTTCTATTCTATTCTATTTATTCCGATTTTATTCCTCTGCTCCGGCAAGCAGGTTGTATATTGCACTATGAGTTTTCTGTGATGCGAATGCTCGTTCATTTTTAGTCCTTTATTTTTGGTTTGCTGTTGTAAAAGCACTGAGCGTGTCTCCCTAGATTTATATCGAATTTATTTATCAGAGAAAATACGAATAAATAAGAAGCTAGTCTGTCTTAAACTTGTTTATCTTTGCTGGGATTTCATGTTTGCAAGCGTTGAAGCACAAACAAAAGTAAACTTGATGTGTACTGATGTAATAAGACTGTCCAATAAATTGGCTTCCATTACACCAAAGAATCCGTATATTTTTTTTCCACACACATATTAACACAGGTGAACTGAAATTTCTAATTTGGCTTCAGCGGAGTAATAATATGATTCATCTTACCTGTAGAAAGAAGTCTTTGGTATGGAAAGCATCCAAATACCTGCAACACTGCCAAGGTCTATATGGTCAAGAAATGATGCTGAATTATGTCTAAAAGGAACCTGTTATGCAAACTATGTGGTCATTTTTAGACATTAGATGGGTCTCCAGTGTGTGCGTGTGTGCAAATAAAAAACCGGACATAAGAAAACATTTTTCCCGTTTTTGTATTGGCCAGGGCTTAAACAAGCCAATTAGTATTTTTTCTCCCATGTGATCTCATATAAGGGAAACCCCTCCCCTGGTGTGTTGCTGTTCACTGGTAGGGCATGGTGCAGCAGTATCTCATTTACACCGACAGTGAAACAGCATGTTCTGTAGAGGAGTAAAACAAAGCGAGTTTAAGGTTTAAAAAAAAATAATCGCTACTGATGGGTAGCTACAGCTGGAGTATTAACACATTCCACATTTTGTAATTTTTAATCTAATAATTATGTAAAGTACATAATTTTGAGATTCCTCATTCACTTTGCCCAACAATCTAAACAGAAATGAATGTTACCAAGTATTAACAGACTTACAATATTAAAATCCAAGTATTCTACATTGTTCTTAATGTAAATTTATAGGGTCAAAGGCATATTTCCCACAGGATACAGTAATGATGAAGCTAAATTGCACATGGATTAATTAAATTTCCTCTCTGCTCTTTGATGAAAGACTATCATGCTACATAACTAAACATATCTTATTGTTTATTATCCATAAGAATAATCTTGTAATATATAAAAAAAAAATAGTTTATAGTGCTTTCTATGTTTAAAAATATCCACCAAACAGCCGGAACATTGAACACATCAACATTAATTATCAATGATATACCTGTAAACTGGATACAGGCTCACGGGCTCACCAGGCCAGCTCAATGGTGCAATCTGTGGTCCAATCCCACAGAAAAGCCAATGCTGCACAAATCACTGAAAGAAGTCAATGCTGGCCATAATAGAAAGACACTAGAATACTCAGAGCACCGCAAACCTTCTGCACGAGTCCCAGCAGGCAAAGAGCCCAAAGCTGCCAACCAGGGCTTTAAACTTCCCAGATCCCAATCTGATTAAGAACAAACAAGACAAATTAAGACAAACAAGTTCGAGCCACGGAGGCTCCACCTTTCAAAACCCAAGAGGTCTTATGGAGTCATACGTCGAGGTGCCAGAGCCACCCCACAAGGGGAACCTACAGTACACAATCCTGGGTGTAATGTTTTATGTTGTAATGTAATGGCTGATCAGTGTATACGGTATATAATATATATAATTATTAATTGCCGTAATTTGCTTATTTACCAAGTCCACATGTTAATAAAGGATATGCTCTATCATGGAAAGTGCTGTCTATCCTCTTTTTCATACATTAGCTCCAAAAACAGCTATGATAATCTAACCTCACTCTGACTGACAGGAGAGATATACTGTATCATCATTCCACTCACCGGGGAAGGATGGTTCATTTTGGAGCAGATAATCAGAGAAGCCTACGGACCTTTTCATACTCAGAAACGTATTTTGGGGGACAATGCAAGTAACAAACAACATACAGTACCATAAATCATGTAAAAACAATCTGACTAACAGACAAACAATTCCAAAAATTGTAAATAGTTCACTTATTTTAGCAGCGGTTCCATTATGGAAACAGATTTAAATCATTTATTACAAATGCAACATATTTAAGAAATCATTTGTCTTTCAATGTTGTGTATAACAGCACTGATTAAACCCAACTCAGACATCAACATGAATCATATTTCCTATAACTTAAATCTTTATGAAATTTCATTTCATAAAATGGCTGCATAGCCGTAAACAGTTCAATAAGTGAAGTAATAAGTGTAGCTGCCATGATTAAGAGGCGTAAAAAGACATTTTAACTGTCTACAAGCTGCAGTTTGGTTTCTCTGGAGGCCACTTCGAAGCACAGAACAGTGGTGCCTGATTAGTAGGTGCAGGATTTTGCGAGCGGGCTCAAGTGATGCAGTCCTTAGGACAGAGAGTGCACCATGCGCTCAGACATGTCTCTCACGCTGCTGGCGGCGGCGATGGCGCGGCCCAGAGAACGGTTGAGAGACTGCCGCGTGTCTAGAGATTGTGAGCGCCTACGATGACCCCTGTAGCCTTTCCCTTCGTCCGGTGCAATGTAAACAGGCTTTTGGTATGAGGCTGAAACCACAGGGTTGGAGAAGTAGCTGCAAGACAGAGGAGGATAACGTACTGTATGTTAAAGACAACATAGGTAGTAACGTGACATGTTTCAAAGATGGCTGGATTTTCGATTAGAAATAGATTATCGAGAGCTACTCACAGGACTGACGGACAGAAAGGCACACACTGGACCATAGGCACACTGCCAATCACTGGAGGAGGAGGGGCTACTGCCAAATACACCCCTGGTACCCCCGTCTGCATGGGTGGGGCCCTCACTGGCCGAGTTTCCTTCTGCATGGAGCTTTGGTTCGCTGAAATCAGATAGCAGTAATAATTATACATGTAAAATGATGTTAGATATCCCTACATGTGGAGCTGATTCGAATTAATCTTAAAACAGGTCTGATGCCTGGCTTCAGCTGTAGATTCTGTATCTGTATACATGGTTCTAGTCGATGCCTGAGATCGTCAGTGCGGTCAGGTTACAACTACCAATAAGACCAATACATACCATACTATACCATAGTGTACTTCAGACCATGGAGGCACCGTAGGACTAGGGTAGGTAGTATGGCACTTCAGTGGGTACTATAGAATCTAATACTATAGAATGACTGCTATAGATCAGCAGATATCTAATATGTTATGTTTTTACATACTGTAAAAAAAAATAGAATAGAAAAACCATACCAGTAGTATGGGAGACATTTAGATTGTACTGCATGTACTACACCATACCAGTAGTACAGTACAGTATGGTATAGTACAGGCAATACCATATTAGATACCTGCTGAACTTAGCACTGTTATACCCTATAAGTACCATGGTATTCCCCAAGGAATTGTATTTTAACCATTGGAGGGTACCATAATAGGTAAAATGGCACTGTAGAGATTACTATAGTTAGAGACAGTGTAAGAACAATGGCACATGGAAAGACAGCACAGTGACACAAAATTTTGGGAATTAATAAAAACAATCCCTTTGCATAACCTTACCTGATTGCCACTTACAGTAGCATGCAATGGTAACACATTAGACCATACCAGCTTTACCAAGGCAAACCCAATTTGGCACAAGTGGTTCCAACTATGTAAAATTTCCTTTAGGGGTTTGACACGTGTATAATTTGCCTGACTTTTTTATATTTTATGGCAGCACTTAGTGCGGTACATATGCACACCATAGTGCGGTACATATGCAGTACTATATCAGCAAATGAGTACTATGGTACCTATGCCATGGTAAAAAATTCTTATGGGTAGCCCGATGTATACTGGGAATCTGTGTGCGAAGGACAAATAGTTATATAGAATTATATAGAATAGAAACATTAAAAAGTAGCCCTTTTAATTCACTAGGTGACAACACAGACCAGTGAACTCAATAACCTACAACATGTGTGCATGATAATTACTTCTTCATTAGCAAGCTGAAAAAACTGACCATGTAACCACAGCTCATTGCAAATGAACTAATTTGGCGGTTGCACAGCAATGGGAGGTGAATACTGACACAATCTTTTTTTTATTTGGAACCAATTCTGCAACTACAGTATATAGCGTCTATTATTATTGACTATATGGCATTTGTACTGTTCACCTGCTTTGTAGGTGAAATACTGTATGATTAAGACTTGTGCATTGAGCATGTACATTTTAGATAAATGCAGTTAAACAAACACCTTTTTGATTTGTGACACTGGACTACAGGACTTTGCAGACTTCTTAAGCCACTTAAGCTCCTAATGAGTATTTTCATGTAGACTTGAACAGTTCTTCAGGCTTCTCATGAAGGACTTTTTTGGCTCTCATTTTTTGGCAATTTTTTGTTTTTTAATATACTGGTAATGCTGAATGTTGAAACAGACGAAGGAGGGGAAATGAGATTGCTGCTGATGTTGTTACATAAAAAAAAGAAGATTTTTACATTGTATTGTTTGCAGCCTGTCACAGTTGAACATTTGCTCCAATTTCTTTAATTGAATCTACATAATTTAATTAAATGTAATTTAACAGAAAGAAACGAGGGGTGGCTCAAGACTTGTGTGCAATGATCATTGAGGAACTTCATTTTATACTAATTTCATTAAAAGATGCATTGTAATATAAATGAGTCTAAATAATGTCATTTCTCACCAGTTGGAGTTGGAGGTGTTTTTGCTGCTCCACACAGCGGACAGTGATTAGTGTAGTAACGAGTGTGATGAGGTGGGCTAATGTTTCTTGCTTGGACTGAAAAAAGGCAAAAAAAAAAAAAAAAAAGAAGAGGTAATTTCATATACTGTATTAAAGGAGATGACGGATCACATAATGGAATTAAATGCTTACATCCAGAGGTTCTGCTTCGTCGCGCCAAACAGCTCAAGCATAAAGGTTCTGGCCTTCCTCTGCCTGCTGCCTCGTCTTTTCTCACATTTGATCTGTCAGCTGATACGCTCCGCTTCTGGCCTTAGGGGAAAATACACTACTATTAATGTCATTCTGTAATCTGTGTGTGTGAGTGTGTGTTTGTGTGTGCATGGGCTACGACATTCTCTTACGATTTGTATGGGGATTTGGACATCGTCCAGGTTCAGCCCTCGATCTCTGGGTTCTGTGTGCTGTCACAGGTGATACTCTGATATGCTTTGGTGTCATGATTTCAGATTGGGTATGATCCGAATCTATACCTGTATTTAAAAAAAAAAAAAAAACTTTAGAGTAGGTGAACACTAACAAAATTTGTTATTGATTATGTAGACGTATTAATTGATATAATAAAATAAGCATGAATTCTTTCCCAATAAGTGTGCAATAAGTAAACACAACTGCACTACACATAATGTGAACTCCCCTTTCACACGGACGAGAGAAAACTGTAATGTTCAATATTTAAACTGCAATGTGTTTTTTAACGAGGGTGGCACGTGGCTTCATGGATAGCACTGTTGCCTTGCATCCCATGGTCCGAGTTCGATTCCCGCCTCGGATGTCTGTGTGCATGGACGTTGTATGTGTTTGGTGGGTTTCCTCCGGGTGATCCAGTTTCCTCCCACAGTCCAAAAACATGCAGATTAGACTGATTGGCGTTCTCAAATTGCCCTTAGTGTGTGTGTGTGTGTGTGTGTGTGTGTGTGTGTATGTGTCTGCCCTGCGATGGACTGGCACATTGTACCCCGTCTCATCCTCCAAGTCTCCTGGGATAGGCTCCCGATTTCCCGACCCCCCCCCCCTCCCCGCTCCACTGTATACAGGATAATGATGATGAGTGAGTGAGTGAGTATTCATTAACTATACACACTTGTCTCTGACTCGAGTCTGAGGCGTGGCACAGATGCTGATCTCCTTCTTGGTATAGTTTCTCCTTGTTCCTTCTGTACAGTGCTCCCACTGTCTCGTGGTTCTTTCTTGCTAGCGATCTTTCTCACCCAAGACCTGGAAAAATATATATATATATATAAATAATTACTTTTTTAACATTTCCATGTTACCTTGGGAAGACTGCCAGAGTGGTTTGCTTCAGTACTAGTGGGGTTTTCCTGTTTCCTTGCCGAGGACCAGTGGCAAAGTCATCATCTTGTGATCAGTATTCCAATGTGCTGCCTGAGAGTACTCCTTGCCATATTATAACAGGTAGCAGTCATAAATAAGAATCATTCCATGTACACATACTAACCCAATCCAACTGTGAGGAGTATTCAGACTTACTGTAGCACAGCATAAGGACTTACAGCATAAGGGTAAAGAAATATTACAATATAGCAAAGTTAGAAAGTGAGAAAGTCTTAAGTGGTGCTGAGATTTTGTACTAATGTTTTCTCGATTCTTATATGCACTTTCGAGTGCACATGACTTCTAAGCGAAGCTGCTACACGTGGTATACTTTAGTCACCCATCTGGGTGCGTATACCAACACACAAGTTAAGAATTTGATCAATGGTCCGTAGTCACACTACTGCATCCTCTCTGAGCATTAGAATACCCCAAAAGCAGCACATTTCTTTTTCCTGCATAACATCACAGCGAAGAATTTACATTTTATTCTTCCTAGTGGTAATTACAGCCAGAGACGTGCTTGATGATGATGATGATGCCACTCTAGGCCCAAACAGGCCACAAGGGTAACATATAAATGATAAGAATTGAGGAAAAATGGTAAGTGTGTCAAAGCAATATTTTTTATAGGAGGAACATGATGAGGTAACAAGCAGCTTGGAACAATCCACTGCTTCCGAACGTATGACATACACCCTTACTCACTCCCTCCCTTACTCATCATCTATCCATCTTTATCCTGTATACAGGGTTATGGGGGGCCCAGGAGACTCAGGGCACGAAGTGGGGTACACCCTGGACGGGGTGCCAATCCATCGCAGGGTATTTGTTGAAATATTCATTTGTCTTGAGTTTGTAAAAGAAAGTGACTCCAAAGATACCTGAAATCACGCTGCTGCGGATGAGGTGTAGACGTGTGACGAGGTGTGCGCTCTCTAATGTCCTTTAAGGAAGAAGTGGGCTCTGTTGCACGATTTGCAGGACCGGATGTCCTGAGACTTCCTTTTAAGTGCTGTCTGAGTCTGTTCACCTCTGTCTGAAGAGACTCAATGGCCTCACTAGAAAAAAAAAATATATATATAAAACAGGTGGGATGTACAAACATAAAGAGTTTATGAAAGACGAGATATTGCAGATGCTAAGTAACACTGGAAGTAAGTTGTGTGAAGGTTCAGTAGAGAAACCAACTGCACACAGCATGCTTTGCTTTTAGGGTCAAGCACACCATGCAATTTCACACAGCATGTGGCACAAGCAGGTAAAAATACCTCTCTGATACTGATCCTCAACGGAATCGAATTTCAATGACTGTAAAAACAATTAAAGATGAATACTTTTAAAAATGTCATCCCTAATTCCTTTCGATCACGGTCATCAGTCACCCCACCTACAGTAGCTACATGAGGTTTAATATAGTACAGTATATCTCTATGTGTGTATAAGGTATCTTTAAATGATTTAATGTAACTGTACGCCCTTGGGAAAATGCATTGCAAAGATATTAGTCATTCCTTTACTGTGGACTTTTACACTGCAGTGCACCCCTTTCAGTGTGTCCACTCTGCAGCAGGCATAAATCTTGGCTTGTTTGTGGTACCAGGCCTACGGCAGCTACGAAGAGACTTACTGGTGATTCGCCAGCTGCCCAGAACTTTGGGCTTTAAGGTGGTCGCCATGGTGATAGGGTGCAGTGAAGGAGGAGCTTCTGAGATGTGAGGGATCCTGATTGGACGACAGTACGTGTTGGTCACCCTGTCGTGTCCCGTCTTCTGATAAGGAATGAGCTAAAGAGAAATAAATAAAGGAGGAAGTAGGGAGGGGTACACAATGATATGGAATGAATTTATTATATTAATATATTATACATTTCCAGATAAGCTCTCTGGATCTTTTCGTATTAAGTGAAAGCATACAAGCGTGAACAGGGCTGTGCTGTGAATAATGCTTATTACCACACTCGCTTTGTTGCTCCAGCTCGCTACTAAACCAAGGCAGGAGAGGGGTGCTGGGCCAGCGCAGGGGCAAGCTAGAGGTAGGCGACCTGGGAATGTGGTGCATCCGTGCCTCTCCTCTTCTCCCCAAGGATCCTGGAGCACCTCCAGAGGCAATGGCATGAGCTCTAGTGGGATCTGGAGATGGCTGGGTGTGTGCTGGAGAGCTAGACTTGGGATTTATTCGGCACTTTTCCTGTGTGACAGATGGCCTTGTCGCCCTGGAGGAAACAGGAAGAGGGTGGAGTAAGAGTAAAGACACACACACACACACACACACACACAAACACAAACACACACACACATACACACATGGTGCTACCTGCCTTATACATACAAAATGCCCAACAGTAAAAAAAAAAAAAAGAGAAAAAAAAAGGGGACATGCTGAGTGAGCACAGAAATAAATGAAGACAGAAGCATAAATTTAAGTGAAAGCGCAGCCCACCTCACTGCTGCCCTCTGCTGGACAGGGCTTTGTGCTGCAGGTGTGAGCCGACTGCTCTCCGAGCCCATGAATCCACTGTCTGTTTCCGGAGTTACAACTCCATCCTACAATCCCATAATCACAAATCTTTTTTTTTTAAACTGGCTTTTACTAAGAAATATACAGAGAGCTCTGAAAGTATTAGCACCATTCATTAAAAACAAGGATGAATATATGAAATATATGAATAATATAAGGAGGGTGTGTTTAATGCAACAAAAATATGTCTCACTGATTTGATACTGTATCATGTCTCTTACTGACCTGCAGCTGTGCTCTCAGGGCTCTGTCATTCTCTTTAGAGGCCCTTCTTCCCATGCCTGCTCTCTCTCCCAGGCTGCTCTGGGACTGTGTGTTACCTGCTGCTCGCCTTCCACTGCCCTGTTTCCTTGGTAATGCTGTAGCTGGGACTGGGGCCCCTGGGAGAGTTTCCATAGAGTTAAACACACGTGAGCTACAGGAGGGGCCTGAGAGGGTGTCTGCCACTGGCAATCTGAAACAGAAATATGGAGACAATGAGAGGAAGCAGTCAGTCTTGTGTCAATGAAATGAAAAAAAAAAAAAATTAATAAAAAATAAAAATCTGGACATTGTGGTGTAGAAGAGCTAATTGCATTAGTTTTTATTATTTACTGGCCAAAAAAGACTCACAGCTGAAGAGGTTTGTTTGAGTCCCCCTTGTCTGTATGTTTCAACTGTTGTTCAATTCCCATCCCATCGATCCTGGCAGGGTGAGGAGAACGATCACATAAACCCAGCGAATTCTGGTCAACCACATCCTGGTCTCTGTCCAGAAGCTTGGATAAATCTCTAAAACTCTGGTAGCTGAGTAAGCGGCACAAAACAGTAAAGTAATTTTTTTATATTCAGACAGATGGAAATGTATTAGGGGGGTGTTCAGGTCAAACTGGGACTTTTGATTGTGCAGAACGCAGTTACCAAAGTAACAACTACCTTTATTTCTCTATATAATCCTGTGCTATACTAATGCCTGAGTGTAAAACCCTGGCCTCCCAGGAACTCCAAACTCCAAAAGTATATGGCCCAAACAGGTGGAAATCAATTGAAGTGAGGTCAGGGCTTTATTGGGGATGTGGCAACAATTCCCAGCCGGGTTCCTGTAATGTGCAAGTGGTGCGGTGGCCAGCATCAGGTCGTGCTTTGTCTTGCAAAACAAAATGCCTTTGATGATCAAACCAGGCCATTTCCATTTCCATTAAAGGAGTTCCTGGGAGGCCGGTGTTTTATACACGAAGCAGGCAGTCCGATCATGGCTCCGGCGTACTGAGGAAACTGTCTACCTCGGTGGTATTCAAGCCATAGTGAAACACTGAGATTACACACTGCATTAGTTTAGCAGGGGACTACATAGGAAAAAATAAAGGGTTTGTTTGTACCCTCATAACTGTGTCCTTTAGTCTACACAATTAAAAGTCTCCATTTGACATGAACATCCCTCGTATAATGCTTTCATTATGCGTGAACAACTTGAACAGAGCATTATATTACATTGGATCAAGCATAAAAGGCTTGGAATAAAGCAGAGCGGATGAACAGATCTACTGGTTTTCATTACACAAATTAGAAGCCAGGGTCATAAAACTCTTACTGGTCCATCAGTCTGCTAAAGCCTTTCTCCACAAGGTGCTGTTTGTGGTTGAGTGGACGGCAGACAGATGGAAGCATGTCTTCACCGCTTTCTTCGCCTCTATCGCTCTCCCCACTGACGGAACTCACCTCTAAACCGACCATGACCGAGGTGTGAGCTGCAGAGGTGGGGTTCTGTTTAGAGTAGAAGATCAGCACCACACGTCAAATTCAAAAAAGCATTCGAAATAAAAGAACACTATTACCACCACCTTGTGTTCACATGGAAATCTGCATTTAGTTTTCAATGTTTTTAGAAGTCAATTATTCATTTGTGCCCAGAAGAGGGTTATACTATAGGTCTCGCATCGCCCTACAGATGTGTGAGGGTGGGACAGTGTAAAGTACCTCAGGTTGTGGCTCTGCCTCTTTTAGAGATACACAGGCATGAGGTGGGTCGCTCGAGGTAGGTGGTACACGCTGTTCCTGTTCAGACTGCTCTATCCACTCCCTCAGTTCATCCAACTGTATCCCTGACTGAAATATTAGACTTTCAAGTTCTCTAAAAAAAAAAGACAAAAGACAAATAAAGAGAAATGACTTAAGTGCTGCAAATGTCTCAAATATGTTGCTACATATCAACAAAATGTGCTCCATACTGACCGGTCAGGGTCAAAAGGTCCTAGCCTTCCTACTGTCTGCCTCTGCTGGTGTTGATGTTTTTCCCGAGCAGCGAGGTAAGCCCTTTCTATCCAGTCTTGACCCTGAGCCAGCCGAGACACGCCCTGGTGACAAAAAATAAAGAGTGAACAGGCACAGCTACTATGAATATATGTACACATATTCACTTCCTCTTTTGTAAAGATGATGGATGATACCTGTGTTTGCTCATATGGTTTAAGTCTTCGGTTCTTTAGTAGCTTCTCAAACTTGTTAACCTGAGAAAAAGGTCAAATTATGCCATTTTAATTTTTTGTACAAAATAAAACAAAATTATGTTTAAATTGCACTTAAATGCATTAAGTGCAATTTATGCATCAGGTATACTTGCCGTTGCACAGACTAGTTAAGACTGGTTGGTAGTGTATATACAATATAAGGAGGCTAAACAGAGGGCTCTGCTGATGGGCATGAGCTTCCATGCGGCGTGCTCTCAGGTCCAGAATTATCCGTTTCAGTTGAGCTTCATGTCATCCATATGAGTGTATTTTAAGAACTGCTATGCCTATCCAAAGCCTATGCCAGGAGACTTCAGGCACGAGGCAGGGTACACACTGGACAAGGCACACTCACACACTAATTCACATATTCATACTGGCCATTTGAGAATGCCAATTAGCTTACTCCTTTTTTTGAGGGTTGTATCCAATTTCCATTGAGGTTACAACTACCGGTCAGGGAATGCCGAAGACTTTCCTGCTTGCTCATGCCACATTGGACGTCTGCTCCTTCCGCTTGCATGAGCCTGCAGACCCCCATGATTGGCTTTAGAGCCGTGATTAATGTGACCGCACTAAGGGCCCCCCATCCCTCCCCTCTCGGCCAATCAGCTCTTTCCAGGCCCCTGGCTGCATAAAAATCACCCAGGATTCGAACTTACGATCTGCTGATGAAAGGGTGACCCATTTAACACTGGGACTCAATTAGCCTACTCTGAGAGAGCAGTATCTTTGGACTGTGGGTGGAAACCGGAGCACCAGGAGGAAACCCACCAAGCATGGGGAAGACGTGCAAAATCCATGTACAACAACCCTGAGGCGCGAATTTACCCTCAACCCTGTGATTTGATTATTATTTATGTTTTATCGTTAATTGCAGCTGGAAATGTAATTTGTAATTAATTCACCTGTTCTTTGCTGTTGTATTTTGTTTTCACTTTGAAAAATACATATCTGTAAATGAGCAACAGTGGGACCTCTAGTCTGCACTGTAATTCTGAGAGGAAAGATGTCAGCACCTGTAGCTGAAATCCTGCCATCTGTTTGGAGAGTCCCTCAGTTAGTGAAGCCGCAGCAGGAGAGTGATGCCAGCTGGAGGGAAGAGCGTCTACAGAGGAAGGGAGAGGTGGTGTCCCTCTGGAGGCTTTCACAATGTAAGAATGATATAAACTAATTACTTCAGCAATTTACAAGCGTGTGAGAGAAACCCAATACAGTGACAACAGACTATTGCTTAACTGACACATCTGTCGTTAAAAGTGATACTTTGTTTTTAGAAACTTTTATTCTAAAAGAGAGAGAAAAAAAAACACTTGCTCTCCCACCTGAGCTGAGCCTTTGCTGAATCGGCTGGATGGCATCCGTGCTCAGCTCGGCCCTCTGCGCCTGGGGGAAACTCAGGGCCAGAATCTTCGATCCCTCCTTCAGAACACCTGAGAGAGCACCAGGCTGGCTGGGTTTGGGAGGGTCTGAGTACAGGGATACCTGACAAACCACAAATGAGTATTTCCATTTAATTTATAGAGAAAAATATATAATATTCTAGCACAAAAACCCTATTTTACATTGGTAGCTCCATGGCAACAGCAAAATTAAAAAGTTTGTCCCAGCAGACTCAGGGCACAAGGGAATGAGAAATTTGGACTATATTATTAGACGTGTGTACATAAAGTGAAGGAGAAACACACAAACACACAGTCTCTGACAATAAACATTCCCAGGAATTGCGTGTCTCCACAGTGAGCCATACCTGAATAGAAGGTGACAGGATAGCGACAGGATAACTGCTCTCTCTTGATAAGAATTTTAGGCACTATATCACTTCACCATTTACTGTCTTCAATGTGACCTCTCTACCTGAAGTAATATACACACGTGGACAAAATTGTTGGTACCCTTCGGTCAATGAAAGAAAAACTCACAATGGTCACATAAATAACTTTAATCTGACAAAAGTAATAATTAAAAAAAATTCTATGAATGTTAACCAATGAAAGTCAGACATTGCTTTTCAACCATTCTTCAACAGAATTATTTTAAAAAATAAACTCATGGAACAGGCCTGGACAAAAATGATGGAACCCTTAGAAAATCCTGAAAATAATGTGACCAAAGGGACATGTTAATTCAAGGTGTGTCCACTAATTAGCATCACAGGTGTCTACAATCTTGTAATCAGTCAGTGGGCCTATATATAGGGCTCCAGGTAGTCACTGTATTGTTTAGTGACATGGTATGTACCACACTCAACATGGACCAGAGGAAGCGAAGGAAAGAGTTGTCTCAGGAGATTCGAAAGAAAATTATAGACAAGCATGTTAAAGGTAAAGGCTATAAGACCATTTCCAAGCAGCTAGATGTTCCTGTGACTACAGTTGCACATATTATTCAGAAATTTAAGATCCATGGGACTGTAGCCAACCTCCCTGGACGTGGCCGCAGGAGGAAAATTGATGACAAATCAAAGAGACGGATAATCCGAATGGTAACAAAAGAGCCCAGAAAGACTTCTAAAGAGATCCAAGGTGAACTTCATGCTCAAGGAACATCAGTGTCAGATCGCACCATCCGTCGTTGTTTGAGCCAAAGTGGACTACATGGGAGACGACCAAGGAGGACACCATTGTTGAAAACAAATCATAAAAAAGCCAGACTGGAATATGCCAAACTACATGTTGACAAGCCACAAAGCTTCTGGGAGAATGTCCTATGGACAGATGAGACAAAAATGGAACTTTTTGCCAAGGCACATCAGTTCACAGACGGAAAAATGAAGCATATCAAGAAAAGAACACTGTCCCTACTGTGAAACATGGAGGAGGCTCTGTTATGTTTTGGGGCTGCTTTGCTGCATCTGGCACAGGGTGTCTTGAATCTGTGCAGGGTACAATGAAATCTCAAGACTATCAAGGGATTCTAGAGAGAAATGTGCTGGCCAGTGTCAGAAAGCTGGGTCTCAGTCGCAGGTCATGGGTCTTGCAACAGGACAATGACCCAAAACACAGCTAAAAACACCCAAGAATGGCTAAGAGGAAAACATTGGACTATTCTAAAGTGGCCTTCTATGAGCCCTGACCTCAATCCTATTGAGCATCTTTGGAAGGAGCTGAAACATGCTGTCTGGAAAAGCCACCCTTCAAACCGGAAACAACTGGAGCAGCTTGCTCATGAGGAGTGGGCCAAAATACCTGCAGAGAGGTGCAGAAGTCTCATTGACAGTTACAGGAATCGTTTGATTGCAGTGATTGCCTCAAAAGGTTGTGCAACAAACTATTAAGTTAGGGGTACCATCATTTTTGTCCAGGCCTGTTCCATGAGTTCATTTTTTTTTATAATTCCGTTGAAGCATGGTTGAAAAGCAATGTCTGACTTTCATTGGTTAACATTCATAGAATTCTTATTTATTATTACTTTTGTCAGATTAAAGTTATTTCTGTGACCATTGTGAGTTTTTCTTTCATTGACCGAAGGGTACCAACAATTTTGTCCACGTGTGTAGCACTCCTTCCACATTCCATTATATACAAGCAATGTTCAAGTCAAACCAGGACTTGTGAATGGAGGCATGAAACTGATTTAAAACAATATTTACATAAGCCTTCGAGCACATTATTGTGATAACAGTAGGTGAGTAAAATATTTGAATGATGGAAAGTTCTGGAAGGTTCTGGAAGGTCTTCGTCAGGCAGGTGACCAACAACTCGATGGTCACTCTGAAAGAGCTCCGGTATTTCTCTGGGGAGAGATTAGAACCTTCCAGAACTTTCTGGAACATGTGGTTTTGATTGTTTTGTGTTTTTTAAAAAAATAATAAATTGCAAATATTTCAAAGAATCTTCTTTCACATTGTCATTATGAGATATTGTTTGTAGAATTTTGAGGAAGATAATACATTTAATCCATTTTGCAAGGCATAACAAAATGTGAATACGTTCACTTCTCTGAGCAATTACCTCCACAACAGAAACGCATCTATTAACTTCCATTTCAGTCATATTCTTACTTACTATTTATATACCTCACTAATGTATACCCTTCTTCAGAAACAGAGACCACTTCGGCATCTCATTAGAATGACCGTCACGCTGCTGCCTACATTTTACCTCCTAATACCTATAAAAGGAAAGACAGATGGCCAGGATGTGTGTGTGTGCGCGCGCATGTGTGTGTGGGGTGGGGGGTAAGCTCCTAGTAATTAGCACAACAATAAAGGCAGCCAGATGGAAGAACAGCAACGAGAGACTGACTGCTATAAATCCAGAATTATCGCATGAGTGTTCAGACTTTAAAATGGAACTGCTGGACTGAATCCACAATCAATCAACTATATAGTGCACTTTCCCCCTTTGCCAGTGAAACTCCAACATGCATTGCAACACAAACTTAATGCATGATGTACAGTATATACTTCAGTATATACAGTACAGAGAGCATCATGCAGTAACACAGAGTTATGCTCATAGTTTATACAGCATGTATGGGAGGAAAAAATAGAAAAGAAAGGGAGGGCACCATATCAGACACAGGGTCAATCAATGGCACGTTAAATTATACTATCAGGGAGCATGACATCACATCCTGTTTTTATTAATCATAGTGCCACACAGCACTGGACTGTACAAGGCCTTAAATAAATATTCACTCCACTTCGACTTTTACACATTTTCTCTAAACCAAAATTTGACTTTATAATTTGACATGCACATAAAATTGACTCATATTATAATACTACAAATGAAAATATTCACATCTGGGAAAAAAATAAAAATAAAATTATTGTCAGTGCTCAGTTCTCCCAACCAGACCACTGCCTTTTGGCCTGACTGAGAGCTGAGCTGCCTTCTGTTCACATACAGAACTGAGAGTCTATATATAGCACCTGCAGACTTCAAACAGCATACAGTATGTATCACTGATCTGACTGTAACACATGGTTAACAGTAATACATACAACCTTTTATCCTCTCTCATGCAACTGTATTATCAGCTGTACTGTTGTCTGAACACGGAAAAAAATCATACCTTGGCTTCCAATCGTAGCCTGTCAATGGTGTTCTCAGCCTCTGCATACTTCGTTAAAAGCCTATTGTAATCCTCCTATAATTATAAGACAAAAAGAAGACACAATGGGGAATCCATAGTCTGTGTGCATGCAACGATTTTGATCAACCTGGATAAATTGAGAGACGCTGATCCAGTAAGATTTTACATTAAGTGTTTAATCAGAATATTTTTTTGGCATGGGCAATGTGATTCCACCTGTCCTGAATCATTTATCCTGCCGGAAATAAGAGGGGAATAAGTTGTTTTTCCCTTAACTATTAACTACTGTATAATATATATTGTCTTTTCGGGTAAATCCCACTTTCTGTGTTATAATAGGTAACAACAAATATTAGGATTGAATAGACAGCTCTCCCCTTATGAAAAATTAACCCATTCCTCCAGTAAAGACCAAGAGGCAGTGAAAGTTTGAAAGAAACACGCGATGGAAAATATAAGCAAAACTTTCCTTGAGGAAACTCATCACATCACCTGATGTTACCGTCAGGTTGGGCAAGCCTGCTCTGAAAGAATTCATCTATTCCAACAAGAGAGAAATGATCAGATCAAGTGTTTACATGGCTAATATTCGCCAATTGAACAGCCTTACACCACTCCTCTAATCCCTTCTGATATAGCATAATGATTGGGCCAGATTAAGTCAGACTGAAATGTTTGCATTTTTATTCTGATTAAGCTATTTTTCTAATTATTAGCTGGATAATCAGATTCATATAAACACAGCTAGTATTCATGGTTTATTAGGACGCATGTTTGCATCAGACTCAGAAAAGACTAGAGCTGATGTGTTTGTTCTACTTGCTACAGTATACCTGAAGCTGCTGCACCATAGCACTGGCCTGCAGAGGGCACCGGAACTCCTCGGGCATTTTAGTATCCGCGGGCTTCTGGGAGTCAGTGGGAGCTGCAAGATTCGAAGGCCCTTCAGAATTACTCGACAGAGCCTCCCTCACAATGTCAGCCGGGGATTTGAACACTACAGGAGCTTCCGGTTTTGAGCGTTCTTTGTGAGGAGGCTTCCGACTCTTCGGGGGCTTGTAGTTGCCTTTAGGGAAACGAACTCTGGGCTCCACTTTGGAAAAATCTGGTAATGGGTGACTCAGCTGGCCCTTCCTGAGAATAGAAATGAGACAACTTTAATGTGGATTTAAATGGGAAGTTTGTAATAGAGATACGGGGGAAAGATTGATTTAGAACCCCTTAAGAGTGGGTCGCCACATGGACTCCAAAATTGATTCTTTAAAAACTATTTTTACATTTAAAATAGAGATGAACCTGTCAATCAGCCAGTGGCTGGTTGTCAGTTTGATTGGCCAGGAGCGGTGATCAGCTGATTAGCCTCAGACACAAATGACACAAAATCTCTAAAAAAGTTTCTGAGTGGCACAACAAAAACGCGTTACATATTTAAAAAATCGTGCACGTTTAAAGACTCCTATTTGCATTTTTCTCCAACTCTGTCAGCAAGTTATTCTCAGACTCACTCATTACACACGCTTACACCAGCCTCACAACACGGTAGTGAGGTGGTTAGCACTGTCGCCTTGCACCTCCAGGGTCCGGGTTCCATTCCCGGCCAGGTTTGATTCCTGAGTTTGCCTGTTCTTCCTGTGCTTGGTGGGTTTCCTCCGGGTATTCCAGTTTCCTTCCACAGTCCCAGTGTGTGTGTGTGTCCTGTGATGGATTGGCACCCTGTCCAGGGTGTACCCTGCCTTTTGCCCTAAGTCTCCTCGCATAGGCTCCAGGCCCCCAGTAACCCAGAATACAGGTCAAGCGGTATAGATGATGAGTGAGTGAGAGAGTGAGCCTTCCTCACCTTCCCTCAAAGAAAACTAATGCTACAAGGAATGGGCTACATTTAAATCAGAGAAACATTAATATCGGATCATGATACTTATAAAATTGTAATACTAGAATCATGGAATATACAATAGAATAGAATCACCCGCACAGAGGTATAGTGATAATATCGTATCGGGAGGTGACTTGTGGATCCCTAGGTTCAAAATTTTTGGGGCATTTTTTAAACTTGCAGCATCATCACTTCATTAGGAATTTACAGTTACATCTGGATTTCAGCACAAGTTATAAAAACCTTACAACACAAACACACCTGACATCATTCGGGTTGGTGAGAGAGGTTTTCGAGGGTCTGTATTGTCTCCTGTGTCCGTACATGTATGTGGAGTCTTTAGCTGTAGACTGTGCAGTGATGGAAACTGGGTAATCCACCTCTGAAGTACAATGTACCACTCGGGGACTGAAAACAGAAACCTGATGGTGATTGTGACGAGGTCCAGCAGACTTTTGCTCTAATTCAGGTGAAGCAGTTTCTGACACAAAGGGACTCAGTGCAGACGCAGGCTCCTCCTCAGGCTGGTAACTTCTAGGGCTGTGGCGTAGTTGCCTGCTGTCAGACTCTGCAAATGCTTTAACATCAGTCCTACAGTTTCCCGCCTCCTCTTGTAAACTCGGTTCAGGTAAACTGGGGTAGAAATGGGTCTGAGAAGTGCTTTTGAAGGAGGGTGAGAAAGACACATGGCTCCTCTCATCACAACTGTTCCGGGAGGGTGTGCGTGTTTCTAAAACTGCTACATCAGTCTTGTTTTTATTATCCTTTCCTTCATGACTGGTGACATCATGGCTGTCCATCCAGTTATCCTGGGGATCTATATTCCTTTGAAGAGGATATGACTCATCTCTGCACATCGTAATCTCTTCAATCTCATTATTTGTAATTCCCGAAAACAGATCTCTGCCTGGCCTTGAATGTGGGAAGGTTCTGTTAATGTTAAAGCCCTCCTGGTCTTCATCAGGTTTCTCTTCCTCATCATCATCATCATCATCATCATCATCACTCCATTCCTCTAGAGAAACACTGTACTCAACATGATCTAAAAAGATCAGAGAAAAAATACAGGGATGGCAAAAGGGATTCAAAAAGGTAGAGACTCAACAAAAATATAAACCTAAAAATACCTTTTTGTAAAAAAAAAAAAGCATGTAACTGTTGACACATTGAAAAAAATGTTTTGTGAAGATTTTACATATTAATATGGTTATAAATTGACAAAAATTACTATTGTAAATGTACTTAATTATATTTAAATCAGTTTAATATAAACATTACCGTTATTTAGTTATCACGTCATATCATAAATAATCCTTTTTTGTTTTTTCAGCTCGTGTGCTTGGAGTTTGCATGTTCTCCCCGTCCTTGGTGGGTTTCCTCTGGGTATTCCGGTTTCCTCCCACAGTGCAAAGACATGCAGGTTAGCTTGACTGGCGTTCCCAAATTTCCCACTGTATACATGTATGTGTGCATGTGTGTTTGTGCATTGGCCAGGGTGTACCCTGCCTTGTGCACAAACGACCCCGTACAAAATAAGCGGTATAGAAGAAGAGTGAATGATTATCAATTATGTACCAGTAAATTGGTGACAGGATCCCAAGGCTCATCTACAATATGCCTGTGAGGACCAATGGCCAGTCCCCATGGAAAGGCAGCAGAACACCTGGTGTGTATGAGGCTTAGCACAAAAATTGTGGTTTGTTGATCTAGTTTCCAAATTCCGCAGATCTCCGATCAAGTACCCATGGAATGTGCTGGAAAACAAGTTCAATATATTTAGGTTCCACCGTGAAACCTAGAGCACTTGAAGGATCCACTACTAACATCCTGGAGCCAGATACTACAGCACACCTTCAGTATTTGCATGTATATAATTGATAATGATTTACAATTTACCTGGGAGTGGGTTTAATGTTTTGGCTGATCAATGTACTTTACTTCATTTTTTCAGTGTATTGTAATAGTTGGATTTTTTTTTTTACTTATTGTTGATGGGATGTGTCTACAGTTTAACATAAAGCCGATATTTTAGATTTCCTGTCTTGAGACAGTCTTTAGAGTAAAAGCATTAGCGCTTTCTCTGGAACTAGTTGCTTTGCATTTAAATACCACAGGGCTGTAGAGGCAATAACTGTTTATCGGTGCTGTAATGCATGTGATCAAAGCAGCTAACTTGTTTTAGGGATGTTTTTAAAAAAAAAAATACTACAATACAATGAATTTAAAGATACT
This sequence comes from Clarias fuscus, assembly GCA_030347435.1. NCBI lineage: Eukaryota > Metazoa > Chordata > Actinopteri > Siluriformes > Clariidae > Clarias > Clarias fuscus. The sequence continues at coordinate 25,599,328 of CM059212.1, forward strand.
TTAAATTGACTTTGAAATTGAATTGATTGGGATTAAACTGACAGTGATAGTAATTATTATCACTTAAGTCCTTATGTGCAACCACAGACAAAAAGAATTCCATTACAGAAAACAAAGCTTTTCACTTTATAATTATCAAGATTAAGTTTGGTTATTTTACGTGAATAAAAAAGGCTTATACTGTGTGTGGGTGAGAGACGGTCATCTCCTATGGGTTGAGAGAGAGGCTCCGAGTCCAGCAGCTCACTCAGGTGACAGCTGAGGCCTTCTAGTGCATGAGGTGGACCTTCTTCAGGCTCTGGAGTTCCAACATCTGAAAATATGTCTTCGTCTTCCTCTAATACAACCTCGCCAGGCTGGGAGTTAGTGAACAAACACCACTTATATGAGTTTTGTTTAATTTACTTAGAACTTTGTTTAAATCATAAGGTCCATTTTAATTCTAGCTTGAGCAAAATTACCTGGCACATTATGTAAGGCACTGTAGATGGTGGGTTAACCTGATGCTAATAATAACCAGTAGTACAGACAATGTAGGTATGACTGACATAATATTAGTACTATATCAGTACGTACTGTATATTGTACATCAAACTGGTTTAAATTACATAGCTACAATGTACATAAATACATAAGAGTATTGTGCACAGTCTTGACCCTGCCCTAATTTCTTTACATAGAATTATACTAAATTATGTCAATTAAATTAAAGACACTTGAGCAAAGGTTTTACTGCGACAGGCTGCAAAGTGCCTAAAGATAAAATTTAAGATTTGGTTGTTAAGGCAACAACCTCAGCAGAAGCAGCCTCATTTCCCCTCTCGTCTGTTCCATCCACTCAGCGTTCAGCATCAGCAGTATACTAATGACCGTCCTGATCATCTGTCATCATCTGCACCAGTTTCTCACTGAGTCTTTGCCTTAAGTTAGATATTTTTTAATGCTTGTATGATTCATACTTTAGGTCATTGTGTGGTTTAACAACAAACAAATGAGATGCAAAAAACATGCCAAAAATAAGTGTCCTTGAGGAAGCCTGGAGAACTATTCCTGAAGACTACGATATATTAAAAATACAAGGAATTCTGGCTCTTTGGTACTGAGCCCCTAAAGAGACATGGGTGGGAAAAAATAAACGTTGGAGGGGGAAAAAATCCACCTTGAAAAAAAATGCAAGGCAAAAAAATAGGCAAACTGAATATGGATTTAAAAAAATTTCAGCTAGGAAAAAAATTAATTGTTTGCGAGATCTCGCAAAACTTGACTCTTCAGCATTGCCGATTTAGTCCAGCAGGTGGCAGCAATGCTCCTAAAAGCTTGATCCTTGTTCGCACAATACCAATCCAGTCCAGTGAGTGTCAGTAATGAACCCCCTACCCCCAATTTTTTTTCTTTCCTTTCACGATTTTTTCCCCCTCATCTATGTTCCTTTAGGGGCTCTGTACATTGGAAGCAAAATATAGTACCCTTCCTGACGGGGGGTCCCAAAAAAAAAGTCACACGCTCTACTATTCGATTGGACCTCCTGTGGCTTTGATTACAGCACATATTAGTCATGGCATATGTTATGTCGATAAGTCTATGCAATGTCAAAAAAGTCCTTCAGGTAGCCTGAAGAACTATTCCTCAAGACTACATAACAAATACATACATACAAACAAAATTTACAGTAGTGTAACATGCTGCCATCCGTACCTTCCCTTGTGCTTCTCTCAGGCCGATAATACCATTCTCATCCATCTGGCTCTGAAAGTCCTCATCTCGGCTCTCACCCCAGCTGAGTTGTGAGCTGATTGGGCTTGGGGGTGAGGAGTATCCCGAGGCAGGGGTCCAGGCACGCATCCGAACTCTGGTGGCGTTTCTTTTCCCCTCCATGCTCTCCCGTTTTATACTTTCACTTCTCGCCACTTTCACAAATGCATTTGTAGCCTACTGGTCCACCTTCTACCTCCAGAGTCTGAAGGGTCGTTCTTCATTGGCATGGCGAAGATCCTGGTTTGAACCGATCTAGCCAGGGTGAGAAAGCTAATATCTGGAAAAAAAAAACATTGTGTGATTGTGTGTTATTTTTATTTTATTTTATCATTATTATTTTTTTTATAAATGATTTTGTTCTTATTACAGCGTCGCCTTCATGGAGATCAAATAAGGCTTAGTGTTAAAACTAATAACATTCACAGTTGATTACAATCATCATATTCACAAGTGTCAGCGTGAAGAGTAAACAAATCCAGCGAGCATAATTAAACAGGTTTAAAGAGCACCAGGAAGAAAACAAACAGTTGCCTCCGAGGAACCCTCTGCAGCCCAAGAGATACAGCTCTGAAAGTACGACTCCATTATCAATCCTTCTAACAAACTGTGATGAAAGGCTAGACAGAATAACAAGCTCTTAAGATGTTTGCCCTTTTGTTTGCCCTAATTTGTATAAACCTTTTCATAACAGCTTTTCTACCAGTACATTTTCAAGCGCTGATGAATCTCAGGTGTGAAGTGAATAAATTGCTTTGTACGCAGCATTTGCTGAATTCAATAATCAGATTAGTTTATTAATTTGATACAGAACAACAACCGCAAAGTTTACAGTATGTGTTTTGATCATGCATGGATATCGAGAAAGCATAAATAAAAACTGTATTCTAAACTTTGTGACCATTTCACAAGAGCTTATATGAAGAACAAAGATTGCTGAAATGATTGGAGATGGACTAGGAACTGACCAAGACAGTAAAATCTAGAAGGAATCTGCTGAACCTTTATTGCAGGATGTGGAATCATTGGCACACATGAACTGGCCAACATGCACATTGTGTGCTGTAATCAATCCTAAAGGCACTAATACAAATTACTGTGCGACTTTAGAGTGTGCGACTTTTTACGGTTGGACAGTGCTGTTAGAATCAAAAACGACTGAAGAATGTCTTTCCATAAGATTTTGGTTCTCCCATCACTAGTAACCGCATACTATTATATTCATAGACTCGTCTAATCCATCTAACAGACTAGGCTGGAGGCTATTTTCCTACACTCTATAAGCTTCTTTACCTATTCCCCATCTCAAATACTGTACATCCCTGGACACTTTTGTACACACTTGCCTTATGAAATTCAATAATTAACAAATACAAGGGTGAGTCAAAAATGATCCGCACCAGGTATATTAAGACTTATTAAGACTTCTGTTGGCCGCACTGTCTCATCAGCACATCTGGTTGTCTTCCCAGTCACTGAGGTGCAGGTGTGAACGTGTTACATCAGTTCATCAGGCGTTGTGATCTTGCATGACGATGCACGTGCGCACACTTCTGCCCACACTGACGACAGTCTACAAAGTCTTTTTTTTTGAGGTGTTAAAGCATTGTCCCTATAGTCCTGATCTCGCTCCATCAGACTTTCACCTGTTCGGTCTCCTGAAACAAGATTCACTTCTGATGAAGAAGTGAAGATAGTGGTGCATTTGTGTGTGTGTTCGCAGATAAGCCAAAAAGTTTTTTTAATGAGAAATACAAAAGAGTGGCGCAGTGGTTAAAGCGCTCGCCCTATCATCCGGAGATCGCTAGTTCGAATCCCGGGTGGTGCTGTAACCTCTCGCAGCCGGAGGTCTAGAGAGAGCTGATTGGCCGAGGGATGAGAGGTACATAGTGCTCCCACATTAATCACGGCTCTACAGCCAATCAGGGGCGTCTGTGAGCTCACGCAACGGAGGGAGCGGATAGCGCTGTCCTCCGAGTGTGTTACGCCGCCCCCAACGGTGCGCGAGCGAGCAGTTCGAAAAGATGCGGTCGGCTGACGTCACGTGGTTCGGAGGAAACACGTTATAGTCTTCGGCCCTCCCGGCTGAGTGGTAGTCGTAGCCTTAATGTGGGAGCCCCCTAGTGACGGGGAGGAATTGGACACGACTAAAAATTAGGGAGAAAAAAAAAAAAGAAGAAAAAAAAGAAGAAGTACAAAAGCGTGTTGACAGATGACGACATGTTTTGAAAAGAAAGTGGAAAAATTATATATTTGACTTTAAAAGAAATTCTACAGCCAGAGTGCGGATCATTTTTGACTCACCCTCGTATATCCCATGGGATTTATTTTCATTTTACTGTACACTCCTATTTAAAGATGGCTTTAAATAAACACAAAGCAAGAATGCCACATATCACATAAACTGCAGAAGTGGCAGTACTTACCAGTATTTTTAAACCCAGTGTGGTACTATGACGGCTCTCTAGGATGACGTTTAAACCACAGCATGTAAACCCCACATGCTTCTACAAACACACAGATACATAAACGCAGCTAATCCTTCGCTGAATACGCTGAAGACTTGCGCTGAAGATTCCGCTTATTAAATGCTTGTTAACACTTTCTATGCTGCCTGGTGGCTCGAAGACGTCTGCTAAGACAGCGGAGGTTTCCAACTGTACTGACACACAGTGAATGTCGAACAAGTGTGTAAAAAAAAAAAAAGCCCAGGCAGTTAAGTATAAGCTACTTATGTTCCAGGGTCACGGCTGAGAACGAAGACAAGAGAAAACTAAGGACGCTCAAATGGCTGCTATAGGTTGTGAGATGTTGTGGAACTTTTTTTTTTGTGAGTCAATGGCCGCTATAAGGCCATCTGTTTATATTAATGTCTTTATTGTCTGCAGTAACTTCCACATGGTCATGTTTTTAAATGTGATAAATGAATTAATAGCTTATAGCTGCTAAAACATATGTAATAACAGTAACTAACGTTTTGAGGCTGTTACACAACATTAAAAACATTCTTTGATAATTAAACTTTGTTTAATGACCCATATTAATTGTGTGATTAGTGACTAATAAACCCGTTACGCATGCGATCACAACAACTGTATCAGGCGATAGTGTTCTTGAGACATGAACTTGCTTTCCCTACACTATGAATCCACGCCATGTTCAGGTTTCGTCTCTTAATGCAGGTCAGATAATTAAAACTCAATCAAGCAAAGTGCAGCTACAGTAAGCTCTATGGTAATTGTGTGCTCTCTAGCAATAAGAGGATACGTAATGTACACGCTATTGAGCTCCGTGAAACAATTTCTCTTTTATTCAGTAAAAGACCCACCTACTCATATACTGTACCTGAACCAGGAAATGCAATGTTACAGGCGTCTCCATAGTACTACTGTACGTACTGTCTGTAGGTCTTACTTACTTAGCTTGGATTATTTAAAACTTGCTGCATGTAGGCTGTTGTGAAATACACTTTGCAAGTTTTTTAACTGGTAAATTATTTATAGACATATTCAAAAATGTAATATCATTTTAATACAAATGGCAGCCCAATCACTTAATCTCTTACACAACAATGATAGGTATTGCAAAATACCTCTTTAGCCACATTTCTGTCCTCCACATCAGATGCTGTAAACAAATGACTAAATACAGATTATTTTATAGAACCAAGTGTATCACCAGTAACGCAATGGTTATAAAAAGAAATGAAGCGCGGACTGATTTTATTCCAGCACAGGCTATAGATTCATGCTGCACAGAGCAAAACATTCACAGGTTTGGGCTCCAGTTGCATATCTATTTTTTTTTTTGCTGTAACTTACATCAATCATCAGTGATGGAGAAAATGCAAGGGGAATATGAAATAAGCACAAACATGAGGAGTAGGAGCAGTTCACTGAGTTACTGATCAAAAGTTTGGTGGTTCAAGCCCTAGCTCCCCCAGGTTCCCATTGTTGGACCCTTGAGCAAGGCCCATAACCCAACCGCCTTTAGAGGTGCTGTCTTATGGCTGACCTTAGCTATACTGGAATGAGCAAAGAAAGAATTTGAATGAAAGAAATTATATGGTTGCAAAGTCTTTTTGTGTTCCACGTTTCGTAAACTGTGACAGAATTGAGTTTTAGCCGTTTAATCGAATCTTGGACCAGGTGATACCAGGGTAGACTTCCAGTCCCCTTACTCCCTGACCAGAATAAAATATGTACTGAAAGTGAATGAAAGAATAGATGGATGTTTGATAAAAACTTTGAAATCATAAATAATAATAATCATTATTATTATTATTACTATTATTAATAAACCCCCTAATATAATGCATTGCCCAACAGTAGAATTATTAATAAATACTACATTTCAGCTCTTCCATTTTATTCAACAACCAGCTGTCATTGATAATGACTAGTTACAATGAACCCCATAGAAAAATCCAAACTGGTCTGACCAGTTACCATCAAACTTGTAGTTCAACTAGTATGGCGCTAGTAGAAAAAGATAACAGGGTAAGGAATACAGCAACTAATACAAAAAAACAAACAAACAAACAAAAAACAAACACACACACACAATATATATATATATATATATTTTATTATTGGGTTTTCATTTTTACAGTTACTGTATATAAAAATACAATATATACGTATATAAATCTTTTGCATTAGCATTATTTAAATACTGAATACTGGTGTATTTTTATATACAGTATAACTGTAAAAATTAAAACCCATTGAGTTAAATGAAAAGGCAGGAAGTTGAAAATGACTTACTAGCATCTTTAATTCTTTTCATCAGAAAAACAGGTGAAAATCTTATAGGACTTTCAGTACCCAAGTTCCACAGGAAATAAAATCTATACAGTAGTAAAGGTTTGGTGATGGACTAGACCTACGTCGATCACACAATTGCTGCAAATAGCCGAGCCTGTAAACATACTGTAGAGAAAATCCCTCATCCATCAAAAACTGAGCCACCACTTACTGAACAAGAACAATAATGTGTGTAACTTGTGGATAATTTATATCAGTCAATAAATATGTGAATTCTAAATAACTGATTGAAAAAGAAAAACAATAGCAAAGTTCAATAGAGCATGCACGTGTTCTTAGAAAGTCCCTTGTGATCTGTGGAACTGAATCAGAAAATGATCCGTGACATGTCAGTCTCATAGCAGATTCCTAGTGCAGGTCTAGAGATCTACAGAGCAAGTAGTGAGCATGCAAAGCTTCCACAGAGTCCTACTGAATTCCTTCGAGCTCTATAGAACATTTTAAGCATGCTGATCAGACTGGATTGTCAAATCCAAAATTTACACAGCAAATCCAAGGTAAGTTAAAAAAAAGTGTATAGAAATGTTCGTACACTGGTAATACACAACACAACACAACAGCAAAACCACAGACACCATAAGAAACACAAGTAACGTTAAGAACATGTAGACCAACCATGCAATAAACCAAAGCACTTCACTGAAGAAGTGGAACTTTTTAAAAGCTTAACTTACCCTAACTCAGATCATGCATCCAGTACTACACACATGTATGTTTTTTTTTTTTTTTGGTGAAGTTTTGTTTTTCCCTTGTTTCAGATGCACGATTCTGCAAATCAGTGCAGTTGACCCCGAGGCCTCTCCGTTACCTAGAGAACAACAACACACACAAGCTGAATCCAGACTCCCTCCCACCATCACCAAGCGACCACACACCTTCTCTCTCTCTTACACACATACACAGACGAAAACGCGTCACGTTCATCCTGCTCATGTCCACTCATGCGCACTTTCGCTTTTCTTTTTAACTGTGCGCGGAACGTTAAGTGTGTGTGGACTCTCTACACCCGCGTGCTTCCACTGCTTCTCACTGGGTTTTCATTTTTATTTACTTTCGGAGTTTACTTTCAATAAGTAACGTTCTACTGTACCCTTAATATGTAAATCCGTGCACATATTATATAATTCGCATTTAAAACTTTATCTGCGAGACGCGGCACTGATCTGAGCTGCAGCTTTACTGCTTTACATGACAATAAAAACCGTTGACGCTCAGGCGAAATGTGATTGGCTGTCACTTTAAAAAAGGGGCGGGGACTTCTAAACCCGTTACTATAGCAAACGTCGTTTGACATAGGCACATTTTTAAATGAATTTTTAACGCGTTAATAATAATAATAATAGATCTTAAAATAAATCTTATTCTATTGTGTTCAATTTGGTATTTGTGCTTTTAAAACAAAAAACAAGCGTTCGTAAAGACAGTTAAAGACCGCATTACCCCTGACGAACACAAGATGGCGACATTTCCCGTTTCATATACAGTATATACACACACTACAAGTACGGGCATATCCAAAAGTTTAGGCACCCCTTGATAAATAACCTTTTTTTTTTTTTTTTTTTTTAAATAAAAAGATGTTAACACAGTCTCTCTTGGAAATGGAAAAAATGCACAATGTTTTCAGCAAACATTGTTGCATAGTTACTTTCGTATGCCATAAACTGAACAAAAATTAAAAATAAAAACATCATTATGGCACTGTGCAAAGGTTTATGCACTCTAAGCGTTCCAGAGTCTCAGATTCTTTTTACAAGGTTTCAGACCTTAATCAGCTCGTTAGATCTGACGCATGGCAACTGCTGTCATTTGTAACCAACCATTGCCAACTATTAAACAAGGGGGTGGATCTATCAGGCTTCAGGGTTGCGTGGCAGCCAGTGGCACAGGAAACATTCCACGGGTGGAGGGAAGAATGGATTCCACTAAATACCAGCAAATTCTGGAAGCAAACATCACACCATCTGTAAAAAAAAAAAAAAAGCTGAAGCTGAAATGAGAATGACAATGATCCTAAATATACCTCGAAATCCACTATGGAATACTTCAAGAGATGCAAGCTGAAGGTTTAGGAACGGCCATCACTGTCCCCTCATTTAAACATCATTGAAAATTTGTGGGTAGATCTTAAAAGAGCTGTGCATGCAAGACGACCAAATAATATTACAGAACTAGAAGCCTTTTGCTAAGGAAGAATGGGAGAAAATCCCAAGTATAAGAACTGAAAGACTTTTAGCTGGCTATAAAAAGCGTTTGCAATATCTGCCAGAGGAGGTGTTACTAAGTACTGATTATGTAGGGTGCCCAAACTTTTGCACAGTGCCAAGTTTATTTTTTTTATCTTTGTTCAATTTATGACATAAAAAGTAACTATGCACCAATATTTGCTGAAAATATTGTGCATTTTTCGATTTCCAAGAGAGACACTGTGTTAACATCTGTTATTTCTCAAGGGGTGCCTAAACTTTTGCCTAAGACTGTATATAGAAAAAAGTATTTTGCCAAACCTACAATGACACTGTATCTAAATCCATATAATGTAATATGGAGTTGGTCCCCCTCTTGCAGATATAAGAGCTTCCATTCTTCGTGGAAGGCTGTCTACAAGATTTTGGAGTGTTTCTGTGGGAATTTGTGCCCATTCATTCTGAGATCAGGGCTCTGTGCGGGCCAAACACCAAACTCATCAAACCATGTATTTATAGTCCTTGCTTTGTGCACTAGGGCATAGTCATGTTGGAATAGAAAAAGAAATTTCCCAAACTGTTGACACGAAGTTGGAAGCATAGCATTGTTTAGGATGTCTAGGTATGATAAGCTTTAAGATTGGGGATAAGGGGTCTGATTAAAACACAACACCTGATCGGGTTTGGCCAAATACTTTTGTACAAATAGTGTACATACATTGTGTTTTATTTATTTATTTATTTAGACTCTCATTTTTGGTCACTAGGAGTCAGTCAAAAATCAGATTTTATATATTCCATATGTTTACATAGAATGAGACACTTGGACAATTAACTCAATAAACTAGCATACCTCTTTCATTCAGTAGGGCCTATGACACTAGCTTGATTGGTCCAAGTCTAATATTGATTTTTTTGATAGACGCAAGGTACTAAGTACTCCCATACTGTAGTGATGGAAGTTTGAATCATTTTAGTGACTCGGTTATTTGAATCTTTTTCATCAAAATGAACTAATCTTTTTTTGAGTCATTTAGTTCATTTAATTCTTTTGTTCAGAAATAAGATAAAATGTTAAATTTTTAAATAAACACACCCCCAACACGTCTACACGGCTATAAGACATACAGTATTATGATAAACAGAATGAGCAGCTCACCATCATATCTTCTGGTCCGAATCGTTTGTTCTTTTGAATCTATTCCACTGCATAGTGTCTATGGAAGTCACGTGACAAAAGAATGAATGGCTAGGAGAAGAAGACTCATTGAGAGGAACCGTTCAGTTCTGTTTCCTGAATACTGTACTTCATATCGTCTTGGGAATCATGTGACAAAAGAACGAACAACTCCGATTACAAGACTCATTGAGAAGAACCGTTTAATTTGGTTTCCTGTGTAATGCACTGCATAGCGTCTATGGGAGTCACGTGACAAAAGAACGAACAATTCAGACCAAAAGACTCAAAGGTAACTACTCATTTCTGTTTTCTGTACATAACCTATGGAGGTTTTGCAATGCTTTGAGCATGCACGCCCAGTATAAAATGAACGCGCTCTTCTGAGTCACGTTCTCATTCAAGTTCTTTTGCTGCTAAAAATATGTCCTAGATTAATTGACATTCAGCAAGTGTGCAGACCTCTATAAAAGTAGAAGTTTTGGCAGTTTGCTGGTCTGGAACATTCAGGTGTGTGTTTACAATGCCAAGACGGAAAGACATAAGCAGTGGTCTTAGAAAGGCAATTGTTGCTGCACATTAATTGGGAAAAAGTTATTTCTAAACTAAACTATAAACTATAATATTTTATTATAGTTATAAATATTTTTAAACTATTTGGAGTTCAACATTTTACAGTTAGAAAGAATAAAAGTATTCAAGACAGTTGACAATCTTTCCAGAAGTGGATGTGCCACCACGTTTACCCCAAGGTCAGACCATGCAATACTCAAAGAAATACAAAAAATACATTAATAAAACCTACAGGCCTCACTGAGCATGTTAAGTATTAAAGTCTATGACAGAAAAAATTAGAAAAAGACTTGAAGTAAGTTTTGTTTAGAAGGATGCCAGGAAAGAAAAAAAAGAACTTATGTCTAAAAAGAACACAGAATTAAACCAAGGTTTTGCAATACTGCATCTGGAAAAGAAAAGAAAAGAAAAGAAAAGAAAAAAAAAACACAACTTCTGAAACAATTTCCTTTGGACAGATGAGACCAAAGTGGAGTGTTTCTTGGCCTTAATGCCCAGCCCCATGTTGGGCAAAAACAAACAGCATTTCAAAGGAAGACAGCACCAAGCCTCTCATACCCATTATCAAGCATGGCAGTGGAGGGGTGATGATCAGTCAATGAATGAGTTGACCATGAACATGTCTGTATACCAGAGTACTCTAAGGGCAAATGTAAGGCCCTCTGTCTGACAGCTAATGCTTGGTCAAAATTGGGCCATGCAACAGGACAATGATCTAAAGCACAAAATTGCTGAAAAATAAAAGAGTCCAGACCTTAACCCAAGTGGCAGAACCTAAGAGAACTGTGTATAAGCAAATACCCCAAAACCTTAATGACCTAAGACTAGAATTACCGACTTTTTTATTTTCTGGTGCAAGTCCCGAGGTGTTATTCACCCCTGCTGAGATTTTCACAGTTCTTCAGCTTGATTCTCCTCCTGCTTTTGTTGTGCAAACCACCCATTACCTGTGAGGCCTGCCACAATTGCATCAGATCCAAGGCAGGCCAAACCTCGGTGTGGGACAGGTAATGGGTGTGTTTGCACAACAAAAGCAGAAGAACAATGAAGCGGCAGGGGTGCTAGTAGGTGTGAGGTCCAGGGAATTTACACAAATTTGCACAGGGTTAGTAAATCTAGTGCTAAAGCAATGTTATAGAGAAGAATGTTGAAAAATTCCTGAGAGACTGATAAAGTCATACAGGGAACAATTACTGAATTAATTCAGTAGTTATTACTGCTAAAGCTAGATCTACTAGCTATTCAATCATGGGGGTACTTAGTATTTCCTACATTATTGTTAAATAAATAGTAGCACAGAGAAAAAGTTATATGTTGTTGATCTTGTATTTGCCTAATCAGATGATGTTTCATGTCCCCCCCCCCCCCCCTCCCTGTTTAAAGACCCTGTGAGACAACAGAGGCTGGATTTGTTTAAATGTGGAAAATAATTTTAAATAACACACCAAAAAAAGTTTGGACTTTAAAGCTTTAAAGGCTGTTATTACCGAAGAACATGGACATGTGTGCTGCTGGGCCCACATGTGCTATTGCTTAACAAAAAAACTAAAAAAATCACCTAAATTGTATTTCAAAATAATATCCATCTAAATAGATTTGAGATAATACCAAAACAATAATTATATGACAAAAAATAGGCGAAGTTATCGTGCACCACAGGATGAGGAGTAGGTGACCATGGCAACAGCCCTTAGTTTGATCTATCAGACAGCACCAGACCGATATTGCCCTTTTGGCTCGTTTCAAATTTGCACATTAGAATGCAAACACAAGGAGGTGTACTGTTTTGCTTACAGTTAGGTTGATTTCGTCTGTTGATCCGACTGCTAGTGGCTGCCTAGATTAATACGGTAGGTTGAGATAATAGAAGGAGGAAATTTATTTGAAAATTGGCAGTAACCCAAGGGAAATATCAGGAGAGAACATCAAATAAGAGCATTGAAATAAGCCAACAGACTGGCAATGTGGTCTATATATAACACTTTCCCTGTGTAATAGAATCTGATAGATCTAGAAGCGGCACTTAATGGGATAGGACCTGAAGAATAAAAGAATGACTGAAAAGTTATTTACTTCTTTGATTTACCCTGATAAGCCACAGCCTGGCCGCCTCATCTCCATTACAGATATGAATTTCATTTCAATATGCAGGTTGGTATTTAGAAAATTGAGGTTTGTCTGTGGTTTTTAGACATTTCACTGTGTCTCACATCTATTTAACGATGAGACTATTAAGTAAATCATGGCTGGGTGTAATGCTCCAGGGGAAAATAAAACAACTATCCTGTAGTGTTATGTGGTGCGAATTCCTCATTTAAGCCTCCCAGTAGGTTTATTTCTTTTATTCAAAAGCAATTCAGCTAATACTATTTTTAATTTAATAAGCAGTGACATGTTGAACTTAGAGTTACTGTTTCATGATGTGACGGCTGAGAAATGAGTTCCTCTTATCACCTATTAGCATTTCCTCATCAGCCAATCTTTTGAGATACAACAGCATGTCACTAAGAAACTGCAAGAAGTGTAAGATGTGAAAAAAAGATCGTTAAATAGTACTGATGCAGGAAACCTCCTAAGGATACTGTAGCTCCTCAAAAATGTTCACAATATCAAAAATGATATAGTTGAAAATATTTTTATTTAGACTTGATCAGGGTTTTGTTTTAAGACATCTTACCCATACTTGTCGCGCCATGTTCCCGATCACAAGTAATAGTGTACAAGCTACAGTAAACCTCTTAAAATAATCATTTGATTAAAAAAAAAAAAAAAATCACCTTTCTTCTATCAAAACACCAGGAGTCTTCCCTAAAGGATTTCTGATTAACCAACAACCAATTAAGCAGTAATGTCGAGTTTCCTCTCCCCATTATTTATAACTGAACTACAATGTTGAGCTGCCTTAATAGAAAATGTCACGTTTATGGAAAAAGAATAAGATTTTCTGCTTCATGTTGTCTTTAAGATATAAAAATATCCCCTCATGAATCACAGAGGAAGGGAAAGGGTGAAGAGAGGCCAGGCCTCATTTGGCGAAGGTCATTGCTCTACAGAAATATTTTTAGATAAGAGAGAGGAAGACAGAAGTGCACAGAAACATTCCACACACCATGGTCAGAACGTAGCTTCTCTGAACATAGTACAAGCTTTAAGATTTGTATTTCTCTGCACTCATTGTAATATGTTATCATTTATCGAATTTAAACGAATACCAATTTGAAGGGGGGGGGGGTCTCCAGTTTCACCCCAATCCTCAAGATGTTTCCTGAAAGTCTTCAAATAATCACATAATGGCAGCACACCGACTCATAGCTGACTGTTTTCATCTAGCTACAGTATGTACCCCATCATGTTCATTATACTGTATATACTGCCTGCCAAAAAGAAAAACATCACCCATGGATTTAACTAAGCACATAGTTAAGAGGCTTCCACTGGATAATTACTGCAGGTATTCATATGATTCAGCTGGCAACAAGTTATTTAACCCTAACGGATGACATGAGTACCGTGGCTGATCATTTCCTAAACAAAAATGTCAGAAGACGCATCTTATGGTCACAGCAAAAATGTTACTCTGTTTCAGGAGGGTTAAATTATTCCCATATGCATCATGCAAAGAAAGCAACTAAGAAGGTTGGTTAAACTACTAAAATCGGATTAAGATAAATACATTATTAAAGTCTGAAAGGATGGACCACCACCTTTGAGGAAGAAATATGGTCGGAAAAACATCCAGAATGAGTGCGATTTGTGATCACTTAGTGGAAAAAAATATTCGAACTAACAGCAATGGGTAATAGTGTAAGTAAGAACACACAACACGAACACACAAAACACTGCAAAAGACTGAAGAACTGTGTAACCTTTAAACCACTTATCAGTGAGACTAATCAGGAAAAAAAGGCTTCAATTCGATAGGAAACACAAGGAAAGAATGGACTTGTGGAGCATTGGGAAAAAGGTCATGTGGTCTGATGAGTCCAGATTTACCAGGTTCCAGTTTGATGGGGGCATCAAGGTAAATCCTACAAGCCTGTAGCGGCAGTGTTATGATCTAGTGTTGCTTCTTTTGGTCAGGTCTACAATGTGATGTGCCCAAAAAAATGAGGTCAGCTGACGACCTAAATGTTTTGAATGACCAGGTTATTTAATCAAAGGATCCCTGATGGCAAAGGCATATTCGAAGATGACGGTGCCAGGATTTATTCGGATTGTATTGTGAAAGATTGGTTCAGGGATCATGAGACAGCATTCTCACACATCAATTGGCCACCACTGAGTCCAGACCGTAAAACAATTGAGAATCTTTGGGGTGTGCTGGAGAAGGCTTTATGTAGTTAATGTTGTGACATTGCACAAGCTTATTAAACAAGACCACTGCCGTAATCAAATCAGAGCAACAGGTGCTCCAATTAAATATTAGAATGTTTGGCATTCTTTTCAGCAGAGTATTCCATCTACTTTGTTACATTTTCAAACAAGCTTTGTGGATGAAGACTGAATAATCGCACAGTTTTACTTTTCATCACAGATAATTTCAGCCCCGCATTGTGATCTTACCGAATAATGAACGAACTCAGTGCAGCTGTTTCCTCTACAGTTTATCTTTATTGTAAAATTAAACACATTTTCTGTATAAATAGCAGGGCTGTGTACAATGCTTTTTTAATTAAACTGTACAAGAGGCAGACAACATGACAGATTTGCAGATGAAGACAGTGGGTTGGGGGATACAGAATGGTAGGAAATAATCATGAATATCTAAAAAAAAAAAAAAAAAAAAAAAAAAACAGTACACTTTTTATTTTTTTTGATCTTCCATAATGAATCAGTATGGTACACAAGGAAGTGCAGGTATTAAAAATATTAATAAAATAAACATAAAAGTGGTATAGAGATATTTAATGATTTAGATCTGCTAATGCTCTTAAATCCGCTGTCAGAAAACACTGGTCTGATCACACAGGGTTTGAGAATTATCTAAAGTGCTGAATTATTTTACACATAGTCATAATACTTAATTTCATATCAATCAGTGTCCTTTGAGCTTTGTCATCCTTATTTGACCAGCACTGAATGTATGCTAAAGGTATGCGTCAGATAGTCAAATATGAAACAGATGTACACCTCCATTAGTATTTATAAAACCTCCATTCATCTTTAGTAACTGAATTATCCTGTTAAATAAAGGACAGTGGAAAAACGTTAAATTGTTAAAAGATGTAGGCAAAAGATGTAGGCAAAGGCAAATAAAATGATACATGTTGGACTGGGCACGATTGGTCAAACCTTCTGCAGAAATATGTAGGATTTTGCTCAGAGTTTCTGAGACAGTGGTGTGGGATTGCACAAACTTTTTAAGGAAGCACTAAAGATCAGTCAGACTTTTTGAGGTAAAATTGGTCAGAATTTCTTTTGGAATGGATTAGGATTGGTCCATGTTTTTGCAGGAAAGTTTGGTTTAAGTTCCTTTGGGTGTAATTTAGTATTGGTAAAACCTTCAGAAAAGAAAAAAAATAGAAGTAATCAAAGTTTTAAGGAAATTGATAGGATTGGTCAGAAATCATTTGGGCGTTGGTTAGGATTGGTCAAACTTTCTGTTGAAGTCTGTACAGGTTTATTGGGAGTGGGTTAGGATTGGTTAAACTGTCTGTGAAGGTGCATGGGATTGGTCAGAATTCATTTGAGTAGTGAGTTGGGATTAGATAACATTTTCAACAGAAGATTAGAGGATTGGTTAGAATTCCTTTTACTGTTGGGTGGGATTTGCCAAACTTTCTGATAACGTGGTGCCCAGGATTAGACAGAATTCTTTGGGGAGCCTTGGGATTGGTCTCAATTTCTGGGTAAGTGTTTAGTACTGGTTGGTTAAAATTCCTTTGGTAATAGGTTGAGGTTGATAAAATTTTCTGAGTAAGTAGTTAGGTTTCTTTGGTGGTTGGTTTGCGTTTAGTCAAATGTACTAAAGAAGTGGGTCAGATTGGTCAGAATTCTTTTGGGAGAAAAAAGTTCCATACTGTACACACCTCTAATGCAAGGTGTCACAGTCTACAATATATATTTATATTTAGAAAAACAGAGAAAAAGGTAATAATAAGGACTATCCCTACTTAAAATCTAGTAGTACACCAGCACCTGATTGGCTCATGGCTAATAGCCAACATTGCTTTCAGTAACTAATTTAATTAAAATCTGTGTGTAACCCAGTCCAACACCGGAGACGCATATTGATATTTTATACGCTTTCAAAACTAATGCAGTTCAAAAAACGCACAGCATTACTAGCATCGATATTAATGTTGACCAATGCTTCAGTTCTAGATTAATCCATAACAATCCAGTGTGTTAAACGGAAATGGTCCACCTTAATGTTTGAGAGCAGTGAGAGCAAAAATCAATATGCTAAGCAAAGCATAGTGAAAAAGTAAAAGAGCAAGAAATAGGAAAAGAAACATCGATAGGACAACTGTAAATAAAAAAAAAGACACTGAATTCTGCTTGTAAATATTGCACTACAGTGAAATATAAAAATTTTGTGTAGTTACTCCACTGGATTCCGATGCCTCCAGGTTCCACGATCCTTTTCAAATTCTACAAACACCTCAGGCAAAATCTTCTAACATCCCTGCCTTAGTGTGTAAAGAGCGTATAAATTGTAGTACGAGCACTCAGACTGTCAATATAAAAAGAAAGCGCAAGCAGGACTTTTGTGTGTGTGTGTGTGTGTGTGTGTGTGAGGAGATCAGCCATATTATTCTTTCATCCTACATCTTTGTGGTCCTGTGCAAAGCCACAGGTGGAGCCTTCAGATGTGCAGTGCACACACAGCTGGACTGAAAAAAATCCTTGGGTCTGTGTTACTTGTGTTTAAAAACTGAGTAGCGCTGCATACTCAGGAGGATACACCGAGTTGAGAGTGACTTTCTGAATGCTAAGCATT
The DNA here is from genome assembly GCA_030347435.1 of Clarias fuscus. Taxonomy (NCBI): domain Eukaryota; kingdom Metazoa; phylum Chordata; class Actinopteri; order Siluriformes; family Clariidae; genus Clarias; species Clarias fuscus. The sequence goes on from CM059212.1 coordinate 25,616,785, forward strand.
GAAGATATCTGACAGACAGGTCGATTCAGGAATAAGATTAAAGTGAAGGAAACGAACTAGCCAAAGCCCTATTTATGTCACCATAATCAGCAGTGTATTTAAAAGAAGAGTCTGATTCTCAAGTGGATATTGATGAGAACTCATTTCAGCAGTTTATTTGATGAGCTTTTACACCTGGGATATGTTAATAACCGAATCAGAACCAAACTGAAAAAGAAAGAAAGAAATGACTCAATGAACGAATGAATGAATAAACAAAACATTCCCAGTTGTTTAATATATATGGAAATAACTATAAAAAAATGCACAAAATATACAAATACATAAATAAATACCTATATCTCTATTTTATACCTATTATCATACATAAGTATTGGCTTGTAATAATTGGTTTACCAGTTTACCTTCATAACTGAATTATTGTTCAGTGTATTTATTAACCCTTAATTAACCATAAAACACAATTCAATAACTGCTTCAGACCATCAGACCATGTTGGTTATTTTAAACATTTGTAGTCGACTCCTGTGGAACTAGAATGACATTTTTCTCCAAACTTCAGCAAAACTGGAGTGTATAAAAAATATATAGACGGCTATGGATACAGACTCACCTGACAATAACCCTCAACATCACCAGAGGCCACGACTTCATGAAATCCAATAACTTCCGGTTCACACCACACACACACACGCACACGCACACACACACACACACACGCGCGCGCACACACACACACACACCTGAGATCAATCACTTCCATTTATATGTTGAAAAACCTAGATTATAAAATATCAGAGATTCAGGCACTACTTTTGCTTTCGTTACTGTACTGCATTTACAAGCCAGTTGTAGCTATTGGAGTTCTAAACATTCATTACAACATAATGCTGTGTTCATTTACAGTGATTAAATTTTTTTGGTCTCTCATTACTTTCTCTACATGTTTGGATTTGTTTTCCTCCGTGTTATGCCCTAGAAAGTAATTATGAAATGATGCTTCTCGTGTACTGTATGTTATACTATATTTGCTTCCTACCTCCTCTGCCACAGAATTATAGCTATATTTTGTTAGCAGTAAATCTGGTAAAAACAAAACAAAACAAAAACCTAAAGAAAGCATGATGTAAAAAAAAAAATGAATAAATAAGTTTAACCAGAACTTTTCTGGTCAGTGTAATTAAAAGTATATTAGACAAATGCTTTTCAATCCTTTAAATATGCTAAACAATAATTCATTTGTTTAGCATATTTAATGGATTGAAAAACGTTCGTCTAAATAAATACATAAATAAATAAAAAGCGTTCTGCTAAATAAATACATAAACTTAATGACTGATCATTATTCAATTAATGTATTTAAAGAATATGTATTAACCAATCATGGTTATAAACTTAATCAATTATTAAGGATTACTGATAATCGATTGCTAATGCGTTCAACTATTTCCAGACCCAATATCAGCATACTGTATTTGATATTTACTCAAATGTTCTGCACCAACATATTTTAACCCAACCCATCTCTAGCACGAATCTATTTAAATAAAATAACTAAATAAAATCTTTTTTTTTTTTTTAAACATTGACCATTTCTTGTGTAAAGTTTGTGCTTTTCAAGGTATACTTAAGTATTATCATGACAAGTAGCCTAAACTGGGCAAAAAGGTTTCCTATAATAATATTTGAATACAAAAAATAATAAAGTAACAAACAAATAAATTAATTAAATAAAAATTATATCTGAATGTATTAAGTATTATGATTTAAAACCAAATTAAGATAATGTATAATCTCTGTTTTTTTATTTCTTATATAATATGTAAAAAAATATTATTGTTAATGCTATATAACATTATCGATGTTGCTGTATGGCAGTAACCAAACCAAAACAGCATAAAAAAATTCAAAGAATTCACCGAAAAACCAAATATATAGGAAAATATTAAATTAGTAATTGCTTGACAGAAATTAAACATATAAACAAACAAGTAAATCAATACATGTACAGAAAAAGGAAATAATAGCTATGTAAATTATTACAGAAAATTGCTTAATATTAAATGATAGATTACACAAAGAATTAAATCAGTCAACATGAACAATACATACAATACAATAAATTCAATGAAAAGTATTAATATATACAGTACATCAGGTTCTGATATTCTATTCTTAAAAAGGTCTTACAGTATTTAATGTCTTTTTTCACTGTCATTTAGTCATTTAGAGTCATTTAGTTATTAGTTAGTATACTGTATATTTATCATATTGGCAGATCTGGTTCTTGATCTCTGTATATATTTTTAAGAGATAGTTGACAACAAAAGTTGAAACAGTTGAAAGAGTAAATAATTCATTACATCTACGATACCATAAGATTCCATAAGATTCCACTTGTATTGTGGATTTGCAAATGGCATCACTTCGGAGAGGCTGAACAGAGACCAGTGAATAAATACACACACGCACGCAAACACACACACAGACACAGACACACACACACACACACACACACACACACACACACACACACACACACACACACACACACACACACACACACACACACACACACACACACACACACACACCAAGCAAGAGATCACAATTCCTTTTCATGCCACTCCTTTCTTTATCACATGCACACAGGAATTATTATGCATTATTTCTTTTTATCTCTCTTCTTACGTCTCGCTCCCTTTCTCTCACTCTCTCTCACACACACTGAACAGTCTAGAATCCTTCTCTCTAATTTTCTCCCACTCTTCCGTGTTTATGTAACCTGAGTGACACATCAAGACTCAGCCCTGCTACATCTCCTTTTCTCTTTTCACACTCTGCAACTTTTCATTAGTTTCACTGACTGCACAGCTCCCCTCCTGCCCTCGGCCTGATGAGCTTGTCTTGTTTCAGAACGTACTATCATAATTAGATAAAGTACCTCTTCATTTTTCTTTTGGATCACAAGTTCTCTGGGAAAAAAAAAATCAGTAAGCTACAGATGTAGGTTGAGTCGTTTTTTGATTTATTTGTGGTCCTTTCTCTCTGTCTGTCACTTTTTCTCATGGTAACAGTATGAACAGTATGTTCTGTCCTAGGATTTTATTGTCATAGCTTATAAGTAATTAAAATATAAAAAAAAGAAAAAGAAAAACAAGAAAAGATCCATGCTGACAAGCAATAAAACTGTAATTATGAGATTGTCATTTCTGCACATTTTAAAGGAAACTGAAGTGAGCAGATGAACAGGTGTTCTGTCCCATTTCATCAACAGTATTTAGTATTTGTGTTAGAGCATGAATCTGTTCAAATGTATTTCGTGGCATATTAATAATTTTGTTAGACATTAGTAACTTACTTCCTGTTTTCACCCAGTTGTTATTTTTCTGTTCAGATTCTCACATTTTGTAGAAGTGGGATTTCTGAACTCAAGGTTTGAACCTGGGACCTCTTTTATTTTAACCGCATGGCTCAACCTGTACATCAAGCGAATAATAATAATAATAATAATAATAATAATAATGATAAAATCTCAATACATGATTGAATATAAAGTACTGTGAGAAAATATTAAGCCACTCCTTATTTCTTCCTATTGAATTAAATAATGTAGATTAAATAAAAGAAATGCAACAAATTTTTTACTGTATATTGTGACATCCTGGAAAGTGCCTAAAAATACAGTTTAAAAATTGGGTGTTTGTCTAACAACCTCATTTCCTCTCTCATCTGTTCCAACAACTCAACATACAGAATCACCAGAATACTAATCACCGGCCTGATCATCTGCCATCATTTGTACCTGATTCTCCCTGGTTCATGCCTTTAGTTAGATGGTTTTATGCAAAAAGATTAGAGCCAGAAAAGTCGTCTAGGAAGCCTAGAGAAATATTCCACCAGAGTGCATTAAAAATACAACAAAGTCTGGCTTTTTAGAAGGGAAAAAAGTGAAGAAATGACGGTTTGCTCAAGATTTTGCACAGCACTGTATACCATACCATACTATTATGTCGTTACATCGGTATAAATAGGCTACTTTACCCAACACAGGGAGGAGCAAATCTCCAGTCCAGGCACCTGGCACAATCACATTTCATGTCTGGGCTATTAGTTTTTCATTTGTAGTCTTAGTGGACCAGAAAAAGTAAATATTTCCTACAGACTTTGACGAAACAAAATCAATGAGTGGTCTAACTGAAAAGAAAGGTTCACATTTTTTTTCATCCGACTAGAACCGATCGTCTTCGGTCAGAATTACTCAAATATCAATAATAAGGTTAGACCTTATCTTACCAGGTACTGTACATCACCTCCAGAGCATTGACACTCTGGCAATTTCCTCATCAACCATATGGAACAGTATTTTCCAATACAAATTATTCATTTGTCAGGCCGACATTTGATAAGATAATTATCCTACTAATCAGTGCAATGTTTTAAATCTGCTTGGATAAACTGAATACTGGCATTTTGATATTAAACCTAATATGCTTTATGGATCACGTGGCAATCAAGTTCACAGTAGAACAAATAAACAGATGTAAACAACATAGTAGACCAAATAAGCAGACGTATGGTCATCTCTTGTTTTGCGCTTTTCGATTACATTGCAATGCACTATTGTTTTGGTCCTTTCTTCATCCGTTTTTGCCATTGTTTTTTTTTGTTTTTTTTTAACCTAATGTGTGCACCTATTCTAGATTTAACCTTTAAATAACTACTCTACAATCTTGTTCCTTTAACTCAAGCGTGAAATCGACTGCCATTCTGTCGCAGTAAGGCAAAGACTTGTTTTCCCGTTCAGTGTATATGATTTCCTAGTTTTATCCTGGCTTGTTGCTGTCTATCCGTGTTCTGACCGAAGTAATGGATAATGATCTATAGATTGCGCGAAATAAAGGATGCACTGCTTTTACACACTTGTGTCCGTATCTCATATAACTGGATTTGACATTTTCAAAATCAGGAAGAGTCAGAGTTATGGAATCACTGTTAAACAGGTATACTCTAGCTACTACGAACAACTAGGTTGTGGCTTCTAAACTCCTTATGTAAATAATTAGGATGCGACAGAATGGCGTAAACAAATCGAATAAAATAATAGTTTCTTTAAAGGTACTGCCATTGTGGAGAAGACAAATTGGGTGATGCAAAAACTCTATGTCCTTGAGGTTCACATACATGAAGGAATATCCACAGAACTGTACAAAAAGACAGGAAACACATCTGTTCTAAGTGCTGCCATCTAGACCTCATGTCTACTACTAAATAGCAATGTGAAGCTTTTTCTAACTATATTTGATTGAGAAAATCCCTTTGTCCTGAGCCTCATGGCTTTGAAAGGAAAGAAAATGAGCTTATGTAATTGAATGTCTAACAATATTTCTTGATAATACATTTATTCAAATTACTGTCTGTGCAGATAGTCCTGAATACTCATAACATATATAATGCCAGCATCTTGGGTTTGTGTCATGATCACAAAAATAGCGACACGAAGTGCATACTTTTATAAAATTAGATGATGATGTAATGGTTAAAGATGCTAATTCCAACATGGGAAATGAGCGCATAGTTGTGACACAGACACTGAATAACATTTGTTTCAGGACTAGGGACAATATACAATATCTGTGTAAAAAGGACTCAAGTAAAGACAGATATCATCCAAAGATACGATTGTGATCAGACTAAGCAGTGCCTTGAACCAGTTCAACATGTTCAGAATGATAAAGCTAGGGTTCACTAGGTGGACCTTTACAGTATCTGATAAGAGAATTTCAGTTTGCTCGGGACTACTGGTATCCTCGAGCCAAAAAGAGTTTACAGTTCTCGTCCTCTTTAACGCCTGAGAGAGTCTTACAACGCCACATTGAACTCCGTAATGAGGAAGTCGATGTAGTCCTTCTCTTTGGTCTTAAAAGCTTCAGCGATGAGGCAGGCTGCTTCTCGATGCTCTCGTCCTCTCAGAGAGATCCCATTCACCTCCAGAATCACCTGGCCCACCTTCAGCTGCCCGCAGTTATGAGCTGAGCCTCCTCTCTGAAAAGGAGAGAGAACTGTTTTACATGAATACAAAAGCTATTAATAATTAGCATGAAAATGCGCAGGGATACGAGGAGACAGGCGGTGCTGGAAAATGGGGTTTAAACATTAAGAATGGAAATCACTATAGGCTGATTTATCCATGTGACTTGGGACAAAACAGAAACAGTAAAAAAGAACAAAGCCTTCAGCACTATCTTGTCTGCAGCTGCTGTTTTTGCTTCACCCATTTCCATTGCTGATGAACCGCCCATGGCCAGGGAATTAAAATCTACTCCTGGCTGCCTGGCTATCTGTCTCGTCCTCTTGAGCATCTCACTCTCTCTTTCTGCTTCCCTCGCTTCATTAAAAGCTCTTTCCGTCTGCATGTCTCTCCATTGAGCTTTTTATTCAATGTATTCATTTGTAGCCAAGCCAGCCTTAATGAGAACCTTTTTTTTTCCCCATCACACATTAGGCACTAAGAGCTCCAGTCTTCGCTCCAACTCATGATACATGCAATCACCTCACAACACGAAGCCCTGCTGCTGATCTCCACACACCGTCACTGCTACACCTCGCTTCTCCCACAGTAAGCTCATTTAGACTTATATAACCATGTTGATAGTCAGCATGGATTCATGATATAACAGATATTAGAGCTGGTATAGGGGTATCACAAGCTTTCCTCGTGGTTTTAAATAACTTCAAGGTGTTGAAATACATTGCTCACATTAATGTGTAGATGAGAGGATTAAACAACTTTGCTCCAGCTGTTATGCTACAATATAAGGACAATTTATTACTCTCATAACCGTGGTGAGCAGAAAAGCACTTCAGAACATATCAAAGGTAGACCCGAGGTAGATTTGCCACAAGAACAGAAAACCACATTGAATTCCGCTGAGGCCACACTGGGCACAGACTCACTGAAACTGATGGCTAAATGAGTTTTGACATCTGAATCTGCAACATGCAGATGGTGGGGTCTGAATTTGGCATCGATAGAATGAATCCATGGATCCTAACCTGCCTTGTATTAAAGGTCCAAGCTGCTGTTGGTTGTGTAATGGTATGAGATTGTTTGTATGAGAATGTTTTCTTGGCACACACTGGCCCCTTAATACCCATCACGCAACGTCTTCTGTAGTCTTGCTACTGGCCATGGGCATCTCTTTTAGGCTACAATTTACATGTCTTAAAAGTGCTACATCCAGCATGACAATGTGCCATGTCACAAAGCACGAGTCATCTCAAATGGGCTGCATGAACATTACAATGTGTTCGGTGTAATTAAATGGCCTCGACGGACTCCAGCTCTGAATTAAACGGCGCACCTTTGGGATGTGGCAGACCTCGAGATTTCGCAGCCTGAATGTTCAGCTGCCAAATCTGCAGCAATTACATGATGCAACCATCTCGACATGGATCAGTATCTTAACAGTATGATCCCGGTTCACACCATGATGATTTGAAGCTATTTTACTAGTACTGGGCTTTCTACTAATAAAGTGGCTGATGAGTACGTATGCAATATTGAATGCAAATAGAGATGATCCCAATATGTCATAATCTCTGTACGATATCTTTGCCAAAGTACACTTTCATTAAAATCTATTCATAACAGTGTTTTATGAACTCATCAGTGACCTGCTTGTTCAGTTCATCTAATGAAGTTAGGGGTAAAAAAACACACTCATATGCTTGTGTTAAACTTTATTTCTTTTCTGTTCTTGGTTACAGGATATCATCATAAACTGATCAGTCATAACACTATCATAACCAACAGGAATAACACTGATCATTAATTATATACCAGTAAACTGGTGGCAGGATCATAGACACCAAAGGCTCATCTACTGTATGCCTGTGGGGGCCGAACGTTAGCTGACCTGAAATTGCCGTAAAAAGTAAATGCTGGCAACAACAGAAAGGTGCCATGCACAGGGTCCAGCAGGCAAAGAATTCAAGGCTAGTCGGCATCTAAATACTTCTAACCACAATAGTACTGACATGGAGCCACACCCCGATGGGTCAGAGCCAACCTGGTGGCACATGGGTTACCTAAAACCAAGGTGGTTTCAATGTTAATGGTTTTAAAATGATGGCTGATTGGCGTATGTCAAAACACTGCATGTTTTTCCAACATTACAGTAAATACACAGCCTCATTCCCAATTTCAAGCGACAGATAATGCACACTATATATTTTTGTTTTGCTACAGTAGCAATGAGTCATTAGCACAGAAAACAGCAACCTAAACAGCAGCTCACAGCTAAGCAGCATATCATCAAACCTCCAACAGGTCGATTAAAGCTTGCGACTCAGCAAGATTGCAGATAAATTAAATTAACTCAACAAACTGAACAAAAACTCATTCAAGCCTTTTTTTTGTATTAATTATTTCCCACTAAGTAATCATCTTGTAGAATGTAAAAACATCAGTGTTAGTGTTATTTTGTTTGCAGCTATTTAATTTGTTAGTTTATAGGTCGAACATAGCTGCTTTATGCCACGTTAAAAAGAGAAAATTCTCCGATGATTTAGTTTCGGAAAGCGACTTTTCTAAACTGCAAGTGCCTTTCAAATAGAAGAATAAGTGGACCTTCACTGTCTGATACCCCATGTGGTTCTTTTGTCTCTATTTCCCCGAGTCAAGCTGCCCTCGCCTTCTCATTACGCCATTATGTGACAGACGGCAGGGAGCTCATAATTGAACCTCTATATTCTGCTTTTCAAATTCTGTAGGAGTTTAGGAGGCATTTCTAAAATGATATAATCGAGAGCCATGCTTTTTAGTTGCCCAGTCTGGAGAATTAAAGCAGAAGTGATTTAAATGACAATAATTCCTGAAATGTTCTCTTATGTGTCTTGAGTGGGAGGAAGAAATCTATTGTAACTAAAATAGATAACACTGAAGCACATGCAAGTTTCTCACAGCATTCACTTCTCATACTGTATGTTAAACTGTCCATGTTGAAATTGCTTTTATTTAATGCTATAGTGTTTGTGTAGAGTTGATCCAATACAGTATGTGGTGCTTCCCCAAGCTGTTGTCACAAAGTTAGAAACACAGAATTGTCTAGAATGTCTGGGTTTGCTCTAGCATAAAGATTTCCGGTCCCTGGGGTAAGGGGTCCAAATGTGTTTCAGCATGAAAACCCCCCCTGTGCACAAAGGTGATGTCCATGAAGACGCGGCTTGCCACGGTTGGAGTGGAAAAACCCATGAGGCCTGCAAAGAGACCTGACCTCAACCTCAATGAACATCTTTAGGTTGAACTTAAATGCTGACTACGTGCCTGGCCTTTTCGCCCGGAATCAATACCTGACCTCACTAACACCACTGTGGCTAAATGAACACAAACCCCACAGCCACATTCCAAATCTAACAAAAGATTCCCAGAGCAATGAAGGTTATGGGCTGCAATTTGAAAAACAAGACAAATCACTGAAGGACATTGGTGACTGCTGCTAATGAGATACAAGTGTTTATAAACAGTTTCTTCCACATCATATTTTAATAACTACTGTAATATTTGGAACCAAATAACCATCCTGGGTGGTCAGAAGATTAAATTAATTTAATGGCTCTAACTTTAATACAAGCTACAGAGGTATCATTTTGGTCAGAAGTTAACATTCATCATGAACATGAAAGCCATGGCGATATTGGGCTTATAATTATGATTTCTTTTAACTTAACTTTTTTTCTGGGAAAGAAGGCATTCTGACATTAAAACAGGACCACAATAATACACACAGAGTCAAAAAATATACAAAAACCCACTTACATTATTAATTCAGTGGTACTGAAAGGCCAAAATTTTCGTATAATTTGCCAAGCCCAAAAATTCTATCTTCCTGTTATTGATCATGGTTGACTACAGCTGGTATCTTATCTGTGCCAACATAAAAATATAATTCAGTTCGATATTATTTGCATAGCACGTTTAACATTAAACACTGACGCAAAGCAGCTTTACAGAAATAAGATTTATAGCATTGGCAGAATACATTTAAAAAATGAAAAAAAAAATTTAATATGTTTATGAACAGATGAACAGATTTATAGCCCAATCTCTTTGTCTCTAATGAGAAAGCCAGTGGTGATGGTGGCAAGGAAAAACTCCCTGAGATGACGTGAGAAATGAACCTTGACTTAAGAGGAAACCCATTTACATTTGGGTTATACTGGATACTGTATCATGACCATAAATAAATAAATCTCTGTTATATGGTCAAGGAGCATTTGGGTAACAGGAAATTAAGTGCAAGTAAAAGCAGTACTTTTGAAAGGTGATGAAATTTCTGGTGAATGAAGGTGTAAAACCGAATTTACGACATTTTCAGAAGTCTTCAGCGTCTCAGACGTGAGACAGGCAGTCTGAGCATGGTTTTGAGTGATGAGAGAAACTTTCTACACTGGTGGCATCCAAGCACTAATGGAATGCTGCGCCAAGTGCCGTAGTGTTAGTGTAGCAGGGAATTATTTAGAGAAATAAAGGGAGTTTTAAACTTTCATAACTGTGTTCTATGATTCTGCACAAAAAGTAAAAAAAAATTTTTATTTTGTATTTGAGTATTTGGTGCAAAACTGTTCATAGCATCTCAATCCCAGGCAAAAAAAGGTTCTTTAGCACTCACTGGATTGACCAACACAAGCATCAGGATAGGCATAGCAGGAGAGGCCCCAGATCCTCAAGATTTACAAATATCCAGTGAGTACTGTATTTTGTGAGAAGCTTGGAGATGGCTAACAAAAGAATCTGCTTCAAACAAATGATAGGTGTGCTGTATGTATCATTTTGACCCTGTACATACTTCATACTTGTAGCCCTGTGTTGATCACAAAGACCCCAAAATAAATAAAAAGAATTGCACAACCGTACAATCATTCTGCTCCAAAAAAAAAACCCCGGAAAAACTATTTTTTTATTGGCCATGATATTCCTGTTCATGATGAGAATATGTAACTGCATATATAAGTGCACTCATCTTTATGCAATTTTAAAATTAAATTAAGAATTGGATTAAAATGTTATGAATAGAGTATGTTTACAATTATTGTAAGAAAGGACTAGAAAAAAGTTTATATACTTTTGAGAGAAGGAAAAACAAGGGCAACTACAGTCTACACTAGGGTGATTATATCTATTATCGATCTGATAAAAGCGACCACACTGTGTTCTACAGAAGGAAATATGACTACAGTATGACTTTAGATTCTTGGTTGACAAAAGGGGAGCCTGGTGTGTTCTTTTGCTGTTGTATCTGAGATGCTTTTCTGGTCATCACGGTTCCTGTCAGCTTAAAAGAGTGTGCCTAATTTCCTTTGATATCTCACATCAATGAGGCATTTTTGTCTGCAGAAATGAATGGTTTTGCAGTATTAGGTGTAAACTCTAAGACGTATATGCATTTCTCTCCCATTTTTAACTTGGTGCTATCCAGATTTAAACTAGATCTGTAATTCAGGTCATGAATAAAACAGACCACAGTTTAGGGAGAAGTATGTGTTTCACAACTATATAGGTACAGTGTATATAAGCTTGTCAAACATATTGTTTCACTCTAAAATCTGTAACATATTTGGGATATATAGCTTCATTATGTAAAGTACCTTTTGTACATTCTACAACAATACTGAAAACTATGAAATAACACATATGAATTTGAAGTTCAGCTCTTTTGGAACAGTTTTTCCAAGAACAGTATGGAGAAGTGCATTTGCAAAACCCATCAAGCACGATGATGGAAATGGCTCCCATGATGACCATCCCGGGACAGTATGTAAAATGAAATAAAATCTAAATTAGAAGGTAAGTCCTTTTGACCGGTAGTGTATGATACAGTATGTACACCATACATAAGAAAAGACCGATGTATGCTAAATTAAAAAGGTTTCGCGGATTATTTTCCTTACACAGGGAGTGTAATAAGCATGAGTGCACAATGTTACGCACTTGTATGGTGACGATGCGTGGCAAAGGTTGGCGTGTGTTGGCCCCGCCTTCAATAGCGATACCCAACGTGCTGGCGCTCTTCGGTACTCGCACCAGAGTTGACATGGGCTCAAGAAGACCAGGCTGTCAGAATCACAGAGAGAAAGAGAAAGGCATGAAAAATACTGAATTGAGAAACGTCTGCAAGAGAGAGATAAACAGGTATAACATACTGCACACATACACATTTGGCTTTCGTAAACAGCCTTTGCCTTCTGAAATCTGACAACCGAAAGCACAAAATAATCCCATTCGCGATCATTTTAAAGGCGACAAGCTGCGCTTCATTCACAGCCATGTGTTCATCTGTAAAGCAGTATTCTAAGTGTGTACACATAAAGCGGAGCTCATTTTCAGTGTAGTGAGATAATTTTTTATGACAGATGAAATGGAAATAAAAAGAAATGAATGAGAAACAAATATAAAGCATGATAAAGCTTGATGTATCGAAGCATGATATTTTAACTCAAGTGCAAACAAACAAACTTTATGCAACAGTTCAGCTTAAACATCCATTTATTTTCTATTTTTGTTTTCTTACGGTATATGTGAGCTTTCTCACTCTCTCTGTTTCTCTCGGTCTCACCGGTTTCACAGTGCTGCCCTCCCCTCCCCCTGCACTCTCTCTCAGTGGCCGGGTTCGGGCAGGACGGGGACTGCTCTCTTTGCTGAGGCGTCCCGACTCTGCGATGTCCACGCCGCTGTCCTCGCTTAGTGTCTGACCGCTGTCAGAGAGCTGAGACAGAGTGGAACCTGCAGCACAGACACATACACAAGTCATTATCCACAGCAAAACGGAAGGATTCATCTGAGATATGATCTATCCATTTGGTCACTGAAGTCCAAGATCTCTATTAAGCTCTGGAAGAGTTATAAATTTATCATCCGAATAATCAGCACATCAACGTCGACAGCTGTTGCTATTAAGGATGGGAAAACCCAGGGACGGCCCGATACGATTTTACCATGATACCTAAGGTGCTGATTCGATTTGTATTGCGATTCTGTTAGTATCAAATGGCAAGTAATTCACGCCTATCACATGGGATGTTGTGCTGCCAGCCAATGTGTGAATAGTTCACAGCGTGCCAGCTGTAGGATTACAGACAAACTGCAAAATTTTGCCACCTCCAATGTAAACATATACATTACAAATCACTTCTGGAGTCAGTGTGGCGAGGCATGAATTTCAGAAAATGTTTGTATCTGATTCGTGATGCTGCATAAATTTGCACATTTAGAAGATTACCTAATGAAAACCATGACATCATCAAATTTTAAATCATATGATTTGCAGGAATTTCATCACATTTATATAAGGAATCCGCTATCAAATTTAAATAGCTTTTTGCTTTTTATTATGTTCACAGTATACAGCAGATGGCTTTATCTAGAGCAACTTGTGCTTTGAAGTCTCTATCAAAAACACTAATACTAGTCTACTGGATCACAAAATAAAAGTACTAATGTTAGTATTTTTTGAAGAAACTGTTTATCCTTATACTCTAAAATCAATTCAAGAATATGGAAAATGAAACACAACATAAAAAAATGAATAATTAATTGGCACTGTATAAACAGAAGACGAGCTCAGTGTATGAATTTAAATTTCCATGGGGGGCACTGCAGTTATTGTCTTTAATGTCCAACAAATAGCATTTTCACCGAGCCATTTTTGAAGCTCTACAAGGGCCAAAGAGGCAACTTGGCAATCGTGCAATGAAATAAAAATTCAATAATTAGTTATTCTTATTACATTTTTAGGCCCACTAAATTGTTTATAACTAAACAATTCTTATGTCATGTATTAGGCGAGCTCCAATTTGCAGTTGTTGCAAGAACAACGGTCTGGTGTTTTGGTGTGAATATAAAAAATATTCTCATATTTGGTTATTTCTGTATTCCTCATCTGAAAAAGTTACAAAACTCCGTGCATTTTGCTGTAAGATTTAGCAATTCAGCTTCATACCTCTTTTAATTTCGCTGCCCAGTCAGCATCATGTAAATTTCATGGACACAGACATAGAGCTACAACTACGTACATATGATGCATGCGCATGGAGCGAAGTCTCGTGACATGCAAAAACGGTCCTGCACAGAACATATGTATGTACAGTATAAAGCACTAGTAGAACATTGTGGCAGGCTGACTGCATGCGAATCAAGGAAGCAGGAAGCAAAGAAATTCCACCCACACTACATGTGCTGACATAGTGCTGGGAGGAAGCCGAGGATTCAATAGAATCTTCACACAGCGGTTTTTGCCATATGTTTTCTATACTGCATGAAGTAATTATAGATATCTGGCATCACTGCTGGCTAGTAAGGTATGGGTTAAACGTATGGGTTAAAGTGCGACACAGTGTTAGCGGTTGGTGATATTACCTATAAATATACAAATATATTTAGATCATTTCTATGACATTTTTTTTCAAAAGGGCACCAAGGCACTATAAGAAAAGGGTACAGCAAATGATTGCCTCCGTGCGTTTCTGATATTAATAGAGCATTGAGGCAACTGGTCAAGGCATGACGACAAAATGCCATTGTTGCCGCAGTGAATTTCACACCCTGAGGGCTGGCCTGTCCACAAAAGGGCCATAAGCTGTAAACAACATCTGACTTAGTGCTCTCTATTTATTATTAATATAATACATTATTCATTCATTCATTCTTTCATTCATTCTCTATAGTGCAAATCCTTTCTAGGGTCATGGAGGGGGCTGGATCCTATCCCAGGGAACCTACGGCTCAATGTTGGGTACAAGTTGGAAGTCATTGCAGCCCACAAGAAAACTCAATCACAAACTATGGGCAATTTGTAAACACCAATCGACCTGCTGAAGAAGAAACAGGAGTAGGAAAAATTAGTACCCCTATTTTTATTTTAAGTGTTTTTGACTTTTTCATCTGTTGCGGTTGATAGTTGCTGGTCTTAGTATTAGGCAAATACAACCTCAGACCAACAACAACATACTGTATAACCATGCAATTATTTATTGAAGGCAAAAAATAAACATACATGTATGTCAGCAATACAAAGTACCCCCTATGATCCAATTCCTTGTACAGTAGATCCACATTCAACTTGGTAGTTGTTTCCTACAGTATATCACAGTCTCTCATCTTATTGTAAAGGAGTTTAGGCCCCTTCTTCTTTACAACATTGCTCCAGTTCATTGAGGTTTTTGGGCATTCACTTATGCACTGCTCTCCTAAGCTCACACCATTTCATGGTGAAACCTGGACTTTCCAAAAACCTTAATTGTCTTATGTGAAAGCATGCTGAAAGCAGATTTACAGTGCATGACTCTTTTTTGCCTCAAGCTTTAGTTATTGGACACATTTGCCTCCTACTACTGTATACTCTGGTATACAGCGGAGTTAATGGTCGATTCAATGACTGCAAGGTGCCCAGGTCCCGTGGGTGCAAAATAAGCCTAAATCATCACCCCTCCTCCGCTCTGCCTAACAGTGGGTATGACAACTCTAATTTGGGTTCATCTGTTCATACGACATTGTTCCAGAAGTTTAGTTCCGATGCAGTTTTGCAAACCGCAGTCGTGCTTCCATGTTCTTTTTATATAGAGTAATCTTTCTCCTGGCACCCTTCAAAACATCCCCATACTTGTTCAGTCTTCTTCTAATTGTGCTTTCAAGAATTTCAACATTTAACATGTTTAGTAAGGCTGTTAGGGTCTGAGATATAGCTCTTGAGTTTTTTTGTATTCCTCTGAGCAATTCACGGTCTGAGGTGAATGTGCTGGGATGTCCACTTCTTGTGAATAATCTTTCTCACTGTAGAACGTTGAGCTCCAAATAGTTTAGAAATGGATTTATAATCCTTTTTAGATCAATGTGCAGCAACAATTGCTTCTCTAAGGACATTGCTTATGCCTTTCCCTCTTGGCATTGTTTTAACACACACTTGAATGCTCTAGACCAGAAAACTGCTTGAGTATCTGGATACAACTTAGCCTCTTAAATCCAGTGGAAGCAGTAAAGGGGTACTTCATATTGCCCATGGTTTTTTTTTTTTTTTTTTGGCTTCATTAAAAAAATAATAATAGTGGCATCTTGAAAAATGTTATATGTTGTTCGTCTGATGATGTATTTGCCTAAAATTAAGACCTCCTATGATCAGCAGATTTTGAGTATGTTTTTGAGGTTATGGTACTCACACACACAAATAAAGGAGGGGGTACTAACTTTTGCACATGTTTGTAAGTGGGGGAAACCCAATATTGAAAACCAAAGACTTTCTCTTGTGCCTCAGCACTTACTACCCAGTAAAAATCCTCAGGGTTAATTTTAATCACTTTTAGAGTTTATCTGAGTCCAACTGGATTCATAAAAACACTCTCAGGTGTTGAGTCTAAGTATTTGGGTTCTGTCTGACACTGTCTATGTACTAAAATAAAATAAAAAAAACAGAGAGGCAAACATTAAAACTACCTCAAGCCTGTACTTCCTCAATACTGTGCACCATAAATAACTAACATTCATTTAAAAGGCACCTGATGTGTCCAGCAATTTGTAATGACTTTTTCTTTCTTGACTACTTTAATATGCGCATGCAGTAAAGAGTAAAGATCATATAAACCAATAACATCATCAATAAACAATCAGCCAACAGCATGTTTTATCCCCTGCCTATGCCCTGCTATCAATAAGCAAACTCCTGAGCTAGATGATTCAATGATCGTATTTTTTTAACCAGAAGCTATGTGCTACTTCTTCTTACCTCTGCTTTGGGGAAGCGGTCTGACCTCGTTGACATCAGGCTCTCCGTTGGGCCTGTGTACCTCCACCATGACAAAATGCTGGGTGGAGGCTGGGGAAGAGGGAGCGCTTTGGGGTTTTTCTGGATTCGAGAGTGGAGGAGGAGCACAGGGAGCTGGGACTGCTGGTGCTGGAGGCGGTTTCAACCTGTTGGGGGACTGAACACGTGGGAAAGGACCAATCGAGTGCTGACTCACCATGGAGAGCTGAGCCAATGGAGGCTCCTTTGGAGGGTTTTTGGATTGTGTGTAGTCCTTGGTTGGTGAGTGGGAAGGGGTAGGGATGTGTAGGTCAGAGTTAGAGGAATCAGACGGAGGGCGTTTGCTGGGGGCGGGTTTACGGCTGGGGCGACGCTGTACGCGAGGGGGAGGAGGGGGCTTGAAGGAAGGTGGGGGTTCTGATGTTGACCCCATTTCATCCTAGGATGGAAGAACAGGGCATCGGACGTTAAACTAATTAATGTACAAAAGTTCTAGAATGTGTCTTACATCAGTCTCAGATTATTTCATGACATAAAAATCATTCAATTATCCAGCACAAAACTCTTTTCCAAAATACGAGGGCTTGCTCATTCATGCGTGGGTAAAAACAAGAAATAAAATTAAACAAAGTGAAAAATGAAGGAAAACAAAGCAAAAAGCATGAGCAGAAATTGAATGGATGGAGTGACTGGAGAGAGAAACTAATCAAAGGCGTGAATGGGAGCTGTCTGAGTGGTGTTCCAGGCCCTCAGAAATCACTGGAAAACTCCAGTCGAACAAATCCGGGCCTGAAGGTGTCTGTTGCCATGGAAACAGCTGTGACGAGGTTTATTGGTTTTCATTAGAGGTCTTACCCACCTTTACAAAAGAGCACCTGTCTCTCGTTCTTGGCCCTCATAATACAGGAAGTCAAGAAACACCCACGCAGACCGTGTCATTACATAGATATACGAGAGGTTTTCATCTAATCATGATCTACCACACATGTAGTCAAATTGCCTCAGTCAACGATTTTGTTTTTGATTTTTGATTATTTCCTTTAAATATGAAAAAAATGAAAGCTTGTAATCTAAGAAGAGTTATATATATATAAGGGGCGGGGGCATCAATAAATGATTATATTGCTAGGCAGGCAAGTTATTTTTAACTTAAACTATAACTCTACAGAAATATGGCTTGATTGCACATGGACGTAGCTAAGAAACAGAACATGACGGAACATGCTGTTATAGGAAAATAATCAGGAGGTGGGCGGTGAATAAAGCACGAAGCACACTACAAGCAAAGCATTACCACCCTAAAAATGATTATTTTCCAATAATGCCATGTCCTTAAACAGTTTGTTCTTTTACCAATCATTACACATCTTTATGTATTAATGAACAAAATATCACATTTTAACTGTTAAAAGTAAGATTTTCTATTGCGGGAGTTTAAAGTTCCTGTTATCACTAATATTGTAGCATCTATAAGAATCATTCCCTCCTGGGCTTCTGTTTAAGGTAATGAGACAAAGCCTCAAGTGTATCATGTTACTAAGAAACACAAAGTTCAGAACAATAACTGCCAAAGTGCCAACACTGGAGACCCCTACCATAGATTTGACATAAAATAAATACCTCTTTACATAATGCTTCATCATATCAATGACAGTTTTTAACTAACAGGCAGTGTACAGTCACATTAAAACCTGGAGGGATAGTGCTGGACCATCAACTTCTCAGAAGAAATGTGGTTGGAAAAAAATTCTTGACTGTGATCAAAGATCACTTAAATGCTTGGTGAAGGTGCACTGCAGAAAAACTGACAATATAAAGCACAGCTATGTTTACGAGCATTTTCACTTGACTTCGGTTTGCTAGGGAGTATAAGTATTGAACTTTGGAGCAATGGAAAAAGGTCAGGTGGTCTGCTGAGTTCAGAGTGACCCTATTCCAGAGTAATATGTGTATCAATGTAAGCAGGGAAGCACATGAAGTGATGCACCCATTATGCATACAGTAGTGGCCACTGAACAAACCTCTGGAAGCAGTATTATGATCTGGGGTTGCTTCAGTGGGTCAGGTCTAGGCTCCTCAAATTGTGAGAGTTGTTCTGAGTATCATTTCCACAAGTGAATTGGACAAACATTGCATGCTGCAATCAAAACTAAATTTAAAGCTAAAATAAAGTCTTGATTTGGAAGGATCAGTGCTGCCATTCTGGAAAGCCGCCAATCGGACTGAAGAATCTGCCAGCACTGTGGTATAAATGTTAACAAAAATCTGGCTTTTCTGTATGAAGCCTTTTTTTGAACATCTATGTGCACCTTTTTATCAGTGCATACAAAAAAGTACAATTCACCAAAATGACATTATTAGATATACTGTAAATCACCCAAGAAGGGCTTTGTCAAGAGGTTTATTATGCCTTATTAATAAACGATATTCTACCGTTTAAACATCCGAGTACAGTCTACTGACAGAATTCCACAGCTGCCCTTGAGTTTCCATTACAAGCGACTTTGCGGACATGCAACTTCAATTACAATAAAAATTACAAATCAGCTTTGCATGTTTGCTACAGATGTGGTAGATAGGATACTGAGTGAAAATTTTCTTTTTACTTCTGCAAAAGAATCACAGTGCTAACAGCATTGCACTATTACTGGCAAGACTTTTTCGGGATCAGCTTTCATACCTCACATTGTTTAGATGTGTAATTACTGCAGAAATGAGTTGGCATAGATTTTCTACCAGAGCCCTGTGGCCTATGTGGTTGTTCTTAAACCGTATTGTGTGGCTCACCAGAGAGACGTCCGGAAGGGCATTTCTACTCTCCTGGGCATCTTCCCCATTAGTTTCCACCGCACTGTCATTCTGGGGAAGAGAGTGAAAGCATAAGTCGAAAGAAGTTTAAAAAACATCTGAACATCGAATGTGCAGTTCAAACTGTATTTTGCTGAGTTTCCACATATTTTGGCGGAACAATCATCAAAATGGTGCCTTTAGGTCCTGTTTAATATGCAAGTTCACTCTTATACTGTACATTCATGGCCGGTTCTGTCTATCGTACACAAACGCCCCAAAAACAGAACCCTGATTAAGATTAAAAAGTGCCTAGAATGGCAGGGAGGTCCTGGGATTTGCTCATCACTGCCGAGTGAGTATACACTTTGCAGTTCTCCTCATTAATGCTCTCCCCAAGCAAAACAAAAACCCCATCAATTACCTCTAATTGCTTGTTCAGCGCGAGTATAGAAAGCACTCCTGGCTAATTCATTTGCAATTAGCTTCAAAGACCTGTCTTTTGAAGTAGGTAGATGTTTGCTTGATTTTATGGTAATGTTCCTTGTGGACCTTTTAATTAAAACAGACCTTCGGATGACACTGGTGTCACTGGAACCCTCTCATGGTACAAAGGTTTCTCCAGTTCTTCAAATGATTGTGTTATTTTCTTCTTGGAATGACATGTGCGATCTTACATAAACAGTAATGGATAGTTTAAGACGTTGTCTTAAAAACATTCACATGCAAACAAATCAGGTACAAATGCACTACTTTACCAAAAATTGCTGACAGAGG
Organism: Clarias fuscus; assembly: GCA_030347435.1. NCBI lineage: Eukaryota > Metazoa > Chordata > Actinopteri > Siluriformes > Clariidae > Clarias > Clarias fuscus. Next base: position 25,637,142 of record CM059212.1, read on the forward strand.
TTTATAGCGGGGGTCGTCTGATAGTAAACTGTGGCCTGGATGCGGCCTAAGAAAGGTTTTTCATCGGTAGCAGAGCTGATAAAAACATGGGTGCAATTTAGAGACTTTAATTTTTTTTACATTTTGTGTACAGGAATTGTTATAATTGTTATATTCTTATAATTTTATGTTAATTCAATATTAGTATGCCTGTTGATATTTCTTTTCTACAACACTTAATCCATTAATGTATTATTATAATAAATCTAATAATATTAACTATAATAATAATAATAATAATAATAATAATAATGGTTTCATTAATTTACTTGGTCCAGCATGCCTGTATTTACTGTAACTATACTGGGACATTAAACTTTTTCTATCACTCAACTCAGTAAAAAAATAAATAAATAAACAAGCAAAGAAATCAATATGATTTTTTTTTTTTACTGTAACACTTTTGTATAAAGGCAATAATCACACTCACAATTGTGCAGTTACATTAAATATCAGAATAGTTATTATTAGCTACAGCTGAATCATGGTGTTGCCAATATTTATATAAGATTTATATAATATTTACACAATTGCTTGTGTGATTGTGTCCAGCTAAAAGTTTTTTTGTTTCTTTGCAAAGTCTGAATCATTGTATATGCACATCTCTAAGTCTCTTTATTGTGTTCTTTATCTCCTTTTTTATTGCCATGCTTGCCTGTTTTTAAGGACTCTGGAATGCTGACTATGATCACTCAAAAGCCCTAAATAGATAGACTGTTTTACTGATTTCTGCGTAAACAAACGGAAACACCTCTTTAAAAATGTACAAAATAAAAAAACAAGATTCAAATCCAAATTTTATATCTTGTTGGCTAAAATACTGTATATAATAGGTAACAGGTTAAATGTCCCCGTTTCAGATAATACATCTTATAATATACGCGTCTAAATACAATACATAATAAAAAAAGCAATACAATGAAACATTACTCCAGTTAATAACTGATCCGAAATAAAACATTCAGTTCGCACTGATGCATTTAGATTCAGGCCAAATTCATTTAAAGTTACATAATAGGAGATTTTTCAGAGGACAGACAGAGGGCTTTGTACTTTTCTGCTTCTTGGTAATGTGACAAGCTGTGTTTTCGAGTGTGTTTGTGATCATTCAGAGAGAAAACAGTATTTTAACAAACAAGTGTTACAACTTGATTCCCTGTTGAAAATTTGTTTAAAAAACACCTGGCTGTAAATATCAGAATTCCTTATGCATCCCACCTTCTTCACTCCTCCCTCTCTTAATCTTGTGTACGAAATTGTTGTGCACTGAGTAAGCCCAGGTCCTCGACCTGTCCACAAAGCCCAGCTAAGCTCCAGTGGAGCAGAAAGCTAGAAGATTCCCGTTAGAAGTATTTTTTTTGGCAGAAAGCCATGCAGGCTGTGACAGATGTGCGCTCTGCTTTTTTTTTGCCTTCGAGGGCCACGGAACTCTGACTGCCAATCTGATCAACGTGTGTAGGTCTCAGAAGAAAGTGTTCTGCCAAGGATGCACTTCACTGTTGCTAATGCTGTTTAGATTTCAGATTGGCAGCTTGTACAGAGGTCCAAACACATCAGACCAATGAGCAGGGGAAGAGATAACAAACTTAGAAAAATATGCTCGATGACATTTGGAGACAATCTTGCTTACATGGACAGACCTACAGTAATAAGCCCTACTATACTGTAGAGATAAGGATACTTTATTGTCAGCGCACCATAGTTATACAGTAATCATACAAAAAAAGTTCATTGCCCTTTAAGATGCAGATCAAATCATGAATCCTCAGGGCTAACACTAATAAAATAAAAACTAACACAGATAAATGCAAGGAAACACTTGTACACGTCTTAAAATCCAGGCAAAGTATGCAAACAGACTATCAGAAGAAGAATTCTTAGTTACTCTAGGGCAAAGATGTTTCTTTATCTCTGCTGGGTGAGAACTCAAGAGATTAGCAAGGGGTTTAGGATTCTCATAGCCTGTGAGAAAAATTATTAATTAAAGTTAAAACCGAGTTAAAATTTTAGGCTTTGAAACTGTATGGAAGAAGGATAAAGAGGTTATGGCAGGGGTGGGTGTTGTCCGTGGCCATGTTGCTGACATTGAGAGGGCAATTTTTTCTTTGTGAATTTCCTGAATTGTACTGAGATGGCGCTTGGATTATGCACTCTGCTGTTATGATTTTCCATTCCATTGCCTTGTGTATGATCCATACGAAGTAGAGATCTAAAGCACACAACAATGGTGCTCTGGTAGAAGGTAGTCAGGAGGGATGATGGGAGACTTGCTCATTTCAGGAGCTAAAGGAAATAGGGGCTTTGATGCACTTTTTTGCCTGTAGCAGTAATGTACCTCATGCAGACATATACCTAGAAACTTGGTTCTATCCACTTTCTCCAACATGGTACCAGTACCCAGCCAACACTGTGGTTGAGGCTTCTGCTGGTTGCCTAAACCATTAACATTTCTCTGGTCTTGGCAACACAACAGCCAGGTTATTTGAGCTGGTCTAGGTAACCAGCTCCTTCACTTCTGGCATGTGAGCAGATTCCTCTTTTTGACTCATTAAACACTGCCATTTTTATATAATGAGCAAATTTCTGAATTTTGTTAGAGCTGTACCTAGAAAATCAAACATAAGTAAACTAGGTGATAACAGAGGGGTGAGCACTGAGATGCTGTTACCGATCATCATCGCCCTTAGTCCTGCAAGAAGGCATGAATCCATGGAGTCCTAAAGCTAAGAAGCTTTAGTTGGATGATGGTATTAAAAGCAAACTTTAAATCCAGAAAGAACATAGGTGTCTTTACTCTCCAGGTGGATGAGTAATGTGTGGAGCAGAGTGAAGATCATGTCCTACATGGATTGGTTGGGGTGAATGCAAACTTGAGGGCATCTTGCATGCTAGAGGGCTATATTTAGTGTGCCTGGAGATCACCAGGTCAAAGCACTTCATAATTGTAGATATGAGGGAAATTCAACAGCACTTCACATTTGTCATTGTGGTAAATGAGATGAAAGGGTAGCAAACTTAACACCAGTAGACAGGGTGAGAATTTTTTTTTCTCGTATACTGTATATCAGCTTGCTAAGAAGTTGGGATCAGAAGTGGCTGCTGCCCTAAGCAGCATTACCAAAGTAGTCCTGTAAGGCTGATGTGCCTCCTTGTAGCCAGATTCAGATCAGTTTCTGACAAGGTTTTATCCCTTCAACACAGAGGTAAACTGTAAGCTGGAGTCAGCTTACTTAATTTTTAATAAGAGTTACCAGCATGAGGGGAGGGTGTACATGTAATTTTATAAGACCTACAAACTCTAGTGTAATTCAAGTCTCTTGTTGAAAATTCCATGTATTGGTAGAGTTCACATATTGCCTCCTACTGTATGTGTTCACACAGGGGAAGATATAAACCACCATAGCCACAATCAAAGTGAACACCATCGGTAGATAAAAGACTCAGCATTTACTGCATCATGAACAGGTTTATATAAGGGCAGTGGTGGCTCAAATTGTCAAGGCTGTGGGTTACTGGGTTCCTGATGGGAAGGTTGGGGGTTCAAGCGCCAGCACCACCAAGCTGCACTATTGAGCCCTTGAGCAAGGCTCTTAACTCTTATCTGCTGAAGGGGTGCTGACTAACCCTGAAAAAAAAAAAAAAAAAAATTTCACTATGCTGTAAGGTAAAATGTAATCTTTTACTATAATCTCTCAGGTCTATCGTAAAGCTAAGAAATATCACTTGCTGTTGTTGTGTCTTTTATTTCTGATTCTTTATCTGTGCTAAGTGCACGTATACAATAGATGTGGGATAAACTGTAGACAAAAGGTTTAAAAAATTGTGCATTCATAGAAAACACACACACATACGCAGATAGGTGACAAATTAAAGCAAAAACCACTGGCTCGGTTTTGTTGGATGATTCATTTCGCTGGCATGGTCTGCCTTCATTTTTCCCCTTAGAGAGAAGTGGCCGGGCCAATCAATACTAAGTTCTTCTAAATGGTCTTGATTCCATGACACAGCAGTTCTATTCTGATGGGAGTAATTTCTTCCAGGATGACTCCGCCCATGAAGATGAATGTAAATTAATGTAAATTGTTTAAATCATATGCTATGGCCTTCACTGACATCCCAAATGTCAAATCAATTGAACACCAAAGCTAACTTTAACTAACAAAAACACCACTTAAGCCTAAAGTAACCAAACATGGAACTTCATTTTTTCTTTTTAATTTGTCTCCCATTTTTTTAATATATATATAGCTTGTACAGCTATATACATTTATGAAGGAAATTAGATGCATAGCACAGCTATAAGGCATGAACATAATAATTAGTCATGCCATTGCATGATATTTTCTTAAACGTTAAAATATAGCCGTATTAAGCTGGATGCGTTTTACTTGACAAGGCACGGCATTCTCCGTGATTTTAATTCAGCACACAACAGCTGTTCTGACAAGTCTGAGAAGTTATAATTTCCTAAAGCAAATGACCTTCGGGATTTTACGGTTCATCTTGACCTTATGGCAATGTAATAGCTGAAACTGATAATGGACAGGGCTCTGTGGTTTGCTGCTTTTATTATAGAGTGTCATGTACATCCAGGCGAACATGCTCAAAGTCACAAAGTGCACCTTTCCAATCTCTTATTGTTTTTGTTTTGGCTTCGTGTCACTAGTGTGTTACTTGATTGTGCTCAACCTGTTCTGTGTTTCAGCTTAATTAGTTTGTGTATTTGCCTCCTGACAGGTTTCTTCTTACCGTGTTTCAGTGTTGTCTAGGATTCCTCAAAATAAATGCACTGTACATTACACAAACTGTACATTTCCCCTGATGTTTAGGTGCTAATCAAGAGTACACTCTTTTAAAAAAATCTTTTGTGTAGGTCATATACTGTACTTCTAATTACCTATAAAAAAGTGTTAAAAAAAGCAGGTGAGTAACCTATGAATTATGTGATCAATGCAAGAGGGAACACGACATACCGGTAAAAAAAAAAAGTGAATTGAAGCTGAAATCCTATTTTGAACAACTGTGTAAAATTAGGTTTATTAATCACTATTAGGACTATAAAAAAATTTAAGACTGTATGAAAGACTTTTAACATCAGCCACCATTCAAATACATTTCAAGTTTAATAGTACTGTATCCTTTTACCCCTGCTTTAACCTCTATTTTTCTTGTGCCCGAAAGCCATGCCATCCATTACCCCTTCTCCATCAAAGTGAACCAGGTGTCTGGTGCTAGTGCCCATTCAGAGCTGGTTCAATTGCAAACCTCCTAAGAACTGGTTTTGTTTTTCCGTGGCATAGAGAGTCACGTCATTAAGTCAATGCAGTTGTCTGTGTATGTCTCTACGTTCCCAGTAATGCTAGCACCAATGCTAGTGGCAAAAAAAAAAAAAAAAAGCTGGCGGTAAGCACAACCACAACAAAATGGTGAACTGCCACATGGCTTTGCGAGCAGTTCTCCTGGATTTGCAAGTCTACTTTTAGATCAAGCCATGATTACTAAAAATCATTTGAGCTGTCCATTGCATTTTGAGTGCATTTTTAAAGATGGCGGTCACAGACTTGTAGTTGGTCATGACAATCCCACCCCTCAGCATCTGAGGTAAGTGGTTCTTTGTTCTACCCAGCAAAGGGGTACATTATCCCTTAATTAATTAACAGTGGCGACAGGTGTACTTGTGTAAGTCAATGGCATGACCAATGGAGAACCAACACCTAGAAGGAGCAACCAATTAGATTACCAAACAAGAGCACAGTAATATCTCAAAATAGTCTTTATGTTTTATGCTGTTGTTTTGTGGTACTGTACGTTTTCATCTGGCACAACATTATGAATAACGTATGTTCTTGAGAAGCAATTCTAGGAATACCTTTAGCAAATTTTAAAGCTGCATTAACACTAGTCAAAAGTAAGTAAGCACTAGTCAGATGTGGGTAAATGTAGGAGCTCAGTAAATGCTGTGTACGTACGTGTAGCCTCCACTACAGCCCTGATTAATGGTACCTATGGTTCATTTATGTACCTTAATTTATTTTATAAGAGCAGGAGAAAATATACACTTTTAGGCACAATGCCAGAGACAAGGAAATTTGGTGCCTTCATTCCTGATAGTGCATAAGTACCAATCTGAGCAAATTATACAGATACTTTATCATTCCTGAATCAGCCAAATCCCCTACTAATTATATTACCGAACATCCTCAGGTAAAACTAATCCGGCTTGAGTAGTGGTTAAATGTGTGCAATGTGTGTTTTTTAGAGAGAGAGAGAGAGAAAGAGAAAGATAATAAAACAAATGAGACACAAAAATAATATTTAAACAGAAGACAGAATATAGTGTCATGTGTATATGAAGGTATGTTTTTACAGTATATACACACGTGGACAAAATTGTTGGTACCCTTCGGTCAATGAAAGAAAAACTCACAATGGTCACAGAAATAACTTTAATCTGACAAAAGTAATAATAAATAAGAATTCTATGAATGTTAACCAATGAAAGTCAGACATTGCTTTTCAACCATGCTTCAACTGAATTATAAAAAAAAATGAACTCATGGAACAGGCCTGGACAAAAATGATGGTACCCCTAACTTAATAGTTTGTTGCACAACCTTTTGAGGCAATCACTGTAATCAAACGATTCCTGTAACTGTCAATGAGACTTCTGCACCTCTCAGTGGGTATTTTGGCCCACTCTTCATGAGCAAGCTGCTCCAGTTGTTCCTGGTTTGAAGGGTACCTTTTCCAGACAGCATGTTTCAGCTCCTTCCAAAGATGCTCAATAGGATTGAGGTCAGGGCTCATAGAAGGCCACTTTAGAATAGTCCAATGTTTTCCTCTTAGCCATTCTTGGGTGTTTTTAGCTGTGTGTTTTGGGTCATTGTCCTGTTGCAAGACCCATGACCTGCGACTGAGACCCAGCTTTCTGACACTGGCCAGCACATTTCTCTCTAGAATCCCTTGATAGTCTTGAGATTTCATTGTACCCTGCACAGATTCAAGACACCCTGTGCCAGATGCAGCAAAGCAGCCCCAGAACATAACAGAGCCTCCTCCATGTTTCACAGTAGGGACAGTGTTCATTTTTCCGTCTGTGAACATAGAGCTGATGTGCCTTGGCAAAAAGTTCCATTTTTGTCTCATCTGTCCATAGGACATTCTCCCAGAAGCTTTGTGGCTTGTCAACATGTAGTTTGGCATATTCCAGTCTGGCTTTTTTATGATTTGTTTTCAACAATGGTGTCCTCCTTGGTCGTCTCCCATGTAGTCCACTTTGGCTCAAACAACGACGGATGGTGCGATCTGACACTGATGTTCCTTGAGCATGAAGTTCACCTTGGATCTCTTTAGAAGTCTTTCTGGGCTCTTTTGTTACCATTCGGATTATCTGTCTCTTTGATTTGTCATCAATTTTCCTCCTGCGGCCACGTCCAGGGAGGTTGGCTACGGTCCCATGGATCTTAAATTTCTGAATAATATGTGCAACTGTAGTCACAGGAACATCTAGCTGCTTGGAAATGGTCTTATAGCCTTTACCTTTAACATGCTTGTCTATAATTTTCTTTCGAATCTCCTGAGACAACTCTTTCCTTCGCTTCCTCTGGTCCATGTTGAGTGTGGTACATACCATGTCATCAAACAACACAGTGACTACCTGGAGCTCTATATATAGGCCCACTGACTGATTACAAAATTGTAGACACCTGTGATGCTAATTAGTGGACACACCTTGAATTAACATGTCCCTTTGGTCACATTTTCAGTATTTTCTAGGGGTACCATCATTTTTGTCCAGGCCTGTTCCATGAGTTTATTTTTTTAAATAATTCTGTTGAAGCATGGTTGAAAAGCAATGTCTGACTTTCACTTGTTAACATTCATAGAATTTTTTTTATTATTACTTTTGTCAGATTAAAGTTATTTATGTGACCATTGTGAGTTTTTCTTTCATTGACCGAAGGGTACCAAAAAATATGTCCACGTGTGTATGTTGGTGGAAACCAAAGGTCCTCACAAAGAACGTTTGAAACATTCTGACGTAAAAGGGACTTTCGGTTGCTCCTCATGAGAAAAAAAACTAATTAAAACACACAGACACACACACACACACACACACACAAACAAAGAGCTTAAGGGTTTCCTTTTGGCTACTGAGGTTAGGATCAGGGTCAGAGTTAACTTTAGGCATATCATTAATTAGCTGTATTAGTAAGTATGTTCATCTAATATGCTCACAACGACAGTAAGATACGCATGCATGTGTGTGTGTGTGCATACTGATTGTGTGTAAGATTGCATGAGAAGTGGAAAGAATTAAGTCAGGCCACTGCAAACAGGTCTGTATACTGTACGTGTCCTACCTCCATCATATCAATCAACCACAGCAGTCGCTCCTAATTGGACGCAGAGGGAACACTGGGTGTTAAACAGTGTCTGAAATCCAGGATAAAGTACTCCAGGCTATACAATTCAGCAGGAACTCAGCGCTTGTCTATCTGTTACACCCACACACTCTGCACTATTCTGAATCACTTCTTAGAGTTTGACCAGCTAACACACTGAGACACACAATCACTACAATAAACAGGATGGATTTAACCAGTGGAGCCAAACACCTCTCTCACATAACACAGACTTTAGCAAATATTTCATAGGATACATGTGTTATTTACTTACAGTACACATTGTATGTGAGGATGAGTCAAAAATTATTTGCACTTCGTCTGTAGAATTCATTTTAATTAATAAAAAAAAAGACAAATAATTTTGCGACATAATTTCCTTGCTTTTTAATACACTTCCATCTTTCAACAAGCTTTCGTATTCCCTCATTTAAAAAAAACAAAAAACAAAAAAAACGTATTAGGTTGCGCTGCAAGCCACAAATGCACCGCTGTCTTCACAAGTGCATTTTCGTCGTTGTAGGGTTGCTTTCAGGGGACCAAACAGGTTAAAGTCTGATGCAAAATCTAGACCATAGTGAGGATGTTTTAACACAACAGAAAAGTTTATTCCAAAGTGTCTACAGCGTGGGCAGATGTGCATTGTCATGTAAGATAACAGTGCCCTCTATAGCAGTAGCAGTCCTCACATTGTAACGAGCACTGTTGATTGTTGAACCTTTTTTCTGATAATGTTTCTGGAAAATACTGGCCTTTGAGAATCCCAGCTGATGGTTGGCTTGGACTTTTTTTGTGATCGGCGATTGAGGTTGTTTCCGTTTACTCTCAGGTTCGTAGTGATGAGTCCACATCCCCGTACCAGTAATGATTACCTTTAACCTTCCTTAAGAGCATCAGTCCGAATTTTGTTTGCACATATCCCAAATTTCCTGTTCATGCTCCTCCGTGAGCTGTTTTCAGGTATACCCTCATACCACAAAAAAACAAATCACTGCACGCTGCTCTTCTTTCGTGCAAATCACAAGCGACTCATCCATTTTTGCTCGCACAACAGTTACAAATGAGCTGATGTATCACGTTCACACCTGCACAGCAGTGACTGGGGAGACGCTGAATGGAAAGCGCTGAGAAGACAGTGCGGCCGACAGAGGTTTTATCATATTTGGAGTGCAGATAATTTTTGACTCACCCATGTACTACTCTCATCATGGGATCCAACACTCACACACCCACATAGAGGTCCTCATACCCGTGCAGAGCTGAGCGTAGTACTGGTCACATAGCTGCCTGAGGAGGAGGCCAGGGTGTCGGGGTAGGACACCATTGAAAAGGAGTCTGTGTGTAGTGCTGCTCCACCTGCAGCTCCCTGTCGGGCCTTCAAAGCTTCGATCTCCCTGCGGAGCACCAGTGCATCAAAACATTCCAGATCCTGTGCGCTGACCAGCCCCCGCATCTCAGACAGCAGTGAGAACTGCAGCCAAAACACACACACACACACACACACACACACACACACACACACACACACACACACACACACACACACACACATATATGTGCACACAGATATGTTCGAGATGGCTGAAAAGCAATAAAAGCACTTTCTTAAATACTGTAAGTGCACTTGTGTAACTTAATTTAATTAATATTTGATTTAATTTTCATTTTTTTTGTTGTGGCAAAACTCTAACAAAAAACTAAAATTTTCTGTGTCACCTTGACTTCAAGATGGCTGACAAAGCAGTTTTAAGCTAAACGTTCGTGTTTGCATTTCCTTGTCATCACTGTGCACAGTATCAAAAGAAGATAGGAGAGTTTGATGTGGTTTGAAGTGAAAGTGTTATGATGTGGACTAGAGGTTATATGACTAGCACCTTGGACAAAGTGCTGTCCATCATGTCCGGCACCAGTCACCTGCTGTATGCAGCTTTTGCCCAGCAGAAGGACATGTCCATTGGTCGACTTCTATCACAGAGCTCCTACCAAAGAAATCCTTTGTTCCCAGGGCCAGACACTTCTTTAAGGTGCTTGGGGACACGAATGGTCCCTCAGCCACTACTCATTCTTATTTATTCATGCAGGTCTCCTCTCATAAGAGACATCTACCACTCATCATGTACCCTAATCTACACTGACCTTCATTACCTCTGTGTGTCTTTCTTGCACTACTCACTTTTTGCACTGCTGGCACTTTTAATGACTATATCTCAGTTTTTGGACATCTCAATTTGCCCTATTCACTGATCATGCATCCTAATTTCCGTATATTTTGCACATATTCACCTTGGTCTTATTACATAAATTTCTTTGTCTATTGTATATTATACTATATATGCATAGTTTGACAATCTTGCTAGTGCTACTACATGTCTATTGTATTACTATCCTTGCTACTGAATTTCTTTCTGGATCAATAAAATAGGTAAGTTAGTAAGTAAGTATCTATCTGTTTATCTATCTACTATGTATTGTCATGACGTACACCTAAATCTTTTGTTGCTCCTCGATCACTCTGTAGACTCACTAGGTAGGCGGTCTACCCTTCTGCAGGTGTGCAAAGGGCTGGGCTGCCAGATCGAGCATGGCTGGTGAATTATCTTCATTAATAAATCGCAGGCTTTCTCCGCGCTATAAAAACGAGGCGGGAGTTAAGCTTGAAGTCCAAAAGTCTACAGAGCAAAGTCGTGTGGTGGATGCTTAAAAAATACGAAGAGTGGTATGCGAGCGGGCTTATGTCATGCCCCCCAGGGACTTCAAAGGATAAAACTGAACGCAGCCGTTTGATCTCGACTTGAAGGACAGCCACGAGAGGACTGAGCTCCAACGGCTCTTTCACTCTCGCTTAGAGACAGCCCTTGGGATCGTGCTGCCGAAGAGGAAAAGGTCGCCGAGTTCCACATTAAGCTAGTTTTCCCCATCCGGGATCACCTTTGTGGTACTGGAGGAGCGACAGCTGACCCTGGCTGTGATCGCGTTTGACTCCCGACTGCGGCCATACCCAAGACGAGTTGGGCAGGACCAGTTGGCTAAAACAGCTTTAGGGAGTATGCAGGAGCCGCTGCCCACAGGGCCCACTCCGCCCACCGCCAGCCTTGTGCGCACATGCCTCCAAACCAACACCACCTTCACAACTTCTCCCCCCCCTTTCTTCCTTCCTTCAACCTTAAACCCTTTCCTTTTCACCATTTTTCCAAATAAAATGACCAACTTGCCTCATGTCTGTGGTGCCACCCGAGCGAAAAATCTTACATTATCGATCTGGGGATCTATCTATTTTTACCAACTGTTAACTAAGACAAAAACATAATTAACTTTTCCAAATTTAAAGTAAAAACTGAAACTTATAACAAATTACATATATAAATGTCCATCTTCAAGAATTAAATAATTCACTGTAATAAATGACTAAAAAGTAATTTTAAAAATCCTGTGCATCATATTACATTTTAAAGATCGGTTTGGACTGATTCATAAAGTGCTCGGCTGAACCCATTGATTCTGGCAGCATGGAAGCTCATGTCCATTAACAGTTCATCTTATTCCTCCGTGACAACCTTCCAAAGATGGAGCATGCCATATCTAAAGTACCTGGAAGGTTTTTCCTGGCTCACTGTACTCACTGGTGTCCAAAATGAGTTTTGGATAATGTTGTGCAACCCAGTGCAAGAAATATGCCATTTCAACTAGTGGACTGATCTATGCAACTAATAGTGAACCCGTCGTTATAAGCCTTCTTTAATTAACCTCATATACTATCAAATGTTTGTGGACACCTGACTGTCACGAGCATATGTGCTTGTTGAATATCCCATTCCAGATTTTGTCCTTCGCAGCTGTTATAATAACACTGGAACATTGCAATGCTATATTATATAAAGATGTGCTTTAAACTTTGCAGTAACAGTTTGGGAAAGTACCAGGTTGCCTCTGCCAAGAGGTTATTGGTGGATCCTTCAACGAGATCAATTACTAAAGCTTGACTTATGCTAAACTAAGGCTTGTTAGCAATGATACTCTTTCTTTGATGCAATACTAAGAAGCAAAATGCAAATCCCAAACATGTTTTGGTTTACTTGGGTATAAAGCTGTCTGTGAGATCAGAATGAGACGAACTTGGCTGTGAGTCAACGCAGAGATTTTCTGGATTTACTTTGAGATAAATGAAATCCCAGCTTTATAAATATTAATAAATATCTCTGTGTCTGGAAATCAAATAGATGGTATGGGGTGGAACTGATACAAGGATCACACGAGGATTAAGGGGTGTTGCTGCTGGATTGCAAAGTCAAGACAATAAAAAAAAAGCTTCTCACATAGACAAACCTTGGCATGCGTGTTGAGGAGCTCAAATAGGGCCATGACCAGCTGTTCGACTCCAATGTGTCCACTGCGATATTCCTGGATGTAGTAGTTCATGGTCTGTCTCTCCGGCTCAGTAAGAAGGTGTCTCGCCTGTTCCTCCAGCATGGCCCTACTCTGGTTCACCAGACTGGAGAGAGTGACCTGGGAACCAGCTACTCCTTTATAAAAACCCGTCTGCCATACAGAAAGATAATAAAGAAGAAGGTAAGGGAAGAACTGAATGCATGAATTAAAAACAAGACACCAATTACATCACTAAAACTTTGACACTTACTAGGACAATTACATAAAATAAAAACTATATTTAAATCTGATGATTCCAATAAATTCTAAATAATAATAATCATTTAAAAATTCCACTCATTTTTCTTTTTTGTTCAGTGGATCTTTATGGTTTCTACCTGGAAGGCTCCCTCTGGTTAGAAAACTGAATTTTGGCAATAAACAAAAGAATTATACTTCTGTCATCCAAGTCACTTGCTGGCTCACTTTCAGCTCTCTGAGAATATATGAAAGATATGTTTTCAACAGCTCCACTGAGAGGTCATTCAATCTTAAATGGAAAAGATGATATTCCACCGAAGCGCACATCCCTATCCTGCTCTTCCTATTTTTCCACCTCTCGCTGTTGTCTGCCTCCACAGAGGGAGCATTTTAAATTAGCTCCTCAATCAAAACCAAAAACCTTAAAGTCTCTAGCCATGAGAGAGAGAGAGAGAGTGAGAGAGACAAAGCTGTGTGCCTGCTCCTTTATGTTTACATAAAATGCTGCCTTCTGAGGTGCCTTCATCTAGCCAGTTTTTGAAGGCAGCATACATACTCTATATCCTTTCCCTTTTTCCAAGAAAAGAAAGAAAAATAAACTAATGAGAACGGATGGTGTGATTTTGGAATATTTGCCCTAATAATAATAGGTCAACTTGAAAAGGAATAATGCTTGTTACTAATTGTAAAATGTAAAAATTAAATACTTTTAAATCGTGAGTGAGACATTACAGTAGGTCCTTCAGTAAGGCAGGAGTGATGCTTTTCCTATCTTGAATAGTTTCTTGTATCAGCATACACGCCTAGGTTGCCTTTACCGGGAAGTTACAACTTCACCTCAATGCAGTACGTCCAACAATACAAGCAAATCTGGAGACTGGAATGATTGTGGGACACAAATAAAGTGCTTTTTGACAGTCTGTGGGTTTTAACCTTACAGTACAGAACATTCTTAGAATATAAAGGAGGGGTCCAGATTCATTTACCAGTGGTTTCTAAACTATTAGACATTACAGGAAGAATGTCAGTTCTATTACTCTTCTCATGGAAGCCATCAGGGAAGGAAAAATGCATTGATGTGATGACCTGGTCATTCGGGACATTCAGGTCATCAGCTGACTTCATTTTATTGCTACATACTGTAACATTTAACCAAGTGAAGCAACCTCGGATTTTCCATTGCTCTGGAGTCCAATCTTTACGCTCTAACAAATGGAAACAGTGATTTCTACTGTCAGTATTTTACAAATAAAAGTTCATCATGAGCTATCCCACTCTCTGTAACTCAACTGTATCTCTCAAAAAAAAAAAAAAGTTCTGTTAACTTGAACTGCCAACTCGAGTCTAATTTTCCTGTCGTTTAGTGGGCACTATCAGGCAGAATTATCACCTGCTTTATTAAACAGACAAAAGAGATTGCTGATATGAGCTGGATCGATACTGACAACAGAGGCGAGCATGCTCACACTGCTCACAATCAGAGTCCTGACAGAGACACTCACTCTCTGCACATTATACACTGTCCCTAATATCAAATTCCTGCTGCGCGGGATTCCAGATGCGTGTCGTGGTTTTGTTAGTGAGGACGTCTGTACTGTACAATGAACAAGCCAAATAATTCTGGCAGGAAGAACTGGATTTCACATGAAGGTCAAATTAAGGAGACGTTAATAAGTCATTATTGGAGCAATTGGGTAGAATGAAAACGCAATCGAAGTTAACTCAGTCATTTTCAAACTGGCTGCAGTGCATTAAAGGATAAATAAAGTACAATACAAAAGCAAGTTCTCAAGTGACTGACTTTACAAAATAAGCCTTTTTTTGGGTGGAGAAAATACATTGTATGGCGAAATAATATCGTAATTGTGAGGAACCATGTAATACACTTTTATAAGATATATCCACTAGAAACAAAAACAGATTAAAGGCAATTAAATTAAAGCAGCTTAATAAATAAAAATGTGAAAATGTCCTTATTAAATAACTTGTTTCTGTATTCATTAATAGACACCTATTATGCAAAATAAAATTTTAATCATTTTTAGTTATTCAGACGGGTCTCCTGTGTGCACATTCAAAGACTCTCTCGCATATTCTCAATAGCACTTATCCTCTACAGTGTTGCAGAAGGCCTTGAGCCTATCCCAGGGAACTTGGGGCACAATGCTACAGTAGGTACACCCTGGATGGGGCCATGTACAACAAACATAAAAAAAAAGAAGTTCCAACAGTGTTTTAAAGCAAACTTTATACACTTATATCGTAATGCATATCACTGAATGTAAAAATGGTCTTCTGGTATTGAGATATTTTTTGGCTACATATTTCCTAGTCACAATAACACGTTTTTACAAAAAAAAAAAAAAAAAAAAAAACTTGCATACCAAAATGTAATTTTGTAAAAATGTAGCCATGTTTAGCAACGTGGGCAGTTCATGTGTGAAAATGATTCTTCTTTATGCTCTCAGAAAAATCTGTCCTTACAAATGGTTTCCTTCTGGCCACACGGCTGTTTAGTTCCAATCCTATAAATTCTCATCACATCGTGTGTATGGAAATGATCTTACTTTCAATATTAAACATAGCTATGGTTTTTACTGTTGATTTTTGTACCTTTAAACATCACCGAATGTGGCGGGCAATGTACTGTATTAACATGCTTGCTCTAATATTTTATCATTTCTATACAATAGTAACAACTCATTAATAAACACTTCTATCGTGGAAACTAAGCATAATCTAAGACTAATAAAACTAGAGGAAATTCATCCAATTTGTTTATTTTTTGCATTTAAAAAATGTCTGCGAACTTAGTAAGGGTAAGAGGACACACTTTCTTGGGAATTCTTGGATATGATTCGACATAAGGTAATCAACGTTCCTACAGGTATTTACAGTACTTACAGTAACCATAAACTACGATTTTAACATGAGAAACAGCCTGTATAAGCCATTAGTCGTAACTACAAAGGCAGAAGTGCCAGTGGACTTTTTACTGGAATTGATCAATAAACTGAGCGGAGCCAATAGTGGATAAAATCCCAGAAGAACAATGACGGCAAAGATCTTATCGATTTCCTGCCATCTGTAACACAACATAATCCACAATGTTCTTTTGATAATGGTCCCCATTTTACTGACGTATGCCTTACTCATGACCATGTTTAATTGTTAGTCGATATCATAACCGCGACAAAGAATGTGCCTGCGGTGACGTTCCGCGGGATGACACACAAAGAGAATAAACGCTGAACTTTCTTCACGTTGCTGTGCTCCGCTGAAATTCGGCTGAGTCAAAGTGAAGTATTAACATCAGAGGCTCTGCTTTATTTGGAGGATCGCATGGATAACTAGCCTCTATTAAGTGTAATGAAGGGGAAAAAGAGTGGTTGAAGCCAGAGACAGAGACATAAAGCTGCTTTAAGAGATTGTTGGAACTGTCTTTTCATCCTCATAGCTACCACTAAAATATATTGTCTGGGGGAATAGAAGTGATTCTCTTGGGCTGCAGAGTCAAAGAATAAAATTTGAACATGGATAATTACCTCTAGAGTAATCAGCACCCTTTGTGAACATATAGCTCGAGCTCAAGGTTACGTGGATTTTGTAAAGTTTTATTCTAACAGAAAAAAAAGTTGAGCGTTTTCAACTTAAAGAAATGTAACCATAGAGGTGTCATTAAACCAGGCAGTCAAACTCAACAGAACAATAAACTGAACAGAGGTGGCATGGTGGCGTAGTAGTTAGGTTTCCTATCACAGGCCAAAGATATGCAAAGTAGGCTAACTAGCATTTCCAAATTCCACGTAGTGTATGAGTGAATGTGTTTGTGTGTTCTGTGAAAGATTGGCACCCCATGCCCAGTATGCCCTAGGATACAGTAGGCTCCAGGTCCCCTGTGACCCTGTACAGCTATATATAGAGAATGAATCAGAGAGTAATTTGCTCATTTTTATGAAGAGTGCCATTAATTCTCTTGCGCACTATACAGTACACCAGGTATAAATGGAAAACTAAGCGTCAGCTATATAGAGTGGGAGATAAGTCTAGGAAGGCGGTGTATTTACAGATATATTTTGTGGAAGCAATGTCAAAAAAGACTAATTTCTGACCAAAAGGTTACTGTTACTGATAAGTACTTTCACGACTGCCTAACACTCTAAATAAATTGTGGCAGTAGAAAATAACCTTTCAGTAAGAAATGAAAAAAAAAGCAAGAACAAAGGGAAGAGTGGGCAATAGTAGAACTTGTGATGGAAAGTAAAGGGCTAAAAAGCCAATGCTGAGCTTTTTCATCTACCTGAAGGTCAATGTTTAGTTTCATGACACATTGTTGATACGCCATGAAACGTGTCCTATAATGTTCCGTTATCATTGCTGTCATAATGTTACTTGTCTAATACTATTTACAGTACTTCCAGCTTTCTAGCTCGCTTATTTGTATTGCATTATATGATATGATATATGATATGATATAAGATAGAAGTATATTTCTTTTCATATACGTCCATGATTCATTGTGTTCTTCAACGGTTTACCAATGATCACAATGTTTAATTAATTAATGAACCGCATGTCATGCTTAATTGGTTTATATTTGTAATTACATTGGAACATCTGCAAGACAATTTAGTTTCTATTATCATTTACATTATAAACTGTAAACAAAAAAAGCTTGGCAATTTACCTACAGTATAAACCATAAATCGCAATACTGTCATGATGCATGGAGACAAGAGACAATTGGACACCTCACGTACTGTAGTCAGGCATCTGATTATAATGTCCCAGGATCAAACCCCATGCACACCAAGCTGCAAGGCCCTTTACCCCACCTGCTCATGTGTGTATAAGGACATCTACCAAATCCCAGAGATGTAAATGTAAATAAGACACATTTTACTAATGTTAAATATGCATATTTAAATATATTAATACTACATATATCTATATAAATAAAAGAAAGGCTTTGTCTGTACATTGGTCAGGACTCACTTTCAATGTATCTTTACATTTCATACATCAGAGGACCCAAAAACTGTCTGACAAAAATCTGTATGTCTGTCTGTCTAGCCAGATTATGTCACAGCATCTAGTGGTTGTTTTACTCATTCAGCAGTTTTTGCCTCAAGGTGGGCGTGACTAAGACACAAAAACAACAGTAATGCTCTATAAGCCGGCAAAATTCTCAATACACAGACACGACAGCTCAAGTAATCATGGCATACTCAAAAAAAAAAGTTCACGATAAAAAAATAAACTTGTGCCATAAATGAAATCAAAATGTTGAGTAGAAGGGAAGTTATGACCACTTTTGTGCAGGATTATGAACCACATTTTTTTTAACAGCGTACTGTGCATGCATCAAATGGTGAGTGCGTCTCAAATTGACTGCTGGGAGTGTGTTAGGCTGATGATGAAAGAAGTACAGTACAGTACAACTTAGCATAAACAAGGCGTAAGATACTCAACCTTACAAAATTGTATTTCTTTGTATTAAAAAGTTCTGCCGTACAGAAGGACAGGAAGACATGTACGTGGGCTTCAACCTAAGATAATATCACTGATTACATTAAAAGCTGATCAGCTTATTTTTAGCTTTAACTACTTCTGAAAACTCTTTACCCGTCCACAACACTTACTAACGCTAGTATTAGTATATTTTGAAACGTAATGCTTTTAAAAAATGTTTTTATTAGTTATAGGTTAGTTATGGGTTAGTTATGGGTTATGTAGATGGTTAGAATAAGTACACACGTGGACAAAATTGTTGGTACCCTTCGGTCAATGAAAGAAAAACTCACAATGGTCACAGAAATAACTTTAATCTGACAAAAGTAATAATAAATAAGAATTCTATGAATGTTAACCAATGAAAGTCAGACATTGCTTTTCAACCATGCTTCAACGGAATTATAAAAAAAAAAAGAACTCATGGAACAGGCCTGGACAAAAATGATGGTACCCCTAACTTAATAGTTTGTTGCACAACCTTTTGAGGCAATCACTGCAATCAAACGATTCCTGTAACTGTCAATGAGACTTCTGCACCTCTCTGCAGGTATTTTGGCCCACTCTTCATGAGCAAGCTGCTCCAGTTGTTTCCGGTTTGAAGGGTGCCTTTTCCAGACAGCATGTTTCAGCTCCTTCCAAAGATGCTCAATAGGATTGAGGTCAGGGCTCATAGAAGGCCACTTTAGAATAGTCCAATGTTTTCCTCTTAGCCATTCTTGGGTGTTTTTAGCTGTGTGTTTTGGGTCATTGTCCTGTTGCAAGACCCATGACCTGCGACTGAGACCCAGCTTTCTGACACTGGCCAGCACATTTCTCTCTAGAATCCCTTGATAGTCTTGAGATTTCATTGTACCCTGCACAGATTCAAGACACCCTGTGCCAGATGCAGCAAAGCAGCCCCAGAACATAACAGAGCCTCCTCCATGTTTCACAGTAGGGACAGAGTTCTTTTCTTGATATGCTTCATTTTTCCGTCTGTGAACATAGAGCTGATGTGCCTTGGCAAAAAGTTCCATTTTTGTCTCATCTGTCCATAGGACATTTTCCCAGAAGCTTTGCGGCTTGTCAACATGTTGTTTGGCATATTCCAGTCTGGCTTTTTTATGATTTGTTTTCAACAATGGTGTCCTCCTTGGTCGTCTCCCATGTAGTCCACTTTGGCTCAAACAACGACGGATGGTGCGATCTGACACTGATGTTCCTTGAGCATGAAGTTCACCTTGGATCTCTTTAGAAGTCTTTCTGGGCTCTTTTGTTACCATTCATCTCTTTGATTTCTCATCAATTTTCCTCCTGCGGCCACGTCCAGGGAGGTTGGCTACAGTCCCATGGATCTTAAATTTCTGAATAATATGTGCAACTGTAGTCACAGGAACATCGAGCTGCTTGGAAATGGTCTTATAGCCTTTACCTTTAACATGCTTGTCTATAATTTTCTTTCGAATCTCCTGAGACAACTCTTTCCTTCCCTTCCTCTGGTCCATGTTGAGTGTGGTACATACCATGTCACCAAACAACACAGTGACTACCTGGAGCCCTATATATAGGCCCACTGACTGATTACAAGATTGTAGACACCTGTGATGCTAATTAGTGGACACACCTTGAATTAACATGTCCCTTTGGTCACATTATTTTTAGTATTTTCTAGGGGTACCATCATTTTTGTCCAGGCCTGTTCCATGAGTTTATTTTTTAAAATAATTCTGTTGAAGCATGGTTGAAAAGCAATGTCTGACTTTCACTGGTTAACATTCATAGAATTTTTTAAAATTATTACTTTTGTCAGATTAAAGTTATTTATGTGACCATTGTGAGTTTTTCTTTCATTGACCGAAGGGTACCAACAATTTTGTCCACGTGTGTATTAGGCCATGTCCACATGTAGCTGGGTATTTTTTAAAACTGAGATATTTCTACTTAGTTTTTTATTTATTTTATTATTCTGTCATCAACAGGGAGCCAATCAGAAGCCTAGACAAAACGTTGTTACTAGTTGCGCTTTGTAGAAGTCAGCGGTTGGTCTCTGACACACTGCACTAACCTGAGCATACCTAGCAAACATTAGCATGAGGTGTAAGCTGTAATATTCTGATAATGAGATGATGACATTGCTATAGCGCAGGCACATGATGATTTTTGATGAATTTGGAGACAGGTTTGGAGGAAGGCAATGGAACTGAACTGATTCAGTGATGAATGTTGACACAAACATTTGTATTCTGCCACTCTACAGTAAATAAAGGCAGGGTAATGACTGAGGGAATAATTAGAGAAGTAAGTCAGTATTATACGCCTGTCTGGTGAACGAGATTACTTTACACAAAATAAATGATAGCGACTGGGTGTGTTTCTATAAACAATAAGCATTGCTTTGCTCTCTTCTACATATGCTGTACTACCTTCTCTTCTCTTAAAAAAAAAAAGTTTTCTTATATATAAAAAAAAACAACTTTTTAATTACTTAAAATGTAGTGTGTAACTGCTTCCTCAATTTTGAACCTAAAGGCAAAACACATACAAATGACTCTACTAAATAATATCTGTTAAGGCAAGTGTGTGATGAATGACTGGTGCAGCTTGCACGGCATTGTGTCAAGCTTGGCTAATCAACTACATTTAGATTAAGCAGGGAAAAAATTCATTATAGTGTGAACCTTCCCATTAAGCTATGACAGCACATTCATTGTGTGCATCTACAGCCTCCTGTAAACTTCTTTGTGTCTATTAATTCATAAAAAGGCAAACCGATATCCTGTAGGCTTTGCTTTTGGCTTTCTCTAACTCTAAATAATTGATCAATGCCTTAATACTGTCCTGGCACAAAAGGGAATACCAACAGCTGCACTTTTTAATGATTTAATGATGCAATGATTTAATTTCATGCTACTGGTGTCACCTTGGGTCCAGGTTGAAAGAAACGGTATATTGACTATGCCTAAATGGTCCTAATTGTACTTATTATATTATCTGTCATAAATTAAAAAGAGAGCTTCCACTCATATTGTCTGCCAGCTTATAAAATAGCAACTAATACACAGTAGCACTCCTACTTTTTCCAAAATACATTTTTATTAAAAGCATACAACCTAGGCATGTGTGAAAGAAGGAGTGGTGCAGTAGAAGTGACTTAATTTATTTAATTTTTCATATCACACCTAGTACATTGTGCACACAGAGATATTCACTTGAGACTTTCTGTGCTTCCATTTCACAGTTCCTGATTCAATAAAACAATACCCATGTTTTAGTGACATGTCCTATAAATACAATGCACCCAATTTAAGGGATGGTTTGATTTAACCACTATATAACCATTATATATAGAAACATTAGCTTGCAAGCGCAAGGGAACAAAAATACCCAGGAATTTTTTTTTTCAAATTGTCAGAAGGTGTTTGGAACATGGCATGTGGAAGAGCTTGAAAAACTCTACTACCTTGATAAGTCATGTCATTCAAAAATAAATCACTCCTTCAGAAAAAGCCCTGATATTAATGCAAAATCACTCCATAGTCTTTCATGGGGTTTGTAGAGTGGACACACACTGAGAAAATGCTTTTGGACAACTTTGGAAAAACTACCATCCTGCACTGAGTTTTTAAAATATACACATGAAAACTTGGCTTTCCACGAGTATAACGCTTGCCCTTTGGAGTTTATGCTGAATACATGGTCTGTGTCTGTGAGTTTCATGTGCAGGGGAAGGTAGCTACAGCATGTCGACCAAACCACGCTTCTTCGACACACACACTCCCTGAAGTCAAAGGCAGTATATGGACTCATATCTTTGCAACTGTATGGACTGAAACCGGGCCATTTTCTGCATTTTGCCCAGAGAAAGCGGTGTACCATTGAACCCCTACTTTCAAATTTCTGTTCAACATTTGTAAGCTTAACTTATTCTTTTTAATCAAAACCAAAAAAGATGAATTAAACTGCATAATCAACTAAACCACACAGCAACCACTTCTGAGACACGGCTTATTTCAAGTACTGTGTTTTAATGAATAAAAATACCACTCAAAATTGCATCTTTATATTATTTTTGTCATAATATTATTTTCCTTTCCATTTTTTATATAGTCTTTTGTGCTATGTTACGACAGATTACATTTCTTCTGTAGTCTGCATTTTCTCTCCCTGTTTTTTTATTGGCCTTAGAGGCACTTGGGTTTAAAGAGTGTTTAAAGGCAGTGGTATATACTGTACTGTATGCTATTGTAAAAAAAAGAACCGTTTCTCTCTGTTTTACTAAAGAATATTCTGACAAGCACTAGGGGAAAACGTCTGGGTCTGAAAACCGAAGCCAATGCGCCAAAACCTTTAGCTCTTCGAATGTCCACTGGGGGCAGGCTCCAAAAGTGAGTTAATCCCCTTAAACTGCATGTTGAAAAAAAACAAAACAGTTTACAGCCTGGTACAATTAAGGTTTTGTCTGCATAGCTAGATTTTATATTCATGAAAGTTTATGTAACTCATGAGTTAAACTTACTTTAAGCCATAAAAACATGCATAATTTGGGGTGTGGTCAATTATTATTATGTTTATAGTTTGGTTCAAGAAATATAGGATCCTACTAAATTCATTCAGTGAAGTGATGTGTGTCTCAATTGTAGTTTGTGATTCTGACTTCTGAATGCCAGGGTCATCTTATTTTCAGGCACAGGCAAACAGAAACCAGTTGGGAGCAGGTAGAAGCAAATAGCGTGTGTGGAAGGAAAACAATAACGTCTTCCTCTTATACTCTTCCATTGTAAAACTGAGACGTGTTTAAATATGCACCACTGTACGATTTGTCCTCACCAACCAATAAGACTACAAGATCACATCTACTCCTCAGACAGAGTTTGAACTATAGAGCGCGCGATGCAGTGCGCGCGCTACGGTTCTCGTTCATTTAGAGATGCGCGCGCTGATCGAAACGACAGCTCATAAACGCCGAGAAAGATACACTAACGGTTTGTGTATGTCGTTATTGAGAAACTCAGACAGGATGGAGTACCATAACTATCTTATAGACAGTATTATTTACACATTACACATTTGCGACATATGAGAATTAAATCATGATGACAATTTCAAAGTTCAACCAAGAAAACTTGCCGAGTTGGAAGAATCTAGAAAGGGGGCGTGTCGTCTTGTGGAGGAGGAACACAGCCGTATCTGAGCGATGGCCCTGTCACATCATTCAGTGGTGAGTGGGACCTTAAGTAACTTTTATTATTTTACTATATATATATATATATATAGTTATTTAACTAGTTATTGTATTCTATCGCTATGCGGTGTTAATGGCATTGTCCTAAATGTGTGCGTGTTTTCTAATGTTGTTAACCGCTATACTGTTAGCATGCTAGCTAGGTTAACCTGAGGTAGCCCACTGCTAGCATTGGATTCAGTTGTAAATGTATAGCTCAGTTTAACTATAGACCATATAAGTGCAAGTTGATTTCTTAATGTGTAACACTATACAATGTGAGAGGAGTTAAGAAGCGAATAAAATGATTCGGCTGTAAACGTCCTGTTTGTTTCTGTAGTCGTCCATCAGCCCTTACACAAGAGAGAAGATCGAGAGGAGGACTGTGTTCCTCTCCAGTGTTCCTCTTATCACCTCAGAGCAGACTCTGGGAAAGGGGAAGAGGGAGAAGGCCAAGAGGTCAGCATTAGACCCTGGGCAGACTTCACTCCTGGTAGGAAACAGTTTCTCTCATCCCTTTATTTTCCTTTACTAAAAACAAATTTTAAGTTTGTGATTTTTTTTTTAATCATTCAGATTTGGCTGGGTGCGTAATAAGATTTTTTTGTGGGGTGTGGGGTTCTCAGAACACATTAATATTTTTGCTTAGTCAGTCTTAAACTTGTTTGTCTTCATGTTTCAGAAAGACGTCGAGAGGTGGACATAACTCTGTGGAACAAAGGTATGGTTGGATTTTACCTGCTAAATTATTATAGGATTATCTAAAATCTCACACAGTCTACCAATGGTCCACTTTCTTTTTATGAATCCAATGGTGCTCATTCGGGCAACAAAACACTTCTCTGAGTTTTCTTCTTGATAAGCATTTGCTTTATTTGTTGTCTTTTGTTAATAGAATCCGCAAAGCCTCAAACTCCGCACATGACACTAAGGGGACCCTCCCAGCCCAACAAACAGCAGCTGTTATAGGTGAGTAATATTTGGTCATTCCACATATAATCAACCAGAGTGATTATAAGTCTGAATCTCTAAACCAATGCCCAATGCCAGAGTCATCACATTCACATTACATTCTGAAATCTTAATTAATTAACAGGGTTGCTATCAAAAACGGCAAACTCGAGCCATTATTTAGCAATAGTTTAGGACATAATGACAGAAATAGATCGTTTCTCAGTAAAACATGTAATGTTGAGTATATATGGAATGATTTCATTTTAATTATTCAAATGTGTCTTGGTACACACCTCGTAATGAATATTTTTCTTGCTGTTTGCTTTTCAAGAATGCCTTTAAAGTGAAGGAAGGGAAGGTGAAAGTGTTTATTCAAACAAAGTTGAAGAATGAGGGGGCGTCAAACCTCTCCAGGCTTCCAGCTACACACCTCAAGCCTTGTAATATATTCACATACTTGACCAGTCATACACTGATTGACTCCTAGCAGCAGCACTGTTGAACAGTAATATTACTAAGTGTTAAAGTTTCTTTTATGGTCTGTTTTTAGTTGTTTTTAATGTTTTAAGTGTGTTGCTTTATTGATTTTTTAAAATTAAATAATAAAATGAATTGCAATAATCAGTGCTGCATATGTAGAAAACTGCAGTTTTGACACTTGAAAACTGCAGTTATTTTTTGTAAGGGGAGTGATATCTGCAATGCAGGTGTCAAACTGCTAGCTTTCTGTTGTGCATCACTTCAGCTAAATTAACAACCGCAACCATAGCATTTTAGCTAAGCTAAAGCTGTGCTAGCTAGCTTGTGGTAAGTAGACATGTTCCAACCAACTCCCAGGATTTGTTCGTTCCGCCCATATGGACCTGTTAAGAACTAATTATGAGAATAAGAATAATTTTCCAGGGTAAATACCTGAACATGGCCCGTGAAATCAAGTCAAGTGAAGTCAAGTAGGCTTCACTGTCACTTCAACAAGACTTCCTCAGCACGGGGACGATGATCATGGTCTCGAAGCTCATGGGAATGATGGCTCTGCTCAAAGATATGTTGAAGATGTCAGTGTGAACATCTGCCAGCTGTTCAGCACATTCTCTGAGCACTCTACATGGGATGTTGTCTGGTCCAGCAGCTTTACGTGGGTTGACTCTGTGTCAGCTGTGGTGAGACACAGCACCTGGTTGTTCGGAGGAGGGATGGTCTTCCTTGCCGTCATGTCGTTCTGCGTGTCGAACCGAGCGTCTGGAAGGGAGCCATGTGTGAGCTTTGCCTCTCTGATGTCCTGGGAAAGTTTAGCCCTTGCTGTTCTTAGGGCCATCTTGTCCCCCGCTCTGAAGGCGGAGTCTCGGGTCTTCAGAAGTGTACGCACCTCTGCAGTAATCCACGGTTTCTAGTTGGGTCGTGAGATGATGTTCTTGGAGACAGTGATGTCATCTGTGCACTTGTTGATGTAGCTGGTCAATGATGACGTGTACTCCTCCAAGTCGGTGAAGTTGTCGTAAGTTGCAGCCTCCCTAAACACGTTCCAGTCAGTGTTCTCACTGAATTAGCATAACAGAGATGTGGTCTAAGTAGCCGAGGTGGGGCGGGGCTCAGCCCGATATGTGCCAGGGATGTTTGTGTAAACAAGATGCAGCATGTTTTCTCCTCTCGTTGCAAAGTCAACATACTGATGGAATTTAGGGGGCACTGACTTGAGATTTGCATGGTTGAAATCTCCAGCGACAATAAACAGTCCATCCGGGTGTGTGTTCTGCAGTTCACTGACATTTGCATACAGTTCCCATAGCACTTCCTTAGCGTTAGCGCTAGGTGGAATGTACACTCCGATAATGAAAACGGTGGTGAATTCCCGCGGTAAATAAAAAGGTCTGCATCTAACAGTCACAAACTATGTATAATAATAATATGATTGGTTCATAAATTTATACTGAGTAAATTCAGTCCTTTAGATAAGAATTGATTAAAAAGACTATAAGTACTATATCTCCCCTGTATGCCTGAAAAATAAAGCTCGGAAGCTCGGAAAGAGTTTAAATGTATTTGGACCTATTATCCAAGGTTAAACGGAGATTTAAAAAATGCATGTTTATCCTATTTCCCTTCACTGCATTGCATTAATGCCTGCAAACCAAGACATTCTTCAAGATTTCTTGCACATAAACCTCTATTTTAACAACTAAACCTGTTATCTCAGCACTAATTCAGGAGGCCAGGACGGCAATAAAAAATGAGCACAAGAAGGCGAATCTATAAAAATCAATTTTTCCTGCACAAGGTTCCATGTGTAATGTAGGTGTGCGACTACTTTCAAAGCAGTGCAAGAGGATGAAATGTTCTACAAATCGATGTTCTAGTTTCTTTAAGAAACTTTTGTATAGTGAAAGGTACGGCTGTAGTTGGTTGGCAAAGAAGCCTCAGTCTAGTTGAGCCTCTACCAAACCACGCCATTTCATAGTGCCATTTATTACGATAAGTGTCTTACTCAGCAAAACAATCCCACAGAGTTATTTGGCTTTGCTTGGAGAAACTGGCAAGAGAAAGTCGATTTATGATTAAGATTTATTTAAGGATTTGAAATCAAAGTCAAAGGAAGGAGCTGGAGAAAGCAGAATAATATAGTACATGAAAGAGATTTGTATATTTGCAGCCAAGTGGGACTTGTTCCATCTGTAAAGGAGAGAAACCATGGCCTGAGCAGGACTCGAACTCGAAATTACTTCAGCAGGACCAACGCGTGCTAATCACTGGACCGCTGAGGAGCATGCTGTTGGAGCTTGTAAATCTGTGTACATAATAACAAGCACTACAAACATCCTATTAGAGTATAGTAATGTGGGCGCTAAGATGATATAAGAAAATAAATCAGAGATGTAACATTATAACACTAAGAGGGGTGTGATATGAGATACACGGGCTGTGTGTGTGGGTAGCCGTGTGTCTGCTGTCTCAATCTCTGATCGGAATTCTGAACCCTGTTAGAAACTTATGGGACCATGGATGTGGCAGGACTTTGTCTGAATACATATTAGAATCTGGTTAATTTTAACAATGTAGAAAAACAATTGAAATAAGTTTAATTCGTTAGGATTAACTGTCCAGCTGTGCTGATAAAGGAGCAGTATCCTGCCAAAACCCATCCAAGTTACAGGACTGTAAACCACCTCGATGGTTTATTCTCCTCACCTTTTGGCTACATAGTACCAGTAACAATTTAATCTTACTTTCACCCCTGTTAATTACACTAACTGGAGGAACTAATTAACCATGAATGGCAGGGTATTTACCCACGACAACAGTCACGAAAGTATATGTGTAGGCCAAGCAAAATAACTGGTTAAATACAAACAAATCATAATCTGTTAATAATAAATGGTGTTTATTGAACTGTGGTATGAAATCAATATCGCCCTTGAGGTCATACTGTTGTGTTGGATATCAGCATGCCTGTGATGTCTTCGGCACTTGGGATGCACACTAATGCCTATGACTGCATTGCTGATATTCAGTACAACAGCACTCCCTCTAATGTAATATTGCTTAAATTGCTGGAGTCTCAACTGTGCCAATTTAACTGACACAAACCCAAAGAACAGTTTATAAGGAAAACCTGCACATCTGCTCATTCATTCAGTTATCTAATGAGCCTATCTTATGCAGTATTTAGGTAATGTTCACATCATATTATCAAAAGAAAAACTAATCACAGTAGCTTACATGTGTTCCCATGTGATTGTTTGTGGCAGAGAACCTGGTTTGAGCATTTCTAAAACTGTTGGTATTTAACATGCAACATTCTCCAGAGTTTACTCAAAATGCTCCACTAAAGGAAAACACCTTTTTGATGAGAGAAGTCAATTGAGAACATCCATTCTGTATAATGTTGAACCATTCACACGTGGATTCACTTCAAGGAAATGTCACTTCTGCTAGCCAAGGACTAAAAGCTGAGGATGCAGTGAGTCCAGGCTCACCAAAATTGAACAGCTGCAAACTGGGAAAAAAATAGCTTTGTGATTTATGAATCTTGATTTCTACTGATAGTAAAAGATGGTATGGTTGGCATCACATGGATAAAACCAATCTTGATTCTGTCAACAACCTAGACTGGTAAAATGGTGTCATAGTATGAGGAAGATTTTCTTTGGGCCTTTTAAGACCAATCAATTGTTGCTGGAACACTTAATATTTCAGTATTGTCGCTAAGCTGCCTTACAGTCTTATAACACTACACAACAGTCTTATATCAGATAATTCTTTCTTTAAAAAAAATGTGTATAGAGTCTCTTATAAAATTAATCAAAATTTCCTGCTAAATAAAAATCCTTGCACGTACTGGGGAGTAGAGACAAAATGTCTGACAAGGGCTTTTGTAAAGAAATGACATATGGGACGACTTCTTTTTAAAGATTACGCCAATTATCTGTGTTTTCCCAACAGCAGCTCACATTTGAGCAGTGACCTGTAATTAATCAAAACGTACCAGTAAGCATATCTACATATCTTACTGAAGCAATTTAGAAACAGAAACCCTTTATATGTGCCTATGGAAAATTAAACAGTTGTTTGTACACTTCTAAAGGGAGCAGTGTTCATCAGCACAATCAACCACTCTGGAATTATGTTTGGAAATTAAAAGTGGCTAAATTTAAAATTATTTACGTTAAGAGGTGATCCTGGAGTCATACAGCAAGGTTTATACACCAAAGTGTATAAAAATGAAGTTAAAACCAAGCTGCGCAGGAATTACACACACCACTGTTTATCCAGTTTAGTACAGTATATACACTTCAACACATTTTTTTAAGCTTCCCTATTTTTCCATTCATTACATTCAAGTGAAAATTTTTTAAACATCACTGCTCGCAAGCTGTCTTATCAACAAGGGCTGGTTTTCTAAAGAAATCTCTTGCTGATGCATGGAACCTTGTCACCTTGTGTTGCATTACCGTGTCCGGACTGCTTCCTTTTTCCATCCCATTTGTCTTCTTCAGTATTATTTCCCTAGCATTTCTTTTTTTTTCTCACCTTTAAAAGCCTGAAACATTTTTTTAAAAGAACAGACGCTTACCCACCTTGAAGGTTCTTACTTATTTGAAGGCTGTCTATCACACTGGGGTAATAGGGAAAAAAATTTAAGATATAAAAGTGGATGTTTGCTCATTTTCTGTTCAAACGAAATAGTTCCAGTGCTTTGAATACAGCTATATCTGTGTGTATATATACCATGGAGGTATTCCTGCAGAAGCTGAGTCGGGAAATTTTAAGTCAGGGGTTGAACCTGATATCATATTGGGTTTCTCAAAACAAAGCATTGCTGTCGACTGTTCTTGAAGCTTCAGCATACAAATTATGAAATAATTACATGTCTGCTAAATTCAGCAGTAATCTTGATGTAACTCTCTCATAATTATAATACATAATATAATCTCATAAATATATACATGTACTAAAGTGGAAATATAAAATATTATGTACTTTATTTTTGTCATTAAGTAATTATATGAATGATGAGGTTCCAATGAAAATGATATAAAAGAGCAATTAGGAGCTAAAGCTTTGTAAAACTTAACTGCTGTCTCAGAGCCTCATGGGCCCTATATTAAAGACTTAAATTTTAGGGTGAAGTAATTTACTCTATGAATTAAAGACCCTTAGGTAGCACTTGCTGAATAGAACCATAAATATATATATATATATATATATATATAAAACATGCCTTAAGTTACTAATTAGAGTAATAAAGATTTGGCTTTTTTACTAATTAATTTCATTTGCATACAAAGATATTGGAATGTGGCTGTGAGGAATTGCACTCATTCAGTCACAAAAGCATTTAGCAAGGTCAGAAGGTGATACTGTATAAGCTGAAAGAGCCTCGAGGCCAGTGTTCCAGTTCACTGAGTTCGCATTGAACTCACAACTTTCCACCCATACTCTCGCACTGCACGCATTTATGGACTTTGTGCTTTGTGCACGGGGGCATTGTCATGCTGGAACATGTTACGACTAGGACTTTTGGTCATAAAATGTTTTTTTTTTTTTTTTTTTTTAGATGAATGAAAAGTATAATTTTCATGTAGGCAAAAAAACGTTCCAGCAGCCACAAGCTATTTATATTGTGTATATTTGTCTTAACTCGGACTACAGGAAGTCTTACCATATAAGGAATTAAGAAGTACAATGAGGGGGTTGTTTAATGGGCATAGAGGAATGGGACAGTTCAAACAATATTACAAAACCTCACGCAAGTGAAATCAAAAGGGATGCTTAATCAATACTGGGTGGTTATATGAAATATCTGCACGAATATGATTTGGTCACAGTTCCATAAGAAATCCTATAGATTCTGTGTGATGTCCAGGTCATACTGTAATAGAGAAAAAGGCACACTATCTGTTTAAACCTTGTATATATTTCTCTACCTTGCTCTGTACCACTGCTGATGACATCATTTATACTGGGCTAAATTTTTATATATCCGATTTACCTGATGTAAATAGTAAACCATGAATGAGGAAACATCAGTGAAATAGCATAATAAACACGAAACTGAGAATATACAGCTCTGGAAAAAAAAAAGGTGACCACTACAATTTACTCCAGAAAACATTTGGAGTGTCATTAATAGGAAGATAGATGGTCACAAACGATCAAGCAATCCTGAGCAGTTTGCTTTTTTGCAAAAAGAGTGATATACAGTCACCCTACAGCAATGTGAAAAAAACGGTGGAGAGCATGCCAAAACACATAAAAACTGTAACTGTAAATCGGGGTTATTCCACCAAATACTGATTTCTTAATGTTATTTAGCCAAAGCATTAACACAGTTTGTTTACAAATTATTTGCATTTTGTTTAATTTGAGTTATTAGACCTCTTTATGATACTTCATGATTTTGATGTGTTGTGATGATGTAATTTCCTTTAAATATACACTCTAAATAACAATAGTTATACTGTGAATTAAGAGGAATATTGTCAACAGTCCACAAAAAAAAAAAAGAAACAAAACTCATCTCACCAATACATGCAGCTGTAAGAAAAAAAACATAAGAAACTGATTATTTTGCAGTGGTGTCTTGTTTTTTTTTTTCCCAGAGCTGTATAGTATACACATACTGTTTATAGTAACACCTGTACACCTGCTCATTCATGCAGTTCCAATCAGGCAGTCATTTGGAGTGCATAAAATCAAAAGCAGCAAATTCTCTCCAATCTACATCAAAAGGACTGAAGTAGATCATGTCACCAGCTTCAAGTTCCTGCATGACCACATCTCTGAAGATCTGTCCTGTTCTGGCAGAATAATATTTACATTCTGATCAGGTACTGTAGGTGCCAACAGCGTTTTTACATCCAGAAGAGACTGAAGAAAGTGAATGTGCATAAAAGAAAATCACTACAGAAGATAATAAAAAACAACCAAAAGATCATTAGTAACCCAGGTACCAACCAATGAACTGGTCTACAGGACTACAATCACGTCTATAGTATACCAAAAGGAGATGGAGGAACATTGGCAATAGAACCAGTAGGCTCATGGCCAGCTTCTTCTGAACTCTGAACTAAACTATTAAGCCACTGATATTTTTAGCCTGTAAGCATGCTGCAGCTCTATTCTATACTGTACATTTTGTAAAAGGGATGGGAATCACCAGGGACTACCTAATATGATATCATCACGATACCTAGCTGCTGATTCAGTTTGTAATCATGATTTTATAAGTATCATGATTTCATAAATAACTCAGTAAATAACTTAAGTTTGTTGCAAAAAAATTTATCAAATACTTTACCCCCCCAGTCTCTATTCTGTATTGTAGCATTAACAGAATATATCCTAGGTTATCTTTGCATTTAGTTTAGATTGCATACTGTACTATACATACTGTAGATAATCTCAGTACTGTTGTACACTATATACTTTGTTTAATTGCAAAGCTACTGCTTGATGAAATGACAATTAAAAGCTACATTTCATTATACATGTAGTTACAATGCCTATGAACTTCCTATTGTGCAGATTCTGACTTTCCAATGTTGAAATACAGCAACCTGTCACAGTGACCCCATTCCCATTTTAATTATTTAGCCAAGAACATTATCATACTGGCATTGTTTTAGTCATTAAAGCACTGCAAACAGACTGAACCTAATCTATTATGCAGCCCAAACACCCAACATACTTTACCGCGACTTCATTTGCACCGATGCAATATCAATATTCTAGATTACAAAAGCACAACAGCAGATGGCCATTTTATGACTTAAAGCAAAAACTTAAATTAAAGCTCTTTCTACTCTAATATATACATACGATGCTTGGGAGCCGTTTTTATAGCGACCCTACATTGTGCTATAAACAGTCGGAAGTACGGATACTTAAAATAGCTCTACAGTGCTAATTGCGGCGGGGCGATTGCAAACGAAAAATATTGCCGTGTTTGGTGGCACTGCTGTGAAAATTGCTGTATTAACAAGAGGAACACAAGAGAACACTGCACTCAGATAGAGAAACACAGCACTCACCTTTCCTGAGGCTGACGCCCCCTGGTCCATAGGCAGACTACAAGAAAGAACGAAATAACGAGAAATCAGCACTGGAGCAAGAAAGCACTTTGGAATTCAAAAACAGCAACAAAGCAAAAGTAGGGACAGAACCTTAATTATGATTATACAGGCCGGATTTCATCTTTTGACAGTGAAGGGAAACGGTAATGATTTAAGAAAGGTAGTTTTACAGCATGCTAGTGCTGCACAACAATAACAAAAAAAGGATACCGCAATTATATTTGCTTCACATTGCAGTGACATGATGGAACGCTGGGTAACCTACAATTCAGTTTTTTTGGGGCGCCATGACATGACTAAAACTATTCTTTATGCATAATTTTTTTCCCATACCCTACTTTATTAATTCTTTCCAGGGTAAAATCTTACTACATATCCTAATGAATATCATCTTTATCAATTGGGCATACAGTACAAATACTAGGCTTAATCTATCTTTTATTAGAGCTATCAAACTTTATTGCATACTTATATAATTCCTGCGTTTGACTTTTAGTCACTTAGATATTTATCACAATGGGAACATTTCCTTATCTTTTTTTTGTTGCTGTTGAATCTCTTTCTTTTTTCCAGATGTTTTCCGGGTCATAATAGTAGGGTTAAACCATGTCCATAATAACTTAAACCTTGATACAAGTTCCTGTTAGTACACTGGAGTTGAAATTAAACAATAAACATGAACTCCAAATAGCTTTCATCTTTAGTTTGGTGAACAATGTAGGAAGTATAGCACTTTGCATAAATGTCCCCCCTACTTCCTTTTAAGGGACCAAAAGTACTTGAACAACCTAACATATTCATAAGATGCCGCTCCAAATATCTCGTTGCAAACTATTTGACTGCTTGAAGTCTGCAACCAATGCACATCACCAGGCACTGAGTTTCATCCCTAGTGATGCTCTGCTGCACCCTTACTGCAGCTGTCTTTAGCTCCCAATTTTTCTTGGGCCATCTTACCAAAGGGAAGTGCAAGTCCAGTTTGATTGAGGTCAGGTAATTGACTTGAACACTGCTAAACAGTTCACTACCTTGCCCTTTAAAAAAATTCCAGGGTGTCCATCCAAGTATGCTTTGGGTCTGCAATGTGAAGCACCATCCACTAAGTTGTGAAGCATGTAAATTCCAGAGTTAATCAAAATAAATACAGAAGACCCAATTTTACTGGTAGACACTCGTGCATTATATCATAAGCAGCGCCTTCCCTTCTCCATGTTCTTTTCAGCTCTCATACTGTATGTCTATAGAATGTTACCTCAGAACTGTACATGCTTTTTAAAATATTTTTTACTCACTCTAATCTGGCTGTCCTGTTTTAGAGGCTTACGAGAAATCTTTTCCATCACGCTTTGTATTTACTCTGTTGAAGTATTCTCTTGATTGTTGACTTTGACACAAATACTCCTACTTCCTAGAGGGTGTTCTTGATCGGGCCAACTATAAAAAGAGGTTTCTCTTCACCAGGGAAAGAAATCTTTTGTCATCCACCGTAGTTATGTTTGCAGTTGTTGGATATCCATACGGTAGAGTGAAGGGTGAATTATCAGATAGCATCTTGCATGGTGGAGGTTTTGCTATAGTTTATACACTGTGTTGACAGTGATGACCAGACATTTCTTGCGAATTAGTTCTCTGAAATGCATGCAACTGTAGATCTCGTTCAGTTGTGAAAAGACAATAACTGAGTTTGTTGTATGCTGGCAAACGAGAGAATCCTACACTGCTTTTCCAGCATTATAATGAGCCTTACTCTGCAGCGTTGATGAAACTGTAGCAGTACAAATGCGACTAATCCTCTGGGACTGTGTCCTAGTGTGTGTAGGTGTACCTCACTCCAACTGAGCTGAGGAACAAGCTAACAAACTGCCTTTTATAAAATGCCACCTTGCATTTTTCTTTGGCATGCAAGTACAGTTAGACTTCCATCAGCCACATTCCATTACAGCTGACAGGAAATGTGTTTGCACTGGACACAAAGGGCAATTTGTCCACCACCTCTGTACAAACATGCATACAGTATACACATGTATATGAAAACCTCCATACAAACGCATGCTCTCTAAACATGAGCCACTACATCATTAAAAATAAAACCTGCAAGATGCCAGAGGAATAAAGGCATTGATCTGGGTTCGATGCTTAACTTCATGCTTCAATAAAGCATACAGCTGTGACACAAGGAGCAGTCTGCAGGATTTTCTGCCATAGGGCTTGCTGAGGTCTTGTAAAGATTTGGCAAGATAGAAACTTAGAAAGAGTAATAGCTATCACTAGGCCTGGTCTTAAAAAGGGATTTAAACCCAACATTAGAACAGCTTCAGGACTCAAATTAAATCAGCATGTCTAAGCATAGAACTGGCAATTTATTAAGCACAAACACACCGCCTGATCACCCACCGGCTGTTTAGTCAGGGCCCGACATGACCGAAAACAGCACAAACTCTCAAACCTGTTTCAAGGACAAAACCGATGATATACACACATACGCATTTTGGCTCATATTGACATGATCTATGTGAATCTCTCATTTCCATGTGTATTTCTCAACCCCAAAGGTGCTCTCTTAGATTGAGATCTGGTGACTGGCGGAGTCAAGTATAGTGAACTCGTTGTTATGTTTAATAAACCAGTTTGAGATGATTTTAGCTTTGTGACATGGTCATGTGGTCAGCAATAATACTCAGGTAGGCTGTGGCTCTTAAACAATGGTTTGGTACCAACATTTTGGTTCTACGGGGTCCAAAGTGTACCAAGAAAATATCCCCCAAACCATTACTGCCGGCTTGAACCGTTGATAAGACAGGATTAGACAGGATGGATCCATGCTTTCATGTTGTTTATGTCAAATTCTGACCCTAAAATTGAAATGTTGCAGTGGAAATCGAGACTCTTCAGATCAGACAAAGTTTTTCCAATCTTCTCTTGTCCAATTGTGGTATTTTAACGTTAACAGGCATAATGAGGTGGCCGGTGAATGTATATCAGTGTTGCCAAAAAAACTTTAAACAAAAAGCTTGTGAAATTGTAAGTGATAATGGATACTGCACGTCAGCACAAAATATCGCCTTATTTCCACCTGTAAGAATTTATTTTGTAATAACAACTAGATTATTGTTAAAAACTTCATTAAAAACAAATTATCAGCAGTTATATATTTTCAGCAGTAATACATTGCATGATTTGCTGGTGGGCTTCATATGTCTAGGAGGAAGCATGTGCATGTTCAATGGTATAATGGTATAATGATATAATGGTCAGTTGTAAATAAAGTATTCTCCATATAAGTGTATACATTATATTTCTTATTACTAGTTTACTTATTCAAATGTATTTATATATTCAAAACATACAACTGTAAAAATTCAGTTATACATAATCCCACTTGTATGGTTTCACTCAGGTTTCTTTGCTGCTTGGTAACAATGCTATGGCTGTAAAGATATTGTGCTGTGTTGTTTTTAACACAGAATGATATGCAAACTTCACATTTCATGTAATATGATAGTTTCTCAATGTGGTACTTTTTTGATGCAGGAAAAACATTGTTGCATTTCTTTTTGAAGTGATGAAACCAGTCAAAGCCTAGAAATGTCTACAGAATGAGCTCTGGTGTGTGCTTTTCTTATTTGGAAGCTTCAATACACTATAATGTTACAATCCTCCCATCACCCATTGGCCATGAGCATTGTGACTTACTGGAAACATACTGTACACTGTACTAGACCATATCATACTTTAATACGTAGCTTGCCTAACAGTTTTCTAAGAAGAACCATGTTCTTTAAACTCCAGTAACCTCCTCTGACTCAAGATTTTTGACTTTTTGGAAGTAGTTCACTGTAAAAGTAGCAGTTCACTGAGTTTGATTAAAGGTCACATATTTTGTCCTTTTTTAAACATGCACACATAAGATTTAGAGATCTCCAAAATGAATCTGTTAATTTTCTAGCTGAAATACAACTCAGATCCTGCGTTCTGGCAGGCTTGATTTTCTTCCAGTTTCACTCCTTTTTCAAGCTCGCTGTTTCAGTGTCTGTAGCTTTAAATGAAATGTTCCCAAACACCCATTTGAGGAAGTGCAATTTCCCTCCCAATCAGAACGCAGGGACTAGAAACATTCATATGTGGGATATTAACAAGCATTGCGCATCTGTATGATTGTTATTCATGATGAGATCCTCAATATTTAGAGATTAAGTTACACAATATTTAGTTATTAAGTTAAAACCATGAACAGTTTTAGAGATATGCGATACAAATACAAACTGTTGACACAGTAATATTCATATATAACACTGCCTGGTAGTACTGCTTCTTGTCTCGTTGCTATCCGGGCAGGCAGCTGAGTGGGCCACGGCGGTTCTCAGATCAGACTCGGACACGGCCTACTCGTATGGAGAGTTCACCCACCAACTAAAATTGACTTTCGAACATCTTGCTGCTGAGGTGGAGACCGACAGCAAACTGTACCATCTGCGGCAGGGTGGGTCGTCCGTGAGCCGCTACACCGCGGATTTCCGTACCCTCGCTGTGCAGATCACCTGGGGGGACGCCGCCCTCTGAACGGCCTACTACGAGGGATTTTCACAAAGTTGGACCTCCAGAGCGCCTACAACTTGGTGCGTATCAGAGAGGGCGATGAGTGGAAGACAGCCTTTATCACCCCGACTGGACATTACGAAAGCCTGGTCATCCCTTTTGGACTCTGTAATGCTCCAGCGGCTTTCCAGCACTTCATTAACGACGTTCTCAGGGACATGTTGGGCCAATGGGTATTCGTCTACGTAGACAATATCCTGATTTACTACCGCCGAAGAACACACCCAACACGTCAGGGCGGTCCTCAAGAGATTGCTCGCCCACTGACTGTACTGTAAGTTGGAGAAGTGCGCTTTTCACAAGCGCTCCACCACGTTCCTGGGCTTTGTCATCTCGCCCCAGGGTGTGGACATGGACCCACAGAAACTGGAGGTTGTACGTCATTGGCCCCTACCCAAGACTCTCAAACAACTTCAACGGTTTCTTGGGTTTGCGAACTTCTATCGTCGCTTTATCCGGGACTACAGTACAGTCGCAGCACCTTTAAAAGCACTGACTCGCCCATCATCTCATCACTTTCAACTCAACTCCACTGCCATCACCACATTCCACGAACTTTGCCATCGATTCACCACCGCTCCAATTCTCCTCCATCCAGATGCTAACCAACAGTTCGTTGTGGAGGTGGACGCTGGGGCTGTTCTCTCCCAACGGGGTCCAGACCAGAAACTACACCCTTGTAGTTTCTTCTCCAAAAAATTTGACCCCACTCAGCAGCGATACGGGGTAGGGGACCGCGAGCTGCTGGCCATAAAGTGGGCATTGGAAGAATGGGACACTGGCTCCAGGGCGCCAGAGAACCATTTATCGTCTGGACCGACCACCAAAACCTCATCACCATCAGGAATTTGAAACAACTCAACCCAACACAGGCGCGGTGGGCTCTGTTCTTCGAGCACTATGACTTCCATCTATCATACCGCCCGGGGTCAAAAAACATCAAAGCCGACGCTCTCTCTCGACAACATGAGGAGGACGTCCCCCGGGCGGACCCCGCGCCTGTCCTGCCATCTTCCAAGATCATTGCCCCGCTCCGTTGGGAACTGGAGACGAGGGTTCGCCAGGCACAAGCCACGGAAACCGAACCGGCAGGTGTGCCGCCTGGACGACTCTACGTACCCGGGAACATCAAGGCCGACGTCATCCAGTGGGGCCACTCCTCGCCGCTGTCGGGGCACCCAGGCACGCAGCGCACCCTTAAATACATTCAGCGCGCTTTCTGGTGGCCCTCAATGGCCAAGGACATCGAGGAGTTCGTCCAGGAGTTCCCAGTGTGCGCCAGGGCCAAGACCTCCATCCAACCAACACCAGGGGAGCTCCAGCCACTCCCAGTTCCCCGTCGACGCTGGACGCACATTGCCATTGATTTCATCACGGGCCTGCCGGTCTCTGAGGGAAAGAACGTCATCATGACCATAGTGGATCGGTTTTCCAAAGCTGTGCACCTGGTGGCCCTCACCGGACTCCCGTCAGCTAAAAGGACAGCTGAGCTGATATTAGAGCACGTAGTCCGTCTGCATGGATTCCCAAAGGACACTGTCTCGCACAGGGGGCCCCTGATCTGCCGTCTGATCAATTCTACCTGCAGTCTCTCCTCGGGCTACCATCCCCAAACTAATGGTCAGACGGAACGGGCCAACCAACAACTGGAGCGCTACCTGAGATGTTTCATTGCTGACCGCCAGCGCTCCTGGGCCCGCTACTTCATTTGGGCAGAACTATCACACAACCTCCACGTCTCCTCCGCCACGAAGTTGAGTCCATTTGAGGTATGCCAGGGTTTCCAACCTCCGATGTTCGAACATCAAGAACCGGAGGTTGAAGTACCCTCGGCCCAACAGTTGGTCCGAAGGTGTCGACGGTCCTGTATTCAAGCCAAGGAGGCCATCCAGTGCGCCAACATCCGCTACACCTTACAACATCGCCGTCGACACCCTCCAGGACGATTGTACCACGCAGGTGACAAGGTATGGCTGTCCACACAAAACCTACACCTTACACGGAATCCAAAAAACTCTCACCCAGATTCATCGGCCCGTATCGTGTCACCCTCTATGTCAATCCTGTCACCTACCGGCTCCAGCTGCCTGCGGCGCTCCGGATCCACCCATCTCACAATTTAAACCCTTCACGACGTCACCCATGGTTCCAACCACCCACCCTGCTCCTCCTCCCCGTATCATTGAGGGTGGTCCTGCCTACACCTTTCGCCGGATCCTTGATTCACGTCCTTGGGGCAGAGGGCTCCAGTACCTGGTCGATTGGGAAGGTTACGGTCTCGAGGAGCGATCTTGGATTCCGGCTCAGTTCGTCCTAGACCCCGAACTCATCCGGGACTACCGTCGTCGGGTATCCTCCACCCCAGGACCGTCGAGAGTCGGTCCTGAACAGGGGGGTACTGTCATGCACACTCGTAACACGACCGGCACTAGGACCCGGAAGTAGGACGGTCGTGAACCAGGAAGCATAAAAGGAGACAAAATGGCGCTTCACATTGCTCAGTCATTGAGTTCGCCCATGCCTTTGCCGACGCTTCGCCAACTATTCTGTGAGTACTCACCGATTCGGGTTGCTTCTTTGATTGAGTGTGTGTTGCTAGAACGCGGGTTTATTTGTGTAGATCCTTGCTCTTTGCGTAAGAGATTTCTTAGACTAAACGCATGGTTATCCTGCCTACTCGCGCTACTTCCGCGTTTGGGTTTACCATCCACGCTACACGGGCTAACTGCTAAGGCTGTTGTGTCTATCCTCCGGTTGCTCGTGACACTCACCTTGCTACACTGCTGCTGGCTGAGCTCTCTGTGATCTGGGAGCTGGCAATCCACTTGGTCTCTCCCACCACCGTGCGGGCGTGCGGCAGTCGTCCCACGTCCTTCACAGTCATCATGAGGTGACGTGAAGACTTGAGCACACGCACCGCCTCGTCGTGAGGAATGCTCAGGAAGCTCCGCCCATTCACCTCCAGGATCTGATCGCCAACCTGAGCGCAAAAGAAGGGGTCAGGTGAAGGTCAGGGGGTTTTGGCACAGGGGACAAGATGTAACGAAATGAGGTTGTGGATGGAAATGATGCGGTGGTAGTTAATAGAAAGACAGAGGATTATGACTCTGCAGGGTAATGCCTCAGACAAGACTGAATATATAAATAATTCTTCCACACACACACACACACACACACACACACACACACACACACACACCCGCAAAGATTACCTGCCGCATATGTACAGTGCTGACAGAAAGTTTTCAGATCCTTTCAAGTTTTTAACACTGCTGTTATAATAAAAGTGTATTTAAATCCTTCGTTGTTCTACACAAAATAATCTACAATGACAAAACAGATGTTTGGAGTGTTTTGTTAATGACAGTCATATCCGATTTACGTAACTACAGTATGCAGACCCATCACTTACTGTAGTACTTGGTTAAAGCACCTTTGCCAGCAATGACTTGGATAAACAAGTCTGACTTTGCAACATACAGCACTTAAAGAATCTGCTGCCAGCATCTTGGAGCCATATTACCATCGCACAGTCCATGCCATGACACGTCGGAACAGTTCTGGTGGCACGAGTGGGGCCTACACAGCACTAAGCAGGTCGTTTATAGTTTAATGGCTTGGCTGATTGGTGTACACTGAGTGCATAAAAGTATTTCCTAGAGAAATAAACGGTCCTGTTCTTTTTCTTTCTAAATCAACACTTAAATGTCTCAGGGTCTCCTCACCGCGGTGTTAATTTTTGACTCTTCCTTTTAGTTATGCTGTCATAACGAGACCTGCTGCGGCTCCTGCTTGCCCTCTGAGCACAATGAACACATTTTCCACCACTGTAGCATGAAAGCATACTTATTACTCTGCTCTCTCTGTCTCTTAGACTCACAATTAGGTCTGTGCACTCCTACAACCTGACGTGCTCCCAGATTTTGGCAAACGTCTACTGTTTTGGTTCCCCCTCACACTTTTGATCCACTTCATTTATTCTGATACATCTTATGCTTGAAGCTTTGCATACTTCTGACTAAATTTTTGCTGCTTTTTGATCTCACATGAATACAATATGATTTGCATTTCTAAAAAAAAAAAGAAAAGGGAAAAAAAAAGTGTATTCCCAAGGCTTATCCTTGCTTTAGTTTGATCATTTCACCTACTTGCTTTTGACCTGCTGTTGTATTTATAAAAACTTGCCTTTGCTCATTCCAGGACTCAAAGTGTTTCATGTTTAAAAAAACTATCACATCTATTTTGTGAGTGTAAGAAAATTAAACCTGTAAGATAAATTTTTGGGGAATGAAATGGTTCAGAAAATGCTGGCTAAAAAATTCACATTGTATGTAAATATATACAGAGTCAGCTAAAAAAAATTATAAACACATATTTTAATATGTTTATTATGATTTATATATTTATGATACTGAATATGTATTTGGCACAAGTGGCTAATCTTGTTCCTTTGGAAAAACTTACACATGATTTATAGAACAAATCTGAATAATTTTGTCATATATCTGTCTTCTCTTTCGCCTTTCCATGGTCATACTTTTAAACTAACAATATATTGACTAATTAAATCCAATTCAGTTTTATTGATTTTGCACTTTAAACAATGGGC
Source organism: Clarias fuscus (assembly GCA_030347435.1). Classification (NCBI taxonomy): domain Eukaryota; kingdom Metazoa; phylum Chordata; class Actinopteri; order Siluriformes; family Clariidae; genus Clarias; species Clarias fuscus. The sequence continues at coordinate 25,679,655 of CM059212.1, forward strand.
ATTGTCGCAAAGCAGATTTATGAAATGAGAAATGAGATTGAAAAGTGTGAAGAAATATGTATAAATCAAAATGATCAAGGAAAATGAGTGGCAAAGAAAAACTCACTGACACGACAATAGGAAGAAATCGTCTCGGGTTACTTGGCTGTAACCCTGTTCCCTGATAAAGCGGGAACGAGATGCTGCGTGAAAACGCTATGGGAACATCTCTTTGTTGCCCGGTTGTGAAGCTTGTGCATGTCAAACCCGCCGAATACCTTCGGCTTATAACCTGTGCAGGCATGACGTCACCGAACAAGGTGCACCTGCAGGTTATAAATAGGAGTGAACCGGAAACATCCTCAGGTCAATTTTGTCTGAAGGACGTCCAGGCACGCCAGCAGTGCGGCATCGGAGCGCAGCATCTCGTTCCCGCTTTATCAGGGAACAGGGTTACAGCCAAGTAACCCGAGACGTTCCCTTTCAAAAGCTACACTCGATGCTGCGTGAAAACGCTATGGGAACGAGAATACCAACGCCACCGCACTGCAAGTGTCTGGACCCCCAGGTTGTGTAGCGTGTGCGCACAAGCCGAGGAGGTCTCAGACCTAGCTCTGGGATGCTGACTCAAGGATCCGCGAACCTGGAGTAGCATTGACATCCAGACTATAAAATCTAACAAACGTGTGTGGAGAGGACCAGCCCGCCGCATCACACACCTGCTGCAGGGGTACGCCTCTTGCCAAGGCAATCGATGAGGCAATCCCCCTGGTTGAATGAGCCCTGATTCCCAGAGGCGAAGTGTGACCACGCGCCTTATAGGCTAGGGCAATGGCATCTCTCACCCAGTGTGACAGAGTCTGTCTAGTGGCAGCCGCCCCCCGGTTGCGACCCCCATGGCAAATAAAGAGTTGCTCTGATTTACGCCACTGGCTAGTGCGGTGGACGTAGATCCGAAGAGCACGTACTGGACACAGTAAGTGAAGTCTTTCCTGCTCCGGAGCTGTGAAAGGCGGAGGACAGAAGGCTTCGAGAACAACTGGGTGCATGGTTGAGAATGGAACCTTGGGAAGATAGTTCAGGTGAGGATGCAGAATAGCTTTGACTTGCCCAGGGGCAAAGTCTAGGCAGGATGGGGAGACTGACAGAGCCTGCAGATCCCCAATCCTCTTCAAAGAAGTAATAGCCATCAGAAAAACCATCTTAAGAGACAGAAGCTTGACAGGCGCTGACTCTAGTGGTTCGAACGGGGTGTCAGCCAGGCCTTCGAGTACGATAGTTAAGTCCCACGAAGGGACCGTCGCTCTAGTGGGCGGCTTCAACCGTTTAGCTCCACGAATAAAACGGGCAACTAAATGGTGCTTGCCCACAGAAACCCCGTCGTTCAGAGCGTGACAGGCCGAAATAGCGGCTACATACGTTCTGAGCGTACTAGGGCATAAGCCCGAGGACAACTTTTCTTGCAGAAACTCCAGCACTGAAACAATCTGGCAGTGAACTGGGTCTATGTGTCTTGTCATGCACCAATTTTCAAACACACTCCATTTGAGGGCATAAGTTCTCCTAGTGGAGGGAGCCCTGGCACTTAAAATGGTTTCAATTACGCTGGCTGAAAGCCCAGCCTGTCTCAGTTGGTCCCGTTCAGGGGCCAAACGTGAAGGTTCCAGAGCTCGGGCCGGGGATGAAGTATTGTCCCCTGCGCCTGAGACAGAAGATCCCTCCTCACTGGAATCACCCAGGGCGAGCCGTCGAGGAGAGATATTAGATCCGAGAACCACACTCTGGTCGGCCAATGGGGCGCTATCAATAAGAGGCGCAACCCTTGTTGACGGACCCTCGCCAGGACTCCCGGGAGCAGAACTATAGGCGGAAACGCATAAAGGCGTAACCTGGGCCACGTGTGGGCCATTGCGTCCAGACCCAGGGGAGCTGGAGGAGTCAGAGAGTAGTAAAGGGGGCATTGTGCTGTCTCTTGTGAGGCAAAGAGGTCCACCTCTGCTACGTAAAATCTTTCCCAGATTTGACTGACTATTTCGGGGTGGAGCTTCCATTCCCCCTGTTCTACAGCTTGTCTGGATAGCAAGTCTGCTCCTACATTCATGTGCCCTGGAATGTAAATCGCCCTGAGGGACAGGAACTTGTCCTGTGCCCAAAGCAGAACCTGGTGCGCTAGCTTGTTCAAGCGGCGCGAGCGCAGTCCACCCTGGTGATTTATGTACGAGACTACCGCAGTGCTGTCCACCCGCACTAGGACATGGTAGCCTCTCAACTGCTGGAGGAAGTGTTTCAGGGCCAGAAACAGAGCCATCATTTCGAGGCAATTGATGTGCCACGCGAGAAGATGACCTCTCCAGCTCCCTTGTGCTGGACGGCCATCCAAGACCGCACCCCAGCCCATGAGGGAAGCGTCTGTCGTTAGCATCTTGCGACGACAAGACGGACCTAGAGTGGGACCCAAAGTCAGAAACCGGGGTCTGAACCACATAGAAAGGGTACGAAGCCCCAGGCGCGTAACCCTTATTAGCCTCTGGGGGTTGGCCCTTGAATGAAACCCCCTGGCTCTTAGCCACAGCTGAAACGCTCTCATGTGCAGAAGGCCCAAAGGTATCACCGTGGACGCAGCCGCCATGAGGCCTAAAGATTTCTGAAAGTGATGAACAGTGACCTTCTGGCCTAGCTTGATTTCCTTCAGGGTGTTGAGAATGGATTCGACACGAGCAGGAGACAACTGTGCCCGCATCGTGACCGAATCCCATGTGACACCCAAATATGTTGTCCTCTGAACAGGAAGGAGAACGCTTTTCGTGGCGTTGAGTCTCAATCCTAAAGAATGAAGATGGGCTAGGACGACATCCCGATGTCGAAGCGCTAGCTCCTGAGACCGGGCCAGAATCAGCCAGTCGTCTATGTAATTCAAAATACGGATGCCCTGGAGTCGTAAAGGAGCCAGAGCCGCATCCATGCATTTTGTATATGTGCGGGGTGACAGAGCTAGGCCAAATGGAAGGACCCGAAACTGGTAAGCCTCGCCCCCAAAGGCGAACCTCAGGAACTTCCTGTGCTGTGGCAATATTTCTATATGGAAATATGCGTCCTTGAGATCGATTGTCACAAACCAATCCTCTAGTTGAATTTGAGAAACAATCATTTTGACAGTCAACATTTTGAATCTGGATTTCCTGAGATAGCGGTTCAAGCCGCGAAGATCCAAGATCGGACGCAACCCCCCCCCTCTCTTGGGCACCAAAAAGTACCGACTGTAGTAGCCTGACTCTCTGTCTGGAAGGGGAACATGTTCTATGGCCCCTTTGCCCAGCAGAGTCTTTAACTCCTGGGCCAGCAGATGTGCTCGGTCCGGTTTCACGGAAGTGGAGACCACGCCGTTGAAACGCGGAGGACGATGTGCAAACTGAATCCTGTAGCCTGTGCCTACAGTCTTTTCTACCCAAGGAGATATGCCTGGCAGTAGTTTCCACGCTGCCAGCTTCTCCGAAAGGGGCACGAGCTTTGACACTTCGGCTGGATGGGGGGGTGTTAGGTGTTGGGTATCCTGAAGTATGGCAGGAGATACCCAAACACCCAACTCTTCGTTGGAGACCGGCGCTCCCCGAAACACCAGTGGTGGCGGGGATTGAACACCGGCCTCCAGGGAGTGCCAGGGAGGAGGCCCTGCTTTGTGATGAAGATCCAGGCGCCCCTCCCTGGGGGGGGGCACCCCCACAGCCCCAGGCGCACGAACCTCAGGGCCTCTTCTTCGAAGAGAGGAAGCTCCTCAGATCTGGTCTTTTTGAGGCAGATTTCTGGGAAGGGCGGCGAGCCCCACCCCAGTCTTTACGAGGGGGTGTGCGGCTGGTCACGCTCTCCTTCTGGACCTCACGCCTTATAGGGGCCAGACCTGGCCGGGGCCGGGTGGCCGACGGTCCCGGTTCTTGAGCACGGCGGGGAAGGAACCTCCCAAAAGCCTGTTCATATAGCTTCGCCTCCCGAAACCTAGTGGCGACGGAATTAACAGCGTCGCCGAAAAGGCCGGAAGGCGAGACGGGGGCATCAAGGAGGACAGCACGATCCTTATCCTTGATGCCCGAGAGGTTCAGCCACAGATGCCTCTCCGTGGATACCATGGCAGCCATAGAACGGCCCACAGCACGGGCCGTCTGCTTGGTTGCACGGAGAGACAGGTCTGTGGCTCGGCGCAGCTCTGCGAACGCCTTGTCATCAATAACCCCGCCGGTGCTCAGGTCCTTCAGCAGGTCAGCCTGGTAAGCCTGCAAAACCGCCATGGTGTGCAGTGAAGCGCCAGCCTGTCCTGCTGCCTGAAAAGCTTTGCCCACCAAAGCAGATGTCACTCTGCACGGCTTGGAGGGGAGGGTAGGCTTTTTCAGGGAGGATGATGTCCCAGGAGAGAGATAGCCCGCAAGCGTCTCTTCTATCTGGGGCATCATCATATAACCGCGTGCTTTCGCATCAACGATATTCGAATAAGTCGAAGTCGATGGCACAAAAACACGCGATGAATACGGCTTGCTCCATGAAAGGGTTAATTCATCATGGAGGTCACCAAAGAAGGGGAGAGAGAGACGTTGAGGCTCCTCCCCCCGGCCACCCGACAGAAACCTGTCGTCTAATCTCGAACGCTTAGGGGAATCTCGCTGCTGCGGCCAGTCGATATGCAATCGCTCGACCGCACGCGTTATAACCTCTAATAAATCCTCATAAGCTCTGTGAGCACTGGAGGAGCTGGAGGAAGTGGAAGCTAAAACTTCCTGATCCGGAGAGAGCGCGAGAGAAAGGGGGAATTTCGTCTCGTGCGCGTCTGCCAGATCGGCACGCGAGCCCCAGGAATGCGCCGCGGCTCGCGGTTTCTCTTTAAAGGAAGCGAGCCGCGCGCGAAGCACCTTAATAGGGAGAAGATCACAGTACTCACATTCTCCCTGAAGCCCGAGGCGAGCGTGTTCTTCCCCCAAGCACTCGAGACAAAACTCGTGAAGATCGCCCTCCGAAAGAGATCTATCACACGGAGGCACGCATCTCTTAAGCAACTCCGCCATATCGGTGAGTTAATGCTGTTATTTTTTATTCTGCTTTTGTTACGGCTTGCATGCACGCGCAAACAAAAAGCGGTCCTGAAGACAAAAAGATCTGAGGATGTTTCCGGTTCACTCCTATTTATAACCTGCAGGTGCACCTTGTTCGGTGACGTCATGCCTGCACAGGTTATAAGCCGAAGGTATTCGGCGGGTTTGACATGCACAAGCTTCACAACCGGGCAACAAAGAGATGTTCCCATAGCGTTTTCACGCAGCATCGAGTGTAGCTTTTGAAAGGGAACTTGATTGCCGCCAAAAGGGAACCCATCCGCATTTGGGTGATGTAATGTGTTTAAATGTTTTCTCTGTGTCAACTGTACTGTATATTTAACCAGCTTTTTTGTCTGGTTATTAATCAAATCAAATCAGAATATAATTAAAAATTATAATTAAAAATGCATTTTCTATTCCTACCCATGTCTGTAAAATCTAACAACCTCAGAGGTGTGGCCTACACAGATGAGATAAATAATCTGAAGGATACATATTAAAAAGCACTTTGTGTATGCCAACTTTGAATACTTTCCCAGGGTAAATATTTACATCATTTTGGGACTTAATTAGTCTACTCTGACTATGACCCTTAGTCTAACTTTATTCTTTTTAGCTTTTCTGTTATGCTACATACAGTATATCGCAATTGACAGCACAGATGAAATATGCAACTCCAGTCTGTATTTTCTCTTCCTATTAAGTAGGTGCCCTAAAGGGATGTACTTCTCCTAAAGACATTAATAGGATACTCCTTTCTGATAGCTGTACACAATTAAAATCTGACCCATATGGCCCATATTTCAGATTGGTGTTCAACAGATTCCTGGATATGAATGTCACTGATGATTTGATTTCATTATAAATTAGGTTAGAAATATGTTTACTCACTCATTCTGCATAGCTCTTATGTGCAGGGTCACAGAGGGCCTGGAGCTTATCCCAGGAGACTTTTGGGGCACTAGGCGCACAAGGCAGGATGGGGTGCCTGTCCATCGCAGGGCATAAGCACACAAACATTATGGGCAACCTGGAAATTCCAACGGACCTAAGCTGCATTTAAAGGCCCAGAGAAGCCCAATCAAGCACGAGCAGAACATGCAAACTCCACGCGCACAGACCAGAGGCAGTAGTTAAACCCTTGACACTGAGGTGTGAGGCCACAGTGCTAACCGCTACGCCACCATGCTGCCAGTCATGCTGTAATAATGCTTTAATTTACTTGTTTTAAACTAAGCTTTTGTATTCCCTCATTTTAAAAAAATAATCAGAATTGAATCTTCATCCTCGTAGAGCTGCTTTCAGGGGACCAAACAGGTGAAAGTCCGATGGAGCAAGCTCGGGACTATAGGGAGAATGCTTTAACACCTAAAAACAAAGTTTCTGCAGAGTGTCGACGGTGTGGGCAGAAGTGTGCGAACATGCATTGTTATGCATAATCAGAACGGTCTCGGATATCAGTCCTTCAGCTCGTCAGTCCTTCAGAGTTTTCAGTTTCTTCAGTAAGCGCCTCTATTGTAACTGTAATGAGCACTGTTGATTGTTGCACCTTTTCTCTGATAACGTTCCAACCCTGGTGTCCTTAAGAATTCCAGAAAACTGTAAGCATTAAATTTCAAGTTAATGGCTGACTTAACATTTTTTATTCTTGCTTAGTGATTGAGGATGTTGCGTACACATCGCTCGCTAACAGCAAGGAGAGTGGCACGTGAAAGGGGCAATGCCATGTGCCCCAGGGGCTCTAAAGTTGTGTGGAATCATCTCATTATTTAACTGCCAACCAAGAGACAAGCGCTAAAAGACTACACGAGCAGCTCCGGCACATCCAGTCTTGCCAAGAGCTATCGTGACACAGCCGCCGAAAGGTAAAAAGGCTGCTGCCTTGGCGTACAGTAAGCCTCCGTTCCCAGTCAGGAAAGCAGCCCAGACACTGGATGTCACGCTTGACTTATGTCTGAGGCTGCACTGAAAGAGGGCTGGGCAGGGCCGGCTGTCCACGACTGTTGAAGGTGCAGTCGAGGATTCTGCAAGCCCCTTTTTGCCACACTGCAGGAGCTTTTTCTCACCAGTTAAGTGCTTACAGTACCTGCCAGCTTTTTTTTCACTCAATAAAATACCCTTTTTCTGTAAGACCTTGCCTTGTGTCTATGTGTCTATGGTGCACCCCAAGTTTTACAATATATAATATAATATTATACTATAGTATATAAAATATATACAGTAAGGGACATCTGACATTTGAAACCTTTTCTATCAATTCTCTTTTCCTCTGTGATTGACAGATAAGAAATCAGCTCTATTATTCGGAGTTAATGTTGAGGGTAAAGGCTGTGGGTTAGTTTCGGTCCAAAAGAAGTGCAGGAACAAATGTGGGTTCATTTTATAATAATTTCATTGAATGCAATATGTACAGTATAGCACTAATTTCCTGTGTCCAGTGACTTTAAACGAAACATGACTGAGATGGTAAGCATAGTCACAGATACAGTACACTACTAAATTTAGTATGCACATCATTGTATCATCTAGCTAAGCTTTAGTGTAATCTAATTTCTCTCAGCAGAATAAATCAAACCTTAAAAAGGCTCTTTTTTAAACAACTTTAGTAATTTGAATGTTGTGAATTATGAGCCTCTTCTATAAAATGCTTTATATTCACACAATGAAAAGTGCTTTTGTGTATAACCCACTCTCAATTGTGGTACTTAATTCCAGCAATGGCTCAATGTTAAATCTGGCAAGCATGCTTTTTAAAATTTTTTTTTATAAGGCATGCACTGAATAATGATAGAGGGCAAAGGCACAGTGTCTTGAAGACACAAGCATGTGCTGCATTTTTTTTCTTTTCCTGTTCATACTATATCTCTTCCTGCAAAAGCACTGCCAACACCCATTTATGCATGAGACTCCCATGAAATTACCTGTTCCCACAGGCACTTTGATTTCATGGTCTACTCCTGCAAACACTGTGACTTCATGGCCTGCTCTCACAGACTCTCACCTCATGCCCTGCACAGACACTCTGACCGAACGACCTGCTCCCATAAACATGCTGACTGTGTTGCCTGCTCACACAAATACTCTTCCACATGGAATGCTCAGTCAGACTGACTGGCTTGACTACTCCCACAGACTTTGAATGCCATTTGGAAGTGCAATCATAAAAATAATTATGGCAAGCCTTCTCAAAAGCCTATCAAATAAAGACACACCTTTATAGGTTAAGAGTGTAGTTGGTTCAAAGTATAAATTGATAGTAAAACCTCTAATATATTTTTGTTGAGCATTATTAAAAACCCTTGACCGATGGATCAACTTTTATGCTGGATCCTGCAAGTAATCCAGTCTAAATACACACCTTTTCGTTTCAGAATTCAGAATAATAATTCACTTCAACTATTTTAACACGCTGCATAAACTAAACCAGATGTAACGAGTGACATAACATTAAAACCATTAACTGTAAAACCACCTAGGTTAAGGATTCCACTTTTGCTATTGTGGTGTCTCCGGCTCCTGGAAGCATGACTTCACAGGGCCCTTTTGGGTTGCGCTGGCACCAGGACGTTGGCAGTGGATCCTTTTGTTGCAGGGTAGGCTTCCATGGATCAAACTTATTTGTCTGATCCATCCCATGGGTACTTGATTAGATTGGAATCTGGGATCTTGCTTCCCAAGCCCTACATGCGGCAGAATGTGGTGCACTGGGTGTTCTGGGGCTTTTCTTGTCGCCAGCATCGACTTTACTTAGTAATTTGCACTACATTGGCATTCCTGTCTGATCGGATTGGATGGGTTAGGATTTGTTCCTCATGAACATGGGTGAGCTTTGGGTGCCAATGATGCCACCAGTTTGCTGACGTATACAGTAGTTGGTGGTCAATGTTGTTCAGTTGCCCCCACAGTGGGATTTATGTCATGGCTAATCAATGTATGTTATGTTGTGTTTTGGGAACTGTAGTTGTTTTAGTTTCATTGCCTCTCAATGATAAGCCTTCTCCCTTTTCCCTGGTTACCCCCCCCCCCCCCCCCCCCCCGCCTTCATCTTGCTCCTTTATAAAATCATTTAATTATGATTATAATGTCATAAGCAACTATGTTCTGGATATAATAAATGAATGGAACACAAATATGTAGCAGATGTTGGCAAAACATTTGCAAATCAGTGTGGTATAAGAGGAAAATAGAGTATAGAGTTAAAGAGACAATGTGTATCCCAACACCAATGATCCTGGAGATCTCCCACTGTGTGTTCTCATTATTACATCTCATTAACAGTCTATGGGAGGCATTAACCAGTAAAACCTCCAGTAGTTTACAACAATACATTTCCTGTTTTATCCTCCAGGAGCAACGCCAGGAAATAAAAGATAAGGACACATAATGCCTTGAAACAAACGCCAGCGTGGACTGTGGAGAACAATGGTCATAACCTTTATGGAGGAGATGGGATTAAATCCATCCATCACAGCCATCCCGAATGAGTAAAATGAACACACCATCATCATCATCATCACCTTCAGCATGATCCCTGATAGATATACTGATGTTGTAAAAATAATCAGTAGAACAGATTTGAACATCTCATTTCCTCAGGATATTATGAAACAGGTGCTATTTCTGGGATCCTTCCTATTGGTTAACTTGCTGTGAAATTAAAGTGGTAAATATATGCTTTGAGGTTTGTTTTTAATACATATACAAAATCTATAAAATCTAATTGGATATGCCATATAAAATCTGTATAAATCTGTATAAACCATGGCTGTGAAATGGAATGCCCCTTCTGCTCCTATCCATCCTGCTAATATAAATGTGGATGTGTGTGTGTGTGTGTGTGTGTGTGTGTGTGTGTGTGTGTGTGTGTGTGTGTGTGTGTGTGTTAAAGACTTGCCTGCTCCTGCTGCACCAATGCCATCACTCAAAATGTCAAGTGTCCTGGATCAGGAGTTTGCTTGTTCATTTCCAGATCTGTCATGGCCATGGCCCATGCTGTCCACCACCTTACCCTTTTCCCTATTTATCCCTTACTATTATCACTCCATCTCAAGGCTCAGCTGGAGAACCATAGCCAAAAGCATTAGAGCTTATACTAATACAAGGCGTGTGTATAAATCTGCTTTCAACTAGCAGTCACCAAGGGCATGTGTGATGGATTTCATGTAACTGTAAATTAAGTTACATGAAAGTGTGATTGTGTGTGTTTTTTTCAGCTTTGTGTTTCAGTTGCAGACTGAAAATAAAGAAAAACAAATAAATAAAGAAAGAAATAACAAAAGTAAAAAATAGAATTTTCAATTAGTCAGAAAATTAATATCAGTGATGAGATTCCATGACTACACAGCAACCTGCCCGAGACAAAACCTAAATAGCTATGAGGGTGAGTGAAAGATTATTCACACTCTGGCTGTAGAATTTAGTTTAATTAACTATTAGAAAAGACAAATACATAATTTTTCGACATTGCTTGCTTTCCAATAAATATTGTCCATCTGTCAACATTCATATTCCCTCATAAAAAAATGTTTTAAGCTGAGCTGCGAGCCAGGAATGCACCGCTGTCTTCACATCTTCATCAGAAGTTAATCTTCGTCTTCATAGGGTTGCTTTAGGGATGAACTGTCCGATGGAGCAACATCAGGGCCTGTACTGACTAAGCATCTCAGAGTAGAAAATTGAGGAGCAATTTATTAACATTCTTAAAAACGGAAAGCACTCCTACAGTAACTCCACCATAATATAGGAGAGCTTTGGAAGTGTCCTAACTGGTTAGGAATAGCAAGGAAATAGCATTCAGATGCACAAAGTAGAAATGTTTTAGTAACACTGGCTGACACGGAGCTCATAAAAAATACGTTTGGACCAAAATAGAATTATTTTTTTCCCCCCACATGTAAGTGGTCCATTAACTAACATTTTGTATGCTGTCTCTGCAGGTGACTGCTACTGTACGTTTTTTTAGTAACACTGAAGACGCGGCTTTGAAACAGTGACACAGCCTACAGTGTCGGAAATAATACATAAAACTCTGCTCTTACAGAACCGCAAATCATGCAGATTCATACTGTACATTTTTCTCCACCAGGCAACGTGAAATCAGCAGAATTCATGGAGTTGTGAGCATCATCCATGACACACACAAAGTAATCTTATTTACCTATACATTGTATGTATTTATATTAAATTATTCAAATGAACACAACTGATTTTATTTTTCTTGAGATTCTCAGTTATGAGCTTCACTTTTTTAACGGTGTACCCTGGTTTTCACAATCCTCGGGGGTGCGTGCGGCAAACTGACAGGTGGCATTGAAGCTTTCATAAATTCCCTCCTCTCACTCTATATTTTTAGAGGTAAAAGTAGGGCTGAATTATTTCTTTACATTTTACTACCTCTCGCTCTTTCCAGGTTCGCTTTATTTTTGTAAATTATTTTGATAAGATTATGACGATCCTACACAGCTCTATTTAAGGGGTATGATTAGGATAACGTCATGCAACCGAGTCACGCATCTATAACTTTTGTCTACATGCGTAAAGCTTTCACACAACGGCAATGATTTCACCATTTCGCTTTTCCACCATTTAGACCCTGAAGTTGTGGGCATCATCCATGGCACACGCATTAAAATAATCATTAAAGAACCGTATACAATTTTAGCAGAATCCCGAGATGCCCCATCCTCCACATAACCAGTTTCCCTGGTACTTTCAGATCACCTGCAGCGGCGGCATCAACAACACACACCTGATAATTAATTATATTAATTATATTATGTAAGTAGAAGTCCTAATCTGCTTCGCCAGGTATCCTGTCAGGAACTATATATATATTTAGAACAGCCAGACAAACCAAAACACGGGTATGAAAACATAATTGGAAAGCAGGCCTGGATCGGTCGATTAGCAAACGTTAAACAAGACGTAATACAAAGTTCATACAGTACACAGAAAACCAACATGTATAATAAGTGCTTGGTATCATCTGGAGAGAACTCAAAACAGCGTTTACTTTGCAATAATCTGCAGGTTTGGAATTGTACTTCCTCTAACCTCTGCAATCACTGAAATCAGGTGGGTGTTGTTATAACTCGGGGTGATCCAGATCATGCAAGCTGGGAATCGTAGTCCTTTTCCGTCACGCCAGTACAGTATGCTTTGTTGTTGATGCTGTCGATGCATACCAGGGAAACTGGATGTATTTTTGTAGGGTTTGGGGGCATCTCTGGTTTTCCAAATTACTTTCTGAATTCTGATTTATTTTTCTTAAATACTCCATTTCCTTTGCAGTGATTTACTTGCACTGCATATTATACTTGGCTTGATTATTAGATCAATTATGGCTTCCTCACCTACAGTACAAATTTCTTCTGAACCTTGGACTAATGAGGCATTTGTCTGCATAATTTCTGATCATTGCGATATAGATTTATTCAACCACCAGAACTCATTATTGTCCAGACTAAAGCTCTGCTTAATTTTGTGTTTTGAATATAGTAAATATCTGATTATTTTTACTTGGCCCTGACCAGCAGTCCAAATGAATCACTTTTTACTAAAGAAATTTTATAATTACATTTTTATTGTTATTACTTCATTTGACTGATTGATTGATTGATTGATTGATCGAGAAGACATCTGTCTCATCTGCCCATTATAATATGTATTTTTGATGTAAAAGCCTGCCCCTGGAGTGGATCACTTTAACACACACAGTGACACACACTCAAGTCCATTTGAATAGTCAAACTATTTTCACAAGTGTGCAATTCAGTTTGTTCTGCAATTCAGAGCTTATTCTGATCTATTTTAAGAGAAAGGCCTTTAATCTTTAGTAATAGTTGTCCCTTATACCAGGAGCTCTCAAAATGTTTTCAGCCAAAAATTCATCGCCCCCTTAGCACTAACTTCATGAATATTAATTAAATGTCTACAATTTACAAAATACTATTTATTAGCTCCATTAAGCTTTTTATTAAGGAACATTCCTCCAAATGTATCCAAAAACGGATTCAATTTGTTGTAATGCTTAAAGCATTCAATTTCCTTTGTGTGTGTCCGGCTACAGTTGAACTGCATGCGCTTGTTATATGAGCGATTGTTTCTGTGTCTTTGAGTGCTCATGTGAAAGGCAGACACAATGCTAATTAGATGAAAGCTCAAAGAGTTCAACGTTCCTGCAGGTGTGTGAGCGATGATGTGTTGTTCATGGTTTTCAGACAATATCATAAGGCAAACATCCGCAGCTCTCACCATCCCCCCCCTTCTCTCCCCCCTTCTCTCCCCGTCTCTCTCTCTCTGTCTGTCTACAGACGTTATATGGATTCATTCCAGCAGCTCTAATAAAAACACACAGCCTGAGCTTGTGATCGTTTAAATCTAAACGTCTGGCTCCAAAGAAAACATACCCATTCCTTCGTATTTCCATGACCCCATGTAATGATGAGATTCATCTCAAAACAAAGCACCGAATGGAGAAGCAATGTGCTGTGAAAATGGAATAAAGGCATGTTGCCTGAGTAAATTACACAGCGTTCTTATTCAGAGGCAGTGCACACACTCGTGGCTGAGACACATCTCAAAAGGAACAGAAAAGAACGTTTTTTTTTATTTATTTTTTTTAGATGCACTGTGTAATGCATAAATACCCTCTAAACCAGTATTAATGGTCTAATTCCTGATATCTGTGATCCATGATATTACAGTCAAATTTCTGTTTGCATTTTATTCTGGACCAGAAATACACTTGTTCGAGCGTTTTTTCATAATGCTTTACTTCTGCTTTTGGCAAAATTCTATATAAATTCTACATAATTCTAAATTATTTTTTAGAAAACAGAGACTGTATATGCCAGTGCCATCTAATAAATATGCCTCTACTTTGCATTCTTCTCCAATGTTCATTAAAACAAAACAAAAACATAGAAACTTGTGTGAAAAAGGAAATCTTCTAAATATTGAATTGAATTTTAGTGTTTATTAGTATTTGATGTCCCCGTTTTGCACTCAAGCCAGCCTGTGGTGCAGAGATGTGTACTTATGATCCGTTTTGGATTTATACTTCCTCAGATGTTCACCAGTTTCACTGCTTGGTTTTTCAATTTCTCAGCTGTTTCTTTCAGTTTCTCTCCTTATTTTTTGTTTTTTTTTTCCTGTTTTTTGGTTTCACTCCTCTGTTATTCGAAATTAAATTATTAAATAAATGTTTTTGTTTTTTTTACAATTTCTCTGCTCATTTTCTTCAATTTCGCTACTCTGTGTTTCAATTTCGGTGCTCAGTTTTTTATTGTCACTCCTCTGATTTCAGTTTCGCTCCTCAGTTTTCCGGTTTTGCTCCTCCGTTTTTCTGCCACTTTAATTTTGCTCCTCGTCTTTTTTTTGTTTGTTTCGTTTTTGCTTCGCTTTTCAATTTCTCAATTTCCATCCACTGTTTTTTTTTTTTTTTTCAGTTTTGCTCCTGTTTTGCTGCTCGGTTTTTTAGTTTCGCTACTCAGTTTTTCAGTCTTGCTGCTCAGTTTTTGGTTTGTCTTTCTGACACAACTCTCCCATGTAACAGTACTGCTTCCTCACTGGCTAATTGCTTTTGGGTTTTACAGTGCTGCTTCCTCAGTGGCCATATAAATTGAAATTCTCTTCGACTATCGACTGGATGCAGAGAGCACAGCAAGTAATTGTGAACCCAGCTCACCTCAAATTAGTAATGCAATGATACAATGTAATAAAGGGTATGTTTTCTACTTATAAAAACAAGCTATACCCATTAATAATATTTTTTTCTTTTTTGGTCGATCCTGGCACCCGGTCAAAAATTGACTAGTTAGATAACGTCTATTAGGACATTGCGTTCTGTCCTGCACGCTTGGATCCAAATAAGTGAAGAGAAGGTCAGTTTCTCTGGTTAGCACCCACACCTTTTTGCCAAGGTTTAGGCTGCTCAGACTAAGCTGCTGTGAATTTTACTTGTCTTACAGGCCATTCACATGTCGCATCTTTTGCAATGCACAAAAAAATTTTGTTATTTTAAATGAAGATGTACGCAAATTTAAATGGAGAGCAACACCGTTGCGACTCTCATGCGTTTACATGGGCATCTACGTCACGTGATGAAAAATCTCAACTTTACAGAAGTACGCAACGTGTGTAAAATTATGTGACGTTTCACTCTTTCTGTCTTCCTGGAGTACCTGGTGAAAGTCTCCAGGAATTCTTCATGCTTGAAGGAAGGAAAGCACCCAAACACATTTTTTTTCTCTTCTTGTCGACAAGCTACCGCAAGAGATTTTTCGGTCCTACAGTAGAAATCCATTAATTTCCAGCAACTATCTCAGCATCAAGCAGCGTGCTACTTATGGTTTCTTAGCAACGGCAGACGCCACTGGAGCACAAGCTCACAAGCACTTTCGAAAGATAGAGAAAGTGGCAAGGCTGGCGTTTTACACACTTTTTAGACGCAATATGTGAGCGGCCTCCTAGAGCAACATGTAGCATTTACTTCAAAATCATTTCGATGTTACAGTGTCTTGTGGGGGTGTTTTTCAAGGTCAGTTTGTTTAGTCTGTTTATTCAGGCATGAAAACACAATTAAGATTGTTCTTGTGTATTAAAAAATTTCTTTTGATACACCTGTAAACTTTGTGATAATAAAAGTTGGACCTGTTTAGTCACAAGCAACAATCTGCATGCAAGCACATGAATGTAACTTAGAGTTGCTTTGGTTTAGCCATCTGATTGCAATTAAACAGCGGCATTTTGTCTCAGGCTGCCTTAAATGTGAGTGTATGTTGCTTGTAAGTTATAAGCAGGCTTAATAAAAGTAATTTGCTCATTACCAAAAGTTCCGGAGCTTTGACCTTGGCTGGAAATCTTCATTCAATAACTCAAAAGTTATTTTCTGGATAAAAGCATTATAACAGTTACATTTCTCAGCTGGTTGGTTTTTATATTCAAGGACGATCTGTGTATAGTACAAAAAGGTTTTCTCTACAGGTATTTAGAATCTCGATAGTTAGGCTGCAATCACTTCCAGAGGTTAAAGACAGTAAGTGTGTATGAGCCTGAGATTTACATGAACTACTTCAAGAATGGAAATCATTTCTTGTTATAAGCAAGTCATGCATGGATTTGGATGAATACTTGTAGAGATGGTCTCATATTTATTTATAGAATTTAATGTACATAAAATGTACAGAAAGTTTTGATATATTTTTTTAATGTAAAATTTCTTTTTCTGTCTACAACCTTGCCATTTGTTTAAACGTTTTTGGACACATCTGATTCCATACAAATAAGTTTAGTAATGTGATTCAATGAAACTGTAATAAAATTATGAATTGTGATTTTTTTTAAATCTTGGGATAAAGTTTGGGTTTAAATTGCTTGGAAAGGAGAGACCTACATTAGTTTATATAAACCACAGTAGAAAGTAATTTTTTCCAAAATCTTACAATGAGAAGGTTTTTTCCCAGATTGCCTAGACACACACCATTCATCCAGCGTCTGTTAAAGTGAATGGGAAGGTCTCGTCAACACAGTCAGGGCAACCGCAAGTCATTTTTGGAAGCACAGGATCTTCCGAATTATGCACTGCCACTTTAAAACAGAAGGAAAAAGTAAATAAATCTAAACTGCAGTCAGTCCAATGAAAAAGTGTAAATGTGACATGTAGTTGTATGGACTCCTGAATCCTGCAGAGTGTGTGAGGGGCTAACAGACAAATCTAAAGTGACTGATGTGACACCGACCAGACATCTGTTTAGGTCTATGCACACACACAGTCCACAAACAGCCTCTAACCACACAATGTGTTAACTTTATCTCAGAGGCCTGACAGAGATGCGGACATCAATGGAAGATCGGATCAAACAGAGATGAGAAATGGCGATGCTGGAAGTGAGGGAGAGTGAAAATGAAAGCTCGATTGACAGCAGGAGGCAGTGACATTGCAGGAGAAATGAGAGCTAGTGAGGATGTATAGTGCGCCATAATGCAGGCAGACAACAGAAACGTGAAACGTTCAGAACAACAGCGAAGCTGAGCGACGGAGGACTAGTATGGACGTCAGAGCTGCAAGAAAATTTGACAGAGGATGCAAAGACAGGGTGAAGCTTTACCTTCAGCCCTCCACACTCTGCTGCTGAACCTCGGTCCACTCCAGTGATGTAGATCCCTAGAGCGTATTCGGCTCCACCACGGATCATCAGACCCAGAGAGCGGCCGTCATCCAGCACCAGATTCACCTGTGACACAAAAGCACATTGATGTAAGATATACAAGCATTACATATATTGCTTATAAAATTTGAGGAGATCCATTAATACAGGTATGGAATATAGTGTGCAAGGACACACACAAAAAAAACACTTCAATTGATCTTTTAGTTCATTCAAATGTGGAACACTGTCAATGCCTGAATCTACAGATCTGAAGACTTAGCGAGACGTTAGAGCACTTTTATAGTAAATTGTCCTATATGTTAGTAAAAAAAAAGGTAAGTTTTTATATTTATGACTGCAACCTGGCTGAATGAGAATGAAACAGCTCTTCTTATGGTAGCTCTTCCTCAGAATGATTGCTTCCGTGATACCTGAAGGTAAAAAAGCCAATTCTTAGAGACAGCCATCATTATAAAGTTATATCTTCATAAATGATGTACAACATGGCTACAGAACATGAACAAAATATTGATTGTTGTGGTTTAATGGCCATCAAAGCACAGCCTGTTATCTTTTTCAATTCACCTTGAGGAAAAAAAGGTTAGAGGTTTCTAACCCTCAGTCACAGATGTATCATAATCTTTGACTAGGTTATGTCATATAGCCAGATTATTTTCAAAATGAAGCTTTGTCTTTGGAATGGAGTCTAACAGTGTTGATCATGAAATTAGTTAGGTTTATTTCTTTTATGTTTTATTTTGAAGCATCTTACTGTAGCTACTAGTAAGACTACCCGAGGGCTTTATGAGGCACAATAAAAAGTAAATATATAGTATATCCTAACAGTGCAATGGGTTAGAATTCCTGCTATGTAGCCGACTTTAATCTTGGTAGAATCTTAAAAAGTTGCCCAGGTCATTCGCTTTTAGGTGCTCCCTAGCTTTCACAGTGACCTGCGTTTCTAAGTGCTTAGATCCAGCAGTCTTCTTGCGGCTCATACTGTATTACAAACCCAGGCAGGTTTTTTCTCCTGCTACATCATACTGTGCGCAACTTTACTGCTCATTGTGCTTAAAAAGGTTTCCCATTAGCTAGATCAAACAGACATCCACATAGTATACTGTAAGGATACTCAAAATGCTGTTGTAGTACCATTTTTAAACCTCTAATATGTGGTTCTTTTTCAGTACTGATATACGGTGAAACACAGATTTACTACAATAACAATAACAACAGCATACTGTATTTCACAGGAACGGTTTTAAGTAGACTAGGTAATCTGGATCAGTCAGTGCCAAGGTTGAGAATCTTGGTGTAACTGGTGACATCATTCAAACATAAAGCTTTTCTTTATTATTGGAACGTACATTGATCAGCCTGTCTGGTCCAGTCCCAGAGAAAAGCCAATACAGCAAAAAATCGCTGAAAAAAATGCTAGCCACAACATAAAGGCACCAGAACCCCCTGAAGTATGTTACAGCCAACCAGAAGTACACTTCAGCCAACCACACACTGTTCTCTCAGGCAAACAGCCTCAGACCGCCCAACCAGTCTGAGCAAGCACCTATTTATGCACCAGAAAAACAATTCTGATCAACGCTGCCAACGTCCTGGTGCCAGGCACCATGGCACACCCCAGAACCATCCCAGTGACAGAAGGCAAACCCAAAAACTATGTGGTTTTAAAATGAATGGTTTTATTGTTATGTCTGATCGGTGGATCATAGACTGGAATGCAGTTTACCAAGTATTGGGACACCCAGTAGACTGACGGTAATTTGATCAGAATGCCTTCAACAAGGACAACACTGAGAAAGACAATGTTTTTTTGTTTGGTTTTTTGCATCACTGGGTGACCAATTAATTTGTAAAAAATATATTTTATGACTTGTTTGCTAGCTGTTAACACTCTTACTCTCTCACTCACTCATCATCTATACCGCTTAATCCTGTATTCAGGGTCACAGGGGGCCTGGAGCCTATCCCAGGAGACTTGGGTGCCAATCCATCGCAGGGCACAGACACACACACATATACTCACTCATTCTGTCACAAACAAACGGAGACGGACCAGAAGACTAGTGGAGCCAGTGTCGCCATTCCTCCAAGGCCCACTTTATGGCCAGCAGCTCGCGGTCCCCTACTCCATATCGCTGCTGAGTGGGGTCAAATTTCTTGGAGAAGAAGCTGCAGGGATGCAGCTTTTGGTCTGGACCTCGTTGGGAGAGAACGGCTCCGGCGCCCACATCCGACGCATCCACCTCCACAACGAATGGTTTGTTGGCATCTGGATGAAGGAGGATAGGAGCCGTAGTGAAGCGGCAGCAGAGTTCACGGAAGGCGGCGATGGCAGTAGAGGTGAGGTGGAAGGGGTGTGATGATGGGCGTGTCAGAGCAGTTAGCGGAGCTGCAACTGTACTGTAGTCCCGGATAAAGCGACGATAGAAGTTCGCAAACCCGAGGAAATGCTGGAGTTGTTTGAGAGTCCTGGGTAGGGGCCAGTGACTCTCAAGCCCCAGCTTCTGCGGGTCCATGGCCACACCCTGGGGCGAGATAACAAAACCCAGGAACGTGGTGGAGCGCTCGTGGAAAGCGCACTTCTCCAACTTACAGTACAGGTGGTGGGTGAGCAATCTCTTTAGAACCGCTCTGACGTGTTGTACATGTTCACTGACAGTCCGGGAGTATATGAGGATATCGTCTAGGTAGACGAACACCCATCGACCTAACATGTCTCTTAGAACGTCATTAATGAATTGCTGGAAGACAGCAGGAGGAGGAGTCCAAATGGTATTACCAAATTTTCATAATGGCCGGTGGGAGTGATGAAGGCCGTCTTCCACTTATCGCCCTCCCTGATGCGCACCAAGTTGTAGGCGCTCTGGAGATCCAACTTAGTAAAAATGGTGGCACCAGAGAGGGCGTCCAGGGCAGAGTTGGTAAGAGGCAATGGATGTCGGTTCTTGATGGTGGTGATGTTGAGCCCCCGATAATCGACACATGGGCGTAAGCTGCCATCGCGTTTCTTCACGAAGAAGAACCCCGCGGCAGCAGGTGAGGAGGAAGGCGGGATAGTACCTTGGCGCAGTCCACTGGAAACATATTCCTCAATTGCCTGCGTCTCGGTGGCAGATAATGAGTAGAGGTGGCCGCGGGGTGGCATGGAACCTGGCTGAAGGTCGATGGCAAGGTCGTAGGGGCGATGAGGAGGTAGGTGGGTCGCCCGTCTTTTACAGAACACCTCAGGCAGGTCCTGGTAGGCATTCGGGATGTTGTCTGTGCCTTGTTATACATTTATCTAGAAAAAAAACAACATCTGGGGGGAAGAAAAAAACCTGTGCAGCTCGATGCTCAGCCCCGCCCAGCTCTGCCGTTCTATGGGCGAGATTTTCATATCAGAACTCGTAAACGACAAAACGGTGTTCAAAATCGGCGTTCCCATTCTGCAGCGGTTAAGGAGGCGCGCCCTAATTGCATGGGTTCCCCGGCTCCAATGTCAACCACGGCGGGAGGTGGAGAGCCGACGGGTCCGGTAAGTGCAGTAGAAAACGAGGAGCGAGCTTCCGGAACAGGCGTGTGAGAGAAGAAGGAGGGGGTTCGGGGCGTGAAATGAGGCAGTGATGGCGTGATGGGCGGCAGGGTGCGAGGAGCTGGCTTGGGTCGGGCGAGCAGACGCTGGTCGATCCGGAGGGCGAGTTGGATTAAGCCCTCCAACGTAGCTCGAAGTTCTCGTCCGGTGAGCTCGTCCTTGATGCGCGCAGCCAGTCCCGCGTAGTAGGCCGTCCGGAGGGCGGAGTCTCCCCAGTCGGTCTGGACGGCAAGCGTTCGGAAATCCGCCGTGTAGCGGCTCACGGATGAGCCTCCCTGCCGCAGATGATATAATTTGGAGTTGGTCTCCACCTCAGCAGCAGGATGTTCAAAGGGGAGTTTTAGCTGGTGGGTGAACTCTGTGTAGGAATAGGCTACATCTGAATCAGATCGCAGGACTGCGATCGCGTGGCCCACTCCGCTGCCTGCCCGGATAGTAAAGAGACGAGAAGAGCAACGCGTAGTCGGTCTGTGGAGTATCTGGTGGAATTAAACTCAAACACAAGATCCAACGCGGTTAAAAAAAACACTGCATTTCCTATCCGTGCCATCCCACTTATCCGGTAGAGCAATGAAGACATCAGAAGAAGGGGGGGAGGGTGTGGCAACGGGCGTGGCAACAGCCGGCTGAGCGGCCACTCCGCGGAGCGTCGCGTTCTCTTGCCGTAGCTCCGCCACCTCGCGCCGCAGGGCCGCCATGTCTTGGATGCCTTGGCGGAGAACCGCGACTTCACTACGGAGCTGATCGATCAGCTTAGCATGTTGATCAACCACATCGCAGAGGTGAGCGTAATCCGCTGGGTTTACTGCTGATGGCTCAGTCATTCTGTCACAAACAAACGGATACGGACCAGAAGACTAGCCGTTAGCCCTGTAGCGTGGATGGTAAACCCAAACGCGGAAGTAGCGCGAACAGGCAAGATAACCACGCTGGTTTTTTTTTTAGAACTCTGCCGGAGCGAGAGCAAGAGTTTACACAAATAAACCCACGTTCTAATAACACACACTCAATCGAAAGCGAAACCCAAGAAAGTGAGTACTCACAATTAGACGGACAGCGCGTCGGCGATAGCATGGGCAAACTCAATGACTAAGCGATGTGCGGAGCCATCTTGTCTCCTTTTATGCTTCCTGAATAGCGACCGTACTAGTTCCAGGTCCTAGTGCCGGTCGTGTTATGAGTGCGCATGACACATTCACACACTACGGGCAATTTGGGAACGCCAATTAGCCTAACCTACATGTCTTTGGACTGTGGGAGGAAACGGGAGTACCCAGAGGAAACCCACCAAGCACGGGGAGAACATGCAAACTCCATGCACACAGACACGGGAATCGAGCCTGGCCGGGGATCGAACCCGGACCCTGGCGACGCAAGGCGACAGTGCTAACCACTACACCACCGTGCCGCCTGTTAACACTCTTAATGATTTATTATTTTTATAGCTCAGAATGCTTCACAGGCCATGTTTTAAATCATGTTTTAAGATACAATGATGGGTTACTGAACAAGAACAAAAAGCCTCCTGCTATTAGCCATCACAGTTTTGCAACTTTCCACCTATTGATATTCTTCCGGCACTTTATTTTTAAGTTACAATTTTTTATTTTAATTTCATTTTTTACTTTTAAATCTTATTGCAACACATATCATGTTGCTATAATTTTACACTCATTTGTATCATATGGTATGTTTCATCTGTATGTGAGAGAAAGCATACAGTATGTGTACGTTCTGTAATAAATCATTTTGTTTTGTGAACGGTCCTAGAGCTGCTATTGCCGGCCATGTTAAGTGAAGAAATGTTCAATAAACTCTTCGCCAATATGCAAAACAAACTCTTGGCTTACACTCGACCTGCAGTCGAGAGCCCAAATACTACAGTTATTACTGAAGCACTTTCTAAAAGTCCTTCAATTCAGTTAGTCAACATTCAGAATACAAAAGAACTCACCAGGTAGATGAATCAGACAAAATCTGCCATTATTAGGACAAAGTGTAAAATGTATTCATAGAATGATTCCCCATATTCATTTGAATGTAGGAACACTTTCCTTGACAAACATTGGCTCCTACACACGTGGACAAAATTGTTGGTACCCTTTAGTCAATGAAAGAAAAACTCACAATGGTCACAGAAATAACTTTAATCTGACAAAAGTAATAATAAATAAGAATTCTATGAATGTTAACCAATGAAAGTCAGACATTGCTTTTCAACCATGCTTCAACGGAATTATAAAAAAAATGAACTCATGGAACAGGCCTGGACAAAAATGATGGTACCCCT
Source organism: Clarias fuscus (assembly GCA_030347435.1). Classification (NCBI taxonomy): domain Eukaryota; kingdom Metazoa; phylum Chordata; class Actinopteri; order Siluriformes; family Clariidae; genus Clarias; species Clarias fuscus. The sequence continues at coordinate 25,702,743 of CM059212.1, forward strand.
AAGTTAATAGTTTGTTGCACAACCTTTTGAGGCAATCACTGCAATCAAACGATTCCTGTAACTGTCAATGAGACTTCTGCACCTTTCTGCAGGTATTTTGGCCCACTCCTCATGAGCAAGCTGCTCCAGTTGTTTCCGGTTTGAAGCGTGCCTTTTCCAGACAGCATGTTTCAGCTCCTTCCAAAGATGCTCAATAGGATTGAGGTCAGGGCTCATAGAAGGCTACTTTAGAATAGTCCAATGTTTTCCTCTTAGCCATTCTTTGGTGTTTTTAGCTGTGTGTTTTGGGTCATTGTCCTGTTGCAAGACCCATGACCTGCGACTGAGACCCAGCTTTCTGACACTGGCCAGCACATTTCTCTCTAGAATCCCTTGATAGTCTTGAGATTTCATTGTACCCTGCACAGATTCAAGACACCCTGTGCCAGATGCAGCAAAGCAGCTCCATGTTTCACAGTAGGGACAGTGTTCTTTTCTTGATATGCTTCATTTTTCCGTCTGTGAACATAGAGCTGATGTGCCTTGGCAAAAAGTTCCATTTTTGTCTCATCTGTCCATAGGACATTCTCCCAGAAGCTTTGTGGCTTGTCAACATGTAGTTTGGCATATTCCAGTCTGGCTTTTTTATGGTTTGTTCTCAACAATGGTGTCCTCCTTGGTCGTCTCCCATGCAGTCCACTTTGGCTCAAACAACGACGGGTGGTGCGATCTGACACTGATGTTCCTTGAGCATGAAGTTCACCTTGGATCTCTTTAGAAGTCTTTCTGGGCTCTTTTGTTACCATTCGGATTATCCGTCTCTTTGATTTGTCATCAATTTTCCTCCTGCGGCCACGTCCAGGGAGGTTGGCTACGGTCCCATGGATCTTAAATTTCTGAATAATATGTGCAACTGTAGTCACAGGAACATCTAGCTGCTTGGAAATGGTCTTATAGCCTTTACCTTTAACATGCTTGTCTATAATTTTCTTTCAAATCTCCTGAGACAACTCTTTCCTTCGCTTCCTCTGGTCCATGTTGAGTGTGGTACATACCATGTCACCAAACAACACAGTGACTACCTGGAGCCCTATATATAGGCCCACTGACTGATTACAAGATTGTAGACACCTGTGATGCTAATTAGTGGACACACCTTGAATGAACATGTCCCTTTGGTCACATTATTTTCAGTATTTTCTAGGAGTACCATCATTTTTGTCCAGGACTGTTCAATGAGTTTATTTTTTTTAATAATTCTGTTGAAGCATGGTTGAAAAACAATGTCTGACTTTCATTGGTTAACATTCATAGAATTTTTTTAAATTATTACTTTTGTCAGATTAAAGTTATTTCTGTCACCATTGCGAGTTTTTCTTTCATTGACCGAAGGGTACCAACAATTTTGTCCACGTGTGTATAAATAGTGACAGCCAATCATTTTAGTCTCACAATGTCTACTCTCAAACAGTTTGCTTTCCCTCATACAGCTGCATTAGTATTGAGGTAACTACAGTATGTAGTGAAGAATTAATAACAGTGATGCATAAATCAAGGGTTAGACACAGAATGAAATGAAGAATTAATCAGCACCGTCTTGGGTAAGGATCAGTATTATGCCCATCCAGTTCAGCTGATTTAAATGGACTAGCATGGCTAAGCCCTTCTCATATAATAAGGATATATAAATAAAAAAAAACATCAACATTTTTTTTTTGGTAACAAATGTCTAAAAGTATTTTTTCTAGTGTGTTGCCAAGCTTTAAAAACCTTTCTGGTTCCCATATTTGGTATGAGGACTCGAGTCGAGACATGGCATGAATAAAGTATTTCTTAAAGGGGAGCTATTATGCAAAAGTCACTTTTTGCTCATTTTTAGACATTCAGATGGAAATCCAGAGTGCATGCACACACACAGACAAAAAAAAAGAAAAAGAAAAAAACTTGTCATTTTTCTAAGGTTGGAAATCTTCCTTTTTTCAAGGTAAGATAGGCCTTAAACAAGCCTTGTTATACATTTATCTAGAAAAAAAAACAACATCTGGGGGGAAGAAAAAAACCTGTGCAGCTCGATGCTCAGCCCCGCCCAGCTCTGCCGTTCTATGGGCGAGATTTTCATATCAGAACTCGTAAACGACAAAATGGTGCTAAGGATAAGATAAATCTATATTAATGCTGAGTGAAATTGCAGTTCTGCAGCAGCACAAAATAACAGGCACAAACAGAGGTTAATCTAAAAGTAGTTATTCACAACTACTTATGGAAGCACATGTACAGGGGGTAATATGTCTTGTGAAGACATTTGTGCGCACTGTGTGCTAGATTGTCCAGCAGCTGAGAGAATAAACATATACGCAGTGGCAATTTCACTCCGTCTCAGCAATGAGAAGGTTGACAATACCCCGGCCCTGCAGGGACTCATTAAAGAAGGCAAGCCACTTCAGATTCTCTTTTTTTTGGAGGCAAACAAAGGACACAAATCTCTTTTTACTCTTATCCTCCAAGGAAATCAAAACATAGTGTTTCTCGCTTAAAGTTACTGCCCTGCTTGTTTAGCAAGTAATACGTATTTAATAATTGTGGTGGAAAAGTCAAAATGCACAAAATGAGCAGTTTTGTGGTCCTGTATGGCTGCTAATGTGCATATTCATGAAAGCTTTGACTGTGGTACTGTGAAACTTTCTCGTTAGTGTGGACAATGTGTTTCCGCTGTGGATGGAAATAGGACGGCACATTTCTCTAGTCTATAATAGTGACTGATATCAACTGGCTGGACAGGCAAACATGAGTGAACGTCATTACAGCCAGCAAGAACTTTTTACAGATCACTACTGACGACACAGTACATTCAAAATCAATGTGACAACAAACATGGATCTGTATACCCGAGAGGAAGCGAGGCAGACAGTCAGGGGATGTAAACAGAGGTAGGGTGAGCATGCTGGATTGTTAGGCTGCTAAAAGCTGCTCCAGACAAAACCCGTCCAAGATTCAATTCAAAATTCAAAGAACTTTATTAATCCCAGAGGGAAATTGCTTTGTCTTTCCCTGCAACACAGTGACAAATAATTGATTCTTAATCTTAATCAAATATATAGAGTAATACATTAATAATAATATAATATAAGACCTGCTCATTGATGCAGTTATGCAATCAGCCAATTATGTGGCAGGAGCACAATGTACAGGGTGGGCCATTTATATGGATACACCTTAATAAAATAGGAATGGTTGGTGATATTAACGTCCTGTTTGTGGCACATTAGTATATGTTTACACATGTTTGTGGCACATTAGTATATTAGTACATTAGTAAGATGGGTGGTGACCATGGTGACCATGGATCGGGAGACCTTGGGGGCCATTCAACTGGCCCACGACGACCAATCCACTTTTCAGGAAACTGTTCATCTAGGAATGCTCGGACCTGACACCCATAATGTGGTGGTGCACCATCTTGCTGGAAAAGCTCAGGGAACGTGCCAGCTTCAGTGCATAAAGAGGGAAACACATCATCATGTAGCAATTTCAAATATCCAGTGGCCCTGAGGTTTCCATTGATGAAGAATGGCCCCACTATCTTTGTACCCCATATACCACACCATACCATCACTTTTTTTGTTCCAACAGTCTTGGAGGGATCTATCCAATGTGGGTTAGTGTCAGACCAGTTGAATGGCCCCCAAGGTCTCCCGATCTCACCCCCTTAGACTTTTCTCTTTGGGGTCATCTGAAGGCAATTGTCTATGGTGTGAAGATACGAGATGTGCAGCACCTGAAACTACGGATACTGGAAGCCTGTGCTGGCATTTCTCTTGCGGTGTTGCTTTCAGTGTGTGAAGAGTGGGAGAAGAGGGTTGCATTGACAATCCATCACAATAGGCAGCACATTGAACACGTTTTATAAGTGGTCGGAAACTTGTAAATAACTCATGAAAGAATAAAGTTACGTTAAAACCAAGCACACCATTGTTTTTCTTGTGAAATTGATGTGTCACATGACCCTCTTCCTATTGAAAAAACAAAAGTTGGATCCAAGATGGCCGACTTCCAAATGGCCACCATGGTCACCACCCATCTTGAAAAGTTTGCCCCCTCACATATACTAATGTGCCACAAACAGGACGTTAATATCACCAACCATTCCCATTTTATTAAGGTGTATCCATATAAATGGCCCACCCTGTATAAATGCAAGCAATTACATGTTAAGAGCTTCAGGTAATGCTCACATTAGCATTTGCATGGTGAATCTCGAAGTGATCTCAACGATTTGGTTTTGATCACAGGTTGAACTGCTTTGAGTGTTTCAGAAATCATCTACAACTTTCTCTGGGGTTGTGCAAAAAACCTTCAAAATCCACTTAAAAACAAGGGTCAGAGGAGGATGGCCAGACCGGGTTTGATCTGCCAGAAGAAAAGCATCTCAGACTGCACTGAACTTTGAGGCAGAAGCCTACGTCACGTACTGCTTCCATAAGACAAGAACAGGAATCTGAGAATACACCGGGCACAGGCTCACTGAGACTGGGAATATTCCAAAATCGCCTGTTTTAATTAGAAGAGTAGTCACATGCACAATATAATCTTGGAAAAGACACTGTTTAATTTATTGTTTAGAGACATACTTCTCTCAGGCACTGGATTTTACAGTACAATGGCATGTGAATTATCACGATAAGATTAGGACTGCCATGTTCTTAAATTGAGCTACAAGTGTAGATGAATGTTTAGTAAAATATTATACAATGTACTGCATAGTGGCAAGCTGGCTTTGTGGTTAGCACTGTCGCCTTGCACCTCCAGGGTCCAGGTTCGATGCCCGCCTCTGTTTGCATGTTCTTCCCATGCTTGATGGGTTTCCTCAGAGTACTCCATTTTCCACCAGTCCAAAGACATGCAGATTAGGCTACTTGGCGTTCCCATATTGCCTGTAGTATGTGAATGATTGAGTGAGTGTGTGCGCCCTGTCCAAGGTGTACCACACCTTATAGGTATGCCCTAAGATTCATGGGATACGCTCCAGGCCCCCCGTGACCCTGTATATGGGATTAAGAGGAATAAATGATAACGAGATCACCCTATCGTCTGGAGTTCATAAGGTCGAATCCTGGGTGATGCTGTAGCCTCCCGCAGTGGGGAAGTCTAGAGAGATCTAATTGGATGAGCTCACTCAGGGGTTGGGGGACTGGTGGCATTCCAGTGCTCTCACATCAATCGTGATGTTAGTTGATCATGGGCATCTACGGGTTCACGTGAGTGGAAGGAGTGGATACTGCTATCCTCCGAGCGTGTTACGCCATTCGCAGTTTGAAAATATGCTGGATGGCATAACGTGTCCGGCCTTCGCCCTCCCTTGTTGGAGGTTGTAGCCTGGATGGTAAAAATCCAGGGGAAAAAAAGAGGAAAAAAAATATAAAAACAGAAAGACTGAGCATAAAAAGCATCCACATTATAATTTTCTGACCTTGATTCAGTTGCAAGGCATTAATTTCATATTCTAGGACGCCAGTGATTGCTGTGATGACTTGCTTCTAAGATGATTCGTTAATTTTTCTCTCCTATGAAACACCAGTGTAACCATACAAGCTACAGTATGTCCTTCATGATCTCAGTGCAACACAGAAACCAGTAAACAGCATCAACCAAAATAAATAAATAAATAAATAAATAAATAAATAAATAAAGGCCCCAGAATTGCTGACCTGTAACGCTCACCACCAAGTTCTACACAAGGCCACTTTCCACTAGCACCGCACTAAAGGTTAGAGCAGGTCATCCCTGAAAGGTCAGTTTACTGCATTGGCTGCATCGTGTGCCGTTTCGTTGTTGTTTTTTTACTTTCTTTTTTTTAATAATGTCACACATTTCGTTTTTTTTTTTTTTTTAAATGCCCCCGCTGTATTAAGCTAAATGCATTTGAACTTTAATAATGGCTCTTCATATATAGTGGATCTTAGTGCAGACTGGGTATTTCTCAAAATTACCTTCTATATCGGTCTACAAACAGAATTATAAATCAGCGTGGGCAAAGAGATAGAGCGCTGGAGATAGAGAGCTTTGGCTGACTCTTTCCTTTACTCTGAGCCACCCATAGTCTTGGAGGCGGTTTGGGCAATTGGAGAGATTTACAGCCTCATCAGCAAATCATAAAACTCCCTGTAAAATAATATTTAGCAAATTCTGGCACTATAATGGAGGGTGAGGCAAAGTAGCTTGCTGCAATAAAGTTTTTAAAAAAAAGTCAGATTTAGATTTTAGATGAGTAAACAGATTTATTTTCCACTGGAAGCTATTCCTTGCGGTAGAATCCTAGACTTTCCAGTGACCACGAATGTCCATGCGTTGCATCACAGTATGAAAAAAAGAGTCCTGCTTTATGTCGAGCATGTGAGATAAGGCTTATGAGATATTGGCTTTCTCCATCCTGTTTAAATAAATGATGAAGCAAGAATTTCCATCATTTTAGGCTTATAGAGGGTTTGTGAGAATGGAGTAATATTACCAGATGTGCAATTGGCAACTGGAAAAGGCATGCGATTGAGCATCAATACACAATAAATTACAGTACATTTTTAATAAAAAAAAAAATCAACAACATTATCATCAACAACAGTCAATATATTATACATATACATCCATCCAGTGCTGTCTTCATACCCAGGGGCACCGCTCAACCTTCTCACCTAGAGACTTCCCCTGACTGGCACTTCTTTTCCCATTTTTTGTTTCTAAATGAAAGACCGATCAATGTTGTCCCAGTGTCTTTGTTCTGGCCTGCCCCCTAAACGCATTACGTTGGTGTAGAATGTGAGCAGCCTCCCCAGGCGCCACGCTCTCTTTTGGTGGTCGAGGTGTTGGGTGGAGTGCTGTGATGGTGCGTCTAGAGCCATCGCCTCTTACTGTCTGCCACCCTCGCACTCAACCAAGCAGAGAAAACCACAGTGTGTGTTCAGCAACATGGTCAGCTCCACCTCATGGACAGAAGGGGTGGGGCACCTTAAAAACCCTGGACTGGCAGCATATCAGTACCTAACAGCCCAGTGTCACTGGTGTGTAGGAAGTTTTGGGAGCAAGACTCAGTTCTATGCACTTTCTCCTATAGACTCAGGAAATTCTTCCACCCAGGACAAACCGCCAAGAAGGGGTCTGCGCTTCAGTCACACCGCCTCCTCGGCTTTCTCACTCTCTGCCTCCTCCAGCCAAGCCTAGCCTTCACCCAGCTTGGCCTGTTGGCTAAAAATTATTTTGTGCATGTCACAAGGGTGTTCAAGAACACAAATGCGAAAATATTTTGTTAAAAATTGTAGCTCTGGGAAAATAATAGAGCTGAGAGTAAAAGTTAATGGATATCATGGCAGTAAAATATTGTGTAGTGATAAAATAAAATCTTTATACTGAACAAACCGATATTCAGATCAGCATGTAAAACTAAATTAATAATGAACCATATTTCTCTAAAGCTGTGACTCTTTTTTTTTTCTAAAACACATTTTTTCATTATTCATAACAGCAGAATAAGCAGCTGATTGCTAAAATCCAGTGTAAGCTCTAGCATTACATTGCTCTAGCAGTCTGCTGCTTTGGAGTTCACACATATTTATGACATGTGTGAGAATTAAATAATCTCTTGACACATTCTGTGCACTAAATCAAGCAGATTTCTTTTATTTTTTGATCACAGAGAGCTTATCTGAGTGTAGCTGCTGCCAGAGAACTCAAGTGAATAAACCCATTTATTTTATGTCTTGAACGGAGTGCTCGCTGTTAGTCACTGCTCATTATCACAGAGCTCAGTGCCCAGATTGCTGTTCGATATAGTGGATAGAGCGGGACTTGAAGGAACGTGAACGTCCCAGTCACTCTCAGACGTCAGGGAAATTATGATCGGTGCTTAGCTGTGCCGAGTACTGTTATTCCGAGATTACAGCAATGACTTCCTTCGACTGAGGGAATAAATCCAGGCTTCATTTTCAGCTCGTCTTCTAGGTAGCTAACGGATACATTACATCTACGGAATTGCAAGGTTCATGCTGTAGCCTGAATATATTGAATAGAAAATATACGAATAACTAAGCAATACAGTAATGATGGAAACAAACTTTATTTATTGTTTTTTTTATTGCCATTTTTATTTAAGTCATCTATGCAGGCTGCTTTGAGCTGAACCGTATTGCATTCAGACGCTGAGATATTAACTTCCCACCTCACCTTCTTTTCGTCTCCGTCCTGCAGCAGCTGCATGTGGCTGCGCTGTTGGCCGGGGTTTCTGTTCAGGGTAGCGCTGCGGTGCTCCAGCAGGTCGGGAGGCGGAGACACACTGCGGCCCTGTGGGTCCACCCACGTGTACACGTGATTTGTGACATAACCACCTGGGATGCGTCCCATGGAGCGCACTGACATGCACAGCTTCTTACTGCCTTTCAGCACCTGTGAAGGAAGAAAAAATAAACAAAATAGGGTCAGTGTGAGGTGGGAAAGTTCTTGAATCTTCTTGTGACTAATAAAAATAATAATAATGGAAAAAAATCAGGAAAGCTATAAGGGTAAAATTTATATAGTAATCCTCTACAGTGCCATTTTACCTGTTATAACAAAATACTTTGGTGAATACCATTCTACTTATTTGGTACCACAATGACTACCAAAGCAGGTATTTAATATGATACTACCTGTACTATACTATACCAATAGCGTGTAGTACTATACTATACTATACTATACCAATACATACCTTAGTAGACACCTGTTAAACCTTGGTAGTCACAGCATACGTAGCAGACCCAGTAAGTACCATGGTAAGTATGATGGCACACACACATATATATATATATAGTATATTTACAGTACAGACCAAAAGTTTGGACACACCTTCTCATTCAAAGAGTTTGAATTTGTATTATGGCAAGAAAAAAGCAGCTAAGTGAAGAAAAAACGAGTGGCCATCAAGCGCTACAAAGAAACTGGCTCACATGCGGACCGGCCCAGGAAAGGAAGACCAAGAGTCACCTCTGCTGCGGAGGATAAGTTCATCCGAGTCACCAGCCTCAGAAATCGCAGGTTAACAGCAGCTCAGATCAGGGAGCAGGTCAATGCCACACAGAGTTCTAGCAGCAGACACGTCTCTCTCTCTATATATATATATATACACTCTCATAAGTCCTATGGTGTCTCCCTTGATATTGTCTGAAGTACTGTATCATTGTAATACTACAGTATGTACTATTACAGTATGTATTGTAGTTCGTAGTAACCTATAGTACATACCATTGTAACATTTATAGTGGGAATGGATTTTAGTTACTGTACATACTGCTACTCCGGGAAACTGGTGCCAAAAACTGAAAACATCAATAAGTGATCATTAAGAGCAAAAAAACATAAAAAAGCAATAACAGGCTGATTGAGGGATTTATATTTATACAGAACGTGTTTATTAAAAAGTACTTGAGGTATTGAGGTACGCGCTCTGTTTAACTGTGCCCTGTACCATGGTTACCTGCACACCTTTTGCTTTATTTTGTTTAAAAATTAGTTTAAACAGTACAAAAGTAATATTGGTGAGAAGAGATTGTAAGAAGAAAGAGAGATGTGAGGTTAAATGCTGCAGTGTAATAGTACTTGGGCAAACGAATAATAATAAATAACACAGCTCCATATGCTGTATAACTCAGCAGCCCAAGACTGGATTACAGATTCCAATGCATTAGCGCCACTTGTACCTCCTCCACACACACACACACACACACACACACACACACACACACACATACACAGTATAAATTATCTCGCTTTTGGATTGAGTGCATAGATACACTGAGTAAGTTTAAAAGTTGTAAATCCCCAGAAGCTCTTAAAGAGTGGCTGGGTGCAAGATGTGCTCATTCATAAGCCAGAAAACTCAGAGAGCACAGTCACACTGTAGCTGCACAGGTAGAGCACACTTCTTTATCTTGCCTCACTTACTAAACGAAACAAAATAAAAACCTTACAATCAAAATCAACAATGTGATTATTTTAGTGGGTTTAATCAGTCACTGTATTCATAAAAACGATTTTCTATAATCTTGTTTCTTATAGAAAAAAAAAACATGAACTGTTGTCCTTTTTTCTCCCTGAACGATGGAGTGATCCTGTATAAAAGCTTTAGCATTGATCCACCGACATGGTGAAGCAGTGGAAGGGCGGAGTGTTCCTCACGACATGGTGCAAAAAACACAATATTACCCAAAATTCAACATGGCGTGAAATCAACTTTTCCTTCTTTGTACAGAAAGTCTTATGATGACTGTTATGATGCATTAATGAAATATGGCAGCACACCCCATACTGTAGTAATCGGCCAAATTTATGTACAGGACCAGTCAAAGGTTTGGACAAAAGTTTGGATTTATTTTCTACAATATTGGATTTTTTTTTTTAAACCATGAAATAACACATATGGAATTATGTAATGTAGTTAAGAAACAATAACAAAAACAGTCAATTGTTATTTTGAGATGTTCTGGAATAGGACCATGATGAAACTGGCTTTCATGAAGACCTTCCCAGGAAAGCAAGACCAACACTAACCTCTACTGCAGAGCAGAAGTTCTATTAGAGTTACTGTACCAGCCTCAGAAATCACCAATAAACAAATAGCACCTCACATAATGAAGGCATTACAGAGATAAGCAACAGACACCTCTCAATAGCTAACTAAGCGTGGAAATAGAAGTTGTGTCCAAACTTTTGAATGGTACTGGTAAATCAGAAGGAAATTAACTTGATTAACCAACTTTGTAATAATAAACCTTTTATTTGACTGTTAATGTTTCTTGTTTTTACATTTTTGCCATGAACAATGAGAAAGCGCTATTTATTGAATTTGTATTATTACATATTGTATATATATTGCATAAGTTGCTTTCTCTAATTGGATTAACTAACATACCCTTGGAATGAGTAGGTTGCAACAAAAATGTGAGTTTTCTGAACAAATTTAAAACTTACAGTTTAGGTTAGGGTTAGGGGCTAACTCTAGGCTTTTTTTTTTTTTTTAATGTTTACAGCTGTTTCTCTGAGGACTTGGCTGCAGTCGCTCAATAGTTCAGGACCGGAATTTCCTACCTGAAAAAAAAGTCTACCTGAGCCTCCAATAACTAACTGGACTCCATATTAACATCAATTAACATCAACTGCTATACTGAACTGCCTGCCACCTAACACACAGTATGAATGCAGATCAATTCCTGCTTTCTGTTTCACCCAAATGAGGATGGGTTCCCTGTTGAGTCCGGTTCCTCTCAAGGTTACTTCCTTTTGCCATCTCGGGGAGTTTGTCCTTGCCACTGTCGTCCTCGGCTTGCTCATCAGAGACAATCTGACCGTTTTGATTCATACACATTCACATTTCATACAAACTTAAATAATTCTTTTGATTGTGAAAAGCTGCTTTTTGACAATGACAATTGTTAAAAGCTCTATACAAATAAAATTGAATTGAATTCAATTCATTTTTATTTGTATAGCGCTTTTAACAATTGACATTGTCGCAAAGCAGTTTCACACAATCAAAATTAAACGTGAATGTGTATGAAACAAATTGATCAGATAGTCCCTGTTTGCCACTTCCTGTCCCCATGCATATCGTTGTCCTCCTAAGCCCACACACAGCTCTGTTCTCTCAGGCAGGCAGGTGGAATGAGGAGTACTGAGATGAACTCAATGCTCCTCTGTGCTGCGGCTCATTGACCTCTAAGAGCCTGCACTGCCTGCTATAAACTCTGCAGATCAAACACAGTCCCCAGTCCCACTGTCTGACACGATAAGTCCTATTCTGGATAAGTCCAGAATAATTTTCCTATGCGAAAGTATTCTGTTATAAAACACACACATACACACTCACAATGAGCCTCCGATCATGGGACTGCAGAGTAATTCAATTCAAACATCAAAAGAAATTATGAAAGTTCAAATGAAATGAGAATGTATATGAAGAAAAATGATCAGATTGTCCCTGATGAGCAAGCCGAGGGTGACGGCAACGTGGCAAGGAAAAACTCCCTGAGAATGCAATAGGAAGAAACCTTCAGAGGAACCAGACTCAACAGAGAACCCATCCTCATTTCACTTCATCAGTAATGCAACAAATAAGGCAAGCATGGGTCGGGAGCTTCATTCAATGTTCTCTTCAGTCACCAGGATGGGGAAACGGGGTCAGACTGTCAAGAAGGCTAAATAACATTACCGTCTAGGGTTGTGTAATAATTATGATTGTAACACTTTATATAATGAACAAGCGGTTATTATAGACATAAGTAATGTATTAGAAGAAGGACATTAAGTACAGTAAGTGAGACAGCAGGAAATAATCACACACTCTGTCTTTAAACTGCTCTAAGATCCAATGAAACACCTAATATTTACCTTCAGCATTATCTGCTTAGATATACAACACAGTATTTGAAATATTCTACAATACACACACACACACACACACACACACACACACACACACACACACACACACACACACACACACACACACACACACACACACATACACTTGGTCTGCCTGCAGCAGCAGCACAGCTTGTTTTCATGCAGCTAATATAGCAGGAAAATGAAAGAAGGAAGTGAGGAGGGAAAAAAAGACAGATTTCCTGGGAGAAAGAGAAAAATGGTATGAATGGCCCTGGAGTGAGTAATGATAAATAAAATGCAGCACGGCAGCAATGATCTAAATGTGCCGTCTATCTAAAGTGCTGATGGGAATGTTTCTCGACTGTGTGTCAAAGGAAAATAATATATATAATAAAATACAGCGTATAGAATAGAAGAAGAATCTATACAACGGTGTCACCATTACAGGAGAAGGGCATGGAAAGAAGTACACTAAGAATGACAAGAAGCATGCCCGCTCACACACACACGCAAAGTCACTTCTCATTGTTTATTTACTGCTCTGTCTAATAAAGCTATGTGTCTGTGTATGGGGTTGGAAATGTATTTTTCCATGTGTGAGGACCAATAATGATAGGAATGTGTGATTTTTATTAGTGCATTTTATATCATAATGTGGACAAAATGTCCTCATAAGGATAGGAAAGTCTGACCATTTTGACCTTATAGGGACATTTGATTGGACCCCATTAAAAATATATACATTTAAATATTGAACGTGTGTGTTAGTGATGGGTCATTCATGAACGATTCATTCTTTTTAAGTCTTTAACGTGACTTACTCGCAAAACTTCTAATCGCAAAATCTCTGTAGGTTATGTACAGGAAACAGAAATGAGTAGTTACCCCTCAAGTCTTGGTACGAATCATTTGTTCTTTTGTCACGTGATTAATAGACGCTATGCAATGCAAATGCGATTCGGACCAGAAGATATGAGAGGTAACTACTCATTCTGTGTATCATAATATGTCCTTAGCTGCATTGTAATATTTTCATTACTTGAACTAGAGCCAACATTTGTGTATGCAGACGTGTTGGGGGTGTGTTTATTGAAAGTTTAACATTTTATTTTATTTCTGATCAACAGAACGAAATGAACTAAATGACTCAAAAAAGGATTTGTTCATGTTGATGAACGAGATTTAAAGAACCAAGTCACTGAAATGATCCAAACTTCCCATTACTAAAGTGTGTGTTCATGGAGTTTGATAGAAACACGGAGACTGTCCCTATTGTGTGTGTTTAAAAAGAGTCCACTTAGAATTTGAATAACAAATGGGCGCATTACAAAACAGGGGTTGCTGTGCTGCGTGCACAGTGTAACATGTTCATTATACAATGAAGGAGTGTGCAAAGACAGGAAGGTGTAGATACGATGAAAGTTAGTTGAGCTGTGAGGGACATCAGAAATCTCATGAAACCGAACCAGACTTATTAGGATGATCAGTGAGCCGGTCAGACACTGTGGAGTCTTGTGCTAGCTCTCCCAGTAGGGCTTTATATCTGATCATAAAAACAAAAGGTCAGGGCTTTATCGGTGAACATGTATGGAATAAAACAACAGAGCGTGTAGTTATAGGGAAAATAATCTGCACCATTAACACCCTAAAGTCTTTCATCCCTCTTAGAAGTACAATATGTAATTTATTAATAAACAATATTTATGCTGATTATTAATAAATGGCAGGCTTTTTACCTGTTTATAGTTATATTTAATGTTATGGAGTGTTATACAGTATGTTCACAGTTCACGTTCCTGCTATTACTCACTTTGCTGCAATTTTAAAGTCATTCCTTCACCAGGATTTCTTTTTTGGTGAATAAGGCATAATAGATCATCTCTTAACAGAAAGGTTAATGATATCAGCGATTATACAGTGCTCTTTGTTGCATAACAGCATAGTTTTTAACACAGATATGACGTGCAAGCTCCATTAATTACAGTCCCTGTGAATAAGCTGTTACTAAAGAAAAATAACTCACAAAAATATACAGTACATCCATCAATTCCTATCAGGGAGAGTCAAAGAGAGAGTCAAAACAAGGAGTCAAAGGGAGAGTCAAAACAAGGAGTCAAAGGGAGAGTCAAAAGGAGAGTCAAAAAGTCAAAGGGAGAGTCAGAACAGGGAGTCAAAAGGAGAGTCAAAACAGGGAGTCAAAGGTAGAGTCAAAACAGGGAGTCAAAAGGAGAGTCAAAACGTGGAGTAAAAAAAAAACGAATCAAAGGAGACGGACAAAACAGGGAGTCAAATAAGAGAGTCAAAAGAAAGATTTAAAATATGCAATCAAAAGAGAGAGTGAAAAGAGAGAGTCAAAACAGGGAATCAGAAGAGTCAAAGTCAAAAACTGTGTCAAAAGACAATGTCAAAAAGAGAGTCAAAACATTACGTCCAATCAGGGAGTCAAAGAATCAAAAGAGAAAACCGAGAGTAAAACTAAAGAGTAAATCGCATTAGAGAGTCAAAAGGGAAGCCAAAACATTACTGAGATCCTCTAGTTGCTGGCTGCAGTACAATTTTCTAACCCCTACCCATTCCCATGTTGCTGAATGGGACCCTGGGGAAATTTCTACTTAAAGGCTCCAGGTCTGCAGATTATTTTGTGTATAGTGCTCTGTTATTTGGGGGACTTCCTTTTATAGGGGTTTGGTGACAAATAAAAGGGCATGGTTGATGAGGTGATTTTGTGGTACTGATATTGTAACTAGCAAACCAACCAAAGGTAAAAGAAGTGGAAACATAAACCAAGGAAGATAACACTATCCAAATTTTATAATGTTTTATTCACTGTTATGACCTTAGGGAACACTAGGTAGGTAGGTAGATCCCAGGCCTCCAATGACCTTGTAGAGCGTAGGTACTGTAGACGATGGATGGATGAATAATATCATAGTGAAGCCACTGGGAGCGACAGCAGCACTGATAACACTGCACCACACGGCACTGTGCGCAAAGCGGTTTTCAGGATTGACACTCTTGACACAGTTTTAAAAAACACAACAAGCGGTTCAAATTATTTTAATTACTGCTGTCTTGATTAAATAACGAGAAGCTGAAGAGTGCCATTAGATTAAGTGTGGAACACCGGTTAAATGCTGTTTTTGTGGCAAGGTCATGTAACAGAAACATGTAACAGAAAACACATAGTGAGAGTCATTATCTCTCTGTTAGACAGGAGTTAAATGATGATTACAAGAAGAGGAAAGAGAGGGAGAGAAAAAACAAACTTCAACCTAAAACACTGATACCAGTCACTCAGAACAGTAAATGGATGGTACAACGCAGTCAGCATAAAGCAGAGATACCATGTATGATAGCATGAGGAATAAGATCTTGTTTGTTTAGTCAAATAAACAATTAACGTTACAGACTTGTATAACATTTAATTCAAGGGGTTCGACAGTTTTCCGTTGTAACAGTAAAATATGTGCAGGAACTTCATAGTTTAATGATGCTCGTTGAGTTCAATTTTTAATTATTACCCTGTTTCATTTTGGCTTGTTAATGTTTATGGTGATGGATGTCTATTCAATTTTCTACAGTTTAGCTCCCTTTACACCTGCAAATTGCTATTATTAAAAAAAAATCAAATAAATAAATCCTAACAGAGAATAAGTGTGAGAGTAGCCCCGGAAGAGAAAGCTAGCTGTGTAACATGTTAAATGTTTAATACAGTTAAACTCATTATAAACGGCATTTAAGCTGATTCTTCATTAAGTTGTTTATTTTAATAAATAATATTACAACATTTGTTTTTATGCAGCCCTCATTTTTTTTGTGACAACTAGGTGCCATTATCAATCACATTCGTTCTAAATTTTAAAGATAACAATAAATGTATGATTAATAACATTGATAAATATAGTAAATTAAATTACAAATAACCTATTACAATTATGTTTGAATTTTAAAAACTTTCAACATAACAACGTTTAAACTTATTGAAAGCTCTGTTTGTCCCCCAAATTTGTTAACTGCTGGTGTATTAATAGAGGTGGAAGGTAACTAAGTACAAATTTACAAGCACTAAGTTTAAGACTTTACGTTATTTTATGTTACTGTAATTCACTTGAGTAGTTTAATTCAAGGATACTTTTAACTTTTTCTCCATTACATCCTATAGCAAATGTCGGTACTTTATACATCACTACATTTCACATTTCTACATTTCGTATTACTTAACCAAATTGATATGTAGTATTTGAAGCTTTGTATGCTGTGTTAAATTACAAATTACAAAGTTTGTTAGGGGTGCTCCGGTTGATCGGTCGCCGATCATAATCGGCCGATAATGGCTTTGGGAAGTTTGATCGGCAGTCTCTATAATGGCCGATATAGAAAAGACGATCAGATGACGCAAAACTCGGGAGACTACAGTTTTTTTTTTTTTTTTTTGCGCACTGCTAAAATGGCTTCACTGGTCTGGCAATTCTACAACTTGTGTGAAAGACAATACATTAGCAATCTGCAACCTGTGTAACAAGCCAATTCCACGCGGCGGGAAGCACCCAAAGCATTTTAACACCACGGACCTCATCAGACATTTGAAGGTTAGTCACGTAAAGGTATATGAGCAGTTTTCAAAGTTGTCTAGCGCTAAGAGAGCGGGAGAGCTCAGCAACACGCGCGCCGCCACTCACTCAGCTGGCGGTAATATCCCTATCTCCCTATCTCACCTACGCAAGGTGGCCGTAAGCACGATTCATCATGATTTTTTTTTCCTCGCGAATGCTTGCAGAACTTCCGGCGACTTACGTCGTTCTTGTCTGTTATTTTATTTCATTTTATACAATCTACAGAAAAGTTGTATTTGTCAAGCTCTAAGCTGTTCCCAATTACTAACCAATTACTTTTACTAAGCACAGGCTGCTCTGTTTTAAGTTGACGTGTCGCACATATTGCTTGCCTATAAATACAGTTGTCAATTCATGATATTCCTCTTCTTGTAATTTCAATACTTCATTTACACTGTTGTTATATATACTTTAATAAATAATGCTATTTAAAGTTAAGGTTGATAAGGCTTCAAGTAGACCCTGCAATCGGTGATTGGTATCGGCCGATACAGCTTCTAGTGATCAGAGATCGGTGATCGGCCCCAAAAATCCTGTTCGGAGCACCTAGTATGTGTAATTGTGTGATTTGCCTTCCATCTGTGAAGCACTGAATCATACAGCATGTGTTTGAAATCAAAAGCACAGATGGGTGCAGTCAGCGACAAAACAACATGAAAGTAACGGCTATTATAAGCTAATATAAGCTTTTGATATTTAAGTCAATTTGAAGGTGAGCACTTTTTACTTTTATTCAAAGACAAATATAAATGAAGTACTTCTACTTCTATTGAGCAATAAATTTGTTTACTAGTTAAATTCCTGGTGCATGTGGTCACAAGTTTGTGTACATCAAGGACTTAAAAATGGCTTGAATGCATCAATTCAGCTTTTAGAACGACTGTAAAAATGCATTTTTACTTGGAATTGTTATATCGGATTGATACAGTAAAAAAACAGCTGTGTTTTTTTTTCTGTCGACGTTTAATGATGTAGTTTTTGACAAGCTTTCAATTAATCTTAAATCACAGTCGTTCATAAATTTTTTCTCACCATATTTCTTCAGCGCTACAAGTTCAGCTCTATCCTTACACGTTTAAATAATGAGTAAGAAAGTTGTTGACTCAATTCCAGTCACTGCAACAATCTCTTTAGTTGTTCTCTTTGCGTAACACAGGCCAATAATTTAACCTTTCTGAAACACAGTAAAATCTTTTCCACAACCATGAACATCCATTTAAAGTCTATCCAATCAAGACATTTAACTATTTGCTTATTTAAATACAAATGGAAACTTGTTTTGTCCACACCCATAAACATGAGATTAGGCCAATTAGAAAACCAGGAACCAATCAATTATCTTATAAACACTACATGAAGCAAAGCTGCAAGGACACAGTGACCATCAAGTGAATGAGGCTAGTCAAAGTAGCTATAGGTTAGTCACTGGACTTGTGGCAGGAATACAATATGGATGGGATGCCAGTGCATCATCATAGGGTACCATGTGCACATATATCTTGTAATGTCCATGTTCTGTTATCAGAGGGGCAAAGTAACAAATTACATTTACTGGCGTTACTGTAATTGAGTAGGTTTTTTTTGTGTGTACTGTACTTCTACTTTTTAAAGTAGTTTTTAAAATCTGTAATTTTACTTTTACATAAGTATGTTTTGTTTGAAGTAATGTAGTTCGCTTTGAAATCATATTCGCTACTGGGTAAAAATTAAATGAATGAAAATAATAAAAATTAATGCAACAGGGAAGGAAAAAAATTACACCCTGGAAACCAGTGCACTGACTGATTGATGGGTGCGGAGAACAAATGCATTAAAATAACAAGAACGAAACGATGGAGATGGACAAAACAGATGCCAGTGATGCAGACCCAGCTGAAAGACCATTATCAGACCATACAAACTTAAATAATTCTTTTGATTGTGTAAAGCTGCTTTTCGACAATGACAATTGTTAAAAGACTATACAAATAAAATTGACTTGAAAGCAAATTCTTAAACCGCACAAACCGTGCAAAATTTTTTGGGGGGGACACAAACAAAATTCAATTTAAACTTTTAATACTCGTCTGTAAATAGCCATTTATCAGGTGATTAAGCATCATTACTATAAAATAAAGACATGACTCACATCGCATCCAGTCAGCAGCTCCGCTTGCCGTAAGAAGTGCTGGAAAAGACTCGTTGAGAATGGTCCAATCACATGAGCCCAAATATTTGACCGGCTGCCACTGATTGTGATGCTTAACATGGTTTAAATACTGAGGTCAAATATTGTTCTCATGACAATACTGCTGAACACAAACATCTTAGCTTTAGGCCATGAAAGGATAAATGTCTTCAGACAAGCTTGATATTTTTTTTAAGAAGAAGTAACAGTGAACCATAATTCACTGAGATGCTTAAAGTTTTTAACTGTTTCTCAAAATCATTGATTGTTTTAAATAAAACAATTAGAAAAACACAATGGTGGCAGCTATAGCAGCGGCGACAGTCTTTGCTCCACAAACTTTAGACTTCCTCCTGCTACTTCAATCAATAGACACATCATCAAAAATTAGACTTTGTCAATGAAACGACCACCTTCTCCAGAGTGTTCTTGACTTGGGGAGATGTTGTGAAGAGGATTTTCTTCACCAAATGTCCACTTTAGTTGTGTTTAGGTCTGTTTTGTTTTTTTCCCTTCAGCCTAATGACGGCCTCTTGGGACAGTATCTTGATAGTTTCCATAAACAGCGAACAAATCCAAATTCAATTGGAATTAGTTCCAGACCATTTATCTCCTTATTTCATCTTGAAATAAGGAGAAAACTGGGCAGACTGTGCCACAAAACCGGTAAAGTTTTATGTTTTTACTTTTGAGACTGTGCAAATGCAGGAAATATATATATATTTTATAAATATCGGCAGTCTCTATAATGGCCGATATAGAAAAGCCGATCAGATGACGCAAAACTCGCGAGACAATTTTTTTGCGTGCTGATAAAATGGCGTCACTGGTCTGTCAATTTGTGTGAAAAGACACCTTTTTACAACCTGTGTAACAAGTATCAGACATTTGAAGGTTAGTCACGTAAAGGAACATGAGCAGTTTTCAAAGTTGGCTCGCACTAAGAGTACGGAAGAGCTCAGCAATTATGTATAACCATAACCACCAAGGCTCTGTGGCAGTATATAGCGCAATGGCATGCAAGGCAGAAATGTAGTGAAATAGAAAGTACAGACATTTGTTGTAGGACGTCGTGAAGTACACGTATCCACTAATAAAAATACTCAAGTAAAGTACCGATACAAAAAACTAAAAATGTATTACACTAAATGTATTTAGTTAACTTCCACCTCTGCAGAAAAGGTACAGTATCACAAACCATGTGGCTGATGGTAAAGGAGAAACAAAATATTCAAAAAATAGAGCTTGAGCTCAGTACCAGAATCCACAATTTCAGTACTTACTTTCATTTCTATCTTTAGCATGGAAACCTCCAGATTAACATTTAATGCATCCTACAGTATGCTTTTGTTTATCAGCCTTTTCACTGCATTAATAAAACATGTTAAAATAGTTTTGTCCTGGAGCATATTTTTTTAACATTGAGCTAATTGAGTAGTTTTTTTAAAATTACTAGTTAACTAGTAAAAATTAATAGCTATGAAACCCCTGCTGTGCTCAAGGAATATTAATGGAAGAGATTAAACACAGTAATAAACATCCAAGGCAAGCAAATATGTGGTTAGGATTCAAACACCTCATGTAAGGATCACAGTTCGTTTCATGCAGACTGTGTACGGCATCTCATTTGTGTAACCTTCGATGCCCTTCACAGTCTCATTGTCTATATTAAAAATCTCCTTCTCTGCATAACAAGACAGAAACTGCATAACGTATCAAAGAGGGCAAATAACAGCACAACGTCTACTTTCCAAAAATAGTCCTGTTATTTTCATAAATCAAACTTAATGCGCTGAGTGCTAATCGTTTGAGCGAATCACGGTGAACAAGAGGCAGCTTTCCGAAACCCACGTCAGCACCGAGAGAGCATATCTGTGCAGCTGGAGGGTCAGGCGGCAGCTTCGTCTTAGAGACAGAACTGCACTTTTACCCGTCACTTTTCCCAGTGCTGCATTCCATCTTCCATCGCTCACTTTTATTGATGAATTATTCATAGCGAGTCACACCGAGACAGGATGATATACGGATAGGGAGTGGAGAAAGACATATATGAGGGATAGAAGAAGAGTGAGAGAGAGGAAGGGAAAGTTAAACAGGTTGTGATAATAGAGGGCAGTCATATGTGGAAAAATTCACATCCCTCGTTAGATTTACTTCGACCTACAAGACTGTGCAAAAGTCCTGGGCCACCCCTCATTTCTTCATAATAAATTTCATGTTTTAGATTCAATTAGAAGACACGGGAACAAATGTTTTACTCCGATAGGCTTCAAAAGTGCCTAAAGCTACAATTTAAAAACTGGTTGTTTATGTAACAACCTCAGCAGCAACCTCATTCCCCCTCTCGTCTGTTTCAACCACTCAGCATTCAGCATCAGAAGTACTGTATACTAATCATCTGTCATCATCTGTATCCATTTCTCGCTGGTTTAGTAGGTTAAGTTAGTTAAGTTAGAAGATTGTTTTATGCTTGAATGATTCGTAGGACACCGTATGGCTTAACAAACAAAAAACATTCCTCTGAAGCTGCTGAGGTAGAGGGACAGGATTGAAAATGAGAGCCTGACTGAAAATAGTCCTTCAGGAAGCACAGAGAACTATTCCTTAAAACTGAATTTCAGAGTCTGACTGTGATTGATATGAAAACATGAGGGGTGTTTCAAGACTTTTGCACAATGCGGTACATTAGCACCAAATAATTATTTTTTTCCTAGATTTTGACTGTAATATTATAAAATATATTATCACATTTTCCAACAATTAACCTATACTTATGACTTGTCTTTGGGTGTTTAAAAATTTTTTTTATTACTAATCAGTCATCAGAATCTGGGTAAAATATAAAAGAATATTTGTTTGCCATTTTCCATCACGTTGCACATATGTAAAATGATACATAAAAACAATATTTGTTAAGTAGAAAAAGTAAGTTTGGTTGCCTGGAATTATCACTACTTTTTATGGAATGTATTGAGAGTTCCTTTTTTTTCATAACTCATCTTATTTTTGCAGGGCTCCAGCACTCTGCTTCAGCACACTTTTCCCATCTCAAACTTCAGTTTAGCAGCTTGGCTGTCAAAAATTTCCACCAACTCTTGATGCATACCAAGTATGCTTCCTTACCGGATGGATGTTGGTTTGAATTGGTCTCATGAATGGTTTAAGATAATAATAGTCCCTTGACAAGATCGGTTAACCATTGGAGTTATGAAATAATTTTACAACGTGAATTACTTATGGATGTTAATAACACTGAACACCAGTCGTCATGATTGGAACACATCCACTTTACAGCGAAAAGTATATAAGACCTGAGCATCACACTCGCCAACCTCACTCAACGCCTTTGGGATCACTTGGAATGCCGACAGCAAAACCAATCTCATCTCGCAACAACAGGTTGCACATGGATGCAAAGGTCAAGGTTGCACAACTTTCTGACCATGTAATGTATTAAGAAATATTAGGAAAATGAGAGGAAGTGAGACTAAGCTGAGTACAGTGTCTGACTATATGTCTTCATGCCTTCTGATTATTGACAGATAATTATATAGCTATGTAATTATGTATGGACTGATTATTATAATTTATAACCAGCCACTGCATGCAGTACCGGTCCCAAGCTCAGATAAAATGGGAGGGTTACGTCAGAAAGGGCGTCCGGTGTAAAACCTGTGCCAAGTTGTTGTGTGGATTGATGGTCCTCTGTTGCAATGACTAACAACAACAACATATTTCCTCAACCTTTTGAACTAATTTCCATAATTCTTCTTTACTGTTTCTATACTGTAAAGCTGCTTTACGATATTGACTGTTGTTAAAGGGACTATATAAATACAACTAAATTGTATTGAATTTAACTGATTAGACCTTTATAGGCTGTTCGCAAAGAAGCCATGCAAACCAATGAAAGACCAGTGTAACTGTGGGATTAACATTTGGGTGGGGGTCTCCAAGTACGCAGGGGTGTCCAAGAACAAGTTCGTTGACCACATTGACCACGGTGTGGTGTCTGTGAACAGATTGGTAGTAGAACAGTATAAAAGCAATATGGCTTTCGTGTTAAAAGATACTCCCATGCTACATCCCTTTGAATATTAAATCATATTTTTTATTTTGTAAGTTCAGTCCTATCTGAATAGGAAAGTCAGACGAACACAAGCTTAAATCCTTCATGGAAAAAAGAAGAATGTTTTATGGGGTAAATGGAAGTTGACTGGGGCAGAGCTGCCGGCCGCATTGGTGGCACGGGGGTCGTATGTGAGGGGGTGGGGCATTGTGCAACCCCTACATCCACCATTTGTGCCTGTTAGTTTTTTCTTCTTGACCTAAAATTGTTGGTCGATCTTTTACTCTTTCACTTTTCTTTGTGTATGCAGTTGTTATTATTTCTGCCTGCAGTTACTGCTTCGTGTGGAGGATGGGTTGGATGGAACCGAGTCTCATATGGGGGATAGTTATTCTTTGCTTGCCAATTACAGTACATTGAACCAAGAAAGCCAACAGTTAGTAATTTTAGTTCATCATTATATGATATGATATTTGGTGTGGTTGTGGAGTGATATTTCACCAACAACCACAGCAGTGATCCAAAATGTGGCACTGAAAACATAAGTATGATATATTCCTTTATTTTTCTTTTGTCTAAAAAACGAATTATTTTATGACAATTTGTTTTCGTACGCGTTAGCTTTATGGATAATTATGCAGCTTATGACTGTGGCTGATTTAAAATCAGCCGATCTTTCAAATGTATCAGTTTCAGGGTGACACGGTGGGTCGCAGTGCTGCTGCTCCAAATGAATTAGTTCTGGTATTATGCAAAAAAAGACACTGATCTACTGTGTGGATACGTTTGGCCCCAATCCAGGACAAAGTACATTGTGCTGTCTGAGTCATAATTCATATAAAATAAATAGGGAAAAAAAACTCACAGTTTACATATCCACTGAACTGTGCACAAGGTTAGATTCAAACAGACTAAATAATACATCAAAGATTTTATCTCATAATCAAAGTGCAAGTTCTTCATTTATTATTGCATTGAAGCTATTTTGTGCTGCTGCTGCATGCTTTCTCTCTCTCTCTCTCTCTCTCTCTCTGCTTCTCTCCCTAATTCTGGAGCCAAGCCTGCCAGTAAATTAGCTGCGGTTCTTTCTGCCTGAGCCATATAATACACAATCAAGCTTTCTGCCAGCTTTTTAAATAATGCATATTTTCTACAATACAAAAATATACTGTATATCACAGTACAGCGTACAGGTGCTGCACAACAAAGTAAAAAATATATATATACTTTTCTGTATGTTAACAATAAGAAATAATTTTGACCTGACAAAAAGTAAAAAATGTGACACTGTAAACGTCTACATTTGTCCAGCCTTTTTATCATGAACTTTCCAATTTACTGTGACTGCATACAGTATACAGCCGTGGGCAAAAGTGTTGAGAATGACACATATTAATTTTCACAAAGTCTGCTGCTTCTGTGTTTTTAGACCTTTTTGTCAGATGTTACTATGGTATACTGAAGTATAATTACACGTATTTTGTCAAAGGCTTTTATTGATGAATACATTCAGTCAATATTTGCACTGTCAACACTTCTTTTTCAAGAACTTTGCAATTTCTCCCTGCCACTCTGTCAATCAACTTCTGGGCCACATCCTGACTGATGGCAGCACATTCTTGCATAATCAATGCTTGGAGTTTGTCAGAATTTGTGGGTTTTTGTTTGTCCACCAGCATCTTGAGGACTGACCACAAGTTCTCAATGGGATTAAGGTCTGTGATGTTTCCTGGCCAAGGAGCCAAAATTTCGATGCTTTGTTCCCCGAGCCTTTTGTTCACTTTAGCTTTATAGCAAGAGGACTTATAGCTGGAAAAAGCATTGTTTGTCACCAAACTGTTCTTGGATGGTTTTAAGAAGTTGCTATCAGAAAATGGAAGTGAGCCCAATTCCTTGGCTGAGAAAATAACCTACAGAAAAACAGAGGTGGGTAGAGTAGTCAAAAAATGTACTCAAGTAAGAGTAGCTGTACTTATTAAATATAAATAAATAATAAATAATATTACTCAACTAGAAGTAAAAAGTAGTCATCCAAAATATTACTCAAGTAAGAGTAAAAAAAGACTACCCAGGTACTGAGTAACGGTTTCAATCATAATGTTCAATTATTTTTTTTAGAAATTATAATCATTATATATTATTTTATATACAGTGTATATAAAATAATTAACTGTACATAAAATAATTGGAGCCAAACAGTTTGTTTTGGCAGACAGAGAAGACACTGTAGTATGAAGCTATTCTCTTGCACCTTGAGTGAAACATGCTTTGTAATATGAGGCCAGGGCTGCCGGCTCAAGATCGGTCCCCGCTTCCGCCGGTTTGTGAGTGGTCATGTGACTACATGCGGTTATGCTTACTGTGGCTGATTGGTCAAACTGAGTCATGTGATTATTGTTGCTGCGTCTGATTGGTGAAACAGTCATACGCTAAATCCACCGGCTGCATGTGTAGAATAAGTGGTAAGAAAAGTAACCGGTCGAGTGTAGCCGAATGTAGCGGAGTAAGAATAGTGTTTCTTCTTCACCAGTCTACTCAAGTAAAAGTAAAAAGTATGGTGCGGTAAAACTACTTATAGAAGTAAAAAAAAATTCTGAAAGTGAATTTAACAGAGTAAATGTAACTCGTTACTACCCACCTTTGCCGACAAATTAATTGTCTCCAAGAAGAAATAGTTTTGAAAGGATAAAAAAGAAAAAATGTGACATTGTGTGGTTGCTTCTCAGTCAAGGGAGTGGGCTCACTCAAAATTTTGCATAAGAACATTGCCAAGAATAAAGAATCGTACAAAAACATGCCTGGCCAGGAAAATCCCCAGACCTTAATCCTACTGATAACTTGTTCAATCCTCAATTCGTGGTGGACAAACAAAAATCAACAAATTCTGACAAACTCCAATCATTGATTATGCAAGAATTAGCTGCCATCAGTCAGGATGTGGCCCAGAAGTTGATTGGCAGCACATTCTTTATCGGTCAAATTGCAGAAGTCTTGAAAAAGAAGGATTGACATGGCAAATATTGACTCTTTGAATAAACTTTGTATAACGTAATTGTCAATAAAAGCCTTTGACACTTGTGTAATGTTTGTAATAAAAAAAAAGGTCTAAAAACACTGACTCTGTGAAAATTAATATTTGTGTCATTCAAAACTTTTGGCCACGGTTGCACAGTATGTGCCATTTGTAAGACATCTCTGTATACAGACAATATTCGTCTCTGAACTACATAAAAACTGTGTCGCAATTGGCTGGCTGCATTACACGAAAAATGCCTTTGGAAAGTTGGATATATTTTTCAATGAAGGTATTGTTATTGTTGTTTTTTATGACAAAAATGACAGAAAAGATTAAAGGGTGCTGTCTATGTCTCCATGTCTCTTACATTTATTTATTTATTTTCCTGAAGTGCAAGAAATATGCAATTGATTTTATGCATTGTCTTTTTTCCCCTCGAACTCCTTTTATTGTTTGGCTGCTTTTTTGACAAACGTGTGATATGCCATGAGGTCTATTGCTAATTTGTCAAATTCAGAATAAGTTAATGAATATATTTTATTAATATAAAAAAACATATGAATAATACACTAATGTAAAACCAAACTCTGTGAATTACAGAGTTTATCATTTCTTATTTTCCTAGCAAAATTTCAGAAGTGAAGCCATACCGTAAAAACGCTGTATAATATACAGTGGTATGTTTGAGTGACGCACTTCACTAAGGCCAGCTCATTTATTTTCTGTGTACATGTTACTGTCCAGTTCCTGAGTTTTAATCAGTCTTATTTTACTAGTCTACTGATTTCACTGATTATGCATCCGCATTCGCTTATATATTGCACGTTCACCTTATTATTTTTATATTTTTATGAATTTGTTTTTGTACATTATAATTTCAGTCAATTCTGTTATAGCATGGTTTGGCAAACGTGTCAGTGCTGGGGCTCAAATGACCTTCCAACCAGTAACGCAGAGCCACAACTGCCCCATATCAAGTCAGGTATTAAGTCAGTTTTGTCCAATCAGAGAGCAGTAGGTGAATTGTATCAAACAGGTTGATAAATACCTTATCTTTCTGTTCCTTTAAAAATGTATGAGAAAGTATTAATCATAACCATTTTTTTAAATCACTTTAATGAACACTATGCATGCTGGTCACTCCATTCGTGACACGTCCCTGCTGCTAGCAAAGTTCATTTTAGGGGTAGCAGGAAAATCCTGGCTTCTGAATGAGGCTGAGGGTTCACTCTTTCTTACTATGCCACTATAGCACTTCTCCTGAATTTTCCGAGGCTCTCCTTATAAACAAACTCGCACTGGCCATATCGCAGCAACCAGAGAAGTTACAACTACAAAAGTACAAGTAAAAAACTTTGTATCAAAATGGAACATATTCAACCAGGAATCTGAAAATATGCATAACTCAAATCGCCCAAAACTTACATAATACATGATTTGATGTGATGGGTTGCATATTTTGATACACATGCATTTTTTTATGCCTTTTACATTTCCTTAACTTTTCTTGGTGTTTATTAGCCTACTATAGATTAATAAAAAAATAATTATAATAAAAGAATTATAATAAAAACATTGAATTTTCTATAAATATGCAATTGAAACAAAACCTTTACATTAAAAATGCAGCTAATGATTATGAAATCGTAATGAAATTATCAGCAGGATAAGGTTGGACTTAACACCTTAATTTAAATAGAAAATCTTATGAGAATCACATGGTTCTACTGAATAGGAATTACCTTTATAAACTGAGGACAAAGTAGACCACATGGGTCAAACTCAAGACCCGCTGTGCCAAACACAACCCGCTGTCTCGTTTCATTGTACCAGCACAAACGCACTAATAAAAATATTCAAACGGTACAATTACTGTACTAGTACTTAATGTTTTCTCACAGAGGTGTAATAACCAAAAAAAAACATTTAAGCAATAATTTTCTAAAGCTTATACAAATTTTATTATCAATACTCATGAGAAAATATAAATATGAAAATGGCCATTTTTGGGGCACATATAAAATCATCTCTCCAAAACGGCTAAAGTTAGCACCTTGAAATTTTGTAAGGAAACAAGATGGGTTATTTCCCTGTTGAATAAACCTAAGAATTAAGTTCTTTGGCATATTTTCTGTATTATATGTATAATATGAAAAAAAAATCAGCACCAGTACTGTGTTTTGGCTGTATGTTATTGCTTGAGCGTAAAAACTACAATAGTCTGTCAGAAAAAAATTTCAGTAGCAGCACTCCTTCATTTAATTAGAGTTTATTCGGAAAAATGACTTCTGTTCTTTGACTAAAAAATTGAAACAATGTGAAATAGCAGACTGACAAACTGTAAGTGACAGATTTGTAAAGCGCATAATAGGAAAACTGCCATTTCCAATATGTCTCCATCGCCGACAGTAAGGTTTCGCTTAACCACATGTCACAGACGTCTCTTTTTATCATTAAAAACTGCGCTTCACAGAGCTGCCTCCACTGCTCCATCCACCGACATGCGGTTTGACCAGCAGCTCTGATTCACAGCAGTCGCCACTTTGTCTCATGCTTCTTCTTTAAAGCTTACTAAGTCAGGCTAAAAGACATTCATTAGACACTCCCTCCTTCAGGTGGTAAGAGTGATTGTACCACCACAAGAGTGAATTTTTTGGCTGACTGGGTAAATATCATCCATCTCCTTTTTAAGTGCCCATTTGTTTATATTTATTTGGACAATATGCAGAGTCAGACCACTGAGTGAGAGATTTGTTTAAAAAAAAAAAAAGAAAGAAAAACTGAATAAATTTTCATAATACACTGTATGTACATTACGACAGCATTTTTGTTGACAATAAGAACTATTATGAGGAAGTTATACTTCATCATACACAAGTTGGACCATAGGCAAAAAAGAATAATGTTTTTGTGATTCTGCTAGCTAGCCTCAATAGATCATGCATGCATGAAGGCATGTCATTGCATAGGTGTAGCAAAAAAAGTATCTCTTGAAATATATATTTGTTTTGTTTTTTGTAGAGAAGTAGATTATTGTTTACCTCAATGCTGTAACTCCAGCACAATCTACTCATCCTAAATCCCACCACCTGCTGCCCAACGCACATCAGCTGAGGAACAATCTCACTGTCCATGGGAGGGCTGAAACTACTTAGCTTCTTAAAGTAGCAGTAAAACTTTTGTAGTACATCCTGGTTTGACATAAACTTGTTACTTTATTGTTCCAGTCTATCTTGGTTCGGTTTATCAAGTTTAACAGGACCTTGTTGCTTCTTTGCTACTGTACATCCTGGTTTGGCTTACAACTTTTTCATTCTACATGAATGTGTTACTTCCTTGTTGCACCCTGGTTTCACCTCTTGTTATTTTCTGGATTTACATAAACATGAAAAAAAAAAATTAACATTACATAAGCATTTCCTGGTCATGTCCTAGCTTGGCTTGTTACTTCCTGGTTGAACATACACTTGTTATATCCTTGTTACATCCTGGTTTGGCTTGCTACTACTTGGTTCAACATGAACTTGTAACTTCTTTGCAGTGTCCTGCTTCAGCCTGTTACATCCTGGTTGAGATGAACTTGCTTCATCCTTGTTACTTTTTATTTGGTTTGTTTATTTGGTAAGTTACATCCTGGTTTGGTCGGTTGCTTCCTGGTTTGACAATAACTTATTATTTCTTTCTCATCTTGATTTGGCATATTATGTTCAGATTCTACATGAATGACTTCCTTGTTATGCTTTGGTTTGTCTTGTTACTTCATGATTTACAGTTGCATTTGGCAGACGCTCTTATCCGGAGAGACTTACTTTTCTATCTCATTATACGTCTGAGCAGTTGAGGGTTAAGGGCCTTGCTCAAGGGCCCAACAGAGACAATTTTCGTGGGTGCGGGGTTTGAACCTGGGACCTTCTGAACTGTAGTCCAATGCTTTAACCACTGTTTGTTACTTCTTTGCAGTGTCCTGCTTCACCTTCTTACTTCCTGGTTTAGAAGAACTTTAGAAATCTTTTTACTTTTTCTTTGGCTTGTTATTTCCTGTTCTGTTAATTACTTCCCTGTTATGTCCTGGTTTGGCTTTTTTAATATCCTGGTCCTAAATGACACATGAACCGGTTACTAAATTATTTCCCTACTAACGCGTTAGCCAACCGAAGCTGTCATCAAAGGCTAAAGGTTTTGTTCATTCACTTAACACTCTCCAACTGTTACAATGATATTACATTAATTCTTGTAACATATCTGTAATACTGAGAAGATTACAAAATACCAGCAGTAGATAATTACATCATCAGACACAAACAGTTGGACCACTTTCTCAAACCACATTCGCAAATCATAAACAATATGCAAATTTAGTCCACCGCTGATGAGTGTTATGTTATTATGACTTGTCACTCAAAGATATGAGAAAATGAGCTTTCTGTAGGAGTGAAACATGGGGGGGAAAAAAGATTACAGATTACAGATACAGGCACATCCAACTAAAAGTTCAAAAACACATCAAGCAAAATAAATAAGCTATCTAAAATCTAAAAATAAAATAAAACTTTCTTGTTCCATCAAACCAAGACTAGGCTGCAATCACAAACAGAAAATGACACAATACCGTGTACTGATTCACCGACTCGTTATGTAAATGTTGCATTAAATCAGAGCTGTAAAGCTGGCTTTTTTTCTGCTTGATTCTCTATTTTTCTCTCTGACATCTTTGATAGACCTCCAAGCTGTAAGACTCAGTTGTTGTTTTTTTTTCCTTTTACTGACTGTTGTAATCAGGTGACACCTCCTGATCTCGGTCAGCACCCCACTTACAATCACTAACACTCTTTATTTCTGATGTAGGTTTGTGTGTGTGCGTGTGCGTGCGTGCGTGTGCGCGGGGTCTGGATCCATGGACTATAATCTCTTCTTGTCTCTGTGCTCACCTGTGCAGAAAATTAACTCCATCAGCCAGGTCAGTATGACTGGATTGATGCAAAGACTTCCAGCAACCCCTCCTAACAAACACGCGCACACACACACACACACACACACACACACACACACACACACACACACACACACACACACAGCTTGCAAGCTCTTTATCAGATTCAAACCCTGAAGTCTTTTAAAAGCTGGGGTTTCAGATCGATGTTCCATTATGTCTGGCGTTAAGAAGACTGAAGACAGACTGTGTTACATCACAACAGCGATATGAATATCCTACAAATCCTTAAAGCAGCTGGAGTCGCCTGTTAACCACTCTGTCCATGTATCCATGGTCTCCTACATTAATGATTCATTAAGTGCTGGCTTTCAGGATAAATACCACAGGAGAGAGCGTACTTACTTACTTACTGAGATGTAGGGCAGGACTTGAAGATATTACAGTGTATAAATGAAAGTTCTTTCTTCCACCGACCTGCCGAATTTCTGAATCTGATAACCAGAAGGTGATTGTTCTATCTAAAAGAAATGCTTATCAATTCTAATATGTAATTGTTTCCATAGTAACAGCTCATTCACAGAGATGATTTGGTTACTTAACAAAGAAAACCTACAATCGTTTATGTTTTTTGCCTTTTATGCATTTATGCAATAGTTAACGATATAACCTTATAATATATTTAATTCAAAGGGATTCAGATTTTTTAAATATCAATAACATATGTCTAGGAACTTTTTCATTTAATAAAGGTTAAGATTGAGGTCTATGTAATTCAGAACAGGCCAGGTAGACAAAAATACAATTAAATCCACTAATGTACTGTAAAGTCATTTGTGACATTTGTGTAATTTTTTCCTTATTAATGTCGTGATGTATATAACGTCTTATGTAATGTCCTGATTTGGACAGGAAATAATATTCCATTCATTCTTGTTCAGAAGAACAAATGGCTGATCAATTATTCATTCATTAATTTCATTAATTTTCTATTGAGCTTTAACTTGTACAGTGGATGCCTGAAGGCTTTGAGCACAAGGCGGGGTACACCCTGGACAAGGTGCCGATCCATTTCTGGGCACATACACTCACATTCACACACTACAGGTGATTTGGGAACAGCAGTTAGCCTAACCTTTGGACTATGGGAGGAAACCCAGCAAGTATGGAGAGAACCTCCACACACAGAGACTCAAGACGGGAATCAAAGGTTCGAAAGCGTGAGGTGTGAGGCCACAGTGCTAACTACCGTACCACCAAAGAATCCTGCTTCTCGATCTTTTGGCTCAAGATCAAGTGTAGTACCTGTCAGTTTAATAACTAATGCGTCCTCTATACGAAAACCTTATATTAAATTGATTTTTAGACTAGGGAGCAGGAACAGGGGCTTGCTCCACACAGGAACAGGGGCTTGCTCCACGCATCGACCTGGTCATGCAGTACCTCCAGAAATGGTGCACTATTTCCAGCAATTTCCCTCTGGGATTAATAAAGTTCTTTGAATCTTGGTTCTTGATACATTTACATAAATACACATAGCCCTTGTCTTATTACCATCAAGAAAAGGTAGAAGAAAAGAAGAGAAGCTGGTGAAGAAGCAATAGTAGCTGCTTTAACATGAAAAACTTGTCTTATAGCTGATTCACACCATTAACTGTAACTATAAATGGTACAAAAAAAAAATCACCACGTGTCCATTAAAAACTGTAAAAACTAGCAAATTGTTACTATCAGAAAATGTTTTTCCCCCACAATGTCCCACTCTGTGATTTATACAGTACATCATTCTGCTAAGTTGCAGAATGACACAATCCGTCATTATTTGGCTGCATGCACATCGGCTTACTGCTCATCTTCCCTGAAATCCATGTAGCCACACAGCTGGTCAGCCAGGACGGATAATATCATACTTCAGACATTTAAAAATAACCTATTTATCCTTGTTCAAATAAATGCGTGGCTTAGCATTGCTACAATCTACTGAAGCAGATTATTTGTGATGGTGAAGGGTTTAACACGGTTGATTATATTCATCAGGACCATCATCATTTCACCAGCCTTGCTTCACAGCATTAGTGAACAGGTTCATTAAGAAATGTCTCATAAATGTTGGAAAAGTGTATATGTTCTGTCCTCTTGCTTCATTACATATTTGACAGCTGATGCTGATGAATATAAAACTACACACAGAGAAATGACTCAGATCCGATCTGCAAAACATCAGATGTGTGCATTCAGACAGATCGGTGTCACATTAGGGTAAAATATGCCAATAAGATTTGAGTCACTTAAGACTGGTAATGTGAATGTAGCCAACACAAGCCATTACAGATAAAAATAAATAAATAAATAAACAAACAAACTTTTATTACTTTACTAAGAAGAGTATTTTAACATTTAAAAAAGTACAAAGTGCACATGTGGGATAAACAAAACAGTGACTGATTGTTGGAAACACTGATGATCAGTAAATAGTTGTTTGTTGGGAATGATGGTAATCAGTGATTTTTTTTATGGTAACCATTGATTGGTTGTTGGGTACAATGGTTTTCAGTGATTGATCTTTGGAAAACGATGGTCACCAATTGGAATTTCAGCAACCACTCTGATATCAGTTATTGGCTACTGTGAATAATGCTGGTCAGTGATTGGCTGTTGCTAACAATAGTGGGCAGTAATTGACCACTGAAAACAGTGATTTTGTTTTTGGAACAATGATGGTCAGAGATTGGTTTTAGGAGCAACTAGAGGGTACCTGTGGTTCTGACCACATGTATATCTTGATGCTCGCGTCCTACCATTACCTGTGAATGGAGTGTGCAAGGTTTCAGCAGATATATTATTACTTCACAGTATGAAATAAAAGGTTCTGATGACACTGCTTTACACAGTGAGGGATGCCTACTACACCAGCCACCGGCAACAAGCCAAACAGAATTTCTAGATGGCTCCGCCAAAATACAATACAACTTTTGATATATTTATTAAAATATTTGTTAAAATAATTGAGTGTGTGCTTAGTTCGTGTTTATCCAGTAGAGCAGAATTTTTGTAGTCAGTGACAATTAAAATGTACATTAATAAAACTGGAAGAAGAAATGAGTTGTTAAGATTGTGGTCAGAAGTCAAAAGAACACCATTTTCACATTGCATTTGTGCTAAACTGGGGGTCTTAATAGTCAAAATGCAGACCAATAGTAATTTGAAAAGGCATAGTGGCAAGAGATTTTAAATGTCAAACCCTCCTGTTGAGCCAACAGACACATGTCATTGCAGGTGTGTTCTTTTCTGACTGTGAAAATAGCAACCAGACAAAAAGGCAACAAGAAATAAAATGGTTGTAACTTTACTGCACCAGGTCTGTGGCCTGACAAATCTCATACATCATATGTGATACAGTACACTGCAATACATCGAGTCACGCTGGATATAGATTTTGACCAAAATGCAATGAAATAAGAGGTTATGTCAAATGTGGCACTGGCATCCCCTCAAACTGAAACTTGTTTTCAATTGAATTGAGAATGGAGCTCAAAGTGCCTAAAACCCAACCTTGTTACTTGTTAACAAGTGAAAATATTTCCATACCCACCAACTGCCTCATTCCTACTACTTAACAACAACTTCTGTGAAGGTCTATACAACAAAGACATCTGGATGATGATTTCTAATGCAAATCATAAACCATGCAGAACTCCTCCGAATTCTCCCTTATTACAGGCACACTAAATTTACTGTTTGACCTTCCGCTCATCCATTTTTAGTCTTATCACAGAAAATATCAAGAGCAAAGAAGAGTCTTCTTAAAAATACACTAATTTGAGGCATTTAACTACTTCAGCTTGAACAGAAACTAATGAATGTCTGACTTCTTTCTCCCTCCAAAGTCACCTGGACAAGCTTCAATTATTTGATGTAAATACCATAAAGACGTTTTTTGAATTCAGACCTGCCAACCCTGAAGGGTAAACTCTGAAGTACGTATAAACAATTTGGCCAAGAATATGTGGACACCAGACCGTTAAACTCTCATGTGCTTGCTGATCATTCTATTCCAGATGTTCCACTGTTACAATAAGTTCCACACTTCTAAGTAGGCTTTGGAGGATGTCTGTGGGAAGTTGTACATTCAGCCACTTAAGTGAGAGCTGGGGTGTATTTCATCCTAAAGGTGTTTAGCGGGGTTGAGATCACGTCTATGTGTAGAACACTACAACTCTGTGCAAACCACATCTTCAAGGACCTTTATGCACAGGGGCACTGTCATGCTAGAATGTGTTTGGGCCACTTAGTTCCAGTAATGTTACAGCATAAAAGGACATCGTATATATTATTCTATAAACATAGCAAGTTACAGTATATACTGTTAAAGTCTTGAGCCACCCAACATTTCTTCATTTTTGGCTTCCAAACAACCAGACTTTCTTGTATTTTTAATGTAGTCTTCAGAAATAGTTCTCCAGGCTTCCTGAAGGATTTTTTTATTCAGACTATCCTTTTCAGTCCAATCCCTAGAACTGACCAGATTCAGAAGAATGTTTTTAAGCCACACAGTGACCTATGAATCATTCGAGCATAAAAACAAAACAAAAAAAACATCTTCAACAAAAGATCAACAAAAATCATGCACCAATGAGAAACAGGTATAGATGGTTACAGAATATAAGGTCAGTGAACAGTTTCATGATTAATAAATCTGAGGTTGTTCATTTTTTAATTGTATCTTTAGACACTTCCCAGCCTGTCGAAGTAAAACATTTAATTTATTATAAAGAAATGAGGGAGGCTCAAGACATTTGCACAGTACTGTATGTTCAGAAAAAGAGCAGGCTATAAACAGGACAGAGTAATAAAGAAGAAGGACAGACCCGATTTATCCTTTCTTATCGTCCTTCTCTCTTCTCTGACCATGTCTGTTAAAACTTGGCCAAAGTGAACTGTTCAGTAAAGGTGGAGTCTGCAACTTTGTGATATATGGTTAAAGACTTCCATGTATTCTGGCAGCTGCCAATAAAATATCTACTCGGCAGAGAAAAAAATTGGTCCCTGTGGTCCCTCAGGCTCTTTACATGAAAGAAAACGAATGATGTGAACCATCAATATCTAACAAATCATCACAAGGTCACATTTCTATTCCCATTCACTGTCAATCATATCTCCTGACATTTCAGAAAGCTCAGATTCTTAGCATTTTATCATCATTACCAAGTTGATTTATTTAGCTACAACTACAATAAAGTGTTTTATTCCCCAGCAATACTAACAATTAATAACTACTTCTACTAACAATTATTGAAAGACCCACAATGCTTGGTAAGGTACTGAGAAAATTGGAAAAGAATAATGTCCATCCTTAATTGTGAAGACTTTTCCGTATTACAAAGTTCTACTGCTGCTGACTTCTTCTCCTCTGTGTTTGTAGTTGGTTCATACTGTAGTTTTGTCTACTTTGCCTTGTAATTTTCTTGGGGGTTCACCCAGAAAAGACATGTTTGCTGTCCAGATCACTTCACTAGTGCATTGTCAATATCGCTCGTAACCTTTACAATGGTGGCTCAATTATGGCCGGCCCGCTGGAGCTGAGACGCATCAACTGTGGGGGAGCAGGGAAAAGGAAATTATGGCTGAACTTGACATATGGACATGACACTTTGTATCCTCTAACAACAAGAATCAAATTACACATGCAGCACAGACCAGACAAATTCAGTTACGTGACAGAAACACGAAGGTACACCCACACGCAAGCACGTGTGATCGTGCCTGTCTTACAAATTTACACTTAAGGCATTTTCACATTTTGCCCGAACACATTCAGATTGATTGTGGACTCGTTTCGGAGCGGGGATCTTAATTGCAGGGTTGCTTTCTCATAGATTTTGTAATCTGCAGCTGCGCAATTCTGTATACCACTTTTGTAAAGTGATAGGCAGTAGGTCTAGCATTTTTCTTTTTTTCGGGCAGGGAACTTTATGAATGCACGGCATGTCACTCTGCAGGATAACCTGTATACACATGGACCAGAAGTTATTTCGCATTTGAGATCAGGATGCTCTCAGGGCAAGCACTCAGACCACAAAAAAATGAGATAATTACAGGGTTCCAATCCTGTGCAAGTCTGGATTTACATGTCAATACAGCTTTCTGTCTTCTCAGTCTTCTCACTTAAGACCTTTTCTGCCATCACCACACAAGGAAACAACATGAACACAATGTATCCAGTCGCATTTCTCAGCACACATACACTACCAGTCAAAAGTTTGGACCTGATTTATATTTATTTCTACACTGTAAGACAATGCTGAAGGCATCCAAAATATGCAATAATCTCCTTCGAACAGCTGATATTGAGATTTGTCTGCTACTTATGCTCTGTAAAGTCTTCATAACGGCTCTAGTCTGAGGTGCTGTTTGTTAATTGGTGATTTCTGAGGCTGGTAACTCTAAATGAACTTCTCCTCTGCAGCAGAGGTCATTTTTGCTCTTGTTTTCCTGGGATGGTCTTCATGAGCACCAGGTTCATCATGGTGCTTGGGTTTTGCAAATGCACCTAAAAATATTGTTCTTGCAAGAACTATATCTTCGTGTCTCAAAGCAACCACTGTCTCTTGTTGTTGTTCCTGTAACTACATCCTGCTGTGGTAAAAGTTAAACCCCTAAAAGCCACAAACATTTAACCCTGGGCCAATCAAGATCCTTAAATGTTAATGCTCTGATTTTAATTATAACTAATAGGTATCATGCAGTTTTTATAACAAGCAAAAAGACTCTAGTTGTATAATGTTATATGTGCTGATACATGTATCCTTGGCGCGTTGGCTGAGGGGAACTATTTGTTGGACAGCACTGCACAAGACACCCAAAAGCAAAGACACTCTTTGATCTAAGGTGAACCTGACTCAAATGCTACAGTCCTGGACCAAAGCTGAGCAAATTGTTCCTCATTGAAGTCAATTTAGTACAACTGCACTCCAGGCATACATCTTTGCTCTATGAGCCACCCAGAGGCCAAATCAAATGCAGCTGTTACGTACAATAGTCAAGACAGTAATTGTGCAGTCTGGGGGCAAGAGAGTCGAAGATCGAGTGCGCCAGTGGGGCCTAGATGTGCACATGCCTGGATTACAGACACAAGCACATCTTAAGTCTACATCAGACTAAGAAGATTAATGGCATCAATTTGCTGTTTTCTTAAGCGCAGTCAGTTAAAATATATCAGCAAGATAGACAGAGAGAGAAATCGGGTGGAAGTGAATGAGAGTGATAGAGAATGAGAGTGATAGAGAGAGAGAGCAGACTTTGAATGCTGACACAGCTTCAAGCTACACGTTCCTTTTCTCCAGCATTATACTGTCAACCAGCCAACGGTTTAATACTCACTTCTTCTTGTGATAAGACAAAGAAATCTGTGTATCATTCGTTCAAAAAAACAAAAAAAAAAGGCCACCTTGTTTTTTCAATAAACAATTTTGTTTTCAAAACTAAAATGAAAAAAAAAAAACATGAATAACATTTTATGATTCCTGATTTTGGCATGAATATTTTACTTGTTGTGCTGAATTACTGTCTCTTAATTTTTTTTTCCTGAAAAGCTTGAATATTTTCATGCTATTTAAGGAAGTCAAACGTCTTACCCTTTGATGAACTACAATTAAACAGCAGCTCCTTCTGAAAGCAGGTTAATCAGGCGCACTGAGCTTTTACGGGCGGAGCTTGTAGACATTTCAGTGCCGAAAGCAGAAAATGAGAGCTGTACACAAGAAAAGTAATTTCCCTGTCTACAAAAGATGTTTTATTTTTAAATAAAGTAGAAAAACAAAAACACACGACCAGCTTGATGTTACTAATGATGTAAAAACCTATTTGTAACTTCCAAACTGCTCAGTGGCAATGGCTTTTGTTGCCTATTTATTTAAAATATATAGTAGTATTATAGAAAGTGAAGCTGCTATACTTAAGCAGAGCTTGCAGAGGCTTGTTTGCTATTTCAAAAAGTGAATGGCTGCTAAAATCTGATTGTACTGTGCGAATGTTTGTATTCCCACAGGGTCCAATCTGATTTTAGCAGCCATTCACTTTTTGGCACAACACTCACTCACTCACTCACACACTCGTCTATACCGCTGGAGCCTATCCCAGGACACACTGGACAACATCCAGTCACATCACAACATCACACGCCCATTCACACACTACAGGCAATTTGGGAACACCAATTCTAACTCAAACTGTATGTCTTTGGACTGTGGAAGGAAACCGGAGTATCTGGAGGAAACCCACCAAGCACGGGGAGAACATGCACACTAATACGGGAATCGGACCCGGACCCTGGACGTGCAAGGCGACAGTGCTAACCACTAAGCCACTGTGGAACAACTCAAAGTATTACTACAAAGTATTTTCTTGGGAAAGAAAGAGAGTTAAATTTGTACTAAGCACACTGTGACTTTAAGAGATACCAATGAGATTTAGCTCAGTGAGACTGCAGAAGCATCATATGAGTCTCAGCTGAACTTTGGAAAGCATTTGTGCGGAATTACAATCCATGATTACTTACACAACCGACATTCAACCAACATCAGTGTGCAGAGCAGGAAAATGTATTACAACCAAAGCATTTATGTGCACCTCAATTTTAATGCAAGAAAAATATCCAAAGTGTCCCCTTAACACCAAATGTCTAAAAGCCCTGATCCTTTTCATGCTGGTTTGGTTTTAAGTGTAGTTTCTCAGGGGGTTACATATTTGGCTTCTTTTAATGGCAGAAAATTGTTCATGCTCTTGAAAAACACTATCCATCACAAAACATCATGTAATAAATGAAAACGTCCAAGTCATGCAACTTGCGTTCAGTGAGAAAACAAAATGATATGATTTATTTAATTGTTTTCTATTTAAGCGCAAAACGGGAAATTGGAACTTGGACATGTATATGCATTTTTTTTTGGGGGGGGGGGGTTGCTTGTTTTTTGTTAGCTTTATGTTAAATAGCAAGTGAACAGATGATACCCAGGTTCAGATGCTGCTTATCTATAGGAAATTACATTGTTTGTCATTTTAAGCCAAAACTGGTGCAAAAGCTCTTACAAACATGACATAATTCCTAGTGGTGCAAAAGGAAAAAAAACTCTGTATCCTTTGGTTCTTTTTGCAGAACAGACCATCCTTGACGCCTGTGTGTGCCAACATCACTCTCTTATGATTCCATATACAATTGCATTGCGACAATTTGCGTATTAGACTCATGATAAGAGCTTGAAGTATGAACTCAGTGATTATGATGAAAGTATTGCGTCTCATTTGCCTTTACAGATTTCTGCACTACTGGTTTAAACCCTCCTCTACAACACTACTAAGCTCTACTACTGTAGATCGCTGCCACTATCGTTTCTGTCATTCTTGCCCTCTGCGTCCTGAAGGTCTTCCTGTCCACTAAAGCGCATAAGCATGTGGATCTAATACTGGCTTTCTAAAATTCCATCACGGAGCTCTGACCCAGACAAACCCTGAGGATTTAGATTTATCCAAGAATCATTATGGGTCTGAGGTTTATTTAGGATTTTGCATTCTGGAGAGCGAAATGCACAGAGACGGATGGTGGTGACGCTTCACCGTGAAGTGCACAGTCGTGACAGTACACCGGATGCCCCACGGAGACACTGTCCAGTAGCTATTGTTGCTAACAACTGTGTATGCTTGAGTTGAGAGCTGTGAAAGTAAATAAGGAACATCATCCACACCAACATAATGGTAGGCTGACACACTACTTCTACTCTCCACTGAAAGTGTCAGCAGCCTCTCTTTCTCCACGAATGCATTTTCTAAAAGCTTCTCGCGTGGCTTGCATCTTGTCTCACCCTCACGACTGAGGTCCATTTGGCATGTTTTGGCAGGGCTTCATCCACACCTAACACACATCCCTGCAACATACACACACAATATAACAGATTTCGCTACCTTCAAGCCATAGATTTGTCTCACTTTAAAGTTACAATGTATAATTGGAACTCAGAGAGAGAGAATTATTATTCATTACAGAACAAAATGCTGCACTGCACTTATCACTTCCTAGTCAGGGACAGTCTCTGAAATCCAGGGTTGCAAATGATTTGCGTGATCATACTGTACTTCACTGCTGCATTGATTTTGTACTCTACACAAGTATTATTGAAAAACAGTAGTTGTACTCTTATTCAAGTACATTTACCAGCACAAAAAGAAAACATAATTTCTTTAAATCTGACCTTCAGAGCACGACAATGCCATAGTAATCCTAAGGCAGGAATCCGAAAGATCAAAACTGCCCATGCGTTCTACTATGGACGGATGTTACAGTATGTAACCCATGTCCATTACAGCAACACTGGTCACTAGTCCTGGGCACCTGTGAGCATGTGTGGAACATGCTTTACTTTGAGCATGTTACTCTGACTGCGTTCACATTACCAGCCTGAAGTGACTTGATAAGGATTTTTTTTTTACCACAATGTGGCACAGATCTGTTGTTTCTGATGTTTCACATTTTCTCAAGTGATGAGTCACTTTCACACATGGTTCTAGATCGGATACATATCCAATCCGTAGTCATGTGACTTGTATGAGTACGGTCAGATTGGAATACGTGTCACTTTTTGCTCCAGTGCATGTGAAGGCTGCTGATGTCTTCAGTCAGCACCGACAACGCGAGAATTTCATACTGTAGCAATGCTAGCGATAGCTGATAAAACAGATAAAGTATCCAATCTGGCTTTCTTCCTTCTTCTGGACCTCAACAAGTACAGATGATTAACTGCTTGCTGTCCAACAGAGTAAAATCCCTAACAGTTTTTTTTCCTAAAATCACATCAGTTTCACATGTTTAAACCGAGATATCCCAGTGAGCAAAAATGTATTGACATTCACATGCGTGCCTTTTGAGAGGACAAATGCGTCCACATTAGAATCAGATAAAAGTCCCTTGTAATTATGTACAGTATGTGAACAAAGAAAAAGAATGTTACATTATGTTACCAGTCCATTTGGAATTAAGTCAAAAATTATCCGCACTCTGGCTGTAAAATAAATTTTAATTAAATAAAAAAAAAACTGACAAATACTGTACATAATTTTTAACAATCTCCTTGCTGAGCAATACACGGATCCACGAGTGTCTTCAGTTCTTCATCAGAAGTGAATCTTCGTCCTCGTAGGGCTGCTTTCAAGGAATCAAACAGTTGAAAGTCCAATGGAGTGAGATCAGGACTATACGGAAAATTCTTTAACCCAGTGTGACAGTGTGGGCAGAAGTGTACGGACATTGTTATGCCTTTAATCCGAAGTTTAGGCTTCAGCTTTACAGTAAGCATCTCACTGTAACGAGCACTAATGATTGTTAACTGTTTTCCTGATAATGTTTCAATACTGGCCCTTGAGAATTCCAGAAAACTGTAAACATTTTTACAGTTTTGCAGCTGATGGTTGACTTTTGAACTTTTTCTTGCTCTGCGATTAAGGATGTTTCCGTTCTATACTCTGCCGTTTACTCTCAGGCTCATACTGTAATAATAAACACCAGTAATGATTCTCTTCAAGAAACTTTCACCTTCTTTAGAGTATCTTCCGTGCGCTCTTCCGTGACTTGTTTTGGCACCTCAGACGACAAAAAAGCAAATCAACGCACATTGCTCTTTAGTGCAAATCACAAGTGGGGCATGTATTTTTGCTCACTCAGCAGTTACAAACACATTCACACCTGCACAGCAGTGCCCGGGGAGACACCAGCCTTGAACGGAAAGAGCTGATAAGATGGTGCAGCCAACAGAAGTTTTAATAATTTTTTACTCTCCCTTGCAACTTACAGACACAAAACTTCATCATCCAGAGAGCTAACATACGTCTGGTACGGATTCTCCAGCATATCTGATGTGCTCCTATACCAGACAAGGTCAGCTTTGCAAATTTACAACATTTTAGGCTGAGTTAAGAGCGAAATGCTCCCACACTATGGAGGTTTTTGGTCATGAAGTTTATTTTATAATTTTCCAATACTGGCCCTTGAGAATCCCAGAAAACTGTAAGCATTGATGAATTTTCCAGCTGATGGTTGACTTTTTAACTTTTTCTTGGTTGGCGAGTGAGTACAGTATGTTTCCGTTCCATACTCGGGCGTTTACTCAGTAAGCGTAGTGATGATGGACGATGATACGGATATTCATCAGTAATGATTCCATTTATGATTCTCCCTACTTAAAGTATCGGTCCAAATTTAGTTTGCAGATATACACTCTTAAGAGCTCCTGTTTATGTTCGTCCTTGAGTTGTTTTGGCACCAGGTACACCCTCAGACCACAAAAAAGAAACGCTGCACGCTGCTCTTCTTTCATGCAAAATCAACTCAAAATGAGATGATGTTACAGGTTTACACCTGCACCGCAGTAACTGGGGAGATACGGCGACTGAGTAGCAACCAAACAAACAGGACCCCATGGACTGGTGGTCAAGTGCAATAACAACATTAGCGATCTATTTAAAATGGCAGTTTTAAAACAAGAGTGCAGCTTCATCATCGCTAGGAAACCGCTGGCATGTTGCTATAACTACAAAGTGTGAAACGGCAAACCACTGGCCCCTCCGGCCAGATGAATCAATACCAGTTTAGATCCTATTTCGCCATCTCTCTACACATATTATTGATGAGTCCCCAGAGTCTGGAGGCCAAAATGTTCGTTACAACCTTTGTTGTTTTGTTTTCTTATTTTTTTTCAACCTAACAGAAATAACAGGAAATGACTGAGGTCAGGGTACAATCCTGTATATAGTCAGTTCGATGCTGAGTCAGCAGAACGACTCTACATGCCTGAC
The DNA here is from genome assembly GCA_030347435.1 of Clarias fuscus. Classification (NCBI taxonomy): domain Eukaryota; kingdom Metazoa; phylum Chordata; class Actinopteri; order Siluriformes; family Clariidae; genus Clarias; species Clarias fuscus. The sequence goes on from CM059212.1 coordinate 25,746,762, forward strand.
ACTTAACAGGATATCTAATAGGCTGGCAACCAATGAAGGTAATTAGACCTCCTGCATCTAAAGTGAACTCATTACATAAAGAGCACATGAGGAGACAGTGAATGATGCTCAGCGGATAGAAGGATCATAAATATGCTTTGTGCAACAAGCGCTGTGTAGCGATGTAGCAGTGTGATTTATGTCGAGGTCATCATGTGGCTTTCACAGCCCCGTGGAATCCATTATAGAATCCACTCGTGCTTTATAATAGCGTGTGACAGCGAGAGGGTCGAGGCTTCTCTTGTTAAGCTGAGGCCACATTGACTTCTGGTGACCGGAGATTTTGCTCCACTTTTCTTGCCAATTATTTACAGGCCATAGTCAGCACCTAGTCCTTTGATAAACTGTTATCCGGTCGGGCCAATATATCACTGAATGCAAAGGTGGACGGAATATGAGTGCAATAAATTTTGTTATTCTGCTTGAGCTCTCTGAGGATTTGCAGCCCTGACACCTAAGACATTGAGCCTAATTATAGTTCACTTTTTAGGCCACCTCACTGAGAGCACCACAGACAGCATGCACGAGTTTGATTAATTTCAGCCTGTATTTTTAATAAAAGTGCCAGTCTCAGTTCCCTGGAAAATGACAATAATAATACAAAAAATCTATATTAAGCTGTATTCTGACTAGAGTTGGGTATTGCATTTTTTTGGCTAAATTGGTGCTAAATCGATACCGGTGTCTGGAACGATACTTTACAAATAAAAGAAAAAAGAAAAAATTGCCGGATAACATTAAAGAACGACTTTATACTGAAATATAAAATAAACTACATATTAGGGCTGCAGCTAACGATTATTTTGATAATCAATTAGTTGGGCAATTATTTTATTTTTTTCGATTAATCGATTAATCGGATAAAAAACTAACCGCTTCTTTAATTTGATGTTTTGCTTATAACTATATAAAACCATAAATCAGGGTATTAGTTATGTATAAAACTAAACTTTAAAAATGCAAAAGCCACATATAGAGTTTAATGATCTTTAATTTTGCCATTTTAAACCTTAAATTAAAAGACAAAGTTTGTTTTTGAACAGTAAAACATCCAAAGTATAAATAAATAAATAAATAAATAGGCAAAACAATTGTTGTACTCTTATTATATTGGATGGCATCTGTTACAGTATAGTGGCTGCTTGTTGTGGAGTGCATGGGGGATTTCTTTTTTGAATGAACTCACTTATGCTGACTTGTCTCTTTCAAAAAAATAAATAAATAAATAGCAGCATTTGAGTATGCAAAATACAGCATTTTAACAATAATTGCAGATAGTGCCAGCTGATAGAGAAGGAACAGCCAATCAGAAGTAGTGTGTGAAAGTCTGTGATTGGCTGGTTTTGTTGCGGTTTTGTAACACTGGACAAAGTTGAACGAGCGTACAGGCAGAGTTGAGCGCGCACAGAAAATAAATATTGCTTGCGCATGAAGGCAGAGACGAGCGGAGAACATGTTGAACGAGCAGGGGAGCGCGCACAGAATCGAGAAGTCGCGCGTGCGCGGAGAACATGTTGAGCGAGCACTGGAGACATTGCACGTGCAGAATCGAGCTGTTGAGCGCGCAGTGGAGACATCTGTGTGTATCTTTGTGTATTTGTGTATATTGTGGTCGCGCTCCTCAGTAACGTGAGCAGTCCAACTAATCGATAACGTCATTCGTTGACAACAAATTTCATTATCGATAATTATCGATTTTATCGATTAGTTGTTGCAGCCCTATATATTTTTTTTTCTTTGCAAGTGTTTTTGTGAATGAAATTATATTGTAGCAACCCAGAAAAAATATGTACACAAACAGTAGAGTTTTCTTTCCAAAAAATTTCGCCAAATAAATGTTTGTTATTAAATTAATGTTAAAAATGAACAACAGACACACGTCAGATTCTTGTCTCCACATGCGTTAGAGTAAGTTTAAAGTAACTTGAAAGTAACGTAATTAGTAATCTATTATTTACATGTAATAATCAGGAATGTAATCAAATTACAATTTTAAAGTAGTAATTAGGGCCTAAACACAACAGGGTGTGCAGGACCCGCTTGTTTTTCACCGACTTTTTGGGGATCTTAACAGGCTCAAAAACTCATGAAAATTGTCAGACAGGTTGAAATCTGCTGCCATTAGGATTCCTCAGAGTATGGGGCCCGGGCGTGGCACGGGGCCCTCAAGGACCCTCACAAGATATTTTGCTGCATAGCTCATACACACGTGCACATATGCACACGAAACCCGGTACACATTTAGAGCTCCTTGAGCTGAACAACTTTTACACTGCATGTCAACTCAACAGGGAGTCAGTTATTTTGGGTCGTTCGCAAAAACATCACACATACAGATCTGGCTATTAAGAACGTTTCTTGAAAAGGGATCTCACACGCTTTCGCGGCAGCTTGTGGGAAGCTGTGAAAATGCCGTTCATTACCTGTAGGGGGCAGTCGTGTTTCATTCTGAAGTATTGCGTGTCTACTGAAGCCAAACATGCGTTCTCACTCTAACCCTAACCTACTGTATGCGCCCACTGATAACAAGCGACAGCGCTAATACACGTGTCGAGCTCAAACTTTAAATGCTGATATGTATTTATTCTTCACTTTATTCTCAATGATGATTCTTCTTTGACTGCGCTTTCTCCATTCAGTTTTATCATTAGTAGTAGTAGTGAAAATTACCGCTGATTAACTATCTCTGCAGTAGTTATAACAGCGGGTTAATTTCACTTGGGCTATTTCTAACAGGCAATCTACTAAATAATAATAAATAGATAAAAGAACCCAGCACTTTAACATTTAACCCAGCAGTTTTAAGAATGTAACATAAAAAATATTCCATTTGTAAAATAGTATAGGTGAAATCATAGGTTGTGTAAAAACAATACAACAAATAAATGGTAAATAAATTCTCAGACTACCTATTTACAGTACATGGAATTTTACGGGGTTGTCACTGAACGATTTACCCAGGCAAAGAGTAAGAAGAATAAGGCACACCTTAAAAAATTATTCGGCATCTATTTAGAGTCTAAATATTTTTTTCTAAACTTGTGCTACTGTTGTTTACTTACAATATTTGTTAATTAACTTTTATTTAAATGATGCTTGGGCTCCAAGATGTTGAGCCAATTTACTACTGTACGTAGTCTAATCAGAGCTCTACCGCCCGCTCGAGTGTAATTCATAAATTATGTTTATAATAATGAAATGAGCAGCCCTAAATCGTGCTTTAAAATTAATCTACAATTCATTTCAAACCCGCGGCTCACAGTTTCACTTTACAAAGGGCAGCGTTTTGATCAAAAGGTGATAAACGCATGCAATTTATCGATTAAAATGCAGACATATGATGGATGGATGTTGTTGATAAATATTTAAAATGATAATTAAATAAATAGCTGTCCATATTTTTTGTGTTTACCTTTTCGTTTTATTACACACTTCTGCACCACTTCATATGATAAATAGTTTGAAATTGTAGTAAAGGTACCATTTGGTCTTGTACCAATCTGCATCAAACTGAATCTCTGTGAGTAAGTAAGCATAATAATAAATAATGAATCATTATATTGTCACCCCATGGGTGAACATGACCAAATTACTGCATAAACACGGGAACATGAGGATTTAATAATTTAATTAAACACGAATATCCTTAATGTGTTAAAATGTTGGATTTTTATTTAAAAGCCCAATATATATTTATGTGTGTGTGTGTGTGTGAAATGTGTGGCATTTTAATTCAAATCCAACATTTTAATGTGCGTCAGGGTGCATGGGCGTCAACTCGCACGTTCTGTAATATTCCATTGTCATTCATATTGCCGCTGTTTTAGAGCCCTTTACTAAAGCATTCGCTAGTTATCAAGTTGATATACAGGTCAATCGTGAATTACACTCAAAGTATCAACTCCAACTATGAAGTCTGATTTCATTTGCTGGGGAAATAAAATTTAGGCTTGTTAATTCATCTAAAACCCCCTACAGTATTTGCCAACAGCGTACCCAGTTTGATAAATTCACACATATCTTGAATGAAAGATGAGAAGAGATTCAGCAGAATCTTCTGACACCGTGCTTGCTCTGAAGGACTATATTAGACAAGAATATAGAGAATAAGAATTGTATTTCTAATAAGATAATTAATTAAATAATACAATTATATCAAATAAGGTCTTTATCTAAAAGCCAGACCAAATTTCACATTTACCGCTGAAGTAGTTAAATATGCTTATACTGTAGATACGTAGGTTCGCGTGTGCAAAAAGACGAAGTAAAACAAAGAAGTACAAAAGTGTATAATTTTTATTAAAAGTTGGCCTAAAACAATATTGTCTCCAATGCTGAAGCAAACATTATTTTGTTTTTGTTTTAGTCTTCTCGCTGAATACAGCACACTCTGAGGTGAACACATGCAGACCCCCAGTTACTGTAATTCCTCTTCTCACCTTTCATTCACAATAGGTGTGAAGTTATCAAACTGGTTTCGATGATTGGGGGAATTGGCAGAATTGAGGGGTTTAAAAAGAATTAACAAGACCGAGCAGACGTCTCTGCCTAAAATATATTTCGCCAGCACATTGTACTGGAGCTCAGCACATCTTCTTTCCTTATTTTAATCTGTAATACTGTGAAATAATAAGTGAAATGTATTTTGCGTATATGCTTAAATATTAATTTTTATTTATGGACATGTGTATTGTGTTTGATCTGAATTATTGCGAGACGCAATGACTTTCTGCGATTTTTATCAATAAATCGAACGGGTTTATCAGCCTTTTGATCAAAACGCTGCCTTTTGTAAAGTGAAAGTTTACGGACAAATCGGGGTTCACGCACGCCGACGAACAGCTTTATTTCAGTCATACATTCACATAAAATCTACATCCCAGCTATTATTTCCAGCCATGGTCAAATAATGGATGAAATGCTGGACACAAACAGCAAGAAAACATTATGTTTATTATTATAAAAAGCCCGAAGCACTTCGTGTACATATAAGAATATTTACAAAAATATATTGATTTTTTGTTCATTCGTGTCTTCTGACGGTGCTCAATGTCGACACATTTTTACGTTTTAACGAAGATATTTTGTCATATTCACGAATCAGGACATTCGCATAGTTAACACTAACTGAACAGCAGGTCTTCACTTCGTAATACACCTGTCCTTAAAAAGGAATATTTAGGCAAATACGCTAAATATATTTCACTTAAATATTACAGATTGAAACAAGAAAAGAAGACGTGCTGAGCTTCAGCTCGTACAAAATGAGCTTCAGCTCAAAATGTGTGAATTACACAAAGTATTTGTAACGACGCGGGTCGCGCGAGGGGCTGAGCCGCGCTTAAACTCTTCAGAACGGCCGGATCCACAGGCTGCTACCGTGCGGAGTTCTGAACAGACACCGGCGCGGCCATTTATACACGCGACTGCCAGACAGACTAAGCAACAGTTCAACGTGCGCGCTCAGTTTACTAGTGTCACAACCCCCCGCTCTCCCTCTCAAATAAATAAGGGCATAAGCCCCGAGAGGATACAAGTTTTTGCTTTAGTTCCCAGAGCCCGTCCGTTCTCGCGTAGAGACGGTGGAGCTCTGTTTATTTTGTTTTCAGTTTCCTTTTGTTTCCGTTTAAATTGTTAATTAATGACCTCACACCATCTCCAAACAGAAAGGTCTTCCCGTGGGTATCACAAGCACTCTCACATACTCCTATTTCGTTTACCCATCTAAAGTCCTGCGTATACTGTAGGTAACATTTTAAAAGTACATTTGTAAGTAAATTACAAACTGCATGTAATGTAAAATATAAATAAAACAGTATTAGACACATATATGATATGGTAGTATATACAATGAAGAGTGCTCAAAGCAAACGCAATTATTAATTTATTCTGTATATTTAACTTCATTCAACCGTTTAAGTTACATGAAAAAAATAACGGGCCTACCAGCCCATTATTATTTTCTGTTCAAATTTAAAGATTTAAATTTAAAAAGTCGAAGTACAACAAAGAATACGAAAGTGTATAATCTTTAATAAAGTTAGCCTAAAACAATATTGTCTCCCATGCTGAAGCAAACATGATTTTGTTTTTGTTTTAGTCTATTTGTTGAATACAACGTGACTGCGCGCTCCGAGGTGAACACATGCAGACCCCGAGTTACTGTAATCCCTCTTCTCACCTGTCATTCATGATAGGTGTGAACCTATCAAACCGGTTTCACTGATGGGGGAATTGCCAGAATTGAGGAGTTTAAAAAGAATGAACAAGACCGAGAAGACGTCTCTGCCTAAAATGTATTTCACCAGCAAACCATAAACATACACACGTGGACAAAATTGTTGGTACCCTTCGGTCAATGAAAGAAAAACTCACAATGGTCACAGAAATAACTTTAATCTGACAAAAGTAATAATTAAAAAAAATTATATGAATGTTAACCAGTGAAAGTCAGACACTGCTTTTCAACCATGCTTCAACAGAATTATTTAAAAAAATAAACTCATGGAACAGGCCTGGACAAACATGATGGTACCCCTAGAAAATACTGAAAATGATGTGACCAAAGGGACATGTTAATTCAATGTGTCCACTAATTAGCATCACAGGTGTCTACAATCTTGTAATCAGTCAGTGGGCCTATATATAGGGCTCCAGGTAGTCACTGTGTTGTTTGGTGACATGGTATGTACCACACTCAACATGGACCAGAGGAAGCGAAGGAAAGAGTTGTCTCAGGAGATTCGAAAGAAAATTATAGACAAGCATGTTAAAGGTAAAGGCTATAAGACCATTTCCAAGCAGCTAGATGTTCTTGTGACTACAGTTGCACATATTATTCAGAAATTTAAGATCCATGGGACTGTAGCCAACCTCCCTGGACGTGGCCGCAGGAGGAAAATTGATGACAAATCAAAATGGCGGATAATCCGAATGGTAACAAAAGAGCCCAGAAAGACTTCTAAAGAGATCCAAGGTGAACTTCATGCTCAAGGAACATCAGTGTCAGATCGCACCATCCGTCATTGTTTGAGCCAAAGTGGACTACATGGGAGATGACCAAGGAGGACACCATTGTTGAAAACAAATCATAAAAAAGCCAGACTGGAATATGCCAAACTACATGTTGACAAGCCACAAAGCTTCTGGGAGAATGTCCTATGGACAGATGAGACAAAAATGGAACTTTTTGCCAAGGCACATCAGCTCTATGTTCACAGAAGGAAAAATGAAGCATATCAAGAAAAGAAGACTGTCCCTAATGTGAAACATGGAGGAGGCTCCGTTATGTTCTGGGGCTGCTTTGCTGCATCTGGCACAGGGTGTCCTGAATCTGTGCAGGGTACAATGAAATCTCAAGACTATCAAGGGATTCTAGAGAGAAATGTGCTGGCCAGTGTCAGAAAGCTGGGTCTCAGTCGCAGGTCATGGGTCTTGCAACAGGACAATGACCCAAAACACAGCTAAAAACACCCAAGAATGGCTAAGAGGAAAACATTGGACTATTCTAAAAAGTGGCCTTCTATGAGCCCTGACCTCAATCCTATTGAGCATCTTTGGAAGGAGCTGAAACATGCTGTCTGGAAAAGGCACCCTTCAAACCGGAAACAACTGGAGCAGCTTGCTCATGAGGAGTGGGCCAAAATACCCACTGAGAGGTGCAGAAGTCTCATTGACAGTTACAGGAATCGTTTGATTGCAGTGATTGCCTCAAAAGGTTGTGCAACAAACTATTAGGTTAGGGGTACCATCATTTTTGTCCAGGCCTGTTCCATGAGTTTATTTTTTTTATAATTCTGTTGAAGCATGGTTGAAAAGCAATGTCTGACTTTCATTGGTTAACATTCATAGAATTTTTTAAAATTATTACTTTTATCAGATTAAAGTTATTTATGTGACCATTGTGAGTTTTTCTTTCATTGACCGAAGGGTACCAACAATTTTGTCCACATGTGTAAATAGAAACAAATAAAATGTTTAATGATATCAATTAAATCAGACTTCATAGTTGGATTTGATACGTTGAGTGTAATTCATACATTTACTGAATATATTCACATTTTGTAAAATAACGAAACCCGTTTCCTTCTTGGTCCGCACGTCTACTTTCCTTGTTTTAGTCTGTAATATTTAAGTGAAATACATTTTGCGTATATGCATAAATATTCCTTTTTATCTATGGTCTGGTGTAGTATGTTTGATCTGCATTATTGCAAGAGGCGATGACTTTTCGGGGAGTATGTCTGCACCTTTTGTAAAGTGAAAGTACGAGCCGCAGGTTCACGCACGCAGACGAACAGCTTTATTTCAGTCATAAATCCACAATCACATTCCAGCTATTATTTCCAGCCGTGGTCAAATAATGGGTGAAATAATCATTCAATGCTGGACACAAATTGCTGAAAGCAAAAAAGCCAGATGATTATTTTTTATAAAAAGCCAGAAGCACTTCATGTTTATATTTGTTCCTTCATGTCTTCTGATGGTGCTCGACACATTTTTACCTTTTAACGAAGACATGTTGACATATTCACGAATCAGGACATTCGCATAATTACTGTATATGTGCGCGCATCCTAAAGGTGTGTGTGCGCGGAGAGTTTGTGTATATGTGCGCGCGTCTCATAGGCGTGTGTGCGCATTTCATATGTAGTTGTGTGAGCAGTTAGTAGTATATATAGATGTGTGACTGTTTCATATATGTGTATGCAAGTGTTTCACGTGTATGTGCATGAGTGAAGTTTGATTTAAGCCTATACGGCTCCTCATAATTTAGGGCATCTCTTTTCATCATTATGAACATAATATGAAGCACATATACGCAGATTCATCATAAAATATTATTATTGTAAAACAAAATAAAATTCATGTTTGCTTCAGCATTGGAAACAATATTGTTGTAGGCTAAATAATTATACACAATTCTTCGTTGTACTTGTCTGGCTTTTAGATAAAGTCCTTCCATGCGCCATCTGGCGGATATTCAGTGAAGCACAGCACATTTATTTAAATACCCGAATGTTGCTTAAGGGATCTCGCGGCATGTCGCGCGCCAAATTGCGGGATCTCGTGGGAAAAAGCGATGGCCAGATCTGTACATACACACACACATTACAAATGTTAACACTCTCACACTCACACAGACACACGCATGCACGCACACACAAATCTGCGGGTTATACAGGTAGCAATACCATATTGGCACCAGGTTTCGGTACGCAACCCTAATTCTGACTGACGGGTTAAATGGTTCGGAGGTTCATACTGCTGTCTCAGATCTCCAGGGTTGCAGGTTTGAACCTTGCCCTTTAGTATGCAGGATGTTTGCATGATCTCCCTCGGTGTTGTAAGTTTCCTTTAGGTACTGTGTCTTATCCTAGGGTTAAAGCCTAAAGCAACAAGAAAATTAAAGCAAGACTAGACAATCGCACAGGATAACCAGAGAGTTTAAAGGTTCTATATTTACTATTTCTTTAACAAGTTTAACACACGTCTCAGAGCTCCCTCAAGGCATGTGTGTTTATGCTCCAGCTGAAATAACCCTCATGCATCTCCTCCAAATGCCTCGTCTCACCACCAGGGAAGGGTCTTTTCTTCTATGATGTCACAACAAAGGAAAAATCTAAATGGATTGTTTAATGTTTTTTCTCATGCTTTGCAGAAATGAGAAGGACAATAAATAAATAGCTGATAATAAAGCAGAAATTAAGAGTTAAGGTTACTACATTTACTGTATATTAAACAATATAGAATTGAGCAAATTATAAAGACCCAAAATGGCTTAAAATAGTCCTCATCCTCCTCCTTTTTGTAATAAAAAAACAAAAAACTTATTTTTCCCTTAATAATTACAAGACCAAAACAGATGCACAGTTGTTACTGGCGTAGAATTACAGAAAGACCAGCTGGTGTCTATGGTGCGAGCAGCAGATTGCTGGCGTCACGTGTCTCTAAGGAAGTAGTTTGTAACTGTCTAAATTTCATTTTATTTATACAAAACATCCTTTAACCTTGTGTGGTTTTAAAGGAAAAAGTTATTTAAAAGTCAGTGTTTTATTATAAACAGACAAACAAATCTTTTATTAAAGAAGTTTTAAAAAGTTTCTGAATGCTGTCATATATAGAATCGGATGAAATCAGAAATCGATATTGATTAAGCACTAGTGTACAAGTAGACATATATTCTTTTTTAGAGATCAGACATCGTCTCTGGCGCTGCAATACAATATATCACAACTTTTGATAATGTAAATGTAACCAGGTTACCGGAAGTAACAGAAAAGATAAATAAATAAGTACAATTTGTGAATGACAAGATGATGTGAGAACCCTTGAAAATTCTTTTATAAAGAATTTAGAAATTAACTGTAATAGAATGAACAGGATTTATTTGTATTTGATGTATTTATATACATTATATAAATATGTATATAGCAATATAGAATATATATGTGCATATATTTTAGCCGCAATTAATGTGGCTGATGATAATTAAACCTGAACTTGAGGCGGACCAATAGCAGCGCGGAAATGCAGCTAGTTCCGGTTTTCCGCACAAGGTGGGCACGTGTAGTTAGGAACGTCTCTCTCGCGCGCGGATGCACATTCCTAATGAGCGAGGTCTTTCGCGACTTGTTGAGGAGCTTACGTGAGTGAAAAAAACAACCACATATTTTAATACAAGTTAATTACGAGTGACGCTGATATAGAGTGTATTTTGGTAAAACAAAAAAAAGGTGAGAGAAAAGAGTTTGAAGGAGACGCGAACCATCCAAACCAGACGTGTTCTGACAGTTACAGTAGCGACTTCCTTGGTAAGTTAAACTGCCTTCTTGGTGTTTACAACTAAAATTGTAATTGTGTGTAAGAACAGAGGAGGATTTAGATACGGAATCAGTGTTACTGTATTGATAAAATGGCAGCTAACTATGTAATTATATGATGGAAAGTGCTTAAATGACTACAAACATTGTGTATATAGAGTTGCACACTCTTTATTTGAGAAATGCATGTGAACATCTAAGTACTGTTTGGAATGCATCATGTACAATGAAGATATTTATGATATTTTTGTGACCTTGTTTTTTCAAGGTCAGGTTTTTTTCCTTTGTTTGAAATTTTCTGTTCAAAGTTGATTGGTGTCTTCCTTGGGACGAGATATTCTGTCTCCTGCATTCTGGATCTGTCCCGACCTTCCGGTAGTTCTGAGGAGGGTTTGGACTGGCGAGCCTCCCTTGAGTCTTTCTTGGATAATTTTTTTGTTTTTTCTCCTGAAAGAAAAAACAAGTATTGCTGAACCCTGCGAACGGTAGGGAATCGAACCACTCTTCTTGTTTTCAAATTTGTCATTGGAGAGACATTTTTTTTTGTTTTTTCTTCATCAACAGCTCAGAGACATTAAATCTCGCATCAACGTTTTATTTGAAGAACTGTTCACATGCGAGATTAAGATCATTTTTAAAAAAAAGAAAAAAAAGGGAAGAAGAAGTGTTTCTTCTTTTTGTTGTTTTCAAACTGTAATTTGTATTAAAGTGCTAGTTGTTTAAAAGAAAATTAAGGGAGAACAAAGGATGATACTGTAAGAATGTTTGATATTATTTGATTTAAGTGTGGAAGGAAAAACAGTAGTAACTTACCTTGTGGGAAACCAATTCAGACAAAGAGTTCGTGAAACCTGTAAACCCAGATATGTTACAGAAAAATTTAAAATACTGAATTTGAATTTAATTTCTTTTGTTGTTTTTCCTATATTATACAGTATTAAGAAATCTCAACTCACCTGATTTTGTTACAAATACATGTGTGGTAAGAGAAACGACTCTTGAGTCATTTCACGGTTGTTGTTGCGTCTTTCTCTGCAGCGAATCCATTCTTCTGAGACGTTGGTCCACAAATTGGCATTATGCTATTTATACTATACTAATACACTAAGTCATTAGCCGAGAACAAGCGCTACATAAATCCGCATTTCTATTGCACAGTTTGGAAGCTAATGCTCTCAGCAGCACAGGATCGGTTCGGTCCAAGGCTGATCAGGCATGGCTGATAAAGCTGAAAACCAGCCAGTTCTGGTTTCATTGGCTGGTCGACCGCCGCATCTCTGTTGTAAATGTAAAAAAAAAAATTTCAAAAAAGATTTTGAAGTCAATGTGGCGATACATGAATCATCATACAAACAGTCGCGATTCATAACTGAATCGATTTCTTCCCCATCTCTATTACAATGCCACCCCTGTATTGCTACTGCAGCACTAGAAAATCAGGAGGAGCAGAAAATACAGGAATCCCCAAAAACTACACGACATGAGCTGTGCAAATGATGCTGAGAAATGTCTGTATTCTGTAACTCCTGCAACTCATCGTTTGATCAAAGAGAAAAAGGTTTCTAACGGACAACACTTTGAATTAGCCTTCACCCACAGGAATGGATTCTCACCCACTCTTTGCTATACTGAGAGGCTGCCAGGGTGTAATTACTGAGACTTGCTGTTGAAAGTCGTACTTATGCAGAGCCGGATGGATGGATAGACAGATGGGTGAAAAGTGTTCGTGTCATAAGGATCGATGAACCAGCAGCAAAGTGGGTTTAAAAACATATTCCCCACATAGCGCCGAGTGCAGCTTCGAAATGAGAGGATGCTATTTATAGAAGAAGGGCAGATACAAGAGAGGAAAGGACACGGTGTACGTCACAAGAGGCATGATCCGGCGTGCAGTCATCGCTGACCTGAGTAAACAAGTGAACGCTTTTTATAGTCACTTTGATTCCTGGACTCTGTCTGTCCCTATACTTTGGATGATAGAATAGCTCAGGTCCTGATTTGCATTAGTATACAGATGCCACTATTATCTATCATTCTGCTCGTTCTCTGAGTCACATCAACAAGAATTTGCAACTGTACAGCAGTCTTAATCTAAACCTAGTTGTAAATGATAAAAGAAAACCAAATTTAAGATATTTTATAAACCCATGACACCTTTAATCCAACAAATATATTCAACACTGTGCATGTACAGTACATCTTGCAGAGAAGACCAATAGCATTAGCATCATTGTACTGTACAAATACGGTATGTGGGTTTTATATTAAACACTGGTAGTTCCTTAAAGTCTCCTTACTGTACTTTTCCTTAAACAGGTCCCGAGTGTGTCTTTCAATGCTCCAGCTGAAATACACCTCAGATAATCCATTTTTTATTACTCAAACTCCCTCTTCTTTTTCAAACGTGACATTTCAGTGTCTATGTGAATGAGCTACTGCTAAGCCACGCCCCCATCAGAGCTGAGCAGCAAACCAAGAGAGGGTTCCCTTATATGAGGTCACTTGCGGGTTTGGGTGGGTTTCCATTTGGCTTGTTTAAACCCTGGCCGAAACAGAAGGAAAAAGGCAGACGGCGTTTTTTTTTTGTTGTTGTACATTTTGTTTGTTTGTTTTTGTTTGTTCACACACACTAGACGCCCATGTGAATGTTTACAAGTGACAAAAAAGTGGAGTTTGCATAACAGGTCCCCTTTAAATCTTCACACTGATTAAAAATGTAGCTTCAACAATAGTTTTTAAGCAATTAAGATTACAGTATGGTGGTATTTTGTATGCTACAAAAAAAATTTGATCCAGTGAAAATATCTTAAATCCAGTCAAATGTCTTATTATAGGATAATAATACAAAATATTTGTGTATCAAGCCTATTTTTAGACTTATTTCACTTTTTCAAAGATTCAAGATTAAAAAATTTATGTTCTACATCTGGATTATTTTGCTAATTTTACATTTATTTCTAGAAAGAAAAAATATATTATATATTACAATATATATAAAGAAAATTTTAAGCTTAAAAATAATTAAATGTGCTTAGAACTAAGCTTAATAATTTGATACTTTTTTTAAATAACATTTCAATAGGAAACAGTACATAAATCAGAATAGATGCACAATATTTTCACCAAGGTTTCTTTTGCAGTGTACACACATGAAATGTAAATAAGATAGTAGGAAGTCAGGTACAGTGATCGAAATGAATAAGCTTTATCCGTGTCTGTCTGCGAGGAGTTAAGCTGCTTAACAGACAATATGCTATTCTGCTCTCTTTCATGTCAGGTCACCGCTCAGTCCTGCCGCGGAGCAGCAAGTGGGAAGGAGAGAGGAAGAGAGACGGACCGACAGACAGAGCAAGGGAGTGAACAAGAAATGAACAGCTTGCATCTAATCCCATTTAATTAACTAACAATCCGACAGCATTTCATCAAAGCCAACCGGAACAGGGCCGAAGAAGATCAGATGACAGACTATGGAGAATGTCGTATTAAAAGCCCCAACCCCCGTCCCCGCGGTCTCTGTGGCCAGATAAGCAGATGTAAGACGGTTGCTGCTTGTCTGAGGCGGCGCTCCTGCTCTTCTGTTTCAGCCTTGTCCTACTGTGAGCTAAAAAACAGGACTAGATGCTCACCTTCGCCTCAGATACTGTAGATTTCTACCTAATAACTGCTGCTGTAATCATGAAGACCGACCTGTGCTTTCTTTAAATATGCATTCATGTAGCTCTATACGGTCAGTCACATACTGTATTTTTTTTTTTTTAACTGACAAGAAAATTAGCACAACTACACAAACTTCATCAGTGAGGGATATTAAATTGTGTGTGTGTTTTTTTTTGTGTTAAAAAAAAGCAGGATGAATACAGGACATATTCAGCATACTAAACTCCTGCAAGAACAGTTAAAAGTTATTTTTAGGGTTGAATTAGACATTTTTTCTAAGACATTTTCTAAGAACTACAGTGCAGTTAAATGGGTTTTACTGAGGACATAGAGCAGGTGAATGTGAAATGATACAATGTGGGTGTGAGATTTTAAATGGCCATATAATATTAATATTTATAATTTATTGTTAGAGATGCTAACTTTTTAATAAATCTGATTTCTTTTTACTTAAATACTTATGAACGTAACTATCTGTTACAAACTGGCATAATTTTTCATGTACACACAGACATGCGCAATCATACTCAAGCAGTTGTCGATTTTACATAATTACCTCGTTATTAAAACTGAAGATGCTGTTGAATAACTTTTGAACCGCTGTACACAAACTGTTAGGGAGCGAGAGGAAAGCACAGACGATTGGCTAATGGCGCTTTGACTGATATGAAAGTGCACCCTGTGTGCGGCGACCAACCTGCTCCATATACCACACAGACTACAACTTGCTTAGGATTCCAACTTGTGATCTCTCCATAATAGGCATACTGTTGCGTAACTCGTGAGCTCATACACTCTCAGCAAAAGATCTATTGTGTCTTAGAATATGTTAATAGCATTCGATTCTGGTCACAGGCCAAGCGATCAGTGTTTAGTTTAAATACGCTTAAATTGCTGAGTTTATTACAATTTATAAAGCCGTTTATTTTTGTCACATATACATTACAGCACAGTGAAATTCCTTCTTCGCATATCCCAGCGTAACTGGGGTCAGAGCGCAGGGTCAGCCATGGTACAACGCCCCTGGAGCAGTTAGGGTTAAGGGCCTTGCTCAAGGGCCCAACAATGGCAACCTGGCTGAGCTGGGAATCGAACCGCCGACCTTCCGATCAGTAACTCAGTGCCTCAGCCCTCTGAGCCACCACTGCCCTAAAAGTTATTTATGTGATTAATTAGAGACAGTGAAATAACCCTTATTAAACCAAACAGTATAACATAATAAAGTTCTGTTTAAAACATCAGACTTACAATAATGTGTATAAACAATAAAGTATAATAAACCTTATTAAGCTTTAAATGTAAATTGCAGTTATTTAAACTATTCCTGGCTGAAATGGAAAAGTAATAAAACAAAAAGGTCATGGTTTCCTTTCACTAATATCAACTCAACACTGAGCTTAGCTCCACTTCAGGGAACATTTGTTTCTATATCTGTGAAAAAAATATATCAGTGTCTTCTGTCAAATCCCTACTGCTGGCTCTTTCCTCCTGTCCTCCCCATCACCCACGGCTTCCATCAAACCCTGTCTCATCACTCCCACGCTCATTTAACCGATACACTGCTTCTCACTATGTTGTCCTCCCTCCATTCCTTCAGTCTCATCCATCATGGCCTGCTTACCTTTGTGCCTAGGAGTAAGAAAGCGCAAAAGAAAAAGAAAAAAAAAAACAGATGATAAAACAGAGCCAGAGATAATAAAAAAAAAACTCAGGAGAAAGAATGGAAGGGAGAAAAAGGAAGTGGGGACTGACACTTATCAGAGTCAGAGCAGTCATTTTCTTCCCTGAGGCCATCCCATTAGCTATGTGTCTGTTTGTTTTCCAGTTCTGTCTTCCACTCGTTTTCCCCTCGGGTGTAATTTACAAACGTTGATAGAGCAGTGAGATGGTGGAACCATCCACCTGTGTCCTGGTGTGCAGCTGTTGCTCTCTCTTTCTCTCTCTTTCTCCTGGGAAGTGTCAGTCTCACACACACACACACACACACACACACACACACACACACACTGTAGAGACCATCAGCTACTTCACCCCTCAGTGGTAAGCTAAAGTGAACCCAACAGCCTGTACGCTGCCAGCGTGTTTGAGTCAGAAAGGCTTGAGGTACTGAGTCACAGAAAGTAATTCTTCCTGATACAGCTTACGGCAACTCAAGCAAGAAAACTTTGCCAAGGAAAAGTTTCTCTGAGGACTCAATAAATATAATCTTTAATCATACATGGCTCTGATTTTGCTTAGAACATTATAACAGAATTGTATCTTTGCGAGTTAAGACATGAGGCGTTCACCAGCTAACAAAGTCTCTGGAAGGTACAGAAAAATTATTGTGTGGCCACTGCTACAATGCTCAGAACTACTAACAAGAGGACAACAAACAAATTGTTCTATACTAACTACACATATGCAATTTTATCACAGTATACAGTACATACCAGGTAATCTGATGGTACCTTCACCATGGTATTTTTTACTTATTTTCTGATAAAGTATGTATACCAAACTATGATGCATGGTTCCACCATGGTGTATATTTTCATACAACAATACTTGTTTTATAATATGACACATGATTCTACCCTATACCAAAGTATGGTCTATGGAAAACATACCAGGATTTTGTCAAAAAATATTTTTCTCTATAATGGTAATATTCATATGGTAACCTTTGCAGAGCCATTTTAATTGTAAAAGTAGTGCCATAGTACAGTACCTGCCCTAAAACTCCCATGGTGCCTGACATGGAAATGTCCAAAGAACCACAGAAATAATATGATATATTAAAGCAATATCACACAAGCGGGTGTGCTGTTGTGCTGAATATCAGCACGGCTGTGATGTGGTCGTAGGCACAAGGACGCAGCCCGAGGCATCGCAGTACAACAGCGCAACCTCAAGTGTGATATTGCTTTTATAGAACAATTCCACAAAGACCCTATATTATAAACAGCTTATGATTTGATTCTTGATTTGCTTCTGATGCACAACTTGTCAAACCTCTGCTTAAACATCATTAGGGAGTGGAGTAACACGCTCAGAGGAAAGAGCTATCCGCCCCTTCTGTGGCCGTGATGTGCAAGTTTCGCTGTGCTTTCAATTTTGTGGCAGCAGTTTGGAGAAAACCCACGTATGGGTAGTGATGGTCAGGTACTGTACGTACAAACCTTTGGCTATATAACACGCAGTATAGGAGATGCAACCTCTGCTATTGTGACATAATCTATTTAATGTAGATACACCTGGCTTGCCGTGTGCAAATTCAATGCCACTTGCCAACATAGTTTAGGAACAACCGGGCCTCTAGTTAATTATGTTAACTCATTGGCTCAAGTTACATAACTGGTGGTCACAACATAATTACTTGTTACTTAATTTGTGGCCTTCAATAATAAGCCTGAGGTCTCAATACATTAATTTCTGGATGTATTCTGGATACTGTATTATTGAATAGAACAACCGCATTGACACCTCAGTAGCTCTGTTTGAACACTAGAGTCAGTGAAAAATTTGCTGAAACTAGTTTTAAAACTCAAGAATTAATATTGAACTTTTTTTTTTTTTTTATCACACTCCCCCCCTTGTTTATAGTTTTTTTTCCATCTTCAGAAATATTTAGCTGACAGTGGCTGAAATTTGAGGCTTGGTAATTATTTCTGAGACTTAATTTCTTCTAGTACAAGCTTCCTATAATTGCCGAGCTATTCTCACTATAACATAAAATCCATCAAGAAAGAAACACAAAAGCTTATTTTCTAAGCTTAACTTATCTATTTCTGGTCCTTCACTGCTACTGTAGAGGAAATGACTTCTTTCACTTCTGGCTGCGTGCTCAATTAGAATGTTCAGCACTTTTATTTAAAAAAAGGATTTTTCTTTTTATTTAATGCCATACCTAAATTCTCCAAAGAAATGAACAGATTCTAAGCTGTAGTACTGGCCAAAAGACCCTTCTTTATGGCAGATTACAAACCAGCTACTTTTTTAATGTCAAAATGAAACAAAAGGTCAAATTGGACCCTTTTTATGACCATTATGTTCACAAAAGCTTGCAGCACCTATAAAGACAAACCTCAGCAAATAACAAAACAGCAAACAATATAAATTGATTGTGTTACCCCTGTGTTACAAACAGGGCTCGTAGGAGTTCACTGCAGGCTGAGCTACGTGAGCTCCAATCGCTCAAACACTGTGCGCAGATTACAGATTGGCGTCCATTTTTGGATAGCGCTAGAGAAGAAAACGATAACTATAACTTTAAAAAGATTTAAACTTTGTTTTATTTTGTGTTATGTGCTAAGCACAAAACCTTAATTCTTAGTTCTTTTCAAATAATTGACTTTTTGTAACTTCTATCCTTTGTATGCAATTTATGACAACTTTAACCTTTTTTTTTTTTTTTAAAAGGTTTTTAAAGATCCTCAGTATAGTTAAAGGACCCTGGAACTATACCTATAAAAAAACTGTACAAAGCTGAATTTCTGGCAGCACAAATCCGCCAACTTGACATCTACAGTAGCTACAAAATGCACATCAGCTACCAGAACTTGGTTCTAAACACCGTAAGTGCAAAGCTTTTACATTATCAGAGCTCAAGTAAAAAAATATCCTGTACTGTAGGTAACTCCATATAGTGCCATAAACATAGCCACTGCCTTACAAATCAGTTTCTTGATTAGCTAGTGAAAGCTCAAACCTCATCTATTGGTTATCTACTTATATGTACCTTCGCACATGTAAGATGATTTGTCCATCATTATTATCCCTTTATTGTGTTTCTGTCCTTGACAGAAACTCAGAAACACTTTAGGTAATGTTTGACTTTGACGCATGTTCCTGATCCCGAAAAGGTCATCAGCCATTCGTGCACTCTCACTGAACAGAATAGTACGGGTTGGATTCTGAAGAAGTTCTGTTGTAATGTTAGAGTTTCAGTCTGAGCAACATCGATGCCCACTTGATTTAACTCTCCAGGTACAGAACCGTGTGAAATCAGTCTGCACTGTTCAGAATTCGGTGCTGTAGATGCCTCCGGATCTGCCCGTTCTGAACAGTGCAGTGTTTTCATGCGCTTCTGTCCCTTGCGAGACAGAGGCGCGGTCACACAGATGCGTGGTTGCTAGGCGACGCTGCCATAATGGCAATCAACGCAGACTACAGTACATCGTTTAGGTAGCACCGGTAAGGTATCAGGCCAGAGCACGCAGCAAGACATGTCAAAGGAAAATTACGCAGCCTTAGTTTTCCTAAGACGGTGGCGAGAAAGAGAGAGAGAGAGAGAGAGAGAGAGCAGCATGCCACCCTTGGCATGGCACGTGTGTGCTCTCAGTTTGTTTAAAGAAGCACATTCAAACCACACAAGTCCTCGGTAAGGGCGAACGCCCGGAGAGGATATAAAGTTTATTTATGTTTTTCCAGAGCAATGCAAATATATACAAATTAAATTATTAATTAAAAAATTATTTTGGATTCAGTGTGGCGATACATTATTTCCCAATGTATCACTGAATCAATTTTTCCCCCCATCTTTAGTGACCGTACCTAATTGTCTGTGTATGTCTCTTTATCCTTATCTGTTGACCTACATACAGTATGGCGCTAATGAGATACCAGTGATCCTGACATCTTCTGCTCTCCAGACCTGATTCATCTTGATATCCTACTCTGGTTGGAGCTCTCATCACATGGAGACCACTCAGGATCGCATCATATGATTTGCTTATATTTTAGGTACATGTGACCTTTAAGGACAGTTCGATTTACTATAGAAACCATGAGGATGTCTTTGATCTGTGTTTGACACACAGTTTTCCTGTAATGGCTTGTGACTGCAGTCTGGTAATTTTAGGACAGAAATTGTCAGAAACTAGTTTTGTGCCCAGGTCTCCCGCAGTGAACAACTGGAAACCTCAACAAAGTGGAATTCTCGTTAACTAGAAACATTTCCTGTGCTGCACACATGACCAAATAGTACATAGTTATTGAGGAATTTATGAACACGCTATCCGGTGTCACTCAAATGAGGATGGGTTCCCTTTTGAGTCTGGTTCATCTAAAGCTTTCTTCCTAATGTCATCTCAGAGAGTTTTTCCCTGCCACCTGCATCTCTGGCTTGCCCATTAGGGTCGCATCAGGAAGGGTATCCGACTCAAAACCTGCGCTGTGTGCGGATCAGATGGTCCGCTACGGCGACCCCTCGATGGGAGCAGTCTGGAAAACCACCCAATGATAAAAACAGGTTTTGATAAAAACAGGAATAGAAGCTGGCATAAACAATGTGTCTGACATTTCAGCATTTTACCTACTTAAATCTAAACCAAATCTAAACAGGTGATCAGGATATTGAAGTGGCTAAAGATAAACACAGGAATGAATAAACATCAAACTCCAAATCCACATTTTAAGAGCCCTTTTCTTTCAGCTGTTTAACTGTTTTTGGTAGAAACACTGATTCTTGGCATTTTCATTTGTGACTTTTCAGGGGGGAAAAATAGTGTTGTGAATGAGAAATGCTTGAATAGAAACCCAATTGCAGACTACACACAAAGAGACAGAGATACGGAGAGAGAGAGAGAGAGAGAGAGAGAGAGACAGAGAGCGAGAGAGTATAATTACCATCTAGGTGAAGTCATGGAAAGTCACAATGAGTCCCTATGAGCCTCCTTGTGAAGAATGTACACTATGTATATACTCTGTAATGTACACACACACTCACTCACACTTCTACTGCTTCCAGTGAAGTACAAACAACAAGAGCCTCTAATTCCAATGACCAGTACTTTCAGTAATCAAAGGGTTATAATAATAATAATAATAATAATAATAACCAAGCCCATAACATTGACCCATTTAAACAGAAACTTGACATGACAATGAGCCTTATTCATAAACAAATGTACTCATGAACACTGTTGACCAGAGCATTACCATGGAAGTGCTGTTAGTTCAGGAAAACATTCCAATATTAAATAAAAGAGCCCAATCAACTGTGCAGCACATGCTTACAGGAGGTATCCAACCACACACACACACACAATCACACACCTTTTAGTTAGATGTTGTTTATGGAAATATGATTGATCTAACACCGCTGTTCATCAGTCTTTCAGGCTGTAATAGAGAAAGGAGTGGACTCAGCTGGGACGTTAATAACCCTTAAGTTCAGAATTTCCTCAGTGTCTCTGGAGGCTGTTCAGAATTACAGAACAGAGCTCAGCATCTCCACCTCCATTGGTGACGTGATGAAGGGTTTGAGCTGAGAGGTGTGGAATACTGGGTGGATCCGGCGCGCCGCAGGCAGCTGGAGCCGATAGGTGACAGGGATGACACGAAGGGTGATGCGATATGGACCGATGAATCTAGGCGAGAGTTTTTTGGACTCTGTATGGAGGATATATATATTTATATATATATTTTGGTGGAGAGCCATACCTTGTCACCTGTGTGGTACAATCGTTCCGGAGGGTGTCGAAGGCGATGTTGTGAGGTGTAGAGGGTATTGGCGTGCTGAATGGCCTCCTTGGCTTGAGTCCAGGACCGCCGACACCTTCGGACCAACTGTTGGACTGAGGGTACTTCGACTTCCGGTTCTTGATGTTCGAACATCGGAGGTTGGAAACCCTGGCATACCTCAAATGGACTCAGCTTCGTGGCGGAGGAGACGTGGAGGTTGTGGGAGAGCTCCGCCCAAATGAGATAGCGAGCCCAGGAGCGCTGATGGTCGGCAACAAAGCACCTCAGGTAGCGCTCCAGTTGTTGGTTGGCCCGTTCCGTCTGACCATTTGTTTGGGGGTGATAGCCTGAGGAGAGACTGCAGGTAGAATTGATCAGACGGCAGAAGGCCTTCCAGAACCGTGCAGTGAACTGGGGCCCCCTGTCCGAGACGATGTCCTTTGGGAACCCATGCAGACGGACTACGTGCTCTAAAATCAGCTCGGCTGTCCCTTTGGCTGATGGAAGTCCGGGAAGGGCCACCAGGTGCACAGCTTTGGAGAACCGATCTATTATCGTCATGATGACGCTCTTCCCTTCGGATACCGGCAGGCCCGTGATGAAGTCGACGGCAATGTGCGTCCAGGGTCGACGGGGAACTGGGAGTGGTTGGAGTTCCCCCGGTGTCGGTTGGTTAGAGGTCTTGGCCCTGGCGCACACTGGGCACACCCGAACGAACTCCTCGACGTCCTTGGCCATGGAGGGCCACCAGAAGGCGCGCTGGATATATTGAAGGGTGCGCTGTGTGCCTGGGTGCCCCGACAGCGGTGAAGAATGGCCCCATTTAATGACGTCGGCTTTGACAGTCCTTGGAACGAAAAGTCGTCCAGGCGGCGCACCTGCCGGTTCGGTCTCCGTGGCTTGCGCCTGGCGGACCCTCGTCTCCAGGTCCCAACGGAGTGGCGCGATGATCTTAGAGGGTGACAGGACAGGCGCGGGGTCCGCACGGGGAACGTCCCCCTCATGTTGTCGGGAGAGGGCGTCGGCTTTGGTGTTTTTTGACCCCGGACGGTAGGATAGATGGAAATTGAAATGCTCGAAAAAGAGAGCCCACCGCGCCTGCCTGGGGTTGAGTTGTTTAAGGGTCTTGATGGAGCTGAGGTTTTGGTGGTCGGTCCAGACGATAAATGGTTCTCTGGCACCCTGGAGCCAGTGTCGCCATTCTTCCAATGCCCACTTTATGGCCAGCAGCTTGCGGTCCCACACCCCGTATCGCTGCTGAGTGGGGTTAAATTTTTTGGAGAAAAAACTACAAGGGTGTAGTTTCTGGTCTGGACCCCGCTGGGAGAGAACCGCCCCAGTGCCCACCTCTGAGGCGTACACCTCCACAACGAATGGTTGATCGGCATCTGGATGGAGGAGAATCGGAGCGGTGGTGAATCGGTGGCAGAGTTTGGAGAAGGCGTTGATGGCCGTGGAGTCGAGTTGGAAGGGACGAGATGAGGGGCGAGTCAATGAGGTCAGGGGTGCTGCGACTGTGCTGTAGCCCCGGATAAAGCGACGATAGAAGTTCGCAAACCCGAGAAACCGTTGAAGCTGCCTGAGAGTCTTGGGTAGGGGCCAATGACGTACAGCTTCCAGTTTCTGCGGGTCCATGGCCACACCCTGGGACGAGATGACAAAACCCAGGAACGTGGTGGAGCGCTTGTGAAAAGCGCACTTCTCCAGCTTACAGTACAGTCGGTGGGCGAGCAATCTCTTCAGAACTGCCCTGACGTGTCGGATGTGTTCTTCGGCGGTACGGGAGTAGATGAGTATATCGTCTAGGTAGACGAATACCCACTTTCCCAACATGTCCCGGAGAACATCATTGATGAACTGCTGGAAAGCTGCGGGAGCGTTACAGAGTCCAAAAGGGATGACCAAACTCTCATAGTGTCCAGTAGGGGTGATGAAGGCCGTCTTCCACTCATCGCCCTCTCTGATACGCACCAAGTTGTAGGCGCTCCGGAGGTCCAACTTTGAGAAAATGGTGGCACCAGAGAGGGCGTCCAGGGCTGAGTTGGTAAGCGGCAGCGGGTGTCGGTTTTTTAGGGTGATGTTGTTTAACCCCCGGTAGTCGACACATGGACGTAATTCGCCCGAACTCTTCTTTACGAAGAAAAACCCCGCGGCAGCAGGCGAGGAAGAGGGTCGGATGGTACCCTGACGGAGAGCGGAGGACACATACTCCTCCATCGCCCGCATCTCGGTGGAAGAGAGAGTATAGACGGCCGCGGGGTGGAGTGGAGCCTGGCTGGATCTCAATCGCCAGGTCATAGGGGCGATGCGGAGGAAGGTGGTTAGCACGTCTTTTACAAAAGACCTCAGCCAGGTCACGATATGCTGAAAGGATGGCGTTGGTGTCGACATCGGGGGCCTCGGACTGCCTAGAGCACATCCCAGCCGGCGCCTGTAGGCAGAGTTCGAGGCAGGTCGGGCCCCATTGTAGGATCCAGTTTTGAGACCAGGAGATGAGAGGGTCATGCTGGAGTAACCAGGGGTATCCTAGGATGATGGGTGACGAGGAAATGGAGGTGAGGTGGAAGCGGATCTCCTCGTGGTGTTGGTCAATGGTGAGGGTGATGGGCCGAGTCTGGGTGGTGATAGGGCTGGAGGAAACGGGCCGACCGTCGAAGGACGTCACTCGAACCGGCTGGGATAACGCCTCAGTCTCCACCCCTAATCTCTTGGCATAGGAGGAGTCAATAAAGTTCCCGGCGGCCCCGGAGTCGATGAACGCGGAACTTTTGACTCGTCTGTGGCCAAATTGGAGGTGTACCTGAACCATGAGACGCGAGATGCTGGGTGTGGTGGCGGCGAGATGGAGGTGACCCGGTGAGCTGCCCCCCTGACTCACCGGGCCTGATCGTTTCCCGGGCGTGAAGGGCATATAGCTCTATGGTGTGCTGCTGACCCACAATAGGCGCAGAGTCCCTCCCTGAAACGTCGTTCTCGCTCTGCAGGGTTCAAGGAGGCGCGTCCTAGTTGCATGGGTTCCCCGGCTCCCGTGTCAACCACGGCGGGAGGTGGAGACCCGGCAGACGCCCTAGTGGTGGTGGTGAAAGCTGGTGATTGGGGCGTGGAATGTGAAAAAATCCGTATGAATAGGCTGTGTCCGAATCTGACCTGAGAACCGCCATGGCCCACTCAGCTGCCTGCCCAGATAGCAATGAGACGAGAAGTGCAACGCGCAGTCGGTCTGTGGAGTACCTGGTGGAATTGAACTCAAACACAAGATCTAATGCTGTTAAAAACACACTGCACTTCCCATCTGTGCCATCCCACTTATCTGGTAAAGCAATGAAAATGTCAGAGGGGTGAGGAGGGGGCATGGCAACAGCCGACTGAACAGCCGCCTCGCGGAGGGTCACGTTCTCCTGCCGCAGCTCCGCCACCTCGCGGCGCAAAACCGCGACGTCTTGGAGCTCCTTTCGGAGAGACACGACTTCACCACGGAGCTCATTGATCAGCTCGGCATGCTGGTCAACCACAGCGCAGAGGCGAGCAAACTCCGCTGGGTTTACTGCTTTAGGCTCAGTCATTCTGTCACGAGCAACCGAGGGATGAACACAGTAGCCTTAGCAGTTAGCCCGTGTTGCGTGGACGGTAAACCCAAACGCGGAAGCAGCGCGAGCAGGCAGGATAACCACGCGTTTACTCTTAGAACTCTCTTACACAAAGAGCAAGGATCTACACAAATAAACCCACGTTCTGGCAACACACACTCAATCAAGGAAGCGATCTAAGTAGGTGAGTACTCACGAAATAGTTGGTGAAACGATAGCGAAGGCATGAATGAACTCAATGACTGAGCAATGTGACGCGCCATCTTGTTTCATTTATGCTTTCTGAAAGCGCGACCGGCTTACTTCCGGGTCCCCGTGCCGGTCGCGGAGCGAGTGTGAATGACACACATCCTTTTTTTTTTTTTTGCTAATCCAGTTTCAGTTGTGGATGCGCTTAACAAGGCTAAAGATTGATGGGGCCGTGATGGCTTAAACGGTAAAGGCTTTGTCTGTGAAGATTCTCAGTCATCCAGGTGAAGTTTTCTGAGAGTTGACTTCTTCCTTGTAATGTAGAAACGTTTCACATTTCATCGTGTGAACAATAACGAGTCTTTTCAGACCATGAAGGATCCTTTTAACAAAAAAATCCTGGAAGATGCAAATATGTGGAACTTACCAACTCGCGTCAGTCTGAAGAAGCTACTTGGATGAGTAGTGAAACATTTCAGTTCAGTTCTGCCTCTGGGTTACCGATCGGATGGTCGTGGGGTTTGAGCCCTAGCACCACTTCCACTACTGAACCCTTGAGTAAAGATCTTAACCCTATCTGCTTGTAATGTATCCTAGCTGACACTGCACTCTGACCCCAGCTTCTTAACTGGGAATAATCATTTATCCCCCCCCCCCAAAAAAAATTATTTCACAGTGCTGTAAGCTGCACATGTGACAAATAATTGAATCTTAATCTTAATGTTCGCTTAGAGGCTTGCCATAATGCTAGTTTATTGATTGACTTTCACATGCTGGCGATTCTCTGGTGTAAGTAATCAATAAATAAGCAATAAGAGGATGAAGAATTAAAAGAACTTTATCGATTAAAATCCCCTATTGTGTTTGAGAATGGTTTTTCCTAAAATTTCTTACAGTTAGTATTTATTGCATTACTATAAAAAAGAGCCACTGTGACGAAACAGCAATGCACTAAGAAAAAAAAGAAGAAAAAATGCAGCAATTCTTAGCCCGGTATGTTTTGATAAAAGGTCCTGTCTGATGAAAACAGGTTAATAATCAGGAAACCATTTCACCAAAAAAGCCTTTCATCATCATGTTAATCTTTTAATGACTTTCATCTTGTAAAACACTCCACCAAAATGAGAAGTCTAAAACTGTGTTGCGATAAGATTCCCACAGCGTGTCTTCCCTTCATTTCTTTCTTCACTCCTTTGTCGGTGCCAATGCCGATGATGAATGACGGGACAACCATCTCACCTAACGAATCACGGTTTTCTCATTAGCCAAGGCTTCAGCCACTGGAGTACATGTGTTCTTCAGGAGAGCCCACGAGCCTGGCTGAGGAGAAGTGCGTATCAAAGTGATGGACCGCACTGGCAGCTTGCCACGGGAAAACTAATCAGTCAGAGAGCGTATGTTAAAGTTCCAGGTCTCTCTGACATTGAACAAATCTCTGTTCCGTGTTGATCCACGCCGCAAAGCCTGCGCCTTCTCAGTCTTTCACAGAAATATAAATCTTTGAACAGAATCAATTATCTTCATCTGGCTGGTCCGAGTAAGTTATCCAACCCGCTCGCCTCTGTTGCCTCTTGGCATCATAATCCGGGATTTTTTTAATGAAAAATGGTGGCCTGTCCTGACCGCTCATGCATCTCTGCTAAATTAGTATTGACATATTTCTCTCATATCAGTGCAGGATTACACATGGGTGTGCGATATTAAAGTCTGCCTTCAGGAGATCTCAATGACATCGAGAGACTTTAATAATTTCCTCTAAGCATATTAATTTTTATTTCCTCCCTTAAAATCCCTCTAGTACACAGCGAGTGACGTGATCTCAGTATGCTCGATGTGAAAATACATCTGCATCGCTCTTTAAGATGATAGACACTCTGAGGAAGAGCTCTTCATATAAAGCAGAAGGTCACATCTACAGTAGATTGGATGAATACATTCCAGCCGCCTGAACTGGTATTTTCAGATGTTTTAAATCTCCATTTGGCAAACAAGGCTGTTTTTGCCCATCAGCATCTACTGAGAAAGTGGCAGCTCATTTAGAAGATGGGTGTTGCATGTAAATGTGGTTAAAATAGAATTAGGTAAACTATTGATTTGAATAATACTTTACATCCGGGATGACTGTATGTGCTATCAGGAATGTTCGGTACAGCACTTAGAAGATTTTTTTTTTTAAATGCCAAGATGTTCACATTTTGGCGAGTATGCCCAGTGTATCCTACGATTCCTGCTCTTGACTGACAGGTGCTGGTGTTCTTGGCTATCGGTTTTGTCTTTTCTGCTCACCACAGTGGTAAAAAGTGGCTGTTTTAATTACTATGGCATTCCTGTCCGCCATGACCATTTGCCCGAAACCCGATTCAACATCAGAATATGTCATCACCCTGAATTGTGCATCCCTGGATTATAGCACCATTATACAGTATGAACAGTTTGATCCTAAATAAGATAACTCCATTTTGCAGGATTGAGAGGAACACAAATGAAATGACTCAAATGAAGCAAGAAACAATGCATGCTGATAGAAAAAAAAAATTGTGCTTGTTTTAAAAATAAATGTGAAATTTGTGTTATTCTTCAAAATGCTAAAACACCCAGTTTTTGTCACCCACATATTTTTGTTCAGTAAACAACATGGTGTTTGAATAGCATTCAAATCGTATGACATCCTATTTCACGTATATCACGGATGTTAAGTGGCACATACATGTAATACATTACTCCTGGAGTGACTACACTACTGGCTTCCTCTTGGCTTCAACATTCTCCAAAAACCCTTTGAACACATTCAACCCACCCGAGGGAGTCGCTCTGCTGCGCTTCACTTATCACGTGACAGAAAGAAGCGATGCAAATGTGTATCTCGGCTTTTTCTCAAAAATATAGTTGCTTTGTGTTGTGCTTTGCTCAAAACGTGGAAGTTTACAGCTTCTACGATAAGGTTACATCGCGTTTGTCAAAGTAAACATTTCCATACAGATTTTGTTTGTATGAGAATAATAATTTGCCAAAAAAGTAAATGAAAAAAACAAAGCAAGTTTGAAAATACCATTCATCATCTGCTGCTGTCAAACTGCAGAGACTGTTGTGCCCAGGAGATCAGTAGCTTTGAAATATTCAAACCAGCCCATCTGGTAACACCAACCATGCCACGGTCAAAGTCACGGTCAAGGAGTTTACAGCTTTTCCTCATTCTGCTGTTTGCTGCACACATGAACTCTAAATTTTGAGTTGTTTATTCATTCATCTTCTACCTATCTTATCCTGTACAGAGTGGAGGGGGCCTGGAGCCTATCCCAGGATAGTGCATGAGGAGGGGTAAGACCTTAGACAGGTTGCCAATCCATCGCGGGATACACACTCATGCAACTGAACTGAACTGAATCAGACTAATCTGCATGTCTCTGGTTGGGGGGGGGGGGTTTGGGCAGGAGTACCTGGATGAACAACCAATCATGGGGAGAACATGAAAACTCCACACACACAGACCCGAGGCAAAAATCAGACCCTCAACCCTGTACAGTACTGTATGTGCAAGGCCACAGTGCTAACCACTATGCAACTACAGTATTGCTGATGGGACAACTTCATGAAGGGTCAGGCGTACACGTGCTCCTATTAATTAAAGTACATTTAAATGTATGTTTTCTGATTGTGATTCTTCATTGTACAGGTATAAACACCCTGACTTAAGCACAACATAAGTCCTGTGGTATTCACACACACAAACAAAAAAAAATACACATACAGACCAATTATTTTTGAATCTACAAGATTTGCATGACTAAATTAATCATTGGTCTTCAGGGACTACTTTTCATTGCATTCATCCAGTCCTGTGTTATTCTGCCCTGGCAGTAACACAATGCTCCAAAATTAGTTATGCTTTAGGTGGAAGAAGCTTGGCGTTTTTCCATTTGCCAGCTGTGTATCTGCTGACTGAGCACAGTAGGACTGGCAACTATGAATACTTATTGTGAACCGCATCCCTGATGCATGCAAGAATATACTGTAGGAAAGAGAAGCTTGTGGAACCGGCCAGCTATTTAAAAACTGAGTTCAACTTTAATCCAACCAATGACTTAACAAAAGAAGATTACTGTGTGTGGAAAACCAATTCTAAATGCAAATAGCAGGGGCAAATGCAGCACAAGTCAGTGGGAATAGGAGAGAGAGTTGAGACTGAGAGAGGGAGAGAGATGAGAGTGTGTTGAAAATTATATTGACCCTGTCCTCATTAGGGTTCAACGAATAATTGACCCAACAAATTGAATTGTTTTTTTTTTGGTGACATTATCACATGTTCTATCCACGCTCACTCTGAATTCTCCAACAAGTAGGAATTACCAATTACTGAACTGAACTGAACTAAACAATCACGACCAAAAACCTCCATCTACATCTAGGCATTTGGCAGACGCTCTTATCCAGAGCGACTTACATTTCTTTATTTTTTATCTCATTACATCTGAGCAACTGAGGGTTAAGGGCCTTGCTCAAGGGCCCAACAGTGGCAACTTGGTGGTTGTGAGGTTTGAACCTGGGATCTTTTGAACCGTAGTCCAATGCCTTAACCACTGAGCTACCCCTGCCCCAAGTGTGGGAGCACTTTGCTCTTAACTCAAGCCTTAAAATGTTGTGCACTGCATCATTTGCAAAGCTGACCTTGCCTGGTATAGGAGCACATCGGATATGCTGGAGAAACTGAACCCGGATGCATGCTAGCTCTCTGGACGATGAAGTTTTGTGTCTGTAAGGTACGAGGGATAGGCAAAAATGATCTGCATTCCGGTTATATTAAAACTTCTGTTGCCTGCACTGTTTTTCCGTTCAGGGCTACTGCCTCCCGAGTCACTGCTGTGCAGGTGTGAACGTATTACATCGGTTTATTTGTAACTGCAGTGCAAACAAAAATATATGCCCCGCTTGTGATTTGAACGAAAGAAGAGCAGTATGCAGTGATTTGCTTTTTTGTGCTCTGAGGGTGTACCTTGCGCTGAAAAAACTCAAGGAAGAGCATAAACAGAAGCGTATATATATCTGAAAACAACATCTGGACCGATACTCTAAGGAATGTGAAAGTTTCTTAAAGAGAATCATTACTGGTGACGACACATGGATTCATCACTACAAGCCCGCGAGTAAACGGCAGAATATGGAACAGAAACATCCTCAATTGCAGACCGAGAAAACGTGTAAAAGTCAAGCATCAGCTGGAAAATTGATGCTTATAGTTTTCTGGGGCCAGTATTGAAACATTCTCAAAAAAATAGGTTCAACAATCATTAGCGCTCGTTACAGTGAGATGCTTATTGAAGTGCTGAAGCCTTCAACTTCTGACGCACTCAGAGGACTGCTTGTGTGATCTTGCATGACAATGCACATCGACACACATCGCCTTTAAACTTTAAGTATTTGTTATATTTTATTGCAACTACTTTGCTTGTCAGAAAAATTAAATATAGGAAATTCTATTCATCTTTTATATCAATATTTATTCTCTTTATTGTTGGGTAAAACAAGCTAAATTTAGAGACTGATACAGTAGTTAAATAAAAGCCACTGAGTAACTGCACGATTCATAATCAGACCATAAGCTTTCATAGCTGTCAGCTTGTTAGACCTGACAAATCGGCAAAGTAAGATCACAGTCATCTTGTCTGTAAAAGAAAGCTTGTAAAAATGTTATCATATTCAGTTTATATATTCAGGAGCTTGATGGTAGTGATGGGAACATGGTGAGGTTGTGTGGTACCAGTTGCTAACACTATACTGCTCAAGTTAATAATAATAATAATAATAATAATAATAAGTAAGGAGTAAGGAACTCTGTTCTCAGAAATTGTGAGATTTAGGTAGTGATTCTCCATTCAGGATTAAAGTTTTGGCTTTAAAGTTAAAGCCAAAACATACTGTATACTGTGACTAGGGAAGAACAGGTAAGGCTGAACATACCTACTGTCATACTTACTGTAATAGCTAAGTGGATGACTGCTCCAGGTGAGAAGGTGTAAAGTGGTATGAGGTGTAAGCCTACCACACATTACATGATGCAATGGGGAAGACTTGCCCTTCCATGCTTCACTGTAAAACTGTTCAGAAGCATATACAGTACAAAAGTCTGGATTTATTTTCTAAATGCTGATTTTTCTTTTTAAACATTCAAAATTTGAGAATTATAGAACAGCAGCAGCAGCAACAACATTGGCACCAGAAACAACAGCAACATTCAACAACCTGCGGGTTGAGTCTTATTTTAAGACACGGACATCAGCCGTTCTGGAACAGTTCTTGCAAGAACGGAATCAAGTGCATTTGCAAAACCCATCAAACACCATGATGAACTTGGCTCTCTTGAAGACCTTCCCAGTAAAGCAAGACCAACACTTTACCTCTGCTGCAGAGGAGAAGTTCATTTAGAGTTACCGGCCTCAGAAATCACCAATAAACAGCACCACAGATTAGAGCCGTTACTGCGTATTTTGGATGCCTTCAGCATAGAAATAAAAATCAGGAAAGACTATGGAATTAGAAGGTGTGTCCAAACTTTTCACTGGTAAAGTACACCTGTTCCACTTTTAGTACAAATATCACAGCTGAGTATCAGCTAAGACAAGGTGGCAATTTAGTGCAGCAGGTAGCATTGCCACCTCACATCTCTAAGGTTTCTGGTTTTAAACTTGAGCTTTAGTTACATTCTGTGAGAAGTAACTAAACTTTTTTATAAATTGTTTTTTTTAATGTTCCCACTGGTCTGTATGGCTTTCTCTTAATAATACGTACTGGACACGGCTGATGCAGACAACTGTTCTCTGATGCCTTGTGACTGCAGTCGCTCAATAGTTCAGTTTTATTTTCTTTTGATTCTGTAAAGCTGCGTAGCGACAAAGACGACTGTTAAAAGCGCTATATAAATAAAATGTAATTGAATAAAATAGTTCAATCAGTGCTTCGAGTCATTTTTCAGTCTGAAAATGTCGACCACATCAATACTAATACAGTAGAATTGAATTTGTATAAAAATATCACAGAGATGCTTTGAGTTTAAGTTGTATATGGTATTCATCCCAGACATACTTATGGTTAAAAAGTGGGTCAAAGGTCCAGCACGGAGAAATACTGTAACATCATTGAACATAATTTTCTTTGCCTGTAAAGAGGGAGACTCTTTTCTTTCTT
Source organism: Clarias fuscus (assembly GCA_030347435.1). Taxonomy (NCBI): domain Eukaryota; kingdom Metazoa; phylum Chordata; class Actinopteri; order Siluriformes; family Clariidae; genus Clarias; species Clarias fuscus. Next base: position 25,779,682 of record CM059212.1, read on the forward strand.
AGAGCAGCTTAACAGCACTGAAGCAGTGACAGCTTTCAGGTGAGGCAGCTTTCCTCCTTAATTATTTATCAGCAGGAGTCACTGATCATGGGTTTAGCCAATCAGAGGTCTCAAACAGAGCTGCGGTATGATGAAGGCAGCCCTTCTCATCAATACTGTACTGGATCTTTAGAGATGCACACACAAAACACAGGACTTCTCTCTGTCCATATGCCATCTGTGGCTACAAGACATTGTGGTTTGTCTAGCTCGAGTACAAGCGACTGAGGCACTGATGGAAAGACATGATGGCTGAGGGGGAGAGGGAAGGGTCAAGTGAGCTGTATTGAATTACTGCACTATTCTCTTTCTTACTAAAGAATCAGGGGTGATCTGGTGCAGGCCTTACACACACAAAAATTCTTATAGTCTTCTGTGAACAGAACAGAACTTTTTTTTGTCAATAATCTGTGTTACTACTCAATACTAATAAGCAGCAGCTTGAATCTAAACCAAAACGGGTGTGTAAAATTACATAATAAGACACAATAAATACGAAACTTTTAGGAAAAACAATAAAAACAAGTCCATCAATTCCAGATGAATACTGGAAAGAATAATGTGCCTGCTCATTTCAATTCCAAATCAGAGCTAAACATATTTGGTATTTGGTGCGGTTTGGCTTGGATTCAATTAAGCAAAACTGTCTGTGCTCTCTTGTTCAAAACGATGGTAGGCATTTGTGAGCTAACGTATGCCACAAAGACCAGATTGCACTTTCCTATATTCCTAGGCATTGGACTACAGTTTGGAAGGTCCCAGGGTCAAACCACGCGACCACCAAGTTACCACAGTTGGGCCCTTGAGCAAGGCCCTCAACTGCTCAGATGTATAATGAGATATAATTAATGTAAGTCGCTCTGGATAAGGGCGGCTGCCAAATGCTGAAATGTAAATGTAAGCCAGAACTAGCCATTTTGTCCCTCGTCATCCGGTCTTCTGTTTTCTCCCTGACTGAGCGTGAATTAATTATCAGCTTTAGTAAGCATGGCATTCTTTGAGGTGTACTGATCATTTAAAACACAGGGAGTGTGTGTGTGTGTGTGTGTGTGTGTGTGTGTTTGATTGATTTTACTCTAACTCAGTATTGAGAAAGAAGTGTGTTTTAAGCTGCCTGTTCAAACTCTAAAATAGACAGAGAGAGAGAGGAGAGGGGGGGGTAAATGCTGGTAAATTGTGAGTGCCAGGACAACAAACACATTGAGTAATTAACCTCATTTGAGCATCTCTGCTCAAATTAACGCATCTTCTTTTTTTTTTTTTCATGAAATCCCCAAATCAACATGAAAACATCTGTATATAGATATATTTCCATATACATCTGCTTTGTACAAAACTAAACTAAGCATCAACCGGAACGCCACAAAGAACTAGACTGATCGGATTTGCTTTTGTTTCCTTCACACCTGTGTGATGGAGAACGTTATCTGGCACATTGCACATTTGCACACGGCTCATATGTTGCACATTTCTTGTTGTTGTTTCACACAAAAATTCAGGACTAACTTGCACTTTAGAACATGGACAATAACAGTGCTGCTGACACACGCATCGTTTCATTTCATATTTCACTCATACTGCTGCTGTCGCGCCCACACACTATATCTTTAACCCTCTTTACTTTTATATTTTTTTTTATACTCCACAGTTTACAATTATACCTTGCGCATTGTGTGTAATTGATTTCTTTTCTATTTCTATTTAAATTTTATTTTATGTGTAACTCATAAATTTGTAGATTTGTATATTCCATCCCAAATTTTATAATTTTTTTATTAGACATTCTATTTTTAGTTTAGTTGTATCCTTCTAGTGCCTATTTCCTTTTTATTGCAATGAAATCTATCTATTCTATTCCATCTTTGCATTTTAGCTAATAGAGAGTCATAGCATTTCACTGCATATCATATCTGTCCATGGTTGTGTACGTGACAAATAAAATTTTCATTTGATTTGACTGTTTACAAAGGACATTAAAGTTACTCAAACACTTGGACAGTTAAACTCCTTCTGGAACAGTAGTAAGCCATAACTGCTGACTGAACACTAACGCCTCAGAGCAAACATATGGCACTGCATATTAAATCTTAATATAAAAAAATTAATAAATAATAGGCTGTACATAGTTTGTTTCATTGATTGTAAAACAATTTTCAATAAACTGATTTGCAGTGAAATCACTTATTTTATTTTGTAGCAATGTCAAAAATGTAATGAAACTGGTCGTACTTCAAGGATTCTAGCTCCTTGGCTCTGTAACAGATCTCCCTGTTGTGGCTTATCCAATCACGTGCATTTATGTTAATTATTTAGTCGAAGGCAGCTCATCAGACTAGAATCAAGCTCAAATGATAGCTAATAAAAACCATAGCTTTAGTAGATTTTATAGATTTATATAGATATAACTTATTTGGAGAAAGAAAGAAAGAAAGAAAGCGCTCTCCACACACAAATACATGGCACTAGTCAAAAGTAGTAACAGTCCACTGCTAAACAAGACATGACCACAAATGGTCACATTTACGACCATATACTAGTCATTTATTCATAACCGTTACATTGTGCATTGGTGTCTGTTTTGAGTATGCTGAATATATAAGAAAAAATTCTAGGACATGTCCTAGACAGCAGAGACGTACCGCTGTACAGTAGTTGGCGTTTAGCTTTATTTTCACCAGGAGAAGAAAAGAGACTGCAGGGCACAGCCATTTGTCACAGCTTGCTTGAGAAGGAGGCAAACTCAGACGGCCCTGAAGATTGTGCTACACATCATGTGATACAACTCATTACTGCATGAACACAGAAACACACTGGCTCTCCCTCATATACACACACACACACACATACACACACACACACACGCTGCTTCGGTCATATCTATACCTATCCATCTTTGGACATATATTTCCACGAGGAGGTAGGGGTTATGTCGACTAATTCTTCTATTTGTTGGATTATCTTCTTTGAATAAGCTGAAATACATCACATTATCCATGAAGCACGCTGGAGACCCAGAGGACGGTCACATTGTCCCAGAGACAGATGGTCCTCCTTCTGCTTCTAAAATATGAAGAGAGCTTAGCCTGCTGGTTTATTCAGCAAACATACGGAGACATGTTTTTTTTTTTTTCTAAAACTTTGCTAATCGCATAAAGTTGATAAAGGATCCTGTTATGCTAAAATTCATATAAAGGGCTGGATAAGCAACTCCACAAGTAACCATTACTCTGTTCATCTGGATAGCTCTAATGCACATGCGTCATCCAGCTTTAGACACATCTGTATCATGAGGAAGTCCATCTCAGACACCTGTGTGATTAACCAGGAGTCACTCCTCTGCTGCCTCTACTTCACTCCATCCATCTGAGAGTTTGAGGCAGATGATTCACAGTCAGCACCGCATTGGATAAATAACAATACAAACTAACAACTAGAAAAGTGTAAAAGTTTTAAACTCTTTCCTCAGTTGTGGCATGAAGCCAAAGAGGTATTTCATTTCTGTAGGTGTTTCACACCTTCTGGAAAGAAGCTATATTAGGAAATAAATGCAGCAGACATTTAAAAGATGTTTTACTGAAGATATTCATTGCAGTCGTTGTTATGAGAGGATGGCAGCTGTCGGAGGAATAGTGCCATCTCTCCACCTCTTTGTTTACTGGCTGTGCTTTTTATCTTCATTCCGTCGGATGCATCTCTGCCGTATAGTGGACGTCATCTTAAAGCAACAAATGGAGCTAAAAATCGCACATGTTAACAGATTCTGTTAGATGTACAGGGCTAACAAAGCATTGTACATTTAAATAAAAAGAGTGGATTTTTTTTAAGGATCTCAGGCATAGAGCTGTAGAGAGTCACAATTTAACTTAAATTTAGTTCACGATTTAGCTTAAAATGTAAGTGGGTTTTCATAATTTAATTTTAAAAAGCTAAACTCTCATATTCTAGATCTATTACATGTCAATCAAAATATTTTAAGTCTATTTTGTTTTAAATTTTGATAATTATTGCTGATCACCAATGATTTTTTTAAAATCCAGGATCTCAAAATATTTTAATATTTCCTAAGATCAATCAAAAAGGGATTTACTAAACAGAAATGACCTTCCTGAAAAGTATGCTCATTTACACGGCATGGCATGAAGGCTTTATTGAAGACCAGGTTGCTTTCACAGGAGTCTTCAGCTTGTCTGTATCCTTGTGTCGGGTGTTTCTCATCTTCTCGTCTCTTGACAATAGCCTACAGATTCTCAATGGGCTTCAGGTCAGCTGAGTTGGCTGGCCAGTCAAGCATAGTAATGTCATGGTAGGCAAATCAGTTAGTGGTAGTTAAGGAGCTAAGTCCTGCTGGAAAAGGAAATCAGTATCTCCACACAGCTTGTCAGCAGAGGGAAGCATGAAGTGCTCTAGACGGCTGTGTTTACTTTGGACTTGATATAAAACACAGTGGACTGACACCTGCACACAACATGGCACTCCATATCATCACAGACACTCTTCCTCCAGACTCTGGGACCTTGAATTTCAAATGAAATGCAAAAGTTACTTCCATCAGAAAATTGGACTTTGCACCATTGTCCAGGTCTTTTTCTACCTTGGCCCAAGTGAGATGCTTCTGACATTGTCTCTGGTTTAGGAGTGGTTAGGAATGCAACAGTTGTAGTGCACTTCCAGAGGATGTCTGTGCATGGTGGCTCTTGATACACTGACTCCAACCTCACTGCAATTTTTGTGAATTGGCAAAAATAAGAAACTTTTCCAGGATATTTAAATGTTTGTTTGTTTTGTTGCATTTGTAGTCTCTTCCACTATATGACAGATATTACTTTCATTTTAAGTGCTAGTGAATCACTGATGGACACCTCTGCTTTGCTTACACAGTATTGGATCCTGTTTTTTTTTTTTTTTTTTTTGAAAACTTTTCACATTTCATCTTTCGCCCTTACTGTCTTGTTCAGTCTGTGCCATCAAGTAATAATGCTTTGGATTCTATAGCGATAATTCTGTTCACTCTGGTATGTTTCTACCCTTGTATGTATGATCATGAAGCAAGAAAACAGAAAACACACAACAAATATGTGAATGCTATTCAATTATGGCAAATTCGCCTCAGTGTGCTTTGGCCGGTAAGGACAGGACAATCATATTTGAGCATAGAACCAAAACCTGATTGCTGTGAGAAAGCAAATTGAACATGAATCAACCCAAATCATGGCCGATCAGACCCATGAAGAGCACAAATTAAATGGTGCATCAAATAAAAATCAATTAAGAAAATCATAATCAATGCTGTCAGTAATTTCTGAAGCACTAAATATGTTAACTAAATTACTCTCTTCCTACAGATCTAAGGCACTACTGTACTTATTAAGGCAAATCTATAAATCAGAGCTTCATACTAAACATTACAGTTTACTTTGTATATCTCAAATAATATGTTAAAAATAACAGTAAGAAGGTCTGGGACAAATGTAAAACACTCACCTGAAAGAACCTGAGAATATTTGATTTGTACAAAATAACAATAACTTCTCATGCCTACGGCAGTGATATTTGATATTAGCGTGGGGAGAATACATATTGCATATATCGATCAAAACTCGGCATGCAGTAAGCAATTACTGATGTAAGATAACAGCAGGTGGTGAGCTGGCTGGAGCAGTACGCAGCTGTATGCCCATCCATGCTGAGGCATGAAAAAGAAAACGGATCACATTGACATCCTTTATGAATGAGTGTAACACTCAGGTCAAATCAGTTTATGTGATATATATATATTTTTTAATCAAATTGTACAGTGTTAATGTCTACAGAAGTCCTTACAAGCTTGCAATGTTTCTATTTATGTAGTTAAAGACATAGCCTTGTAACTTACTGTAGATATAACCCTAATGAAAGCCTGAAGTGTCCTACACAATAGCAGTCTACACGGGAACGAGTAAGGCAGCGAGTAATTCTTCATACAGTACATTGAAGCTTTTTGCATTTTAGAGTCTCCGTTCTCAGCACTTTGAAACAATCACAGAATAGTCACTCCAAGATACTTCTCAAAATAACAAGCTGCTTTTTTTATGCATACTTTATGAGAGAGGGGAAAAAGAGGGGCTTGCAGGCAAAGAACTAGATTGACCTTTGATAGGTGCTATTAAAAAAAAAAATTTAAAACATTTACTGGATGGTAACTGGGTCGTGATGGGCCGTATCAAACCACCCTATCATTGAATCCTTCCTTTCCAATTAAAGGACACGCTAAACTTATTCCTTAGTTAATGATTATTACAATAATTAAGAAAGCTGCATTTTTGTAAAACTTGTTAGCTGCTTGCTCTTGGATCCTGGTGGGACTCTAAATGAGTACTTTATTAAAAGAAGATCAAACCCATTAAGTCAATAGATAAAAGACTGACAACCTATGTTCATTTAACTGTTATAAATATAAATATATGGTAAGTCTATTACAGTGACAGAAGTGTGGGCTGCTTCTATTAGATTAAACCTTGTCAAAAGAATTTTGTTGCTTTTTTCTTTCTTTTTGTCTTTCAGGTTTTGAAGTTTTGTATGAAATATTTCTAATATTTACAAATTCTATTCATACATTTTACATTCATTTACAACCTCACCTTGGGAAGATAATTATAATAGAGGACGGCAGAGCTATAATTCTAGGTACAGTCGATTCAATAGCACTGATTGTTTATTATCTGATTTTTCAGCTACTGTATATTTGATCAGTTATATTTTCTATATTTCAGGTTTTAAGTTATTAAGTGTAACTTGTTTTGATAGTTTAAACGTTATGTCTCATACAATGTGATCATCTTTTATCCAACCAATCTTATGCTACACACTTCAATGTGGAACACCCATGAATTCTTAAATTAATATGAAGAAGAAGAAGAAAAAGAGGTGGTGGCGTAGAGTTAAATGTGAAGTGTTAAATATGCCTACTTCTGATTAAAGGAATACGCATTATACACTCTACTGTACGCCATATGGTGGCACAGTGACATAGTGGTTCGCACTGTCTCCTTGCACCTCCAGGGTCAAGGGTTTGATTCCGGTCTCAGGTCTGTGTGCATGGAGTTTGCATGTTCTATCAGTGCTTAGTGGGTTTTCCTCTGGGTACTCTGGTTTCCTCCCACAGTCCAAAGACATGCAGATTAGATTAACTGCTTTCCCAAATTGCCCGTTGTGTGTGTGTGTGTGTGTGTGTGTGTGTGTGTGTGTGTGTGTGTGTGTGTGTGTGTGTGTGTTTGTGTCCTGCGATGGATGGATTGGCCCATGTGGTGTGTACCCCGCCTCATGCCATAATTTCCTGGGAAATGCTCCAGACCCTCACGGCTCTACAGCCAGTCAGGGGCGTCTGTGAGCTCACGCAACGGAGGGAGCGGATAGCGCTGTCCTCCGAGTGTGTTACGCCGCCCCCAACGGTGCGCGAGCGAGCAGTTCGAAAAGATGCGGTCGGCTGGCGTCACGTGGTTCGGAGGAAACACGTCATAGTCTTCGGCCCTCCCGGCTGAGTGGTAGTAGTAGCCTTAATGTGGGAGCCCCCTAGTGACGGGGAGGAATTGGACACGACTAAATTAGGGAGAAAATCGGGGAAAAATCCAAATAAATAAATAGCTAAATAAATAAATAAAAACACAGAAAAAAAAGAAGAATAATCAAAAATATTGTTTATTTGAAAGTTGAGATAAACATGTTTTGCTAATTGTAATTTCAATAACTGTTAATAACCCTGGGAACTAAACCCTTGACCCAGGAGGTGAGGGGCCAACCGTGATATCCACCATGCCACCACAGCTTGCATACAATGAAATCTATACAATATGTCTGGGGCAGTGGGGAAATTGATGAAGTCTGAGAACGATATCAAAAACAGATATTTACACTATTCACTGTAAAAATTATTTTGCCCACTTTTTGTGAAATTAGCCCTATCTGGAAGGCATTAGATTTACATGGATCCTGAGGTTATTTGAAACTTACAGTAGTTACTATGTGTGATTTTATTTCTGTTTGGATTGGGCATGTTAGAGAAAAAACTTGGACAGAGACTTGGAGCACATGGTGGGGTGCACACACTAAATGCAATTTGCGAATACCAGTTAACATAATCTGCATGTGTTAGGACAGTGGGAGAAAACGTACATACAGTATTTTCAATACAGATGTTGCCTTACATTGGAAAACAGACATCTAAAAAGACATTTAATTGATACTTATTGCTTATTGTCATAGCACACATATCTGACACCCACCCTCCCCGATATTAATCACGTGTTAAAACAAGGATGCTACTAGTAAAAAGTACTACTAGTATGTAAGTAAGTGCACTCTCTAATTCATGTGTCCTTGCCTAATTAGATGCTATTTTCTGAATGGAGAGTAATAGTATGGCCACGTGATGCAAACATCTGGCACTGTAGAAAATACACCTGTCTTGAAACTCACTCCTCTTGTGAGTGTTGTATCACTAAGGTAGATGAGTAAATGATATTATTAATCAGCCACCCCTAATAAACGTATCCAGTCTGACTTAGGGACTTAGTTTACTTCCTGGTGGCTCATGTTCATTATCAACAAATATCAGATTCCAGTTTTTTCTTTAATCTGCCAGGAAACCCCTGTCACATCAGATCTAGAGCTTCATGACACCATGGAGTACCAGGTATAACGGTTGTCACATCCGCCATGAGTCAAGTTCCCAGCTCTGGTCCTGATCACACAGAACTCCACATCAAAATGTACAAGGATCCAGTTGGAACGTGTGACAACAAACCCTGTTCTTCTGTAAATGCTGTGTAATTAAAACCCAGGTTGGAAACTGGATCTTACCTTCACCGCCTCGGCATGCGTGACTCTATCGAACACTTTATCGTTGACTTTGAGGATCTGATCGCCGACTCTGAGCCCGTCTTTCTCGGCCATCGATCCCGGCTCGACGAGCGACACGTATATCCCGACCCCATGCTCGGATCCGCCACGGATGCTGAAGCCTAAACCCTCGTTGCTCTTGTGGCGCTTCAGGGTCACCTGCCTGACCTCACCCGGGGGTTCGGGTAGGAAGTGCCTGCCCAGCAGCGGGACGAGCGCGGTGGATGTCCCGTCGCTGCCGATGCTCTCGTGATCAGGGGATCCGCGCAGAGGGAAACGCGTGAGCGCGGTGTCGTTACCCGAGCTCGCGGCGACGGTGGTCTCGTGCTCCCCGTTCCTACTAGCCAGCAAGTCCGACTTTAAATAAAGTCCCTCGGAGGTGTAGCGGTCGAACAGGAGCTGGTCGGAGCGCGGGATGACCAGGCGCAGCATGGGGAGCAGCTGGCGCTTGCTCGGCGCGTCGAGGATCACTTTGAGCGTCTGGACCAAGTCGTAGACGTTGCGCTTGGCGTGGTACACGTTGAGGCAGTGCACGAACTGCTCGCGCTCCAGCTCGCTGAGCAGCAGGTTGAGCGCGTCGTGCAGCTTGCGCACGTTGGCGGAGAGCGAGCGCGCGCTCGAAGCCAGCGAGCCCGCCGACGAGGAGCTCAGCGACACGCGCTCCAGGTCCGCGCTCATCCTCGCGCTCACCTAACCTCGGGGAAACTGTCACGCGCACGCTCGCGCGCGCAAGGCAGAAACCGACAGAGCCGCGGCTACCGGGCGCTCCGGAGCGGCGCGTGGCGTCGCCGGTCCTGGGTGTCACTTTTCATTGCTGGTCGGCGAGCTTCAATTCGCTTTGCGTACACCGTTACGACGCACGAGACTTACTGCACAGAACTTTCCAGACGATTCATTTTGCGCTCTGTCAGAATATGAAGTGTGTTATTGGGTAAACGAAACTTTGAAAGGCATTTAATTAAACTGGCACAGCACTCCAAGTGTTTCAGGTGTAACGTAACGACGTCCTCTTCGCTTCTGGGTCAAGTGGCACGAAGAGCTTCTCCAGTGTCTCCCAAAACCAACCGGACACTCCAGGTTAAAAAACAAAAACAAAAAAACACAAGACTCTGAAAACTAACAAAACCCAGGAATTACCACACTCTCCTGAGACTCTCCTTACAGCCGTTAATCCCGCTACGCGACAGCAAACCGTATTTAACACCCGTCCAAACTTGTTTTTCGACGTAAACAACAAACCGAGTATCTACTTCCATAAAAAACGTTAACTTAATTATTCTAAAAGCCGAAAAAATACGACATTTACACAAATTTCAGCACATTAACGCATAAACAGACGCAAACACAGAATAACCGCATTAGCTGCCTGCGCGTGCACGGACTCGACTCTGACTCTCGCTCAGCTCGCCGGGAAGTGACGCAGCGCTGTTACGTTGCTTAGTAACCAAAAACGCAAGGGCGCGCGCGGCACGTTTTCTACTATGTTACTGGTTATTTTTCATACTAATTGCAAATCATCCTTTAAGGACTACATGGTATTACTATGCGCTTTAAATTGAGTTGAGTGTATGGTACTAAATGGATAAAAACCTTTAGCCTACATATTGAACAAAAGTTTGCACACCCTGACTACCTTTTATCTGAGTCCCTTCTTTATCACATCTTGAGGCAAGGTGAAAAAAGTCATTATAGACAACAAATATTATTATCCTCCAGTTGGTCATACAACTAGTATTCACGTATTTGTAATATTATTATTTATTTTTGTACATAGAAGTAGAAGTCTGAAATATGAACTGAAATATCTTATTTATACAGTTATTCAGTGCCTTGGCCACGGCACTCCAAACTGAGCTCAGGTGCACGCTGTATACTTTAATTATCTTGAAATATCAGGAATTCGTCAGGAGTCCACATGATTTTGGACCGCACAGTGCATTTGAATTCAAAAAACAAACCCAAAAGTTCAAGAAACTCTCTGTATATTGTACAGTACATCTGCAATCAAGCTGTGTTGAGCTACACCTAGTCCAGTATGTGTTGAGATCACCATGACTCCAGCTAAGCTCACTTACGTCAGAATGCTGTACATAGACTTCAGTTCAGCATTCAACACAATCATCCCCCAACACCTGATCGGGAAGCTGAGCTTGATGGGCCTGAACACCTCCCTCTGTAACTGGATCCTGGACTTTCTGACCGAAAGACCTCAAGCAGTGCGGATCGGGAGCTACACCTCCAGCACCCCCACACTGAGTACTGGGGCCCCCCAGGGCTGCGTGCTCAGTCCCCTGCTGTTCACACTGCTGACTCATGATTGTGTAGCGACACACAGCTCCAATCATATCATCAAGTTCGCTGATGACACGACCGTGGTGGGTCTCGTCAGCGTACAGAGAGGAAGTGCAGAGTCTAACGGACTGGTGTAAAGACAACAACCTGTCGAAACGTCGAAAAGACAAAAGAGATGATTGTTGACTTCAGGAGGACACGGAGCGATCACTCTCCGCTCAGCATCGACGGCTCTTCTGTGGAGATCGTCAAGAGTACAAAATTCCTGGGCGTCCACCTGGAGGAGAACCTCTCCTGGTCCCTCAACACCAGCTCTCTGCATAAGAAAGCCCAACAACGTCTTTTCTTCCTGAGAAGGCTGAGAAAGACACAGCTTCCACCACCGATCCTCACCACCTTCTATAGAGGAACTATTGAGAGCATCCTGAGCAGCTGCATCACTGTCTGGTTTGGGAATTGTACCATATCAGACCGCAAGACCCTACAGCGGATAGTGAGGACAGCTGAGAAGATCATCGGGGTCTCTCTCCCTTCTATCGAAGACATTTACATCACATGCTGCATCCACAAAGCCACCAGCATTGTGGCTGACCGGACACACCCCTCACACTCACTCTTCACCCTCCTGCCATCTGGAAAAAGGTACCGAAGCATTCGGGCACTCACATTCAGACTATGTAACAGTTTTTACCCACAAGCCATCCGTCTCCTCAACACAAAGAGACTGGACGGATAAACACACACACACACACACACACACACACACACACACACACGCACCTACCTGTGCTGCTCTTCGCAATTTTTTGCACAATATTTATTTGACTGCTATTTGCACCCGATATTCTTGTCAAAATGTAAACTGTTTACTGCTGCTCTTCCCACTACCTCAACTCATACTTCATCAAAAAAAGTACTGTTATGTGTTACATTGTTGTGTCTGTCATGTACCTCTTTGTTTGCACATTTGCACGTGCACTTTGTCTATTGTGTATTTTTGTATAGAAATTTGATAGTTCTTTTAGATTAACTTAAAAATGTAAAAATGTGTGTTGTAAATTTATGTTGTTGCATGTATGTAGCACCTTGGTCCTGGAGGAACGTTGTTTCGTTTCACTGTGTACTAACTGTATATGGTTGGAATGACAATAAAGGCCTACTTGACTTGACTTGACTTGACTACCTAGACAAAAAGGTCTTTGGTCAAGGAGTGACTGAAAATCCAATTGCCGTACGTTAGCAGTCCTCTACGAAGAGGAGAGAGCCTGGCAAATCTACTCTATTAGTCAGGTCTTTATGGTAGAGTAGCTTCATTGAAGCCAGCTCTAAGTAAAAGGCATATGGCCAGCACTCGAAAATACTCAATGCATAAGCAAAATACTCTCTCTTTGGATGAGTAAAAAAAAAAAAAAAAAAAAAACTCCTTGGGCTGAATTCAAAGCTGATCTCAGAGCTCAAAGCTCATTGCACACAAACTGTTGATATCATCCTTATGATGAAGCTTGGTGGTGCTTCTCTGTGACAGAGACATGAACACTGATAATTGAATCTGAATACAGAAAGGTCCATAAAGGAAGCATGCACACATCCTCAGACTGGGCATGTCAAGAACCACTAGAATACATACAGTACAAGATAATGCTGCAGTGGACAGGTTTGTGAATGTGCTTGAGTAGCTCAGCCAAAACCCAAACTTGAATCCAATAAAAGATTTTTGGAGAGGCCTGAGGTTCACTTACTCTCCCTAACTAATCTGATAGAGCTTGAGGGAGTGTGCCAGGAAGAACAGGAGGAACAGTGCAAATCCAGGTGTGCAAGGTAAGAAACTTACCCAAAGAGACTCAAAGCTGTAATTGCTCATGCTTGTTAGTAAATTTGCAAATAATTTTAAAAAGCTTGAAGAGTTTTTTTTACATTAGGGGTTATGGATAGAAATTGAGTGCTTAAATTACTCAACTGGAAATTAATTTACTTACTCATCATCTATACCGCTTTATCCTGTTTTCAGGGTCACAGGAGGCCTGGAGCTTATCCCATTAGACTTGGGGCGCAAGGCAGGGTACACCCTGGACAGTGGTGTGTAGGGCACACACACACCCTGACACTATGGGCAATTTGGGCTAACCACTAGACCACTGTGCCACCTAATTGGAAATTCATATATATATATTATATTCTACTGTATATAAATTAATAACACAGAATGAAGTGATGAATTAATTCTTCATCGCATGTTCAATAATAACCGAACCAAAACAATACTTCTACCTGTGGTCATGTTCTGTGTATATTTCTGAATTACACATTCTTGGTAGTGCTCATCCTCATGAGCACTCTGGTATTATTTCACAGACGTCTTTAGCTTTGATAAAAGTGCAATTCTTTGATAATGGAGGTTTTTCTGACTTTTCCCAGCAAACTATGTGAGAGTATGAACTTAAATATCCCATGCCTTAAATAAAACCTAAAGTAAACATCACTTGACTATTATGATCATTAGATAGCTTAATGATGCACCTTTATTTCAATTAAACACAAAATATTGGTGGAAATGCAACATTTTCAGCTTAGGAAGACTCAGTTGCTGTAATCATCTAGTATTACATGCTCTGAAATAACTCAGTTATGAGACCAAAAACTACTTTCATTTCTCTATATACTGTAATTTTCTGCTGCACTTATCCCAGTGTTTCACTTGGACTTGGATACCAACAAGGTAGAAGGTTTTCTCAGTAGTAGACGTAAACGCTGGCCTCCTAGGAACTCCTTTAATGGCCCAAACATGTGGAAATGGCTTGGACCGAGGCCAGGACTGTACACGGTGTTGGTGAATGATTGCGTGTACAGTTCCCGCAGACAGATGTATCTCTTTCGCAAGTTGGCAACAAATTATCCGTAATTTTGGAACAAAGTGCCACTGTGCATCAGCTATCAAAGCAGAATCTTAACTCTTGGTATCCTGATCACTCACAGAGTTTAAAGTTTGTCCATGTTTCACTCTATTTATCCAACACTTTTCACATAACACATGCATGGCTTAATAACATGCTGATTGATTCTGATGTTGAGTCAGGTGCCAGGTTCCTCAGTTTCTAGGTAATTGAGATCCAGGTCGTCAGGCTACACATTTAAGATTTGTACGGTTCAGTAGCTTCGTGCACTGAGGTGGCTCGTTAGTTTCACTGAGCTGTGAGAGCTGCACAGACCAGAGAGGAGGAAATGAGTGATTGATGGAAGTAATTAATGGAGTTAAAGAGTAACAGCTACAGTAAGACGTGGTAAACAGTACGATATAGGCGATTAGACAAAAACAGGCGGAGATGCTCGACAGCAGTGCAATGTGAGCACAATAAACAAAGGTAATTAACTCGCTCCCGTCTCTTCTTGCTAAAGTTAATGATTTGGGTGATTTCTTTCATTTTCAATTTATTCCGCAAATTGAGGCGTCTTGTTGTGCGTGCTATAACAAACAAACAGCGGTGACACTCGAATCCATTTGCTATTACAGTACATTGGAGCGGAGAGGCGCAGTTTTATCTGCCTGGATGAGTAATGTAGAGCAGATAGTAAACAAAAAAAGGATACATGAAAGATTTACAGCATCCATTCCATCCATCCATCCATCCATCTGTATATCTGTCTACCTAAGTACGAAAATGTATCATTGCATGTGTGTGCTTAAATGCAAATGAACATGAAAGGCACTATGAAATATAAAGCCAGTGGCTGATTATTCACCTGAAGTACTTTATGTAATAGATTTTAGGTGAAATTACTCAATGGTAAGAGAAGTCATCACTTTAAATGGAGTCAAGTATATTGACCGTGTAAAATGTATAATTCTGAAAGGTTTCATTTTATTATCTCAAACAAGAATGGTCAGTCTGTCATCCCCTCCAAAAAATAAATAAATAAATAAATAAATAAATAAATGAAATGAGACACAAAAAAATACCACTTTTCAATAATTTTTGGAGAGTTATAGAAGTTGTTACAGCTGGACATTGGTGTCTATTTTGTGTGTAATTGCCGAAAAAACAAGAAACATATCCTCTCCATTTATTTCTTTAAAATTGCGTTTTTTCTCCTTTTTCAGATTTATATGCTATTCATGATTATGTTTACAATATTCCTGAGGGGAAAAATTGCTGGTATGTTCCTCCCCTAGCTCAGGGCTCAGCTCCGCCCAGAAGATATTTACTGTATTAACTCACAATTTATTAGCTCATAAGAGCATTGTTTGACATTAGACATTCTTTTTCACCAAGGAACATATTTTAGCTGTTTTTTTTTTGTTTTGTTTCAGAAATACTAAAGCTCAAGTGGGGAATCGATTTTAACTGTGTGTGTGTGAGACTCACTTTCAGATTTTGAAGTGTTCCTATTTTCAAGTTATTATCAAACTTCGGCATAGTAATTTCGAGGAACAGCGATGTGTACCAGAGAATCTGTGTGAAACTTTTTAAGCCATTCTCATGGGCTATTAGTGGCAATAGATCCACTGTGTGTGGGTACGAGCATTGTCTCTTAATGATTTCCTCAATTCTAATCTATTCAGCGATATACAGCGTAAAATGTGCCTGATATGAAGCTACATTTCTGGTTTGTCTGTTTCTTAAGAGCTGAAGCTGGAGAGGGTAACGGCCAACTTCTAACATCTAACATACTGTAGCCTTCTTCAGCTCTTAGTGTAAATAAAAACTTATAAATATTGTTGTCACTAATCATCTATATCTTGTATATAGAATTGGGGGGGGGGGGGGGGGGGTGTTACACGTGGTACACCCTGGATGGGTGCCAATTAATTGCAGGACACATACACATACACGTTCATTTGCACATTATAGGCAACTGGAAAAGCCAATTAGCCTACTCTGCATGTCTTTGGACTGTGGGAGGAAGCCAGAGCACCTAAAGGAAACCCACCAAACATGGGGAGAACATGCAAACCCCATACACACAGACCCGAGGTGGGAACCGAACCCGGACCATAAAGGTACAAGGCAACAGTACACAAAATAAATGAGTTGCTTCTGAAAATTTGAGAAATTTGTTTTGCTCTTTTGTTCTAAATACAGGTTGGAAAAGGCATGAAATGGCTGAGAAATTCCTTATAAACTTACGTGTTTCCAGTCGCCGCAAACTGACTGGCTAGGAAAACACACTTCCGAAAAGGCTCAGGAGCAGTTTATTTAAAGCTACAGACACTGAAATGGTCAATCAGAGGAAAATCCAAACGTAAAAGCAATAGAGTTCAACGTACCGGCGAAATCAAGCAGGTGAAATATACAGTATAATGGGTTGTGGAAGTGATTCCAATTAAGTTGAATTTGAACAGATCCTTATCGAAGAGAAAGCTTGACACTATAACACTAAAGCGCTGCTGCACCTCTCTCTTCAGCTAGAAGCAAAAATTAATAAAAAATGAAATCGCCCTGTTATACAGTAGCTATAGTTACGAGTAGGCCCTGTTCCACTATGTTTCCGCTGATAGGCCCCTGAGCAAGGCCCTTAACCTTGTCTGCTCCAGGGGTGACATATAAATGGCTGACCCTGTGCTCTGACCCCGCCTACTAACAAAGCTGGGATATGAGAAGAATAAAGTATTTCACTGTGCAGTAATGTATATGTGATAAATATTTTTGGATAAAATTTTCTTTTGACTGGTTCAAATGCAATTTACAGAAAAATGTACAGTAGGTTTGACGACCTGACTGCTTGTGCAGTTGTTATATTGGCTAAGAATTTTTTTAATGACCACCAGATGGAGCATAAACAGTACTCTGAAATATTTTCTGACCTTCTACCAAATAAATAATCAGAAACCAGTTCGGGTGAGCTCTTTACATTTAATTTCTGGCCTTGATTCACCCAGGATGCTTAAAATGGGTAGCTCATATTCAATAAGGATATCGGTGGCCCCTATTTCTTTAATTATCAATGTAATTAATTTACTGCAAATTGGAATAGGGAGCAAGGATGACATTTCAAGCTTTTTTTTTTTTTTTTTTTTTTAGACCGTGGCTGCTCGTTCCTCTCCTCCATTCTTGCACACCCTTGACCTTTTCTTAGCTTCTCTCTATTGATTCATTTTGCCCATCTATATGGTGTCTCTTCTCATTAGGCTCAATATCCAGACTGTCTTTATGCATTGCAAATCCACAGACTAAGTAAGGAAACAGGAATGCTCTTTCGTTCTTCATCACCAACCCCCCCCCCCCATCCCCCCCCCCCCCCCCCACCCCATCACCACCTCAGATCACTACATGTGAATAATGTGTGAGAATAAAACCTCTTTAATACCAAACCAAATGGTTAGCTATTTGCAGAAGGTTTGATAGACATGTTACGTAAGATTATAGGCTTGCTGCTAGGAAGCATTGCGCTTAACTTGCTTCTTTCTTGAGTTTCTTCCTAGGCTGTTTTACATTTGGTTCTTGAAAAAATACATGAAAGGAAGGAACCAGAGTGGGAGATTGGTGTTATCAATGCACCTTTCTATAGACACGCATGCTGTTATCTATGTATGGTAAAGCAGCATGCCACCAAATGTTTTATTCTTCATATCATGGCATAACAATCCCAATGTTACAAAGCAGTCACGCAGGAGCAGAGGTGGAGTAGTTTGATTAGAAAATACTTTTTCCTTTTACTCCACTACATCCTAAAGCAAATATCTATACTTTTACTTCACCTCATTTCTGCATATCAATGCATTACATTGTTATACATAGTGATGTGTAAGATTTTGAAGCAGGACTTTTGCCACCTGCTGACAATTACATGCCTTAATAACATTACAGGGATTTGAAATGAAAAGCTGAGACGGTCGCAGACAGACGAAAGTGTTCACAGCTGGGTGTCTCCACTTTTATTAGTGGTATTTTATCCTACCACTGCAGGGGAGACGCCTTCAAAACTGTG
Source organism: Clarias fuscus (assembly GCA_030347435.1). NCBI lineage: Eukaryota > Metazoa > Chordata > Actinopteri > Siluriformes > Clariidae > Clarias > Clarias fuscus. The sequence goes on from CM059212.1 coordinate 25,797,811, forward strand.
AAGCTTACATCTCTTTAATATGTGATATGATTGAGGCAAGATGCGAGCCTACGGAATCTGTGTGAACGTTATTAAGGGCAAACGGGGAGCCTGTAGTCAGCGTAGCCAGAGGTCCAGGCAGGGGTCAGAACACTAAGTAGTCATAGGCATATTCATAATATGAACTAAACAGGCCAGGGTTTAAATGAGAGAACCCAGAAAACAAGGCTCAGGATTGTATAAGAAGACATCGTAAAACATACAAACACTACTTGTGTAAAAAAAAGTGTTCTGCAAACATTCAGTTTGAGGACACCCTTATCCAGAGGGACTTACATTTTTATTGCATTATACAGTACATCTGAGCAGCTGTGGGTTAAAGGCCTTGCTCACTGGCACAACAGTGGGAACATGGTGGTGTTGGGGTTTGAACCTGGGACATTCCAATCAGCACTCCAATACCTTAACTACTGAGCTAATTGCTGTAGAGCAAGGACAGCTTAAACAAATGTTTCTACATTCCCAAAAAATACTATAAAAAGCAGTAAAAGTCAATAATTGGGCTGACAAGCCTACTCACTCATTCATCGTCTATATCGCTTAATCCTGTATACAGGGTCGTGGGGGTACCAATCCAACGTAGACCACACACACATACTCATTCACAGACTACAGGCAATTTGGGAACACTAAACAGCCGAATCTGCAGGTCTTAGGACTGTGGGGGGAAACCGGAGTACCCGGAGGAAACCCATCAAGCACGGGGAGAACATGCAAACTCCCTGCACACAGCTTTTTACATTTCATTCATGGCAGCAACAGGAATCAAACCCAGACCCTAGAGGTGCAAGGTGACAGTGCAAACCACTAAGCTACGGTAGTGCCTGGGGTGACGAGACTTAAAATATAGTTTCAGGTACAATTTCTGAAGTTTTCTAAGGAAATTAGCTGATTAGTTTTGCTGACCATCCTGCAGAACCAGACACAGTCCTTCTGAGAACTTTGTCGTACCAGCTTATTTTCTCATGAATGCAAAGCCAGAAGCTTTCTTTCTTTCTTTCTGGCTTACAGATTTTTTTTTTATTGTAAGAGTAATTTCTTTTACTGGAAAACTAATGTTTGGAAAGCAGAAATGTTTTTTTTTTGTACTGAATTAATAAGAAGTTGCTGAAATAAAAATGTATAACAAAAATCGTGCACTAAGACTTTCGCACAGTACTGTAAGATGCTGTGTTAGTAGTTACTGTACTAATAAAAACATAACATTCAAAAAACTTCACATTAATTAAAATGAAGAATTACTGTTTATCCATGATACAGTATAAATGGTTTTAGTGGAACTACTCTATATACAGGAGCTCTACATCCATTTTAACCCTCTTCTGTCCAACCTTTTGAGAGTAATTTAAAAAATAGCTCTCAGCTGAACTCATCTTCTCCCACTTGCATTGTCTTGACCTTCTCTGATTTAAAAAAAAAAAAAGAAGAAGAAGAAGAAGAAAAAGAGAGGCCCATTAAAAGTGCAAGTATCAGCGATGCTTAATTTGCAATTTGCCTGGTGGCATGAAATTAGTTGGGTCAAGAAACACCATATCAGGATAGCTCAGCCCATGGGGGGGTTATATGAAGCTTAATTATACACATGAGGCAGCAAATATGCTCCTGTTTGTGCTGGTAGACTAACACACTTAGCCCTGACATCCTTATATTACTGTGAGTTTACGAATTCCGCAACATGTCGAATTGCAACTGCTGAGGTGTGATAAGACATCCTGAACGTTATAGACTCTTGGCATGAATCATGAATAATGCAAAGCATTTTTTTTTTAATGCACCAGCAAGATCCAGACGTGCTTCTGAGTGACAGTTCATACAGTTTGTGTTTGTTCAAGTTAAAGGCATGAACGCCACGTGGGCGTATGCCGCCCCTTTTGGCCCATAGGAGAGCCTTCAGGAGCTATATGGAGAGCTGTAGTGTTTACCATTAGCTCTGAATAGTCACGCAGACAGGTGGTCCCTGTGGAGAGGCTGTCAGACCGGCGGAGATGAGAGCGGAGCGCGCCGCCTACGCAGCTGAGCCGCTCTCTAGACATCCGGTACAGCTAATCTACCCCATCTACCTGCACTGAGGACACCTCTCTGGCCTGCTCCCATTATATTTTTAGCATTTGTTCCATGAATCACTGCCTGTTTATCTTCCTCAGGTAAGGGTTCAATCAAAGCTGGCAGCATGAGTGTAACCCGATCACTCTGTATATCAACATATCATGGAAGACCTGTTGGTGTGTGGCTGTAGGAGGCATTTAACTCTTGTTAAGTGTGGTTTTTATTTCCATGTGGCCCAGACACAGAGTTGGTTGGCTGATCATTTTTATACATACTGTATAAGTATGTACAGTAAATACAGTTAATGTGTGTGCCAACGAAGTTACGTCTGAAGTTTATGCAACATGCTTCCTTAAAAATTTCAAGTTTCTAACTTTAGCCATTCATTCGTAAATGGCCGGTTTTCAGTGTTGCAATATCTGAACAATTTTGTATTTTGGAATAACACACTTTTCCAGGTTTATGTCTTTTCATGTGAAATCTAAATTGGACAATGCAGATCATTGCATTCAAAAAAGTTACGGACACTACATAAAAGGGCATGAATTTGTATTTAGCAAATGTGTTTCTTTTCCCATCCATCTTGGAACCTCTTTAGCCCAACTAGGTAACCATGAAGACTAATGGTAACCATTATATTTATTCACATTTGTACGACCAAGGGTGGAACCTCCAGTCAACACTCACACACTACGGGCAATTTGGGCGATCAACTAGCCTAATTTGCATGTCTTTGGACTGTGGGAGGAAACTGGAGAACCTGGAGAAAACCCACCAAGCACTGGGAGAGCATGCAAACTCCATACACACAGACCTGAGACGGGAATCAACCGCGGGACCTGAAGATGCAAGGCGATAGTGCTAACCTACTAAGCCACTGTGTGTTTCTTTTTATGTGATACAAATATTAATGTGTATGCATATTTGCAAAAAAAACACACACAAAAAAAACACAAAGCATGGATCAGGAGATAAGAAGCATAGTATAATATATTATCATATTAAAATAACTTTTTTTTTACCTAGGAGAGACACTTTTTACCACCATGGCCATGTTTTGGCCGATAGCATTCGGGAATCTACAGTTAAGCATCAATCGAATTCTTAAAGAAACCAAGCATTATTGCATTTTATCATGACTTATTGGTAGTTCAGTGTAACATGAATCTGTAATCTTTCCTGTCAACAAGACATGTTTATGACATACAGTATTTACGTCTTGTGATAAAGCCTTCCTAACACGTTCCCACTCTCATATTCTTTCATTTTCAATATGTTAAATATCCAAGGTCTTTACATTACCCCCGAGTCTCTCTGTCTGAATAAACGGTGCAAGATGGCAGCCTCTTTCATGCTCATTGTCGCCCTAATCATGAGTCATCCTGCTGGAAGCAGCTGCCATCCATCCTCTTCTTTCATCTGCCATTGACAGACTGTGAAGTGCAGCAATTAGAGGCATTAATTCCAAATTATACCTAAAAGCTCCTAAAAACAGTTCACGTTGTTCACGTAATTATTCCGAAACCTTTTTCACGTGCTCCCTGACTTGGAGCACTATTAATCTCTTGACTTAATTAATACAAGCAAATATGAATGTGTTATTCCAAAAAAACACATTGTTTTTTTATGTAAATAAATGTACTGTACTGTAAATTGGGTGTGCACTTTATTGTGCACATAATTGTGAAATACCTTGTGGATTGGTACTGGAATGCTGCAGGGTGCGACAAAGATGAGCTCTGCACACTTTAATTGAGAAGACTTATTACAAACTCCAGTGATATAGCTGAGGATGAGGAAGAGTTAGTGCCACGATTCTTATATCATGCTCACAGATTATTTCAACTTGCCTTCTGTTGGCAAAATAAAAAATAAAAATAGGAAAGAAAGACAAAAACACACTTTTGGTATAGATGGATTTGATTCATTGTTTATCTTCTGTAACTAGCTATAGATATTTCATGTATTAAACGGATACAGAAATACCTCCCTGCATTACGCTCCTACCTTGCACAGATTTACTTTCAGACATTCAAATCCTCTGCCATGAGCTCAGGTACAGCAGCCTAAGGGTATGTTGTAATGACGGCTGTACTTGGCTCCAAGCACAAGTGGGATCTCGTAGAAGCTTTACACACATCCACATTCGTGTGTCCCGAATGATGGCATTGGAATACTATGGAAATAATACGATCATGCCAAACGCAATTATACATTGTACTAATGGAGTCTAAATACCGGAGGCATTAAACCATCATACAAATCAAGATCTTTACTCCGAGTTAAACTAAGGCCTAAATAAGCCGATCGTGCAGTCAAAACATCAGGCATCAGTGGCGCATCAACTCTCCAGGTCACATCAGCCAAAAAAACTCTGTTGATCTGCTGGTTTTATTGTCGGCGACACTGGGCTGTAAACATGCATAGACAGTAGCCAGGTAATTATGTACGCTTTCGGCTCGGATGAAGCAGCAGGGTCAGCAGGGTCAGCGCTCGTCTCAGCTCCTAGCCAAGCAGGAAATTGCCTGAGCGGAGACTCTGTAAGTGCTCCGAGACCCAATTCTTCTGTTCAGCAAACTGTCCCAATCGTGTCAATGTTCATGTCCATGATGAAGGTAGTGCTTTAAACCAATATTCTGTCCCACGGTTGATATCGTCATGTCATACACACGCCATGACATGCACTTTTCATGATGGCTCTTTATATTGTACATGATGATATTGCCGATGTACCGTATGTGTTATGGGAGAGATTATGAGCAGGTCATGTTTATGAGCAGAAACGGACTTCTTCTTAAAACATGAATAAGCTGGTGTTTAACGCTCAACACGGCAGCTGTACACAGCTACTGTATTACGCATATAAAAACCATTCCTAACAACTAACACAGGGAGATATTAGGCACTTTAGTTCCATTAGTTACACCGAAATGTGTTCGCTGCAAGGCAAATCAAAAGTTTATATTCAAGTGCTTGTTCAAATACATGACTGTTTCTATAGTAACAGCTGAAACAGGGTTTTGTACAGTAGGCACAAACTGGAAGTAAGAAATAAATAAAAGCACCAGAATGTATTTACATGAAAATATGCTGAAGGTTTTATTTGTAACTTTGTGGAAATGTCTTCAGCATATTGCATCGATCAACCATAACATTATGACTACCTGCCTCATATTGAGTACGTCCTCCTTTTGGTATCTGGTACCAAGCTGTCCTGCCATAAAGTCCTGTAAGTCAGTTGTGAGGAGGGGGGGGGGGGGGGGGGGGGGGGGGGGGGGGGGTCCGTGGTTCGGATTTGTTTTTCCAGCAAATCCCACCGAGGCCACAAAGTCAACACTCCAAACTTCTTCTTCTCGTTGTTGTGTTCCTCAAGCCATTAATTTTCAAGTGTGAAAGAATGAAAGAAGCCATTACCATCAGGGAACATCATTTTCAAAAAGAGGTGTACTTGGTCAGCAACAATGTTTAGGTGGGTCATTAACACCCGCAAGGTGTGCCACCAAGTACCGTTGATTGCAGGAACCAAGGGTTCCTAGGAAAACACTGCCCAATGCATCAAACAGCCTCCATCAGCTTGGCTTCTTCCAATGGCGCGTCCTGGTGCCATCTCTTCCCACATGATGCACGATTCATCAGACCAGGCCACCTTCTTCCATTGCTTCATGGTTCAGTTATAAGCACTTTTACCCATCGAGACAGGCCAGCATGGGCACCTTTACCAGTCTGCAGGTTCACAGCACCATACGCAACAAACTGCAGTGTGTGTTCTGCACACACACCTTTCTACCATAGCCAGCATTAACAGTTTTTGCAATTTGAGCTACAGTAGCTCTTCTATTGGTTCAGCCTTCACTCCCCACATCTATAAGCCTTGGCCGCGAGTGACCCTGTCACTGGTTTTCCTTCTTTAAATCTCTTTTGGTTCTGACCAGTGCAGACCGGAAACATCCCACAAGCGCTTGCAGTTTTGGCGTTGCTCTGAAAGCAGTCGTCTATCCATCACGATTTGGACCTTGTCAAAGTCGCTCCAATCCTTACGCTTGTCCTTTTTTTCACATCAATTTCAGGGACAAAATGTTGACTTGCTGCTAATACCTCCCACTTCCAGCTGTCATTGTAATGAGATAATGAGTGTTATCCACTTCGCTTGTCAGTGGCCATAATGTTACTGCTGATCGGTGTAAACTGTTGTGTGGATATTGCACAATAGAACTATTAAAAGATTAAAGATTACGCATAACCTTTTAATGTGAACTCAGATTTGAGTCAATTATACATCTATGGTGTAATCAAACAGCATACTGAGAATGGTCATACCAACAATCAAGAGGCAATTACCAACAAAAGGGTAAACAATAATTATTCCGCTTGTACATAAAATCAAGAGTCTAGACAAATCATGACATCGAATACCATTAAGTTTAGTTATTGCATGTCCGTGATATGGTAATATCAGTTTTGAAATACAAGATGTTATACTCCAACATGACACGTGCAAGCAAGTCAAACTTGTTTATTTCTCAAATTCATAGCAATCTTGGGAAAATCGCTCAAATTGTTTTTACAGGACGTGGTGCAGAGGATCAGGTCTTACAACATGTCTGATGAACACAGGAAGCAGCCGAAAGAAGCGCGATTGAGTTCATTATGCAACCGCTGGATTCTTTGGATTTTTTTTACTTACTGCCGCCTGCTGGACTGGAGCATGGAGCAGAATTTACAAAAGATTAGCACTTTATATGATATAGTATAAACAATTAACAACACAAGAAAGACTGCATTTCAATTTTTAATTAAATACTTTAAGCAGTCTTTAAGGCTTGTAAGAATTGTAGCATGAACAATTGAATCATAGCTAAAATCACTCAATGCCCGAACAGTCGAAATCTGAGTCTCAGTTGTAGTGGACGGAAAAGCCTTGTTGATGAGGGAGGACAGACGAAAACGTTAGAGAGGTTTACAGTAGCTCAGATAACCTCTTTTTCAACAATACACTGCAATTAGCTGATGGAATAATCACCGGAACGAGCAGGCATTGTGATCGTGTACATGATCAAAAGTTGCAATTCGCTTATTTCAATTGTAACGTATAATAAATAACAATCGACACACATCCAGATCCTAATCAAACACACACACGGCCCTGACACACATTTCCTCCTATATTGAGGGCACATGCTGGGAAAACACAAACAGCAACCCGGACTGCCATGTTTGCTCATGAGGTCAAAGATTCACAGATTCAGCATTCTTTATCACACTTATTTCACGGTACGAAAGGGATGAAAACCAGGTTGTGAGTAAGCAGGCAGGATGGAGCTGTCGATCATCCCTGCAATAAATTACAATGCAAGGAAATTCGGTATTTTGATAAAGGCTTATCTGGGTATTAGCTGAGAGCTCCAGGAGGCTCAGAGCACATGGTAACCTATCACAGATAAGCCTCCAGGATGACAGGGTATAAAAAATAAAGCACGACACGAGCCAGAATGGAATGAGATGAACACTGAAACGAAAATGACTTGCACATTAAACGGCTCTATCTGTAATCTGTCTTCCCCACATGACATCTTTTTTTTGTTGCAAACACTGCTGCGTACGCAAATACTACAGCATAAAAAAATTAAAATAAATAAATGAACACTTAATAAACTGGAAATAGTTGCCAAGTAGTTAAATAGTGAACTCCAACTGTACAACGTGAGTTACTGCTGAGTAAAGAGAGCTCATTAGTTGAGTGGTTTGAGGTCAAAGTTCACAAAGGGTATTTTTATCTTTTAAGTTATTAGCGCCTGGTCACTAGAATGGATTCAATCCAAGACTCAATTCCTCAATAATAAGAATTTTACATGGTAACAATACATTTATTAAATATGTGTCCTGAAAGTGGAAAGATCTGGAATTAAAAAGCTCTATGGCGCTAATACACTAACAACAGATTATATTAATTGATGTGCGAATGGAATTTAACTGCACACTCATAAGCATATAAAAAAAAAAAAAAAGAAAAAGAAAAAGTTGAATCTTTGAATAAACTAAAATGTTTACGTGTTCGTGTACCGTGAAATGCGTGCAATAAAGTTAATGCATTTATGAAGTCGATTTCAATGACACACTCATAAGCACGTATTTAAAAAAAATGCACATCGCCATCTGTTGAATTTTGAGATGAACTAATGATTTATTTCAAGGTTGATTTATTTAGGATATAAGGGCGTTTTCCACTGAAATTTCAAAGTAGCGCATCTTCTCTTCCCGTGGCCGGATTGTAAAGAGATAAAGCCTAAATGTTACCTCAAGCTCGGCCAAATACACCTGTGAAACCGACAATACAATTCGTTCAGTAGGTTTTACATGATGCGTGCACAAACAAACAGAAAAACAAACATTCCAAAAAAACATCTTGATGTGTTCGGTTACTTACTTACTTACCAATGTCTTTTTATTTTCTATTCAATTATTATTAAACACATTTAAATAATTCGAAAGATGACTAATTACTTACTACCAGCTAATTAATAAGGAACATATATGAATGTTTTTATGTCCAAAACTAATCAATAAATAAATTACATAAAATAAATAAATAAATACATAGTTACCCCTCGTACACAACATTATTTAAATGTGTAAATTATATTGTCCATTTACTGAAGAAACCTCCAAAGATCGCTCTATTCCTATATTTGTACTAAATCCATTCACTTCACGTGACCATCCAAACAGGCTAATGTGTAGAAGAACTCAATAGCAAACTTAAGGAACTGAATAAAGAAAAGAAAACCCCATAAACCCATAGACAAATCTCCTACATTCAGATTTATAGCTTCTGTATTTTACCATTTCTCAGCCCTGAAATCAGTTTCACCCCCGGGGGCAACAAAGCTGCTCAGCTCAACCACATATAGTCAATTTCTATTTCCGCATAGTTGCATCACAACGTACAGAAAGGGATTATGGGTAAGCGCAGTTGACCGAGGCTCGCGCTGACAGCAAGGTGTACACCCCGACAACATGATGTGTAAATGTGTGTTTCTGTGCCTCAGGGAAACACTAACTGGACTCACTATGTAGGGTTTCTTGTGCTACTCCATTTGAAAGTCACCCATAAGCAAACTAAGAAAGGCATAATTAAGCAAATAGTTAAGAGCCTTACACTGGATAATTACACCACTGATTAATATAGTTCAGCTGGCATCAAGTTATTTAACCCAAACTGATGCAGCAAGTAGCTTCTCATTTCTTAAACAACTCTTAAATATCCTGAGAGTTTCACGAGGGTCAAATTATTCCTCTGCATCAAGCAAAGAAAACAACTAAGGAGGTTGCTGCAACTATGAAAACTGGGTTAAGAACTGTATAATACAGTTAAATAACCCTGGAAGGATTGTGGTGCACCATCATCTTTAGGGAAGAAATGCAGTCGGAAAAATCGTTAATGATCGGAGATCACTTAAATGTTTGGTGAAAAAAAAAAAAAAAAAAAAACATCAACAACAGTAGAACTCATGGTTATGTTTAATAGTCAAAGTAAGAGCATTTCCACACGCACAATGTGAACAGAAACCAGAAATCAGCTGTGTAGGCTTTTCTTATCGGAGAGGCTAGTTGGAAAAAAAGGCTTCGGTTTGCTAAGGAGCCTAAAGAATGGACTGTGGGGAATTGGAAAAAGTCACATTGTCTGATGAGTCCAGATTTACCCTGGTACGGAGGGATGGGCGCATCAGAGTCAGAAGAGAGGAGGATGAAGTGATGCACCCATCATGCCGAGCGCCTACCGTACAAGCCTGTGGGATCTTTTGGTCAGGTCTAGGCTCAGCAACGTTATGTGCACAAAAAATGAGGTCAGCTGATGACATGAATATATTGAACGACCAGATTTTACCATCAATTGATTTTTTTTCCCCTGATGGCAAGGGCATATTTCAAGATGGCTCAAAAAACCGAGCTCTTGCCAAAGAAAGATTGAAATTTCATTTTCGAGATATGGATTTTATAATACAGATTTGAAAACGCAGATGAACAAGATTATGTACAAATATAATGATGCAGGATACCCCAAGTCATAACTCAGTCATTTTCGACTGTGCATTCAACACTGAGTACTCATATTTTTTTAGCAACATGCCAGGCAGCGAACTCAGGTGTGATGTACAGTATATTTCATTTCTCATAACGTGAACTGTGAAGTCTGTGTATTAGCTTTAACAAATGAACTTTTCCATATGCTGATTATCTAAAAAATAATCTTTGTAATAATCTATTTAAGAAGAATAGCACAAGCTTACTTCTAACAAAACATTAAATGCACCTGAGGTCACAAAATACGTGGCCCCCATTTACTCTCTTGAGGAAGAAGGGTTCACTTTATCATGCAAAAATAATACCAGTACCGTGACCAGATGTAAACAATGGAATTGATGTTTTTAAAATATTTTAAACAGATTACATTAAATTGTTAAATAAAACAGTAGATGGTGCTGTTAATATTTTTTCTAAAGTCCACTCAAAAAAAAAAAAAAAAAAAAAAACTAAAACAAGTTATTTTATGATTTCATTACCTAAGAAAAAGAAATCATAATCGACAATTGATAAAAAGTTGAAAAACAGATAACTTTAAATATACACTGCTGAGCAAAACAACAAAAAAGGTCATTACTACAGAAGGGTCAAATTATTAGCCTACATCCAGTAACGAAGATAATTAAGGAGATTTTAAGTTACTGGAATTGGGTTATGAATTTTTTTTTGGGGGGGATGGAGGAATTCCCCCAAATTCCATTTGAACCATGTGACGTTAGCCGACCGCCTCTTTTCGAACTGCTCGCTCACGCACCGCTGGAGGCGGCATAACACACTCGGAGAACAGCGCTATCCGCTCCTTCTGCTGAGCTCACAGGCCGTGATTAATGTGAGATTAATGTGAGAGCACTAAGTACCTCTCATCCCTTCCCTCTGAGAGAGCTCGGCCAATCAGCTCTCTCCAGACCTCTGGCTGCGAGAGGTTACAACATCACCCGGGAATCAAACTCGCGATCTCCAGATGATAGGGCGAGCACATTACCACTGCACCACTCGGAGGCAATTATTAATTTAAATAATTTAAATAACAATAAAAAAAAAACATAAATGGAGATGAATTAAACGCTTAGATACTGTAGGATACATGTGAAAAAACTGACAGTTGAAATCAGGGCTATGTTTTATAGTAAAAACTCAGTGCATTCTCTAAACAGCTCAGCAGTGTGGCCATAAAACATACACTTGTTAGTGAAACTCATCAGGAGAAAAAACCCTTTAAATGGCTTGGGAGCACAAGATTGGACTTTAGGGCAATGGGGAAAGGTCATGTGACCTGATGAGTCCAGATTGAGTCTATTCCAGGGTGATGGGCGTGTCAGGGTGAGAAGGGAAGCCCATGAAGCGATGCTCCCGTCATGCACAGTATCCACTGTACAAGCCTCTGGAGGCAGTGTTAGGATCTGGGGTTGCTTCAGTTGCTCAGGTCTAGACTCAACAACGTTATCTTTTCCCTTCCCTGATGGAAAAGGAATATTGCAGGACTCAATTTGTTAAAGTGTCGTCCTGGGAGCGTGAGGAATCATTTTCACACATGCATTTGCCGCTGTGGAGTGTCATTCTTTTTTCTTCTTCTTTCTTTTCTTTTAGCCGGGCAGTGTATACAGTACACGGTATAAAAAGCCAGTTAACTTGAATTAGCAAGCATGTGCTGTTGCAAAGTGTGGACTCACTCCTGGCAGTGATGCACTTTTCTTAATGTCGAGGTCATCAAGGTGAACATTAAAACACATTCACAAGCTTATAAACAACTGTCGAGCTATCCATGCTGCGTAAATTGAACTGCGTAGTGCTACCTATTTTTATTTAAATATATTACCTCTTACTGTAGGTTTTAATAAATAAAGCTTGCAGCATGTACAAGTTTTTATTAGGGACATAAGGCAGACATATACAGTGTTTCCGGGTAGATAATGTCGCCATAAATAGTCCTTAGGTACAGTGTATAGGACTATCAACTTTAGTTTAATTCTTCTTTACAACAAATAAAGGAAAAAAATAAAATCCACCCTGAACGACTTGCATATTAATCTTTATAATTAACATGCGATCTTAAAGCACTTCATATAACATCATCGAATTCTGGACCATACTGATGTCTCCACTTTGTCTAAATTGGATTTCTCATGAATATCACACCAGTGGGAAATGATGAAGCTTTTACATTTTTTTTTCTTTTTAGGAGCTAACAACAAAACCTGACTGTTATCCCAAATGTTTAAGATTGGTTAAAATATTTCTCCTATTAAGCCCCATCGTAACTGCGCTAGCAACGCCTATCTGTGACGCCTGCACAGCACGTCATATTGTAGCATCTCACAGGATTAATGCAGATACAACACCGACAAACAAATCACGAAAATCTTTTCATATAAACATATGCAATGTGCTTCAGGATGGAGATTACCTTTGACTTCGAGATTCTTGCGCGCGATGCGTCGAGATACAAAAAACACAGAAACATGAGTCAAGTCTTATTAAGCCTTGTCAGAGTTTTCATTGCAATTCACCTCACAGGCAGCAGCAGAAGCATCCAAAATTACACACGGCTCTTTTAAATCATTCGCCTTTTTTTTTGCCACGACTCGAAACTCTAGCTCGAGTTAAGTTTCACAGCTGGCGAAGTTGTGGATCACAACACAGAACAGAGCCGCGGCTCTGAAGGGAATGCTACTAAATCAAGTCGCGGGCTTGTACTAAAGTGCTAAAGCTGTCAGACGGAGTGAACAGAAACAAATAAAATCTCCTGGGCTTTAGAGCCATCAAATAAAATATAACTCTTCAAAACAAACGGCTCACTATTCTATGCCGTTTTTTTTCTTCTTCTAAACGCATCCTGTAGCTCATAAACGTAAAACTCGGAAATGCATCGTAGGTCCCCTGCGTAAGCGCTTGTCACGGTAACGAGACGAAATGCAAAACCTCACGTGCGTCAGTATACAAGAAGATACGAAAAACGGCTAAGTAATACTTCATTTCGCATCCGTTTTCACAGCATGTGATCTAATGCAAGTGCGGTAAATATACCCAACATGTGGACGAATAACCTACTCATATTAGAGTTTCATCTCTAATAGTGAGTTTGTGGATGGAGACAAATTATTGAATAACCTTTATGTCTAACGTAATTAACCATGTCGTCCCTTCACCACCACGGATCGCGCTACTCACCACCGTTAAAAATGCTTGTTAGTGTATGTACACCTAAAGGCCAACGCGAGACCGTTAACTGACACCGAAGATGATTAGTTCTGCTCTGAAGCTCCAATTTGCTTTCTGATCCAAACGCAGAGCTCTGGAGGATTCTCGAGCGTAATGAAAGGTTCCGCCTCTACAGCTCCGGCACAGGTCATGATGCAGACGTCCAGATAGGGAGAGGATGAGCCTCTGTGTTGAAAACGTACTTATCCAAACTGATCAGTTCTGGATCGTCGGAGAACAGCAGGAAAAGGTACTTCAGAGTCTCTCCAAGGAAGAAGCTTTCCATCTTGTCCTTGGGGCCAGGATTATCTGGGTCGCGTACGTTCCCTATAGACGTGTAGCCTCCGCTGGGGACCTGGGGACACGAGGAGAACTGAACGTCAAATATTAAGTAACGCAATTCATTTAAATTAAGCAATCTGATAAGCAGACTACTAATGCATGCCGGTGTAAGTTACTAGTGAACATTTGTTGAAACTCTAATAGTACATTAAAGCTCTATAAATATATAAATACTCCCTTAATACAGGAAGTCCCTTACTTACAAACGAGTTCTGTTTCGAAGCACGTTCGTAAGTCGGATTTGTTCCCAAGCCTGCAAAATAAGTCTTATACGCCTTTGACACAAATGTACAATGTAAAGCATTAAAAATCCACTTGACTATACTGTCATCGTGTGGCCAAACTGTGAGCAGACATAAGGAATACTTAATCTCACACGTCAAACGTAACAATGTTGTCTCTGCGCCTTTAAATCGCGAGGGGATTCCAAGACTCCATTTTGTCTCAGAGCTGTTTTCCACTGTATTGGACTGTGAACTCTGTTTTGTTAAGGATTTTCTGAAATTAGGATTATTCTTAATCTGGACAGCTTTACAGGACAGACATTTTACAACACAATATTTCCGGACTGATCCATTAAAAGCGGTGCGGCCAACTGCCACATGCACACGCACTCACACCATACCAGATTTTGGACATTTTATACATTCATTACACATTGAAAATATTGTATATAATTGTAAATATTTGTATCTGGTGCACTGCAGTGTCTATTTTTTGTACAATACACATGAGCTACTTCCACGATTTGTTCGCATCTATGAATGTTCATAACTCGAAATGTTCGTATGTAGGGGACTACATGTACATTATGTTTCCCTCTCCATTATAATACTGTGTACAGTTCTTTTACTACTAATACTGACCTATGAATAATAAATGTAACACATTATAAACATTTAAATGGCATTAATGTAACATAATAAAGAATAATTGTTACAATATGATCGTCATTAAATATATTGTAGCACATTATTACAACTTTAGTAGACATTAATAGAATGTTTACACAGAATTGCACAAACTTTAGAACCAAGATATTTTGCTCTTTTTTTTTAATTATTATTATTAGGTCACACGTTAGATTAGTGGTTAGTACTATCGTCACGTGTATTTTTAGAGTTGGGGTTCAGATCAATCCTCCAATCAGTGTACGTTCTTCCTGTGCTTTGTGGGTTTCCTTCAGGTACTCCGGTTTCCAAAGACAACTGGAGTTTCCAAATTGCCTGTATTGATTGGGTATGTATGTGTGTGTGCCCTGCCTTGTGCCCTCAGACAGACTCCAGGCACCCTGTGACGCTACACAGGATTACCGGTATAGACAACAGATGGATAGATTTTTATCATTCCAAACACCAGCCTCTGTTTTTTTTTTTTCTTGAACAATGAAGCAATTAAACAGTCAAGTTACAGAGAACCAGAAAAGTGCATGATCTTCTGTCTTTCCTTTATATATTAAGTAGAATTCTGTTTGACGTTCACCACCTCTTTAGGATAAATCATCCCAGCCTGTCTATCAGTACCAGTGTACCTAAGGGATAAATATATTTTCTACGATCCTTTACTTCTGATCCGTCTGGAATAATGGATCAATTTTTCAAAAACGGTACAAACTTTGAAGGCCTCTTATGTAGTTAAGATGAGTGTGGGGAAACAACTTGCCATGCAAGACACAAATATAAATAAATAAATACAATAAATGAATATCTGGTTGGAACCTATTCTTACCCAGTCACCATCTCCAGCGACGTAAACAGGAAAACATGATGTCCATTGATAATCATAACAATACCAATAATTACAAAACAGCTATGCACTGAATCCAGTTTCATTTCTACACTTCTGAAGCAATAGATATTGTCAAAAGGCAGCTCTACAGAAGTGTAGATGAGACTGTGGCAAAGAAAAGTTCCCTCCGATGGAAAAATGAAAACATCACACGTCTAGGAGTAAAAGAGTAAGGCAAACAGAACTAGGAGTAGTGAATGGATGTTCCTTATGAGTTTACAGTAATTTGAATAAGGGTGTGTTCACACTGTAGGAGGAAACCGGTTCTCTTGGTTCAGACCGAAGTATAAAAGCATGCATTAGTTTTGGTCCGCTTGTATAAAGTCATGGATTGCTTACCGTTCACACTGGCATTTTCAACATCGGATCAAAAGACACAGCAGAAGGCATGTGTCTTTTAGTTATGCTGTCATAGTCAGTCCTGCTGAAGTCCCTGCTTGCACTCTACACTAAATATACTGTACATTCACCTACTGTACATTTAATATACTGTACATTATTTGACTGTGACCATACCTACTGTAACTGTTATCTCTCTTCTCTCTCTCTCTGTCAAGCTATACATTCCTGAGCTGCCACTGATCCAAACCCCCTCTGCCCTCTGGACCTGTCTGACTCGTTCTGGTGCACCGCTTCTGGGTGGAGATCTTGTCACATGGATGCCCCCTGTGTCTCTATGGGATGCATCTAGTGTCTGGGGACGGTTTCACTCTACCATGAAGACGGTTCTGGCCTCGGCTAATGTTGAGGACTTGGCTGCAGTCGCTTGATAGTTCAGGACCAGAATTTCCTACCTGAGAAAAGTCTACCTGAACCTCCGATAACTAACTGGACTCCATATTAACATCAATTAACACCAACTGTTATACTGAACTGCCTGCCACCTAACACACAGTATGAATGCAGATCAATTCCTGCTTTCTGTTTCACCCAAATGAGGATGGGTTCCCTGTTGAGTCCGGTTACTCTCATGGTTTCTTCCTACTGCCATCTCAGGGAGTTTTTCCTTGCCACTGTCATCCTTGGCTTGCTCATCAGGGACAATCTTATCATTTTTGATTCATACACATTGACATTTCATACAAACTCTGATAATTATTTTAATTGTGTAAAGCTGCTTTGCGACAATGACAATTGTTAAAAGCGCTATACAAATAAAATTTAATTGAATTGAATTGAATTGTATTATATACTACAAGTCCACAGTTTGGAGACACTTTCTAATTCCATGATCTTTCCAGACTTTTTTTCCTACACTGTATAACAATGCTGATGGCGTCCAAAATATGCAAAAATCTTCTTTGAACAGTTGATATTGAGATGTGTCTGCTACTTGTGCTCTGTAAAGCCTTGAGGTGCTGTTAATTAGGAACTCTAAATGAACTTCTCCTCTGCAGAAGAGGTAGGTTTTGGTTTTGCTTTCCTGGGATGGTCTTCATGAAAGCCAGTTCAATACAGTATTGTAAGAAACTAATCCCAAGACAAGTATGGATCCAGATGTCGAATAAATCGGATGGCACCGTGCCGAATGTTTTTATTTTGCGACTAACTTTTATCTAGACGGTCGCCAGTGGCAAACGTCTCCTCAAATAAATGAATAAACAAATAAGTAAATAAATTTAAAAAAACAAGCAGCGACCTTTGATCCTCTGATGGACTTTGTTCTCTCCTGCTTCTTTCTGCCTGGTATAAGAGCACAGGACCACATGTGACAGAAGGGCTGTGTCCAATAAAGAGAAATTTAATGAAAACGCTCAACTGTCCTAAATTCGTGAATGTTTCTCATAACGCACTTGTTTTTGAACGCAGCCCTGTTGTTATGTTACGCGTGCTCTTGTGCTCTGTCTGCAGTGAATGTCCTTGGATGCTCATTAAATTTAACATTTAATTTGGCAGCGTTAAGTTTATTAACGCCTTTAGGCATTTCCTTTTTTAACTTTCGAAACTCCTTACTTCATTGCTGTACATCGAGTCAACCAGCGAAAGCTCTCAGATCATGAAAGCAAACTCGCTTCGCTTGCATATCCTTGGTCCGTGGTGCGTTCACATTTCGATCAAACCGTTAGATTGGAAGCAAACAAGTGTGAACACACTCTAAGAGGATCGGGTCAGGCACAGGGCGGTACCCAAACGGGCGTTGAGAAAATAATATCTGTAATGCAGATTATTAAATCATCTGCATGCATATTTTCTAAATCTATTTAGTGTCACAATGAATTCACAACTGTCTGGTTGTTCTGGAAACACTGGTAATTTTATTCATTTCATTTCTGTGCACGCGGACGTGTTCAACAAATGTCGAGTTCGGGGTAAATACAAGCTTATAAAACCTCCTACTGAATATTGGCAGGCATCTTATGTAACGAGCGGCAGACAAGATTTCCATTACAGACAGGATTCAGACTAATTCCATTCACTCAGGCGGTCTGAAAAAAAAATCTCTCTCAGGAAAGTGTCCTGCTCCATCAGAAACCCCTAAGGCAGTTACTTTTTGAGAAACCAGTGTCGCTACTTTAACAGGAAGGACATGACAGCAGCAAGGGTTGATGATTTAGAAGCTTGGAGTTTAAAACTCACCCTGGCATACTTGTTGAAGCTCTCTAGAATTTGCCAGCCCCAGTCTCTGTACTTCTTGTCATGGGAGAATCTATACAGGTAGAACAGACTCTCCACCGTCTCAGGTCTCAGCAGGTTGTGTCTATCTGCAGGCTACTCAGAGATACACAGAGTCTAAATGCATCGCATCATATACAGTATAATCGAAAAAAAAAATTTCACTTCACTCCATATATATATATATATATATATATATATATATATATATATATATATATATATATATATATATATATATATACACACACACACACACACACACACACACACATATATATATATACACGTGGACAAAACTGTTGGTATCCTTCGGTCAATGAAAGAAAAACTCACAATGGTCACAGAAATAACTTTAATCTGACAAAAGTAATAATAAATAAGAATTCTATGAATGTTAACCAATGAAAGTCAGACATTGCTTTTCAACCATGCTTCAACAGAATTATAAAAAAAAAAAATGAAAACTCAAAAACTGATGAAAAAAATGATGGTACCCCTAACTTAATAGTTTGTTGCACAACCTTTTGAGGCAATCACTGCAATCAAACGATTCCTGTAACTGTCAATGAGACTTCTGCACCTCTCTGCAGGTATTTTGGCCCACTCCTCATGAGCAATCTGCTCCAATTGTTTACGGTTTGAAGGGCGCCTTTTCCAGACAGCATGTTTCAGCTCCTTCCAAAGATGCTCAATAGGATTGAGGTCAGGGCTCATAGAAGGCCACTTTAGAATAGTCCAATGTTTTCCTCTTAGCCATTCTTGGGTGTTTTTAGCTGTGTTTTGGGTCATTGTCCTGTTGCAAGACCCATGACCTGCGACTGAGACCCAGCTTTCTGACACTGGCCAGCACATTTCTCTCTAGAATCCCTTGATAGTCTTGAGATTTCATTGTACCCTGCACAGATTCAAGACACCCTGTGCCAGATGCAGCAAAGCAGCCCCAGAACACAACAGAGCCTCCTCCATGTTTCACAGTAGGGACAGTGTTCTTTTCTTGATATGCTTCATTTTTCCGTCTGTGAACATAGAGCTGATGTGCCTTGGCAAAAAGTTCAATTTTTGTCTCATCTGTCCATAGGACATTCTCCAAGAAGCTTTGTGGCTTGTCAACATGTAGTTTGGCATATTCCAGTCTGTTTTTTTTATGATTTGTTTTCAACAATGGTGTCCTCCTTGGTCGTCTCCCATGTAGTCCACTTTGGCTCAAACAACGACGAATGGTGCGATCCGACACTGATGTTCCTTGAGCATGAAGTTCACCTTGGATCTCTTTAGAAGTCTTTCTGGGCTCTTTTGTTACCATTCGGATTATCCGTCTCTTTGATTTGTCATCAATTTTCCTCCTGCGGCCACGTCCAGGGAGGTTGGCTACAGTCCCATGGATCTTAAATTTCTGAATAATATGTGCAACTGTAGTCACAGGAACATCTAGCTGCTTGGAAATGGTCTTATAGCCTTTACCTTTAACATGCTTGTCTATAATTTTCTTTCGAATCTCCTGAGATAACTCTTTCCTTCGCTTCCTCTGGTCCATGTTGAGTGTGGTACATACCATGTCACCAAACCACACAGTGACTACCTGGAGCCCTATATATAGGCCCACTGACTGATTACAAGATTGTAGACACCTATGATGCTAATTAGTGGACACACCTTGAATTAACATGTCCCTTTGGTCACATTATTTTCAGTATTTTCTAGGGGTACCATCATTTTTGTCCAGGCCTGTTCCACGAGTTTATTTTTTTAAATAATTCTGTTGAAGCATGGTTGAAAAGCAATGTCTGACTTTCATTGGTTAACATTCATAGAATTTTTTTTAATTATTACTTTTGTCAAATTAAAGTTATTTATGTGACCATTGAGAGTTTTTCTTTCATTGACCGAAGGGTACCAACAATTTTGTCCACGTGTGTGTATATATATATATTTTTTTAAATAAAGCATTTACTTTGACGTCTATATCACGGCCGTTGAGGCTGTACAGGTTAAAATGGGCGATCTCGGGGCTCAGGCCGGTCTCCATCTGCGCATACATCTCATAGCATGTCTCCATCAGCTGCGCAGCCAGATCCATGTGGTCAGCTGGCAGGCCGTGGTGTGCTCCCAGAGCCAGAGTGCCTGGCAGGAAACACACCAAATGATCCTGGGAAAGAAGAAACAGAGGCGGTTCCGGCAGGTCACGCATACAGCAATCTCCATCTGTAATGTCAATGTTTGTCCTCGTAAAAACAATCCAATTCCACAGAACTCATTTAGAATCCAAATCTGTGGATTAAAATACGCACACAGATGCCTCAAACACCACAGGCCTACAGATTAACTCCGACTGCAGTACGTTATCCGGACAAAAAGCCTGGACGTGCCAGATTTCTGGTAATCTCTCACCATTTTGGGGTTGAGGCGTCCGTGAGACAGCTCTCCTACGAAGGTGTGCTTACTGGCTGTCTGCTTAAGTAGATTCTTCTTCACTCCATCGACAGCTTGAAGGTAGTCCTCCAGTAACCTAAACACACCCACACAGAAAAACTCGTATTACATATCATAATATTGGTGAATACAGTACTTATGCAACCAACAATGTCAGCTTTTAAACCCGAAAAACATGTTTGGGGTCTGCAAGTGTGTTCTTGTTCATGCTGCAACACTTCCAAAGGTGAAAGTGTTCACACAGGAGGCGAATACTTATGCAGTGCATGATACTGTATATTTACGCAATGCACTACAGTACTGTGTGAAAGTCTTGAGCCACCCCTCATTTATTCATATTTTGCATCCAAAGAGCCAGACTTTCTTGTATTTGTAATGTAGAACATTAAGGCCAGTTGAAAATTGGCAATCACAATGAGAAAATGGTATAGTTGTTTAAAATATAAACTAAAATAAATCACTATGATATATCATTTACAATAGTGCCGTCAGATGGGAATTTGAACACTATGGTGCATTAGTGAGGTAAAAAAAAAAAAAAGTTTATATATATATATATATATAGAGACCAGCAACAATAAATATAACATTATATTTAATAGAATATATGTCAAGTGGGACTTGGATCTTAGTGCGAAAAGGGATTGTCAGAGATATGGAAGTATTGCACTAATAATAATAATAATAATAATAATAATAACAACAACAACAACAACAACAATGCAGTCTTGGATGAATTGAAGTGTTCGGTGCATTAGCAGCAACTTGGAGAACGTGTTTCTGTTTTCAGCAGTTTTATATGGCCTGTCCCATTTGGTCACATTTATTTAATCAACATAATTTAATTTCATATTAAATTATGACAGATTAAATCTGCCTCCTACAGATAAAAAGTGTCACTGCATTACAACATCTGAAAAAAGAACGGTCTGAATGATCCAATCAGCAATATTTTTCGCCCACTTAAAGTAAAACAAGTCAAACATGATTTAAATCATAAGTCAAATATGACGTCTCCCAATAGCTAGCTACAACTGCTAAAATCAGAATCTTATGACATTTATGTTTGGGTTTTTTTTTCTCTCAACTTTTTCTGTAGTTTCAGCGATTCATCATCATTTACATAGAATTAGAAAAATGTAAAATGTAAAAATGACCCTTTCTAAGAAGAATTTGTGTTTGTGTGTGGGTTTCTTTGTCATCTCATACACTTTCAGGAAAGTTTAATTGGCTGTGAATACTTTTTACTGAATTGCTCCGGTGCAAGAAAGTAAGCAAT
This sequence comes from Clarias fuscus, assembly GCA_030347435.1. Classification (NCBI taxonomy): domain Eukaryota; kingdom Metazoa; phylum Chordata; class Actinopteri; order Siluriformes; family Clariidae; genus Clarias; species Clarias fuscus. The sequence continues at coordinate 25,819,631 of CM059212.1, forward strand.
AAATCAAACATCAAGGAAAGAAAATCAACAGTGAAGCAGTGGCATGCAGCTCTCCATGAAGCAGAGTTACTCTTTACAGCCAGTGGGATTATTCTAACGTCATTTCCTAAGTATTTTTATTTCTCTTACACAACTGCAACTTGACAACTATTAAAAATTGTTTATTAATTAAAGAATGACATCGTGGTTTACGAGTGTTTCGCAAACCGAGCAAAGATTTTTAATCGGAAACCGAGCAAGTATTAGTTTACGAGTGCCGAGTATCATGTATCACGCATGCAACTCTTATTTTGACACTGAGCGTCACTCTCTCACCTATCCCCGCCCCCCACGGCTTCGCGAACACACTGAAACTCTGCTCGTCTCTTATGCGTGCGTAATTTGACACCGACACACACACACACACAGACGCTCTTTTGCCTTTTCACCCCCTCCTCGGCTTCACAAACACACAGAAACTCTGCTCTGTCGCGATTCTTTTCAAGGGTAAGGTGCTGGTTCATTTTTTTTTTACTTTACAGCAGTGTAAAGTATGCGCTCACGCCAGGTCAGAGAGATTTCTTTTTTCCCTGTTAAAACTGTGTTTCCGTGTTTATGTGTTTGTCCGTTTGTTGTGAAACTTAAGTGATTCCGTTAGTATGCGCTTATGCCAGTCTCGCTTTTTTCCGTTAAAACGGTGTTTGCACTGTGTGGTGGGGAGAGGGAGGAGGAGTGTTACTGTGTAAAACGAGGCGAGGGCTAATTCCACACACACACACACACACACACACACACACACACACACACACACACACGCACACCAACGGAAACACTTATCTGTCAGGATTTATTTGTACTTTTTTTTTTAAAGGTAAAGTGCAGATTAATTTATTTTATTTTCATTTTATAGATTGTATGAATTATTTTTATGTATTTATTTTTGGGGGCTGTGGAACGAATAATTTGAGTTTTCATTATTTCTTATGGGAAAGATAGATAATGAGTTTGGTTTATGAGTGTTTTGGAACACGAGCCCACTTCCGAGAACGAATTATGCTCATAATCCAAGGTTCCACTGTACTGTACTTTCTCTCATCTATTGTTTTAGCATTAATTCATTAGCATTAATATTAATTGTCGATTTTTAATTCATGTAAAGTAGTGGTGGACAAAATTCAAACAGTGCCCTTAAATTTTTATTCAACAACTTTCAAGGAGACATTTTTCTGTTCTTTTCTCAGTACAATGAAATAAGTAGAATGTGCTAGGTGTGATACATCACACATTCTACTAGTGATGTTATTTTTTAAAAAGTTGCGTGGCGCTGAGACATAAAGAGGCTTTCAGCAGCAGCTCAGTGTAATGTATGCACCGGCAGGAGGCCAATCATGATCAGGTGGACAGCAACAAGGTGAGAGGCAAAGGGAAAACGGCAATACACCCTTATCAGAGCCTGCAAGCCAGCCAGACAGACGAACAGACAGACAGACAGACAGACAGCTAGACGTTCACTATTCCATAGAGCACATCAGTGCGGGGTAAGATAAGAGTGCAAAAAAGGGAATAAAGGGAAATATCCGACTGTTCCAGGTTATTCATTTAGGCCTAAGGAGCGAGGAAATGGTCTCGACACTTTACACCCTGCCTCTCGGTTATAAAGATTCAACAGTGGGTTGTAAAACAGAAAGATCCACTTTGAACAATGTAATAACAGTCTGTAGCCGGGTACCTGGCTTTCCTTGTGATTCATTACAACTGAAGTCATATCTCAAAATGGCGTAATGAAAAGTGCTGTTTTTCACTCTTATCCAGATCAAATTTAGACCGAAGCGGAGCGCAGTGATTAAAAATCCACTAAAGACCGCGCAAATAAATGCCGACACTCGACTCACGTGATGTCCGTTTTCCCGCCCTGTAGCCACTGTTTGAGCAGGTATTCATAGTAGCTGTCTGCACGGGCTCCGAGAGTAAACACTCCGCGGTGTGTGAACTTGCCACTGTTGGTGTTGATAAACATGGGCACCAGACCATCGCGCTTGCCATCCAGCCTGTGGACCAGCTTCGTCACCTCATCCACCGCGTTCTGACCGCAAACACACATTTTTTGGTGATTGAGGGCTTACAGAGTGTGTGTTAGTTGCAAATATCATTTAAGGACAAAAAAAAGAAAACTTTCTATAAAAATCTTTATTCAAGACTAATATCAGCATGAACACTAATCCAGCCAATTACCATTTAAGAAATAATACAACATTGTGCTGTGATAGTAAATGAATATATATTTTTTTTACTAAACAGAAATGAAAGGAGTACCTGATACTGTGGGTCCTGAGTGAGCCTGCTGAGCTCGCGAAACTCCAGTTGAATGCTGGTGACCTCGGCGACGGTGCTGTCGGTGGTCCAGCGTGGCGAGTGAGCGGTGCCTTTACCAATATTCACGTCAGAAAAGGGAATCTTGGATGGTGTCTTGAAAGCGGGCATTAATCTTGAACCTATATCTTTCTAAGGACAGAGAAAGATTGAGCGGTGTAAGCATGCAACACTCCAACAAAGCACTCAAGTCAAATTACCCTGAAAAGACCTTAAAAGCTTTGTTCTGATAAAATGCTGACTGTCCTTTCACTGTAGTTCTAGAAAAGCCGAGGGGGGGAAAAAAATGAAACAAAACACTGATGGTGTGTTTGAGCTACTGACGGCCTTGTTCAGGAACAGAGCGTCTCCTGTGAGGTGGTAAGTGCTCAGGAGGCCTCCGAGAATACGGATGGTGCTCTCGAACAAGTTCACGTCAATGTTCTTGGTGAATGATAACTCGGTCTCTACCCATCTCCTGGCTTCCTCGAACTCTGAGGTGAAAACATGGACAGTAAGAGATTATTAGGCGAGAAAGACGAGCTTGGTTTTCTCGACTGTCCCAAAGAGACTGCCGCTGTCTCACCTTCTTTCAAGCCGAGAATCCACATGGTGTCGAGCGCATCGATGAGGGTGAGCCCCAAACCGAACCACTCCCTGTATGTCTTTGAAACAGGTTTCAGCTCATCATGACCCCAAGCAAAAGCTTTATAGCCTTTCCATGCATGCCTGAACGCTTCTCTGACCGCCTCCATGCGATCCACTGGATTCACTGGGACTAAAGAAGGACATACAGTTATGTTTTTCATATATATATTTTTTTCAATTTATTTATTAAAAAAAAAAAAGTATTTAACATGTTATGGGCTACAATATTGGCATCTGATGTAACATGATAATATATATGTATACACATACACACAGATATAGATATACATACATATCTATATCTATCTATATCTCTCTCTCGATATATATATATATATATACACACACGCACACACACACACACACCACATCACATCACATCACATCACATCAAGTACGATCATGGATCATTGGTCCATGGTGTTGTATTTATGATATGGCACAAATACAACACCATGGACCAGAAATAACCCAAAACCAGAATGATGATTATATACTTTAGTACTAAAGAGTTAAAAACTATTGGCTTACACAGCTGGATAGATAATGAGTTTAATAAAAAGGATCTTTCTTCGAATTAAAACATGGTACTGTACATTTTCCTTCTTGGAGCTGTTTATTCTTCAGTATGACTATAAAGCAAAGGAACTGAAGTGTGGACCAAAACAAGTCTGCTTCTAGGCAGAATAAAATCAATACGCCCCCAAACAGACATAACATATGTCTGGGTCAATGGTTCAATAAAAATAAACATCTAAGACCACTTTCACACCTATTAGACTATTTGCTGATTCTGAATTGACCATTTTGATAGTTGTGCTGTCTGGTTTGGTTTCCTACATTTATCCCCCAGTATTGTCACCTACTGTACTGTAACGTGACCTTCTGAGACCTTCCTGCGATGCCAATTTAGTGCTGCAGAAAAAAACTTGTGTTCTAGATTTGAACTGATGAACGAAAAGAAAATGACACGCAATTCAGAAAGTGTTTTAACCTTGGTAGTGTAATTATGTCAATTTGTTTCATGCTGTTCTCTATGCTACAGTATCATGTGTTATGTAAATTCTGTGCAGACTTGACAAAGGTTTGTTTACTCCTTTCAGTCCTACATGGTCCCCAGGCAACCTTTCTCCTTTTTAGTTTAATTAGTTTTGTACAGTTTAATTCTAAAACAAAAACTAAATTAATTAAAATAATAAATTTTAAATGAAAATATTATAATCTCATTATATATGTTTTTTGGTGGCATATTTACATTTTCTTGAGTGTACCTCTCTTTATAAATATATGATAAAAAATTCATTGTATACAGTACAGTCCCAGACATTCGTAAGTCGGATTCGTTCGTAAGTCTGACAAAGTGAGTTTTGTGTTTTGATTTGGTTTGTGCACAGGTTTGTGCGACTTCGCCGTTAAATAACGAGAGGAATCCCGGTGACACAGCGGGGTCAGTTGACCTCGTTTACAGGGAAAACATCGGGAGGAGGACAACGCAACAGACACCATTTTGTCTCGTGTGAGGTTTTTGCAAAATTAGGATTGCAGTATTCACAATAGAGACAATTTTACAGGACAGACATTTTTTATAATCGTTAAAAGAATATGACTAAAATTGATGATGACTAAAATTTTATGTATTCATAAAATATAGGAGGAAAAAATAAAAAATAAAACAATGATATAAATACATTGAATAAAATGCTGTTCTTAAATAATTGTAATGATCATGTTTTTATTGTTACAGTGCAGCTGTAATACTTGTAATGCAGGTAGAAGGCTGAACTGTTCCTACCTATTTGTAAAGGGACGGCTTCCTCAACATCTGCGCCTCCTACCACCTCCTGCGGCTCAGCGTCCTGCACGGCTTCGATCATGGCCCCTCGCCAGCTGTGCACGCGGCGGCGAATAACGACCCAAGCCGATGAACATTTAGAGGAATAAAAGGGGAAGTAAATAAAATTCAGCAAAGTAAGTAAAATTAAGTAAATGTTTTAGAAGTCTGTGTTTGGGCTGCTCTTGGTCTGTTCTTAAGAGTTGAACAAATCAATTTAATCCAAGTCCATGAAAAAGAATTTATAACTTTACTTGATAGTGCCTCTTGTACGGTCGTCACATTATTCATTAGCGTAATGGCCTTTAATGCATTTTAAGGCTCCGTGAAAGTGACTGAGGTGAATGCAAAATGATTCCAACTGAGAAGTGCATCCTGAATAAGAGCCTCACAAATCACCCCAAAAGCAGGGCTATTTTAAATAGGCACAATGCTAATGGAAGAAAACTTGAACCACACTCTACTAATTCTGCACATTTACAGTGTCAGAATGTCTCGACAACACCTAAACACACATGTACATGTGTTGTATGTATGGCAGCTTCAAATATATGTAGTCTATAGTGAGCGTATTCAGACTGTACCTAATGACTGTTTGAATTTCTTCCTCCTGCTCTTCTCCTCTGACGGCTCCTTCTTGTCTGTCTTTCGCTTGCCAGTCTGACACATTTCCTTGTTTACGCAGACCTGGAGGACCGCGCTTGCTTGGAGGTTTCTTCTGTAGGAGTTAAAGCACACCAGAATCGAGACCATTTGATGAGCTTCATTATATTGAATCACAAAAATCCAAATGGTTTAAAGAGAAGCTTTGATAGAATAAGTTTCTCTGAACATGGTTCTCGCTAGTTGTCATGTGAATACTCCCGAAAACACTGACCAGAGCTTGGGGTTTGGGAAGGACAAAGGCCATCGGTTTCTGTGGTTCAGGTGGTTCCTTGTGTATGACCTCGGGTTTCAGAATCTGACCTGGAGGTATGGGGTGGAAATCCCGCCTCTGCATGTCATCCCCGACATCACGCACAGATTCCTCAGAGAGATCTCAAGTAAAGATGAGAGAAAGAGAAATTTATATTATTATTATTATTTTTTATACAAGTGAATGTAAAGGAGGATCTACAGAGTGGCAATCATGCCAGCAAAGTATTCCTATGAAAGTAGAGGTTGTTGGGGGTGTAGCAACTTTGCAAAAATTGTGGAAGATGACCCATACTGTCACTTTCAACTGAGAGGAAATTGGTTGTTCCTGATCTTCTGAACCTAAGAACCATCACGGCACAGGCCTGCTGTGAACTGGAAGCTTCTGGAACACGAGTGCCACTGTATGCCAAGGACTGACAGCCTGCCATCCTGGAAGGAAGCCCCTGCACCAACATTGACACATTGAAGCTTGACTAAAGTTTGCACTTGACCACATGGACAGACAAAAAAAGCACCAAAGATATGATGCGTTTAACTACAAAAACACAATACCAACTGTCTAGCATGGTGGTGGAAGCATCAAACTTTGGGGGGCTGTTTTGCCTCCAGTGAACTGATAAACTGCATAATGTGGATGGAGCAACCAAGAAGGAGGGCCACCTCAGAATTCCTCAGCCCAGCCTCAAATCATCAGACAGATGGTTGTACAAAATTGAGTTATTCCAACAGTATGAGGACAACTTTAAGATTTTGGCAAGACAAACTGTCAAGTCAAGTCTGTGCCAGGAACGCAGTTGGACACTACCCATTCTGGCAAGAAGAGTGGTCAAATATGCAACCACAATTCGGCCAGAAACTTATTGTACCAAAAAGTGAAACTTGCTAACGGGCAGTCAACCTTCTACTGTATGTATACATGTAAAAACCCACAACAATAAACTTGTGCATTAGATTCATAAATATTTCTTCTCTTAAAGACATGTGTTGTAAATGCAATGTTAAATGTTCTCAGGTTCTTCTGACTAGTAGGCTATGCATGGAAATTCATACATGATTGAACATTTTCTTAATAAAACACTTACCTGTCCACTGCTCTGACAGACTGGGGTAAGAGAAGATTCCACCAATGAACAGAATAGAGAAGAGAGACAGTATCAGGCTGCGCTGAAGCCGGGAAAACTGCTTCCATTTCTGGAATAATGATAAGAGACATTTGAAGATATACAGTCTGCCACAGAATTGTTGGCACTCTTGTAAAGAAAATTATGATTAAATGTCTTTATAGTTCATTAGCTTGATCTCAGACTGAAAAATGAGAAAAACTCATCTTTAATTTTGCATTTAAATTTACTTAATCATCTTCAATGTAAGTACAGTCTGTTCTACAAAAACAGAAAAATCCCACATTAACCCCTAACTGCAGCAAGTTAATATTTACACGCTATTACAACTTGTTCCTATGTTCCCTGCCAAAACCCACATTCAAAACCAGTCACATCAGGTATTGTTACATCGTCTTAAACAACACTCTGTCTCATTAGTCACTGCATCTACATCGTTCTGGACTGCCAGTTATTGTGTTCACGGGTGAACACAATAACTTTGCAAGCTACAAAGCTAACTAGGCTGAATCCCAAATTCCTCTCTAACCCCTCATCAATGAAACTATTGGTGGGTGGAACGAGGGATCGAACAACTGAGTACACTTTTATTGCTATTTGGGATTCAACCCCAAAATCCCAAAAGTTAGCTGATATTCTAAAGTGGAATAAGTGAAAGTGAAAATATAATGTAAATCTTTTAGGTTTCTGTCTCTAAGGAATGCCCGCCACCTCCGTAGTTTATTCTCCTCACCTTTTACCTACATAGTACTGGGTAAGAACTTCAAACTACTTTAACCCCTGTTAATTACACTAATGCTCGGGCACTAATTGTCGTTGTCGGCCTCAAGGCTACTTCTAGATGTATTAAAACTGGTTAAAAAATCAATAAAATCAATAATCAATAAAAAAATCTGTTAATAATAAATGGTGTTTAAGGAACTGCTGTGGTGCTGTTGTATTGAATATCAGTACGGCTGTGATATCTAGGGCGCTAGAGCTGCGGCCGTTTTCCATGCTGCTATTCAGCACAGCATCAATCCCTCTCATGTGATATTGCTTAATTATAAACTCATTAATACATTAAATTATACACAAAAAAAATGTCATAATCATAGAATCAATCAATTGTTCTTTTAACATGGCCATGACCTGCAGAAAATATTCTAGGCTTAAGAAAGCCAAGGAAAATCTGATTGAGACTGGTCTCAAATTTACCGCTTTTTATCAAGACTTTTCCCATTACAATACGATTACTCTCATATTTTCAGTATAAGTGAAACCCACAAATAATTCTGAAGATAACAATCACAGAGTCTACAATTTTCCTCCATCACTGCCCATCATACTTGTGGAAGCTAATCTCGCTATAAAGGCTGAATGCGTTACCCTGAACAATACTTGACCATTATCCTAATATCTAATTAGAACTAAGGCAAAGCGTGTGATCATTGTTATAAGATATGGGACGTAATAGGCAATCAGATGTCTAGACAGAAAAATGAACGCAATCAGCAGAAAATGGAGAAATAAGATTGGGAAAGCGGGACCGGATAAGCCGCATAGACAGTACTAATCAACAAAGATTCTTCGCCCACTCAGAACACAACCTAATAGAAAGCTGTCTGGGAGCTGGATATTTATATATTACACTATATATATATATAGTAGCATCAATCATATGTTGCAAAGTAAATGAGAGTCATGTTTAAAAATGCATTGAGTGCAAAATAAATAAAATTATAATTCAAGAGTTTCAAGCGTAGTGACGTATTCGTTTAACTGGAAGGAAGATTAAAATTTCAAATCCCTGGATTGTCAGTGTTGCGTCCTCAAACAAGACTGTCCATCACATGCTCAACTCCATTACTGAATTCTAATATGGCCTATTGAAAGAATGTGATTATGACATACTGTACCTTTGATTATAGTCATATAAATATGTATATGTAGTGACGGTTTTCATATTTCTTGCCTCTGTACACCAACACAACTAATCTGAAATGAAGCGATCAAGATGCATAGACTTGTAGTTTAAATTCAAGGGGGTTAAACAAAAATGTTCCATTTACTGTTTAGGATTTACATTCGACATGGCGAGACAGCTAGATGATGGAAGTTGAGGAAAGAAAAAAAGTCCCATTGAAACATCTATCCAAGTCAAGAACGTTGTGAAAGTTTACAATCAAGATACACCTACATGGATGTAAATACAGATGGTTTCATTCACAATCAGAAACACTCACTATCAGAAAGGTCAACTTAGACTTTGCTTAGAGAGAGAGAGAGAGAGAGAGAAATACCTTCCAGTTCTAATACTGGATCAACTTGAAACAAGAATGATTGGAAGAGAAGAATATGTAGAAAGTCAGAGATTTTTTTATTTATTTCCTATAGCATGTGTTGACATTTCAGGATAAAATAGTTGGTTTGCAGCTTATGTTTGGATTACATTGACCAGGCTGGCACAAATCTTTTCTTGCTGAAGCCTGGCTCAGAGTCTCCTGATTCCTTTGCCGTCTAATGCTCTCGTCATATCCACAAGGATTTATTGTAATTTACAACAAAGAAAAGAAAGGGCTCAGGGTCTAAAGCATAACACATCTCCATCAAGCATGGCAGCATGGTCATGTATGGCTGTCAGTGGAAGTGGGTCACTGGTGTATACTGTATATTGATGTTGTAACCGAGACTGAAGTAGCAGGAGGAATTCTTTTAAAGTGTACAGAATTGTACTTTCTGCTCAGATTCATCCAAAATGGTGCAACTTGCCTGGACAGCTTTTCTAATTATAGAAGTAGACAAATACCCAAACTGTACCACGAAAGCAGCACAAGGCTAAGAAATGTAACGTTTTTACGTCAGTCATGTGACTGCAATCCAATTGCGCAGCCTTTTTTTCACAAAACTGAAAGCAGCCACAAGCAGTGACAGGAGGTAACTGAAACAAAGGCCCGGGAAAGGAGCTCAGAGAGGGGAAACGTAAAAATTGATGTCCAAAAATAGGGTCACTGTCCAAATACAGACATTTATGGATTTGAATACACTACTTCACTGAATTCACCCCAACAATTAAGCTTTCTCGCTGTTGTGGTCAAGGATGCGGCTGTGCTCCCTGAACGCCAGCGCTTCCGCAGACCATTTCAGCCCTGAATACCCCTGGACACCCCCTACGATACTGAATTTCCACCTCATATATATAAAACAATCAATTCATGTTCGATTCATGTGATTTCAACCAAAGTGACCTCAGCTAGTTGTCGCCCTTCATCTGTTTGCACATACAACAAACACTAACTGACATGGAGATCCTACACTTTAGGTTATGACAATTATAACTGCTGAATTCAATAGTCACTATAATCTCCTATTATGTACGAGGGACGTTCAAGTCAAACCGGGACTTTTGATTGCACAGAATATGGTTATGAGAGTAAAACTCCCTTTATTTCTCTACATAATCCCCTGCTACACTAATGCACTTATGCCAGTGTTTGGATACCATCAAGATAGAAAGTTCTCTCAGTACACCATGATCGACTGCCTGTTCCTCATCAAAAATGAAGAAAAACCACTGACGGAGACGGTGTGTCCAAACTTTTGAAAATGACTTTCAGCTAGAACTGAAAGTCATTTTCAAACGTTTGAACACACCGAATCAACATCATCTGAACAATCCGAAACGAGAATAAACAAATGCAACTCCAAAAAAAAAAGTATAGAAATGGACGAGAAAAACAACAAAAAAGTCTTCTTCACCTTCTCAAACTCTACAATTCATTATTTGATGATTTACCACATGAAATTAATTGTCTATTGACAATATGCACTCATTTCTAAATTATTGGTTGGAACAACCTCCAACGTTTGCTAAACGTTTAGCAATGTCTAACATCACTGCTTCTATTAATAACACTTTTTAAGCATTTGGATGCTGACAATACCAGTTGTTCAAGCTTAGCCAGTGGGTGTTTCCCCATTGTTCCTTCAAGCAGGTCTTCACCTACAGTACTTACACATAACTGTTTCATAATGTTCAAGACATTCGTAACTGGAGACAGGATTAGCATCCATGCACACGTAATCCGTCCATCTAATTCCATTCAATTCAATTTTATTTGCATAGCGGCTTTACAGAATCAAAAGAAAATTATGGAAATGTGTATAAAATTAAGAAAAATGTGTATGAACCAAAGGATCAGATTGTCCCCGAGTGCGACGTTGCTGAGGGAAAAACTCCCCGAGACGGCGATGGGAAGAAAGCTCGAGAGGAACCAGACTCAACAGGGAACCCATCCTCATTTGGGTGATAACGGATAGCAGGGACTGATCTGCAATGATACTGTGTTAGGTGGATGGAAGTTCAATATAACAGACTCTATGGAGCCCAGTTCATTATTGGAAGCTCAGGTAGAATGGAGGAAATTCCAGTCCTGACTATGAGGCGACTGCAGTCACAAGATCTCAGATCACAACCCAGATGGAACTGAGCCCCGAGATCTCTTCAGGGGTTCGGGACAGTATTAACGCTTGGCTTCCTTAAGCCTTAGGTTGCATAAGGTCTACCAAAGTGTTCCCAAGCACACACCATTATATTCTCTACAGAAGTGAGATGATTTTTAAGACGTGAACTCTGAGGGATCGGAGATCACGGGTATTCTGAAGTGGATTTTCAACCCTGTCGCTTTTGCATCAAGATTTGTTGAATTTCTTGATGAGATTGTCTAGACTGACTGAGTGTATTCAAGATATAAAAGATTGGATGACCGATAATTTTCTTTTACTAAATTCAGATAAGACAGAGATATTACTTATTGGCCCAAAAACCAGCACACACCAGTTCTCACAATTCAGTCTACGTTTAGAAGAATGTACTGTTACCACCAGCTCGACAGTGAAAGACCTGGGTGTAATATTAGACAGTAACTTATCCTTTGAAAATCATATCTCCAACATCACAAAAACATCCTTTTTCCACCTTAGAAATATTGCCAAGCTTAGGAACATTTTATCTGTATCTGATGCAGAAAAGCTGGTTCATGCATTTATGTCCTCCAGACTGGACTACTGTAATGCATTACTGGGTGGCTGTCCTGCATCCTCAATTAACAAGCTACAGTTAGTCCAAAATGCCACCGCCAGGGTTCTCACTAGATCCAGAAAATATGATCATATAACCCCAATATTATCATCCCTACACTGGCTACCTGTTCAGTTTAGAATTAATTACAAAATAGCATTACTTACGTACAAGGCTCTAAACGGTCTAGCTCCCACATACCTAACCAGTCTTCTGATACGTTACAATCCACCACGCTCCTTAAGATCAGAAAACTCCGGACTACTGGTTGTTCCCAGAATATCAAAATCTACAAAAGGAGGTAGGGCATTTTCATATTTAGCTCCAAAGCTTTGGAATAGCCTTCCTGACAGTGTTCGGGGCTCAGACACAGTTTCCCAATTTAAAAGTAGACTCAAGACGCATCTCTTTAATCTGGCATACACATAATTAATTTCTTTACCTCATACTCCAGTACATCTATCCTGAATGGCAACCACGCTAATTCTTTTCACCTGCTCTTTATTTTTCCACCCATCCCGAGTCATCTGGAGATTGTGCCAGCTTCAGTAGAAAGAGGCCAACCCTGCGAGGTTCCTGAGGCATCCAGAGAAGGACCAGCTCCAGCTGGATTCTTCTTCATGGTGGTTTGGAAATACACATGCTGCTCCTGAGCTCCCAGTGATCCAGACCCCATCTGCCCTCTGCACCTGCTGACTCATCCCTGTGCTGAACTGGACTTTGTGTTAATTTAAATAACTTCTGTTATATCGAACTTTCATCTGCATAACACACATGATGTTCTACAATTTCTGTTATCTGTTATCACCCAAATGAGGATGGGTTCCCTGTTGAGTCTGGTTCCTCTCAAGGTTTCTTCCTATTGCCATCCTAGGGAGTTTTTCCTTGCCACTGTCGCCGTCCCCCTTGGCTTGCTCATCAGGGACAATCTCATTATCTAGACACATTTTTCTTACACATATATACATTTCCATAAGTCTTCTTTTCATTTTCTTTTCATTTCTGTGAAGCTGCTTTGAGACAATGACCATTGTTAAAAGCGCTATAGAAATAAAATTGAATTGAAAAAAAATTGAATTGAATTGTGTACGAGTGGGCTGATTCTTTCATCATACTATAAACATAAGTGCTAATAATAAAACATGTGGACAATTGCCATGTCATGACCATTAACCTTAAACACCTGACTGGATGAGTCAAGTGCTGACACAAAGGCAGACCTACAGTACAGTTTCATACTCACCCTCCAGCATGACTGTCTCCGGTGCTTCGCGTTATTGTAGCCTCGCTCTCCCAGATGCAGAGAGACAAAGTCCTTCCTTTGTGTCGAATACATTTCACCTCCTGAACGATCAGAGGCTCACAATAACCGAGCTAGAAAAAGAAAGAAAACAGAGGAAGTAGACAGATGGTATAAACAGGTAAGACGCTAGGAGATCAAATAAACCTACTGAGATGTTACTTTATTAAGCTCCTAATAAAGTGAGTAGATTAAGTTAACTATGGCTTCTATAGCAACGCAACATGGTGGAGGTAATGAAAACTGAGGTGTGGAGGAAAAAAACAAAAGAAATCTGTCGATTAGATTTAATACAGGCTCTGATACACTGTGATGGATATAATATAGAGTAATCTTCCGTACGCATACTGTAGATGGTTACATTTATGACCCGGTCGTTTGGCCAGTGATCAGAATAGACCGATTCACTCATATTACGATGCAAGCGCAAGGTCAAAGTTCGAGTAGCAAAAAAAATTCATTCAGGCATATCATATCTTGTTGTAGCCTAGATATAAATATATAGAAATGTTCACAAAGTGACATTGTTACACAGTTACCCAGTTTATGAGGCCTTAACCTATGGCCTTTCCCACAATGCAATGTTCGTTCCGTAATTGTTACCCCTCGTCTACTGGCTGGTTTTCAGTTTGATTGCAACAGAATCGCATTATTAAAAAAGCCTCTGATCTGATCTGAAAAAGTCTAAAACCCACTCATAACACACGATTACATCAGTCTATCTACACATTTTCATTCCATGTAGTGTCAGAGTGAATTACTTGCTAAGTTTGTTGAGAAATAATAATTATGGCAAATGACAGAGATACTGTATGTGCTGCTCTGTAAAAATGTAGCTTTTCAGAACTGAGTGAAGAACACTTCAACACATGTCAAAACCAGGGAGGATAGCGCTTAAATACATGTAAATGTCAAATGTGAAACTCTCTTATTTTTGAAGTTTGTATTGTTTAAATGCTGCCCTTGGTTTTTAAGTGAGAAAAGTAATACTGTATAAGTAATGAGAACATTTATGTAATAGTTAAACGTTTATTTTTTTTTTTAATGTTTAAAATTGGAATAATTGGGGGAAATTTTAATATCGATTCGGAAAATTTATAAAATCGTGATCGCAATTTTAATCACATCGGCTCCGAGGTATAGTGATAACGGATGATTTCCAGCACTAAAATTATAAAATTATTTTAAAAATTATGATAAAAATATATAAAATACATTTTATATATATATATAAAAGGATGATGTTACTGAGTGATGAATGGAGATGATGTGTCAGTATGACGTCATGTCTGAGAAAATCTTTAGGAATATTAGAAATCAGAACAGAAAAAACCATACATACAGGTGTGTGTGTGTGTGTGTGTGAAAGAGAGAGAGATCTCGGGACAGCGTGACGCATACAAACAACATCCACATCCACCTCGACCTACATCACACAGAGTTTGTTACCTGTTTACATCCAGAGAGCCGCTAATCCGAGCCACAAGCAGCGTTTAGCTTCCCTTCATCCACTTCATTCTACTCCCTGACGGTTTACTGGCCAGCTAGCCATCCAGCTAACAAGCTAGCAACAAGACCACAAGATAGCACAGGAAGCTAACCTGACCCGCATCTCTTTACTTTGCCGCTTTGGCCGTTAGAACGATATATATATACATATATATATATATATATATATATATATATATATATATATATATATATATATATTTTATTTTATTTTAAAGAGAAGCTGCATTAGTTTCTTTAGACATTCATTCCACCAGCACGGCGGACAGGACAGTGTTTACGCGCCAGCTTCCTGGTCCTGTCACGTGACCGCGCGGGCATGACGTCACCCCGGTGAGCACGAGCCTAAAGTAGGATGTTTGAGTTGTTCCTACACACACCTTATACGGCTATAACATCCTTACATAGACTTTGGAATGTTTTTTTGTGGGGAGTTCTGCCCAATTCTGTCAAAGGGGCTAACATTTCACTTTATCCCAGAAGTGTCACACTCTGTCACGCTACACCTCCTGGCCAAAAAAATAAAGTAAAATAAAAGTCACCATTCCAAAAGGGTCAAACTATTTGGCTGCATCAAGCAAAGAAAACAACTAAAGTTCTTTGAAGATACCAGAACTAAGTGAAGAACATGTCAACACATTGTCAAAAACAGGAAGGACAGCGCTGAAGTTTGCGGAAAAAAATGTGGTCGCATAAAGTCTGTGAAGGTAAGGTAGATGTGGGGGAAAAAATCAACAGTAAAAACCATAGCTAGGTTTCATAGTGAAATGAAGCGCATTTCCATACACACACACACAATGTGATGAGAACTCACAGGTTTGGGCCTGTGTGTCCACAAGAACCACTTCTTACTGAGACTAATCAGAAAAAAAATACTTGAATTTGCTTAGGAACATAAATATTCGACGTTGATGCAATGATGAAAAGGTGATGCAGTCTGATAAGTTTGCCTCGATCCTATCCCAGAGCGATGGGCGCATTTGGATAAAAAGGCAAGCGCATCAAGTGATGCACCATCATGCATAGTGTCCACTGTACAAGCCTCTGGAGGTAGTGTTATGATCTGAGGTTGCTCCAGTTGCTCAGCTCGAGAATTAGCAGTGTTATGTGGCAATAAAATAAATCTAGCTGATGACCTGAATGTACTGAATGACCAGGGTATAGCAGCATCCATGGAGTTTTTCCTTCCCTGATGTCACAAGCATATTCCAGGACTCGAATTGTGAAAGAGTGGTTCTGGGAGCATGAGGAATCATTGTCACACATGAACTGGCCACGATATAGTGTGCCGTAATCAGAGATTAAAGTGACTGAATTAAATCTTAGAGTATGCTTTTGTTTTTTTTAGGCCAGGCAGTGTATGAAGACATACAAAAAGTAAATAGACAACAATTGATTGACTGTAAACACTTTATTTGTACATTTAAAATGCAAAAAAATAATAATTTTAAAGTAAGGTTTAATACATTATTAAAAGGATATCACAGTTATTATTATTTTTTAAGTCTGTTTTAAATCATTGGCCAATTTAATAGGTCTTGGTCTTTATAAAATCTTCTGCTCTGCACACCGACCGCAAAGTTTGTCATCCATTCAGCTGAGACTCATGAAGCTTCTGCAGTCCCATCGATCTAAATAATATTAGTATCTTTTAAAATGAACAGGAAAATTTACAATGACCAAAACCTATTGTAATGTCGTTATATGCACCTCCGTTTAGATTTAAGAAAGACTTGAAAATCCATAACTATCCTTTTAATACTGAAGTTACACTAAACCTTGTTTAATCTAAGAGACTCCTCAGATTCAGCCAGTGTTGCTGGCTTTCATTTTCACACTATTAATTATGTTTAAAAGCGGATTCCTCCTGGCTGCGTGTCCATAAGAATCAAGCCGATGAAGTATAATTGATTGTATTGTAGTATATAGTATTATATATCTTGGGATAATTTTAAAAAATTCTGTAACTTTTACATGAGGGTCGTTCGGAACAGATCTTCATACAACAAAAGGGCAAAGTTTGAAAGGGGTATTTCAAGATTCCTAGGTATTTGTCTCTGGGACAGTCCACCCACAGAATTGTCATGATGGACCCTGATTTGTGCACAAAGACAAAAACAGCCCCAGACATCCAGGAAACTTTTCTTTTCGCACTAGACTTTTTTGTAGGTAGTGTTCTCCAGGTATCTGCCATGAATCGTCCATCAGATAGTGAAACATGATTAATTACTCCAGAAAACATATTTCTCGTTTAGCGACAGCTCGCTTCCCTACACTCCAGCTGACATTGTATACAGTGATACAAGGCTTGTGTGCAGCTGAAGCTTGTCCAGGGAGGAAGCTCCTGATGCAGTTTTTGTACTGACATTGCTTTCAGAAGCAGTTTGAAATTCTTTTGTGAGTGACGATACAGAGGATAGACATTTTTCATGCTACATGCTTAAGCCCTCAGTGGCCCTGCACTTAGTGCAAGCCTGCTGTTGTTCCTAGATCCTGCTATTTCATGGTAATAGCATTTCCAGTCAACTGGGGAAAGTGAGCAGAGCAGAATTTTCTTGAAATTATGTTTGGCAAAGGTAGCATCTTGTGACAATGTTTTTAAAAATCACTTAGCCTTTCAGTATGTCTAGTTATAATAGCAGTGCTAGTCTCTGTTTATTTGGTTATCTAATGTCATGTGGTTCATATTTTCTAAACCAACAATTCAATATTATTCCTTGGGAAAAGAAAAAAAGGTTTAATATTTAATAATTTTCCATGGGGTTGTGACTATTACAATTTTACATCAAATTAAACATGAAATGTACTGAAAAACCTCTACATCTTACAGTCCTGTTTGTCACAGATTCTCACCCATTTTTCAATAACGTAAAAAATAAGTAAAAAACAATTATTAGTGCTGTTCAGAGAACACCTGCTGACATTTTTCTTCATGATCATGACAAAACATTCAAAAGATGCACAATCTGCTGACAATATTTTTTATAAACATCAATTTCAGTTATACAAAACATATAAAACAATACACAATTACAAAAGAATACGTCAGGTTGATCTTTCAGATTCATGTACTGAGAGCAGATGACCAGCATATGACTTAAAGTACTACTACATGTTACAAAGACAATATTTATTATATAAAAAAAAGAGTCCAAAGGCAGCCAAATAAGTTAAAATGGTTATACAATGCAATTGTATGTGTAGTGACTTTTTATGAATAATGTGTAGTGTTTTTCAACGAGTGTGAATTTATTTCCAGGAGTTTATAACAAGCTCTTCAGTGACATTAAACAAAATCTCTCTTATAAGAAATTATGGATGCATTGATTTAGTTTCTGTAAAGCACCTAACCATATTTTCCAGAAACAAACCATGCCATATGTTCCCTGAGGCCTACACATCATTACCAATAAAAAATATGTTGTTTTAACAAAAGACAGAACAAAGTGTATCCTCCAAAATTATTCCCAGAATTTCTGATGATTGCAGTAAAGACAGGAGTTTCATGAAAGACCAAAACACAAATCATGAACATGTCTTTCTTTCTTGTATCGGTGTTACAGAACAATAAAATATTTAATTGAATTAAATTTTATTATACCACAGCACTGTTAATGCGTGCTTCTGTTCCTACAGAATTCCTACATTTCGTATAGGTCAGGAGGGGTGCATTATTATTGTCTTACTGTATAATAGAGTGAAACATTAACAACGAGTTAATGTGCTCGCTCTAATAAATGATGATTTCTATGGTAACGTCATACAAACAGTTGTGAATTTTTCACATGATTTAAGAAAAATAATTAACATTAAAAACTGCTTGTTAGCTCTTGGTTGGTGGGGGAGCAGTGTATATAATAGCAATGATATATAAGTATACAGTATATAGCATTTTGGACAGCGTCTCCAGTGTCAATGCTCTCTAATAGTTGGAGGCAACTGAACAACTTTTGTTTCTTCAAAAATCTGCTGGTGAAGGAATTAACTTGCCTTGTGGACATTCCAAAATATAAGTATAACTATGAATTAATGAAACTATGATGTTTCATTCTTACATTCTTTCCAATTCTTTTTCTTTTCCTATTTACTGTTTCTGGGGATGAGTCAAAAATTATCCACACTCTGGTTTTAGATTTTATTCTAATTATCTTAGTTAAAGTTTTTATCTAATTAAAAGACAAAATACATAGCTTTTGACAGAATCTCCTTGCTTTTTTATATACTTTTGCCTATCTGTTAACATCTGTAATGTTTTAGTCTCAGCTGTGAGCCATGAATGCACCGCTGTCTTCAATTTTTCATTAGCAGTGAATCTCCATCCACATATGTTTGTTTTCAGGGGACCAAACAAGTCAGATGGCGCGAGATCAGGACTATAAGGAGGATGCTGTAACACCTCAAAGTTTTCCTACCACAAAGTTTTTGCGGAGTGTCAGCAGTGGGGCAGAAGTATGTGGACGTTTGTCATCAGTCGTGGATGTAGACGGGTGTACCGACTCCTTCTTGATGACTATCACTTCCTTGAACTTTTTTTTTCATTAATTAATTTTTCATCCACTACAGTTACAAATGAACTGATTTCATTCGTACAAATGAACTAACACGTTCACACCTACACAGCAGTGACTGGGGAGACAGTAGCCTTGAACAGAAAGCGCTGACAAGACCGTGGCCAACAGACGTTATTATACAGTATAACCAGAGTGCAGGTAAGTTTTGACTCACCCGTGTATTTTCTTCTAACCTGCAACAAACAAGTATGGCACAGCAGTTTCATCCTGTTATATTACATTTTAGCACCTGAAAAATGAAGACCTGGTCAAACATGACAATTCAATGAGATTAACACAGAGCTATACAAAAATCATAATTAGCTCTAAAACCACTAGACCAAACATACGGGATACTAAGCGCTAAAAAAGGGAAATCATTTTGATCTGTTAAATTTGTCTTATAGATTTTGGTTAAAGATCAGTTCAAAGCTGTGCTCCCTTTAAAACACATTGTTTTACTATAAAAGCTTCGATTTTCAAATAGGAAAAGCTTGTTAAATGATTATAATGAAACTAATCCAAATGTATCATAAGTATACATATAATTTTGAAACATTTTCTGGTTCTTCAGTTTAACACTGTGCAACCACATAGTGGTTACATGAACACTCTGTCATGCACTGGAATTCTCGGTTTACTGAGATGCAGTAAAAAATAAAGTCCACAGTCCATTATAATTGATAAAATGCTAATGTGTGTAAACAACCTTGATGGTTCATTTGTTGAAGAGCACCAGAAAAACAAAAGTGCTTTCATAAAGTGTCATTAACCTGTAATGAGGATGGGTATTGGGCATGAGGCAAAACCTGCAGGTCTTCCTTTCATCCTCACGTTGTACAGTTTACCTCTTTCTTCTTCGACTGCTGTTTGTGTGTGAGGTTATACCCCGTTAATGCAATCTCTCTCTTTCACACTCTAGCTGAAACACACCGGGCCTACAGTGAAGCCAAACTCATGTGAAAGACTGCTGCTGGCAAACACTGCGACGTCCCGCAGAGGGAGCAGGTCTTTATCCACAAACTGAAGAACAGATTCCCGTGGCCCTGGATCCACGTCCTTGGCAGGCTGAAATCACACATAAGCACATGTTTACACTTTACGCTAAAAATCTCACTTTAAAAACCCTTGTAATTGTAGACCAAAAAGAAAAATGCACTGAAGGACTTGAACATTAATCGTAATCATTAACATGGCATCCGATTTCCCTTTCCATGTTATTTGAACTTATTTCCTTATTAAGAGTTTAATCCTCATTAACTGTTTCCTGAATTACACAAAATAATATTCAGCTAACTGCTGATAGTGTGCTAGTGGGATTTAGCCCTTAATTAATCTCTCCTGAAACGGCAGCATTTTAATCCTCTGGTCCACAGGTGACAAAACGTCTGCAAAAAGTATCAGGTTTTCATTCCTACCAATCAGAAAGCTACGCCCGAGTCCACCTGTTTAAATAGTTGTTCTTTGCTTTCAATAGACTATGAGGTATGGCTTCTGTTTGGCTTCAAACCCTGCACACCCACTGGCTCTGTCTGGAGGAGATTTGAAACCCCTGCTAAAATCTTTCCAGCTCACGTACTTCCTCATCTGTTCACTCTGTTCATCCTATCAGGTTCCAAACTCACAAGGCTCCTCATCTTGTATATTGCTATCCAGCTGAAACAAATGCAGTTTGCACTCCAAATCTGTATTGCACTCTGAAACTTTGACTCTAATGTATCTGGACTTTACTATTCCTACTGTGGATTTCTCAGTAATGTAAATTAACACTGAACATCCTTGAAAAATAGTGAGTGAGGAAATAAGCACTTGCTCTGTTGAGAAACGTTCAGCAAAATCGCACCAAAATCTCTTAACGCAACACAGATGTTTCTCTATAAATATATTTTAGTGTCATTCAGGGTGGAATTGTGCTTAAATATTATTAGATATCCTATACCACACAGTCCTGAAGGGCACCCTGGTAGCTCTGCTGGATTGAGCTGGTGAGAAAGCGTGCTTGTCGTTGTGTTTGTCCCAGTCTGTGTCCAGGATAGCAGGCGTAGGTCAATCTCTGCTCCGCCAGGTTGCTCTGAAGTCTGAGAAAACGTGCCTGGACCACCGTGAGCCCTGTGTATTCAAACTGGAAAGAGGAGAAAAAGTAAAGAAATAAGGCATTTTATTTTATATATATTATTGTATGTCCTACACTATCCAATTCCCATAAGCAGTATATTAATTTACCGGACAAAAACACCCTGATATGTGCTTACCGTAAACCCTTTCTCGAGGGAACTGAGCCAGTAGAAAGCACTATCTGATACACAGTCATTCAACCATGCTCTCATGGGCAGCTGTAGATAATGATAATGATAAAATTACAGGTTTAATGTTCCTTCCCAGAAAATAATCTCAATAACATAACACAGTGTAAGCTTTTTTAGCAATCGGAGGGAGTCACCTGTGCAGTTCTGGGGTAAAGGCAGGTCTCTGTTCTTGACTCAGAGAAGTTGCAGTAGGCCAAAAGAGCATCCAGAGGGCTGCCTTGATTCGGGTCGATATAATAGAACCCTGCAATCACAAAAGTTGCAACAACTTTACAAACTGATATACTGTATATTATTTATGTTATTAAAATAAACTACAAATGAGTATCAGCTTTTTCAGGTTTCAACTGTTTGTCCCAAATGTTTTTAATTGTTCTAGTGCATTTTTGTAGAAGAAACTACTGTACAATTCCCGGAGCACTTGAGCTTTCTACACATTGGATCACTTTTGAAAATGGTACTGTAGAAAGCAAATAAATCACCCAAGCACATGGAACATGGAACTGGTGCTAAATAATGAATGAAGAAATCAACAGTAATACATTTTAGATTTGAAGACCAATCTATTCTGCACTCAGCTTTTATTATATTTTGGAGGAAAAAAAACACTACAATCCCTTCAGCCACTAATTGCATGCGCAGTTGCTTTTCTATGAAATGGCACACTAGTCGTCTTTTGATTATTGGAAATGGAACATTGCTGTGTTTTTCATAGTTTTTATAGGCTATTTTTGTGAGAATGATTGTGCCCAGTGTTCTTATGGTTCGATGGATCCACCGTGAACCTGACCAGGATAGAGAGCTTATTGATGCTGAATGAATCTGGATCCGGATTCTGGCTTCCATAACCAAGATTTTTTTCCTGTTCTAATGCACTTCCGTAGTTCTTTGCTCCGGCACCCAAGTGCACTAGCATATGTTTTGTTAGGCAGTCTTGGACAAGTAGTGTTGGTTGGGTCTACATTAACACTGAGGAACTTGAGGAAACAATAATACAACCACACGAGGGTGAAATTTAAACAAGACTGAAGTGTTGTGACCCTGGCATGGAACTACAAAATGGGTGAGGTTCTGACCACTGGTGTAGTTGGGGTGGCTGAGCCACAGTTCTAGGCAGGTAGAGGCTGGAAACTCTTTACTGCCATCAGGCGGATCCAACAACAGCCTCACGTCACGGTACAGAGAATCCAAGAGCACCTGGATGAGTGAGTAGTTGGGCTTGTCTGAGACGTACATCAGATCCTGTTGGGAGAAAAAGTAGAAAATTTATCAGAAGGTAAAAATGGTCTTGGGTAAATAAGTGATTTTTTAAACAAACGGCAGTATACACAATGTACACATGTCTACAGTCTAGGCCAGAACTATTGAATTCTAGTGTAAGTCAAGGAGCTTTTTAAATTGAGAGGAACATACAGTAGAAATGCTTGATTGTTTGCTTTACGGTGTTAAATTTAAATTAATTAAAGGAAGGAGAATTATTGCTTGATGTTTCCGATTTTTCTTGATACACTTACAGGCTGTGTCTGCACATGGAGAGAGATGCGCGCACACACACACACACACACACACACACACACACACACACACACACACACAGACACACAGACACACACACACACACACACACACACACACACACACACACACACACACGCAGTGTATGCATTTGTCTAAATGTACTTTCTGGTTTATTCTCATAATAGAATCTTTAAGATTTCAAACGCCAAATGCCTTGTTTTACTTACAGTTGTTACAAAGGTACAAAGGTAATTAACATGTTCCAAAGAGAACAAAAAGAGTTAGTAGTATGGAGACCCGGAGACACACAGACAATAGAAGCACATCAGGATCTTCTCAGGGGACAAAAGGGTTCCAGCGAGCCAGAGGAAGTATTTACCATACAGTATAAGGTATGAGAATGCACAACGAGAGGGTTGTTTTATGGACTTATTACATGGAATGAAGAGAAATGTAAATGATGAAGGCATGGGGAAGTTCACACAATATCAGAAAACCCTAACACATACTATATCCCTTCATCGAGTTTCCTAGAACAAACAGAACAAACCTGCTTTTGTTTGCTTTACTGTGACACATACTTTTCTTTGTTTCCTGGTTATGTCTCCCCAGGTCCTGTCACTGGTTTGTTTCTTAATGTATATTCTTGTTCTGTTTTGTCTCTGATTATTTGTCTATATGTAGTCCCTCTGTGTTGTGGCGAAGTCTCATTTCATTTATGTATGGTTTCTTAGTGTAATCCTTATTTCTGGTCTTCTGAAAAGCTGTGGTTTCCTGGATCCACTCTAATGCTTTCTTATGTAACATTAGGTACTAAGCGTATATTCTCATTTACATTTAGGCATTTGGCAGATGCCCTTATCCAGAATGACTCGAATTTTTATCTCATTGAACATCTGAGCAGTTGAGGGTTAAAGGCCTTGCTCAAGGGCCCAACAGGGACAACTTGGTGGCCGTGGGATATATGAACCTTTGACCTTCCGAACCATATTGTCTCTTAACCACTGAGCTCCCCCTGACCCCTGAAGGGTACACACTACATCCTATTTCGGACTGCTTATTACAGTACATCTACAGTAGTCATCCACAACAATTGTTTTTCCCCTGTTTAATGCAACCGAACATTAACCTACAAAATATAAAATGAGGTAAAATTAAGTGATTTACTTTTATTTGGGCCATAGTCAAGTTCACAGAGAATCCTGGAGGTCCTGGGGGTCCGGGTGGTCCCTAAAAAACAAATAATCAAACAGCAAAGCAGATAGAAAAGTCACTCGTTATATTTAAAAGCACATATGAATAAAAATGTTGTTTATTTAGTGAAAATAATCACCAGGAGTCCTAAAAGTTAAGTGTCTTTTGATTTTTTTTATTCAGAGCCAAGCTCTGATTAAACTGTCTCTCCTAGGATCCTAGGAGAGACAGTTTAGGATCCTTGTAATATTTCATTTAAACACTTCTTTTTAGTGATAACATTCAATTTGTATGCATGAGTTTTTGAAATACAGAGTTTGTTATTGCTGAAGAATTACAGCTGAATGTTAAGCAGCCTCATATAAATGGCTGTAAAAGCAAAACTGCCTCTGATCGTAAGAGACTTACTGGGAGTCCTCGCTTTCCTGCTGGCCCAGATGCTCCCTGAAAACCCTTCAAACCCTGCAAGTACAGATGGACAGCGTTTATTGTCGTTATACCTATGCATGTATATATAAAGTACATAATAAAGCTCAAACATAATGTATGCATCCCATGGTTTCTGGGTGAAAACGGAAATGATCCTTTTTTAAGACTTCACCTGAGCTTATGCTTAAGACGATACATATATGTATTATACATTATGTGATATTTTGTAAGTGTAATGTCATTTAGAAAGTATCATATTGATAGAAGTAACCAGCTGTTAAACTTATAGAAAAGATGCTCATTACCTCACTCACTCCATTTGTTATAAAGACCAATATATATTTAATATATAGCCTCCTATTCAGACCAAAATACTATCAATCATGAATGATCTGAACATTTAACTTCATCCATCAAATAGAAATATTAAAAATCCAAAAATATTAAAAGCACTTTTCTATTTTAAAAGCACCACTAACATGGATCTGATGGTTTTGGTCATTACGACAACATTTTCACTGACTGCCCATCTGCTCAAAAACATGTCATCATTTATAAAAACACTGGGAACTTACAGCTTGTAATTTTAGCATATAATTAAATAAATCGTACCATTGCTCCTAACAAGCCCTGCAAAAAAGGAGAAATGAGAAATGCTTTATTCACAGACGATCTAATGTGATGAGAAATCTTTTTGTTACTTTGTTTATAAGATAAGTAAGATAATTTATGTCACATTTTAAAATACAATATTAATTAATCCAATATTAATCCAATATTTTCAATATGCTATAATGTACATTATAAAAAAGCGCAGGCAATGAGCCTTAGCTCCTATTTAGGCTTTATATTACGGTTTTTCAATATTGGCATGAGGGAGACTAAATAAACAAATAAATAAATAAACATTTAAAAATGTTATGTTCATGCAGTTCTCTCACATGTTTTGCTGCCGTCTTGTGCAATGCTTTTTAAAATACTCCTCAGAAATTAATGTGCTTTACAGCTCAATACTCACAGGTAGTCCAGGTATTCCAGATGTCCCTCTTGGGCCAGATGGACCAATACTGCCCTAGAGACAAACGCCCCACTATTAGTATGAAAGTATATTTTAAGGTAAAGCAGTATCAGGCATAAACATTTCTAAATAAAACGTTTATCTCAGGCATAAACGTTTCTGTGCCTGAATAATTTTTATTATCTGCATGTACCAGTGAAAATGTGCCAATAGCTCTAGTTAGTAACTCCAGCCGTAAAGCATTACTTTAACACCAAACAGAACCTGAATAATCCCATGTTACCTGATCCCCCTTTGGTCCCGGTAGTCCAGGTGGGCCCAAAGGACCCTGGTCTCCCTACAACACAATCAAATTGATTAAAACTCTACAAACATAGTGTCTAAGATTTGCATTAACTGGAAATATTTTCTAAGATTGAATTGACTAAGGTACCTCTTACCCTTAATCCATCTTTTCCCAGTGGACCAGGTAGCCCTTGATCACCCTTCTCCCCCTGCCAAAAAAAAATATATATCAACAGGAGTTACATACTCATCAACACTGTAAAGTTTTGTTGGATTGTCTGCTGTGATATACTGCACCTCTTCTCCTTTTGGACCTTCTTCTCCCTTCTCTCCTCTTTCCCCTATAACACCCTTGCAGAAAAAAATATGGTTGGGTCTTCAAAGCTATTAGCAGACAAGTCAGTTTTCTTTATCTAGAACCATTACACCACTGTGAAGTGAACTGTCCTGGGATTTGGGTGAATGGAGCAGACTTACCATAGACCCCATCCATCCTGGAAGTCCTTTCTCACCCATCTCTCCATTCTCCCCCTATTGAACAGGACAGCCAAGAGATTTGTAGCCAAAACCTTCATATTCATAGTCAATGCTTGTAGTATTATTGGTTTATATAGATTATACTGTATCACTACTAAACCAATGAACTCAAACCTTTTCTCCTCTTGGTCCTCTTTTGGCCCTTAAACCAGCTTTGCCCCTTTTTCCCTTAGGAGAACAAGTTTTTTTTTTCAGTTAGCATTTATTATTAAATTATCCTATTTATAAAAGTAACTCTGCATTATTTTAGTAACTACAATATAAAAGAACAGAATGGACACCTTTTCACACACTAAGGCTTTTGCTGCTGGAAATAACCTTTAAAGGGTAGATTTACTTCTACTTTAACAACAATGCAGTGAAAGAAAGCCTATTGGAATCACACAACCACAGTGAGTAGAAAGGTTTTGCTGCCTGACTGAAGCTAATCTGGGTTTAACCTTAAGTTTGAATGGCTCGCTAGAAAATCAATGCAATTTAATGACGATAAATACCCTTTACATATTGGTACAGACTTAATAGTAATCTTCATCACACACACTGTAATTCCATTCATTCATGTGAAAAACATTTTGAAGATGATTTTGGTAAGCTCACCTTCCTACCGATGAGACCCATATTTCCTGGTGGTCCATTAATGCCATCATCTCCCTAACACACACAGGCACTTTCATTAGCTGGCATTCACAACCTTTCTAATCTCTATTAAACTGTGCAAACTTTAAACAGTGTCTGTTGCGGTAATAAAAAAGCACTAGCAGAAGTACTTTGGAAAGGACAAAGAGATTAATAAGCCAGAATGAAAATGCCACTATGAACTTACCTTTTCTCCTTTCATGCCTCGTCTTCCCTCCGGTCCTGGTTGACCCACCCTTCCCTAAATCAATCAAAGCTCATTAAAAAGTTGGACAAAACTTAAAAGATGAATTGATAAATTTGGTCTTGAGTGAAATTACACAAATTACACTCGGTGTTGTTTTTTAAATGATAGATTCATGCAGGCTCTCCCTGCACGGTAAAAAGATAGATGTGTCTGTATTGACTGTTTCAATGAGCTAAACAATAAGTTACTGTACATGTTTGTGCCTGGACCGTTTTTCTTCGTGCCATTTTTCAAAAGTAAGGCTGTCAAAATAGTATAACAAGCTTGAACATCTTGAACAAATAGAAATATATCATCATATGTCATTACCGGATACTTTGAAGAAGAGAGAAAAAATCTGCAGACATGAATCTATCACTTGAAGTGACTTCCTGATGTGTTTCATTACCTTGCTGACAGTAGTGTTAATTTTGTCAGCTATTTCGATTTTAGTCTTAGTCTTAGTCTTGGGATAAATGTCCCTGTTAGTTTTTATCATATTTAGTCAATCTTATCCTATTTTTGTTTTTCGTCAAATTTTAGTTAATGAAAACATAACTTTTAGCAATAAGATGAATTAATTATTAATTAACCCTATGTCAATCTAGTCAAGCCAAAATCTTTTTTTTTTTTGTTTTTCACAAAATAATTATCTTAACATGTAAAGTGTATCTTTTCATCTGATGCTTTCAGCTAATTATATTTATTTTATTATTTTTGCCCCCCCAATTCTCTCCCTAATTTAGTCGCATCCAATTCCTCCCCGTTACTAGGTTGCTCCCACACTGAACCACGTGACGCCACCCGACTGAATCTTTTCAAACTGCTTGCTCACACACTGTTGGGGCGGGGCTTAACACCGAAGACAGCGCTATCCGCCCCTTCCACTTGTGTGAGCTCACAGACGCCCCTGATTGGCTGTAGAGCTGTGATTAATGTGGGAGCACTAAGTACCCCTCATCCCTCCCTTCGAGCCAATCAGCTCTCTCTAGACCTCCGGCTGCGAGAGCTTACAGCATCAAACTCACAATCTCTAGATGATAGGGCGAGCACTTTACCACTGCAACTACAAAAGTACAAAACGATAGAAGCAGTATGAACAATACAGTGTTTTAAAACGTTTCTTTTTAAATATGAATTTGCACACTTGGACTGTTGGAGGGATAGCTCCTGTGGGTCAGAATTATTTGCTTAATGGGTTTGCCAACAGTTAAATAAAATTTAACAAAACATAATTATCACAAAGAAGCTGTAAAACTACCTTGAGATTTTTATGGTATGCCTTGATGCATCTTGATGATGTGGTATTTTTCCCAGCAATTGCATGCCCACACTGTTTCCCCTTCGATATTACTAAACATTGGCTTTTTTTTCTCTGGTTCAATAGGAAGAAAATGGGCTCAAATATTGGCTCTTCTCTTTCACCCGAGTAATACTGCTGTGATGACCGAGCGTGTAACATCCCGTCACTGCGAGTGCAAATTACTCCTGATATGTCGAGCACCGTGACCAGAGAAACACTGCTGCTTGCGCTATAATAAACGCACACTGTATTGCAGCGGATTGTGACGAAAATTATAGGTTGATGAAAATAATGACAAAGGTTTTATTAGTTTTTTTTTTTTTAAACCTTTTTGCCTTTTGTCATCAACAATATTGCATGCTGATTTCATCACAGTCATTGTTCATTAAAATCCGTGACATCTCGCCTTGGTCGTTGGAAAAAAGATTACTTGGAAAAATTAACACTAGCTGACATGGAGCGTAAGTTTAAATGGATCGAAGGGAAGGTTTATGAATAACGATGGTGAAATGTGAATAACTGTTTATACACTGATAAGTTACATTTCTTAACATGCAGCTAGTATTGGCTAGTATTTTTTTTTTTTCATGCAAATGTCATAATACAACAATGATATTTTGAATTATTTAACAGTTTATATAAGTGAAATAAAATGTGTGATACAGGGCCTGGTGTATATTCAAGCATTTCTTTGTGTGTCATCTTTCCAAAATCGATACAGTTGCATTTCTGAAAACAAGTTTACTCTTGGCCTGAGGGAATATTGAACAACTTAACAACATGGTACCAATATTAATTTGAACAGTCTGTTATTTAAGCTATCAGATATATCAGTATTTTTCTTTGCTAGTGTTAGAATGCATACATGGGTGGACTGGGTGGACTGTCTGCTAATATGTTCCATTTTCTGTTAACCTTACAGTAATATTATTTGTGTTAACTCAGATGGCTATAAAGCAGGAGCCTTTATTTCTCTGATCACATCTGCAAATTAATTTACACAATGATATTTATCCACCGCTAAAGACAAAGAGCAAAACGCTTGCAATGAGAAGAGGGAAAATTTAAAAAGAGCTAGACCCGATTTGGCTGTAAATATCCTCAAATAATGAAAGTTTGCTCTATATTTATCCATTATAATTTACTTTAGAGATATACTCTCTAATTTATTATCTGTATCACTTATCCTGTATAAGACATACACTCACACACTATGAAAAATTTGGAAACACCACTAAGCCTACTGTGCATGTCTTTGGATTGTGGGGGAACCAGACTACCCAGAGGAAGCCCATCAAGCACGGGGGAAAAATCCAAACTACACTCCGAGACCTGAGGTTGGAATCAAACCTGATTCAAATCAAAATTCTGGAGGTACAAGGCAGCAGTGCTAACCACTATGCTACCATGATGCCTCGCCAATATATGGTAGCAGACAATCTTCTAGAGGAGTTTATTTTTCCTCTGCAGAGAAAGTGCTCATCAGCAAAACAGCAGCAGTGCGTTAATTGTAAGTAGCATAATTGTACAGGAAGGACATATGCAATTTTCTACATCTTCTTATTTGACCTCAGAAAGTGATTTCCTATAATCTTAAGGGACACTTATTGATACAATATTGTGTATTTTTTTAAACGCATATGACTGGCCTTCAGGTATTTTCATAAGATCTAGTCTGAGAAAAACAACATCAACAACAACAACAAAAAAAAGTGAACTCCCTTTGTCCATCCCTACCTGGACTCCTGGTGGGCCTGGTGGACCCTGAACTCCTGACTCTCCTTGTGGCCCCTGTGGATCAGAAAGAGGGAAGTATAGACCCTGAGACAAAATTCAAAAAGGCACACAAATAGCTATTGAATAAATGCATATTGCTTGAATTGTGTGAAAGGAAATGAAGGGAAATCCAAACCTCTAGACCAGGCAATGCAGGGGGTCCTTGAATACCTGGAAATCCCTCTGGCCCCTAGAGAACATACAGTATATTATTGTAAATATGTAGCATTTATTATGTAGAATTTAGTTCTACATAGAACAAGTTCTAGTAGTTCATTGTGGTCATTTACCTGTTCCCCTGTTTCCCCTGGGGTCCCTGGATCTCCTTTCTCTCCATCCGGACCTGCATAGCCTTTTGGGCCCACATTTCCTTTCGGACCCACAGGCCCATCAATACCCTGTATTTAAGGTAGGTAAAAGACAATTAATAAAATTTGTTAAAATTATATACACACTAACAGACAGTAGTAGACGCTAACCTGTAGTCCGGGTTTTCCAGCGTCTCCTGTCACACCTCTCACACCAGCAATTCCCTAATTTAAACAAAGAAATTATTTATATATAAATAAATAGTGACTATGCCAGGTTTGATTCCTGTCTCTGTGTGCATGGAGTTTGCATGTTCTCCCTGTGCTTGGTGTTCCTTCCACAATCCAAAGACCTGCAGTCAAATTGGCGTTCCCAAATTGCCCGTAGTGTGTGAATGCGTGTGTGATCGTGTGTATGTGCCCTGCGATGGATTGGCACCCTGTCCAGGTTTTACCCTGCCTCGCACCCTAAGTCTCCTGGGATAGGCTCCAGGCTCCCCACGACCCTGAATACAGGATAACGTGGTACAGATGACGAGTGAATGAGTGAGTGAGTAAATAGTATCTATAATTTCTGGTAAAATTTAAATATTCATGTTGGAGAAGTGTAAAGAACAATTGTGCGTCAATTTTCATACCTGAGGCCCTGGATTTCCAGACATGCCAGGCAAGCCAGATGGCCCCATCTCCCCCTGGGAGTAAGAAGAAGTTTTTATGTTAAGTATGTGCAGTGCATAAAATATATTTCCAAATATTTTTTTACCTATCAGTCATTAGATCTTGTCAGGAGATCATTGGCTAGTGGTTGGCCACTGTCATAACAAGGACACTGTGTAACTGATGCTACACATCAGTTACACATACAACTCATACAAAGCACTGTGGTGCTATTTTTTGCATGTTTTGGACTGTAATAGCATAGTGACAGTAATAAATACTTTTGTATTTGATAACAAGACTCTGTCTTTACTCATAGAAATGTGTTTTTTTATTCCTTTAGACAGTACTAAAAGTACTGAAAAAAAAGGATAAAGGACACTTTACAGGAAACAAGATGTTTTATATCTCTGTTTGTAGATAATTGGCAGCTTTAAATGTGTAAGGTTTGATTAGTGAATGCATACTCAAATTGAATCAAAACCTACAGAGATGGAAATGCTGTTTCTAATGGTGGTTAAAAAAGCCACTTAAATACGCTTTTGTCCTAATAAATTTTTTGTCCTAATAAATTTAAATGAATAATCAACTGATGTGACTGGGTCAGTGAGTAAGTAAATAAGTGAGTAACTGAGTGAATAAGTTAATAATAGAGTGAGTGAGTGACTGACTGACTGAATGAGTGATTGTGTACAAAGTAAAATTGAAAGTCCAACTGGACTCATACAGTATAAATAGTGCAGGGTTCATAAGGTTCATTATCTACAGTAATGTTTGTACAGGCACATTTTTCTTCTATAGGTACAATAAAGAAGCACCCTAAAAGCTAGATTATTGCACCCTAATGTCTAATTATGTTCAAGAAATAATTTGAAGGTACACTCTATACAAACAAAATGTATAAAACACATACAAAAAAGTATCTACAGTACATCACTTATTACTTTTTTCAGAAAATGAATGTTTTAGTTTTGAGCACCTTTATGATGTATCAGCATATTTTTATGGCATTTGAAATAAAAAAATCATCATAAGAATCCATTAAAGATGCCTGAGTGCACTGTTGTTTGGCTAAAGTTATTGATTTTATACATAGATTTCAAGGCAGAATGTAAATCTGTGAAATAAATCTAGTACCTTATTCCCTGGTGGTCCACTTGCTCCTACTGGTCCTGGTGGTCCCACTTCACCCTTGGTAAAAAAAAAAAAATAATAAAATAAAAAAAAATTTAAAAATTTATTGTTTGTTATGTGGCTCATTAAATCAAAACACTCCTGTTTTATGCAAATGAAATAATGGGGAAAAAAACACTCACAGGAAGTCCTTTCAACCCAACAAGGCCAACTCCACCTATGAGACCTGGCTCAGACTGAGGATAAAGAGGAAAGAGTTATCTCCTCATAAACATAAATCACCTTTTCTGCATATAAAGGAGAACATCCTTAGTATTTTGCTCTCACCAGAAGGCCAATGTTGCCCTTGTCCCCTTTTGGTCCCCTATCTCCTCTTTCCCCTACTGCTCCCCAGGGCCCTTCCAAACCAGTCATCCCCAGAGAGCCTCTTTCACCCTAACAAATAAAATCCCAACAAACCTTAATATGTATTGAGAGTGGTATCTTTCTCAAAACAGATGATAGAAATTCTATGGTTAATCTTTAAAAAGGCTCACCTTTTCCCCTTTGGGCCCAGGGTCACCAGAATCTCCAGGTTTACCAACATCTCCCTTAAGTTATGACACATCAAACAATTGCTTGTATTGTATTATGTGGCATACAAACAGACCTTGATCATACAATGTGTAAAAAAAAAAGAAAAAAGAAAGCATTTACCTCTTTACCCAGTGGCCCAGGTGGACCCTGCTGACCTTTTGTACCCTGTGGTCCACCGTCTCCTTTTTGTCCCTGGGGACCAGTATTACCACAGGGGCCTCGTTCTCCCTAGTAGTAAACAAGAACAATCAGGAACCTCAAAGTCCAAGATTTCTGCGGTAAAATAATGTTCAATCCATGTTGAAACGTTACCTGATCCCCCTTTCTCCCAGGTAGACCCTCTTGACCAACTAGACCTGGTGGACCCTAAGGAACAGAAAAGTACATAATTAGTAGAATGCGGGACACACACACACACCAAAATTTCATTAATTCTATCCTGTAAATACTGTAATAGTGGATAATCTGACCTGTTCACCTTCTAGTCCAGAAGGCCCCATATCACCTGAAGGGCCGATTATACCCTGGTAGGTGGTAAACATGTTTTCGTGTAAGTGATTAAAAAATGCAATATTAATAAAACTTTTAGTAATTTAGTAAAGCTTTTAGTAATCTCACCTTCTCTC
The DNA here is from genome assembly GCA_030347435.1 of Clarias fuscus. Classification (NCBI taxonomy): domain Eukaryota; kingdom Metazoa; phylum Chordata; class Actinopteri; order Siluriformes; family Clariidae; genus Clarias; species Clarias fuscus. Next base: position 25,853,424 of record CM059212.1, read on the forward strand.
CTCTCTCCCCAGCAGGTCCATGCAACCCATTTTCACCTTGAGAGCCCTGAGGAGAATGCAACATTTTCAGCATGTACACTATTAAACACACCAATACACCAAATACCAGTACATGACCACAGACCATTAATCATGATGTCTCATTTTTATTACGCAGAAACCTTATATAGATTTTCCATTGTTGCTTGAGCGCATGACTTACCGGGATACCTGGGGGCCCTCTTGGGCCTGGATCTCCCGGAACTGCTTTACTGCCCTCAGGCCCTGGTCTTCCCATCATCCCACCAGCTCCCTTTAGACCTGGTGGACCCTGCAACCGAGAAAGCAATGTATACCCTATAATAGTCACTATATTTTATTGATAATAAATCACACCACACTGGTGTATGAGGCGAGCATGCTTAAATTCAGTTTGCTTAGGAAAAAAAATCTGTTAGTAGAGACTCCAGCATCCTTGGTAGGATTCTGCGCTTGGGATACAGTCTAAGCGATTTCACATCTTCATCTCATGTGGTTTGGATTGTTTTCTTTCAATTCATTAATTAATTCGAACTGACCAATTGTCACATATACAACATCGCGTTGACTAATAGGGATGGGAATCAGCAGAGACCACCTCATAGGATATTATCCCATTACTGTACCTCTGTGTCAAATTGAATTGTATTGATTGATAGACTTCAGTTTTGCCATTATATCCAACAAAATAAATAAAATACATTGTGGAGTTTCTGAATCGTGTGTTGCTGTTCTTGCACCTTGGGGTCATTTGTGCTATAATTTGATGTTTTCTGATTGCCATGAGAACTGTTTCAAATAATCTGTAAGCCAGTTACAGCCAGTTAATAAAGTGAGTTTCCAATCCCAATACAGTGACACCACTGACCCCAAAGCACTAGTACACCAGCACTTGAATCAGCAACTCCTATAAGAACATAAATGATTCAACAAAGCATACAAAAATCCTGATAGAAAACATGTTCTATCAGAATTAGGATGATAAATATGACAATTGCATTTTTAGAAACCAGCAAATGAAGAGTCTGCGACCAATATACAGTACTGTATCTATCTAATTTGCTCACCTTGGCCACTAAGCTAAAGAGACAGGCATTTAATAAAGGCTGTTTTATTTTCGAGTATACTTTAGGAAATGGATGAGAAATGAAGGCTGTACTTCAAGAATTTATGTGGACTGAAGTGGCGTATTTCTCCCAACCTTTTCAGACAGATGAGCACTATTCTCTGTGGTATTTTCTGAAAAGATGAAGACTTTTTTCATGTATTTTATTTCATGTACATTTTAGATTGGTAAATTGAAGAAAACTCTGCCCATACCTGACACTGAGAAAACATTACGGTATGTGAGGAAGGTAAGTTAATCGCAGGGACAAAAAAAAATATTCCATAAAATATTACTTACACGTGCTCCGTCTATTCCTTGAGGTCCAGGATCTCCTTGTCTGCCCTGAGACGATGAAATGAGAAATGAAATATGGCGACTGTACTCTCAATTGTATTACAAACTAGCAATTTCTTTTAAAAAATCTGTGTTTAAAAGCATTAAACCACTCTGTGGTCTCTATGGTGATAATTTTACACGATGAGGAATCTCACTTGTGGTCCTGGAGGTCCTCTCTCTCCAGCTGGGCCTGTTGGTCCCTTTAAACAAAAACAAAAAGGTGTCCATAAATGCACTGTAATGCAGTGTATGACTCTTTAGAGAAGAACCTGTACAAAATCATTTAAACAATATTATCTCTAAACTGAACACTTACTGAAGTTCCAGGCTTTCCGATGGGTCCCGGAGGTCCTTTCACTCCAGATTCTCCCTATCGGATCGTATACAGTTTTGTAACGAGATGTTTTGTATAGCTCCAAAGCCTCGTAAATATCATTATTATCTAACAATATTATGCATGGCATATGGCAGTCACCTGTTCTCCCACATGTCCTGGTCTTCCTCGTGTTCCTGTGCTTCCTGGGAATCCCTTTAATTTGTGAATAAAAACAGTATTTTACTGTTTTGTTCAGCACACAAGATATCTTTAAAGCAGGTTGTCAGTTCTTTTCATTATACTTTTTTTCATATTGGTTGGGGGCGAGGACAGGATTATATATTTAGAATAAATATTAGTATTATACATAAATATAAAATAAGGATTCCAATAGGGATATATATAGAAATGATGAGTCTGTGGATCCATGAGCATTATGCTGTACCTCAACTTCAATATGCATATTAATTAATATGAGTAGAAAATTGTAAGGGCATTCAATTCCCATTTTATTTTATCTTGTATACAAACATTGTTTATTGAAAGGCCCCACTTCCTGGAGACCCCTGCAGAAGGATCACTTACATACATGCCAACAGGGCCCTGAGGTCCAACTGTTCCTGGCTTTCCAGGGAAACCCTGAGAAAATAAAGATAAATTATATACTAGTTCTCACCTGACGCACAAAAGCTCTGAAACAAGTAAATACACAATTACCCTCCCTCCTGGTGGACCTGGACTGCCCATAGGTCCTTCTCGTCCAGCTGGACCCTGCAAATGGAATAATATTTTGTAATATGGTGCACACTTACAAATGTAAGTGTGCACCATAATGTAGCAGGCAATGGTAAAGAATCTGAAGAAGAACCCAAAATGTAACATCAAAGACCAGCAGAACTGTCTTGAACTGTTCAAATTTCTGATTATCTGTCCATGATAAGAAAATGCCAAATATCTTTCTTCACTACAAATAAGGGAGCCAATAAGAGGCAATAAAGGGCCTTCTTTGTATTTAATTTCGGATTTGCATGGCAACAACACACTGATGAATGTCCATGATTAATTCTTAAAAAGCACCACCGAAGGGAATAAGCAACATAATGCGATAGTTTTTGCTATTCAGTGTTGAAAGTTTTCATCTACCACCATTAAAAATGTTTACTGCACTTCACATTCTTTCACTGCTGTGATTGTTTCCTGTTTTAAACACAATTGCTTTTAAAGGTTCAGTACTTGAACAGTTTTACAGCAAAATGAGTCTGCTGTTTTGAGAAAACTTTTTTTTCAAGTGAAAAAAATAAGTATTGAAGACTAATAGAAATATTATGTGCATTATGTGTAAAAAACATAAATGCCAAAACTGAATAGGTTACATAACTCCATCTCCCACAGTTTTGGCACAATGGATAAATCAGGCTGCAATGGTTTTTCTTGTTATTTACAATAAGTATGCATTTTAGTCTCAGTAATATGTTGACTGAGTTTAATAAATGTATAGCAAATACATTCTTTTATTGTGATTTTGTAGTGTGTTACTGGTAGCAAATTAGATCTAGGAAAAAAGGGTGAAATTTTGCTGCACACCTTGTTATTTAAAACAATTGGTGAAGATGATGAGAAACATTAAGAGCAATACAAAAGCTTCAGTCTACAGCATCGTCAGCCTCCTCTACTAGTTTTAGTCTCCTGTACAGAAATCACTTGTGCCCATTTTTAGTTTTGTCACCACAGTGCTTACACTACAGTATCTCACATACTGTAGTTTTGTTAAGTATGTAACTAACATGGTGTGGGGCGGCCCAAGTGGCATAGTGATTAGCTGTGTTGCTTTGCGCTTCCAGTGTATGAAAATTTGTGATTTTTTTCCTCTCTGTTGTGCATTTTTCGCCACAGTTTTGGGTATACTAATAAGTGGGTGTGACATTCAAACCTTATTCATATGTTGTGCAAAAACTGGACTTAAACGTACTGTAGGTTAAATATAGGTTTAAGTTAAAGATACTGGAAGACCTATGTACTATTTGCAGTCAGATGAACATGGTAATCATTATGATTCAAAATGTCCTGTACGTTTATGATGAAACATCTTCATCACATCATTACAAGTAAAAACTACAAATTATTTAAGTTTAATCTAAATAAATTACATGTTTTCTCATGTTTCAGTTTTGCCATCCTCCTTCTTATCCTTATTTTCTCACTAGTTTTTATTTTTCATAAATCTTTTAGTATCTATGAGTGTTTACACAGAGCTTAAAAGTGCTAGCCTGAATCTAAATCAGCTTCTGTGTAAATCAGTTTTCAGCTTGAACTGCTTCCGAACAAATTAATTCCTTGTACCATTTAGCTGGCTTTATTGATATTCTTATTAAATTAGAGACTAAATTAGATGGGAGTACCTGCGCCACTAATACAATTCTATAGCAATTTTGTATAAATTAATGGTAACATAAAAGGAAGCTCACAGGAGGTCCAGTTGGTCCATCCATACCAGACTCCCCAGCAATGCCTTGAAAGCCCTTGAAGGAAAAAAGAGAATTTTATTAACATATTACCCCAAATCTATGTTTTTGTGTTTATTTTTCAGCTGAATATAGTCATCATTACTGGATCATCTATCATTTTACACAGAAAATTCCTTCTAATAAACATGTTTGGAAAACATGTTTTTATGAAACAAAGCATATTTCAGTATTATAGTCCTGTCAAACAACATCTACAGCTCAAAAGAGGCTGATGTATAAAGAAAGCACATATAGTACATGAAAAGGAAACAAACTGCGTCTAGATGACTTTCTGACATTTTATTTGTGAACAAACTGTATTTACCATTAGTCCTTTTTCCCCTGGGTTACCTGTAGCACCTTGGGATCCCTAAAACACAGAAAAACATATTAAACAATGAAATCACTAAACTAACCGGATAGTCATTATATTTAGACTCTACTGGTATATAAAAGGAGATTTGCTGAAACCTTGGAGTTTCATAAATCTAATATTAATATACAGCATAAACATTAGCATAAACCTGGAAAATAAATACAACTGATTTATTTAGCTTTGAATTATTACCATTTTATACTGCATACAGAACCACATTTGGATTTGGCAACATACAGTAAGTGCAAAGGTTATGCTAACATTTATGTAAAGAAGGTTCTGCATATATTGTATTTAGAATCAGGTTATGCAGAAACTTATTAAATTTTGTTCACTGCAGAATAACATCTTATATATATATATATATATATATATATATATATATATATATATATATATATATATATATATATATATGTGTGTAACTTATATAGTTTGGTTAATCTAAAGTTACAATAAACCAGATACAAGACTTGAGCCCTATTTCCTGACATTTTTTTAAAACTAGAGTATTTTTTCAAGCTTAAAATTACCACATACTTTTGGCAAAGAATTTTGCTTCTCTTTAAGCATACAGTATATGCATATGAATTCTCTGTTAATTAAACAAGACTATTTTAAATGAGCAAAATGTCTGGCAAAAAGATTTAATAATTAATATTTACTTCACTGTAATATTATAACAGGAAGTAAAAGATACATTTGACTACAGTCTGTATATTTTCACTTGCTAAAATGTCATTCTTCGCAGTTTGGGCTCTCCAATCCCTTTTTATTTTAATCAGCCTTATGATTCTGTGGTTGCCTTATTTTTTTTAAATAATAGAAGCATCCAAGATGAAGTTTTTCATTAGAGTCTAGACCACAGCCTTTAAGCATGAGCACTTGCCTCTATGCCTAAATCATAGGGGGGAAAAAGAAAATTTTTTTTTTTATTGTTGTCAAATTAAATAACAGCAAATTAATACAAATACAAAGGACAATTTAGAAATAAAAAAAATAACTACAAGATATTAGACAAACCTCTATTAGACACTATCACCATTGACTGAATATTCATAATTATTACCTTAATCATTGCAAATGCAGTTTAATGTAACACTAACACTCTCGTATTAATTATTTGTTAGCTTAAAAAAAATAACACTTGAACCAGCACTTGCTCCCACCCTCTACATTCTGTCAACAGGGAAGCAGAAATCAGGGTATGAGAATATAGAATGGGAACCTGTGTACCAGGCTTTCCTTCAGCCCCGACTCCTCCGTGAGGACCTGGAAATCCCTGAAATATTGAAACAAAACCAAATCTGGCATTCTGAAATTCTGCACTTTAGGCTCTGTTACAGTGGTATCGTGTAAAAATAGTAATCTCACCGGAGGCCCAGGCATTCCAGCATGACCTCTTTGTCCTGTACGGCCCTAAAATGAACACAGATAGTGTACATATGACAACCATAAAACAGCACTTATAATTTCACGCTGATTATTAATTCCAAGTGTCGAGATGCTTAAAGTGGGTTTATAAATAGTGCTGTCCTACCACTGGTCCCCTTGGTCCTGGCTTTCCCTGACGACCGTCTGGTCCCCTGTTGCCCTTTATAACAAATGATTTTAATTCAAATGAAACAATCTTACTAAAAAGATTTCATCTTAATTATTTTTTCATGTTCTTAGAAATCCTTATTAGTCTTTACAAAACACATTTCTGTAATTCTTCGACTTGCAGATGCAAGAGCTGTACCTCCTCAGGTCAACCAAGTGCATTTGTAATAGGAACAGTAATCATACATTAATGAAGTGCCAACTTAGAAATGAAAGTGGTGTAAAGAATTACCATTCGGTTAAGGTCAAGCACATTTAATTACATAATAGCTTTTAATCTAACGTCCCTACACAAAGGACAATTTACTGCCTTTCTTTGACCCAGAGCAACATTTCATACATGCATGTGTGATAAAAGTACAGAAGTGTGTGACATCTGTGATGTGTCCTTAGAGAGGTCGTTTTATCTTATGGTCTAAATCTTACATTGTTCCTTTAGGATTGTTATTATCAATGGTTTGAGAATTAAACATTTTTCAATATTTTTTAAAAAGTAAAATTGTTAATAGAACCACTTGAGGCAGATTGGGGAGAAAAAAAACATGAAAGGTACAGGCCAGATGATCGGCAAACAGACTAGACAAGGCAAGGACTGAATCTTCCACCAAATGTTGCAATGTCAATCCAGGATCAAAAGTACAGAAAGAAAACAGGCTTTGTACCTTCATAAAAGATTACTAGGAGCGAGACTTTAAGAGATAAGTGTGTTTTATACTGTAGTTTTGGATCCAACAGCTCAAGGACAGTAAATTGTACTAAAAGGGGCTTCTTAAGATGCACACCATCAGCCATTACAATAAAACCATTAACATTAAAACCCACATAGATTTAAGGTTCTCTTGTGCCACCAAAACAGCTCTGACCCCTAGGGTTATAACTCTGAAAATCTTCTATTGTGGTATCTAAAACCAGGACCAGCAGATCCTTTAATTGCTTAAGGTGGACTTTCGAAACTACATCAACAACTTTGAACTCTTTGCCACAGAGAAAGCTGCGACGCACTGAGTGTTCTGATACCTTTCTATCGTAGCCATCATTGACTTACTTTTAACAATCTGCGCCACTTTTAGACAAGTTGGTCTTTGGTCCCCGCATGCATAAATGAGCCTTGGGAGCCCATGATTCTGTCACCAGTTTATCCCCTGTCTAATTGATAATGTTGGGGGGGTAGCTCAGAGGTTAAGGCATTGGACTGCGGTTCAGAAGATCCCAGGTTCAAACCTCATGACCACCAAGTTGCCACTGTTGGGCCATTGAGCAAGGCCCTTAACCCGCAATTGCTCAGATGTAATGAGATAAAAATGTAAGTCGCTCTGGATAAGGGCGTCTGCCAAATGCCTAGATGAGATGAGATAATCGATGTTATTCGATTCACCTGGCTGTAGTGTTATTGTTGTGGCTGATCGCTGTGTGTTAATGTGTGAGTTCACATTTCCAGAGTAAAATATGTCAGGGAAAAAAAATGCCACTTTTACAACCACTACCATATACAAACTGAAAACAAAGCTGTACTGAAGCATGAATTCATGTGGTCGATAATAGGGTTCCACTTTGAGTTGGAATCATTGCTATTTAACAAAATTATAGCTTACTAGTGCCATTTGTAGCAAGTGTACTGTATGTAGACCTGGGCATATAATTATGCAAAAGATTTAGGCTGAGATAATTGCCAGGCAAAAAAATATGTATATCTGATTAGTTCCTATCAAGAATACAGTAAGCAACAAGAAAATCAAGAGGGAGATAATAATAGCATTTTTAAACTTCTGACCTTTAGCCCTTCTATTCCGGACTTGCCTTGTGGTCCCATTTCTCCATCCTCTCCCTAAATAATTGACAGATATCAAAAAGTGTAAAAACTAAATGGACATGATAATGATTAAATGAATGCTGATTATTGTCCTACAATGCAATTTCCAAGATTTTTTATAAAGTAACATTTACAGTACCTGTATCCCAATTGGTCCAGGCTGACCTTTGACCCCTGGAAAACCTGGAAAACCAGTGGGTCCCTGTTCACCTTGGAAACCCTGTATCCCCGAGTCTCCTTTAGTACCCTGGGTTGATAAAAAGAAGACCAGACATAATGTCTTAAACATGTTTTACAGGCTTTTTTTCACATCCATATTTCCATAAAATAGTTCAGATATTAATCATTAATATTACAGAAAATCATTTTTTAAATTTAAACAGTCACATCATAATATTTCTGGACTAACACTTACTTTGTCACCCTTTGGTCCAACTTCTCCTTTGTCACCCTCAAGTCCCCTCTTGCCCTGCTCAGTGTAAGAGAAATATGTAAATACCATGATATCTTCCTACACAACTGATGTAGTAAAAACCAATTGAAAGTATGGCTTATTCTGACTGCAGAAAAAAAAAAAACTAAGCTATGGGTAGACATGCACATAAAGGTAGAATTCAATTTCAAATGCATAAATTCTGAAGCCCATACTATATAATAAAATATTAAGGTAAAGCTTTAAAAAACAAGTTAAACAAGTTAAAATAAATATGCACTTACTACAACACCTATAAATCCTTTAAGGCCCGGTGTTCCTAGTGCACCCTGACACAAAACGAATTGAGACAATGCTTCAGTACAGGAAATGTGGAAGCTCAACAGCAGGGTATAAAGAAATACAAAGCATTAGGGGCATTAAAAAAAGGAGGAGGGGCATTGAAGTCAAACCGGGACTTTTGATTATGCAAAGTAACAGAACGCGGTTATGAGAAAAACTCTATTTCTCTATATAATCCCCACTAATGCACTTATCCCAGCGTTTCACTAGTGCTTGAATCCCATCAAGATAGAAAGTTTTCTCAGTATGTCGGAGTCATGAACGGACTGCCTGCTTCACGTCTGAAACCCTTGGCTCCCAGGAACTCCTTTAATGGCCAAAACATGGGGAAATGGTTTGGAGCTCCAAATAACTCCCAGCCAGTTCCTGTAATGTGTAATCCTGTATTGTGTCTTCAGCTCCAACAAACAATTTATCCATTGATATCCATGGATGAATGGGACGGTTTACACCACCAAATATTTGACTGCAAGTCTCATCAATGTATTGTGCTAAAAGTCTTTTCTAAATGGAAATCCGTTTTACTTCTTCATTCACTACAAAATTTCGGTCCTGATTTGACTTGAACGCCCCCTGAAAATGTGACATGATTTTAAGGGAATGCTAATCATGGTTAAGAGTGAGTTTAAGTTTACATTTTTTAAAATTGCAGTTGATAATCAAAATCCATATCAATATAATAAAATAATTTGCACATATAGTTTGTAAAGTAATAGTGGGGTAGGGGATAGCACTGTCGCCATGCACGTCCATGATCTGGGTCCGATTCCCGTCTGTGTGCATGGAGTTTGCATGTTCTCCCCGTGCTTGGTGAGATTCCTCCCACAGTTCAAAGACATGTCGGTAAGGTTAACTGGCGTTCCCAAATTGGCCATAGAGTGTGAGTATGTGCCCTAAGTCTCCTGGGATAGGCTCCAGGACCCAGTGACCCTGAATACAGGCTTACGTGGTATAGATGGTGAGTGAGTGAGAATTTTCTTGTCAGCATTTGTTAATTTTTGTACGATTTTGTAAAAGTAAATCAGAAATGCATACATGAATGTTGATCAGCTCGTTAGTCCATCAACTGACTAACAGGTGCATTTGCATGGAAGAGTCCTTGGCCACCAAATGCATTTAAATATCATCACATGTTTTTTTAGGTTATTAATAAAATTTCATGTTATGTCTAAAACATGTGAGATGTGATATTGTTGATTTTAGTGCTGCTTTGAACTGCTTACATTCATCTTTAATTCTCCATATGTGTTTTTGTTTGTTTCGACATGTGTCTTTGCTTTGGTTTTGTTCCTGTTTCCACCCTGAACTGTCATTAGTTTGCGATTCATTATTTTCACCTTTGCTGTTAGCCCTGAATTAGATGGTCTACTTAAACCCTGCTTTACATGCCTTCATCTCATTTAGGCTAAGCGTTCTTTTCAAAATTTCTGTTTTTCCTGGTTTTGACCCTCACCCCTTCTTCTCACTTTCTCATTATGGAGCCCTGTTTGATGCTACCTGCATGTTCTCTCACATTTAATATGATTCGATGATTATGCGAGCAGTATTTTTCTACATAAAACACATTCGGAATAATCATGAAGACTAAATTAATTCTGAACTCAGTTTAATGAGCTTTTTAAGAGCTAATACACATCTTGCTAGGTGAACCAGAAATGTAGTTCAAATTTACATCTTATTTTCTCACTTCTTTGTATTTACTCCTGTGCTTGGATCTGAATGCTAACTGTTTTACATGTATTGCCTGACTGCTTATTTATGAATTAGATTTAAAGTTTGGGCACAGTTTCTACTGTAATTCCATGGTCTTTCTCAAAAGCAATGCTGAAGGCATCCAAAATATGCAAGAATCTTTTTTGAACAGTGGATATTGAGATGTGTCTGCTACTTATGCTCTGTAAAGCTTCATAACGGCTTGCCTGGAATGGTTTTCATGAGAGCCAGTTTTATCATGATGCTTGATGGTTTTTGCAAACGACATTAATGTCTTAAAATAACAACTACTTGTTGTTATTGTAAATAAATTACCTACCACAATATGCATTATTTCATAGTTTTGAAATATCCAGTATTATTCTAGAATGCATCACTAAACACTAAATAATACAAATGCAATAAATCACTAAACAAAAAAACAGTGAATTAGAAAGTGTGTCCAAACTTTTTCCTGGTACTGTATATGAGAATAAAACGGTATATCATATGAAAGTCTGTCTCCATGCAGCTGAAGTGCACTCAAATTACTGTTTTGACATTATATGAGTCAAACACGGATTTATTTGTAATTCATTCCAGTTTTTCAAATCTGCACACATCGTAATGTCTCAATGTAATACAAATGTTGAACAAACTGATCATTACCAATAATTTTAGCATAGAGACGGGAAGTAAAAAAAGAAAATATGCAGAATAAAGTAAAATAAAAACTTTCTTTGTGAATGCTCTGTTTTGTACCTCCTCACCTAATTTGCAATGAAACATTCATAGCGTTCTCATTATTAGGGACACTAAAAATCTTTCTTCATCTCTAACAGCAAGTGAGCAATCATAAAAAATGCAATTCCCCAAAGGCAACCTGAAATAAATAAATAAATAAATAAATAAATAAATAACCAACCTTGCCTGGTAAATCTACCAGTTAAAAGGAAAGAATGCCTCTCAAGGATTAGACAGTTATAAGAACAAACAATGACAAAATTACTAATAAATGATTAAACGTCTAAAAAAAAAACTTCTGGACAGCACATCTCATCAGTATTCAGTTCCATGCGTTCGACATTATGTCTGAGTGACTTCAAAAAAGTATTTACAAAAGAGATGATTTTAAAGGTTTAGATCTAAAACCGTGCTAACACGATAATCTGTGACAGCTGGTCCAGCACTCAACATCATATCAGTGAAAGCTAGTTGGATATAAACCACATGTGGAAATTGTCACGTCATGTTTTACAGTTTCACCGGATGTAACAATGTGGCCATCTGCTGGGAAATCATTTAAGGATGTGTATTCTAGGAACACTGTTCAACGTTTAATTTTTTTTTTTTTGCGCAGGCATAGCAACGGCCTAGTGTAAGATTAAATATGAATATTAAATATGGGTAATACTTTAAGATTATAATGTAGAACGTTTGCAGTGTTGAGACAGGAATGTCGCATTGAAAACATGAAAGTGAATCAGACATGTTGTAGCACTTACCATGGGGCCCTCATGTCCTGGCTCTCCCCGAAGCCCAGTCGTACCAATAGGACCCTAGCGTAAACAAATGCAGGTTAAGCATTCGCTTGAAGCCAACTTTATTTTATATACAGAACTGAGTGCCACATGATTTCCTTTTACAAATGTCACTATAATAAAATCTTACATAAAATCAGTTAAACAATTTACAAAATTATAAGTTAAAAAAATGTTAGATATGCTTACAAGATCTCCTTTTGGGCCAGGTATGCCTTCTTTGCCAGGTTGACCCTGTAAACATTTATAAACACATAACATCTGTATATATTTGGATTTATAAAAGGTTAGCCTTTTTTACCCATTTTGCTATGGCACCATTCCACTAGACTCTTGCCATTTAATTTGTGAAACAGACTTTTAGGTATTACAGATATGTCATATTTATCTTGAGACTCAAATACGGTACCAGTCAAAAGTTTCTACTAAACCTTGAGATGCTTAAACAAAGCTATAACCATTGGTCAGTCAGTAGGCAGATTTTATTTAAAGATAAGCCCAAATAAACAAAATCATGGGTGCAATTCTTTGCAAATGTTCCTCAACAATATACACGCAAATTATTGATTTTGTGATTTGTTCAGTCACTTCTAGAACTTCCCCCCTTGAGCTTCACTCTTTATTTTCAGTTCCAAAATATGAGGCTACTTCTGCTCATACAAAAATATGATGCGCTACACCAAGTGGTATAACCTTGTTTTGTCAGACTGCCACTGCCATTTTTGCACTGAATGATTGTTTGCTCAAATTGTTGAAATAATCTGCTGGCCAAATATTAATATCTAGCAGCTAGTAAGCAATATACATACACAGTTATTTTAGTTTGAGTTACGGAATAGTTGGCAGATTTGCTAAAGTTATATCTTTTCCTGTGTTTTGTCTTACCTGAAATATGAATATTAAAAACAATTGTTAAATGAGTATTGAGAGCTTGCTCTGTTGCATGAACATTTGTAGGAACAAAATGGCTGTATTTATTTTAACCATCATGCTTTTTTCCTATTTGAATATGTGTTTCTGTGCTTAGCCAACTAGCTACAGTAGAACTAGGTTTGCCTATTCTTGTTTTTAAGGCAAACTGGTTGTCTTCAAACACAATGTGCCACACACACTAGCAATATTACCAGGTAAGAATAAGGACAAATGTTACAGAGTTGTCCTATCCTCAGGAACATTTCTCTCCTGAGAAAATTCCTCGTCTATTTTATTTCAGTTTAAATGGATTTTAAATTTGGTAACTGACAATAAAAAAAAGCACGATTCTCACCTGCGGGCCCCGTGGCCCTCGAGGCCCAATCTGTCCCTCAAATCCCTGAGCACCCTGTTAAATCACAGAGATTGTGCAGATATTAGTCATTTAAAAGTGGAGGTTTCCTTCATAAATGTAGGATTATTATGATAATCATATACCTGTAGTCCTGGGGGACCAGTGCTTCCGGCAGGCCCGGGCTCCCCCTGTAAAGCAAAGCACAGAATGACACATTCAGACTCTATGGAGGCAAGTCTGTGCTTGATGTCTTGCAGAAGGAAAAGAATAGGAGGAATCATAGGAGCTTTTTAAAATAATATGACAACTCACCCTTGAGCCATTTACGCCCTGAGCACCTACAAAACCTGTGAAACCTGGAGGGCCCTATGCAAAAATTTTAAAACAAGTCATTATCAGTGAACAAACTGCTAGTTGCTGACACACAGAGCTTTTTGGCGATTTTTTTTTTTGTTCTAAGTAAATAACGTACAAATTAAATCACATAAAATATCTTAATATAACAATACCACTGTTCCACCAGCATTTAATGGCTGTCAGTCTATAACAGATTACTTCATTAAGCACATCCAAATTTTTGCATACGGAGTTTAGAGAAAGATAGGGAGAGGAAGGCTTAGGCAGTTTTAAAACACAGTGTTAACCTAGTAAATGTGAAGAAATCATGCTTTTATTATAGTGTTTTGAGTTTTCTAGTTGATGATGACGAGTATGTTTTGCTTAATTTGCTAACTAAAAAAAAAACAGGCTGATGGGTTAATGGAATGGTTGATGAAGCAGTTTGCTTTAAGCAGGCTGATGTGGAGCTCCTCCTTTTATAAACCACAAACCTGGCAGCCCCAGGCATACTGCTCCGTGTAACATACATCCTGCTAATTTTCACCTAATTCTTGGAGATTTGGAAAAGTCAGTGCAAAAGCTCCCATGAGTAATGTCTCAAATTTTACAGTGTAAACTGAACATACTGTATTATCATCTACACTAGAATTTATCCACCCTGTCAGTGTAATAAACTCTTTTTAAAAACATTTTGTGTGTAATCCTTCCTCAAATGCATAGGCATATGCATATGGTATAAGAACACTTTTTAGGTCTTTGTGTGCAGGACCTTTAAACTGCTCTTAAATGTACTGGAAGTGCTAGAATTTTCGGAGAGAGTGTGTTAATTGGGCCAGGAACAGAGCATCTGGTCCTGAGACTTAAAATCCAAAAAGGAAGTCTTTAAAAAGCATTTGCTGAATCAAAAAGAAATGTACAGTATGTGGCAATATGTGAATAAGATGTAACTACAACAGAATTCTTAATACTATTTAGTAATTATTTAGATTTCTTACTGGTGGACCTGGTGGACCTGGTGGCCCTTCGAGCCCATCATCTCCCTTTAAAGTACACAAGGAACGGGAACAATTATTAATTTGATAATTTACATACATGCTGTACATTGTAAACCGAGCCACCCAGATTAATGCAAAAACTTTTTTCATGACTCAAAAGTTCATCTGGGCAGGAGATCTGATATGGTCATAGAAAGTTTAGTTTAGTAAAATTAGTACTGCAATGTTTATCTTTACTTACATCTGTCCCTGAAGGGCCCTCAAGGCCCTCAATCCCTCTAATTCCTTGTGGGCCCTACAATTAAACATGATTTTACTATTATGTTATACATTATGTTACCATAAAATCTTTGATAAGATCAGGATGATGTTAAAGACTTACTTGAGGGCCAGTAGGACCAGGTGGTCCAGGCAGCCCTTTATATCCCTAAATGAGAAACAATTGTGATTTGTGACAAATTAAGAGTATTTTAAAATATTATTTTACATGGAAAATACTAATGCTTTGTTGCATTACAACTCATACAACCACTAGATGGCGACATCTTCGAACTGTTTACAACTTGCACACCTAATGAGTGATTATGAGTTGTTACCTTATTCATAATCGATATACAGGGAAAAAAAAAAAAATATATATATATATATATATATATACATACATACATACATACATTCACCTTACAATACACATATATATACAATACACCTTACTTTCTCTCCAGGTTCCCCTGAATCTCCACTGGGACCCTCTGCTCCAATAAGTCCCTAGGCAGAGAATAGCATTGCTTTGTTTTAATAAGCAAGTTAGGTTCATACTGTACCAAAAACATATCTTCTTAGCTTTTCTTACAGTACCTCATCTCCTTTTTCACCATGTAAGCCAAATTCTCCTTTATAGCCAAGAGGGCCCTGAGCGTGATAAAAAAGCAGTGACCATAAAAGTGAGTCAATAAACATACCATAGTGTAAGGTGTTATTGTAATGTGTTAATGTTGTCGATAATAGCATGTGATTACCTTTGGGCCAGGTATTCCAGGAGGACCCTGTTGCCCTTTTAGGCCATTTTCTCCATCTTTTCCAGGAATCCCTGGTAAGCCAGGCATGCCTAGTAAACCAGGGTCGCCCTGTAGTGTAACAGAAATTAATAAAACAATTGAAATCATCAAATTAAAAAAAAAAAAAGCAGTGCTTCTTTTCCAGATGTTGTTCATGCTGCATCTTTGGGCATTGTAACACAATAGAGGAAAAGTGCTGTCTGCCCTCTTCCTCATACACGTTCACAGACACTCATAATTGTCTAGTGTTTCTGTGATTGAGAAGGGAGACAGTGTACTCAATTCCTTCCACTCAGAGAGCAGGGACTATTTTGGCTTCCCTTGATGGCTGTGGCATTGTCAGGATTTGAACTTACAGTACCACCCCAGTGAAAGAGTAAACAACAGTACCCTTCAATTAATTTCTGATTTAAGAGATTTCACTACAATAATAATAATAAAAATAATATTAATAATTATTATAATAAATAGAGCACTTAATAGATGAAAGCACTTAATCTGTAGTGTTTGATAAAACAGAGATTCTATTAAAAATGGTTTATACAAGCAGAATAAACAAACAGAATAATATAGTAAAAAATGTTGGAACTTATAAATTATCTTAATTTTAAAAACATAATTGTGCATATGCATAAAACAATGTTCAATGAAAAATAGTTCACCATTATGCATGCACATAATACTGTAGTTGTACATATGTACACAGACAATCTCTTAAATGCTGGCTCCATTACAGAGCACATTTCCAAAAGCATGCCTCTTGTGAAAAGAAAATAGCTCATAATCCATTTATCATAATTATCAAAAACTCCCTCCTCCATACCCTGCCACTGACTAAAAGCACCATCACAATTATTACTTTGACACTTTTTACACTCCACAAATGAATTCAGAAGGGTTTTGTATATTATTATTGATAATTATACCTTGGCATTAATAAACAATGAAAAACATTTTATAATAGTTGCCACATAGTGCACAGCAGTTAACATGCTTACCTGTGGTCAATTTGTGATGGTTCGCTCATTCCTATATTTGTTTTACTGAATTATAAATCATTATGTGTATGTGGAAAATGGTTTATAAACTGTGTGAGGCTTATTTTCAGTAAATGCTGCATTCATGCCTCCCTGTGTGAGGAGAAACTACATGTGTATGGCTGTGTTTGTGTGCACGTGCCTACATCATACACTTTGGGTTAGACATCAGAATGATGGATTTCTATATATTTTGTGTGAAAAATGAGGCGGCACGGTGGTGTGGTGGTTAGCACTGTCGCCTTGCACCGCCAGGGTATGGGTTCGATTCCCGGCCAGGCTCTGTATGCATGGAGTTTGCATGTTCGCCCTGTGCTTGGTGGGTTTACTCCGGTTTCCTCCCACAGTCCAAAGACATGTAGGTTTGGCTAATTGGTGTTCCCAAATTGCCCGTAGTGGGTGAATGAGTGATTGTGTGTGTCTGTGCCCTGCAATGGATTGGCACCCTGTCCAGGGTGTATCCTGCCATGTGCCCTATGTCTCCTGGGATAGGCTCCAGGCCCCCCGTGACCCTGAATACAGGATTAAGCGGTATAGATGATGAGTGAGTGAGTGAGTGAGAAATGAGGTGTGTGCTTTTTGCTGATTGAGCTGGAACACACACGGACTGACACTCGAGTGTGTCCATATAATGTAATTACTTTCAGACGGTGACAACACAGTGCATTTAATGTACATAAACATATTGTACATAGAACAGCAGTAAGAAAGTATAGGGTCTGTTATAAGGCTGTTGTTATGAATAAACTAGAAAGCAAATAAAATCTTCAATATGATCATACTTGCTGAAAACAAATGGCTTAGTTTTGTCATTTCCTTTTTTTTTTATGTAACAACAATAGCGCCACCAGCAGTCTCAACTAAAAAAAAAAAAACACCCACTAATATAAAATAGAGTTTTGATTGCAGATACTTTCTATACAGTATGAGATTGTAAGACTGACAGTGTAGATCTTTTTATAATGTTTTATTATATTTTTATCACACACATAGGAAAAAGGGTCCCTGGATAGGTGGTGCAATTACTGCTTCATTTATTTCAATGTAGTTATTATGGCACCCAGTGGTTAAAAAAAGGAACTAAACTTAACCACTAATAGTGGCCCTCTAGAGCATGAATCATGCTTTGCCACGCTCAGAGAAGCATGGTATGAGGGGCATTAGATAGAAGATAGGATTGCCAGGTTCACAGGTTTTAATTAATGACTCCTCACACCTTTAACTTTTCAAAGCAGGCTCCAAGCTTAAGAGCCATAAAACACCACACCAATCAACACCTGCACAGCTTCCTTCCATAATCATCTTAAACAAGAGACTTTCTCACACTCTTCCTCTCTGATGTGCACTTTACCCCAATAACAACAAATAAATCCCTTTTTTATCATAGAGTAGAGATGTGAATAAATAAATTAATTTGGGTATCAGTGTGTTAATTAGGGTATTTTCAGTAATAATTAGGGTGTATTTAGATGTTAAATGTAAATCTATCATGATTTTAACTCCTTTCCACGTTCTACAGTGATTATTATTAACTATTGGGTGGTAATACTAACTCCACTTTGCTTCAGGTCGCCTAACAACACCCTACTATTGATTATTATCCTAGAATCATACGCCCCAACATGATTTATTCCTTTTATATAATGCCATATAAACATTGTTGGTGCTGACATTTTGCAATGGAGTTTTACCACCCCAGAATTGATAATAATCTCTGTAGCATGTGAAAGGCCACATCAAAACATCAAAATATACCCTGATACACTAAATCATTTATTTGCACAGTTCAATGACTAAAATGTTGCAGATGAAACCCCCAGAAAATGACCCATAGGGGAGCAGATGCTTGTAATCGAGCTACATAAGCTGAGAGCCTCTCTGAGAAAGACGGACATCGACAGGACCTGATAGTTGATCAGGCTGAACACTGAAAGCATGAACTGACCAGTTAGCAGGGTATCTACCAACAGTTTTAATCTGTTGCTACACAAGGTTCTGTCTCAATCCCTTTTAAATCTGCCAACATTGTCTCAGTGCCCAAAATATATCTCCATGGGTATGTGTACACATTATATGTATTATGCATATTTTACTCTTGCTCTCTGTGAGCTGAACTACAAATTGTTGTTGTATTGAATACTTGACAATAGAGAATCTTACCTTACTTTGCTTAAACATAATTTTTTCTGATGATTGCATATTGTTGTTTAAAAATTTAGTGAATGACACATTGTCAATTTTTAGCTCAAATAGTTGTTCAATGTTAAGAGCAAAACCACAGCTTGTCCTCTGTCCTAAAGACTTCATCATGGAAAACCTACTGATGATGTGGAAAGTCCTTGAAACAAGTTTGCTCCTGTCATCACTTACATTATAGATGAGACTAACAGACAGCCTAGACAGCCTAACAGACAGCCTAGACAGCCTCTCTTTTTCCTTACTCTTGAAGTTAAAAAGGCGAAAGAAATGCTACTTGACATGTTATCTAGCAACCACAAAGCACAAGTCCTCAGTCCTGGAGAATCTCATGTGTCGGAAAAGTTAAACTGACAAAGTTTTAAGCTGTTTAACTGACGAGGATGCCAGACCCTGACTTCTATTTATCTATGGGTCTGTCTCATCTGTCTTCTGATGTCTGACTTACTTATCTGATTATGTCATTTATACACTATATACAGTATGGGCATTACCATATTTCCCACATGCCCCAATGGTCCTCTTTCTCCAGGTTCACCTGGTGGTCCCTGAAAAAAATTAAACAGATAAATCAAATATACTGTGGTTGGATATCCATAAAAATAGTGTAGTCTTTATTAAAAATAGCATTGAATCTACATCTCACCTGTGAGCCTGGTTTCCCCATTTCTCCCTGTGGCCCAGGTAAACCCGTCTCTCTCTACAGGCTCGGAAATAAGACACCAGTCAGAGATCATGAACACTCCACAGATACGCAGTAGTATGCATAAAGCATCCTACATCTTATCACTACTAACATACCACGCTAAAGATTATAATTAAATATGTTACATAAATTAAATTGATTGGGTTGACAGAAGCTGTTTAGGAGTGACTTCCAATTCATAACATATTTCTTTAAAAAATTTATTCTTCTAAATCAGTCAGATATAAGCTACCTTTAACTATACAATTCTTTCCAAATCAGCCCTGATACTCATCCATACCCGTTAACCTACAGTACTGTACAAACGTGTACCGTATACTTACAGGCCAACCTGCATACAACAGCTGGAAAAATGATGTTTGCTAGAAAAAAAGAGAAATGGAATTTTTCACAATATTAAAATTTTTATATACACAAAATTTTCCCACCTTCACACTGGACTTCCACTATATATCTATTATTATTATTCTTCCTTCTGTTATTATGATGTATGTTCTTTTCAGGTCAGCAAGCGAACGTAAAAACAGTATGGAATCCATAAAACACGCGACATTTTACATGGATCATAAAGTACAAGGATCGGTTTTCAGTTACAACGGGAATGCTAGACTGGCATGAAAGGGAGAAGAGTACTGATGGGATTTTATGCTTCATTAAAAAGAGACAGCAAGTCTATGTATTCGGGTTGTGAAAATGACCCCTAACCCTTTGCATAGCACCCATTAATCCTTATCTACATCCTGTGACTTTGGACTTTCCATTAACAAGACATTTGGAAGCTTGCATGTAAGGGAAAGCATTGGTTCTAGGCTTGACAGACATTTAAGAACTACTACAACATTCACTCTAGCCCCCTTTACCCTAATCTAGCATGAAACAAAATGATAAGTGAGAATTAAGTATGAACTCAACACAGAGCCACAGTTTCTGTGATAACTACAAGTGAAAAGTAAGGTCTCAGTTCTGTGCATATAAGGCACAATAAGGTAAGTGAAGTGACAAATTAAAACAAATAGTCTGAAAGACTTCTCAGTCCTTTCCACTGGCATTTAATCTAACAACTGTATATTCATCTTATCCTGTCATATACAACCAGTCATTAAATGTGTATAAAGACATTAGTAAGACAAAAAAAGCTTAAAAAGAAAAAAGTACTGTAGAAGAGATTGTGCAGCATTGATTACCTGAAAGTAAGCCCACTCCATTAAATGTCCAATGGAGTGGGCATCCAAGTCATTAAATGTGTATAAAGACATTAGTAAGACAAAAAAAGCTTAAAAAGAAAAAAGTACTGTAGAAGAGATTGTGCAGCATTGATTACCTGAAAGTAAGCCCACTCCACTGCTGTGTTCCTCCACAGATATAAACTGGGGGGTCCTGGTGGCCCTGGTGGCCCTGGGTTTCCAACCCTACCAGGACGACCCTCTGGTCCGGTTGTGCCCTAGAAGAGAGATTCAAAGTCTTTAATGTTAAATTTTCAAAAAAAAAAATTAAATCAGCCTAAACACACTTATCATTACAACTATTAAAATACAGGTGTTCCATGGATACTGAAAATTGCACACATAAGGTGTTATACTCAGTACATGCCCATTATGTTCTTCAAAAAAGTCTGGGCTAGTAATCTTCCTTAGTAATCCATTCTGAGGCAGCCATGCAACAGCTGCATGGAATGACATGCAGAGTACTGTCACATATATATGTGAAAACATTAATTGAAAATGTCCAGACGTCTGACTAATGTCTTTTCTCTGCAGCATTCTCTGCTTGGATTTGGATTCTGGCAAAAACACAGACCAGACTACAGCTGTTCCTAAGGATCCTTAAAGGTCACCAAAGGTCAACCCAAAAGCCCATGAACTTTTAAGTGAACTTCTTCGATGAAATGGCTTTACCCCCAGGGACTGCTCTCCACATCTTAATTCAAAGAGACAGCACAGAGAATCTGGCAAAAAGACGCCCCTCTGCCTTTAAATAGCCCTCTTCACTTTCACATGGGAGAAGCCTGGCTCTCACCTTTTCACCTTTGATGCCTGGATAGCCCACACTGCCAGGACAACCCTGAAGAGAAAAAAAAAAACATTATTTGCATATAACATGCTTATTAAAAGTAATAATCTGCATCTAAACATTTAATCATATGAGGTTTCAGATCGAAACACTAAAGTTAAAGCAGGTAATATACTTTCTTAATAAATAAGTTTAGACAGATTCAGCGACTATTATGACTACTACAACTAAGTCTTATTACAGTAGCTCATAGTAATAAACGTGCCTTGAAAAGTTTTTCATGACTAGACAGTATAGAAGTGACGAAAGCCAGAATTATATAACTAAAACTAACCAACCTAGCAAATGCAGGCTGTATGAAGCCACAATTTGATCAAATGTGAAATCAATGTTGAGGAAAATAATGTGGATAAAATAAAAATTAAGCTCAAAGTAAGAAAATAAACATGACTGACCGTGATGTCAGGAAAATAGTGATATGAGATGAGATTAAGTGTTTTATTTCTCTTAAAATTATCACATTTAACACTGTGGAATGTCCATAAAACAAGTTAGTTCCTGTTATCCCTTATGCTTAGGCAGCTATAAAAATTTTTCTCTCTCACAGTTTTACTTTTTGTTCTCTCTGATTGTCAGAGCTATTGCTACTGGTATTGTCAGTATGGCCCCCTATGGTTTGCTGGACGTTTCGACATCATGACCATGCAGATGGTCCTGAACTCAACTGATGCAGGTAATTTTTCTTTTACTGTTTGTCATTGCAGGCGCTTAATAGTTTTAGAACTGAAATTGCCAAGAACAGTTTTGTACCAGAACATCCATTAATGAAAGTGGATTTTATATTAACTTAACCCCCTTTCCTGTTATATTAAACTTTCAACCTTGCAGCACAAAGATATAGCAGGGAGTGATTTATGATCATACTATCTGATATCACCAAAATGAGGATGGGTTCCCTTTTGAGTCTGGTTCCTCTTAAGTTTTCTTCCTATTGTTATATTTTCAGTAAATCTTTCCTTTCTTATCAGCAAGAAACTGATAGTTATCATTTCTACTTTTTTCCCTCCATTTGTTCAAATCTTTATTCATAATGTTTTATTTTTTTCAAAAAGCTGCTTTGTGACAATGTTCATTGTTAATACCCTAAACAAATAAACCTGAATTTAAAGTGAATATTGTTATAGAAAATAAATCAATATCGTCTGACCAATCAAATTTACAAATTCAGCAGTGCTGGATTATAATTAAGCAATGAAACAAAAGGGAGTGCTTCAAAATACTCAATACTTAAATGTCAGCATGGATGCATGCAGCTAGAGGCATTAGGAAGAAGCCCAAGTCCAAAGATATCACAATTGTTATTCAACAGCACATCTTCAAGTGTGATATTTTATACAATAGTTCCACAAACATTTATTATCAACAAATTATGATTTGTTTATTTAAACAATTATTGGGTTTCCAGAGTTGAATCCCAAATATAGTAAAATAGAAAGCCAAGTAGTGCACCTGATCAGGGGTTAAACTCATAGGATTCATGCTCACAGTTAAACATGCCACTGCCTTTATGCTCCATGTCATCACTTGTGGAATGCTTCTTGTACAAACAGATTACTCGTTCTCAACTAACTTTTGTACAATTAGTTTTAATCAAAGTGGCTGTGTACAGAATCTACTACAGTATGTATTTTATTTTTCTTGTATATTTTTTCTAAGAATTAGAAAATTTAATACGATACACAAGTTCAGTTCAATTTATTAGAATTAAGAAAGGTGTTTTATGTACTGTACTATGATGAGTATTTTAGATGAAAGTAGGCAAATTAAGTATTAAAGTAATAATTAACATAGACTTTATAGGCAGTGTAAGCTAAAAACACTGCCTATAACAAGTGAAAAAGTGTTAATTTAGTGCTGATTTTGAGTGGCTAACAAAACTATTAATTGGCCAGAGTGAAAAAGAACCTGAAGTCAGCTTCACTTTCCATTTCACATTTTTTTTTTTTGCCATAGGAGCAAACTTATTTACATAGTGCCTAAATTGAGCTTTTTGGATAGTTTTAGGCCACACAAGGCTTTCGCATAGAATGTGCATTAATTACATCTAAATGGAGGTGAAAACAACTTCTGGCAACATCTGGCAAAAAAAAACAAAAAAAAACGGGAGTGTCTAAGTCAGAATTTTTAGAGGATAACCCTTATTAAAGCTGCTATATCCACTGCTAATATTGGCGGACTTTTAAACATGTTTACTTTCTTTCGTTATTACTTTCTTTAATTGAATTATTTCAATGCCTGGTTCAACTTGATAGTGTCTAATATGCTGCATGACCTCTGGCTGTAACCGAAAAACAAAAGGAGTTCGGTCTGGGATTTCCTCCGACAAACACGAAACAGTGTTAAATATTGAATGTTTCCCTGCTGCTGGCTTTTCATTTACCATCACTAGTGTGCATCATCCTCTCTGTTTTCTTTTATCTCTGACTCAAAAAAAAAAGCTTCAATAGCAAAGTGACCCCGAAGCCTGGCCCGGTATCTCCATATGCTGCTGCACCTGGTCCTACTTCTGGTGCTCCTCCCTCTACCTCTAGATCTTGAAGTAGATAATCTGGGCACATTGGCACTTGGGGTTATATTTGTCCTATTTCTAGTTCATCTAAAAAATAAACAGAGTATTGAAAAAGGCAAAATACCCTTTAAAATGCACTATAGTACTTACCATGGGTTACAATGGTATACGGTAATCCTCACGGTATTACTGTAGACATTACCTATGAAGGTAGGGCATCATAGGACTTTATAAAGTGCCATGGTAAGTACTATGGCACTTTAGTGTGTATCATGGTATATAGTATTGTGTTATGTAAAACTGTATTTCGACAAATACCATTTATATACAGTATTAATCCTCTGCAGTGCCAGAGGTTTACCTTTAATGGTGATCTCCAATGGTTAATACACAATACTCTGCTGAACACTATGGTAAATTATTGGATACCACAATGTCTACTAAAGTTCAGCAGGTATCTACTATAGTATGTTTATATTTTGTATATTTTGTACCATATTAGATAGTTGCTAGTACATAATACTGGTATGATATTGTACAGGCAGTACTGTACCATATTGAGCTTGGTAGATACTGAGCTTTGGTAGACACTGTGGCACCCAATAAGTACCATGGTATTTACCAACATATTGTGTAGTAACCTTTGGATGTCACTATAACAGGTAAAATGGCACTGCAGAGGATTAATATATAAATATTACCATTATGGTACATAAACATACTGTATATAACATATTGTTGACAGTATTCTGGTACCTGTGCCATAGTACAATACTTCACACAGTACATTGGAGAACCATTTCTGGAAGAACCAGTATGAGGGATAACCATTTACCATGGTACCTATACCATGGTAAAAATTTCCTATGGGTAAGATCAAACACTTGATTGTTCTCTTCAAACAAATCATTCTGGACAGCCCCAACCCAGTACGGCATAATGGAATTGAAAAATATTATATGTTACATCTAACCTTCATATTTTAAACCAGATATTACATTTTAAAATAACATTAAACATATCAAACAAATACAAATATATCTGAAGACAGCTGCAATTCTTCTATCTTACACTACACACTTTGTTTCTCTGGCTGACTTGTTTCCTAAAACAGATAGAGATTATATGTTCTTGTGATTTGTAATGTAGGGTTTGCTTGGCTAGGGGCTTTAAGGGAATAATAATTTCCTTTCAGCCTGAATTGTAGACCAGCTTTATTATTTCCAGACTATAGAGAATGTTATGTTGACATCACTTTGCATTTTTGTGTGTGTTTCACTGGTTTTCAAGGAATATTGCACTTTGTTTATTTTTTATTTTTTGCTTTCCAATGAAGGCTTAAAAGTTTGGAAAGATCGGCTATTGTGGCATGAACAAGTTAAACCTTGTTATCGATGTAGGTACATCTTGTCAGATGGATTCCAGGCACACTGCCCTTGCTCACATACCTGACGGTAATTACCTTGTTTTTGGGTTCAGGTGGGTGAGCTTAAATGCATAAATCAATAAAAGATCATGAACAATTTAGAAATGGCTGAGCGCCATAAATCTATAAATCCACAAACTCTCAATCGGTACAAGCTGAGGCAAGTAATCCAGCAGTCCCTATTTTATTCATCACAATGTGTAGATATTAATAGACTTGTGTGTTTTCTCTGAAAGGGACACTGCCAGTAAGATTTACGAACACCTGGACCTTCTTGTGTTTCATTACAGATAACCCTTGTACTTAAAACTACAAACAAATTAAAGAGACAAAAATCAAAGTTCAAACAAATGTCCTATCAAATACCAAAACGTTTCTACTTATTTTAGACATTTCATTTAGTTTTCTTTCTCTATTAAAAGCTGATGCACTTCAATAGTACATAAACATGTTTTGCCAGTAAATTAAAGTTTTCATTATTTCACCCTTAATACAGGTCTAGTAAAAAATCTCAGATTGTGTTATTTGACAGAAACTTTATGCCAAGAAACCAAATTTTGTTAATGTTCATTGTGCCTTACAAACTGAAAACTGTAGACTACAGTTTAGCCATCTACTGTACACTATGAGTTTGTACACACCTTTTAACTCCATGGTCTTTTCTGAATTATAATTCTTTCTACACTGTAAAAGACATCTAAATATGCAATAATCTCCTTTGAACAGTTGATATTGAGATGTGTTTGCTCATTATGTTCTGTAAAGCCTTAGAGCTCTAATCTGAGGTGATAAAGATTAATTGGTTAATTGGTGATGTTTGAGGCTGATGACTCTAAATGAACTTCTCCTCTACAGCAGAAGTACGTTTTGGTCCAACTTTCCTGGGAAGATTTCATCATGGTGCTTGGTGCATTTTGCAAATGCACTTGACAATACTGTTCTTGCAAGAACTATCCAAGAACAGCTGACATTTACTGTATATCTAAAAATAGCAACTGACTGATTGAGTTGTTGTTGTTGTTGTTGTTGTTGTTACTTTAATAAATAAATAAATCCATATGAGTTATTTCAGTTTTTAAATCTCTTGAAAATAGTTAGGACAAAAATTAGATGTGATGAAATATCACATCTAATAAATGAAGCCACTGTAATAATAAAAAACATATCTTGTGTCCTACACTTGAGCAATTTATTTTCAGTAAGGATTATGATTGAGTTTAATAAAATAATAGCAATTTCTATATAACAAACACACACAGTCACACATAGCGGTCACACACACACACACACACACACACACACACACACACACACACACACACACACACACACACACACACACACACAAACACACACACAGCCAATTGAGCTATCTGGAAGTTTTTGGACACTGAGAGGAAACAGGAATTATGACTGACACTAAAGTATGGAGCCATTTTAGACCACTGTGTCTAATCAGACTATAGCAAAAATATAAAATAAAAGAGCAGATAGTACTCACAGGCTCCCCAGATGGCCCCCTCGGCCCTGGAGGGCCTTGACGAAGATGATAAATCTTTCCATCTGAGCCTCGGACCAGGCATCCTGTCCTACCTTTGAGAACCACATTTGGGACAATCCTGTGAGTTCCATTTATCATGTCAGTGGATGAGCTAGGCAGAACAGGAGTTGATGCCACTCTGTCCTCTCCTTTCTTCAGCAGGTTAGAGTCAGAGTCCTTGGTGTTTGAGGTTTCCCCGGCAGGAGTTTTCTTCAAAACAGAAGGAACATCCAGGTCAATAATGGTGTTATCCACAGGCTTATCCACAGGAAAGCCCTTGTCAGGACTGCTTTTCTCAGTGGTGATATTCTCATCTAGGAGTTTAGAGGTAGAGTCTGGCTTGGCCTCCTTGCTGCCTTTGACATGGGGTGGGCGGATCTTGTGGGGTAACCCATCGTTTTTGGACAGAGTGTTGGGATCGATCAGGTCAGTGTACTCATCCACCTCGAAGACGTCGCCACGGCTAATGGAGCCAGGTCGCTTCGAGCTTGTAGGGAGTGTGCCATCTCCTCGAGTGAGGCCACGTCTTCGTATACCCTACACACACATACACACAGTTACGATATACTGATTGGTATTACTGAAAAGTTCATAGTTTATTCATAGTTTCACCATATCAGGGGTGATTATTTGCCAAATAACAGCATGCCCTCAAGTGTTTTACTACTTTTATACTCCCAGTAAATATCAATGATTCGTTTTCTTTATAATTATTGGTCATACAAGATATTTCTTGCTATCACCTACGTCTTTACACATATGAGCCTTTGTTCCCTTTCCAGTCCATCTTCTTTTCTGTCTTAAAAGTATTACATTTTAAAGTTACAGTAACTATTACATACAGATTAATTATTTTGCAGCTGAATTGTATATTGTGTAACAAAACAGTCTTTGATGTATTTTGGCACACAAATGACACCACTGAGTTGAATAATTGGTGCTATCTCGTATTTTGGATGACTTATTAGCTACACAGAAGGAATTTGCCCAGGGGAAAGTGTGGGGGATTGTAGTTACAGTAACCATGATCAACTTAGTATGTATGACTAGAAACATCAAAAAGACGAGTATAGATTACTGTCCTCTAATACAGCCTGAAAGTTTTCCCATTACTCATGTGAACCATCTTAAAGAGCTGTGCACCAACTGCAGGTGAAGTCCTTGAAAAGAAAAACTCCCAGCAGGAGTTACGAACCTGTGGGACAGATGTTGCACTGCCTTGTTTTGAATAAGCAACAGGAAATAAAAAACAGCAGTCTCCTTTTAAACACATGCACTAGTCTGTGATCAAAATAGCAGACGACAGAGGAATGATTTGTTTCTTGTGGCTATATTTCAATGTGAGGATTTAATTTTGTGGCTGAGTGAATGTGTTTGGGATCTGGTCATTAATACAACATGCTGCATTACACTGACAATGCAGTTCAATGCCAGTGAACTGATCCATTAACACAAGAATTTTCAAGCTGGACTGACAGGCGGAAGAATTATTAATGAAGGTACTGTTACTGTTATTTCAGCATGATAAATCAAACTAAGCTTGAGCAGAAGCATCACGGTATGCAGTTGCTGACAATAACAATAGCTCTTTCAAGGAGCTGGCATCGAATGTATCCTGATAAGCTATCACTTGATCTCCAAAGGACTGCATTTGGCTGTTGGCCAGCTTATCTCAAAGGGTACAGTGGACCTGAAATCCCTCTGATGGTTTGCCAAGGAAGCCTAATAGCAGACCACTCACCCATAGCTGACCAATTTCTACACCTGCCAATGTGAGTAATTTCTTACTCCTCCACCAGGGGGCAAACACTTTTTCAATTACAGACACACCTGCTATGAAGTAGAAATAATCTTAACGTTTAGCCTATAAATGTAGCCAAACCACTTAGTGATCACTTATTTGCATGTGACAGATGAATTTTTCAACTGCAATACTTTCAATTTCTTAATCATACAATCATTGATTTGAATATTGGCAGTTAAGTTTATGTTCTGATATGCGACATGTCAGCGCATTTAGTTAAGATGATAAAAGATGGATTTCTAAAAAAACAGCAGACAGCTACCCTGAACACGTTTAAGGCCTGCAGGCTAAAAAACACATATTACTCAACACAGTAAGACATGCCAACAAGCCATCACTGAGCATGTACCAAGGATATACGTAATATATGTGCAAGACAAGTCAAAGGCGGTGCTGTGGTAAACTTGAGAGGAAAATCAGATAAGGAGCTTTGTAGCAAGTCTCATACAGTTCCTACACAGGTACACACAAATAGCTGGCTGTTCGGACTTGGAATGTTCAAAAGACCATAACTCCACTTTAGACAGTGGTATGTGTAAGGGGCGAAGTTTAACTTGCAAGATAACGGGAGAATGTTTCTGGGAAATTAATTTTTGAAATATAGAAATGCATGGGAAAAAAACTTAATAGACTCATCTTTTTCACAGTAACCTGGAGCTGTTTGTATGACAAAAGCTGTTAAAGTCACTTTTATAAAGTAGATTATACTGGAGCTGTAGTTTTAAAAACTAAAACCACAGAGACTGTCCCTTACTGCCCATAAAAGCACACCCAAAGTTTCTACATTTTTTTTTTTTTTTGCAAATGTGATATATCAATAGATAAATTTTGTCTTGCAAGAAGTAGCTTGCCAGGTTTTACATACAGTAAGTATCCGGCCCCGGTGTAAATCTTAATCTAAACAAATCATAAATACACATACCTTTAGCAAGCTATTGCTCTGACCCTGGTGTCTTGAAAGTACTTGACCTTGTAGGTCAAGCAGAATCCATCCTATTAGGCCCAGCCAAACCCTCATGACTACAAATACACACCACAAACCACTGGAGCTTACACAATGCTGTCACATCACGATCCACAACAGAACCCACACTGAGGAGGTGAGATAGGTTTTTACTCACCAAGTGCACATTCTCACACCCACTGATCCACTCATCCACCCCCCACAGTCAGGCACACACACATCCACACAGTAACAGTCCCCGTCAAAGTCTCATCTTTGATTTAGAAAGTAGTCTCACCTACAGTGCTATGAAAAAGTAGATTCCTGATAGTACTTCCATATTTCCATTTACTAAGGGGAAAAAAAGTTTATTGTTAATGAATAGACTATGCTGGGAGTGAGTGAGTATGTGAATGTGTGTATGCCCTGATTTGGACAAATGGACCTACTTCTACTTAAACATGAAGCTCCTACCATCAGTTGAAGACTTGGTCATGAGATCAAGGTCAGTAAGGCAAATGTGGTAGCATATGGTGAGTTCATCAATCTTGACCTTTGGCCCCAATGACGCTAAAAGGGATGAGTTGGGGTCACAGTGAGAAATTGTTTAAGTGGATGCAGGAAAACTGGGATTTCACAAATAACTAGAAATTAACATTTGGATTTGGTGCAATCAATGTCCAAGAAAAGACTGAACTTCCTCAGCTCATTCTCAGACATTCACAGGCTCTAGTACTAAAAGTTGGTAAAAGGAGTAACAGGTGCAAAACAAAACAAAACATAAAAAGAATAAGCAGAATCTCGCAAACTGGTGACTAGTCATTGCAGTGAAGTTGATTTTATACTACAACAAACATATTAGGAAGAACATTAGTTTGTGAAACATTTGCATGACCAATTTAAAAAGCTTAAGCATTTAAAAAAGCTTAACATTACTTATTTTAGATGATCAGTGCCACAGAGTCCTTCAAAAATAAACATTTTAAATTTTGACTAGTGAATAGCTAGTATGTGTAGGAAAAAAAGAAATGAAAGGGGTTGTATAAAACTGGGTGGATAATGTTATCTCTAGACCATCAAGTGGACAGTTTTTTTTCTTTAATGAATGAATTCTTTTGTTATAAAGTTTATAGTTAAGTTTAAGAGAAACTTTCCAGGGTCCAGTGGGTAATATCTCAGACACTAGAAGTAGGAGATTTATTAGGTGGATAACAATAGGAACATTTTAAACAGGTGATCTAAAAGAATTCCAGAAAAAGAGTCCAGAGTCATGAGACCTACAGCATGTTAAAACAAAGGTTAGGAAATCATCTAGCCCTTTGGCTATGACAGAAAGGATTTCCACAGAAACCACAACAATACTTCTACAGGAATTTTTGCCAGGGTAAATAGGATATTCTGTACCCAGCCCTGATGTTGGAAAGTGAATAGATAATTACTCTATTTTATTTAAAATGTAAATGATTCCTTAAGTGCCTTATCAAATACATGTTATAAGACAGAAGAAGGCAATGAGAAGGGAAAAGAAAGATAATGAGAGAGCCAAGAAAGTCCGCTGACAAATCTCTACATGCATGCTGCAGACATTTTCCATTGACTTTACGTGAGTTATACAGCCACTTTAAGCCACCTGCAGTAAATCAATGTTTTAGAAAGGTTAATTATAAGTTTTAGGGTTTGAGGCCAAGAGCACTGATTGCTAAGAGATGAGCACAGAGTGGAGCAAACTGAAGCTGTGGTTTTATTGAGTGTCAGTGATCATTAAGATGTTTCACTTTCCTTATTTATTGTCCTGATACTACTGATTTTATTATATCACCATTTCTGTGGCCATTGGAGAAAATAGAAAATATAACGCTTGCTCTAGGATATTCACTGGTATTTGTATTTTTCTACACGTGGATAGAAACAGTGACTGACCCCTGAACATGAGTTTGATGAAAGCACTTTCACTGTCAGCACAAAGCCTTACAGCACACCCCAGGCTATACAGTTAATCGTAGCTGTCCTACTGTAGATGCCACAGATATCTGATACTTAGAGTGATATTTAAACTTGAAGAAGTTTGTTGTTTGGGAGAGTTGTGCCTTAACTTGCTCTTCATACTTTGCCAGCTACTTGCTTGTGCCATGGGTTTTGCTGAAGGGCATTGATCTCACTTTTTATGTAGACAGATATTTTATATTACTAAATAATCTAATAATCTAGTCTAGCTACCTAATAGCAGCACTGATACCAACAGCTCCAGCTATTCTTTCCTATAAGGCAAAAGTACATACTATTATGGCTGACACTAATACTACTTGTTGCACCATATGTTATGTACAGTATACTGTATATGGCATCTTTTGGGATTTTCACATTTTCCTATGGGTTTCCTACATGGTGTTTTCTAAATTGTTCAGGTGTGAATGAGTATAGACTAATTTGCTGCCATCTCATCTTCATGGAAGTATGTTAGTAAATCAGTGCATAAGGACAGAGACAGGAGCACATGGTCAGTTTATACTGCTTGACCTTTGTCCCCAGTGATGGAAGAGGTGACATGAAGTTCAGCAAAAATAGCTACACACGTGGACAAAATTGTTGGTACCCTTTGGTCAATGAAAGAAAAACTCATAATGGTCACAGAAATAACTTTAATCTGACAAAGTAATAATAAATAAGAATTCTATGAATGTTAACCAATGAAAGTCAGACACTGCTTTTCAACCATGCTTCAACCGAATTATAAAAAAAATAAACTCATGGAACAGGCCTGGACAAAAATGATGGTACCCCTAATTTAATAGTTTGTTACACAACCTTTTGAGGCAATCACTGCAATCAAACGATTCCTGTAACTGTCAATGAGACTTCTGCACCTCTCTGCAGTTATTTTGGCCCACTCCTCATGAGCAAGCTGCTCCAGTTGTTTCCAGTTTGAAGGGCGCCTTTTCCAGACAGCATGTTTCAGCTCCTTCCAAAGATGCTCAATAGGATTGAGGTCAGGGCTCATAGAAGGCCACTTTAGAATAGTGCAATGTTTTCCTCTTAGCCATTCTTGGGTGTTTTTAGCTGTGTGTTTTGGGTCATTGTCCTGTTGCAAGACCCATGACCTTCGACTGAGACCCAGCTTTCTGACACTGGCCAGCACATTTCTCTCTAGAATCCCTTGATAGTCTTGAGATTTCATTGTACCCTGC
The DNA here is from genome assembly GCA_030347435.1 of Clarias fuscus. Lineage (NCBI taxonomy): Eukaryota > Metazoa > Chordata > Actinopteri > Siluriformes > Clariidae > Clarias > Clarias fuscus. The sequence continues at coordinate 25,886,577 of CM059212.1, forward strand.
AAAGATTCAAGACACCCTGTGCCAGATGCAGCAAAGCAGCCCCAGAACATAACAGAGCCTCCTCCATGTTTCACAGTAGGGACAGTGTTCTTTTCTTGATATGCTTCATTTTTCCGTCTGTGAACATAGAGCTGATTTGCCTTGGCAAAAAGTTTCATTTTTGTCTCATCTGTCCATAGGACCTTCTCCCAGAAGCTTTGTGGCTTGTCAACATGTAGTTTGGCCTATTCCAGTCTGGCTTTTTTATGATTTGTTTTCAACAATGGTGTCCTCCTTGGTCGTCTCCCATGTAGTCCGCTTTGGCTCAAACAACGACGGATGGTGCGATCCGACATTGATGTTCCTTGAGCATGAAGTTCACCATGGATCTCTTTAGAAGTCTTTCTGGGCTCTTTTGTTACCATTCGGATTATCCATCTCTTTGATTTGTCATCAATTTTCCTCCTGCGGCCACGTCCAGGGAGGTTGGCTACAGTCCCATGGATCTTAAATTTCTGAATAATATGTGCAACTGTAGTCACAGGAACATCTAGCTGCTTGGAAATGGTCTTATAGCCTTTACCTTTAACATGCTTGTCTGTAATTTTCTTTCGAATCTCCTGAGACAACTCTTTCCTTCGCTTCCTCTGGTCCATGTTGAGTGTGGTACATACCATGTCACCAAACAACACAGTGACTACCTGGAGCCCTATATATAGGCCCACTGACTGATTACAAGATTGTAGACACCTGTGATGCTAATTAGTGGACACACCTTGAATTAACATGTCCCTTTGGTCACATTATTTTCAGTATTTTCTAGGGGTACCATCATTTTTGTCCAAGCCTGTTCCATGAGTTTATTTTTTTAAATAATTCCATTGAAGCATGGTTGAAAAGCAATGTCTGACTTTCATTGGTTAACATTCATAGAATTTGTATTTATTATTACTTTTGTCAGATTAAAGTTATTTCTGTGACCATTATGAGTTTTTCTTTCATTGACCGATGGGGTACCAACAATTTTGCCCACGTGTGTAAGTAACTTTCCAGAAGTTTTGGAATACATCATTTTATTCTCCATGTTAGTCAGTGAAGTACAGAAAAAAACAGACATATATAGGTGACATATGATTTGACATTTTAATATGTTTTCCTTTTAATAGGTAGAGAAATGTTCATAGCCAGTACTGCTGGTAAGGCTTGAGTTATAAATGAGAACATTCAAACACTCGTCAATACTGTACATCCAGTTGTTGTTTTTTTTCAGATTATTACATAATCCAGTGCAAATTGAATGAAATGTAAAAACACAAATGGGAATTTTACATTCCATTACATTTTAGAGGAAAGGTAATATTTTTGGACATTTTAAATTTCACAACAACAACAATGACAGGATCTGGCCAAAGAGCAAACAAATTAGATAAAGCATTTTAGCAACATCACTGTCACAACAATAAAATAGACATAACCAGATCTCTTGAAGCTGTTGAGATTTAATTAGAGAAACCCATATACTTGATAAAGGCCATAGAAAAGCAATGCCATGTTGAGTCTCTCAAAGTCTAAAACAGATGAGCTGTCAAACCACCAGCTCTCATGCTTAAGTGTATGACAGAAAAATATGCTTTTTTTCCTTTGGTGTGAAGCAAAGAAATTAAATGAAAGGTTTTATACATGCTATGTAAACACAGTCAGGGTTTTTGACACTTGGCACCCCTGAAGGGATGATGTAGTCTCTCCTAATCCAGTCTAAAACCAGTCTAAAGTCATCCTTAATCTAATGTGTGACACACTGTTAAGAGACTTGACAATCTGAACAGTGGATTGTGTGGTATATCAGACAAAGTTCTGTTGGTTTTGACTTGATGTTTTTTTTCCTGGTGAGCCTTTCTTGTAAAGTGTATGCATTTTCCTCAGAGCTGTAAAAAGAGTATGCAGTGTTGCAAAGATGAAGAAAAGTTTCTTTCTGAGGTCTACAAAGCAATCACCTGAAATTCTTGACAGTGAACATGTCTCTAGAGCGACATGGCTTTCTTCGAGTTATGGAAAAGGTGCAGATGGGGGCAGTGGTGGTTTATTGTGTTAAGGTTGGCGGTTCAAGCCCCGGCTCCGTCAGGTTGCCACTGTCCCGCCCTTGAGCAAATCCCTTAACCCTGTCTGCTCCGGCGCGCCGTATAATGGATGTCTCTGTGCTCTGACCTTAGCCTACTAAGAAGAAACTAGGATATGTGAAGAATAAAGAATTTAACTGTGCTGTAATGTATATGTGACAAATAAAGGCTGAGAAAAATACACACACAGACAAAATTGGTCCTCAACATGGACAAGAGGAAGCGAAGGAAAGAGTGGTCTCATGTCCATATCTTGTGTCCATATCTTATTGGGGAATGAACTCTCATTTAAAATAATCAGTCTACCCCTGGGGAAAACTAGAGGCTGAATGCATTTATTCCAACCAAACCAAAACAGCACCTGCTAACTGACTTAAGGCAAAGGTCTGGTAGGAATTCTGATTGACTGAAAAGAAAGTTTGTAAGCCTAGATGATCAATGCAAAAACAGTTGGCACAAATGAACTGCCAGTTAACAGCTTCCAAAGGATCAGATACTGGCTGCATGAGGACAAGTCTTGCAGCATGGCTCTTTAATCCAACTATACATTGTACAGTACAAATGCGGAATGTGGGAAATTTGACACAAACTGAATTAAACAAAAATGAAAAAGCAACTCCAGCTGTGTGTTAACTGAAGTTGTGCTAACTTAAAATACCAAAAGGAGGGAAAACCACTTACCCATGCTAGCAGCATGTACCCATAATGCCAACTAGAGGCTAACAAGAACTATTGTTGTCTGTATCATTCCATTAATTGACCTCAGAAATATTAAAATTTATAAAACATGAATTTTTATTACTATTTTTTATGTGTGCTCTAATATAGCCTCAAATACTGGTCCTCACTTAAGAGTAGCCATCACTGTAGCCTGCTTGCAAAAAATGAAAGCTAATGAAGTATTAGCCTTTAACGCTCCTGTTTAAACCGGTACAAGGCATGCCAGCCAGTGGTGATTAATTGTAGCAGTATGGAGCAAGCCTGTTCCACTGGGATCATTTGCAAAAGAAACAAATTGCTGAAAGTGCTGTGGTCATGAAAGCCACCACAACAAAAGGCATCAAAAATCAAAGGGTTATGCCACAGAAAGTCTAAAAAAGTTTTCCGCAAAAATATTAGAAGACGTTTTGGCTATGTTACTTTCTTGAAGCCAACAACTTTGATATTGCTTAATTAAATCCAGATGACGGGTGAGGGGCTCAGACATATACATACACTGCTCACATGTCTAAAACTTATTGTACTTGGCTCTGCTTTAGATCTTACATTAGGCCCATGTATAATCACCTTTACAAAACATAGAGCTGGATCAAAGAGAACACTGACTACACATGCATTAAACATATTCTCTAACATACCATTTGATCTGTCTTAAAACCACTGCAGTGAAAGCAGGTGAAATTATAACAAACTACTGAAGCAAATGCAGATAGAAAGATAGAAAAATGACAAAAGTCAATTCAATGACTTTAAATTTGGTTCTTTGTGCATGAAGCAATCAAAGAAACAAGCAGCAACTATGACCATTTGTCTTTGTATATGTTTTCTAGTTAAATATGGTATATTACTTCATGATTTCTGGGCCTTGCAGTAACAGATAAAAGATATCCATAATAGATTTCTGGATACAATATTGAATTACAAAGGTCATGTCCTGTCTGGTTAAATTTGAAGACAGAAAGTTAATTCAAAAGATGAATCATCACCCATTTGGCCAATCCATACTTACCCTTTCTGTTTAAAAACACTTTTGACACAATCCTGTGTTTAAGGAGATTATATAAAAAAAAAAAACTGGACCTCTTTCAGCCTGTCTCTCCTAAATGTGTTTGGATAAACCGATGGCCCATTAGCATTGACAGAATGGAGAAAAATAACTCCTTACACTCATTGCCGTGCGGATCATGTCCCGTTCCTCTGGATCAGCACCCTCCAGTAAATCCTCCAAGTCATTTGAGGTCAGCAAAAGCCCCTAAAATAAGAAAAACACAGAAAAGTAATTAGACGAAAAGTGGAAACACCCACAACCAGAAGAGCCCATGCATGTCTGTGAATTGTTTTGCCAGTGGCTTGAATTTGAGTTTCTTTTTTTCCCTTTAAAATATAGTATGTTGTCTTGCTGTTTTCTGTTGCTTGGAAATACTACAGATATTTAAGGTGCAATGCAAAAACTGTGGGCAGTGAATTCACCAGAAAGATTCTGGGCACTTTTGGAGAGTACAGGTTGAATCATGCCTGGGAACCTGTAAGATGCAAGAAAAAAAGTTTTTTTTCTTTTCTTTATAAATGAAGGAAGGACAGTTTAGCTGCCTTACTTCTGGAACTGGAGTGTGTGGGAAGCGTCTGCGTTTCTGAGGAGGTCCGTCACATTGTGCCGAATACATTTCACACTGATCTCTGGCTGCATCCGGCTCACCCATTCGGAAAGTCACCTGTTTCAGATCGCCCTAGAAATATAAAGCATGCGCGCGCGCACACACACACACACACACACTTTTATTAGAAGGTCAAAAGTTTTCACACAGTGACGTTTTTCACATTGTTGCCTCTGTACACCACTACAGTGGATTTAAAAAGGAAAAAAAAAGCTTTTGGGATTGGAATGGGGCGATTGAAGTGTAGACGTTCAGCCTTAATTCAAGTCACAATATCACAATATCCGTTTGGAAAGTGCATGCATTTTATAATCTCTAAATTATAACAGACTCAAAGCTAATTGTATAGAGTAACATGATCAATAATATAAGGCTTGGTTTTGTTACTTTAATACAAAAACTTTGCAGTCAATGGCAGCATGAAGTCTGAAACCAATAGACATCACCAAATGCAATAGGTTTTAGACTTCACCACCATTTTCCTGCCTTGAGATGTTTTACCTTTCCTGCAACCTTTGGTTGTTGCTTGTTTGTGGGTCTTTTTGCTCTACTAGTAATTTAAAAGGAATGCTGAACTAGATTGAAGTCAGGTGACACAAATCTTCATGCACTTGATTTCCTTGCTTTGCAGGAAAATTATGGGTCCATCAGTTTTGCAGCAGTATACAAAGAAAGCAGAGCTCGATACACTTCAGAATTGATTCTGCTCTTTCTATCAGTAATCATATCACCAAAAAATTCAGTTCCACTGGGAGTCATACACGCCCATGCTCAACACCATGCTACCATGTTTGACAGGTGATGCGGTATGCTTTGAAACATGCTGTAAGAACTTGCTTTCACTCCATATTCATCTCAACCATTCTGGTATAAGTTTATCTTGTATCAGAACTCGGGAGCCTTTTTAGGAATTTTTACATTTTATTTTTATTTATTTCATTTTGCTTTTGATTTTGTTTTCAGTGATTTGCATCTTGATCTCCATTTAAGATGTCTGCACTTACCTTCATGAAAGCATCTTCTGATTAGACTTTGACAGTGCTATGTCTACCTTCTCTGAGTGTTCGTCGCCTGGCTAAAAGTTGTGCGGTAAATCTGATGGGTCTGTTTTGTTTTCTTCAGCACAACGATGCCCTCCTTCATGTGCATCGGGACTTCTTATTCAACAGCTACGTAATGCAATTCAACACTTGGAATGAAAGGCAAAACTTCCATCTCTGTAATGTGTCCAAAAGTAACAAAGACACAGGCCACTCTAGCCTTCAAACTGCTCATCAATCAGTTGTCTAATTACTTTTGAGCCAGTATGTATAAAAATGGAAGTAATTTCAGTTAAAATCCATTTTGTTGATGGCACAAATACAAAAATTGTGTCATTGTCCAAACACTCATGGACCTGACTGTGTAATAATAAACATGCCTGCCAGTTAGTTTGGTGTATAATTGTGTGAACAGGGCTCTTAATCATCGCACTGCATGAGATCATCCTAAGGCACTACCTAGACTTCAAGCGGTATTAACTCTTTTTTTTTTTCATGTTTACCTTGTCTGCAGCGGTCCAAAACTATTTTTCATAACTGTCATTAAATTAATTCATTAATGACTCAAGCAACCATTAGTTGGTGGTGTAGGTTCCAATAATCCACTCAGAGCTCTATTCTATCCAGGTGCTTTTAGTGAATTATTGGCATTCTTAATTAGGATACTTACAGTAACTACACCAGACAAAAAGCAAATGTCAGTCAGCCTACTAACTAGTTAAAACAAGATATAGTGTGAATATGAGAATTACATAAATTTTTTAGTACAGTGTAGTCACTTCAGCACTTGGCCTGTACATGCAACTATTTTGTAGTTCAGAATGAGTACATTTGGTCATATGGTGTGATGGTCAGGTATCCACATTCTTTTGACCACATAGTGTATGTATTGGCAGACCATCAGGACTTAAGTTGCCAACTCAGCATGAGCTGCACTGAAGATCACTTTGAGCACTGTTTTCAAGTAGACCTGTGATCTTACATGTCCAAAAACAGCTTTCACACTTGTGTAAACAAATGTGAAAATGCCTTTATAGATGTCTGGGTCTGGATCACAGCACGAACTGATTTTGGGTTTTCCCTACGCTTGCTGAGCTGAAACAACTGATCAATCAATGTTTAGCAATTAAATAATTATAGAATATGAATATCTTATGCAAGTAGATCTGGATATGGGTGCCTGGCCTTTAAAATGCTGTAAATGTAGGGCCAGTAAAAAGCTACATATTCTATTGTGCAAAACAAGATATTGTTGCTATCAGAATTCATGAACATGGGCTTATAATGAATGTAGAATGATTGTACAGGGTGGGCCATTTATATGGATACACCTTAATAAAATGGGAATGGTTGGTGATATTAACGTCCTGTTTGTGGCACATTAGTATATGTGAGGGGGCAAACTTTTCAAGATGGGTGGTGACCATGGTGGCCATTTGGAAGTCGGCCATCTTGGATCCAACTTTTGTTTTTTCAATAGGAAGAGGGTCATGTGACACATCAAACTTATTGGGAATTTCACAAGAAAAACAATGGTGTGCTTGGTTTTAATTCTTTCATGAGTTATTTACAAGTTTCTGACCACTTATAAAATGTGTTCAATGTGCTGCCCATTGTGATGGATTGTCAGTGCAACCCTCTTCTCCCACTCTTCACACACTGATAGCAACACCGCAGGAGAAATGCCAGCACAGGCTTCCAGTATCCGTAGAGTCAGGTGCTGCACATCTCGTATCTTCACACCATAGACAATTGCCTTCAGATGACCCCAAAGATAAAAGTCTAAGGGGGTCAGATCGGGAGACCCTGGGGGCCATTCAACTGGCCCACGATGACCAATCCACTTTTCAGGAAACTGTTCATCTAGGAATGCTCGGACCTGACACCCATAATGTGGTGGTTCACCATCTTGCTGGAAAAACTCAGGGAACGTGCCAGCTTCAGTGCATAAAGAGGGAAACACATCATCATGTAGCAATTTCAAATATCCAGTGGCCTTGAGGTTTCCATTGATGAAGAATGGCCCCACTATCTTTGTACCGCATATACCACACCATACCATCACATTTTTTGTTCCAACAGTCTTGGAGGGATCTATCCAATGTGGGTTAGTGTCAGACCAATAGCGGTGGTTTTGTTTGTTAACTTCACCATTCACATAAAAGTTTGCCTCATCACTGAACAAAATCTTCTGCGTGAACTGAGGGTCCTGTTCCAATTTTTGTTTTGCCCATTCTGCAAATTGTGTGCACCGATCTGGGTCATCCTCGTTGAGATGCTGCAGTAGCTGGAGTTTGTAAGGGTGCCATTTGTGAGTAGCTAATATCCGCCGAAGGGATGTTCAACTAATGCCACTCTCCAGTGACATGCGGCGAGTGCTACGCTGTGGGCTCTTGCTGAATGAAGCTAGGACAGCCACTGATGTTTGTTCATTAGTGACAGTTTTCATGCGTCCACATTTTGGCAAATCCAACACTGAACCAGTTTCACGAAACTTAGCAAGCAGTTTGCTAACTGTAGCATGGGAGATGGGTGGTCTCGTAGGGTGTCTTGCATTGAAATCTGCTGCAATGACCCGGTTACTGCGTTCACCAGATATCAACACAATTTCGATCCGCTCATCACGTGTTAACCTCTTCGACATGTCAATGGCTGTGAACAAAGAGAAACTTGTAAAAAAGAATAAAGTTACGTTAAAACCAAGCACACCATTGTTTTTCTTGTGAAATTCCCAATAAGTTTGATGTGTCACATGACCCTCTTCCTACTGAAAAAAAAAAAGTTGGATCCAAGATGGCCGACTTCTAAATGGCCACCATGGTCACCACCCATCTTGAAAAGTCCTAATTTAAAAGTACTAATGTGCCCCAAACAGGACGTTAATATCACCAACCATTCCCATTTTATTAAGGTGTATCCATATAAATGGCCCACCCTGTACAGCACACAAATTTAATCAAAGAAAAGTTTTATTTTATTTCATAAGGTATTGTGAAATCAACTCAGGATCAACCAATTCCATTCAAGCTACCTGATATTTAGCTGAGTGTCCTTGACCAGTTTTCAGCTTAATAAGATGCTTTCGTATAAACCTTTGACAAACATTTTTGTCAAACAATTGACAAAGGAACCATCTAGCTGATTTGAGGTTAAGCTAAACAATTCTGAAGTTGCTCTCCTTCTTTTTTATTACAACCACTTGTACAGTGCAAAAGTTCCATTTGCAGAAGCAAAACAGCTCTGTAGCATGATGCTACCGCCACAGTTGTTACAGTGTTCCTGGGGTTGAATGGCTCACCTTTAATCCTCCAAACATACCTCCTGCCAAGCTTTGGATAGCAGCATTTCGGTCCATGGAAATGTAAAACTGACTTTAATACAGACAGTGATACTGTTGTAGTGTCCCTGAAAATGTAATGGCAACTGCTATTATGTTTATGGGATGATTACATTAAATGTTGCACATTTGTATTAAAGTATGTTTGTGCTTTATTACGTTTGTGGGCTGATATTAGATTTGCAGATGTTACATGGCTGACATTACTGACTTGTATAAATCTACCATTCTCTTTCTCATTTCTGCACTGAGCTCCTTGAACAATCACATTGTACTGTGTGACCCTTTTTATGTATCACTAAGAAGCTTCCAGCTGTAGTCAATCATCATCACTAACAGGAGGTTAAGGGGCCTTGGGCTTGGCAAATTAAAATAAATCTCAAATGTGTACATTTTTGACCCTGTATGTACAGTACCTGTATAATTCTGACAAACTGTTTTGGTAACAGAAAAGCCAAAATAAATTAAACCTTGTGTTAAACCAGATGTTTTACAATCATTCTGCTCCACAAAACACAAGATTAAAGAAATCAATGAGAGCCCAATACTGCCATTGACATTCAAGTTCATGATAATTGTACAAAAACTTCTTATAAAGATTGCAACTTTATAAGCTTATTGAACTATAGACTTGATAATGTGAACAAGCTGTAGTTGCCTATGTATATAAGCTTGTAACAATAAAAGTAGGTTTTCCAGGGAGATTACATGATGGAAAATGCATCATGTTATTGGATAAGTGCAACTACAGATGTTCCTGATGTCCCTAGCGGCACACGTTCCTGTATTTTAGGGAGTAATTCATTCCTTATAAACAAGCTGGGGATAGGGCTGTCTGTAGGGACACGGCTGGGGATGTCTTCACAGGTCATGTGGTGCACTTGATAGTTAAGTGACTGACTTTCACTCAACTATCATGTGGTTTAAAGACACCTTTTTTACTCTGATTTGATTTGTAATAAATAATTGCAGTTTATTCACAATTTGTACTTAACATGCCTTAAAATTTTCAGTAACTAAATTTTTACCTCAAATGGTGTTTCAAAGCCCTCAATGATTCCTCCCACCATTATAAGCCCGTCAGTAGTGATCTGTAGACCCTCCTTGTATGCCCAGTCTACGTTTTCTACCATTGAGCAGTCCACATACAGAGCAACCCGGTCTGTCGACACGCTCACTGCCACTCGATGCCAATTCCCATCAGACAACACAGCCACGGGAAACCTAAAATGAATCAGATATAATCGTGAACAACAATTCGTATTACTAAATACATTGCTTTCTTGGTATGTGACACCAAACAATGTTTGTAAGGCAAACCAAATATGCATGAAATACTTTTGAAAACAGATTTATGCTATTAACATACTTGCATGACAGATGAACACATTTAGATGCCAAATGACATCATATTATGAATACTTTTTTTTTTTAAGTAAGTGAGTAAAGTTTAGCCAACTGTTATTTTCCGTGCTCAGTCAATGTTCCAGCTCTGTGGCGTTTGATATTAAAAATCTGCAAGTTCAATGGGATTTATTCATAATATAATCATCCTAACACATCTCTTACAATTATGCTGCTGTTTGTGAAGTCTCTCGCACCCATATTTGCACCATATTTTTGCACTTGCATCAGGATAAGAACATGAAATCACATTTGATACAGTTGATACCATGCTTTGGTTCTTTTTATTTCCTTTAGCGTTTTCAGACCTACAGTGATATCTTACAGCCTCTCCATGCTGCTCTATTTGAGCTGGATACCATTTTGTCAGTTTTCACCCTGTTAAGAGTGCATGTGTGTGAAGACACTCAGACTGACTCGTAATGTCTCTGCTGCGTGCTGATAAAAGTAAAAGAGAGGGAGCTGATGCGGATCTGAAGGAGGATGTGACCGTCTGGACCAAGGAACGTAAACAGGCTACGGTCTTCATGCTGAGAACTGCGAAGTTGGAGGAGCAGGCTGAACTCGTCTTCAAATCTGGAAACACAAAGCATGTAAAACAATAAAGCGCTGATCAACCAGGTCAATATCAAGGTCAGACCTCAATATCTTGGAGGTCTGACTCATTTTTAAAACGACATTATAGTATTAGATGTGCCCGCGACTTAGTTTGTGTGGAATTTAATTGCGAGTGTTTTAAAAATATTTTTTTTATGTCAACACCATAAAGTTTGAGTTTTAAAATATATATATATATATTTTTTTAAGTTTCTGTGAAGTATGTTTTACAATTTATTTAAAAAGTAATGCACTGTAATCAGAAAAAAAAAATCACTAACCGAGAATCAGATAATTGCCCAGATAAACATCGTTTAGTGAGGACATACGCTATTTTAAAGAATATAGTTTACTGAGATTGAGAAATAAAGCAGTTGTACTATGTGAGCAGGCTTACTGTATTTACCTTTGGCCAAACACTTGGCGTAAGGGCAGGGAAAGAGTGGAGTACTGTCCTACACGCAACGCTGCACATCTCTGATCTTCCAGAACTACAGAGGCATTACTGCTGTTGGCCACCTGCCATAGCTGATTCAGAAGATTGATGGCTTCTACAGAGAAAGAGAGAGAGCAGATATAAAACATGGCAGCAACAACATGGATATCCAAGAAACATTGCAAAGTTCTGTATGCTGAGTTGTTGCCGGAGGTAGCTTAATCACACGTTAACACATCAGGATACTAATGTAAAAGCTGGCAACAGCTGTTTTCAGAGTAAGCTCAGGTGCAGATGAAAGATTAGAGCCTATAAACACTTTTAGATTAAACAACGGCGTCGGTTACGTGTAAGCCCCCCAAAATTCATTTGTGCTGCACGAGACCTGACGGCATGAAAATGAGTCTGTGTAATTCCTTCAGGAAATCGCTTTTAGAGAAAAGAAAGAGATCAGAGAATCTCAACAGGACAATCCATTTTATAATACCCTTTTACTCCATTTTTCTTATTGCAGTAGTGTTTGAGCTTACAGTACAGTATATGAGAAAAGACAGCATATACATTATGACCCCTGAACATAAGCCTAGCTGTGCAGTGTGGTAGTAAAGGTGATAAATAAACCCTTGTGGTCTCCCAGGTGCTGTCAAAAAAGCTTAATTTAATCCAGCATGGAGAAAGCAACTCTGCATAAACAGCACAGCAAGAGCAGAAAACACACCTGCCAGACGTGACAGATGAGAGCGGGCTTTCGCACCATGGTGGCCCGAGCAATTCCTGCCTCGTGTCATGCCGCATGGAATCGACTAGCAGAAAATTCCAGTTTGAAAGAACGGTCTGATTATGACAGGCATGGTTTACATTTACACATCATTTACTTCCATGCTTCGGTGTGTTTTGCTTTTCTTTGGACAGATTATTTTACACAGGACACACAAAACAGGCATTGATTAGTACCTATTAAAAATAAAGCCATTCTAAAATAGAATGATTAATATCTTTTAAAGCGAACACTTTTAGAGCGCTTAGATCAAAATATTCACTATATAATTAATTCTCTGATTGTAATGACAAGTCTTAGGCGACCAGCAAAAAAGGAAAAAAAAACAAAAACAAACATGCACACAGTTAGCCTAAAAAAATAACATCTTAACATCAATTAAAGCCTGTCACTGGTAGGTTGGCTGAAATGAAGGAGTGGGCTAACTGAGAATATAAGAAAATAAACATGATTTGAACCATGCAGAAAGAATTGTACTGTACTGTAGATATACAGGACATAACTGTAACTGCTCCTATCAAGCTTAAAAACCTTTACGTTAACATCCCTGCTCTTTTATTAGACCACAAAGCTCTCTCTAGATTTTCCATCACCTGCAAGTTTTAAAAACACCTGCAATTTTTAAAAAAGTTTTCAGCTCACTGAATAACAGCACAAATGAACAGGTGTGCACAAGTGGATGATAATGCTATTTTTGAGTAGGATTTTCATTTGCTTTTGAATCTTTAAAAGGTTTCCTGTACCTGAAGCAACAATTGACCTGAAATTATGTAATAAATAATTAGAAAAGTGAAGATATTTTGCATGGTTGTGCCTAATTACACTGGAATGAATCAAATTCATTCAAATTAAATTAGACTTATTATGCTGACAGTTACAGCAGTAAAATAAGAAAAGGTTTAACACCACACTTATGTATTAATATTCTACCAAAAACTGGTATAAATCTATTGAAGAATATAGTCTGCACACATTTTAGAGATCTCCTGCTGACTTCGCCGCTTTGCTCAGTACAGTATCATCAGAGACCACACATGCTCTGCTCATCACCGTTTCAATCTCAGGCAAGTGATTCAGGTCAATAAAATCAATAAAAGGACTACACACATGGAAAACTGTTTTTCAGACTGCTCAACACAATCCCCAGTCCACCCCCCCACCCCCCCTATACCCATGCACACACGTTAACCCCTGTAATACTGTGAAAACACCTCAATATATTTAAATAAATTCTATTTATGTATACTATACGTCTCAAGAGTTGCCTTGCTTTGAACAAAACTGATGGATGTTTTTTTTTTCAACTCTGAGACAAAACAGGCGAAGAATGGACAACATAAACAACACAAACCAGAAGTTGTTTCCTGGAAGCGTGTGTGTTTAAACACCTTTGCTCCAACCTGAGGGCAAGCTTATGCTCAAAGTTTCTTCGTGACACCAGGGTCAACCATTGCATCTGAAAAGGAACTGCAGGGCTTTTGTTGACTTTTTTTTTTTAGACAAGCATTCTTTAAGTGGTCCTGTGCAGCAACCTGGGAGGGCATATGCTCTATGCCAAGTAGAACATTCCTTGCAGACACATCATGTCTGCAAGAAGACTTCCTCAGTGCACACACACACACACACACACACACACACACACACACACACACACACACACACACACACACACACACACACACACTGTACCCAGAGATTTGTTAAAGCACGAACAAAAACAATACACAGACATTTACCACACAAATGGAAAATACAATACCTCTGCGCAAGGTGTGTGTAAAGACTTAGATGCATCAATTCTGAAAAAATCAATAATGTAATCATTAACATAATTTTAATTATGGCAATTCTTAGTCATCCATCATCTACTATATGTAAATATGACTGTACTTGAAATAAACACTATTTCATACTTTTATAAACACTCATTCCCAAATTATGTTTTGGTTTCATTCTAATCTACTAATCCACAAATCATAAATCCATTAGCTATCCACACTGAACGTTCCAATGTGCCACACATGTCATGTTTTGGTTGCCATGAATCCTAACTCGAGTGTTGTGATAGTAGAAGAGTAACATGATACTCACATTTTCTCAGGTTTGTCAGGTTTTTGTCCGATTCTAAAATTGCTTCTTCCAAGCAAATAAATCTGAATAGTAAAAGGTTTTGATCACACTGTGTCTGATTCAGGATAAGTATAGAGAAGTTAGAGCAAACAGGTTTGTTATGGCTCTGCATAGCGCATTTTGCTTACACATGCAAGCCAAATAAAAACCTGTGTTTTGGAAAAATTGATATAGCACAGAGCTTGTGCTTTTTACCTTCTGATTTCCACCAGGACCAGATCTCAAATGCTTCAATCACTTGATTTGATGAATGGCCTGGTATGAGGATAGCGCTACATTAACAGACTCAAGTCCTTTCTATAAATGTCAAATACTTTTATCTAAATCAGAGAATTTGTTCAAATTAGTGTTGTATTACAGTGTAAATACATTATGCACCTGATATTTTATTATCTTATTAATTTATTTTATTTTATTTATTTCTCTTAAATACTTCATGTTGTGTTTTCTACTACTCTTGTCTCGTTGTGTAAAACAAAATAAAAAAAATAATGCTACTGTACCTACGGAGCCCCAAAAATCCCAAAAGGTGTGATTTTATCATGTATGAACAAGTTATTTATCTGCATAAGATAAAATCATGCTAGGCTTTTGCATAGAAACAACTGGATTATTGCCATTTACATTGACCTGCAACATGTAGCGTTCTTTTCTTTGTTTTATCAAAACAGTTAATTTGCTTTTTGACATTAGAATATGAGCTACAGTATGCAAGAAAATACTGAACCCAGAGTGTTTTCGTGTTTTCCAGTCGTCCTGGGCTGTGGGTAATTTTTGCAACAATGTAAAGTTTGCAACAATCTTCTTTAATCACACCAGAACAGCAAGACACTATATGACCAACTTTTTCACTTTCCCACGTCCACACAACACAAACTTTCTTGCATGTTACTTCTGCCCTCTCACACCGTACACTCAAACTGTCCACTGTGAAAATCGGGTAGATAACTAACTAAAATTTGCTCTTAACAGAAGAGAATATAATTAGAAACTAAAATGTTACACATGTAAAGATATAAATGCAACAATAAAGTGCTATACATTATAAAACATTACTGTAATAATACTTTTTTAATTCTCAATTAAAAAACATAAATAAGTATATAACTTAAGAGTGTACAGCACAGTATAATAATTAATCTAAATCAACAGAGCAAACTTAATCATGTGTGGACCAGATAAAAAAAAATTATTAAAAAAACACACCTTTCAGACTTTATAGGCTCTGTAGCCAGCTGATTTGTGTGATGTTGCTTTTAGCCGCACCTTATAGAATAGGACCAAAACTTTAGCAAAGGCACACCTGGTGGAAACACAAGCATTGACTAGAGTTGCAACTATTAACACTGACAACCGCGTCACTGCCGGAATGCACTGCTTCCGCTCCTAGTGGAAAGATAAAAAAAAAAAAACAACAGTGCCTGCAGGTCTACTGAGCCTGTTTTAAATTGGGCATCTAAGAATAAAAAAACTAATCGTTTGGAAATTTTCTTGCAATCTTCTTGGAATACTGATTAGTTAATCTCAAAACAGTGTATTAAATAAGCACTGTACTATATCTATTCTTCCACAGTTCTGCATCTGTTAGGCATGAGACGGATTACACCCTGAGAAAGGACTTTGGTCATTACACCAGAGCAATTTCACACAGATGGGGACTGTTGTGGACTCTGGTATATCCTGTTAGTAATTACTGCATCTTTTGCTGCATTTCTTCTGGGTCTTTCAACGTTTGTTGTACTTTAAATTTTACAAATGAATGTTAAGCTATATACACATCCCACTTAATACCAACATTATACTGATGTAGACCCTCGAGCAAAGTTCCCTGATCATTCACGTATGTTTAAGCCTCTTTAGACAAACGGGACTGCTTAATGGTCACATGCATTTACTAACAACGTAAATAATGCTTAAGCATTCTGTTTACATTTTATATTCTAAAGTAAAATTTAAAAAACTGTCTAATGTTCACAATATCTGTTCATCCACAAGATTTGAGTCAAATTCACTTTCATAAATAATCCCAGAATGGACTATGATGTAGGAAGAAGAATCCATCAATGACCCCCGGTGAGGAAAAATGGAGTCTACAGAAGAGTCAGCCCAAAACATGAAAACGACCTCCTTGTAGGCAAGTCATAAATAAGAGACCAAAGACATTTTTTAGTCCAAAAGCAAAAGCAGCAGCTTGAGATTAAAAAAAAAAAATGAAGGGAATTACAAAAAACTAGTCACCATTAAATGAGAATACATAAGAGTTTATATACAACAGTTTTAAAACAACATGTACTGTACATCACTAGAGGCTAAATATCGCCTAACCCGGAAATTACTGTAGGTCGTGGAATTTAAATTGACCTGAGTAGTACCTTAAGAATTGTGAGACTATATTTGTAATTGTGGATTTGTATTAGATTGTATTGGGGGAAACATCTTAAATTCATTAACCAGTGCTTTGGGGAAAAAGCTTCAGTGTGTTTCTGTGTGTGACTCCATGTGCTTTGCATCCTATTTCTGTGGCCTTTCTTATGAATTATTTAATGTTCTTAGTTTGCATGCACAGTGCAGAACAGGATTTGCCCAGAATCAAGGTGCTTTGGCAAGGCTGGAAAATATATGAACACAAAATCTCTGTTGTCAAATTTTTTTGTTTGTCAAACTGTGTTTTTTTTTGTAATTTAATTTAAAAAGTCAAACTCATATTCTAGATTCCTTAGTTGTAAAGTGAACTATTTTCATACTTTGTTTGTTTTCATTTTGATTATTCGGGCTACAGCTCATGAAAAAAAAAAATTCAGTATCTTAAAATATTACAATATTTCCTAAAATCAGTCAAAAATGATTTACAATCCAGAAATACCCAACTTCATTTATTTAGATCAGTTGTTCTTTAGTACTAATTAACATCAATGCAGCATGGCATGGAGGCGATCAGCCTGTGGCACTGTTTAGGCATTACTGAAAATCAGTTTGCTTTGATAGCAGCCTTCTCATCTTACTTTTAACAATAGACCATACATTCTCTACGTGATACCTTGATTTTCAAATGAAATGCAAAATTTACTTTCATCTGAAAACAGGACATTGGATGACTGAGCAGTGGTCCAGTTCTTTATATCCATAGCTCAGGTAAGATGCATCTGACGTTGTCTCTGGTTCAGGAGCAACTTAAACCTAGGAATGCAATAATTGTAGCCCTTTAACTGAAGATGTATGTGTGTGATGGCTCTTAATGCACTGCCTTCTTGAATCAGCTTTGCTTGATAACTTTCTTAAGGTTGCGTTATCCATGTTCTTGTCCACCTTTTCCTACCACACATTTCCTTTCTAGTCAAGTTTCCATAAATATGCTTCAGTACAGCTCTCTGTGAACAGACAGTTGTTTCTGACCTTCTGTGGCTTATCCTCCTTTTGGAGGGTGTCAATGATTGTCTCCTGGGCAACTGTTATGTCAGCAGTTATTTTTTAAATAATTCTTGAATATATTAGAGTATGACTTTTTAAAGTAATTTACTAAGAAAAAGATTTTATATACTATTTTTTAAAAATGCATACAAACAAAACAATCTAATAAGACTATGACAGTAATAAGTTTTCTTCTCTTATTCCAAATCCATATCTCTAGCCTAGAGCCATACCAATCCACAGAGCTCACATTGCCAGATGTGGTCTGCTTGTCCCATGGGAGGTGTTGCATGACGATGGCATTCATTATGGATTGCATATGTGTTGTACTGAAGCATCATTCATACTAACATTTCACTGCATGTCGTACTCTATATGGTTGTGTATTCGACAAATAAAATTTGAAATTCAATTTGAATAGATTTGCCTTTTTAGTGTTGTGTTAATGGACTGCATATGCGGTGCGATCCAAGCTTTATCACTTCGAACACAAAATGCATCCCACATATAGCCAGACTTTACACTTTGACAGAGACAGTATTTGGAGTGTTCAGTGTCATTACGAAAGCACAATTAGATATGATGTGGTGTGACATTCCACACATAGACTTGCAATGAACCAAAAACAGCTTTCTTTACAGATAATGAAGACCATCCTTAGCTGGAGCATGTTCACTTCCAGCCAATAGTACCTTAGCCCGATGATAAAAGTTGTGCAGCTGTTGATTAATGGGAACACCAATGTGGACTGTGCACAGAACCTCACAGGCTGGGTTAAATTCCAATGACTTCATACTGTAATTGATACGGTAACTAAGGTGGACAGCTCTGTTTTAGAACACAGCTCTTTCATAGACGTGTCTGCTGTACTCCATAGTTCTTTTGAAAGACCATCTCTTTGAAGCAGAAGAAGACCAGTTGTGTGTCAGTCCCAGAAGGGACTTCCTAGCACAATTGATGGGCTGTGAAATAAAGAACTCCATGTCCCACAGACTAAGTCTCACTAAGCGTTGTTCTAGTTAGGCAGGTGTATAACGTTGGAAGTCATATAAAACCCATATGTAATTTCCCAGAGAATAAAGACAAAATCCAGCTGCCATTTTAGTACTTTAAACACATTCCTGTTGGGCACTTTGTTCACATAGCATGCCAAACAAGACTGACTTTCCTTTTGGACAGTTATATAAAATATACTTAATGGAATGGAAAGGTAGTGTGCTATGTAGGATGTACAATCCCTTGTCCCACACACCAAGTAGTGCTCAGGAAACAGGGTACAAGGCGGGGTACACCCTGGATGAGGTGCCAATCCATGGCCAGGGCAAGCAAACACACACACACACACACACACACACACACACACACACACACACTCATTCACACACTATGGACAATTTGGGAACACCAATTAGCCTAACCTGCATGTTTCTGAACTGTGGGAGAAAACCCACCAAGCACAGGGAAAACATGCAAACTCCAGAGAGACCCAAGACGGGAACCGAACCTGGACCCTGGAGGACCCTGCAAGGCGACAGTGCTAACCATGCCGTCCTGACTGCATTTGTATTCATCAAATTCACTCTTTTTAGTGTTTTTGTTTTACTTTTTACAGCAAATATATATTGAATTTAATTCAATTAAATTTTATTTAGTCATTGTTTCAAAGCAGCTTTACAAAAAAAATATTGAGATACAGCTTGTATGTCTTGGTGAGAGGATAGGAGTGATATTGTCTTCTGACAGAAATTGGCAATTTTTTCAGTGGTAAGTAAAGGAATTATCAGCTACTCTGAGCCCCCTTCATCTGAACTCCATTTCCTGATTCAGAAGAAAATGTGGTACCCTTCCTCCTCAAGATCATCTTACAGTAATGGATTAGGAAAAGCCAGCAGCTAAGACAATTATCTACACCAATTAAGGAGGCTGTGACAAGAAAGAAAGCAGTCAGTCCTGATGAATTAACGGATTAAAGGCTTTTAACACATGCTGGATGCACAGTCCTAAATGTCCTAAAAGTCCAAAATGTGACAAGTTTACCTGAAATTTTATTATTTCTTGGTTATTAACTGAACACAGTGTTTAATTTTTTTAGATATCTTCCTTACACAAGACTGCTGTCAAGACGTAGGATATGTGTCAGTAATATGCTTCAATAATTGCTCTTTCCCATACATCTGTTCAAACTGGACTATTTGAAACAGCCCTCAAGCTGAAGCATGGTCTAGCAGAACAGACATTTCTTTTAAGTTGTCCTCATCTGGAAAACGCTGTTTGGGGGTTGTGTCCTCACTTTTGGGGAAGAAAAGACAAACTCTGACTGATTCCATCAGACAGTAAAAAAAAACATGGGATGGAAAAGAATATGACTTTACAAAGAACAATATAATTTCCCCTAGATGCCTCTGGAATGCCAGTTGTTGCAGAGATGAGCAGTTTGTGTAACAGGGCTGTGTAGCGTACTCGAATCTGCATGCCTACTGTATAACTGTAGTAACTGTTTGACTAGACATACATAATTTGACTAGATATAGTTTTGTTAAACTGTTTTACATTACAGCTGTTTTTGTAACATAGTGAAAATGATATGTTGAAAAAATAAGGAAGGACTAAAACATATCAGGATGTTATAAGAAATTAATAAATGACAGGGTGGTGTGATGCGTCCCAACACAAAGTGGAGTTACTGTTTTTGTTCCTATGCCGATGTTGCCTATTTTCCATTAACAACATGTGAAGTGTTTTTATAATTTATAATTAATATGTTTAATATTGCTGAACATCTAAATTAGTGTGCAATCACTAATATAATGTCAATTTTACTAGAATATATTAAGTTTGTACATGTACTTAATTCTAATTAATGAACATAAACATACACATTATTTAACAATATTTATTTTTGTTAAGCATACATATTGTGAGTGGAAATTCTGCCCCTTAATTACTTACATTTTTTATTTAGTGTGTTGCCCTATCTTACTTATAGTGATGTTCTAAAGTCTTGGATAGTTTCCCATGATGGAATATAAAGTACTGATGCTGGAGACTTCTTCCTTAAATATTAGCCTTAATAAATGTACATTTGTACATTTGAAATTAATACTTTGAGGTCTGTTAAATACCAACAATCTTGTCAAATACCATCTGCTTATTATTAGGCTCAGGCTAAATAGACCTCCTTCAGACTGAGCAAACATTCAATAGTGACATGTGGTTTAAAATATCTTCACCTATTCTCGATAAGAAAAGACTGTCAATCTTTAGAATTAAGAATACAGTACCTTTAGTTTTTGTCCCTTGTTTTAACAATTTAAACCCTTCCAAATAAAAATCTCTCTCTTAAGCTTCCTGACAAACCTTAAAGCCGTCAAGCCCTCGACTATACTGCTTCAGGTATAAACAGCAAGTCAACACATGCCTGGGAAAAATAACCAACTTATTAGAACATTTGACTAAAAAAAGGAAGAACGAAAAATAAAAACAAAGTTGCATTGATGGAAACTGCTCTAGGTCAAATACGCCATGCTATATTGTAGGGCTGAATGGAGGTAATCACACGGTAATTTTAAGGCAGACATCAGTGAACGCTATATGTATGTCAGTGTGCTGTCAAAAATCTGTCCAGCTTAGAAGACTTTTGCTAAAGGGAAGAGTGAGCAATATGGGGTGTCAGCTTCTCAAATGTAAAATTAAATAAATTCTTTTAAAAGAGATACATTTCGGGAGAACGGGTGTTTGAGCCATAATGTTTGTCATCTTTTCTGTTTCTACTTACTGGTTTTATACAATGCATTTCTTCCTTGTTCTTTAATAACACACAGCAAAACACATTGTTATTTATTTCTTAAACACTTGTGAAATACTTTGTGAAACTCCTTACTTGTCAATCCAGTCACTGGATATTGAAAAGCCCGATGACTTGTGGGAAGAACATGCTGCACGTGTGCACTGTGATCGAGAAAATAGAAACCCTGCTGATCGCAGTTCTCCTCACTATGCCGCTATGATCCGAGACAGTGCAGTTTCCAAACCAGGCAGTGATAGAGCAGGATGCTCTGTATAATCCCTCTTGTAGACATTTGTGAGAATGGTTGGAATAAGATGAGCTTTTCCTAGCCTTCACAGAAACTAGAGATGATGCTGGGCTTCTTGGCTATGGAGCTGTTGTTGATGGACCAGGTGAGATTTTTTTTTCTGTCAAGGAATTTGGTGCTTTTGACGAGCTTCAAACAGGAGAATTGTATTTCTGTAATCTTCTGAAGTCAGCAACCATCTCATTAGTTTTATCTTCGTTTAGAGACAGGTTGTTCCTTGCTGTATGCTGACTTATCGTTATTGCTGATGAGACCCACAAAGGTTGTGTAATCGACAAACTTGATGTGATTCGAGCTGTACCTTGCAGGACAGTGATGGGTCAGCAGAGTGAACAGCGATGGACTGAGCACTCAGCCTCGGCGCCCCAGTGCTCAGTGTGGTGGTGGTTCTGGAAATGCTGTTCTCGAGAATCAAGTTGTTCAGGCCCAGGAGGCTTAGCTTTTCAGTCAGGTGCTGAGAGATGATCAAGTTGAATGCTGAAGTCTGTGAACAGCAGATAAATGAATGTCTCATTCTTGTACAAGCGTGTGAGTTCCAGGTGGAGGGTGGTCACGATGGCTTTGTCCATTGAGCAATTGGAATGATAAGCAAACAGAAGGGTTCTCAGGGCCAACTTCTCACCAGAGTCTCCGGTCCTTAGCGGCACATACATTTCTGCAGTCATCCAAAGTTTCTAGTTGACAATAAACAGTGACGACAGGAAACAGACCGTCGGGGTGAGTGCCAGATTATCTCCTTAGTGGTAGCATTGGGTGAACATATACGATGACAATAAACACAGTTGTGAATCCCTGGGGTAAATAAAAAGGTCTGCACCTAACAGTCACAAACTCCAGCAGTGATGAGCAGTAAATACAATCACCAGCCACTTTATTGGGTACACCTGTCCAACTTCAATTTAGGCATGTAGACATGGTAAACATGACCTGCTGTTCAACTAGAGCATCAGAATGGGGAAGAAAGGTGATGAAGTGACCTGGGATTCTCACACAAAAACCACCTCTAGGGTTTATAGACAATGGTAAATATCCATTGTGCAGCAGTTCTTTGATTGAAAATTACTTGTTGTAGTCAGAGGAGAATGGCCAGATTGGTTTGAGCTAACTGAAGGGCAACAATATCTCAAATAACTTCTCGTTACAACTGAGGTATACCAAAGAGCATCACTAAATGTACAACAAGTCAAACCTTGAAGCAGACAGGCTACAGCAGCAGATGAACACACCGGATATCTCTCTTATCACGTAAGAACAACTACCAGACAATGGAAGAACTGGTATTTTCTTGGCACACTTTGGGCCCTATAGTATTAACTGAGCATTGGATTTGTCTGCATTTGACCTCATGGTAATAAAACTGATGGAAATATTAAGTCTAGTAATGTGATTCCTAAGACAAGGGATATTACAGAAACAACTGGTTTCACTGAATTCATGAGCTAAGCCTCATAAAGTAACACATACAGTAGAACTGAATACTCACAAAGCAGTCCAGTAATATATAGCTAGAGCAAATGAACAAACATGCTCAATAAACATGATCTATGACTGTCTGCATCGCAGAAAATTGCCACCAATTATTTCACACAATTGTAAAGGTGTAGATTTCCTTAGAGGACAATCAAGTAGTGGAAAATTACAAACTCGAAGAAGCCACACTGTGATATTGATTTAACAGATGGATGTAAGAGGAAGCTGAGGATGTGAGGTGTATTTTACTGGATTCTGGGGCAGAAGCAGAGCTGAGCTTCCTCTTTCCTTCAGCACACAAGAGAGGAAACAGGACTGAGAGGATGCACCATCTGGACAGCCGGCACCAAATGTCAAACTCGTAAAAAAAACTATTTTCCGAGGTGATGTTCTCATGGAAAATAAACATATTAAAATCATTACATCCTTTAATCTTGTATAATCGAAAAAATGAACCTCCTCCAAAGGTATTTATTTTAAAACCTTTACTAACCATATCTCTAGTGGCTGAAGGTACAATAAAATCAGAGTATGTGTTTAAATGCTGTGCCTTTAGTTCTTTATATGTTTAACACCCATGCAGGAAAACCATAATAGGCCTGTATATTTTAATATACATCCATATATGGTACTCTTGACCTCTAATAAAAGTGAAAGTTGAGATGAAACATAATGCTTTGCCAGTGAAAAAAAAAAGTCCAGCCTGCTGCCCTGCAGTAATCTCACCTAAGATCTACAGTACATACAGTACAGGAGGATTCAACCAACTTCAACCACTGTTGTTCAAAGCGATATTTCATTGTGGTTGAGTTCAACGTCACTGTGAGTCATGACAGATTTAATATGAAAAGCAGTGCTTGTAACATGGGTGTTCTACATGAGATGGGAAAACCAGCTTGAGCACTGAGCAGACCTCTGGGGCAAGAAGTTATAAAGTGTGCAAGCAGTTTGGGAAAAAAAAAGAAAAGAAGAAGAAGAAGAAAAAAAAAAACAAGTGCTGAAATGCACTCAGCAATCTGAACACAACTACTAAGGCTGAAAAACAAGCAGGCCAGCCACAGCCAAAAACTTGCTTTTTATTACATTTTCAAGCAAGAAACTCCAAACAACTCCTGGTTTATCTTTTTTGCCAGTGCAAAAACAGACATGAAGTTATTTGTAAAACCTTATACTGTACTCTCTGCAGAAGACCTATATAAAAAACCTAACATGTACAGGTAACAAGTTGTTAAATCTGACACTGCTTACACTTTTACACTTATGTTTACATGTATTTGTATGTATATTTGTATATTAACAAAAATCACTGTTTACGTTTAATCAGATGTGTATTGATTCAGATATTTTATTACTAGGATTATTTATATCTATTTATTACAAGTACACTGCTGTTACCTTCATACAAAATCTGTTTCTAATGCATATTGCACTGACTGTTGATATTTTTATCAAAACTTTCTATATTGCATTGATAATGTAAACATTTGATGAGAGAAAAGAGAACTGCATTTAGATTCCTCTGTATGTCTGCACATATGGCAGCATTGACAAATAAAAACCTTGAACCTTGAAAAGTAATTGTTAAAGAATTTCTACAGTCAAAGGAACACTGTAATGTAAGGAATCATCTTGATGAGCATTAAAAGGACTGGAAGACATCCGCGCCCACATCACTGAATATGAACACAATAAGTAACTTCTCTCAAATGCAGAACATATGAATACAAGGACAAAACGTGGAAGAGGGTGAATATGGAGAGGATAATGCAGTTGCATCATAATGATCTTGCTTCTTTTGTCAAGGGTAAGAAAAAAAGGGGGGGGGGGGGACTTGCCTTTTTTCCCTTTTCTCACATTTTTGGTTTAGTTTCAGATCTTTTATTTATTTTTATTTTTTTCAGATGAAGTTAATCTGGAACCCTTGCCATAAACTGGCATCCCATGTTAATGATACTTTTGAGAATTGTGATGGGAAACACAACTTCTGTATTGAATACAGGTAAACACAGGTTCATCTAAAACCACACTAAGCATAGTGTACAAAGGAATTTTAATCAGTTCAGGTTGTTTTTTTTAACCTACTTTTCAGGTGAATATTGCAAAATGATTAAACCCTCAAACACAAGATGTTGTTGTACAGTAGCTCAGAGGAAACATTGCTGACTGCAACAAAATTTAAAAACCATTTCTTACCAGGTAAAATAATAATAATTTTTTTTTTAAACCGCTCATCACCGTCATTAATAATTTCCCTAATTAACAGCAAGTCCTTTCATTTTTTTTTTAAATCAAGAAATACCTCTTAGCATACTTTTGTCTTACTTTCCCTTGTCACCCCATCTATTCAAACAACTTGTAGTGCCATGCTAATCAGAGGGCTAGCTCAGCTTTGAGGAATGGAGTCTGATGAATTCCAGCTGCTGTGTCTGAGCTGTAAAGCTCTGTTTGCTTAGGAAAGTTTCAGATGACTGAAAACCAGTTAAATCTCAGACCAGAGCTTCACTTTACCCTCAAAAGTTACCCCTAATGCTCGTTAGGGTCGGTCCTGCCGTGCAAGAAGCCAATCAAGGGGCATGACAACATCATAACTGCTCTGACAAGCCTTACAAAAGTGCTTTTGCATTTTTATGGAGTTTACCATGTGGCTCATAGGCTATGGCAAAGCTGACCTTTTAGGTTTACCCTCTGGAGAGCAAATAAATGTCTACATATGGGCAGACACATCTACGTGGGGGAAACGTGCAACTAATTCTTTTTCGGGCTCATTCCTTCACCAATGTCAGGTACTGCACCGTGTAGGAGTAAAACATACAAACCATTTACAGTACAACCCTCGTCTTTCAATTTCCTCTCTCAAAATGGCATTACATCATGGGTGAAACAGAGTGATTTGGACAGAAATGTTATGCTTATACAGTGCTTGCAATAACACATTCTGGCCTATACAAAGTCAGTCATATGTAAGAGGATAATTTAATTAGCCATGATACTCATTAACTAGTGCAAATAAATCTGCAGGACGGCGACAAGTCAGCAAATTTGAACAAAAGCTGGCAGCAAAATTTACTTAAGCGAACTGCATTTTGCACTGACATGCAGCAGATGCAACATTATTGACTTATGAATGACACAATCTCTCCTAGTGTGACAGTAATTGGGGTCTGATTGTAGAATTATTGGGTGCATGAATCCAGAGTGTTATATCGTCTCTCTTTACACAGCTTAATGACAGACTGCAGTCATGACACAGACTAATTAACTAGATAGAGTAGTTATCCTCAACAAAAAAATAACAATAAAGAGATGGAGACTAATAATTTGGAATATGAAACCCTTAAACAAACTGCAAATTAATTTAATTATGATTGTATTTAATTATGTCATTAATCTCTGTGTGTGTTGGGTTGCTAATGCAATCTTATATTTAAAAATATGATAGAATAAGTGTTCACCCTTATTGTCGTGACAACCAGTTGCGATCAGATGTAGCTTAAGGGAATCCAGCTGTGTGCAGTTATAAGGTTCTGTGCCCTTAATTTAAAAACACCTGTTCATGGAGTTATGAGGGAACCCAAAAAAGCATCAGGAAAATCATGGAGATAGCAAATAAATAATCGATCAAAATTATGAAAAACATTCCTCGGAGCACAAATAAAAATTTTAAAAAGTTAAAAAATGTAAAGCATATAGCATTTCCAGGTTGTAAGACTACACAATGTGGGAAAGTTTCAGGCCGGTGAATAGTAATGCTAGGTACTGTAGAACAGCGTTGTCTATGGTTAGCATAGCTACTTGCTTCCTATTTTTGAGCTAATCAATGTGACAAGAAAGGCAAACTTCAGAAAGTTAACCTTAAGCCTGAGTATCAAAAGAGGACCCAGTGCACCAACATGGGCCAAATAGTTTCTACAGCAGGGGTGTCAAACTCCATTCCTGAAGGGCCGCAGACCCGCAGGGTTTTGTTCCAACCCTCGAGGATCTGCAGAGTTTAGCTTCAACCATAATTAAAAACACCTGATCCACCTAATCAAATCATTAAGGCTTATTTGAAAACTACATGGCATATATGTTGGAGCAGGGTTGGAACAAAACCATGCGGGTCTGCGGCCCTTCAGGAACGGAGTTTGACACCCCTGTTCTACAGCATGGTCTATGTTTCATTTAACAGTAAGTGTGTGTGTGAATGAAAGAATAGAAGAGTGACTAGCAAATAAAGTGTAAGTAAACTAAATAACAGCTTAGGGTGGGTAATGTCCTGACCATAGACTCTGACATGAGGAATTTCAGTGCATAGTTCACTGGCAAGACCTAAGCACAACACTTAGAATACAACTATAGAATACATAGTTGTATAAAGAATACAAAGTCAACTACAGACCAGTGAACAAAAGAGATGTTGAAGACATAAGAATGGGACCTACAGTACACTTTTATGACCCGAGCAAACAGAACTCATCATTGTAAATCAATGCATCAAGATAAATTTTAATTTGAGTTCTACTAAAATAGGAGAAAAAAAAGGAGAAAAAATAAGTTTTGGCTGAATTAGGTTATTTTTTCTGCCTATAATTCATTATTAAATTAGATGGACAGAAGTCTAATTGATTCAAAGTGTAATCAGGCTCAAGCTTTCAAAATGTCTGCAAAAAAAAGTTCTCCCTTTCCCCCAGGACTAAATGCTAGACTGTACTTTATGGTTAAGAGACATGCACGAAAACACACATCTCCATTTTTAGAAAATGTCCAAATGTACTGATCTAAACATATGTGCACATTTTTATTTGTTAAAAGTTCTATTAATGAGGTCAGAGACCATATATACAAATATACATACAATACATACATAAATATATACAAATAATCTAGTATGGATGACATTTATATTATTTATAATCACTGAATTTAATATGACACTTTCGAAAAATTTATTTTTTAAGACTTGAATTCACATTTATGTAACCTATTAGTATGTGAATCAACATGCAGCCCCACACACATTGTTGCAGCTCATGTAAATCCATTAAAACTAAAGATGAATGGCTTGTTTGACCACGTTCTGTCTATTTATTCTTGGTCAGGATGTCAACGACAGGCTACTGTTAAACTAGAAGAGGTATGCACAGGTCAACATTCCCAAGTGTGTGCCAGAAGAAACAGGTTCATTGTGAACTGTATGAACAGTCCAAGTGTGTTTAACAACCTTGCAAAAACATGATGTCATCTAGCATGGAATACAGCAGTGTTGGGGTCATTATACCACTCACAGCTGCTTCTCCTCATTTTTTTAATAAGATGAATTACAATATTATTAGTTTTAAGGTCTCCCAGGGGGACAATTGGCGCCAAATGGTCATAGAGTGCTATTTATATAAATTCAACCACAGGTCTGCCTTTGTCTGAATGCCAGCAGTAAAGCACTACTCTTAATTCTATTCATGTGATTTTTCTACACTTGTTTTACTTTCCAAAACATGAGAAACAAACAGAAACAGACATAATGCATATTGGAACCATGCAACTGAGATCAACAACAAATCATAAGACGCAAATGTTACTATGGCTCCTGCAATACTGTTTGGACTAACAGAAACTAAATGGACCCCAACGTGTTATTATAGCCATCTGTACAGCGTTTACAAGTTGATGAACATGCTAGAACAAGTATAGCAGGGCTCCGAATATGAAATTTTCTCTTTTATATCACAAGCCAATTTGGCCACATGCCACTTTTGACTTCTGACAGACTATGCTTTGGGTAAGTGGGGCTCATCATATGTCAACACTCAGGGTCAGTCTACACCACAAGACGAAACTGGCTGCACAAGGCCAGTGTTTATACAAGCTTTAAATCTGAGCCAACTGAATCCGCCTGTCCTTACATCTGAGATAGAGCCGGAAAAAAAAGACACTTAGTCCACATAAAACAACTACAACAGCTAGTCATTGTAGAAAGATATAAAAAAAGGCTTGCTTGAATGAACCTTTAAATTAACTTATATGAACTCTCCCTTAAGTCGCGTTCAGTTGCACCAAGTTTAACAGTGCAATATATTTTTCTGAGAAAGAAAAATAAGTAAATACGTAGACATCTGTAGACATACAGTATTTAGTCACAAAGGAAGTCTCCTTTTATGGCAATAACCTCCATCAGACACTTGGTAGGCCTTCTAGTTAACCTCTGAACAGCCGTTAGAAGGTCTCTTGGCCCATTCCTTTACACAAAGATCTGTCAGAAATTCGGGATGTCTTGCTTGAATGGTCTGCGTCACATCACAAGACTGAGGTCGCGACACTGATTTATCCATGTCTGTTCTTTTACTCCTATGTTTGGAATACTGTCACGCTGCATGATGCCACCGCCTGATAGTTTTAGATCTAGCATACATGACGACATTGTCCTGTGTAATTACCTGAAACCACTTGATAATCACTGCTTCCTCAATGATTGCAAGCTGTCCGGACCCTGAGGTGGTAAAGCAGCTATCATTATAACCCCTCTACCATGCTTTGAAGTTTGTACATGGTTTTTGTTTTGTTGTGGAGTCGTTTGATTTTTGCAAACATAGCGTTGTGTATACGCCCATTCTATGAATCTATGTCCATTTCAGAGTAGAACAGGAGGAGATGAGACAGAATGGGAGGAAATGGACGAGAACTCAGAACAGCATTATAATGACACTGGGTAGAGTGGACCATTAGTTCATGTTAGTGGCAGG
The DNA here is from genome assembly GCA_030347435.1 of Clarias fuscus. Lineage (NCBI taxonomy): Eukaryota > Metazoa > Chordata > Actinopteri > Siluriformes > Clariidae > Clarias > Clarias fuscus. The sequence continues at coordinate 25,916,458 of CM059212.1, forward strand.
CTAATGACTTACCCTAAAGGTCCGATGCAACAGTGCTAACCACTACGCCACTATGCTGACTTACACATTGTTCTGCAGCCAATATGAAGATACTTTTTTATTATATGCTTGTAATCATCTAAACCGCAATATATGATAGCTAATATAACTCATGGTATGACATTGTATGCTTTACAGCAAAAATAAAAGAAGAAGAAGAAATTCAGCAGGGCTGAATTTATGTTACTTCAACTGTCAGTGAGGTTAAACACTGTACAGCAAACAACCACAAGAGGGCTTCAGGGATAATTTGGTTTCACTTTTGACTATTATGATCTCCACCTTTATATGGCATACAATCACCGATACAATAGCTTAATTTAAAATATTTCTGCTGCAGTCTGTGACAGTGGGGAAAAAATAAATAAATCATACAACACAATCATAAAACACAGCAGCCATTAATAGGAAATTACAAATAATCCAAACAAATGCTCAAAGTAATGAACAAATTAATTCAAATTCAATTTAAATGCATTCTACATGAAAAAACAACTCTCTTTTAATTCATGAACTCTGAAAGTAACCAATATTTATGAACTGATTATAACAGCAGAAAAAGAATTACCAGCTTTTGTTCTCTATGCAGTCATTTATGAACAAAACCACCAAAAATGTGCAGCATGTGATGTTCATATGTGTTTTGTGGAAAGGAGCAGGTGGTTTTGATCTATTCTTGAGCTCCTGAGATGTGACACCACTATTCTCTGGTCAATATCTTTAAATTTATTGCTGTATCTAATCTTTTATGTTTGAGTGAGGCAAACTGAAATAACGTTATAAATATTTTTAAATGCAGGTCGTTTAATTTTTTACAGCTTGTCAGAAAACTAAAGTGCCCACTGTATATCGAGTGTGAAACAGCAGTGAACATTTGTACCCTGATGTAACCCCAACTTGTACATTTGGATGTACATATCTGCAGTGCAATATACTTTATAATATCTGATATAACACATGGTTTGACAATAAGTGCTATAAAGAAAAACTCCTACAGCATCCTATGGTGTTTTAAATGCTAAGGAAAATTCTTTCTTCAACCCATTCAGATACAAACGTACAGATACTGTACAAAAGGGCTGAATTTACCTTGAGTCAACTTTCATAATTTTTATTCAGACTAACTCAAGATCAACATGACCCTCAGTACACATGACTGGTTTTACAGCAGTACTATAAACAGGATAATTAGTGGTCTCCTCACATAAATCAGGTTTGCCCCTCGGGGACTATTATATGTCTTCTAGTTAAGAAAGTGCTGGGTTTTAGGATTTTCGTACAATTTAATGTAAACTGCATGTGATGAGGTCATGCATTATTAAATGCTTGGATTCATATATATTGTATCTATTGTAACAGAAAATATGTGCATTTAATTCCACAATTAAAGACTAAGCGTTCCCTGGTGTACTCGGCATCTGTGTCAGATCTGTTCACCATGTGTTTGAGCACATGAAATGTACATTTGGAGCAATTAGTGACTTACTGCTTTATGAATGAGTGATCGATTCCTGGTGTTTTGGTTTGTTGATCTATGATCAGATGATGTGTAATAAAAAATAAAAATTTTAATTAAAAAGACTGTGTAGTGCATCTAAAAGTTGTACAGACATCAATGTTTTGTTTCTTTCTTTTTTTTTTTGTACACATTTACATTTAGGCATTTAGCAGAAGCCCTTATCCAGATCAACTTACATCATCTCATTATACATCTGAGCAGTGGAGGGCCTTGCTCAAGGGCCCAACAGGGACAATTTGGTGGGTGTGGGATTTGAACCTGGGACCTTACAAACTGGTCAATGCCTTAACCACTGAGCTACCCCTGAAAAAAAAATATATTTATCACACTACTATAACCATTAATTTTTATTACCCCACTGAGAATGTTATAATGTCTACTACCTTAAATGAGTATTCAAAGAATATACGTATTTATACTTACACAACTAGTTAAAACTTTGGGCACTCCTTCTAATTCCATGGTCTTTTCTGATTTTTATTTCTTTCTACATTGTAAAACAATGCTTGCTCTTGTAAAGCCTTCATGTTGTTGTTGCCATATTTGTTATTTCACAGTTTTGAAAAAAAAAAAAAAAAAAAAAAAAACAGTATTGTCCTAGAATGTAGAAAATAAATCTCTAAACAAAAAAGACTGATTTACAAGGTGTGGCCAAACTTTCACTCTGTACTGCATATAAGAATAATACTTATGCTTAAACTAAATATTGCAGAATTACCATAATTGCAAATGTATTTTATCCATTTGCTTATATGGCATTAACTTCCTCGTTTGCATTCTAGATAATGAACTTGCTCTGGTCACCCAACCAACCAAATACATTATCTAATGTTCATATGAAACCAGGAGGACCTTTTCATTTATACGGTGTATTTAGGAAATAATAACTGAGTAATGTGATGCCAATTTTTTTTTTACTCTTAAAATTTCTTTACTCCCTTTATCAGAAGAAAATAGAGAGCGAGTACCAAGCAGTGGCATCGCTACAGATCTACTTCAGGATTTTGGAAGAAGGTTGGTATTATTGTAGGTTGTTCATGAAAGATACAGTAAAATACCTCTGATAAATTATGTTAGACCAACATTGATTAAATAACGCTGTGATAACGTTAACAGAATGACCCCCAACACAGTGATGCAAATAGCATTTATTTACTATTATATGAATGAGTTATTCTATGCATAACTTTGGGTATATTACTAAACTCGTAAATCTCCACTGCTTGTTTTATTCATGTTTGCCCTTTAAATATGGAAAAAACAATTGCCAAAAAATATGTTTAAATATGTTTAATTGACATAAATGCACTGGGTTAGATATTCTTTATTGTTTTTTCTGCTTCCTTGACAGATATTACTGTATTTTGCAAAAGAAAAAAAAAGTTGATCATTACTTTGTGGTGTTATGAGCATCAATTTATTCTTCTTATTTAAAAAATAGTTATAAATCTACTCCATGACGTCATTTGGACACTTTTGAACACGCGAGAGCTACTTTCCCCTGAAAGGAGCTGCTCAAGCAGCGAGGTCTTACCTGTGTGCAGCATCCCGGAGCCAGGCTCCACTTCCGGCCACTCAGTCGGCAAAATGACAGTCGGACTCGAACTGACGCATATAACCATAGAAAAAACAAAAACAGCCCAAAATATAGCTTTCAGCCCCATCATGAATTTCTTTAAAACGCGGGAAAGAAATATAAAACGTTTAGCAACGTTAGCTAGCTCGACAAAGTCATCTTCTCACAGACCGCCTACAGTATTTAAAATGGGCTTTTAAAGCGTATAGAAATTGGTCTGTACCAAACACAGATGCAAAAATTACATTCATATGATACTTTCGACCACTCCCAACTAAAACAACTTTTAGTATTTGTATTATTATTTTTGCTTAACGTAAATAGGCTAAAATACGTTATAAATTTTTCAGGTCGCCTGTGACCGTTTCTCCAGTTGTTCAGGCACGCGACCAGTCCTCACGCAGCGCGCGCCGTGCGGCATCAAGTCGCGAGCGACTCCGCCCACCACACGACTGCCGACCAATGAACGGCGTGTCCGCTAGCTCTCCCGGCCCATATAGGCCATCCGTGAAGAGGACCTGCAAGAGAGAAAGCCTAATAAACAAATTATAATCAAATAAAAAGACATTCAGTAAACGGGGTCATTTTTCTTAAACAATAAATATCAAATTAGCAAAATAATTCTCTGGCACACGATTGCTGAAGTTCAATATTTTTTTTTTGTACCTGAAAATTTTACAAATACATTTATATTCTTATATATTTATAATATTTTATAAATGTATACATTCGTATTATAATATAATATTTCAATATGGGGGGTGTTTGGTGTTTGGACATTGCTCACTTTTCACAGAGAAACCCTTCTTTTATGTCACAGGCAGTCATATAAGCATTTGACTTCGAATCATAGTGTGGATGGCTGAGTATGTTACAAATAAATCGTGAATTTGAATTTGAGGATTGCATTAGGAAAAACATCCGGTGTAAAGTCTGTGCCAAGTTGTGTGCATATCGGATGGTCTGTAACTTCTCAATGGGAGCAGCTGAAAGACCAGCAACAGTCATATATAAAAATACATGATTACATTTGTAATATAATAATAATAATAATAATAGGCAATAGTAATAGTAGAATAATACAGCAAAAAATTACAGAATGGTAGAAATATATATTTATACATACATTGGGGGAAGAAAAAAATATGTGCTGTATATATATATATTATAAATGACAGCCCTTTCACATAAACATATTTTTTGTTTAATTCACAAAACACTATGCACTGTTATAAGTAAACAATGCCTATTCTACAGATAAAAACTATTGTAATTTTCTATAATAACCTTTTATTTAGAGATAGATTTGAATATTGTACATATGATGAATGCTGATCATCTAGAAATATTTTTTTTTGTTCTGAGCATAAAAATACTGAAAGATTTATAATTTTTTATGTGATTTCATATTTTTCCAGTCATATACATGTTTATAAAGTTCATAATGTAAATATGCAGTATATGAAATCAAGCATATATGACATGACATACTGTAATAATGCAAAATAATCACAGCTTGAAGTGGGTGCATATGAACTAAAAGATATAACATAATTTCTTCCTCCGTGTGTTCTGATTTTCTTCGCTACATCATGTTAAATATGCCAATCAAAAATTTTACTTTTAGTAGTGTCTTAGCTTCATCATACAAAAGAAACAAAAATAACTCTTTCCATAAAATTTTGTTTATTTATTAATTTTGTATATTCTCTTTTCAGTTCAGTGGTACAAAATGGTAATGAATGGCAAACAAGCAGACAGACGATGAACAGTTGTGGCATCTGATCTGTTTCAAAACTTTACCGTCGTCCCATGCTTTCATAGCCTGTATCTAATCTTTTACTTTTGTTCAACACCTCTTTTACACAAGACCTAGAATGATTTTTCTCGAATACGCTCTTACAGCTTTTTTTTTAAACAAGTTTTTTATTTATTTATTTTTTTTTTAAAGGCAGTGAACCCCTCATTGGAATCAAACATAAAACATGGCAAACATATATTTGTACATGCACATGTCATCGTACTGTAACATGCAAACATAACACAATGTCCACAGGTCATCTAAACAAGGTGCAGCATTAGGATGAGAAAATGGTGCAGTGTTCAATTTGGCACCTGGCAAAAAGTTCGATTATAATAATTATTTATAGACATATATATATATATATTTATTTATTTTTTCATAGGAATGGCTTTAGAATAGGTACAGATGCACATATCGCATTTCCCCTTCAGAAAGTTACAACTGAAGGTAAAAACATGGTCAAAGTTAGATCAATGTGAGGTCAATTAGTTTTGAAAAAAAAATAATAATAATTAATTTTTTTATTTAAATGGAAACACTTCATGGTCCGTACTCAGGTGAACAACATAAATTCAACTTCGCTTTTGAGGACAGGACGATGGCATGCATTTGTCCTTTTTACACGCTTGTTAACACCTATTACTTGGCCTCACTGCATTTCCAATAAACTGATGTCACATACAGCATTCATCACTTTAATGTATAAACTGAACAGAATTGTCTTGGTCCCAGATCTGTAGAATCTAGGAGATAAAGCTACAGAGGATGAGGAGCGATTATAAAGTGTCGCCTTGTTGCATAGCCCTGCTGTTCTGTTTCTCAACAGTCATCTCATCCCTGCATTCACAAGGAAGCTTTTGTCTGAGAAATACCATCTGCACTCACCAACCTCTTCTTTACTAGGAACACCTTTACCCTGCTCATTCATGCAACCAAGCCAATCAGCCAATCATATGGAAGCGGTGCAATGTTTAAAAAAAACATGCAGATACAGGTCAAGTGCTTCAGTTCATTTCCTGCACTAGGTAAAGGCTCTTAACCAACTTACATACATATGTTATTTTTTATAATCTCATCATACATTTGAGCAGTTTAGAGTTAAGGGCCTGGGAATTTAACCTGTGAACTTCTGAGCTGTAGTCCAACATCTTAACCACTGTGGAAACTCAGTGACTTTGGCATGGTTGTTAGTGTCAGACAGGGTAGTTTGGGTATTTCAGAAACGTCTGATCTTCTTGGGTTTGCATGCACAAGAGTCTCTACAGAGCAACGGTTCTATGGGTGGAAATGCCTTGTTGATGAGAAACCTCAAAAGAATTGGCAAACTGGTTTGAGCTGACAAGATGGCTATGGTAATTCAAATAACCACAATTTACAGCCGCTCTGAACAGAAAAGCATCTCAGAATGCAAAACACACTAATCCTTAGTTGAAGTTGATGAGACTGAAAGAACAACAGACCCACAAATAAGACTGACAGATGAAGACAGATGAAAATTAGCAACGGCCTAGGCAATGTGGATCCCATTTTCAGCTGTCTATCTTGTTCTTGGCAGACACGAGTAGAACTTGATGTGGTCTTCTGCTGCTGTATCTCGATCCCCTTGAGGTTTAATGTGTTGTGCATGCTGAGATGCTTTTCTGCTAACCAGGACCGTAAAACGTTATTTGGTTATTTGAGATACCTTAGACCTTAGACGTCCTGTTAGTCTGAATAAGTCAGACCATTCGTTTCTATCTACAGAAGCATCACTCGTTCACTCGTCGTCTACAACACTTAATTCTTTATACAGGGTTACGGGTGGGCCTGGAGCCTATCCCAGGAGACGTAGGGCACGAGGCGGGGTACTGTACACCCTGGACGTTCTGCCAATCAATCGCAGGGCATTCACACACTCATTCACACTTTATGGGCAATTTGGGAATAGCAATTATACTAATCTGCAAGTTTTGGGGCTGTGGGAGGAAACCAGAGTACCTGGAGGAGGCCCACCAAGCACCTAAACTCCATACGCACAGACCTGAGGCAGGAACTGAACACAGACCTGGGCGGTGCAAGGCCACAGTGCTCACCAATAAGCCACCGTGCCGCCCGGTATGAAAAACCTTTAAAAGTCATTGTATTGTCGGTTTTCCCCAAAGCTCATATTTATTGTAAATATTAAATGCCACTCTTAACGCTTCATGCTGCTGTTATATGATGCACAAGGTGTTCCTGTTAAAGTAGCTGGTTAGTGTGAATTACAAATAAACATGATTTTTGTCCTATTAAATAATGATATCATGTTTAAAAGCTATCAAAATCACCAGATCTAACCAAAGAACCATATCTTGAAAGCTTTGAGCAATTATGTTAATTTTGAAAGCATGATCAAAATGTATATGACTGAAGTGAAATACATATACTGTATTTTAGGAATGTCATTTATTCTTCCGACCAAAAAAATTTAGTCTTTCTTAATTCCATGTAATTAATTCAGTCTAATACTAGAAAGGCAAGAGCTCACCATGTACTCTTTGGCAAAATAAAATCAACACCACACACTGCAATGTTACAACAACATCCAACACCAAGTGTAGAAACTCCTAACATGCATTCAATTCGGATTGAGTGAAAACGATTTCAGCCTCGTCTCGCGTTCTTTCGTTACAGTACCTTCTCGATGCTACGTTGTTAATGCTATCGACCCTGCAGTTGACAGATTTCTCGCGTATGTGTCTTAAATACTTTTACAAACATCTATTAAAATCTTATTTATAGTCTCTCTTTTGTGCAACGCCATAATCTCTGTCTTCGTAACATAGACATAAGGAACAAATACCTGTGACATTTTACCTACAGTGAACAGTATCCAGTATTTACCTTTCTCAGGTTATAATGCCTCACGATACATCATACCCATACAGTAATTAACCGCAGAGGTTAGGCACTTGGTATTTTACCACTTGAGGGTAACATAGTGTTAAAAAAAGAGTAGACCTTACAGGACACCCAGCTACACACTTCATGTACAAGGTACAAAAAGGAACACTGAAAAGATGCTCACTCTACTGCAATCTCTTATAAAACTAATTACAATTTGGCGTGTGTTTTATTCTGTTTATTTGTTATGTTTTATAATTTTTTTCCTAGCTACCGGGAGCATTTTATCTGTGCCACTTACAAGAGGAAGAAACAGCATAAAGCAGCAGCAGGGAAAGAATTGTTAAGACAAAGAATCCAGACAAAAACAAGGATGTATAATCTTTTTCTTAAGAACTAAAGAGAGGTTTGCGTTCTTAACAACACCATAAAGATGAGCAGACGTCCTGCACTTCCGTTACAGATTGTGCTTTCAAATGAAACATGGCTGTATCTCTCTGCCCTCTGTCCCTCTGTCAATTGTAGCCCTATTAATATGATTCCAGAGAGTGGAGGGCAGTGTTTGCTAGCGTTGAGGACATTGCTCACCGAGCTCACCTATCGTGGGTTATCAAATTCATCACGACACTCACACTTTCACAATCCATGTTGCGAGAACCATCTTGACAGGAGGAAATATCATCATGCCACATTCAGGAAAAAATGTATAACTCATCCTGTCTTCTAGATTCCTCAAGCTTCCACTCTATCTTCACCAAGACATGAACGAGATGTCTGACTGTCTTGAGGCAAAGATGATAAAACTCATCCTGCACTGTTTAAAAACACATTTAAGAGATGTATTGATCAGCACCAGTCATCCTTCTCTGTATCATGATAGCTTGGGGAAATCCTGACACTTGAGCCAAGAGATGCACTAACTCCCAGGGTGAAGTGGTAACCATTAGGCACTCCACTTCGACTCTGCTGAACCATGGACGGTACGGCTGCGATGGATGAATGGGTGGCAGAGACCGTCCTTGGAAAACGTCCTGAGCCGTAAGTGCTCAGTGCATCGTGGAAATCTTCTGCCGCTGACAGGTGGGGGTCATGCTGCAGGGGGCCAAGGTTGGGGTCGGATCCGATCCGCGTAACAGGCACAGGAGATGGGTGATGAGTGATCCCGAGCAGCGCGTCGTGCTCGGACTGACCTCGGCTCAGGTAGGTGGGGACCGGGCCGGACGAGCGGGTGGCAGCCGTCTGTAGTGTGGACGAGCTGGTAGACTTAAAAGACACCGCAGGCCTTGGGGTGAGTGGTGTCTGAGGCAGCTGTCTCCTTCCATGACTAGGTGTACTGCAGCCTGAGGTGAAGACCCCTGGGCTGCCCTTAGCTGAATTAACACCCTGCGAAATTAAAAGCAGAGCATAGTAAACATCTGAAATATAGGTCGGAAGAACCAAGATACAAAATACAGTTGCAGTCAAAGATTTATATATACTGTTACTGATCATGATTGACTACAGCTGGTAGCTTCTCTGTGCCAATATAAAATAATTAGTTTGACCGCAATAGATACAAGTTACTTGCCAATGTAGTAAATTGCCAAAGTCTGGAAGACGACCCACCCTGTCCCCAATAGCTAAAAGAAAATTGGTTTAGATCATCATGACAATGCTGCTTTGACTAGAAGCTGCTGGAAAAACCAGTGTCACTGTCTATAGCCGAGCGAGTTTTACATCTTCCCAGACTAAAAAAGAGCCCCCTACACCAAACTCGACACCTTCAAGTTCGGGTAAAGTTTGTAGCTGACCACATGGACATGGTACAAGCATGGTGGTGGTAGCACTATGCTTTGAGGCTGTTCAGCCACAAGTTGAACTGGTGCATTGCACAAAGTGGATGGAATAATGAGGAAGCTCTTGTGCACCAACTTCTTGGGGGTTTTTTCACTGCCATCCCGAAGTTGCCATGACATTATGACAAGCGTACAGTATGTAAACGTCCAACTACAACTGTAGATAAACAGACAGATTTATAGACAGACAGTCAGACATACACTTAGACATATCAAATCAAAGGACCTTCTAGACCGTTTTCGCACTAGGCATGATTGCTTCATACCATGCCAGAGTGGCCAGCTTCCATATTGGAAAGAATTGTTTTGTACATGAGTATGCACTTGGATTACAAGAATAAACACAAAGAAGAGGACACTATGCCCCTACTCTTATTAATATTTTAAAGAAAAAGTCATTATCTACCCTCTTGAATGACTTCCTACGTAAAGCATGGTATGCTGAGCCATAATATAACTCAAACTTACCAAGTCAGATATACTTAGATCCGTGCATGAGTCTCTAGTGTGAAAGCACTCTTACTGTAGTTTTCTAATTGTACTGTTTTGCCTAATAATAAAACTGTAGAAAGTTTTGTAAGTACCATTTTGAATCTGTTGGATTCGTGTTGATCTGCCGGTGATGTAGATCTGCTTGGCCCAGGTGATCGGCTGTGACAGTGCTCTCTGTTTCCGTAGCGATCGCAGGAGTAGTAACGCTGCTTTCTGTCGGTGGCCGAAGATGAATGGTGTTTCCTCTCGTGAGAACGACCTCGGTCTCTCTCCAGTTCACGTGCTCGATCCTGTGGCTCAACGCTCAGGTCCACCACTGTACCTGAAAAAGGGCAGAGGACTAAGATGTGCTCCCAAGCTTGGACAGCATCCATGCTAGTCAACTGAGGAAAAAGGTGGGTAATATCAGCCAAACGGAATACACGCTGGCTACTCTTCACCCTGTTTAAACCACTGTAATCAGGTAAAAAGCACCAAGGAACAACTTCTTTCCCAAATCCTTACCACACACAAACTGTAACTATAACCAAGATCTGCAATATGTGAACTTGTCAAATGCAAATAAAATGCTCCCTTCGCCACACTTTTAAACAGCACCTGACTAAATGCTGCTATTTATTTGGCTATGTATTTTCTCATTCCTACCTCTGATCTTTGAAGAGATATGCCATACAAAATTGTATTGAACCCAGTATAATAATGATAAAGATATTCTTCTTTATTATTAAGTATGATTTAAACAGCTGCTTCTGATTCATACAATGAACGATATGGGTACAATGGTAAATGAAATCATCACTGTGATTTTCCTGTCACTCTCTTCCCGTGCCACCTTCTCTTCCTGTTCTTCCTCTAGAGAACCATCTGGACAATCCTGAGATCTATTTCTGTCCACCAGACCCTTTTATCTGAGAGATGAAAAACCACCACCAGGGCAGAGTGTAATCACTTCCTTCTGACCGTTTTTTTTTTTTTTTGTGCATGGGTTTACGTGTCTAGTGTTTATATGCTTGTAGTGCTTGTATGCTATATATATATATATATATATATATATATATATATATATATATATATATATATATATATATATGTGTGTGTGTGTGTAGAGAGAGAGAGAGATACTGTATATACAGTACAGACCAAAAGTTTGGACACACCTTCTCATTCAAAGAGGTTGAATTTGTATTATGGCAAATAAAAAGCAGCTAAGTAAAGAAAAACGAGTGGCCATCATTACTTTAAGAAATGAAGATCAGTCAGTCCGAAAAATTGGGAAAACTTTGAAAGTGTCCCCAAGTGCAGTCACAAAAACCATCAAGCTCTACAAAGAAACTGGCTCACATGCGGACCGCCCCAGGAAAGGAAGACCAAGAGTCACCTCTGCTGCGGAGGATAAGTTCATCCGAGTCACCAGCCTCAGAAATCGCAGGTTAACAGCAGCTCAGATCAGAGAGCAGGTCAATGCCACACAGAGTTCTAGCAGCAGACACATCTCTAGAACAACTGTTAAGAGGAGACTGTGTGAATCAGGCCTTCATGGTAGAATATCTGCTAGGAAACCACTGTTAAGGACAGGCAACAAGCAGAAGTGACTTGTTTGGGATAAAGAACACAATAAAGAAAACTCTTTGAATGAGAAGGTGTGTCCAAACTTTTGGTCTGTACTGTATATATATATTTCAGGGATTCTAAACAAACCGTTCTGTGTTCAAGGTTGACCAACTTTTGCTTCGGGTAGTGGAGATAAAATCTGAGGAAATATTGTGCTAGAAAGTCCGGATTCATTCACTGCAATCTTAGCAAGTGGAAATATGTTGAATATAGTGAAATTTATCTTTCTTTATATTTATCTTTCCTTAAATTTATTTATCTTTAGATTTAAGTTTCTTTAAGTTAAGTTTTTTACAAAAAAAATTGTTGAATTATTTTTAATCAGTTATTTTTAAGCAATTATTAATTATTATTTCTTGAAAAGAAACCATAGCCATAGAACAAGAAAATTAATCTTTTAAAAATTCCATGTAATGTGTAAATTTTTATATTTACGGGAATATGGGAATGAACGTGTAGAACTCCCAAAATAAGTATATTATTATTATTATTATTATTATTATTGGTCACAGAAACAACCGAAAACCCATGATCATATGTATCTGTGCTATTTCTTTGCTGATGTGAAGCAAAGGATTTTTGTATTTTTTTGAACAGTCATGTTTGTATAGTTGGTTAAAATGAAATAAAATGTATTTTATTCTTCATATTGCTTAAGTTGTGCTGAGAAAAGCGTATGTCACTCTACACTGCACTACAATCCTGAGCCCTATACTGTATATGTATTTAATGAAAACTGCAACTTCAGATAAATTTGACTATATTAAAGAATTTACAGAAATTTATTTGTTAATTATCAGGCAGCTACAGGCAAAACGAAAAGTGCAAGAGCAAGAGTAATAAAACGCTCCTGTGCACATTTTCTGTGAAGAACAATTCGAGTAATGTAGCTTTGATGTACAGTACAGTAGATGCAGTTGAAGAACTGTCAAAGCCAAATTTTGCAGGCCAGACTGACAGTGCTATACTATAGTAGCATCTCCACCTCTGTTTTTTGACACTGCGCTTCCACTGAAGCCTGGTACAGTACATGGATTATGAGTTCATTTCCAGTGGTACCCCTTCAGAACAACATTCCCATCGTGTTCCAACAAGATACAGCAGAGAACCATAAATCATATTAAATTACTGTACAGGAGCATTTTCTGGATCAGTACACTATAGATGAACATATTGCTCAGGGCAGAAATGTCACACATTACGGTTTTGTTTATATTTGATTCACAACCCATCTCAACTTACAGCCCCATACAACATGATGCATGCAGAAGTTGAGTGCACTTTTCTTAGTTGTATAAGACGCAGTGTCATGGATTCTTCTGTGACGGGTGTGAGGCCAAATTTTTTTTGTGCGCTCCTTGCTCACTCTAGGGAGCTCACTTGGTATGCGGCCTTTCCTTCAGCAGGTGTGTAGGGGCGGGGCTGCTAAATGTGGCACGGCTGGCAGGGGGTTATCACATAAGGACCTTGGGCTTTCTCCGCTGTTTAAAAGGGTAGGGATGGAGTTCGGTTCTGGGTTCACAAGCCAGGAGAAATGGTCTGAATGTCAGCATAGAAAAGGGCCATGAAAGACGTGCAGACTGTACACCGCCATCTAACCGTCTGCCGAGGGACAGACGCTGGAGGACTCTGCTAGTCAGTTAAAGCAATGTGTCTAATGTCTGCATTTCCTTACCCACAGTGCCAGGTTGTTCCTCACTTATCGCTCGATCCAGGGATTTATGCTTCTTGTCTCTACGGCGTTGACATCGATGATGGTGATGATGATGATGTTGGTGCAACCTGTCTCTCTCTTTCTCCTGAGTTTGTGCTGCTGTAGGCCGCTCCAATGCGTATTCCTTCAAATTCAACTCCGTCCCTCCTCTCTGAGAAGCCAAAGAGGAGGCTGAGCGCCGCATGGGACTGCTGTCCAAGATGGGCTTTTGATGCAGAGAAAAGAAAAAGACGAAAGACACGATGAGAGCTCTAAAACCTGAATGAAATGACACAGTCAGGAGAGTAAGATATTTCCACAATGTTTACAAACCACCTCACAAGATCAGGGGTTTGCTACAGCGACAACACTTTGAACACACAGTCCACGCCTATCATTGACACACTCACACACATACACACCCCACACATAGAAATACAGTACATATCTCGTAGAACAGGAGATAAACACCATCACACACTTGGTTGTTTGAACGCTGGCAATAAGGTGTTTCTTAACCTTCAAGGAAGTCAAGCAGGGACCAAAGGACAAGGAATAATTTCTAACAAACGTGCTATAAAGTGTGTCTTTGAACTAAAATGCAAATCTGAATAACAGTTTTTATTTATTATTAAGTCTATTTTTGAAACTTTTGTGTTATAAAATTGATATCATCTTGCTAGCGTAAACACATAAAGGCCAGTATTTGCTGACTAATTCATATTAATGCTTTTGCTTTAGTTTATTTCACGATTTGTGCGCTTTCTCACAAGCTTTATTTACTACCAAGTTCACTTTTCAAAAGCTCTTCACACATCTCCCTGAACAAGCGTCGCTGAACAGACGCTAGAATTTCTAGACTTTAAAAAAGAATACCACATCGACCACAAGACAATTCAGAGGAAACAGTAATACATTTTTATGATACACACAATGCACTATTTATTTTATTGCTGCGGTAACGATGTGTGGTTCTCAAGCCATCTCATGTTGAAAAGACTTTAATGACCTTTACGGGAACATGACCATGGCGGTTGCTTAATGCTCCAAGTAGGGTCAGATCTAAAGGGAGACGTAAACAAAAGAGCAATCCTAAAATCTCCATGATTTGTTCAAAAAGGACTCCGGACATTCTGTCCAGATTAAAATGACCAAGAAGTGAAGTCTAGTAACCAGACATCCAAGGTGGTCCAGGAGCTATCTTGTAACTGCATGAATAATGAATAATGGGGTCAGAGGACTGTCTAGACCCTTGTTATTGCTTTGGGAACATGAAATGCCACTTTACTGGTCACAACAGTCTGAGTATGTTTTAGAAATGTACAGGTATTGACCAGACGCTTGAGTGGTCCAGTGGATTAGTCCATTGTAAGTTGACTGGTGTTTCCAAATAGCTCATATTGGATGTCTGAGTGTGTGTGTGTGTGTGTGTACTTGTGCCATGCAATGTGTTGGTACCCTATTCAAGGAGTACCCTGCCTTGTGCCATGGGACAATCCTAAACAACTCTACACAGGACAAATGACAAATAGATTGATGTACTGGTTTCTTCTCTCCTCCAAAATTTCCATAAAATGTCTGGGTCTTCTTTCATGTCCAGTGGACCAGAGGGTTCAAGTCTCAGTAAAGAAAACTCCGACTCATGGAGGGCGGAGGATGTCTCAAGTGTTTCTGCGAGACTTTAGTGCGCGTGTTGAGAGTAACAGGGATACATGGAAAGAAACGACCTCCCAGATACGACCCCAGTCAGTGACCTGTTAATGCTTCTGCGTAAGCCATGGATTATCAATAGGATGTATAAAAGGTTGCTCATAAGTGAAATTGGTTCCAGGGCACCTTGGGAGAAAGATGAATGGCTGTGATCTTATCAGCAGAACAGAAACTGCATGTTTTGGGCACGTAGCTAAAGACATGCATGGGTGAAATAGATTTTTCACTAATGATGTTAAATAATCCACTGGCCCTGGGTAACAAGTGTCTTTAATGTATGGTTATACAGTAGAGACGAAGCAGTGCCTTTGGACTGGCAAACCGAGATGGCGTGAAGGGTGGGATGTGGAGGTCACGCAGGAGTTTTATGAAAGTCATACTTCTTGTAGCCTCACAGGAAATGTCTATAGTCAGGTTCTGGATATGAAACTGTGCTACTGCAGTTGAACCTTTTAAGGGCGACAGTTTAAACCATACAGAAAGCGAATATGCTGAGTGTGTGAAGACTTTTGAAAGAGTTCCTTTTTCTTTTTTTTTTTGTGATTATAAACTGTTAAAAAAATGGAGTGCAGAAAACCTTCATTAGTGCTACACTCATTGGTGTAACAAAACCTTCTATACTGTAGCGGTGCTGTTCCTTTGCCAGGATCATCCCCAGCAATCCTTTTCTACATTTTCTATGGTTACTAAGATGGGAGACCCTAATCTTGCTAACATTTGCTTCGGGTTGTGTCAGATTTAGTTGTGGTGTCTGCTTCAGATTTAGTGACCATGACAAAAGTCGCTCAAACAGGGGATATGAGAAGAGAGAACTGAATTATTACTATAACATAATACACCACTTACAGTACACCACATACATTTACAATACACACACATTATATACACATGCTTCATAACGTCCCATCCCCAAAATGCTAAATCTATAGCTATGTATATTATGCATTGCTACTATACTATACTATAAAGTACTAGAATCTTTCCAAATCATTTCTGTAGCTTTATCTGTTCTGATATGACCAGGCGATTTATATCTCTGAATCTGCGTATGGGACAAGCCAAAGAAAGCGTGGACCGGAATGGACAAAACACACACACACACACAAGCCAACACAGAAGTGATATGAGTGAAGCTGAGAGGAAGACAAGAGAGCAATTGACAGAAGTAAAGCTGAAGGCAGAGGTAGAGATAGAGAAGGGCTTGGAGCATTGGTACATACTGCTAGGTATATCCCGGTGGTGTGGCGCAACTGGGTCCGCTGTAGGACAGGAAGAGGGCACACAGGTGAGGAGTGCAAGGGGAAAACACACAGCCAACATTGACTCAATCAGCATCAGAGAGACAGTGGAGAATAGGAACAAGACAGCGGACGAGTGGAGGAAGCACAGACATGATATTGTGCCATTATTCAATGATAGGTAAGATCATATTATGAATATGACAGATAGAGAGAACGAGACAATACGTTAGAGAGTGTAAGAAAAAGATAAATCGGCAATATGATTTACAACAGGAATATGATTCATCGAGGGGAAGGAGGAACGGGGAAAAAGAAGAACAGAGAAGGAGGAACAGAAGTGTCTAGGGAACACAAAGGCTGTGGGCTGAAAAAGACTAGAAAAGACAGGAACAGACAAGGCACAATACAATTTTATACACGTGACAGATGAGAAGACAGGGACAGAAGACGACGGCAGAGACAGAAATAGTCTTTAGTAAATAAAGAGTCTTTTACAAGAAAGTAAAAGAGGACAGAAAGGTGATGAGAATGGAAACAACGTACAGTACATACTGTATATTACATATAGGGGAAATCTGTGTATTCAATCACCAGTAAAGCAATATCATTTAAAATAATATGTGTAAATCAAAACCACACATTAGGTTATTAAACATCTACACTATATCTACTATTAAGTTTATATACAAAATAAAACACATTATGGAATTTCATTTTCAAAATATGACCATGTGGATTTTAAGCAGGAACAGGAGCTGCAAATAAACCTACTGTATATGAAGATCTCCAGCAATCTGTCTTCAAAAAATGATTTCTTTACTATATACTATACTATATGTATACTGTGTGCTTCCTTGAAATTATGAGTCATAATGGAGGAGGTGAGACGTCATTGCCTGTCACTTCCAGGGAAAAGGATGTGTTCTCTGTGCTTGTTTGTCTTAGTAAAGGAAGTATTCCCTCCCACTCTGTAATGCTTAAAATAAACTTAAAAAAGAAAAAAAAAGAAAATACTAAATCTATATATATTATACATATTATATTAAATTTTTGACTACTTTAAATACTTCATTCATCCCTTATACCAAGACACTTGTTATATCATCTTGGGAAGAAATATATACAAAACTAATACCAAGCGTCTTTTTAGAATAAAATTTAAAAAAGATTTAGAATCATGTGGAGTTTCTCATCTAACATGAATAGACTTTTATTCAGATTCATTGTGATTTGCCAAAAAAAAAATCTAGTAGGCAAAGAAAGAAAACAATTTTACTAATAGAAACCTTACAATATGCCAATCGATTGGGTGGAGTGACTCTTTTTTCCCCAGACTTGTACCAAACAAGTGTAAGAAAACAGAGGCAAAAATTTTGTTTTCACCTTATTACTTATTAATTATAAGTTTGTTCATTTACAATATACATTGTACAACTAAGAAGACACTCCCACTTGGTTTATATCATCTTTATATCTAAAAAAAGAAAAAAGAAAAGAAAACCCCAGATTGTAGGAGTCCTTTATATTACTGGAGTAGTGAATAAAAATCATAAATGATACATGGATTATGATACAGCTGCATTTTATTTATTTGTGCATGCATGCATTCATCCATCCATCCATCCATCCATCCATCCATCACATCTAATCTGAACACCTACAGTATCATCCAAACTAATGTTCACAGTTCATGTTTATTTTTTCTCTTTAATTAAACCTTTTAACTGTCTACCTCTCCATTAAAAAAAAAAAAAAAAACCTTTCTGTGATTGAGTGATGAATGAGGATGAAACGATGAGCGGCTTACCTGAAAGCCTGCACTAAGTCTGGGCATTGAGGCCGCCCTCCCGTGGCCCTCCAGTGTGGAGAAGCCCCCTACATCAGAATTATTCTCCGTATCCGTCATCTCTACTAATTCCTGTAAGAGCCACACAGTGCAGACAAACGTATGCATAGACAGATACACATGCATCACAACACACACAACACCAAAATATACGTTTCACTGTGGTTTGGCGATGACGTAAATGAGTGATGTGCTTGATCGAGTCATTTATTTACTTCTTTTTATTTTTTATGGCATGAGTGCACTTCTCAAAAGAGCTACAGTAATGCCACAGATAATCAGGCTTACAGTAAACTACAGACCCTGAGCAAACGGATTCTGGACTATTCAATTCCTAATTGTAAGGAAAATTACATTAAGTTATAATGCACTAACATGATTAATTTTTGAAAATGGGTGGCTAAACAGTGGAGTTTAACTGAACTATACAGTATATAGCGAGCTATAGTTTAAGTGAGTTTTACAGTAAGTTAGGGAGTGGTGATAATAGGACATAACAGCACTGGAACGTTTAACTATATGTATTACTATAATAGGACATAACAGCACTGGAACATTTAACTATATGTATCACTATATGTATTACTATAATAGGACATAACAGCACTGGAACATTTAACTATATGTATCACTATATGCATCACTATATATATTACTATAATAGGACATAACAGCACTGGAACATTTAACTATATGTATCACTATATGCATCACTATATGTATTACTATAATAGGACATAACAGCACTGGAACATTTAACTACTGTATATGTATCACTATATATATATATATTACTATAATAGGACATAACAGCACTGGAACATTTAACTACATGCATCACTCTATGTTTCATTATATGTATTACTATATGTATTACTATAATAGGACATAACCGCACTGGAACGTTTACCTAAATGTTACCTATATGTATTACTATAATAGGACATAACAGCACTGGAACATTTAACTATATGTATAACTATATGTATTACTATAATAGGACATAACAGCACTGGTGTCATGCACACTCGTAACACAACCGGCACTAGGACCCTGAAGTAATACGGTCGGGTTTCAGGAAGCATAAAAGGAAACAAGATGGCGCTTCACATTGCTCGGTCATTGAGTTTTGCCCATGCTATTGCCGACGCCTCGCTCGTCTAAACGTGAGTACTCACTTTCTTGGGTTATTGCTTCAGATTGGGTGTGTGTATTTATAACGCGGGTTTATTTGTGTAAACTCTTGCTCTTGCTTCGGGAGAGTTCTAATAATAACCAGCGTGGTTATCCTGCCTGCTCGCGTTACTTCCGCGTTTGGGTTTACCATCCACGCTACAGGGCTAACTGCTAGTCTTCTGATTCATCTCCGGTTAGTTTGTGACAGAATGACTGAGCCATCAGCAGTAAACCCAGCGGAGTTTGCTCACCTCTGTGATGTGGTTGGCCAGCATGCTAAGCTGATCGATCAGCTCCGTGGTGAAGTCGCATCTCTCCGCAAGGAGCTCCAAGACGTCGCGGTCAGAAGGTGGCCTCCCCACCTTCTGATGTTTTTCTAGCTTTACCGGACAAATGGGATGGCACAGATGGGAAGTGCAGTGTTTTTCTAACTGCATTGGATCGTGTGTTTGAGTTTAATTCCACCAGATACTCCACAGACCGACAGCGCATTGCTCTTCTCATCTCGTTGCTATCCGGGCAGGCAGCTGAGTGGGCCACGGCGGTTCTTCGTTCAGATTCAGACGTCGCCTACTCCTACACAGAATTCACCCGTCAGCTTAAACTCACCTTTGAGCATCCGGCTGCTAAGGTGGAGACCGACTCTAAGCTATATCATCTACGGCAGGGAGGGTCGTCTGTGAGCCGCTACACCGCGGAGTTTCGCACTCTCGCCGTGCAGACCGACTAGGGAGACTCTGCCCTCCGGACGGCCTACTACGACGGACTGGCTTCGCGTATAAAAGACGAGCTCGCCGGACGAGAGCTCTCAGCGACCTTGGAGGGCTTAATCCAATTCGCCCTCCGGATCGACCAACGTCTGCTCGCTCGCCCCAAGCCAGCACCCCGTACCCTGCCACCCATCACGACAACACTACCTCGTACCACACCCTTCGTCTCCCACGCTCCAGTTCCAGAAGTCCACTCCTCATTCACTGCAGCACCCACCAGAACCGTCGGTACTCCACCTCCCGCCGTGGTTGACACAGGAGTTGAGGAACCCATGCAATTAGGGCGCGCTTCCTTAACCGCTGCAGAACGGGAACGCCGTTTTAGAGAGGGGCTCTGCGCATATTGTGGATCCGCTGCACACCATCGAGCCATCTGTCCTCTGCGGCCGGGAAACGCGCAGCCTCGGTGAGAAATGAGAGTAAAAGTGAGGTCCCATCTCCCTCTCCACCACCCTGACTAATGATTCCCGTCTCACGGTAAAAGTACACCTCCAGTTTGGCCACAAACGGGTCGGAAGTACCACGTTCGTCGACTCCGGGGCAGCAGGTAACTTCATTGACTCTTCATATGCCAAAAAACTGGGGGTAAAAATCGAGGCGTTATCCCAGCCCGTAACCATTACATCAGTCGACGGTCGGACCCTTTCCTCCAGCCCCATCTCCTTTCAAACTCAGCTCTATCACCCTCATCATCAACTAGCATCAGGAACAGATTCAGTTTTACACCACCACCATTTCATCACCACCCATCATCCTCGGACACCCTTGGCTGCTGCATCATGACCCACTCATATCATGGACGCAAAATCGGATTCTACAGTGGGGGCCGACCTGCACCGAGCTCTGCCTACGGGCCGAGGCTGGGACGAGCTCTAGGGAGTCCGAGGCCCCCGATGTCGACACAGACAACATCCCGCTAGACTACCGGGACCTGGCTGATGTCTTCTGTAAGAGACGCGCTACCCACCTACCTCCTCATCGCCCATACGACCTGGCAATCGATCTTCAGCCAGGCACGACACCACCCCGCGGCCACCTTTATTCACTATCCAACACCGAGATGCAGGCGATGGAGGAGTATGTTTCCAGCGGACTTCGTCATGGTACCATCCGGCCCTCCTCCTCACCTGCCGCCGCGGGGTTCTTCTTCGTGAAAAAACGCGATGGTAGTCCACGTCCCTGTGTCAATTACCGGGGGCTCAATAACATCACCATAAAAAACCGACACCCCCTTTGGTCTCTGCAACGCACCTGCCGCTTTTCAGCAATTCATCAATGACGTCCTCAGAGACATGTTAGGCCGCTGGGTGTTCGTCTACCTCGACGACATCCTTATCTACTCCCGGACCATCAACGAACATATCCAGCACGTCAGAGCGGTTCTAAAGAGATTGCTCGCCTACCAGCTGTACTGTAAATTGGAGAAGTGCGCTTTTCACGAGCGCTCCACCACGTTCCTGGGTTTTGTCATCTCGCCCCAGGGTGTGGCCATGGACCCACAGAAACTGGAAGTTGTGAGCCATTGGCCCCTACCCAAGACTCTTAAACAACTCCAGAGATTTCTCGGGTTTGCCAATTTCTATCGCCGCTTTATCCGGGACTACAGTACCGTTGCAGCTCCACTAACCGCTCTGACCCGCCCATCATCTCACCCCTTCAACCTCACCTCAACTGCCATCTCTGCCTTCCATGAGCTCTGTCGCCGCTTCACCACTGCTCCCATCCTCCTTCACCCGGATGCTGACAAACCATTCGTTGTGGAGGTGGACGCTTCGGATGTGGGCGCCGGGGCTGTTCTCTCCCAGCGAGGTCCAGACCAAAAACTGCACCCCTGCAGTTTTTTCTCCAAGAAATTTGATGCCACTCAGCAGCGATACGGAGTAGGGGACCGCGAGCTGCTGGCCATAAAGTGGGCCTTGGAGGAATGGCGACACTGGCTCCAGGGCGCCAGAGAGCCGTTCATCGTCTGGACCGACCATCAAAACCTCATCATTATCCGCACCTTAAAACAACTCAACCCCAGACAGGCGCGGTGGGCACTGTTTTTTGAGAACTATAATTTCCACCTGTCATACCGCCCGGGGTCCAAGAACACCAAAGCCGACGCCCTCTCCCGACAGCACGAGGAAGACGCCCCCCCGGGCGGACCCTGCGCCTGTCCTGCCACCCACCAAGATCCTCGCACCGCTCAGTTGGAACCTGGAAACGAGGGTCCGCCAGGCACAAGCTACGGAGACCGAACCGGCAGGTGTGCCGCCTGGCCGACTCTATGTACCCAACGCCATCAGGGCCGAAGTACTCCAGTGGGGACTCTCCTCCCCACTTGCTGGACACCCCGGAAAGCGGTGCACCCTACTTTTCGTCCAACGTGCCTTCTGGTGGCCCAATATGAGGAAGGACATAGACGAGTTCGTCCAGGCGTGCCCACTGTGTGTCAGGTCCAAGGACAGCAACCGACCATCGCCAGGGGAACTTCAACCACTCCCGGTTCCCCGCCGGCCCTGGACACACATTGCCGTTGACTTCATCACGGGCCTGCCGGTTTCCGAAGGAAGAGACACCATCCTCAGCATCGTCGACCGGTTCTCCAAAGCTGTTCACCTGGTGGCCCTCTCCGGTCTCCCGTCAGCTAAAAGGACAGCCGAGCTGATATTAGAGCACGTAGTCCGCCTGCATGGGTTCCCAAAGGACATCGTCTCGGACAGGGGGCCCCAGTTCACGTGTCGGTTCTGGAAGGCCTTCTGCCGTCTGATCAATCCGTCTGAAACTCATTGAACAGTCCTGGACAAAAATTATGGTACCCCTAGAAAATACTGAAAATAATGTGACCAAAGGGACATGTTAATTCAAGGTGTGTCCACTAATTAGCATCACAGGTGTCTACAATCTTGTAATCAGTCAGTGGGCCTATATATAGGGCTCCAGGTAGTCACTGTGTTGTTTGGTGACATGGTATGTACCACACTCAACATGGACCAGAGGAAGCGAAGGAAAGAGTTGTCTCAGGAGATTTGAAAGAAAATTATAGACAAGCATGTTAAAGATAAAGGCTATAAGACCATTTCCAAGCAGCTAGATGTTCCTGTGACTACCGTTGCACATATTATTCAGAAATTTAAGATCCATGGGACCGTAGCCAACCTCCCTGGACGTGGCCGCAGGAGGAAAATTGATGACAAATCAAAGAGACGGATAATCCGAATGGTAACAAAAGAGCCCAGAAAGACTTCTAAAGAGATCCAAGGTGAACTTCATGCTCAAGGAACATCAGTGTCAGATCGCACCACCCGTCGTTGTTTGAGCCAAAGTGGACTGCATGGGAGACGACCAAGGAGGACACCATTGTTGAGAACAAACCATAAAAAAGCCAGACTGGAATATGCCAAACTACATGTTGACAAGCCACAAAGCTTCTGGGAGAATGTCCTATGGACAGATGAGACAAAAATGGAACTTTTTGCCAAGGCACATCAGCTCTATGTTCACAGACGGAAAAATAAAGCATATCAAGAAAAGAACACTGTCCCTACTGTGAAACATGGAGGAGGCTCTGTTATGTTCTGGGGCTGCTTTGCTGCATCTGGCACAGGGTGTCTTGAATCTGTGCAGGGTACAATGAAATCTCAAGACTATCAAGGGATTCTAGAGAGAAATGTGCTGGCCAGTGTCAGAAAGCTGGGTCTCAGTCGAAGGTCATGGGTCTTGCAACAGGACAATGACCCAAAACACACAGCTAAAAACACCCAAGAATGGCTAAGAGGAAAACATTGGACTATTCTAAAGTGGCCTTCTATGAGCCCGGACCTCAATCCTATTGAGCATCTTTGGAAGGAGCTGAAACATGCTGTCTGGAAAAGGCACCCTTCAAACCGGAAACAACTGGAGCAGCTTGCTCATGAGGAGTGGGCCAAAATACCTGCAGAGAGGTGCAGAAGTCTCATTGACAGTTACAGGAATCGTTTGATTGCAGTGATTTCTTCAAAAGGTTGTGCAACAAACTATGAAGTTAGGGGTACCATCATTTTTGTCCAGGCCTGTTCCATGAGTTAATTTTTTTTATAATTCCATTGAAGCATGGTTGAAAAGCAATGTCTGAATTTCATTGGTTAACATTCATAGAATTCTTATTTATTATTACTTTTGTCAGATTAAAGTTATTTCTGTGACCATTGTGAGTTTTTCTTTCATTGACTGAAGGGTACCAACAATTTTGTCCACGTGTGTATGTATCACTACTGTATATGCATCACTGTATATTTCATTATGTGTATCACTATACTGTATGTATCACTATATGTATTAATATAATAGGACATAACAGCACTGGAACGTTTAACTACTGTATATGTAGCTACTGTATAGTTATATGTGTATAGTAGGTTGGTACAGTCTGCAGTACTGGAGAGAGGACAGATGAGGCTGGCCAAAATCCATATTCAAAACTATTCACTAAAGCACTTTCAGAAACATTGTGTCATCCTAAAAACACTTCGTCTCCACAATAATTGCTTCTAAGTCTTTTCAAATTGCCTCTAAAGCGTGCTGCAAGGGTAACTAGCTTCTAACACAAGGCAGAATCCCGAATGGGCACTACTTGGTCTGTGGAACAAGGGATTCTACATCCTACATAGCGCACAAGCTTTACATTGAATGCCATCTGAGAAAAATAAAAACAGAAACAGGATTGTCTAACACCTCCATGGTTTATTCTTTCTTCTCACATTTTGGCTACTTAGTAATGGTATTGAAAGAAATTGAAAACTAATTTCACCCCTGTTAATTACACTAACTGTTGTGCTAATTGTCGATTGCCAGGTCAACACTAGCAAATTCACGGAAGGGTATCTGATGGCGGATTAAAGGTAACTTATTAAATACACAACCAAGCCATAATCTGTTGATAAATAAATGGTATTTGTGGAAGTGTTGTACAACAGCCGTGCTGATATTCAGTACAACGACACTGCCTACCATGTGAAATTTGCTTAATTATAGGTTATTATGGGTTAGTATTAATTAATGTGACCTACAATGAGGGATACAGAAGACTGTCCAAAAGAATGACCATAATTACTTTAATACCTGAGATTCAGTTTTTGGCACATCTTCTGAATAGACAGAATTCCTGCTCATCTCAAGCGTATCAGCTGAAGAAGAATTCTTCATGGTAGTGCTTTTTCTGTGATCACATGACAAAGCATTAACATGTTAAAAGAAGAATAATTCTTGTGCCACATGTCATTAATACAGTTTTTCTTTAATTATAAAGAACAGCCATGAAGGCAAGCTGTATGAGATACTCACACTGGCTCTCCATTGGTCAAGAGAGTGGTTGTGGGCGAGAACTCTGAATATGGATACGAATCAGAAGGTGGTATTTTGGAACTCTTCATAATTTGCTCTTGTTCATGTATATGGGTGAGGGGCAACATGGGCTTAAATAAAGACCCCATTTTACTCTGCAAATTAAAGAAGCCATCTGCTTTAGTACTGCAGAATACTGCGTGTGTTTCAAACAATGACAAGGCATTATAAAAGCATTATAACTCTGCATCATCAGTTAATGAACTGTTAAATGCATGGATCACATAGATCACATGAGTTGTAGGTGGATGAGTACCAGTGTTCCTGAAGTGGGCTGCTGTTCCTGGAGTCTTTTGGCCCGATTCTGCTTGTAGTAATCAAAGATCATAAGCGCAGCGTACACTTTCCCGACAGTCAACTCGTTATCTGATACACACAAAGAAGTTTTGAAGTGAGGCATTTCATGCTTCTGCTCGGTCAATTAACCACGTGCAATAAAAGGCAACGCTCAGACGGTCAGTTAATATGAAATCAATATCCTTGTAACACAATGCTGCTATCTGTTCCTGTAGTTCTCAAAATATTATTATTATATATGCAATGCACAGCACGGTCTCGTGAACCTCCTTTCTAACTGCTTGTGATTTTTTTGTGTTGTTGTTGCATCATATAAGATTTCCTGCTTAAATGCACATCTTTAATTGGCTATTAGTGTTATAACGGCCTACAAACGCTACACAATGCATTATGTTAATACTAGGGCAATTAGGGAATACCAATTAGCCAAAGGAGGAAACCAGTGTACCCAGAGGAAACCCACCAGGCAGAGAGAGAATGCGCAAACTCCATGCACACAGACCCGTGGTGGGAATAGAACCCGGACCGTGCCTGCCCCTTAAATATATTCTATATTTTTTATATTATGCAAGCAAATTTTTGACTGAATATAAACATTTTTAATACAGTTTGCCCAAATTGCTTAATAAGTTAAGGTACAAAAAAAGCAATTTTTTTATTAGCTCTGCATTTATTGTCAGCTTCATGCCCTCAGAAATGAAAAGAGAAACAAAAACCCTACCACTTCAAACCACTAGAGAGCAGCAAATGCATACAAGACTGCTGTATATGTTTTATTCATTTTGAAAATTACACAGAGCATTACAAAGCAGCCGTGCACATTCCTGGTTACATTATCATAATTCATTTCTGTAATGTCAACACAGAATCTCCTTACAGAATGTAAAGCAGCAGGGCTTACGTTTGTGTGGTGTTACCAGCAAGTCCACAGTTTTTGTTGACAAGCTGGGCCACACTTTACTAATCTCCCTCCTCAAGTCAGCATCACAGAGACGCTGAGCAAGAACACCTGAAAGACACGAGTAAGAATTATAACACCCGAGGGCATGGAAGTCAAATGTCAGAGGGGTTAGTGAAAGTAGTTTAAGTGAGCGAGCCTGAAGTGAGCACGCACCTGATGCCAGTTTGATATCCAGGGCGGTGCGTATGAGAGCCATCAGCGTGGACGTGAAGTGGACTGTGTTGTCATCAGCAATGGGCATGTTCATCCTCACCAAGCGCTATAGACACGTGTATATGGGATCAGGATTATGTGCAAGAGTCATGACAAAGCAAGATACAGTTGACTGAGCATGCTTCATGCTGGATGAGAGGACTCTGATTTGATTCTTAAAGCAGATACTAATCTTAAAAATGTATATATACTCTCACTAGCCACTTAGGTACATGCTTGATAATGCAGATATCTAGTCAGCCAATCACACGGCAGAATTTCAGTGCATTTAGGCATGGTTAATGAAGATCCACTGAAATTTAAACCAAGCATCAAAATGGGAAAGAAAGGTGATTTAAGTAACCTCCGAAATGGCTGATCTAGTGGGATTTTTACGCGCAACCCATCTCTAGGGCTTATAGAAAATGGTCTGAAAAAAGGGAGAATATCTAGTGAGCATGAGTTCTTTGGGTGAAAATTTCTTGTCGATGCCAGAGGTCAGGGCAGAATGGCCTGGCTGGTTCAAGCTGATAGAAAGGCAACAGTAACTCAAATAACATCTTGTTACAACCAAGGTATGCGAAAGGGCATCACTTAAAGCACCCTTAAAGCAGATGGGCTACAGCAGCAGAAGGCCACATACCAGATGCCATTCCTGTCAGCAAAGAACAGGAAACTGAGGCTACAAATTACATTGGCTCACTAGAATTGGACACTAGAAAACTGGAAAATCTTATCCAGGCTTGGGTCCAGCACTGCAGTGGCTGGGGTTTAGGCACTGGCTGGGAATCGAACCTGGGCCTTTCACATGGCAGGCCAAACACCTACCACTGAGCCACCAGTGATCATGGACGAAATATTTCCAGCACCTTCTTAAATCTATGCCATGAAGAATTACTAACCAGTACTAGCAATTTGTACCTAATGAAATGACCAGTGAGTGTATTTAGTGTTTTTTGTTTTTTTTTAACTGTTATGTGAATTCTCATTATAACTCCAGCACACCACATGACTCGCCAGCCAGGCGACTTGAAAACTAATAAATTAATAAGATGACAAAAAAGATCTCTCATGCAGATGCTGTATAGGGATAACAAGCGATCGGGAAGATGTGTGCATGCATGACGTACAATGGACAGTACATCTGCTTTATGTATGCTCGTTGCATTTTACGCCATATCGTGTTTCAATTCTAGATTTATGAAACCTGAACATATGCTTCGAACGAGCTCAATTCATAAAACAATAGCTATTGATCAGCTATTGTTGATCAATCGTGTTGATTTAAGCTCCTTTCATAAAGAAAGCACTTCATCTCCGTGTGTGTGTGTGTGTGTGTGTGTGTGTGTGTGTGTGCACACACAACCCACAGATTACTGTCCATGTACATTCTGCATACACAGTAGAGATAGTTAGTCCTAAATCAAACAACTTGGATGCATGAAGAATGTGTGTGGGTGTGTGGGTGGAGGAGGGGGGTGTTTGGCCATAATGACTGCATTTTTTATGATTTTTCAGAGAGGAAAGAGTGAGGTGGAATAGAGGAGCTTTCTCCTAGCCGAAAGGAAGAAGGTAAAAACAGAGACAAGGAAGAGAAGGGCACACGCTACGAGACATACTAAGCACTCAACATACACACACACACACACACACACGCACACACACGCACACACACGCACATACACACACACAGACACACACACAGACACACAGACACAGACACACAGACACAGACACACAGACACAGACACACAGACACAGACACACAGACACACAGACACACACACACACACACACACACACACACCTGAACAAACATTGGCGGTGTAACACAAAGACACTATCTTTATCTGTACTTGTTTTCTGCTGCAAATATTTGTACCTGTCTTTTGATTAACTCAAAAAGTGGGCGTGACCTAAACCGGAAGAGGTGTGCACAGATGTGTGGAGGACGTTTCTTACTAAGGGGTTATTATTATTACAGTCTGTACCACCCTGGAACCTGTTCAACAATTAATGTTCTATTATTTAGTAACTTCTATATAAATAAACTAGCATTTTCAACCAAACATAATCCATCTATGACTCCCATTAAATCCAGGCTTGGAAGCGGCCCTGCATCCAGTGGCTAGGGTTTGGGCCTTGGGTGGGGAATTGAATCCGGGTCTTCCGCATGGCAATAGACAAACCTACCACTGAGCCACCGATGGCCAATGTGCATGTTAACGAATTTGATATATTTCATCATCCAATATGCTTCATGTCTGAAAGCCTGTCATAAAACTGAAATCCTTTTTCCCGCTTGATTAAAAACAACACCACACCCTCTTATTCATACATCTCTGTATCAGTACATACACATGCATGGACACAATTCCACTGTAACACAACTAAAGGTTCCTTAGACAGCGGAAAAGCAAGTGGCACAGTGTGCGGTGTGGCTACATGGTGATTAAAGCAGGGAGATGCGGACAGCAGCAGACAGTCCAGCACCGCCTTTATTAGACTCCGGCCCACCTGGGAGGATGTTTCCACAACAACAAACAAAAAAAAAAAGAAAAAGAAAGAAAGCAAGATTTATGTGTGTGCGTTTGGGGGATGGATCGCGACGGGGTGTTACGTCTCGCTTCGCTGAACACACATTTAAAGCACACACCCACCCCCCTCCCAATCAATTCACTTTTCTAAAGCGAGGGCGGGGAGATGTGTGTAGACAAACACTTATGGAAACACTAAGAACACACAGACGTAGGCCGTGGAGAGTTCCCTGATAGACAGGCACGCGTGTTTCGGACACATGGATGAGTAAAGAGGTTGAAGCTGTAACTTAGTAGTGAAAGGTGTTTCTGAATTCAATTAGCCATCTTTTCTTTTACTGCCTTAATTTTCCAGAAGAGCATTTCACTTGGAATATTCGCAATGTTACATTACAAGTCAACTATATGCAACTTGTAAGAAAGTATTTGTTAGTGAGTTAACGCATGCAATGATCAGCCATAACATTATGACCACCTGCCTAATATTGAGTAGGTCCCCCTTTGTCACCAAAAAAGCGACAATGTTGCGCGGCAATACCTTCGCGCAACATCCCCCCCCCCCCCCCCCCCCCTACTTTTTCTAGGCCCTGACCACTGCAGCCTGGGAACATCCCACTAGAGTTGCAGTTTTGGAATTGCACTGACCCAGTTGTCTAGCCATCACAATTTGTCTAGCCCTTCCCACAATAGCTACAAGTACATCACGACTGGAAGTGGGTGGGGTACAGTATATTAGGCAGCAAGTAAAGCTTGTTTCCTTAAGTTGATGTCTTGGAAGCAGGAAAAAAATGTGCTTTGCTTGTTTATTTGTTTCTTAAGTGAGATTTAGAGATGAGCGATGTTGCATTCATCTGGGTTAAATGACCTGATCCTTTAATATGACTCAGGATTGATAAATCCTTCTCTTCATTTACTCAGATCAGTTGAGTGCTACGTTATCTTGGTTTTAACAACAACATAAATAAACACAAACAGAAAATTATACCATTTAGTTGTGTTAAGTAGTTGTTGGCTAGTAACTGTAGGAATGAGTAGCTGGCTAGTTGTTTAGGAAACGTCCTGCATGGTCAGAAACATAACAGACTTAAAATTGTGGGTACTGATTCATCTTTGTCATCTGAACCGTGGGATTCAGCAGATGCGTCAGTCCCGTAGTGCGTAACGAAACAGCCGGATCCGAGGGACTCCGGAGTCCAATGATTCGGTGGATTTAGGGATTCTGTGAGTGCCCTCTAGTGGAAAAAGCAGAAGCAAAAGCAGTCAGAATCCCTCCTGACTCGACTGACTAAAATGGTTTGTGAGACTCTGATTCAGTTTATGAGTGACTCAGAAGGATTCCAATCCATAAATGGACTTGTTCAACTACCCCAAGCTGTAGTCCCCACAAGCTCCAGATGATGCCACGCCCTTCTGTGGCTGGCAGTAAAGTGAGCAAAATTGGCCATGTTCTCTGAGTGCGACGGATAGCATGCTCTCCCTTCCATATCAATCAATCAATCACAGTGACACTAACCACTCACAGGCATCTGTGAGATATATGCGGAAGAGGTTAGATAGCGATATCCTCTGAATCTGTTATGCTGCCCCATGATAAAGCATGATCAGCTTAATAATATTGAGATCTTAGAATAGTCATGCCTGACCTTTTTTTCATTGTTTTATTTGCTTTTCTAAATGATTGCAATAATAAGCGGCAGTTTATCATGATCATGGAAATTTTGCACATGCTAAAAGTTTTCAACTATCATAATGGCACATTAAAGCAAAGCCAATTGGCACACAGGACAGACAACAGGAACAGTACTGACACACCTACAGCACAGGAAGCCTGACAGGAGCACTATCCATTGAACAAAGAGCACGCACACAAAAGCTGGGCGAAGTAAGCATGATTGGGTAAGACAGGAAGAGGGCCGGTCTACCTTGTAGGCAACTCGCGATGGACATTTCTTTCCCAAACCTAGCGGAGGGGACATGTGACGTAGCATTTCGTACATATCGAGGTAGGATATGCGCCCACTTCACAGAGGGGGCAGCCACAGATCAAAGGTCAAAGATCACACAAAAGGGAAGGATGGTGAATAGGGGAGAAATGAAAGAAAACAAAATGAAAACAATCAGGATGGAGAAACAGTCATTATAAGAGTCATTATTGTTTTGGAGAGAAACTGTCAGGCTGTGTGACAGCATCTTTACCGATGAAGAAGCACAGATGAATTTGGGATGCAAAAAACGTTACTTGGCTCACATAATGAGGTTATAAATAGGAGGTCAAGGGTCAGATGGTGAACAGGGCAACAACCATGCTCTTCTCTTTCTGCATGGCATGCTTTGAAAGTTGATTAACCAACCAGAACCACGGAAACAAAGCTCACACCGTGAGAATTATTATTATTATTATTATTATTATTATATCCAAACAGTTACAGTAATTCTCAGCAAAAGATTCTATTGATCTATGAACAGATTTGTCATGTTACACTGCTCTTAGACACCTATTTATTTATGAAAATGCATTGCATGTTATAGCCATTTTAATAATGCAATATGAATTGTTACCATAAATGCATTTTAACTTTATATTTGCACTAAGTTGACTGGATATTAGAGGTGTTCATGTCAAACCAGGACTTGGAATTGCGTGTGAATGGAGGAATAAAACAGAATGACATTTACATGTCATCTGAATGGTACATCTGAAATGTTCTCGCCGGGTCGAGGTGGCTCGGAGCGCAGTGCAGTCAATCCCATGAACATTCACCGAGTGCAACACCCTCAGGAAAACGGCGTTGTTTCATTACCAAAGGTGTTTTGCTATTTCAGGACAATGCATGACTTCATACCGCCCACCACATCAGCACTTGCACATTACAGAAACTCTGCACATCCCCCGTATAATCCTGACCTCGCTCCAAGCCATTTCCACACGTTTGGGCCATCAGAGGAGCTCCTGGGAGGCCAACATTTCACCCATGAAGGAGGCAGTCTAATCATATTGAGCATATTGAGAAAACCTGGATGGTATTACTGTATTAGTGAAATGCGGGAGGTTCATAAAAAGTCCCGTTTTGACTTGAACAACCCTTTGTAGATGTCATTATCTGTTTAAAATGTAAAATTATAATAAAGTCTGATCTTTACTTAAAGCTCATATTTTATGGATTATGATAAATATATTCTAACAGTTACACTAATTTATAAATATTATGATATATAAATATCTATATCGTTATGGTACACATACAGTGAGATTCAATATGCAGTGATGTATCAAGCTAGTAAAAGAACTTCAAGGAAAGTAAATAAGATATAAAAATAAAGGAATAAATATGCGTAAATATGTTTGTGTTTTAGCGAATATGTGCTACAATGTAAAAAATATATATGTTAATTTTTTTTTTTACATATTACAGTACAGAAGGACATTTTTTTCTGATTCAAATCCATTCATAATGCATAATAGACATGGCTATGAAGTGCAATTATAACAATATTACATTTATTAATGTATATATATATAAATGAATATAGATATAGCCTACATTGACACTGCATGTGCATTAATGACATAAAGGCTCAGCAGCTTATGAGTGACTCAGTATGCAGCGTGGCTTTGTTTCCTGTAGTTTCCATGGTTACAGTTATTTCGATTGGTGAAGAAGGGAGAGGGATGGGTGTAATCATTCACTAGCATTA
Organism: Clarias fuscus; assembly: GCA_030347435.1. Taxonomy (NCBI): domain Eukaryota; kingdom Metazoa; phylum Chordata; class Actinopteri; order Siluriformes; family Clariidae; genus Clarias; species Clarias fuscus. The sequence goes on from CM059212.1 coordinate 25,949,679, forward strand.
ACCAGGCGATTTTACGAGCGTTAATTAGCACTACAGCACTGCCCCTTGAAGGGGGGAAGTGTGTAGGATTTCAAACCTTGTATGCCACCCTATTAGGGCAGTTCTTTCCTAAGCCAAGAGGGGGCGAAATGACACGTAACAAATTGTACATATCCATATAGCGTATCCTTCCGCTGCAAGAAACAGATCTGTGTTAAACCACAATACATTTGATACAGAAGCGTTGTAGAATAAATGCATGCAGCATTCACTGGCTTGAATGACAATACTGCTGAGGTTTTTTTTTTGTTATGTAAAGCCCTGTGGGCTTAGTACAGCTGGATTAAGCTCTCAGTTTCTGACAGAGAAAAGAATCTTTAAACCGCTATAGTTGTCATGCAGAACGTCAGATTTATGTGCATCAGCAATGACATGTGCCTGCTGTTTTAGTTTAGTTTCATACTTCTGACAAGGCCACTGAAGTTTTCTTGAAGATAAACTGTCTGTGAGTGGCACGTACCAGGCGGCAGGGTCATAATCTGCCCACACACGGATGAACTCATCCAGATGGTGAGGTCCGAGGATGGAGGCATCTCGTGTCAGGTACTCAAAATTGTCCATGATGACAGCCACAAACAAATTCAGCATCTGACAAAGAGTGAAGAAGAATGAAAAAAGAATATCTATCAGTAGCTTGACATTGAAACTCTTACAGCTTAGCAATGGTTTACAGTACTGAACTGTTTAAGTTTTTGAGGCACCCCTCATTTCTTCATATTTTTCTTCCAAAGAGCTTTGTTATTTTATTTTTTATTTTTTGATGTAGTCTTGAGGTTTCAGAGGAATGTGTTGTTGTTTGCGAAGCCACACAGTGACATATGAATCATTCAACATATAAAAAAAAACATATCTAACTTAAGGCACGAACCAATCCGAAACCGGTCCAGATGACGGCAGATGATCAGGCCAATGATTAGCATATTGATGATAATGAACACTGAGTAGTTGGACTTGTAACAGACGAGGGGAAATGAGGTTGCTGCTGAGGCTGATTTTTAAGTTGTATCTTTAGTCACTTTGCAGTCTGTCATAGTAAAGCATTTGTTCTCATTTCTTTAATTTAATCAAAATAATGTATTTTAATTTAATCGAATTTAATTTAATATGATGAAAAGACTTACACAGTACTGTATATTACAAGGTCTCATCAATTACATAAAAATTATGTGAAGTAAACAGTCGACCGATCAACAGCTGCATTTGAGATTTCACAGTCTACAGGTTTTGTGCCACATACACTTTGAATAGCTAAAATGCTAAACAACAAGATAGTTTGGACAATGTTTAATCTATCTGCCTTTTATTCCCCTCTGAAGGCATTAAATAATACGCCTCATTCACATTAAATTACACCTGTGACTATATTTCAGAAGAAAAACATTTTTATAAACTGTTGATGATGTGTTCCAGATGTTCCCAAAGATACCAGCCCAAATGGACATCAGATCTATGGGGTGGGGGTAATGGGGATATTTGGGGTTAAGCATCACTTTAATAAAATAATATTTTTAAAAAATATTTGTTTATGCATGACTTTATGTTTGTACAAACCAGAAACGAGCAGAGGAAGATGAAGGAGACAAAATAGAAGTAGGCGAAATCGCTGCCACACCCATTGTCACTGGCATCCTGTTCACATTTCTTGCCACCCAAACATGACAGCATAATCTCATGCCACGCCTCACCCGTAGCACTTCTGTTGTTCACAACAAACACGAAACATGAAAAAGTGAGAATTATTTTACATTAAAATGATCACAAATAATTAGACCTAGAATATTTGACCAAAGTTCTTTCTGACATATATCTATATACACAGTGTTTGGTGTAACCCATTACAAAGTAACAAAGTAACGCGTTAGAGTATTCAGATTACTTTTTTGATGTAACGAGTAATCTAACGCGTTAGGTCCACCATTCAAGTACTCAGTTACTTTTTCAAAAATGTAATCCGTTATTCAGACAATTTATGCAATCCGTAGTCATTTCCAATCTATTAGTGTGTGTGTGTGTGTGTGTGTGTGTGTGTGTGTGAGAAAGTCTTCCTAGACTCTCTCACACACTCTCTCTTCCTAGCCGCTCCAGACTCCACTGCAGGTTTTCTGACTGTCCCCACATCGGCATCTACCTGACCTTCCATACGGTCGCTTCCGCCCTGAGAGTGACGTCATCAACCAGCGCCACCATATATAAACCGGAGAGAGCCGCGGGAAAGAGGAAAGAGATTGTGAGTTTGCCGTTTTGATATTTGGTTGACTTTTTGCCTCCCATTGACTTTGATTATTGCTTTGGTTGGTCTTTGTATATATCTGTAGATAATTTAACTGTATGTTTGTGCACTCACCAGTAGTAGAATTTTTTCCACTGTTTTTGGTTTAGGGAGTCAGGGAAGGTACCTGTATTTTTGTTTGTGTGTGTGTGTGTGTGTGTGTTTTTTTTTTTTTCAGGTAATCTAGCTACTAAATATAAATACCATTTAGTTTATTATTTTGGCCTGGGTCCACCCTGAATCTGATCCTCCTCCTGTTGAGTGTGTGTGTGTGTGTATTTTTTTGTAAAGCAATATAAACCTAATGATTTAATTAGTTAATGACTGGATCTAGTTCTTTCTGCCATATACCACCATTTCCATACAGTGTAAAATAGAACCCTGAACCATGCTTTTGCTGTACGGCCCGACACTAGACTGGGACGTAACGCCATGTTTAAGTGACCACTTTGATTTTCAAGCACAAGAAAGACAACAGCTTTATTATGCAAAGGTGTTCCTTCAGTTAAAAACAACTAGTTTGAGATTTATATCTGCTCATCTTTTTTGAACTACGCTAGAATGCCTCATCCCACCCTGCTGTTAAAAAAAAAAAGAAGTTTTTGTTACTCAGTAGCATTTACTCTGAGTAATTTTTTAATGAGCTACTTTATACTTTTACTTGAGTAGATTTTTATAATGGTAACTTTACTTTTACTTGAGTAAAAAATTTTAGTACTCTTTCCACCTCTGGGTCTTGGCTAAAACAACATGCATGAGGAAGCACAAAGGAGTTTTCATTTTCTGTAATGGAAAAGTACTCTAACTAGTTACTTTTATCAGAAAGTAATGCAGTAATGTAACTGACAGTATGTAATTAGTAACTTTAAAAAGTAATGTCCCCCAACACTGTGTGTGTGTGTTTTTATATATATATATATATATATATATATATATATATATATATATATATTAGTACAAGCTTCATCCTAACAAATGGAACAAAAATGCTTAGGGTTTTACCTGAAGAGTAGCATGAGCGCCTGAAGGAATGTCTGGAAGTTGTTGTGTTGGTTGATTGCTGATTCATCATTTAACTCAATGTTTCCAAACACCTAGCACAAAGACAGGACTTGGTTATGACAGGTCAGCATGCATCCCAAATAGTGGACACGACTATGACTGCACCGAAACAGCTGCAGGGGGCTACATAAATAATTCACACAACCTGTAAGCCAGGCACATTCTTCAATTTCTTATCTCAACATATCTCTGAGATACAGTATGGGAATGCACAATCTCCTGGGAACATGGGATATACAAATTGAAGTGGTAAGACTATCACTAGCTGTCTTGATATTTTTACTAACTTGTTGAATTGTTGTCATATCGATGTCCATTACTCAGTCCTATGAATGTACATCAGTGATTTAATAAATCTTTAACAGCTTGTTTCAACTGAATAACCTGATTGGATGAGAGGCATTCTATGAGCGGTGATATACAGAATAACAGCACGGGAACATTTATGATGTATCTCTAGTTACACTAATTGTCTCCAGCATAGATGAAAGTAGGTTGGTATGGTTCACAGCACTGTACTAGCTAGCTGCCAAACCCACATTCAAAACCAGTCACAGAAGCATATTTAATAATGTTGTGTTGATTTAAACCACTCTTTGTCTCCTTAGTAAGTCGTTCCGAATTGCCACTGAACCATCCATATTGTTTTATTTACGGCTAACACAAGCTACAAAGCTAGCTAACTTCTAACACAAGGCTGAATCCCAAATCCCACTAGCTGCTTGGGATATGGAACAAGGGGCTGTAACCCTAGTCCACTGGCTTTCCATTTAACACTATTGGGGATTCAATCCCAGAACTTGGAAGTTAGCTGATATTCTAAAAGGGAATACGTGGAAATTTGAGGTAAATCTCATACGTTTCTCTAGACTGTCCACCACCTCCATGTTTTATTCTCCTGACCTTTTGGCAAAATATTACTGGAAAGAATTTATACCTACATCCTTGTTATTTACAACAGCCGTCAGTTTCTAGCTCAAAACTAGTTTTGCCAGTGGCAAAAAGATATGTATTTCCAAAGCAAAATGCTGGAAATCTGGAGATAATAAATGCAATTTGTAAAACGGTTATATGAAAGCAATATCACACTCGAGGTCATGCTGTCTACAACTGCATCACAGCCATGCTAAAAAAATCACCCACAGCAGCACAACCTCGAGTGTTATGTTACTTAATTGCACCACAGCATTGTTGTATTCTTACATCTGACTGACCCAATGGAAATAGATTTTCTATAATAACCTCTCTGACAGTAATACAAAATGCCTGTTTAAGTGTGTTCTCGTTAACTCATTCACAATGTATTATGTTTATTACAGACATTAATAATGTTGTTGGTGTTCTTTTGGCTGTTCCTTTCCAGGGAACGATCGAATCAGCACACATCTTGGCACAGGTTTTATGCCAGATGCTCTCCCTCGCATTCTATCAGGGCAATAAGGATGCTCTGCATCCAGTGGTTGGGAATTAAACCTGGGCCTTCCACATGGCAGGTGAGAAACTTACCACTTACCATGGGAGGTGAGCTTACAATTTTTAATTGTTAAATGAAATAAATTTAACATTAAAAAATAAAGAAATAAAAGAAGAGCTGGTGATCAAACACTGTGATAACTTGTAACTGTGTACAAAAAAATATAACTTTTTTTATTTTTTATAAATAAATTAAAAACTAATTGTTGGCAATTATAGTTGGAATATAACTGAAATTATTCACTGGCACACATGTTGTTGTTCAAAAATAAAGTGGTAAGAGAAACACCTCTTCATGTTAGGGCTCATTACATCACCTGGTTTTGATTAATGTTCTATAACAGTTTTTGTTTATATAAACTACTATATGTAGGAGGAAAATTAAATTTCTTAATCCCTTTTCCATGCAAACTGTGTTATTATGGCCATGTGGTTTGTTAGCTAGTCTAGCTAGGAATTCTCCTTCATCTTCTTTATCCTGTATACAGGGTCAAAGGGGGCCTGAAACCTATCCTAAGAGACTTGGGGGACGAGGCAGGGTAGACCCCGGACAGGGTGCCAATCCATCACAGGGTGGATGGGCTCACATACACATACACACATTCACACACTATGGGCAATTGGGAATGCCACTTAGCCTAGTCTGCATGTTTTTGGATTGAGGGAGGAAACTGGAGCACCCAGAGGAAACCCATCAAGCAGAGGGGAACACACAAACTGTGTGCCGAGGCAGGAATCAAACCTGGACCCTGGAGGTGCAAGGCCACAGTGCTAACCACTATGCCACCGTGCCACCTAGATAACAAGAGCAAAAATTATAATATATAATATATGCTATTTAAATTTGTTTAAAATCCATTCTTAAGAACTAATTTATCAACTTGAATTCACTGGCATTGCTTATTGCTGGTATAAAACTGGATAGTCTACAGTAAAACTGTATTATTATTTTTTTCTTAGGATGAACTTACAGTAGCCCACAGTTAATCAGCTAACAAACTGTAACTCTAGTACTGCATAAGTGGACTGTCATTTTTAGAAAAAAAATATATAACAATGAAATTTGTTCATCACACCAGTTTGTAAGCTAGCTACTGTAGATTAGCATGATTTAGCAGCTAAAGTTTCAAGTCTCCAGGCTAGCTAGTTAGGTAGCTACTGTAACATACATAGATTAAATATCCATGTTTTAGTGATTAAAATACAAGCTAATTTAAAACACAAAATCATCTATTTACTATCTGTTGCTTACTATCTGTTGCATTGTACAGCTAGCTTTTTTTAAAAAGTTACATCCATATTGTACAAGTAGCCAAACCTCCCAAAATACACCATAACAACCCAAATCATTAGCATTACCTCAGTTAGACAGCATTCTGCTTTAAAAGGTTCTATAACTGATTTTTAATTTTATTATTATTATTTTTTTGCACATTTCGGATTAGTTTTCTTCAAGGTATGGACCCTATTTAAAGAGAAAAGACCTGGAAGAGTTTTATGGAAGTATTTTGAAATGCTACAGGTTAAATAAAAAAATATAAAGTGTAAAAAAAAATAAAATCTGTGTATTCATAACTAGCCAAGTGAAGTTTACCAACACTAGCTAAAATAAAGCTTTTAATTAGGTGAAAAGACACATTTACAAATCTAGCCAAAATAAACAGAAAACGTCAATTTGGCGAGCATAGGAGACCTGCTTTTATAGACATCTATATATGAATTATAATTGAGTAAATGGTTTAGTCCCATATCTCAGCATACGGGTGATTATACAGCTCACTGATTACGCAGCTCTTCTCATTGCATATGATGCAATTAAGCATTGATTTACAATGCATCCTAACCGACTAAATATCAGGCACCCGAGTTTCAAACACAATATAGGAGATTGCCCGTGCACTTCTAAACGAGCAATCAAACTCGAAGCCTGGAAATATCCATTAGAGTGACGAGACTGCCTTCTTGCTATACTGGCTATGCCACCAAGACGCAATCGTTTCACAAAGCCGGATATATCCCGAGGTCTTCTTTTAATAAAAATATGTAAATATAAGAAGATTTTAACTTGTTCTAATCTCTGTTTTTGAATTTCTTTTCACACCTCATGCGTAACTGATCTGTGATGTTTTAAAGAAGGGTTCAGTTGTGTCACAGGATATGGCTGATTATACAGTTCACTGATTACACTACTTCCCTCAATCCTGCAATGCAATGAGCATTGATTTACAATTCCTTGCTAATCGACTGAACAGCAGGCTTCCAGAAACCAATAAGCAAGATGCTCTTAATTTCATTCAGTCTAAACTGAAGCACAAGCAATGGCTGTAGTAACAGATGCCTCATCCTCATTATTTCATTAATCAGCTCCATTAAAACGATTATCCAGACAAGAATTATTTAATTCTGAACAGCAGACTTAAATAATGGTGCTTTATTTCAAAAGGCTTTTTATGGCCAAATGAAAATGGGCACAAATTATTATTATTTAAAAAAATATATATAATAATACATTCTATTAAACAAGAATGAACCTGACCCCAAGCAAGACATCTCATTCTATGTAACCTAAATTTCTATAAAACCTGAATTTCTTAAAGAAGCAGTTCCTAGTTTAAGAGCTATAAATATCAAACATTATTTTTCAGTTACTCACGATGAAACATATTGTTCTATTTCTACATTGATCAGCCATAACAATAACCCATTAACAGGATTTGGAGATACCCAAGGTGCATTTTGCCTGTGGGGAATAAAGACTAGCCTGGCTGATCTGATCCCACAGAAAAAACAATGCCAAAAAATTACCATAGAATGGCACTATGCACCAGGCCCAGCAGGCAAAAAGTCCAAGGCCACCAACCCGGCCTCCTAACTATCAGGATCCCAAACTGACTGAGCTCCTATGGGATATGACGGACAAACAAGTCTGATCCATTGAGGCCCCACCCTGCAACCCACAACTCCTAAAGGATCTGCTGCCAAAGTCCTGGTGCCAGACACCAGAGCACATCCCCTCGAGGGGCCAGTGTTGCCCTTGTGGCACAAGGGGAACCTACAGTACAATAATGCTTTTTATTGTAATGTTATGGCTTATCTGTGTAGTTATACTGTATAAAAAAGACATTTTGGAGGTTGATACAGTGTTACCATTAATGTATAATTTATTTAACAGGGATAATTAAATAAATGTGCACTAAATAAAAGTAAATGAATAAATAAAATTGATCTGTATCATTGATTAAAAAAGCAGCCTGAAAAACATTTGAACATAACGGCAACAGCGAGTGGCTTTAAATGTAGTTAAAAGTGCTGGAGTAGGACTCACCTGCATTCCAATGATGGCGTATATAAAGAAGAGCATGGCAATGAGCAGACACACATAGGGCAGTGCCTACAAGACAAAAAGAAATCAGCCTTTGTAAGAAGCGAAAATACTGGAAACTTAAACATACTGTAAGTTGAGTTTTTAAAAGTGTAAGATAATTCATATCATATGGGCATCTGAATTCAGATTAAACTAAAAATGTGTGTGGCTTAAATCTTTTTGCCCCTTGACACCCTACACACTGAAAAATATTGAAAAATCCTGAGATAGAAAGGCAAGAACTGTCAGCATATGGCTGATGAATTTTGACCCAGACAGTTCCTCAACATCAGCTGGATCACTTGAGTTGCTTGTATGTCCTGAGATTTGTGAGACTATTTTTTTCATTTTTAAATATTTGTATAAAAATATTCTCATTCACTCACTTATTCTCTATACCGCTTATCCTGAATGGAGACTTGAGACATAGGGCGAAGTACACCCTGGATAGTGTGCCAGTTCATTGCAGGGCACAAGCCTGAACACACACATACTAGGGACAATTTGGAAATGACATTTACCCTTATCTCCATACTCTTGGACTTTGGGAGGAAACTGGAGTACCTGGAGGAAACCCCACTATTCACAAAGAGAACATGCAACCATCGACCCTGGAGGTGGAATACCAAAGGGCTAACTACTAAGCCACTGTGCCACTGTACTGTATGGATAAAGAGATGTTGTTAATTTAATTTCCCAATATGGAAACAAGACATTAGCCTAAATTAGACTACCGCAGTACTCAGAGTTGCTAAGGATGCTATGAGTATATTGCACATCACCACACATTAATGGTAATACATAATTTTTCATCTCACATACTGTATTAGTCTGTCCTGAATGAAATTAAAAACCTCCCACTTGCATAGTTGCCTGTCCAACCAGACATGATTCAAATATAATGTTTATAAAACCCTGCATCTTATATCTTATTTAAAGCCTCAACAAGACAGAATAAAAAAAGAGTGAAATAACAATAAAAGTCATCAAGTAACAAAAGACTAGTCTTATGTCAGAACATGAAATATCATGAATAATGAATAAGACCAGCTCATGCTTTGTTAGAATTTTTGAACAAGCAATGAATGTCACTCCTCTCAGCAGATGTCGCACATTCAAATGTTACTATTGTAATATAAGCGCTTATACAATGTAATATAATTTATGTAGAACAAAAAGCAAAGCAAAATAAATAAGGTGTAAAAGTGAGGTAACTGTTTTAGTTAAATAGCAATTAAATGAGGATATATTTTAGCTTGCACTGTTTGCTTTCCAGGTAATATAGCCAGGCATTTATTAAAAGTCCAAACCTTAAAAGACTGAACAAAGGTCCAGAGCAGGATCCGGATGGTGTAGCCTTGCCTCAGAAGCTTGATGAGTCGAGCAGCTCGGAACAGCCTCAGAAAGCTCAAGTTGATCAGCTTGTTCTGCTGAAAAAGGCAAAATCAACACAGATCATGTTAGCCAGTGTTTTTACTGTATTAGTCCACTCGGGGCAGTGTATTTCGAACTATTATGCTTTACGGCAAGAATGTCCAAAATCGAAATCAGCAGATTTCAATTTAATTTCTATATGAGAAATGATTCCTGCTTGCCAATGACCTACGGCATGCACTATAATGGTACTGATTGTTACATGGATGGACCTTAGAAAGAGCTGAAATCATGCATATGTAATTATCAGTAATGGCTTATATAGTATTGGTTTCAACGAATGAGAATCCAACATTATTATGCACAACAGTGCAGAAAGCTTTAAGAATCTAGTGCAAGTGGGTGTCGGGTGAATGTTGCTTAAATAGATAATCAATAACTTAAAATTTTGTTGGCAGAAATAGAAACTCAAGTGATTACAAAATAGAAATGTAACTTGTCCTGAACCTAGAGGTGCATATTTAAGCAACAGCTTTCTTGTAGATGTAGATGTGGCGGCTGTAGTAGTTTAAATTGGCCGGATGTCCACAAACTTTTTTATTCTTCAAACCAAACAAGGAGCAAAGCTGATTTCTTATTTTAGTTGATGACTATCAGTCTTCAATGACTGGGGGATTTATAATAATAATATGTTTTTCCTAATTTCATATTTGTGCATGTTCATGTGGACATGGCCTGGTGTTATAATAAACATGCTTGATTGACATGCCTCTGTACAAGACTTCTATTCTACTATGCTAGTCAAGCAGAGAGAGTCAAGCACAACAATGCATGCATGGAGAATCTAAATTGTTCAACCCTTATCGTATAAAACTTGTCAGGGAGTGGAAAATATTACAAGGAGGTTTAACAGTAATGCATATTGTATGACTCTGACTTCGGACTTTTGCACATTTCTCTTGAATGATATTGGTATAAGCCATAAGGAGTCAAACACCATTGTCTGACATTTTACTGCAACCATAATATGTCAAGCTGCCACTCAAGGCCATAATTAAATACACAAAAATCTGATACTGACAATTAATATCAGACTTCCTTTAACCCTTTAAGGATCATTGAGGATGGATGTTATATCCTGCTGCTTTTTTTTTTTTATTCACATACCGTATAAAATCTTACATTTAATTTTTTTTGACTTATACTTTATGTTTTTAGCATTAACTAGGTAGAAAAAAAATCTCTAGAATATACGGTTTTTCAAGTTTAACAACAGAGATTTTGTTAAGGAAGCGCTAGCCTATTCATAATTCCTTCTTGAACCTTCTTGAAAATTAGCTGATGAAGAGAGAGCAAAAACTTTGTTAAAAGAAAATAAACTGTTAAAATGTCTGGTGACTTTTTTTAAAGAGGTTTAGGGCACACCTGGAAAAGCTTTTTTTCCCCTGAATAAATTAAATGAGACAATTAAAAAAGCCAAGTAGACTTTCTCCCCTATTGTGACATCATATAAGAAGATACAGTTCCCTGCCTCCAGCAGTAGCTCTTTTACATAGACATTAAGTTTGTCGGAGGAATTAAAGTAAGGATGTCTGAGGTATGAAAATATGTATTATCACTTTCGGGAGCCCTGAGACCTTTGAGCATTTATTTTTATGTACCTTATACCCCCATTCCACTGAGCCGAATTTGCTACCGAATCTACACACGTGCAAATTTGTTACGACCCCTGGTGCTTAAACCAGCACTTTGTATTAACGAATCATGGAGTTGGTTTATTGCAATTGTATACAATAAAATACTAGGCACATTTTAAATATCATCAATGATTTAACTTGTATGGGTTATTTTTTGGCAGTGTTGGCACTGTAGCTTAAATTTAGACAGACAAATAGGTAATTATCCACATATATGTAAACAGGCAGGACAGATGAACGGAAGCAGAGCAGGACAAATAAAGCCACTTACCGTCTGTGGAGTCCATTTGAGAGAGAAGGGGACAGGTGCCAACAGAGATTAAGCATGGAAACAGAGTGACAGTGAAATCATTAGGAGGGGCGAGAGTCTACTCCCTGAGACTCGACTGTCAGCACTCATTGGGGAGATGTGTGCACAGCGGAGCTTCAGCCGATGAATTTCCTCTTATAAATTTCGCCGAATGAGCACGTGAGTAAAATAAGACTTGAAGGAGTGATGCTACAGGCGTTTTTTTTTTTTTTTATATGTAAGACTTAATAATACAAACGTTGATTCGCAATGATGCAGAGGTGAAATTCCAATTCGGGAGTAAATCTTGGTGTTAAAGACTAAATCTCAACTTTGCTTCAGGAAATACAGCTTACTGTACCTAGATACTGCTGCCTTCTAGTTAAGAACTGCTGCTTTAATTATAAACACTGTCCTGCTGTTCTAGGACTTTAATTTATAATGTGCACATGTGTAACACTTACTACTTCATATAAACTTTATAAAAACATTATGCGGTGTTCCTCACGAGCTTGCAGGGAGTTTTTCCTGTCCATTTTCATCTCTGACAAGGAAATCACTCTCCTGATCTTTAAAACTGCTTAGCGACATTATTTAATGCTGAAAGTGCTTTTTAAATCAAGCTGAATGAATCTTTGCTCTCGCGTGGAGCGAGAGATCTGGTCTTACTCTCGGTATACCTCAAGGAGAAAGAGAAAGTTGCAGAAACACAAACGCTAACACAGACAAAACACTGGAAGCCCGAACATAAACACAACATCGTTATCCTACACAGGGGCATGCAAAAGTTTGGGCACCCTTATGTGAGTAGAAGGTGAACTGATATTCAAAAGCCATAAAGTTAAAAATGATGCATTTCTTTAATTATTTTGTGTAATTTCAGAAAGGACTGAAGCAAAAGTTTTGGCACCCTGCATAATAACACCTCATTTGGCAAGAATTACAGTTTTTAAATGCATTTTATAGCTAGAAAAGTGTCTATTAGTTTTTGTATTAGAGATTTTCACCCATGATTCCTTAGAAAAAAATTCTAGTTCTGGGAAATTCTTGATCTATCTTGCATGAACTGTTTTTTTTATGTTTAGATCAAGGCACTGTGATTGAAGGTCTTATTTACATTTGACCTTTCTAGGAAGATGCTTTATTGGTTTTCCAGACCTCAACTTGACCCCCATCGTTCTTGTTAGCTGGCAGTCCTTAATTATATTACAAACGGAAAGAAATTGTAATCACCCAAAAATAACCCCAATCTTGCATAAAATGTTGAACGCAGTGGTAACTTCATAAATCATGGAGTTCACTTCATCTTTACTCAATGAACTTTTCATAACAGCAGATATTTTAAACATGGATGCCCATTTTTTTTTGCATGCCACTGCATAAGATAATGTACGTCATGAGTAAACCAGTACGGAGATGACCATCTCAACTGCTTACCTTAATTTCCGTGACCAGGATGTCAGTGATGCTGCCCAGTACAGTTACAAAGTCAAATATGTTCCAGGCTTCCTTTAGATAGTTCTGGATGCAATTTAATAGAGGACCAGAAAAAAAGTAGGGGAAAAAATTAACTTTGTTACTGTAATACTATAATGTCAAAAAACATAACATTTTAAATGGATCTTAAACCACATGCAGGTATCCAGTATAACGTCTCATACATCGAGTCATCCATGACAAGCTGTTCTGCCAGGAGATGCAGCCATGTCTGCATGTCTCTTCTGAATGCCACAGCGATTCGTCGAGTTGTGGCTGCCGAGGGCTTAAAACAACAGCAGCGAGGCCTTGCCATCTGCCTCAAGCTCAGAACAGGTGGAGGTAAGAGCATCGTGTGGGGACCAGAGTCATTTAATAAATGAGGCTACTAAATGGAAATGGAGCTTGAGATGGGCCCTGCTGCTTCAGGCACGGAGAGCACAGATTTATGTGCCACTATTAGTGCCCTTTCTTATTAATCATCATCATGCAGTTCACACGCTTTCACCAAAATCCCTTCATCTTAGTTTATTCCTTTAACTACTGTAACCAACCAAGAGATCTCCATGGGTTGCATTCAGAGGCGACGACTTCAGATTAAAAATTACATCAATATTTACGCAAAGAAAGTTCAATTCCATTTAAAAGCATGGCTTCCACCCTCATTATTCAGCAAAGTTTCGTCACGCATTTAAATCATTACTTTGAGTCAAATTAATAAAATAATGGCAATGTTTATTTGTTAATTTTGTTTAAAGGATAAGCTGACCAGGCACTCATCTGCTACATTTGGGAATGAACCCATAAACAATGTACCCCTTGGGATTTCCCCAATTAAAGCACTCATTGAACACCCCACTGCTAATGAAAGTTATTATTATTATTATTATTATTATTATTTGCTGACTGTAAAGGGATATTACCATCATCATCTATGCTTCTTTATCCTGTATACAAGGTTGTGGGAGGCCTATCCGATAAGACACACCCTGGACAGGATGCCGATCCATCCAGGGCACACACACAAACACAAACGCACACCTTTGGGAATAGCAGTTAGCATGTCTTTGGACAGTGGGAGGAAACCGGAGAACCCGGAGGAAACCCACCAAGCACTGGGAGAACATGCAAACTCCACACACACACACACAGTCCCCAAGGCAGGAATCGAACCCGGACCCTGGAGGTCAAAGGTGACAGTGTTAACTACGTTCTAAGCCACCGTGCTGCCACAAGGGATATTATTAAGTAAATAAGTAGTTTCTAAAGATAGAAATTGTATAAAGCAATGACCAGAATCAACGGCCAGCCTGATCAGTCAGGACTGGTGACCAAACCAACGTTCTGCCACGTTCTTGTCCCTTTTCCCCCTGCTGTTCACTAACTTTCACTTATTTTTCTTTTATAGATCTTTTAAAGAGTTCTATACCTGATCTTCTGGTAAGTAAAACCGACCACAAATCCAGGCCATGTGTTGTGAGTGTGCTGTGTGTTTCTCACCAGCAGACCAAAAGCGATGATCTTCAGAATACATTCCAGGGTGAAGAGGGCGGTGAAAATAATGTTCAGCCACTTCAGCATGTCCTCATAAGGCTTTGAAGCGGTACTGAACTGAAAGCAACAAAGCAGCCACATAAGATCTGGTGTACTTGTTTTCCTATGAGTGATATTGAAAATTTAGATTTTTACAACCTATAACTGTATCATTTATAGCAGGATGTTTACGGCATTACTGGATAGTAATGAGCTGTGTTAAGCTCATGATATAAAACATAATGAGATGCCATTTTCCTGACGTATGCTTATTAGCAAGACATTATTAATTTAGCAACCTATTACTGTAAATACATAGCCTCATTGCATTTATGCCCCGGCATAAACAATAGACATACATAATAAAAGTCAATCGAGCATTTCTCCAAGCAACAACTGAGTAATAAAAATGTTTTCGCAGTATTTTGTTTGTAGAACATGATTTTTTCATTTTATTAAGTCTGACACCGATCAGGTATCAGATTAAAACCCAAAACATTATGTCCAATATTGACTGTGTTCCGTTTGCGCTGGGGGCAGCTCTGGCTACTTGGGGTATGACTCCACAAGATCTCTGGGGGTGTGCTGTGGGTTCTGGCACCGGGACATTAGTGGTGAATACCTTAGGTGCTGTGGGTTATGGGGTGGGGCCTACGGGGTTGGATCAGACTTGTTTGTAAAGGATATTCCATGCTCAATTGGAACCCAATTTGGAGGTCAGATCAGCAACCTTAAACTCTTTACCTGCTAAGCTCCATATGTAGTGTTGAGTGTTGAGTCGTGGCAAGTATTGACTTCTTTTTAGCAACTTTTGCTGCATTGGCTTTATTCTGACCGGACAGACTGGCTTTTGTTCCCTGTTGTCATGGGTGAGCCTTGGGTGCCCATGATGCTGTTAGGTACAATATATAATTGATAACCAATGTTAATTTATTTACCTAGCAGTGGTATTAGTGTTGTGGCTGATAATTATTATTTATTACTGTCTTATTACTTCCATATAAATATTGGGTTTAACATATACTGTATATTTTGTACCTACTGTATCTGTAAGAAAAACATAAATTGTTCTTCCTATTTATAAGGAGAAAGTCAAAGGACAGATTTTCTGTATATCTGAAGTGGACACATGCAATTACCTGTAATGAAATTGTCCAAATATCCTTATACTGTAACTCCACATTAATAATGTATATCACATGCCATTCTGTACTGTATTTGTAATTGCTGCCCAAGTACTGTGGTAAAAGAGTAGTATAAGTGAAATAAAACACTTAGGGGTCAGAGCGCAGAGTCAGCCATGGTACAGCGCCCCTGGAGCAGTTAGTGGCAACCTGGCTGAACTGGGAATAGAACCGCCGATCTTTCGATCAGTAACTCAGTGCCTTAGCCCACTGAGCCACCACTGCCCCTAGATCAATACTGACGCTTTTGCCTTCCTTTTCATATTTTAAGGAAGAAGTAAAACAACTGCACTGTATCACACAATCAGTAATTAACATGTGCACATTGTTATGCTGCTATGCACATGACTGGACATTTCCATTTCAGTTTCATCTCAATTCTATTTTCACTTTTATTACTTACAGTACACATAATGTACAAGCCAAAAGTTTTCTATATTTTCTATACTGTATTTTCTTTTTACTTCTTTCTATATTTTATATTCTTTATTGAAATATTTTCTTGTCATACTCCATTTTTCTTTATTTATTATTACATTCATATTCTTTATTTAGGATACGCTTTCTTTTACAAAATTTACACTATTCTTTTGATTTTTAGGTTGTTAAAACTTTTTACTGCATATAATACTGTGTACTGTATGTAAATTAATAATCTGAAATGAATAAATTTTGAATTTAAATGTTTGGTTAGTAGTAAAAAAAATGCATCTGGTCAGATGTCTAACTCTGAAGATAAGGATGTTACCAACAATGTCAGTGTGCATCAGAGAAAAGACGTTTGCTTACCTTCATCATGAGAAACCACAGTATTGACTGCAATCATAGCCAGGATGGAATATTCAAACGGTGTTGAAACCACGAACTTCCACATCTTGTACTGGAAGGACTGCTTATTCTGGGGCATGTAGCGAGTCAGGGGCTTGGCATTAATGGCAAAGTCAATGCACGCCCTCTGTGGATAAGAAAGCAAAACTGGCCTTAATCTTCTTATCACAAAGCTTTAAAGGCACTTGAGTGAGCCTCCTCATTAAGAGCAGCTTCAGATCAGTGCCGGGATTCGGCATCGTTTTCGACATTGGCTCTTGATCTAACGCTGTTTAATTATCAGAGGGAGCAGCTCGATGTCCCTTGAGCTCTTGGAATCAAAACTAATCGAAGTGTTAGAGACAGAAAGCAAACATCAAACTAGTGTCTGAACCCAACAGAGAAATCTCTTAGAGCATTTTTAAAGCAGCTAATACTAGATGCTAATGGCCTTTCTGATAATAAGAGCTCTCTGCTGAGGGCACGTAGTGAAGAGAGAGAGAGAAACAGAAAAATGAAAGAATTAAACAATTAGAGATAGAATAAAACTAGAAGAAAAAGAGTCTGTGGAAATCAATGTTCAGGTAGAACGAATTTGGTTGGACAAAATTGTTTAAAGGTTTTCTCACCCTTAATATTTATCACAGCAATGTGAGCATATAACAGACAGACATTGCCATCACACCATCACAATCACACACATAAGGAGACGACAAGGCTTTGTACCTCATTCTTCTCCAAGCTGCACTCAGACATGGCTTTGTCTCCTTGCTCCTGGAACGTGATGATGATCAAAGCTACGAAAATGTTGACGAAGAAAAACGGGAAGACCACAAAGTAGACCACATAAAAGATGGACATCTCCATGCGGTAGCCGGGGTTTGGACCTTGGTCTTCATAAGTGGCATCTACCGAGTGTTTCAGCACCCTTCATTCAAAAAAAAAAAAAAAGAAAGGTAAAAGAATAATATTGTAAACTCATGGTGTTGGTGAATTGTTTTTTGTAGCATTTTGAGAAATTTGATAACAATTGTGCAAAGAGAGGAAAAGACTGAGACAAAAGAAATATTTAAATGGTAGATTAAAAGGGTGTGGCAACTTTTTTTTTTACTCATACTCGGATAATATGTCGATCAAGCATAACATTACAACCATTAACATTAAAATCCACTGCGCCCTCAGGGTGTGGCTCTGGGGTATGCTGTGGTGTCTGACAGGACACTAGCAGTGGATGCTTTTGGTGATGTGGGTTGGGGGAGAGGTGTCCGTGTGTCAGGCTTGTTTGTCCAGTGGATCCCATGAATGTTTTTTGGATTGGGAGCTGGGGAGATTGGAGGCCGGGTTGGTGGCCTTGGGCTCTTTGCCTCTTTGCACACTGGGCTATGGTGCACTGAGAGTCTCTATCATGGCCAGCACTGATTTTTTGGCAGTTTGTGCTGAATTGGTTATTCTGTGGGATCAGACCAGACAGGCTGGTGTTTGGTTCCTGTGGGTATGGATGAGTCTTGGGTGTCCATGACCCTCTCACCAGTTTACTGGCATATTCAGTAATGGATAATGAGTGTGTTCATGTAATGTGGTATTAACGTTATGGCTGATCTGTGTATATTAATTGCTATGTTGAAAAAGTCGAAAAAGTATATTACTTTTCTACACAATCTACATTGTGTTCAATGCAAGGACTTCAGCACTTAATGACTGCCCATATTTCTCTAGAGAAAAAAAAGTTTGCCCAACAGTACGTGAATTTATTTTATTTCTGATTTTTGAATATCCTGTTCTGGGTTTTTATAATAATCTCCATTCTTCTAGGAAGACTTCCCACAAGGTTTTTGGAGTATTGCTGTGATTATTTCTCTATTCAACCACAAAAAGGGTACTGATGTTGGATGAAAACTCAGACATGCAGTTGGTGGGGTTCACTGAGCTCTGTTCAATCCATTGAGTTTTTCCAATCTAAGCTTAGCAAACTATGTCCTCAAGGGCATCATGCTGGAACGGATTTAGGCCTGTTAGTTCCAGGGAAAACAAACTGTAATGCTACAACATAAACAGACATCCTCTGCGATCATGTGCTTTCAACTTGGTGCTAACAGTTTGTCCATATAGTGTATGTCACAATTTTAGGTTTTCATTTGACTCATCTTCATCGATCTAAATCAACATCTTATACACTATGAATGTGGTTAGGAATTTTCATACTGGTACTTGCAGTAATATAACTGATTAGCTGCATCATGCTCTGTGAACGTAAGTCAGTTGCAAAGCAGTTGAGCTAAACAAATCCCTACATACTGTAAATATTTTTTAAAAACCCTCCTTACATATTCATAATCGGCCATTACTCATTTCTTCACAGTAATTTAATTAAGTGATATGGATTAAATTAAGAAATTGGAACGAATGTTTTACTGTGACAGGCTGCACAGTCCCTAAGAATACTATTTAAAAGTTGGTTGTATACTATAGTGATGGAAAGTTTGAATCATTTTAGTGACTCGGTTCTTGGAATCTCGTTCATCAAAATGAATGAATCTTTTTTTAAACAGATTTTGAATAAAATCTATTCATATAAAAATTTGAGAATAAAAATTTGAATATTTTAAATAAAATATTACATTTTCAATAAACAGACCTCCAACACGTCTACATACACAAATTTTGGCTATAGTTCCAGTAATGAAAATATTACAATGCAGCTAAGGACATATTATAAACAGAATGAGCAGCTCACCATCATATCTTCTAGTCCGAGTCGTCTTGTGAAAAGAACGAACGACTCGGGACTTGGAAGACTCATTGAGGAGAACCATTCAATTCTGCTTCCTGTACATAATCTACGGAGGTTTTGCGATGAGTTGCGCATGCGCGCCCAGTAGAAAATGACCGAATCACTCTCCGAGACTACTCGTTCTTCTGAGTCACGTTAAAGATTCGTTCAAAAAGAACGAATCGTTCATGACCGACCCATCACTAGTATACTGTATGTAACATGTA
The DNA here is from genome assembly GCA_030347435.1 of Clarias fuscus. NCBI lineage: Eukaryota > Metazoa > Chordata > Actinopteri > Siluriformes > Clariidae > Clarias > Clarias fuscus. The sequence continues at coordinate 25,969,243 of CM059212.1, forward strand.
ACTTCAGCAGCAACCTCATTTTCCCTCTTGTCTGTTACAACCATTCAGAATTACCAGTATACTAATCACCAGCCTGATCATCTTTCATAATCTGCAGTTGCACTGGTTCATGCCTTAAGTTAGATGTTTTTATGCTTAAATGACTCATAGGTCACTGCGTGGCTTAACAAACAAAAATATTCCTATGAAAAAAGGAGACATACTATAGCTATTTATTTATTTTTACCTCACTGTACATACAGTACATCACCCATTTTCCTCACACATGACCTAACACAGAGATTTCCCCAGGCAACGTGGAGCTCACACCTCTCTGGGTTATGACATGAATGTGTGAGTAACTGACATGTAAGTAAGCATAGTGCATAATGCATAACGCTGTTACAGTACATGCTTGTCAGAGCCATGACAATGTTGATTAGAAAGTAAACCTTCAGGATAATACAACACTGGTGTACTTACATAGGCCAACCCTCTCCTGTAGAAACGGTGAAGAGAGTGAGGAAAGCCCACAGCACGTTATCATAGTGAAAATCGTATTTCTTCCATACACGCGCCTTGGCTTCCACCTTATCTCCATCGTAATCCAAAAACTGACCCCTGGCACACAGAAAGGAAACGGTACACTGGCTAAAATAAATCTCAATCAAACATCTTATGGGATGAAGCACGTTTATTTTTTCCTGGCAAAGACATTAATCATGTCTTTGGACTGTGTGAAATACGAAACTGCTGCAGATATGAACGAGTGTAGTATTTTGAGTCAAAGAGAAAATCCACACCTGCAGTCTTTTTCAAGAGCTTTGGATTCGTCTGTGCAGTAGAAGAACTTTCCCTTGAAGAGCTGCACGGCGATAACAGCGAAGATGAACATGAAGAGGATGTAGACGATGAGGATGTTGAGCACGTTCTTTAGTGAGTTCACCACGCAATCAAACACCGCCTGAAGACGTGGACGCACACACAAACACATGCACACATGGCAACAAAGATTAAATGTAGTAACTCTAAGAACATCAACATACTGTAGGTTCCTGTGTAAAATACACTCACTCACTCACACACTCATCATCTATACCGCTTTAGGGCGTTTTCACACTGGTAACGTTCTGTTCCGTTCTGTACCCGAGCACGATTTCTCCCCCTCCCCAATCCCCCCGCAGGTCTGTGTTCACACTGTAATAGCGATTGTGATCCCGGGGACACTTGCGTATTTACACAACCGGAAACAGTAGGTGGCGGTAGAGAGGTAGTTGGTTTGTTTTTCGCGGGAAAAAAACGCTACTCGGGTCATGAACTGTGAGACACCTGTTAATGCTCCGTGTGGATGTTTTTATGACAAAAACAACGGCACTGTAAACAACATGCCTACTGACTCATCTATCGCGCGACTCAGAGGGTGAAATGAGCGCGCGCTGCACGGACACAGCACGAGGCACTGAGGAATGACTTTACAGCTCTACTCTGTAAGGTGAGGAATCGGGTGTGTCTTCTTCACAGAGATTCTTCAGTAGCCTAGTTAGTTTGTGTACGGAGTCGAACTGGAATTACGTCACTTCCTCTTTTGAGCACGAGCGCGTACTTATGTCCCGCCTTCCGTTCTCGGGAAGGTGTGAATCGTTCCCGAAACCACCTCTGCAATCGGTCCAGGGACTCGTTCCCGAGCGCGGAACGATTCGGAACGATTACATTCTCACAGACAAAAATCAACTGGTCCTGGGGCCAAGTGTACTCGGAAACGGATCCGGGACCCCAGTGTGAAAACGCCCTTAGTCTGTATACAGGATAGCAAGGGGCCTGGAGCCTATCCCAGGTGACTTTGGGCAATCCATCACAGCGCACACATACAGTACAGTACACACAAACTATGGACGATTTGGGAACGCCAGTTAGCCTAATCTGCAGGTCTTTGGACTGTGGGAGAAAACCAGAGCACATGGAGGTAACTCACTATGCATGGGGAGAAAATGCTAATTCCATGCACAAAGACCCAAGGTGGGAATTGAACCTAGACCCTGGAGGTGCAAGGCTGAGTACAGTACTGATAAGTAAATTATAAATAATTGATGTAATTAATGAATGATTTCTAATTCATAAACTTTTCTCATGACATTACACGCCTCTGAACGAATGAATAAAAGAGCTGTAAGAGTCTAAGGCATACTATGATCCAAGTTGAAGAGAACCGATTAGCTTTTGATTCAAACAGAAGAAATAGACACAGTATAAATGTTCCTTGTATAGCACCTTGAGTTTAGGCAGCCGTTTGATGGTCTTGAGAGGCCGGAGCACACGGAGGACCCTGAGGGACTTGATGGTGTTGATGTCCTTGCCTTTAGTTCCTCTGTGTTAGAAAATCAATAAGTAAGTGCACACAGGCCTATAAGGTATAGCCCATAGAGACAGGAGGCTTGCATCTTCCTCCACACATACACATATACACACGCACACACAGATCCTTGGATTACTCATTAGTAAATGCATGCATACTATAGAAGGTAGGAATAATTTACATATAACCAAAGTAAAAATCAATGCACTAAAAGCTCAATAAAAAAAAAAGACAAGGATCTTTGTGAAAGCCAATCAATTCACCCAAACTTTCACGAAATTGTATGTTATATTAACAGACAGGAAGAAACGATATGGATATAAAGTGGATTTCTGATACATCTCTGAGGATGAAAAAATAAAGAAAAAATGAAACTTACATTTAAAACTTACATTATGAGTGATACTGTAGCTTCTACAATGACATCTAAGTGTATGGCTGAGTCAGCTAGTTTTAACAGTTTTTGTAACCCATAAATAAAAAAAGTGTGATTATTCTGACATTTAAGGTAAGATAATTGTTAAATGTGTGGAGGGAGGTGGAAGATTATGCAAAAGCAGGATGAGACCTTAACCCTATTAGACTGTTATATTAAGGAAATTGTTTTTAAAAAATTCCCTCTTTATTTAATATGGTGCATTTACTTTCATTATACAGTAGCTTGTCCTGCATTACCTTTTTTCTAAGTGTACAGATGAGATTTACAATTTATGCAAAACAACAACAACAAAGAAAGTAGATAATAATACAATGCATACTCTTATACTGTGTGAATTTATTATATAATTTAATTTTTAAGCATGATCATGCAAAGAACAAATGTATACCAAAACAATGTGTTCTAATCTGAGTCTAATAGGGTTATACTGTGCTGCATGGAAGACCTACTGCCCAAAGGTAGCATTGATTTCTCTGGACATTACTAGCACTTCATAAGAACTCACAATCATAATAATAATAATAGAAAAAAAAACTGTCTAATATTGGTACTGCACTGTTAGCAGTCCATAGCATAGCTCAGCATTGTGAATGGTTTGATTGTTTGTACTCTCCCATGAGGAGTTACATTGGGGAGGGGGGACACTGATCAGTTTTGTACACCCCTGCGTGTCAAAGATCAGCACCTATTCTCCCATTGCCTCCAGAGGTTCCACATCCTGACATCAATCACATCATAACATCAATTCTGATTGGTCGTAATCTATTAATCGATTTTCTATAATAGAAGCTGCAGTAAAACAAGAGTGCAAGCTGAAGAAATATGGTGGGCATCATTAAACAAAACCTTAAATTTGCCAAAGAAACAATTTATAATGTTCATCTGTTCAAAGGAGTGTCTATTGCCAGCTTTTTGTTAAGGTCAATATGTTCTCAACCACACAAGACTACTTAAGATAGAGTACTCTTTTTTTCTTATAAAAAGATGCTTTTTTGTCTACTTCAAAAGAAAGAAAAAAGCTTTTTTTGTTGTTTTTTTAAACTTGCATTATGGATGTTTAACATAGCTAAAGTTATATAAGTATATAATAATACATAAGTATTATATGACATAGTTATAATATAATAAAGTATAGGTAAAATATAGGTATTATCGGTATTATAGGTCATTCTTTCATTAATAAAAAAATGTACAAGAGACACTTATTCACTGGCTACCAAACAAAAGTTGCCATTTCAGTAGGGGCAAATTTGGCCTACATCAAGCAAAGACAACAACTAAGGAGATTACTAGAATTGGGTTAAGAACTGTCTAATATATTATTAAAACCTGGAAGAACAGTGTTTAACTGTCAGCCTTGCAAAGAAATCTGACACTCATGACCAGAGATGACTTAAATGCTTGGGAAAGTTGCATTGTAAATGTATATTTATATATATAATAGATATATAACGCATTATAATAAAAGTACAATGTGAGAAGAACCGATAGGACTGGCACGGAAAAGATGTGTGGCCATATGGTACCTACAGTACTTCTTAGTGCTGAAATGCTACAGTTTTTTTTGCAATAAAGAAAAACTGACCATATTGACCCTATTTCATGGCAAGAAGTAAGAAGTGATGTAATGGACAGTATAGTGGCAACTGTGCAATCCTCTGCAGGCAGTCTTATGACCTGGGTTTGCTTCAGTTGGTCTGGTCTAGGCTGAGCAATGATATGTGGCAATAAAATGAAGTCAGCTGATGACCCGAATGCACTGAATGACCAGGTCATCCAATCAAAAGATTTGTTGTTCCCTGAAAGCATGAACTAGATCTGCTTCACACCACACCATGTTTTATTCCTCACCAGAGAATGATTAGAATGCTTTGAGCAGACTTCTGCTTCTAATATCTAATAATTCTTTTGAGTATCACTTGTATTATTATTTTTACAAACACGAATCAACCTACTGTAATGGTTTCAACAGTTACTGTACTAACAATTTAATAAATGTGCCAGACTGTTATGTCTAATTTATTAATATTTTGTAATAATAAGTGATGCGTTTCCTTTGAGGGCAATGGCAGTAATAGTATCATAGTACCGTTGTACTAAATGGCATGTATGGAGGAAAGTAAAAGGCTTCATCATTGTTGTTACACGTGCGACGAGGAGCAGTGTCTGGAGGGAAAGGTCACGGGGTTAAAGGGTAACTATAGAGATTAAGACTGCCCCCACCTGGTTACGCTTTGTTGTGATCTGATAAGGGAAAGCAAATGAAACGGAACATAAAATGTGCACATACACAAAGAGTACAGAGACAAAACACAGAGAGGCGCAGACGTAAGCAGCTTCACAGATAAAGAATAAGCATTTGAAGCAGACACAGCTGTAGAAAGAGAATAAAGGAAACAGAAGTCATACAGAAAAAGAACACTTAGCCCCGACAGTAGTGTAGTTCTTGGGGGAAAAAAGGAAAATTTACAAGAAGCACAGAGTACATAGACGTGACATTTATCAAATTAATTACATGCACAATGGAGTGAAGCTCATTTGATTTCGATCTAAAAAGCAGGTTGCGGCTTTGAAACAGAACGACGCATACAGTACAGTAAATGCACGCACTCCACACCAGAATCCGTGTACAACACGCATACACAGTGTTCATTCCTGTTAAACATCCTTGCATGTGACCTTTACAGCTTAAAATGCTAATGATACTACAGAGCCACTGAAAGGAGAGGGTATCATTTCTTAGGTAAATATGCAGTATGGTGCATGTAAAGAGACTGAAGAAATCATATATATTGTCACTACTGTATGTATATATATTGTCTACAGTATGTAGTGATCGTTTCTAGTAACTCAAGAACATCCTCCAAGTCCATACAGCGACCTGCATTGCTCGTTTTTGCATTTGCATTACTAATTTACAGTAATCTAGAAATTATTAATATCATATATTAATATCAGATATACGGGTGAGCAGTGGTTAAGGGTCTTGCTCAAATGCCATTAGCACACTGGCGGTCATGACCTTTTAATCAGTGGCATTAATGTCTTAACCAATTAGCTACCACCGCCAATACAAATACCATACTTTATGATTTCATTTTATTGGAAGTATTCAAATGCAGGTTGGTGCTTTGGATCTCTTGCAAAATAGTTACCAAAATAGAGACTTTTTTTTGCTTTTTGTCTTTTGTATCCAGGGGCCTAAATATTACACAATCTTCCTTCATCACATAACATGAAATTATTATGAAATATCAACGTTTTCATGAAATCTGGCAGAACTTGATAAAAATGCTGGTAGGGTCAGGTGTACTGTAGCTCAGTGGTTATGGCGTCGGATTATGGTTCAGAAGGTCCCGAGTTCAAACCCTACAGCTACAGTACCAAGCTGCCATTCAGCAGGCCCTTCAGCCAGGCTCTTAACCCTCACCTGGTCAGATATACTGTATAATGAGAAAACATGTAAATCACTCTGGATAAGGGTGTATATAGCTGATTAAAGAAACATTTAGACAAGACTGGATGTGATAGGGATACACACTAGGTGAGTTTCAGTCTGTTGCAGGGCAATATGCATGGACACACTATTCTTTTGCACCTTGGGCCAGTTTAGAAGAGCTAGTACATTTGGAAGGTGAGGGGGAACCCAGAGGATGCCCAGACAGACATGGGAATAACATGTGGATCTCACAGACAGTAACTTAAGCAAAGGTTTAAACCTGGGTCTCGGGATCTGGGGGGCCTTTTACAGTAGGTGTTAAGTTTTGAACTGGAGGCCGTTTCAGGTTTGACCGCGATAGCATCTGCAGAATTTTTTTTCATAGTATCTGGTGTGTGAATGATTAATATCTGGAATTTACCTGAGAGTATGAGGTGATACCATCCTTCAGTGATTCTGTATCGTATGTGAAAACCATCATTGCTTTACGCAAACTGCGACTGCCATAGAAATCTCATGCAATCTATGTCAGTTTTTGTATATTTACAGTGACGATGCATTCACGAAAGGGCATTACACGGTACAGTAAAGGATGACGTTTTCTCTGTGAGAATGGAAAATGGGAACAAAGCTGTGGACGTTTGATAAGATTAGCACTATGAATGATTGTCACACACCAGATGGCAGTGTGGTGGAAACACAATGAAAGGATACAGGGTTGCTCATGTAGCCCGAGGTTAACACATACTAACCCATGCATGCACTCACACAGACACAGGCATATACAGTATACAGTACACACGTCTAGAGAAAACAGGCAGTAACAAAATGCATACCCCATGAAGCTCCTGAAAGCAACATGGACAAGAAAAGAGAAAGGAGAAGGCACAGTAAAGAAAGAGAAAGAAAGAAAGAAGCAGGGAAATAAGCTAAGCAAGAAAATAACAGAAGCATACGAAGAGACAGAGTTCTAGCCACAGCAGTATACTTTCAGAGAAAGGCAGGAAAAGAGAAGATAAAGCAAAATGTGAGGCACACGTCGAACCATATGCTTACATAGAACAAACATTCCTAATCCACGTGTAAGCCATTTGCTCTCTCATGAGAGCGTCTCAGGAAACCACAGCTCGCGATACATGCAGCTTTCAGACTAACTGAGTGCTTTTCATTGTTTGCATCTCTCTCTCGCTCTCGCCTTTAAAAGCACCTCTACAATAATAAGAGGATCCGGCCCATATTTAAACCAGACCTCGTCAAATCACACACACTTGATTAATGCTGTTAGCGTGAATATGGTATGTCGCTGAGTGCGCTGTTATGCATTCAAGTACATTATCGTGTTAGAAAAAAGTGAGTTACAGTTGGCATTTGTTTGCTACACATCTGTACAGTACATCTCTAGAGTTTGTGTGTACACTTGCTTGTGCTTTTTGAGTGTATTCGTGTCTATGAAAGCATTTGTGTTTAAGAGCGTGAATGTGTATCTATTTGCACATGACGTCACTGAAGATGATGATGTCTAGGTGGAGGATATATGGTTGAAATCATCGGTCTGGATCCGGCAGCGACAACTAGGAACTAAAGTGGTAGACTACAGTACAAAAAAACTGATTGGTGACAGCTGGAGAGACACAGGATAGCTAGGAAAGATGGCGGGTTAGATACTTGACCTCTGTCTCCCTATAGGAACACCTTCAACAAGCTAAAGTTCTACTCACTAAGAGAATGCACAATTAGGGAGAGATGAATGACATCACTCTTCCTCCCCATCATCCACAGCAACACTAGCCAGATGTGTGCATTTCTACGTTTGTGTACAGTATATGGAAGAGGGCTGATAGTGCTATTAGCCTTCATGCTCCTGGTTGGTAGACATCATGTGATAGGTGACAGCTAGCTGGCTGGTAGGTGGGATTTGCAAACAAAATAATAATATTAATAATACCCTCCATACCGCCATAAGCTAGGTCAGGTGGTATTGGACTGACAATAAATCTTGAACTACTATCATTGGTGCAGTCTCAATCCATGGTCCAAACAATGGAGTGTAAAAAGATCAAGAAGGCAGTAATCACTGTTTGTGCTGTTTCAGGCATCCTGTTTGCTTTCATCATGAACATGCCGACAAAAAAAAAATCTGTTCAGGTTTTTTAGGAGCAGTCTAGGAGCCCACTGATGAAGTGTGGAAGTAGTCAGCCACCCATCCGGGAATTTTATGGATGATAACAACATCTGTCCCAGGAAGCAGATGGATTCTGAATAACTTTGAGGACCGGATCCCATGGGATCATGGCCCTTCTAACCAGTAAAATCCAGATCTCTGGTTATGAACAGAGGAATGATCGCCAACTTTACAATTGACAGCAGTACTATTCCATCCATTATAATGTTGCATGTGAAAAGCTTGGGCAAACAGTTTGACTTGAGATGAGAGGAATACGGTATATTTCTAGACACCAAAGCAGAAACTTACTGGGAACTACATCCAAACCTGGATATACCAACATGCCATTTTCCCACAGATCCAATGCCCCCTCAAGTCAGTTAAAAGCTTTGAAGAAAAGGAAAATAGATTCCTGTGGAACCTGGAGTGCCTTGAGACCTAAACAGCATCATCCTTTATGGTAATAAGAACAGAGTCTTCCCATCAAGACCTTTTAAAAGCCATGCAAGGAAGATCCTACAATATGGAGGTGTCTCCAGCTAGTATAATAGTGAGGACACAAAATGGTGAATGTGTCAGGGTAAAAAAATATATATATATTATTAATAATAATAATAATAATAATAATAATAATAATAATAATAATAATAATAATAATAAATAAATAAATAAATAAAAATAAGAAAACAATAAAAATAAAATAATAATATTAAGGTGGGGGTTTATGAATGATGGTATGTATGCAATTATATTTATGTACCTTAGTGTTTTTGCCTCTTTTTACATAAACAATAGTGTGCATTTGCTGGTCTATGTTTATAAAAATTTGACTGAATTTTGCCTGTGTGTAAATACTGTATAAATGTACTGTATGCTCCCAGGTGAATAAGCAATTGAAACTCATTTGAGTAAATAAGCATGGCCTCTTGTGTATGGTGAGAATTAAAGCTCTGATGGGGTAAATCTGTCTCGGTTAGAGTCTGCTTCAGAAGCGCTGCTAAGTTTGGCTACACTCTCCTGTGAGAGGCACAAGCAGATATGACAGTTAACCAGAAAAGCTACTGTAGCTCAGGTGTGCGTCAACAATACACATAATCCCCAAACACATTTAACACTCTTTCTTTCGTCAGGAAGCAGAAGACACACCTCCGTCCCTCTACTCTACCGCTCTATCTCCCACCGACTGCTGGAGAGGCAGCAGTCAAATCTTATTTTCATCATTTTCAGCCCAGTGCTTTTTCCTGGATTTAGGTTGACAGACTGGATTCTCTCCTTTAAGCTGCTGCTCTGACAAATCCGAACAGAAGTGTGTACTCACGAGCAGGCAAAAGCCACCAGGGCGCCGCTGACCACAATGAAGTCTAGAATATTCCACAGGTCTCTGAAGTAGGAGCCAGGATGGAGAAGCAGTCCAAGGTCAATCATCTAAAAGACAAATAACACATCGGGACGGAAACATTACTTATAACATCTATTGTAAGAGTTTGCACATACAATATACTGTAGTATGACTAGGCTATATCATCTACATTCGTAATAATTGCAACAGTCATCTTTTTGTGTTGAAATCCTTTAAAGAATACCTTTATCACCATTTCAAATGTGAACACGCCAGTGAAGATGTAATCTAAATATTTCAGCACCTGGGGAAAAAAAGCACAAACAACAAAAAAAACAATGGCACATAACTCCAAATTCAGTTTCAAGTGAGCTACAAATCTTTAGGCTTACCGGTAAATAATTTACAATATTAAAACATTAAAATCAAACACTAAGCATGGAAACGTAACCAATCTGATACACTCTACTTGATAAACATTCTTTCTGCATTTAATGTTTGCATCTTTTAACCCCTGGTTAACATTCAGCTTTTCCCATAAGTACAGCAGTCAAAGGACTCAGACTCATACTGACCTGGAGGAATGCTGATTACAGAACTTTGCATAAGCAGAGGCTGGATATAATTTCTACATCATTATAATGGTGGGAAAATCAATATAGTTAGCAAAATTAACAGCAGGTAACACTTTGGGTACACTGTTCACCAGCCTGAGAGAACGCTAACCCGACAGTGAAGCATTGGTGCCTTCAGGCTCCATGGTTGGTTCTTTGATGAATGCCTTCATTACCCGATCACTGACTTTACTCAAAAGGCCTTCTCTAGAAAAAGTCAGGGTTGTGCTATATTACATTTTATAACAAAATAATACATTGAAGTTGATAGAATTCCTGGAAAAACTGAAATTGGAGCTGAAGGCTGGTGCACCATTTTCCTGGGTACCAAACTGGTAAAAATATACGCTCTCCAAGATATAAGTTTATATATATATATATATATATATATATATATACACTGGTTGTTAGCCAGGCGGCACGGTGGTGTAGTGGTTAGCACTGTCGCCTTGCACCACCAGGGTCCAGGTTCGATCCCCGGCCAGGCTCGATTCCCGTCTCTGTGTGCATGGAGTTTGCATGTTCTCCCCGTGCTTGGTGGGTTTCCTCCGGTTAGGCTAATTGGCGTTCTCAAATTACCCGTAGTGTGTGAATGAGTGAGCGTATGTATGTATGTGTGTGTGTATGTGCCCTGCGATGGATTGGCACCCTGTCCAGGGTGTACCCTGCCATGTGCCCCAAGTCTCCTGGGATAGGCTCCAGGCCCCCCCGTGACCCTGAATACAGGATTAAGCGGTATAGATGATGAGTGAGTGAGTGGTTGTTAGCCCAGGGAATGTGTGTGAGTGGAGGGGGTGTGGCTTAGCCCCGCCTCCATAATAACAGGTCAATCTGCATGGTTCACTCACACACACAGACACTGGAACATAATCCATTGCATGCACTTGAATTTAAAAGTCAATCTATTGTCTATGAGCCGGATATTTTGAAAACCGTTTTGATATAAGCTTTGGCCTGTGAAGCCCAACCAGTACGACTTGCATAAAAGTTGAGGTCGTGTCAAAGGTTTTGGTGCAATAATAATAGTATGGCCTATTCATAAGGAAGTAGAACAGCAGCCGCAGCAATCGGCAATCGGTTGCTCTTTCTGCGATATCCCAGATGTACCTGAATTTTTCTTACTTGCATTTTGTCAACCTGAATTTTATTATCTGGAATTTGTCATCCTGAATTTGTGAGGTTAAAAAATAAGTAAGGTGGTATTTTTAACCTCTGTAATAAGATTTACTTTTGCTTTACATGCACAGAACTTTTATAATAAACTTTTAAGCACACACAGATACAAATGCAAAAAAAAAGATGCTTTACGCGCACACACGTGGTCACAGTGTTATGGTAAACAGTACATCTGTGCACGGATGTTGATTATAACACTAAGACCGAGCAAGAGGGGACGATTTCCCACAATTCAGCAGCGTGCGCAAGAGAAAAAACATTGGCTCAGTTGTGATCACGTGACGCTCGGCGTCAAAACAAGAAGCACATGCGAGATACATGATACTCAGTATTCATAAACCAAGAATTGCTCGTTTTTCAAGGCAAAATGTATTTAAAATTTCTGCTTGTCTTGCGGAACGTTTGCAAACCGTGTTACTCGCAAACCGAGGTTCCACTGTATACTGTACAAATGAAAATATTATTTTCATTAAAATGCCAAAACTTTAACACATTATAAATGCTGCAAGGATTTTTCCATTCTGCTCAAACTGGAATGCAAAAAATGTTAACATTTTTATTACAACAAATTTTTATTTGGTTCATGTAATTGATATAAGGAATTTTGACACTGTTACACTTCCATATGTTCAGTCCCTACTAGTCATACATCATGGTATGTTTAAAGAATAGTTATAAATTAATAATATATGAATACAATATTAATAATATATATTATTAATATTTTACGTATTGAATGTATAATCATTTTCAAGTGAAATTCAATATTTTGGGTTATTTTGTCCAATTCATTGCACATTGTAAAAAAGGTTCAAGCAGTTGAACTATATTTCAGACCTTTGTCTTGATTCATTTTTGAGTAGTCCTCATGACAGAATGACAAAATGGTTAGTCATATGCTTTGCACCGTGTGGGCTATGTATGTGTATGTTCATGTGTGTAGTATGTGTGTGTGTGTGTGTGTGTGTGTGTGTGTGTGTGTGTGTGTGTGTGTCATGGTCTCACGTTATTCCGAAAAGCAGCAGCATTCACAGGGTCTTCTGCAGCGAGTGCGATACTGCTCATGGTAATCACCATGAGAATGCACATCTCAAAGTAGCGCAAGTTCACCACATAGTGACACAACCTTCGTACGCTGCAAAACACACACAGACTTAGATTACAGTTTCAGTGTTCATTAACCTTTCACTTATATAGCACATACAGTAAAAAAGACTTGGTCTTAATGTGACTTAAGCTGATACACACTTCCCTGTCTACTTTTTTTGGAGTCCTTAAAATGACCACAATTAGAATCAATACTCACGGGTTGGACTGACCAAACACAAACATGGAGCTGTATGGTAAGATGGGTTTGGGAGCATTCTGATTCAGCTGATCTAGGTCCTTCTTTTCATCATTTAGGAGCAGGCTCTCACCATCTATGTCATTCACTACCAAGAAGAGAACAATTATTAGTTCCTAATACATTGTTAAATCACAGTAATCATTTAAAAGCATTTTTAATAAGCAAAATGTTTTCATGTGGTAATAAATATCCATGTAAAGGCTGCTGGATTACTGACTGGGAATGACGGTGGTCTCTCCCGGTGGAGCAGTAATGGTAACAGGGATGCTGACAGCAGTTGATCTAGCCTTTGTGCTGTTTTTTAGGTTATCTGAGTCCTCTTGTCTCTCAGTAGGAGATGGCACAGAACTCGAGCTCAAACCATCACCCTCTGTATCCATAAGCCTGTCCCTGGGGGGAAAAAAAACATTGTCCTGTATTATAAAAGCAATAAAGCACTTCAGATTGGGCTGTTATAGGAATAGGAACAATGATAGTTTGGAAATATACTATTACAATCCCAAAATGTGGTTATTTTATCTCTTTGAGATATTATTTTATCTCAAAGTATTTTATTCCTTTTATATTACATGCAGAATGAAAAGAATAAGAAGGGAGCTCAGGGACAACCTGGATCTGGTGCCAACCAATCACAGGTCACAAGGATACACACTTACATACCCATTCATACACTCTGGGAAATTTGGAAATGCCAGTCAGCCTACTATGCCTACTTAGTATGATTCATACTTTCAACCCTGGAGGTGCTATTATTATTATTATTATTATTATTATTAATACTAATATTATTATCATTACTAGCAGTAGTAGTGGTAGTATACCGGGTGGGTCAAAAGTAACTAGGCATTAAAATTGGCAATAAATTCAATATTTCTAATACAAATTTATTGAAACAAATTGTACATGAAATTTATTACATAGGAAAATGAAAGCAAATCTTTAAATTTCAACTTAGGCACCGGTGGCATCAACCAGTTTCCTCAAATGACTGGGAAGAAAACTCCTTCCTTCTGAAGGAAGTCATATTTCTGAGAACCTCCTGAATATCTGCCTCCAAGTCCTCCAGCATCCTGGACACCTCCTCCTTTGTGTAGGAATCACATGGAGTGAGATCTGGACTTCTTGGAGGCCATTCATGAGGTCTGAGTCATCCTAGCCAACTTCTTGGAAAATGCTGTTCATGATTAGTAAGACCCAAATTAGGGTGGTGCACCACGGGGTGCTGCTCCAGTGATACTACAAGCCATTAAATATTGCCTAGTTAATTTTCACCCATCCTGTAGTAATATGGCTGACCTGTGGCTTGGTGTATCTCTCTCTCTGTTTTCCCGGCTCTCCTCCTTGTCAAGAGTGGTTTGGGCCTTGACGCGAGGCCTATGTCTCCTCCTCTCACCATTCCCTGCTTCAACCTCTTTGCGCACTCTCTGAATTCGTTCACCTTTCGCTCCATTACTGCCATCACCATCCGACTCTCTGGACCGGTGAGAATGGTAGTGATGGTGCTCCCTATCATCATCACCATCCTCTGTCTTGTTCCTGGGTCCTCCATCCTGATGCTCTCTGTGTTCAGCACCGCGGTGGTGCCTATGGCGACGTCCTTCTCCAGCCTCGCCGTTCTCTCCGCGGTACCGGTGATGTTTGTGAGGAGGTGCCTCCTCCGGAGTGTCCCTGCCCTCTGGTGGTTGCGATTTATCCACCGTCAAGGGCCGATCGTGGTGCGCCTTCATGTCAGGGCGCAGATGGAGCGCTGAAGACATGCGCATCCGGTCCTCCGGCTCCAGCTCGTTGTAGAGCGCTTCGCTGCTGTTGAGCAGGTGGTGGCGACGTAGTTGGGTAGTGCGCTGCTCCCAGATGGACTTCTTCTGCAGAGAGCGCTGCTGCTCCTTGCTAGGGGTAAAGAGAACACAGGGAGAAACGTCAGGTTGAGGAATCAACAAACTTGAATGGGGGTCTATAGGGAAACGCGTATAATCCATGGGAAGACCATCTTTTGCCATCGTCATTCAGGTAAGTACTACACCACCCAGGAGCAGCTCATGACCATAGATTTTGAACTAAATGGAGTCAAGAGGGTATTAGACTTGGCTTGAGAGAGTAATCATGTAATAAATAAATACAGTCATATACTGTAGCATATAGCTCCTAGGAGCACGTTCTGACGTTTATTCAACAGTGTCCATAGGTAAGCTTCCCTTCCCCAGACAAAAGCTAATAATGTGGACACTGGAAAATGATGGCATATTGCCATTATGTTTTCTCAGCCTTTGTGCAAATAACAAGGTCACTTGGTGAATACGTATTTCTGACACAGAGACGTTATCCACTCCGTAATATTCATTTACTTTTCCTATATCAGGGTTAATCAAATATAATTCTAATATCTTATAAAACCAAGGCCAATTTGGTATAAAAACAGGCTCTGGCAAACTGGTTATTAACTGTCAGCTCTGTTGCTCTTCACAGGAGCATGGGGTAACATGATTCCTATCTCAGTCCTCCTCTAGTGGAATTTGTTAGCTCCTATTTTTGGCCACTACATGCAATAATAACTTTATTGAGCTAAGTGGAGCATGGGATGTGTTGTGTGGCCACAAATTCTGCCATTTTTAGAATCGTCTCTGTACAGAGCTAATTAGTATTTCGACTGACGTTCGTTAAACAGTTGGTATGCAGTATGCATATGGTGCTGCCCTATTTACAAGCCGCCTCTGGCATTATTTCAGTGGCATAATGGGGAATTGAAAAATAATAACGCTAAGGTAAGTAGAACTAATGTAATTGATGCATGGCAGTCGCTAGCCTGAAAGTGAAAAGATGGTCCTCATGGACGAAATGATACACATTCTGTAATTCACATAATCCATGCTGCTAAATATATATATTGTTTATCCAGGCTGAAAGAAATGCTGATGACGGATTCGATTTTCCCAAACAGTCGACCTAATGCTTCACTATTGCTTTTCTGAGCTGTAATCGCTGTTATCCTGGCATGGAATTTAACGCACCCTACAGCACCATCACCTACAGTAACTGCTACTCTGGAGGCACTTGTTAACAAGTCTGCTATACAGTATACTGTATGTTCTCTGCCATGTATTCTTTAGATACTAAATAATAAAATATGCCAACCCTTATTAGGAAAAAAATATAATATACTCAGGAAATATCATCTTTACAAGACTAATGCTGATATGCAGTATGCTGAATAGGACCACAACATGATGTCCCGGCTGTTAACTATACCTCACAAAGCGATGAACAGGGGTGTAGACATAACTCGTGTGAGCAACACAGAGAACCACACAACACAGAAGGTCAGACATGATGGACAGACATGATGTGAACACAAATGCTGGAAAGAGAACAGGGAAAAATGGCACACAGAAAGATCACACACAAAACAAAACAAAGGTTAGAACAAAGACAAAGCAAAGACAGTGACGGGTGGTCGAAAGCATGAAGCCAGAAAATGCAACCGGTTGTTTAAATTCATTAATACTGAAAATGAACTAGACCTGAAGTGCAAGCCGTGTCAGAGCTGTCATACGTAACTCATTGTGAACCAGGAATAAAATAGGGATCTGATTAACTTTTGCTTTTAACTATAATAACTCTTGTTCAATAAGTCTTATTTTAATGCATGCAATACATACATATTAAAGATGAGTCATACCGTGCAGTCTACTTCTCATCAGTAATTTCCTCATGAGAATTGACTTCAGCTGGTGTTTAATAGCTTTTTCACACTTGGCTAAAATACCTGAGTCAATACACAGGAATATGATGATCATCTACGTGTCTGAACCTTTTTTTTTAAAACAGATTTCTCACAAACTAAGTTTTTATTTTTATTATTATTATTATTATTATTATTATTATTATTAAAGCATCCTTTCGGTGCTGTGGGTTATGGGATGGGGCTTCCATGGACCAGACTGGTTTATCTGGGGCATCCCATGGCTGCTTGATCAGTTTAGGATTTGGGGAGTTTGGAGACCAGGTTGATAGCCTTGGAATCTTTGCCTGATGGGCCAGCATTTACTTGTACCTTTTTCAAAAATTTGTGCTGAATTGGATTTTCTGTTGGATGGTCCTTTGGTCCAAGTGGCAATGGATGAGCTTTGGGTGTACAACAGTATAAATATACCAGTTGTTGGAAAGCAACCAAGATACCATGGAGTAGTCCAGGGCACAAATTGATTCACAAAACTGTTAAAAGGACAAAAGTGTGGAGTGACGAGACCACAATTTGGCAAAAACCCTATCCCTGTTTCCATAGACCCAACAACATCCTTCCTAGAGATGACTATGGTGGTGGTACCATTTTGAAAATCATTTTGTGGAAATGTTTTCCATTATCAGGGAATGGCAAACTGGTCAGGATCAGGGCAGGATCTTTGAAGCCAAATACAGGGTAATTCTATGTGATTCTGCTGGAGACATAAGATAGTTACGGAGCATTCCAACAGGAAACCCTAACAACCCATTATTCAAAAACTAAGAACCTGAATAGGTTAAAATAGTTAAATCAGAGCCTATAGCCCAATGGTTAAGAATCTCTATCCAGAGCATGAACAGTTTTACCAAGAATAAGTGGCAAACATGTCAGGATTCAGAGACATATTATATACAATTTATATGTTAACTGTAATTGCAGCCAAAGGTGATTCTTCTGTTTTTGACTTAGTGAGGTGAGTCTAAAAGTCTAGCATATTAGTTGCAAATTCTCTTATAGGTATGAGGAACACAGTGCAGAAGACAGTTTTAATGCTTTTAATGGGTACCACTACAGGAAAGGAATGGGTTGGAAGAGGAAAACAGAGAAGAGTCAGGTGAGGAATACGGTGAGGGCAAGATTGTAAGATTATAAGTGAGAGCAAAACTCACAGTGAGTGAACGCTGCTGACTGAAGAGCTGCGAGAGAGCACATCTCGATTTTGCTTTACAAAACTGCACATGCAAAACAAACAAAAACAACACACAATAAGACGAAAAAACTAAAAGAAAAATATGAAGAAAATAAAAAGTGGCCTGGCAGAGAGACATCCCGCTTGTTTGCTCATCTGTATACACTGCCCGGCCAAAAACAGTCACTGTTTAGATTTCAATGAACAAATGCTTAAGAACATTTGATTAGATACTTACTGCAGATTAGATACTTACTGCATTTGATTAGATACTTACTGATGTTTCTGCTGGCAACATTTAATTTAGCCCTAACTGATGCTGCAAGACGCTTCTTGCTACAATTACTAGATTTGGGATAGGAACCTACCAAAGCTATATTAAAATCTGTAAGGGTAGTGCTCCAACAACTTTGTAAAAGTTTATGATGAAAAATTTAATAAATTACCGGGATTTGAGATCACTTAAACATATGGTGAAGTTAAATCGTAAAAAAAAAAACAGTAGAATGCTAGAATCAGAGCTAAGAGCATTTCTACATGCACAGTGTGATGAGACCTCACAGGATACACTGTGGCAATTAGGAATCCACTTTTTGGTGAGATGCATCAGAAAAAAAAGGTGATCATAAGCATTGAACTTTGGAACAGTGGGAAAAATGTCATGTGGTCTGATGAGTCCAAATTGACCCTATTCCAGAGTTATGGCTGCGTCAGGATTAAGGGAAGTGCATGAAGCGATGCACCCATCATGCATAGTGTCCACTGTACAAGCCTCTGGAGGCAGTGTTACAGTATGATCTGGGGTTGCCTCAGTTGCTCAGATCTAGGCTCAGCATCATTATGTGGCAATAAAATGAAGTCAGCTGATGACCTTATTGTATTGAATGACCAGGTTATCACATCTTTGGAGCTTTTTCGTTCCTGATGGCACGTGCATGGGCAACAATGCCAAAACTGATTGCGCCCAAATTGTAAAAGAATGGTTCTGGGAGCATAAGAAATCATTTTCACACAGATTCCTCACCTTAAACTCATTGAAAATCTTTGGGATATGTTGAAGAAGTTTAGCGGGTGGTTCAACCCCATTGATCAATAAAGACTTTGGGCAAAAAGGAATCAACTCCGTGGATAGATATAAAAGGTGTGACATTGTACAATGTTGCTTAATCAATCCGTGACATACACACGTGGACAAAATTGTTGGTACCCTTCGGTCAATGAAAGAAAAACTCACAATGGTTACAGAAATAACTTTAATCTGACAAAATGAATAATAAATAAGAATTCTATGAATGTTAACCAATGAAAGTTGGTTACCTTTTCAACCATGCTTCAACGGAATTATAAAAAAAAATGAACTCATGGAACAGGCCTGGACAAAAATGATGGTACCCCTAATTTAATAGTTTGTTGCACAACCTTTTGAGGCAATCACTGCAATCAAACGATTCCTGTAACTGTCAATGAGACTTCTGCACCTCTCTGCAGGTATTTTGGCCCACTCCTCATGAGCAAGCTGCTCCAGTTGTTTCCGGTTTGAAGGGTGCCTTTTCCAGACAGCATGTTTCAGCTCCTTCCAAAGATGCTCAATAGGATTGAGGTCAGGGCTCATAGAAGGCCACTTTAGAATAGTCCGATGTTTTCTTCTTAGCCATTCTTGGGTGTTTTTAGCTGTGTTTTGGTTCATTGTCCTGTTGCAAGACCCATGACCTGCGACTGAGACCCAGCTTTCTGACACTGGCCAGCACATTTCTCTCTAGAATCCCTTGATAGTCTTGAGATTTCATTGTACCCTGCAAAGATTCAAGACACCCTGTGCCAGATGCAGCAAAGCAGCCCCAGAACATAACAGAGCCTCCTCCATGTTTCAGAGTAGGGACAGTGTTCTTTTCTTGATATGCTTCATTTTTCCGTCTGTGAACATAGAGCTGATGTGCCTTGGCAAAAAGTTCCATCTTTGTCTCATCTGTCCATAGGACATTCTCCCAGAAGCTTTGTGGCTTGTCAACATGTAGTTTGGCATATTCCAGTCTGGCTTTTTTATGATTTGTTTTCAACAATGGTGTCCTCCTTGGTCGTCTCCCATGTAGTCCACTTTGGCTCAAACAACGACGGATGGTGCGATCTGACACTGATGTTCCTTGAGCATGAAGTTCACCTTGGATCTCTTTAGAAGTCTTTCTGGGCTCTTTTGTTACCATTCGGATTATCCATCTCTTTGATTTCTCATCAATTTTCTTCCTGCGGCCACGTCCAGGGAGGTTGGCTACAGTCCCATGGATCTTAAATTTCTGAATAATATGTGCAACTGTAGTCACAGGAAAATCTAGCTGCTTGGAAATGGTCTTATAGCCTTTACCTTTAACATGCTTGTCTATAATTTTCTTTCGAATCTCCTGAGACAACTCTTTCCTCCGCTTCCTCTAGTCCATGTTGAGTGTGGTACATACCATGTCACCAAACAACACAGTGACTACCTGGAGCCCTATATATAGGCCCACTGACTGATTACAAGATTGTAGACACCTGTGATGCTAATTAGTGGACACATCTTGAATTAACATGTCCCTTTGGTCACATTATTTTCAGTATTTTCTAGGGGTACCATCATTTTTGTCCAGGCCTGTTCCATGAGTTTATTTTTTTAAATAATTCTGTTGAAGCATGGTTGAAAAGCAATGTCTGACTTTCATTGGTTAACATTCATATAATTTTTAAAAAATTATTACTTTTGTCAGATTAAAGTTATTTATGTGACCATTGTGAGTTTTCCTTTCATTGACCGAAGGGTACCAACAATTTTGTCCACGTGTGTAAGTAAAGCTATGTAAAGTAAAGTTTTTTTTTTTGGCCAGGAGGTGTATTTCAACACACAACACACAACACACAGATTGCTAACACTCAGGTTAAAGGCTTTAACATCGAATGGCATCAAAATGTACTGAAAGGAAAATGTTGAACTGATGAACCACATTTTATTGTTGTCCTGATCCTCCACCTGAGCATCAACAACACATCAGACTTACGGATCAAACATTATACAACACCGTTCAAGGAAAAAAAAAAAGAAATAAGAATCAGGAAATGAAAAAATTAAAACAAAAAAAGAGGGGGAAAAGAACATTTTAAGATAACCACAGTGCAAAGTTTTTCTAACTTATTATTCGATTATTTAAATGTGAAAACGTTCTGAAAAGCAACAAGAACAAAATCGTTAATACTTAAAAAGGCTACAACTCATAAAGTAGCGCTACTTTGTACAGTGAGTTCACAGCGAGACACAAAATGAGCTATGAGCATGATGTAGCCTACATACATACTGTACATAGATATATACATATATACAGTACATACATACATAACTCAGACAAGACAACTGTGTCAGAGGAATAACATACACATGAACATATATGGACATATAATGGACATAAAGCTGTGTGGATGGACATGAATCGAATGGTAGCAATATAAAATTGCCAAAAAGACTTACGCTGCGATGGAAATGTTAGCTGCTGACATCGGGCTGACTTCCTTCACCTCCATGGCCTTCTGCAGTGCCATGCTCTTTTTGGCCGCTTCCTCTTGCTCCTCCTCATCCTAGTGAACACAGAATGGGCTGATACTACTTAAACATGGATGAGACTATATCATTAAAGCGCCGCTGCTCCACATATTTATTTTAATAAAAGAAATTCAACAACGTTAAGGCATTAGGATTAAGGATTAATTATAACAAAGATAGTACGATCGATCCTCCAACCTTTGTCAGCTCCTGAGCATTGGCAAGGTTATCGACAGCGATAGCCAAGAACACATTAAGAAGAGTGTCTGGTTCAGCTCGGGTTAAAGACGTATCTACATCGATGCTGCATTAGTTATTAAACCTAAAATGGATCTCATATATTAAAAACAGTATATGCTGTGAAAGCAGATTTGCTCGTGCATGAGAGGATACAGTTTCCAAAGAGAGTAAGGATGATAAAGTAAATGGAGAAGAACATCCCAAATGGGACACCGTGCTGAGACTCAATCCCATGATACATCACAGCATTCCAGTCTTCTCCTGTCAAAATCTAGACACACACACACACAGACACACACAAACACACATACCCATGATGTGTACCGACATCATGTATTTTATTAAGTACATCCAAAGTTGGACATTGTAACTTATTACCTTAAGAAAAATGAATAAAAAGTGAACAAATTTACAAAACAGAAGATAAGACATTTTGCGAAAATGTCTTCTGACCTGGAAGACAGTCATTATGGCAGAAGGGAAGTTGTCAAAATTCGTCGTTGGTGTTTCGTTATCAAAATTAAACCTGTTATGAGAAAGAAGAAGGTTTTACAATGAAAAAAGGATTAATGGAAATGAAAAAAATATTCACAGAAAGTGTAATCATATAAAGGCTGAATTCTCAAAACTTTAAATTATAAATACAGTCTAAGATCAAACTACAACTTTCTATACTGTATGGCACATGCATTGTGTTTATAATTGACTTACATATTAAAGCTTTATACATATTGCTGTATAAATTAGAAAGTTCATGATTGCAGTCAAGCTTACAGGTTTTACTGATCGACATCAAAACAGTATGTTAACGTCTAGACAGTCTAGTGTACAAGTGGAGCTCTGTTTTTATTACATTAGCCAGGGGCTGGGCCACAAAAAAAATAATACAAAGTTTTTCAACCCCTTGCACAGAAAATTGTAACCTTAAAAAAGCATATTGTCAATGATAAATGCACTGAGGATCTCACTTTGTATTCCCAATTACTTATAGTTAATTGGGGCAATAGGATGTGTCTGAATCCAACCTACTTAACCTAGCTCAGCCATGTCCTGCTGGCGTCTACTCGCCAAAACAAAAGCTAATAAAATACAAAAAAAGGTTTTCACCATGTGTTGACAAAAAAGAACAGATGTAGCTGTACTAGGCTTTGAATTCATTCCATGGCCCCCCTTACAAAGTGCAATTCATAGAAGGAGGATAGAACTGTTTCCCGTGGTTTCTATCGCAAAGCTCCCACAATGAACTACCAAATCAGACCATGATATAAAAATATACACATAAAAATAATTTTTTTAAAAAGTTGCTTCAACAGAAGAGTCAAATAATTGGCCTGCACCAAGCAAAGGACAACAACTAAGGAAACAGCAAAAATGACTGAAATTGGGTTAAAATCTGTCCAACACATTATTAACACCTGAAATAATAGTGTTAAGGTGTCAACTTTATTGGAAGTAATGTGGTCGAAAAAAAAACCCAGGAATAATCGTGATCAGAGATCACTTAAATGGTTGAAGTTGCATCATACAAAATTAACAGTAAAGAGCACAGCTACAGTATGTTTAAATAAAAGTAAGAGCATTTCTATACGCACACTGTGACAAGAATGTACAAGACTGGGACTAAACAGCTGTGTAGAGAAAAAATAGTGGTTAGCACTGTCGCCTGGCACCTCCAGGGTTTGGGTTCGATTCCCGGCCAGACTCGATTCCCGTCTCTGTGTGCATGGAGTTTGCATGTTATCCCCGTGCTTGGTGGTTTTCCTCCGGGTACTCCGGTTTCCTCCCACATTCCAAAGTCATGCAGATTAGGCTAACTGGCGTTCCCAAAATTGCCAAAAATTGCCCGTAGTGTGTGAATGGGTGTGTGCCCTGCGATGGATTGTACCCCGCCTTGTACCCCACCTTGTGCCCTAAGTCTCCTGGGATAGGCTCCAGGCCCCCTGTGACCCTGAATACAGGATTAAGCGGTATATATGAGTGAGTGAGGGATAAAGCTAATCTGGGAAAAAGGCTTCAGTCGGCAAAGGAGCATAAAGCTTAGACTGATGAGTCCAGATTGAGCCTATTCCAGAGCAATGGGTATGATAGGGTAAGAAGGGAAGCGCCTGAAGGGAAGTGATGTATCCTCATGCACAACAAGAGGCAGTGTTACTGTATGATCTGGGGTTGCTCCGGTTGGTCAGGTCTAGGTTCATCAACGTTATGTGGCAGTGAAATAAAGTCAGCTGATGACCTGAATGCACTGAATGATCAGGTCAGCATAAAATGATGGCACATGCATACTGTACAATATTTCAGGACTCGAATTGTGAAAGAGTGCTTCTGGGAGCATGAGGAATCATTTTCACACTTTCCACCACATTGTGTGAAAGCGAAAGGCAGTCGAATGAAATATTAGACTGTGTTACATTTTTGGCCAGGAAGTGTACTTACCTTACAGCTTTACAAAAGCACTTTTCTTAAAGTGAAACGAAATCTGCATGCCTACTGTCCTTCATCTCAAGGTATCTCACGCAGCTGGTGAATACGCGTCACTTTAAATCAAACTACAGACTTGTCTTAGGCATTATGTGTTCCTTCTCTAAGTAACTTAACAAATATAGGTAGATGAGATAAAACACAAAGCTTTTCACACACTTAGAAGCAGCTCAATAACTCTAACACTAGCGGCTTCTCTGTTATGAGTGAAACATATTTCTTTTACTCTTACTGAGATTGATTTGAAATAGATGAGCCACTGCCAATTCACTGGATACCAGACTGAGCTAGATTCTACTAAATCAATTTCTGCCCACACTTATTCCACCTCATTAGCTGAATGCGTTTACACACCGCTTCTCACTAGATCTGTTCCAAACCCCAGCTGTATTCATCTTTTAGTGCATGGTGTAAATTTAATCTTAAATAAATTTTTAATAATCTTTTTAATTATAATGATAGCATAGGTACTCATAGTCAGTGTGAAGGAAATTCCCTTTTTCATAGTCCGTTCTTCTTTAAAGATGTAAAGATTTCTCCTGAGTCAGCGTTTTAGTTAGTGTATGATGTCATGTTGGTTTGGTATAGGGAAACATGAAGTTAAAATCTATTACACAGAATGCTATACACAGTATCTAGCTAGTCTATGAGAAAAAAAGACAGACACATTGTATAATCAGTCCAAGGCCTGGGGCAAGGAGATAAAAATCCTTGCTGACATGTGGTATTTCTTCCCACTTACAAATGTTGCACAGGGAGGCAGGATTACAGTAGAGAAGCATAGAGAAGTGACTAGAGGATATGTTGTGACTGATTAAAATGCAAAGAAATACTGACATGAAATTGGATTGACATGAAAAAACTCTGAGCAGACATACTGATGGAGGCGATGAGGGAAAGAAATCATAAAGTTTTTAATGTGAATGTTTTGGGAATGCTTTCTATAGTACAGCTGAAGTTAAAGAGAAAAAAATGACATACAAAACCTTGACAAAATAATGCTATATTATCTTTTTAAACTACAGTTCTGGGAAAATGTGAGTTGATCAGACTGCCTGCTTTACGTCTAAAACACTGGCCTCCTAGGAACAACTGTTATGTGGAAATGTCTTGGAAAGTGTAAAGACTGTACTTGGCATGTGGCAATAACTCCCAGTCCACTTTCTATAATGTGCAGGTTTTGTTCGTGAATGTTTATGTGTACAGTTGCCATAGACAAATGCGTCTCTTCTACAAGTTGGTGACAAGTTGTGCGTGAATTTTCAGGAATCAAGCGTTCCACTCATAGAATGTTCGCCGGAACAACTGCAGTGGGCTCCGAGCCATCTTGGCCGGGATCATCGCTCACAGACGTACAGTACTGCAATCCTTTAAATGTTTTACTGCAGCTAAGAGTCTCATCAGCATACTGTGCTTCAACTCTTCTACAGAATAAATGTCAGTTTTACACCTTTTCTCATAATAAATTTCAGTTTGAATTGAACTACATCTAATCATTTGGCAGACGCCCTTACCCAGAGCATCTTACATTTTCATCTCATTATACATCTGAGCAATTGAGGGTTAAGGGACAAAGGCAACCACAATGGTGGTTGTGGGGTTTGAACCTGGATCTTCTGAACCATAATCCAATGCCTTAACCACTGAGCTAACCCTGCCTGCCTGAACGCCCCTCATAATTCTGTCTTTCCTGCTAAGCCTCAGGCCTGTGTGACAAGATGCAATATGCAAGACAAACCTCCATTCCAAATAAGACATACTGTACATTTTTTACCCGATCCTGAATGTAAGATATGATTTCTCATTTGATGGTACGAGGTTGATAAGCGGTTATCACTGTGGACTCACACCTCTATGGCTGGTATGTGTTTAGTGTGAAGTTCTCCCCGTTCTTAGTGGGTTCATTTGGGTACGCCTGTTTGCTTCGACAGTCCAAAGACATGTCTCTTAGGTGTTGAGTGGCATTTCTAAAATTGCCCACAATGTATGATCCGATGTCTGAGTATGTGTTTGCTTGTGTCTGGCATGTGTTGGCACCCTATGTAGGGTGTATACTGCCTGGTACTGTATGTATGACCCCTTGTGACCCCACACAGAATAGATAATGATAATGGTTTGGTAAGCAATTTCTTACCACATTTTAATTACATTTTAGAGACCATCAGATTTCAAATGTAATTATAAAACAATCATTTACCATTAAACCGTACATTAACATTGGCTACATGTGCTCCGCAGCATTTCTATTCAACAGTTTAGCCATTATAGCTCTACTGTGGCAACCTGCCACCACAAATGGAACACAGTGCGGAAGACAATCAACCAGACCATCACAAATGACAGTGGACAATTAAACGCATGTTATCACTGAGCCTTTGTCGTCATTGATAAGTAAGCCCTGCTGAACAGATGGTGCCTTTGCTTGACACTGTCACTTACACATCAGCCACAACAAATACGCTTTAGCTCCAGGGTAGGAGAGAGTGCTGAGAACAAACTATCGTTGAAGCATTAAAGGTACAAAAACAGCACACTTTCTTAAAGTAGACTTCCCAAAATGTGTCATGACGTGGGCTGGGTTTGAAATAGTTGTTCCAGGGTGCTGCAGAGAAGACTTAAGACTTCCAGGAAAGCTCATTAAGCAAGTTATGGTACTCAGTGGGTAGAACAAGACAAAATCATAAAGCTATTAAGGAAATGTTTTGGGCTCCTATATTTTTGGCTTGTATTCCGTATAACTTGTAAATAATAAAAAGATCGGAAGAAGAAAAATATAACAAGCAAATGTTCACTTACTGTCCTCCAAAGAGCTGCATCCCCAGCAAGGCAAAAACCACAATAAAGAGGAAGAGGAGGAAGAGCAAGCTGATGATGGATTTCATTGAGTTGAGCAAAGACACCACCAGATTCCTCAAAGAGTTCCAATACCTATGGAGAAACGCAACTGTTATGGTGTATAAAGAAGAACCTATATATCTAAAGAATGCTAGTTTCCCATTATAACACAGCAGACAGTGATTCTTAACAGTACAGCTCTATCAGCGTTGACGTTTAATATAATGCAAAAGTTTAAACTATTATAATCATTAGGTTTTCATCTGGAGGTTTTTATAGTGGAGCACTTTATGTACTCTGCACTCAAGGTACGCTTTTGCTCATGAAGTCAAGTGTCTTTATTTCTGCAATAGCGTAGGTAGCAAGGTACTTACTAGCTTTGTTGACATGTAACCATAATTGGACAGGATTACAATATACGACCAGTCAAAAGTTTGGAAACACATTCTCCTTCAGTGTTTCTTTTATTTATTCATTCATTTATTTATTTATTTATTTATTGTTATTATTATTATTATTATTATTTTCAACCTTGTACTATGATAGAACACATACAGTATAGAGTTCTGTAGTAAACAAAAAAGTGCTAAACAACCCGGAATATATTTTAGATTCTCCAAAGTAGCTACATTTAGCTTTGATGAAAGCTTCGTAAGCCTAAAAGTTGCTCGTAGTGACAAAAAAAAAAAGAAAAAAAGAAAAATCTTAGAATTATGACATTTTCTTAGAATTTCTCCTTAAATTTAGGATTAAATCTTAGTAAAGATAAAAATTATTCACAAAACATCTTGGCCCTAAAAACAGCTCCTAAGGTAAAAATTGTTAAGAGTAGAGAGGAGGACTTTTAAGAGGCTTAAGAGTTTCTATAGCAGAGGACAAAATGGCGGAAGGGAGAAATATTCTCCAAACACTGAACATAAAGCTAAAAGTAAACACTGCTCTTTTGTCCAATTTGGTTTTCTTGTTGTTTTACTTCCTTCCATCTCTCTTGGATTGTTGGCTACATACCATCCAAAAGTGTAAATTAAATAGAGCTTATTTTTTGATTGTCCCGCAATCATGTAAATTGTAAAAGCTGAGACATTTTGCTCCCATCAATCTAAAATGGATTACAAGTAATAAAATCAGTATGATAAATAAATGTGAGAACTTAAATATAGTAACTACTGTGTGGAAATTTGTTCCTTCAAAAGCATTTTCAACATTTAGCTGTTTAATTATCTTTAAGATAACTTTGCATAAAGTAGCCTGTACTCATGATTATACAATTTATTCATATACAAAAATTATGATGGTTCTATTATTATGTATTCTGTTTTCACAAAGAGCACATTTCAAAACCTTTGCAGAGGTCAGAGGTGATTTTTTATTAACCAATCACAGTCCTTGAATTGCTGCATCATCCCTAGCAACGGGGTCGACCACACCTCCTCACTAAGATAAACGTTTTTCTACTTTCCTTACTCAGAGTTGCTCTAAAAGGTTTCCTAAATCACTTTTAGTCTAGAACTCCCTGCTAGGACTTTTTAAGCTAAGATAGGAGCTCTTTGAGAGAATTCTAAGAAGCTTTGTGAATACGGGCCCTGGAATGGTTTTTTATTCACTTTTGAGCACTTGGCAGACAACCTTATCCAGAGTGACTTACATTTTAGGTCATTTAAAAAAAAAAAATCTGACCAATTGGGAGTAAGGAGCCCAACAGTGGCAGCGTGGTGGTGCTTGAACCTGGGACCTTCCAATCAGTAGGCCAACACCTTTAACCATTGAGCTACCCCTCATCCCACACAGATGTGCCTGGTCAAGAGTTAATTTATGACATTTCTTGCCTTTGTAATGTAATTTAGACCATCAGTTGTCTTGTGCAGAGAAAGGGTGGGTACGGAGAGAAAACTGTCCTCTGGTTTGATGAGATTTTCTAATGGTTCTAATCACTGTGTCTTTGTTAGATGTAGGGAGGGTGAACAGACTGCTCCAGAATGTGTGGTTCCCACTGTGAAGCATGGAAGAGGAGGTGTGATGGTGTGGTGGTGCTTTGCTGATGACACTGTTAGTGACACACTTAACCAGCATGACTACCACAACATTTTGCAGTGACATGCTATCCAATCTGGTTTGTACATAATTTCTTTCCCCAACAGGACAATGACCTCAAAAACACCTACAGTATAATTAATGTAAGAGCTATTTGTCCAGGAAGGAGAGTGAGGAAGATGTTTTGGGAGGTGTTGGACCAGAGAGTGAAGAAAAAGCAGCCAACAGGTACCTCCCAACACCCCTGGGAACTCCTTCAAGATTGTCGGAAAACCATTCCAGGTGACTACCTCATGAGGCTGACTGAGGGAATGTCAAGAAATTGTTGGCTACTTTGAAGAATCAGAAGTATAACACATATTCTGGGTTATTTAACATGTTTTTGTTGGTATTTGTTGGTATTTTTTCTTTAGGAACTGGTAAGGTACTGCCACTTGTAAGTTACCAAATGTGGTTCATTGCACAATTAAGGGTTAAAAATAAAAATGCGCCATGTCCCGCTAGCAAACAAGCTTGCATGAAAGTTATGTTTCCATTATCGCTAATATTTATTTGTGTGAGAGTTGTGTAGTAGTTTGACATACTTGGTCACTTTAAATATTCGGAGCAAGCGCAGAGCCCTCAAGACGCTAATACCGAAAGAGGCTCCAGGTTTGATGGCTGCCCACACCACCTCAAATATACTCCCCACGATGACCTGTGCAGAGAAATAATGAGGTACAAATATTACAGGTGTTAAATATTGAAGCAAAATGTGACAGTGAATAGTCACAGTATGTGAAAGTCCCTCTCGTTGTGTGAAATGGCTGCAAGTGTCGCAGAGTCTGCTTATGGCAGAGTAAATGTAGATGCTATGCTTCTGTGATTCATCCGACTGTGACTCACCCCAAAGTCAAAGCAGTTGAATGAGGAATGGAAGTAGTTCCTGGGCCCCAGGCCGTACATCTTGAGAGTCATCTCAGTTAGAAATAGACCCAGGAACACAAACTCGGCCAGGTCTAACAAACACAATACTGCATTAGCACAACTTGTCCTCATAAGGTATAATAAAGTAGTATAATGCATGGATATATACAGTATATACTGTATACAATTATGAGTGTTACAACATTGTTTCATTTTTAAACCTGATTACATAAAAGGGATTGATTACTTTTCTATAGCAGAATGGATCTAGTATGTTATTGTTTCTATAGCAACAGCTAATTCACAAGGACGTGCATGAAAGAGCAGAGGTCTTCCACTGCAGAAGAACCTTTAGGACAGATGATGTAATGGTTTGTAGTTTTACTGCTACAAGCTACATTTTTGTTACTGACTAGAGGGAGAAAACATGGTTTTCAACATGGAAAACATTTTGCCCCTGGTGTCATTTATTCCTTATGTATTGCATGGTTCATGTGTTGAACATCAAACATTTATGGTTTATTGATTTAAGATAATGAAAAGTATACGAATGAAATAAAAGGTTCAGCTGTATGGGACAATAAATAAGCTGGAGTACGTACAAAGTGCTTGGCTGAGTTCCTCAGGCTGATCGTAGTGTACAATGGCCACACACAATGTGTTCAATCCCACTATGCACAGCACGATCCAGTAAAAGCTTTGTGCTTTCACCATGCGGCGGATGAAGAAGCGCACACGTTTCTCTTTGCGACGGAAGTACGTTGAGCTGTCGTTCTTGTTGCTTTTCAAGCTGGCTCGAGCAAAGGGAGATCCAGGGGGCGCTGTTGGGAGACAATAGAGAACATTGCAAAGCTATAGTACTGTACATCTTGATAGTAGAATGTTTGTATGAATGCTTTGCTTTTAATATCAGCTTTTCCAATTTCAATAATGAGTTCTGATTACTGACTCTATGTTCTCTGATACTCTGTTCTTCCAGCGTTTGTGTGAATTTCCTGATTGTTCTCAGGTTTCCTTTCACCTTCCAAAAACATGGCAGCAGATGGACTGACTATGGTAAATTGGCTGTAAAACAGTTACCAAAGATGCAGGAATAATAAATGTGTATGTATTTTTGTATTTATATTAATATATACCAATTCTTTTTCTTTATTTATCTATCTATTGAAAATGTACTTGTATATGACCTAGATTGTCCATCCATCTATTAACCATGCAACTTGTACTGTATGTAATGTGTGTAATGTGTGTTGGGGGCCAGACATCTCCCACTGTCCAAAGACATGCAGTGGAGGTCAACTTTAGTCATTGGACAGTAGGAGCAAACTGGAATATCCTGAGAAAACTCACCAAGCATGAGGAGAACATGCTATTAATCACCCATTAATAGAACATAAGTCATTAACAAATAAACTATAAATGTAGCAAAATTACTACAAATTATTACAGTTTATATAATACAATAGATCCAAGAACTATAGGTCTGTAGTTATAAAACACAGATTCAACTTGTGTTTCAAATGTTACTTTTAGTGCTAGAATATTATAGCGTATTTATTGCATTTTTGAAATCCACTGTTATGCAATAGGTAAATGTCAAAATTACGATTTAAAGCAAAGATTTGTACTTTATCACTGAAGCAATTATTTAGCGAGGCTAATAGGCTAGCTACTGGGCTAGGCATTTTACATACTGTACATATTTTGTAACTTTATTTCAGTGTTGAATTGATTTAACTTACCTTACACTTTTTTTTTTTTCTGGTTAATGGTAGTTGTGTATGCGTTATACTGCATCACACTTTGAAGTTGATTTTTAAAACTTACCTGCTAGTTTGAAGCGCTAGTGCTAGTTTGAAGCGTTAACCCACATGTCCTCTTTAAAAGTGACATAATAAAATCAGTAGTATAAATCTTTTTTTCCTCCAATTGTTTGTATAATTGTATTTAATGGGCGTAAAATAAGCATTAATGCTTAAGCATTAAAAGCTAAATGTTGTCCTCAATGTATGCCAGTAGAAAGGAACAGTAGGTGATATTGATTTAGCTTTTCTTATTAGCTATTCACACTCAGAGCATGTAACTGGTTATTTTCTAGGGAAAAATAACCCCTGAGTGTTTCAGGAGCATGACGGCAACCATTACTGAGCAGAAAAAGCAAGCCGAATGGCTCAGACCATGGTTCAAGTCCCACCAGTGACCTAGCAGAAAACTAAACTAAATTAAAGAACAGAGGTGGGCGTAATTACATTAGACTCTTAAATCCGACATAGAGCCCTTGATAGAGTGCCCTGGGCTGAAGTGAGTGGTTTAAAAGTGAAGTGTTATATCACGACAAGACTAAATGCACTAAATCCCACTCATGGCTCCACTCAGCATGCCCTTGGCACAGCTAATAGGCGTATAGTATATCTAATCAAAGACTCCTGAATGACACTACACTGGGGATTATGCATGTTTACTATTTTTCTTTCTTGATCAGGAGGATTATTTTTAATAGTCTTTCTATCACAGTGGATTTTAGTTACTATTTAAGGATCACTTACTGTACTTACCACAGTATAACCACCACAATGACCCTTTGTAACTTTTATTTGAGGGTTGTTCAAGTCAATCTGGGATTTTTGATTGTGCAAAATAACGGAACACAGTTATGAAAGTAAAACTACCTTTATTTCTCTATATAATCCCCTGCAAAACTAACACACTCATCCCTGCATTTCACTAGTGCTTGGATATAATCAAGGTAGAAAGGCAGAATGTCAGAGCCTCTCAGGAACTCCTTTAATGTCCCAAACATGTAGAAATGGCTTGGAACGAGGTACATGGAAAGTTGTAATAACTCACAGTCAGGTTTGTGTAAAATGGTGTTGGTGAATGATTGTGTGTACAATTTCCACAGACAGATGAGTCTCTTCCACAAGTTGGCAACAAGTCATCTATCGATTTTCAAGGATCAGACGTTTCAATCTCTGAGTGTTCACGGGAATGAATGCAGTGGGCTTCGGGCCACATCGGCAGAGATCGTCATTCACCAATGTACAGCCTTCCATAAAACATTTGTACCATTCAAATGTTTTACTGCAGAGTCTCATCACCGTACTGTGCCTGAATACATTTCATCACATGTCCCTGATTGACTTGAACAACCCTCATAATTTGTATTATTTACAGTTATGCTGGTAAGCTGCAAGCCCTTGTACTAACCTTACTGTAAGACAATATATCACATAGTAAAATTCTAAGCAGACGTGCAACTTCTGAACTTTTATTATTTTAATTTCCTTTAATCAGATACTTTCCACACTTTTTTGATCTGCTATGATGAGCTAGTTTCAACTTATCTCAGGAAAACTGGAATCGATGAACATGCCAATTTCAACTCCAAAAACTTTCTACATTCCTACTAAATTTCTACTACATCCAAGGTTGGCATCAAACCACCCAGCCAGCAGCTGTAGTCTGCAACATTACCACTGACAAAATATACAGCATTTTATTTGATATGGAAAATATGGAGACATACTTTACATGCAATCACTCATTTCTTATAAATTTTTAGATATCTATCAAAGAAAGACCCATTTTACATAACATAATTAGTCATGAGTGTGCACTAGTGTGCACCATATAATTCTTTAAGACTTACCAACTGAGGAAATATCTGTGAAATGTTCCTCACTCTCCTCTGCACCGATGAGGTCGTTCTTACCCTTCTTGACCTTGGCTCTTTTTAGTACTACATACAGTAGTAGTCACACATGATGGGAAAGAAAAAGACATTTTGTGAGCAGAACCATATAAAATTGTTTATGATAACAGTTAATTGGCTAATACACTCACTTTGACTTTGGTGATATAAAAGAGAGGTCATCTTATCGTTTTGTTATGGATTGTTTAGTATGATTATTCAACACCATCTTACAGTAAGTGCTTAACAAAAACGTAGTGATGTAACCAAATGTGAAGAATGATGTGCACTAATGCTGCATGAAAAATGCACCGTCTTGTGCGTGTCTCCAATTGTGGCTAAGTGTGAGGTGAAAGGTGTAGCTGAGGCAGAGGAAATGTCTGAGCCGCACATCATCCTGATAGTGGTCTATTACCTTGTTTCTTCCGTCATTTTTGCCCAGTAGGTTCAGGGCAAAGAGTGCTAGAGTTCATATTTAATCCATAGACCAATTTGTCTTTAAATTGGTCAGAACTCAATCTTTCATTGATCTTTACAGTTCATACATTCATACATCATAAATTTCTGTTTGGATGTTTGCCTGTATGTCTGTCTGTCTGTTTGTCCAACCAGATTATGTATGGCGCCAGTATAAGCCGCCCAAATCCTCATAAAGCACACAAGTCACCATGGCTGACTCGAAAGAAATAGGATGTACATTATGAAAGCCTAAATTAATGAAATAAAAATCTTGAGTTATGAGGAGTTTTGTGGCAGATTATGAACCGGAAGTTTTGAGATTGTACTGCACATGAGTCAAACTGCCGGACAGAATTTAATGAAATCTGCCTGAGGTTTAACCTTGAATATTATGAACAGTTATGTGCCGGATTTAATAATCTATTTAAAAAAAAAATATCTTTATTATTTGTACATAAAGTACATTTAAAAGTCTTTTACAGCTAAAATTTTTTTGCATATTTCTCTATATTTCTAATTGCATACTGAAACTGTCTTTTTTTTAATTTTAGGACATCAGCAGCCGTACAGTATAAGCATTTCACTTCATATCATGACTGTGTATGACTGTGTATCTGAGGAATAAAATAATTTGAATTCGATCCACTTTTTCAAAGTGATTCACTCTCCGATTACCAAACAGGGAGTGTACAGTATTTGGCCGACAAAAAAAGAAGTACAATTTAGGGCAAAAAGTCGTAAACTGCTCAACCTTATAATGTTATTTCTGGACAACCTGACATAATAATATCACTGATTATATTAAAGCTGTTCAGCTTATTTTTAGCTTTAAGCTTTTCATTGTTTCTACAATCTATTTAACCCGTCAACGACAGGTACTTAGACTAGTGTACAAATAATAATAATAATAATAATAATAATAATAATAATAAAACCTTCTGGAATTAGGCCATGCCTACGTTGGGTTTAAAGATGCAGAAACAAATATTTGGAGACCTAAGCAGATAAATATACTGATACAGATTGTGCCGTTGCATTATACTCCTACTACAGAGATAGATGAACACATGCTGTATGCCATATTTCACTTTGTGCTATCAGTCATTATCGCTCAGGGGATCATGCATGCATGACTAAGCACTATTCCCAGGGCTATGGTTTTACCTTCTTCCTATCTTGCTCTCGATTCTATTTTCTTCACACTCTCATCTCCATCTAATTCTTATTTAATTCTTTGTGCAGTGCCTGTCAGTCATACTGTATTTTCCATCATTGCATGGAAAGTAGCCGCTGAAGCACTAATAGTGTACAGTATATTAGAGTATTGTATTTGCTTATATGGCTTAAGGGGTAAAAGATAAAACCGTGGTATGTTTACATTTCTCATCAATGCACTCTTATTTGAGTCTTGTAAGCATCATATTATAGAAGCTTCTCTAAACTGCACTCCCCAGTGTGTGTGTGTGTGTGTGTGTGTGTGTGGGTGGGTGTTTTTACGGGTGTGTGAGATGCTAATCCAATTAACCCTGTTGTCTTAATCCCTATAATTACTTCTGGCATCCACAGCAGGCGTAATTGATAGAGATTATGGGCCCTGATAAGGCAGAACTATCACGAGAGCAGAAAGTTAAGTATGTAAGTGAATGTGTTGGAAAGAGACCACGCCAAAACCCACAGTGAAGGGAGAGAAAATGTGGTTTGGATGCATACCGAGCAGATGTCATCTTTACAGTAGTAAAAAGGGATGTCTGGCAGGAAAGAAGGTTGAGGGTTTATTTTAAGAGCTAACATTTAGCAAAGGACGATATAGAAAAGAATGCTGATGAGACTAAATAGATAGAGGTGAGGCTGGTTCACTTTTCAATCTAAAAAAATACTTATAGAGATTAACACACATTAATCAGAAACTCTAAGCCCAATAAACAGAATGAGCAGCTCACCTCACATATCTTCGTTCGTTCTTTTGAATCTATTGCACTGCATAGCGTCTATGGGAGTCACGTGACAAAAGAACGAACGACTCGGACTAGAAGAGTCATTGAGAAAGAATCGCTCAATTCTGTTTCCTGTACATAACGTACGGAGGTTTTGCGATGATTTGAAATGAACGAATCACTCTCCGAGACTACTACATTCTTCTGAGTCACGTTAAAGACTCATTTAAAAAGAACAAATCGTTTATGAATGACCCATCACTACCCTTCACCCTCTTTTTACCTGGGTTGTTCTGCTTCCTCTTGTACCAAGCTCCATCCAGTGGAGATTTCTCTTCTGCATTCTCATCTTCCTCAGCCAGCAGTACCTCCTCTGAAAAAAGCATTGCATAGTTCGTTCATTGAACTAATTACTCAAAATCTCAATTTCAGCATGGCAACAAATTATCAGACACTGAATGCAATAAGTTTCTTGTGAAAGATTGCATGTTATTGTGAAATGCCTATCATTCTTCATATTTTACTACTAAAGCGCCAGACGTTCTTGTATTTTTAATGTAGCCTCGAGGACTAGATCTCCAGACTTCCTGAAGTACTTTAAGGCCCTCATTTTTGGCAAGTTTCCGGCTCTCATTTTCAGTCCAGTCCCTGTACCTGACCAGTTTCAGAGGAACATGTGAAAACCAGTGAGAAACTGGTATAGATGCTGACACATGATCAGGCCAGTGATTAGTATCCTTGCGATGCTGAATGCTGGTTGGAGCAGATGAGACGGGAACTGTCGGGGGTAGCTTAATGGTAGAGGCATCGAGCTCTGGTTCGGAAGGTACCTGGTTCAAATCCCATGATCACCAAATTGTCCCTATTGGGCCCTTGAGCAAGGCCCTTAACTCTCAACTGCTCAGATGTATGTATAATGAGATAAAAATGTAAGTCGTTTTGGATAAGGGTGTCTGCCTAATGCGTAAATGTAGGTTGCTGCTGAGATTGCTACATAAACAATTAATTTGTAAAAAAAAAAAGTTGTACTGTATCTTTAGGCACTTTGCAGCATGTGACACTAAAATATTTGTTCCCATTTCTTTAATTTAATCACCATCATTAAATGGAATATGTAGAAATGACAAGAGGCTCAATACTTTTGCAAAGTACTGTATATGCTGCAAATAACTAATTACAGAATTTAGTAGTAATTCTAGTCACATACCTGCCTTACAGATCCACTCCAGGTAGCCAGTCAACTCTCTCTCAATTTGTTGCTGCCTGCGTAGCTTCAGAAACTCCTGTCTCTTCTCCACACGCTCTCTTTCTTTAGCAAATTCTCTGAGAATAAACACACGCACAGGGAAGCTGATGGAAACCCATTGAACAATGTATCAAGTATGAGGGACTATAATTGTAAAGACGCGTGCAGAGCAGATGGCATGTGCCAAGAGATGATAACTGTGAAGATGAACCTCGGATGAAGCAATTGCTGAAGAAGTTAAAAATTGCTATGCCGAGCAGCTCTGAGAGAGTCTATAGAGTGTGTGTTCTTAGGGCCATCTCAGACATGCCTATGCATGGTATCTACACATAAATATTATAATAGCAATTTCTCATTCATTCATTCATTCATCTTTAGAGGGGAACCGAATCTGGCTGAATGAAAAGGAATGACATCATCACATTAGAGGAAAGTGCAATATTATGGCAACAGCTGTGTTGCCATGTAAGATTCAGCATCCTGTGCATATCCCAGGTTAATGCTATTTATTAATTTATGTATGTATGTATGTATGTATGTATCTATCTATCTATCTACTGTTATTGCATGCTAAAAATGTATATTAATATTGTTATTGCATGCTATAAATATATATTAATTATATTTTGCTTCACAACGACATGAGTTTCTTGCTCCCATTATAAGGCTGAATACCCTCATATTGTTCATGCCTTTGCATAATAAATTTAGACCTTGTCTGTGTAGTTTCTCTAGCAGACTTACATCGTTTCCACAAACTCATTGCCAAATAAGATGCTTTTGAACTTTTGCGATTATGTAATATTTATATATTTTGTATCCTATGTATCAGGAGCCCAGTGTAGCCACTGATTACTTATATCCTTCGAAAGTACATAGAAAAGAATCTGCAGTGAGAGGTAAAGAGAAAGGAAGTCAGAAAACACAACCAAGAGATCTGAAATCCATCTCACCCTGATAAGACACCCAGAACCAGGTTGAGCATGAAGAAGGATCCAATGATGATGAGGGGGATGAAGTACATCCAGTTCCACATGCTGCCCACGGCGTCATTGGTCTACGGACAAAAAAAGACATTTTTACTCCTACGAAATTCTGACCTTCTTAATTTCTCATCTATAAACACACCTTTTAAAAATAATCTATCTGACAGATTCAGTCCTTTTCACAAAAAAAATAAAAATAAAAAATACGCCTCCATTGAAAAATACTGCAACACATTAACAACAACAAATGTTGAGGTCCTTATGTCAATCTTTGCAAGAAAATCTCATTTTTAGCAATACTGCATGCATGAAACCCAGTTAAGACTAATTGTATCGTTCACCCATGGTGCAAGAGTGTAATGTAAAATAAATTAAGTCATTACAACCGCTCTCCCGCATGCAGTCATCACAGAAATGTGAAGCCCTCAGTGAAGCCCTCAGGCTCCTATGAAAACAACTGCGTAATGTAATATAATCTGAATCATTAAGAATTTGGGCATATTTTACCAATGGCATTAACCCCATCTGTTCTTCAGGAAAACCATAGACACATACAGTATCAGATAACCAGTGCTGAATCACAAGCTTGTTTGGAGGAGATATTTGCGAGTTTTCATTACAGTTTAAGACCAAGACATTATTATGTAACTGAGTTAAAAAATAGAAACAAATATAGGTCAAATTAAATAACAGGTTATAGCCTATGGTGGCATGGTGGCTTAGTGGTTAGCACTGTCGCCTTGCACCTTCAGGGTTTGTGCATGGAGTTTGCATGTTCTCCCCGTGTTCGGTGGGTTTCCTCCGGGTACTCCGGTTTCCTTCCGCAATCCAAAAACATGCAAATTAGGCTAACTGGCGTTCCCCAAATTGCCTGTAGTGTGTGAATGAATGTGTGTACTGTACAGTATGTGTGTGCCCTGCGATGGATTGGCACCCTATCCAGGGTGTACCCCGCCTCATCCAATAAGTCTCCTGGGAAAGGCGACCCTGTATACAGGAAAAAGCAATCCAATACACAATCCAAGATGAAAAGCAACACAGTTTCTGGAGAACAGGAACAGGTGTAGCTGTTCCCAACTCCATGTGGGCAACCACAACAAGGGCATTAGTCACATCTGGATTTAAAGAAGTGTAACAAGACACACCAAACTTGGAAAACTTGGGTTTTTCTACTGAAGGCCACATCAGAAATCTGCCATGGCATCAGGGGTCAAACATATGCAGTAACTCAATATAATGCATTACTTTACAATATACTACAGCAGAAATAGTTATGTATTTTAATATTAATTTATTAACACAAATGTGAAGTACTTTTGCATTCTTTTGGCTCGAATCTCATGTCAAGCATCTGCGCATGTTGGTGCTTCCCAGTGACTTTGCCATCCATCCATTCATCCATCCAGGAACCTTTATAATCCAACGAGGTTTACAGTATGACCACTGCATTTATTCCCATTTTTACAAGTGTGGTAGGGTTTCCGGTCAACATTCACACGCTATGGGCAATTTACACACGTGGACAAAATTGTTGGTACCCTTCGGTCAATGAAAGAAAAACTCACAATGGTCACAGAAATAACTTTAATCTGACAAAAGTAATAATAAATAAGAATTCTATGAATGTTAACCAATGAAAGTCAGACATTGCTTTTCAACCATGCTTCAACGGAATTATAAAAAAAATGAACTCATGGAACAGGCCTGGACAAAAATTATGGTACCCCTAACTTAATAGTTTGTTGCACAACCTTTTGAGGCAATCACTGCAATCAAACGATTCCTGTAACTGTCAATGAGACTTCTGCACCTCTCTACAGGTATTTTGGCCCACTCCTCATGAGCAAGCTGCTCCAGTTGTTTCCGGTTTGAAGGGTGCCTTTTCCAGACAGCATGTTTCAGCTCCTTCCAAAGATGCTCAATAGGATTGAGGTCAGGGCTCATAGAAGGCCACTTTAGAATAGTCCAATGTTTTCCTCTTAGCCATTCTTGGGTGTTTTTAGCTGTGTGTTTTGGGTCATTGTCCTGTTGCAAGACCCATGACCTGCGACTGAGACCCAGCTTTCTGACACTGGCCAGCACATTTCTCTCTAGAATCCCTTGATAGTCTTGAGATTTCATTGTACCCTGCAAAGATTCAAGACACCCTGTGCCAGATGCAGCAAAGCAGCCCCAGAACATAACAGAGCCTCCTCCATGTTTCACAGTAGGGACAGTGTTCTTTTCTTGATATGCTTCATTTTTCCATCTGTGAACATAGAGCTGATGTGCCTTGGCAAAAAGTTCCATTTTTGTCTCATCTGTCCATAGGACATTCTCCCAGAAGCTTTGTGGCTTGCCAGCATGTAGGTTGGCATATTCCAGTCTGGCTTTTTTATGATTTGTTTTCAACAATGGTGTCCTCCTTGGTCGTCTCCCATGTAGTCCACTTTGGCTCAAACAACGACGGATGGTGCGATCTGACACTGATGTTCCTTGAGCATGAAGTTCACCTTGGATCTCTTTAGAAGTCTTTCTGGGCTCTTTTGTTACCATTCGGATTATCTGTCTCTTTGATTTGTCATCAATTTTCCTCCTGCGGCCACGTCCAGGGAGGTTGGCTACAGTCCCATGGATCTTAAATTTCTGAATAATATGTGCAACTGTAGTCACAGGAACATCTAGCTGCTTGGAAATGGTCTTATAGCCTTTACCTTTAACATGCTTGTCTATAATTTTCTTTCGAATCTACTGAGACAACTCTTTCCTTCGCTTTCTCTGGTCCATGTTGAGTGTGGTACATACCATGTCACCAAACAACACAGTGACTACCTGGAGCCCTATATATAGGCCCACTGACTGATTACAAGATTGTAGCCACCTGTGATGCTAATTAGTGGACACACCTTGAATTAACATGTCCCTTTGGTCACATTATTTTCAGTATTTTCAAGGGGTACCATCATTTTTGTCCATGCCTGTTCCATGAGTTTATTATTTTAAATAATTCTGTTGAAGCATGGTTGAAAAGCAATGTCTGACTTTCATTGGTTAACATTCATAGAATTTTTTAAAATTATTACTTTTGTCAGATTAAAGTTATTTATGTGACCATTGTGAGTTTTTCTTTCATTGACCGAAGGGTACCAACAATTTTGTCCACGTGTGTATATATACTGTATGGCCAATAAGGCTAATCTACATGTCTTTGGATTGTGGGAGTAATCCCGCCAACCATGGAGAGAACATGCAAACTCCATGCACACGACCCGAGACCCTGAGGCGGAAATCGAAACCGGACTCTGGAGGTGCAAGGCGACAGTGCTAACCACTAAGCCATCGTGCTGCCAGTATGATTTTAGTTTATTATAATTTGCACATTCACAATGAGTAAAGATCAGACCTTTCCCAGTAATCTCTAACAAATTTACCACATCATGGTCTGCTCTTCAGTTGCAAACATTAAAGATCTTTACTTCTTCAATGCAAACCTGTGTTTTTTAATATCTGTAAATCTGGTATACTCACAGCAAAACAATTATTTCTTTGATGATTTGAATGCTTGTGTGTGATCATTATTTTGACAGAACCAGCTCTGATTCTGTTTTAGCTTCATCACAGATGCAGCCAACCTTTCAGAAGAATTAAATTCAATATTCGATGCTCATTG
The DNA here is from genome assembly GCA_030347435.1 of Clarias fuscus. Classification (NCBI taxonomy): domain Eukaryota; kingdom Metazoa; phylum Chordata; class Actinopteri; order Siluriformes; family Clariidae; genus Clarias; species Clarias fuscus. The sequence goes on from CM059212.1 coordinate 26,011,018, forward strand.
TCCAATTCCTGACATTTACTGTACGTACTTTAACTGTTTGTGACTTTATATGGGTAAAATCTCATATTTGAACAAATAACAAAACAGACAGAAAAAGTGTAAATAGGCCCATATCTTTTTTATCTAGATTCTAGAAAAGCCAATTTGCTGATTATGTTAAATGTACTGCCGGTACGATGGCTCAGTGGTTAGCTCTGTCTCCTTACACCTCCAGGTCCTGGGTTTGATTACCACAGCGGATCTTTGTGCATGGAGTTTGCATGTTCTCCCCATGCTTGGTGGGTTTCCTCCGGGTTATCTGGTTTCCTCCAACAGTCCAAAGACAAGATTACACCAACTGGCATTCCCAAATTGTCCATAGTGTGAGAATATTGACAAGACGTCCGACTATGGTCGTACAAATGGGAATAAATACAATGGTCACCATCCAAGTTCCCTAGCTGGACTGCAGAGGTTTCTAGATGGATGGATGTAAATCTAATACATTTGTTTAGGGCTTAGGTATTGGAAAGTAAAAGCATTATTTCCTTCATTTGGTATTTTAAGTAAACTACGCAGAATCTCCAGGGAAAAAGGTTAAAACGTAAATGAACTATCTTCAGGTGGTAAAACTGCATAGAGACTATATGCTACCTTATAAACACATCTCTCGCCCACTGGCTGCCTATCACTTCCTATTCCTCAAAAGCTGTCCCTGGTAGATGATGTGGAGGAGGAAGAAGTGGGCGGGAGAAAGCTCTTCAAACTTGCATCACCGAGCAGGTAAGGAGTCAAAAGTTTTGGCGCTGTTATAAAAAGAAGGAAACAGATGTCTTTTATCGGCAAGGGACCACTTTTTTCTTCTTTTTCTAACTGCCATACTAGCATGTGTTACAGTACTTCAAAATGTTTGTTTTTTCCTTAAGCTAACCCTTTTCATTACTTGAACCTGCATATACTGTGTTGTATCTGTAAGAACGACTCGTACTTGAACTTCTCAACTCCTTTTAATCACACAAACAATAATCACATACACTTTCCATTCCAGCACTTCTTTCCGTTCCGCCCCCTTACGTCATTCCATTCCTAACCCTTTAAAGAGGCAGACGCTTTTTTTCCATCCAACTAGTGCAACAAAACATTTAACTACTTTAACTAAACATCAGAATATTAGTCTTACTAAACATGCAACATTTCCCCTCCCCTCCCGGTGAACTAAGTGTGAAAAGATGTTTGGTAATCCTGAAAACAAGCAGGCCGAGTATGCGATCTAACAGGTCGGTCTTGCGACGTTGCAGATAGTGGCAGGGCTGTAGCTTGTGGAGTCCCTGAATGCTGCCCTGGGGTTCGAGGACATGGAGCGCCCAGCATAGAGCAGGGAAATGCCGCGTTCTGGGTGCGATCTGCTTCTGAAGGGCATGGTACTTTCCTAAGCCGACCCGCGTGCCAGAGGGAACCATCCAATAACTGGAATGTGACTGGACCTAACTGCTTCCGTACCTGCTGGGGTTGTGACCAGAAAGTGCAAAGCTTGTTTTTCCGCTGTGGCCGCAGAACTCGCACCCAGTCCATTGGGAAGAGTTTGGGAATCTGGACTCTTTTCCTCGCATTGTATCTGCCTTGAGCTGTTGTCCTTGCACCTTGGCTTTCACCACAGGGTTTTCACTGTGAGAAACAGGAGGGCAAAGTCTGTGCAAGGGCAACTCCAACTCTCGCCCCAGCATTAGTTTTGCTGGTGACACCCCTGTGGTGGCATGCTGAGCCGCTCTGTAGTGTAGGAGCGTCTGAGACAATGCCTCATCAAAAGAACAGCCTTGTGCCAAATGAGCTCTCAGACCGTTTTTCAGCGTCTGGTTAAATCTCTCCACGCCCCCGTTTGACTGCGGATGATAATAAGCTGTTCGTACGTGTTTGATCCCTTTGCTTCGCATGTAGCTGGTAAACGCAGCAGACACTAGTTGAGGGCCATTGTCTGTTGTCAAGGTTCTTGGCACGCCCCAGCGGGCAAAAAGCAACTCCAGAAAGTCAATGATGGAGCTGGACGTGACAGAGCTCACAGCTGTAACCTCTGGCCACTTTGAGTGGAGATCATAGACCACTACGAGGAAGTGTAAATGATGGGGCCGGTCATGAAGTTCACCACAGATATCCAGTTGAACATGGTCCCAAGGCCGGGTCGGCCAAGGCAGAGACCCCAGTGGTGGCGGAGTTGTTGGGCCCATTTTCCCACTTACAAGACACGGAACGCAGTCTCGAACAAGCTGTTCTATGTCTATGAGACTATGTCTCAAGATCCCTACAGCGTTGCTTCAGTTTAACTATGCCGAGATGGTCCTCATATGCCATAGCCAGCACTCGTCCTCTGAGTTTGGGAGGAATAATGGCACAGTGTCCACGGGCCAAGCATGTGTCATTCCAACATGACAATTCGTGTTTTATTCGAGCGTACGGCTGGATATCGGTTGTAAATTGAGTTGGCCAGCCAGTCAGGACGTACTCGCGAACCATAGAAAGGGTGGCGTCGGCAGCTGACTCCTCTTTAAGTTCTTCCAAGGACACGAAAGCCACCAGAGGTGCATGCACTAATTGGATACGGTCCCTGTCCTCAGCCCCCTGACAGGGGGTAATGGCCGATGACATGGAACGGGACAGCAGATCGGCCACCACATTATCTTTGCCTGATTTATACTGTATGGTAAAGTCATACTGTTGGAGACGATCAGTCTAACGGTACATGCGCAGTGGTCTGTGGCCCGACCCAGAAGGAGACATAAGCGCACTGAGGGCTTGATGGTCGGTCCGGAGGACGAATTTTCGACCATAAAGATAGGCATGCCAGCGTTCACAGGCCCAGACACAGGCTAGAGCCTCCCTCTCTCCAGTCGAGTACTTCTGTTCTGTTGGGGTAAACGCGCGAGAAGCAAACGCTACAGGCCGTTCGATACCCTTCTGGAGTTGTGAGGACAGCGCCAGCAGCGGTAGCTGAAGCGTCACACATGACCAGCGTGGGGCAGTCAAGACTGAAATGGGCTAAGACAGGGGGGCTCGTCAACAGTTCCTTAAGTGTGCGCACTGCGCTCGAGCAGGCCGACGACCAGGCCCAGGGAGCATCTTTTTTTAGCAGCTGGCGAAGGGGTTATGTAATTGTGGAGTATTGAGGTAGAAAGCGCATATAGTATGTTGTCATCCCCAAGAACGATGCAAGTTGTACTGCAGATGAAGGTTCTGGTACCTGGTGTATGGCTTCAATATTGGAGTGCAATGGTGAAAGGCCCTCCGCTGAAACATGAAAACCCACAAAGTCAACCTCTGGTACCGCAAAGATACATTTTTCTGCGTTCAGTGTCAGGTTATGTCGACTGAGTACAGCAAAAGTAGCCTTTAAGCGCTGCTCGTGAATCACTGCATTCGGGGCATGGACAATAACATCATCCAGATAGATAGCAATGCCAGGAACGCCAGCTAGTATGGTAGACATGATTTTTTGGAAACAGCTAGGGGCCGAACTGAGTCCAAAAGGCATCCTCGTATAACAAAATACGCCTGCATGTGTGACGAATGCCGTCAGGCTCCTGCTGTCCAGATGGAGAGGAACCTGGAGGTTCCTGACGGAGGTCGAGTTTAGTAAAAAAAGTTTAGTAAAAATTGTTGAGCCATGAAAGTGTGTAGTCAGCTCTTCGATTGATGGCAAAGGATATCGATCTGGTATTATTGCTTTGTTGACGGACCTTAGGTCTACGCAAACTCTCAGTCCGCCAGTTTTTTTCTTAGCCACTGTCAAATTAGACACCCATGGAGAGGCGTCCACAGGTTCGATGATGCCCTCTGCTAGCAGCCTGTCAAGTTCTGCAGTGACTCCATCACACAATGCTAACGGGAATGCGGCGAAGCGGCTGAATGACTGGTTTAACTGTGGAATCTAAGAGAGGTTGGTGAGTGAATGCAGCTAAGCACCCAAGCCCTGTAAACAGTGTTGGCCACTCTTGCCAAGGGCAGCTGACCGTCAAAATCTGAGTCCCCTTATTGTCCAACAGATAAAAATCCAGCCTTGTGAACAGGTCCAATCCCAGGATATTGTTCCCATGGTGTGTAATGTGAAATGGAGTAGCAGGCAGAGCCTTGTTGCCATACTGGACAGGCGCATGTATAAGTCAGACAACATCGATTTCGGAATTGCCATATCCAAACAGATTCAAAGAGAGCGGCTGGAGGGGCAAGTGTGCCAAAAAACATTCATAAGTGGCCATATTGAGCAGTGATACTTTAGCCCCTGTGTCCAGGAGCAGGGGAATATGGGAATTTGCTATATCGATCACACATGTAGAGAAACCCGCTGAGTTTATTGAATGAATAATGGCAGGGGTTGTAGGGTTTGTACGTGAGTTTCGTTGTGGAGGAGCTTGAGCTGGAGCAGACCGACACCATTTTGCAAAGTGGTTCTTTGGTTCTTCTGACAGCGTCGACATATTTGTCCCATGCGGGACAGTCAGGGGCACGTGATGAGTGTCTAGTGGAGCCACAATTTCCACACCGCCGCTGCACTTGTGGTTGTGTATACTGTATGTCCGCGTTTGACAATAGATTTGCCTCTGCTCTGTGAATCTGTGTGTAGTCTTGGGTCACGCCCCCAATGCTTACACTTGCAGTGTTTAATTTAGCAGCACCCTGTGCAGCAGATTCAACTTGAGAGGCTAGAATTACAGCTTTCTCTGAAGTGAGGTCATCATCTTCCAATAGCAGGCGCTCCCGCACAAGCGAATTGTTTGTTTTCTCAATTAATTGATCTTGTATCATCTCGTTTGATAACGTGCCAAAACAGCACGGTTTTGCCAGCCCTCTTAAATCAGCGACATATTGAGCAATTGACTCACCAGCACACTGACTGCGCTGTTGGAACTGCAGCCGTTTCAGCAGGAGACTCTGTTTTTTTTTTTTTCAAAATGTCAGTCTAACAGTGTAATCGCAGCGGCGTAATCGCAGCGGCGTAATCGTCCGCATCTCCAAGCGTGCGAAAAACACGTTGTCCTTCGGCGCCAAGGCAGTGGAGGAGTATGGCCATTTACCGCCTTGTTGGGACAGCATCGAAACCCATTGCGAGCAGGTACGTCTCAAATGCCATTTTCCACTGCTACCACGGGACTGTAGGTTCGCCAGGGTGGGGTAAGAATGGACTCGGGGACACTAACGACAGCGTGGGGAAATCATCAGCCATCCTTGTCGCCAATTGTTGTATCTGTAAGAACGACTCGTACTTGAACTTCTCAACTACTTTTAATCACACAAACAATAATCGCATACACTTTCCATTCCAGCACTTCTTTCCGTTCCGCCCCCTTACGTCATTCCATTCCTAACCCTTCAAAGAGGCCGACGCTCTTTTTCCATCCAACTAGTGCAACAAAACATTTAACTACTTTAACTAAACATCAGAATATTAGTCTTACTAAACATGCAACATTTCCCCTCCCCTCCCGGTGAACTAAGTGTGAAAAGATGTTTGGTAATCCTGAAAACAAGCAGGCCGAGTATGCGATCTAACAGGTCGGTCTTGCGACGTTGCAGATAGTGGCAGGGCTGTAGCTTGTGGAGTCCCTGAATGCTGCCCTGGGGTTCGAGGACATGGAGCGCCCAGCATAGAGCAGGGAAATGCCGCGTTCTGGGTGCGATCTGCTTCTGAAGGGCATGGTACTTTCCTAAGCCGACCCGCGTGCCAGCGGGAACTGGAATGTGACTGGACCTAACTGCTTCCGATTATCTTTCTTTAAATGTCAGGCAATATATCACCTTAGAGTGTTCAAGTGTTTCTAAGACTTGATGTGTGTGTGCGCATGTGCGCATGCTTGGAAAATGCCATTCCCTGTGAAGTTTCTCACCTAGTAAAAGCTTGAATCTTTGTATTCTGTTCTTTTTTTTTTTTAATTGACCATTCACACAGTTAAATTAAGAATATGTTTTTGATTGCATTAAGGCATTTGGAGGCTCATAGATATACATCATGTAAAATAAATTCTTATGACAAAGCAGGACTTTTGAGTGGTTCCATCTGCAGGTATATACAGTAAAAGTCTACGTTTATTACACAAAGGGCCAATAAAAAAAAAATATTGAGCCTATGAAACCTCTACAGGCACACAATGCTTAGCACTGGGTTTATACAACGTATTGCAACTGTGATGAGTGATGAGTGATAAATGATGAATGTGTAAATAAAGAGCAGGTGCACTAGATTTCAGGGAGGGTGCTGAAGGGTTAAACTGGCAGGTGCGACGCTCCAGAGCGATGTTGTAGCAAATTTAACAGAAAATACTGAAAGCAGTGTACTGTAAAATTGGTTTTATTGACACAATCTAACAGTTAACAAAGTCATGTCCTGTGAATGCAGTGATGATTTCGTAATTACTGGTATTTCCGCAACTTGGATCATCAGACCATCCTTAAATGCAGTCCTGTTGTAACATTAAGATATTATACAATTAAGTCCTAAATGCACCTTGTTATTGAAAATAGACTTAATTATTACTCCTAAATATTACGGAGAAAAAACAAAGCCCACATTTTGATACTACTGATTATGAACACGACTATATCTGGGTAAGCATTACACGGTAGCTTGCTGTTAAAATGATCTAAAACGGATGAGTTAAATGCATGCATTGTTGTTTTAACTCAATTGATGATTTGATTGAAAACAGAAATTGCACACATCAGTAGTCAGATCTAAGATCATCAGACTTTGTTGCTATTCAGACCATTGCTTAAGTTGCAACATCGTGTAGTTTAACTTATTCATTATTCTAACCTAAGGGTTTAGATTTTTAGCTTTCTTAAAAACCACTGAACTATGAAAAACATTTGCATTATTGTCAAATTAGTGCTTAAGTAGTCTACATCCTGCACACTTTACTGCACAAGTTATGATTTCATGACCTTAATTTATTCCCTTGTGTCTTTATTAGGTTATACAGTAAAGCTTCATTAAGTTGCTCAAAAATAAACTACAGTATACTGTAATAGCATGTGTTGGTGGAGTGATATTTTATAAGCCACTGAACAACAAGAAAGGAGGGCATGTTGTTTAATAAGACCACATTCACTGTGATTAATGTGCTAATTATATATGCTGTCTATTAGAGATTTATTTGATTGATTGCCATTTTGTCTGGGTTCAATTCCTGCCTCTGGGTCTGTGTGCATGGAGTTTGTGTGTTCCTCCTGTGCTTGGTGGGTTCCCTCCGGGTACTCCGGTTTCCTCCCACAGTCCAAAGACATGTAGATTAGGCTAATTGGTGTTCCCAATTTGCTTGTAGTGTGTGAATGAGTGTGCGTGCATGCCCTGTGATGGATTCTGGGATGGACTCCAGGTCCCCCATGACCCTCTATACAGAATAAGTGGTATAGACAATGAGTGAGTGAGTGAGTGAGTGAGTGAGTGATTTTTGACACTATTATGGGACATATTTTCGGATACACTACATGTACCACACTATGTCACGTGGTTCTATACTTGTACTATATTTAGTACAGTGCCATGTGACGTTGTACAGGATATTGTCAAAAATATATTATACAGTACATATGTATGTACCATAATGGTAATATTTATATACTGTAGTAACCTCTGCAGTGGCATTTTACCTGATATACCTCTAAAAATACTTCCTGGAATACCATGATACTTACAGTGCTGTAAGATATCAGTAGTATGTACAGTACTATCATATCTAATATAGTACAGTACGTATAAACAAACTGTACTATAGTAGATACCTGCTAAACTTTGGTAGCCACTGCTGTACCATGATATTCATCAAATTATGGTGGTACATATCAAAATCAAAGTGCTACCATTGTACCCAATTAGTACCATGGTATTCACCAAAACAAGTATTGTCATACAAACCATAGTGCAAGTGCCACAGTACCTACTGTACCATGGTATTCTAGAAAGTTATATTTTGTCTCCCATGGTCACATAAAAACTACCACAGTAATACTGTGGAATATATTGTATTGCTGTATATTATAGCACATACTATACAGTAGTTAAAACTTTCTACAGTATGAGGCACAACCTGACTCTGAGAACAAGTAACGTTCCTTGCTTATATACTGAGAGAGCAGCATGTTAGTAACCAGCTTCAGAACTCAGACTGTCATACTATACCCAGTGATTGACACATGTATTACGTGCAACACAGACCACTCCGACCCAACAGTCCGGGTCATGAGACAAATGTCCCGCTGTACTGTGACACTCAGCTCTACCGCTGCACAGTCCTTACATGCGTCACTGACTTGATTACATCATGTTAACACCCCGATGAGGAATTGTTGTAAACAATTATGAATGATCTACCCTGCTGAACATGGGATTGCCATCATATCCAGGGAAAAATATAATATTTTCTTTGTGACTATAAATCATGCAATACAGAAATGGTGAATACATAGAATTTTATTTCAATGTAAGGCTTCCTCAATTAAGTATAATAATCAAGTGCAATACTAATAAGCTTTCATTAGAGATCAGCTTTTAAATCTGGTGCCTTCAAATCTAGACTTTCCTGTTGAGACAAAATAGAAGCTAGTATCTGTGTGAAGCTGGATTCAGTGCTCTTACATGCAATAAAAAGGAATGATGGGCTGTCATGGGATAAGAGGAATAACACACCTCGGGCTATAGGAGGTGTTAGGGGAAATGTGTTTGAAAGACCACATCGCCTTATGTTGTCACATCTATGTAAAAAGTAAAACACAGTGGGGTGTGTTGTTATGGAAAATCAATCCAGTTTGAGATGTTAACAGTTGCTCCGCTGTGTGTCAGGCCACATCACGCCACCCTGATGTGGATTATTCTCAGCACACAACGACATGTTTTACTCCTTAAACATTATAACAAAGCTTTCAAATACTACACCTCCTGACTTTTTGAAAAACTGTATCAAATACAGTACAAGATCACCCTTCCTAGTAAACTGGTAAATCAATGCAGAGGAAAAATAATATACATATTGGAGTATTTATCAAACAAAAGCAGCTGATCAGTTATAATTATAACCAAATACATAAATTATATTCAATAATAATCTATAACTAGGTAGAGTTTAAAGGTCAGATCACTTTACCCTTGCATTTTCCAGGTAGAAAACAAGATACAGAAGTGGAAATCTGTAGAACATTAAAGGGATGTGATCTTTGAATACTCATGAAGCAATTCAAGTTTCAAAGGCCAAAGATGAAAGAAGCATATTTTCGAATTCAAGCTTGATGTCTATTACAATGCTTTTATATGAGACAAAAAAAATTGCAGCCATCTTCTGCCAGCCCTTTTAATCTGACCTCGTACATCATGTGCTTCACAACTGGCTAAGAAAACAAATACTGATTTAAAATACACAGAATGCAAAAATTGAAAGAAAAAAAAAACCTAACCGCATGATATCACTCACTGGCCACTTCATTGGGTATACCTTGCTAGTGCTGGATTGGACATACTGTATTTTGCCTTCAGAACTAGCCAAATTTTTACATAGACATAAAATTTTGTCCATATTGACATGATGTGAATCTCCCGTTCCACCACATCCCAAAGGTGCGTCATTGGATTGAGATCTGGTGACCATGGAGGCCATGGATTGCAGTGAGCTCATTGTCATCTTCGAGAAACCACGTTGAGATGATTTTAGCTTTCTGACTTGGTGCGTTATCCTTTGGTTGTAAAGGGATGGACATGGTCTACTGAGGTAGCCTGAACCGTTGATACACTTCAGGATGGATCCATGCTTTAAGATCTGACCCTACCTCCCAAAGGTTACAGCGGAAATCGAGCGAAACGTTTTTCTAATCTTTTATTGTCCAATTTTCGTGAGGTCATGCAAATTGTCGCCGGAGTTTCCCGTGTTTAGCTAACAGGAGAGGCACACAGGTGGTTTGCTTCTATAGCCCATCTGCTTCCAGGATTGACATGTTGTGTGTTCAGTGATGCATACCTCAGTTGTAACGAGATATTACTTGAGTTACTATTGGCTTTCTATCAGCATTGCTTTGATGCCATGTGATTGGCTGATTAGAAATGTTTGTTAAGGAGCAGTTAAACACATGTCCCTAAACAAGTGGCTGGTGAGTGTCTGATGTTGAATTTCATAGGATTCCTGACATTTGTACAAATAACAATAACAACCGAAACAAACGAAACAGGAAGTTCATTCTAGTACCAGGATCCTTCAGTGTCCCTCCGACTTCCTTTTTTCCCTCCACCATAATTAGTCACATCAGTGAAGAAAGCCGGGAGGAGATACAAAGAGAAGAGCGTGAAGGAGGAGACAATACAATAATATGGAAGCAATGATTCACTGCTGCTTGAGTGCAAATATTCTTCGTCTCAGTTCAGCCCTGACACGCTATTTTTAACTACATTTAATGAGTGTGCTCGTGTGTCTGACGTCTCAGGGCGGCAGAGCAACAGGTTCAAGGTGCATGCAAGCCTGGTGAGTCAGCCTGCCGTAACGAACGAGGCTGTTGTTTTTACCCACCCTACACTCACTGCAAAGGCTTCACCCCACACACTCTGTTAAAGACAGCATTTAATGTCCACATGCTAGGTATCAAAGGTCTTAAGTGTTCAAATCATGGACAATTTTCAAATGAATAGCACTTTTGCCCTAAGTGGGCATGGCTATAGGCTAGAAAGCATCCAAATCCTCAAAAAATACAAATTAATGCGTGACACATCATGGCTTACTCAAAAAAAAAAAGGATTTAACTTTTAAAAACTGAATTTTCAAAAATATATAGACGGATCTGTGTATGTTTATTCTTCCTGTATGAAGTTTAAAATCGGTTTGTCTCCTATGTTCTAAAATTGAAGCAGACAAGTAGAACGCCAATATGAGATAAAACACGGGTGATTAGAGCAAACATATCCACAGCAGTCAGAGGTCAGGGTTCGTAAAATACACAAAGTGACAGTGTTATGCGAATCAAAATGTTGAGTAAAAGCAATGTTATGAACAGTCATGTGCCGAATATAATAATCTACTTTAAACAGGAAGTGTGTTTGGCTGACGCCGAAAGAAGTACAGTATAACTTAACGTAAACAAGGCGTAAGATACGTAAGAACTGTTTCCCTGACAGGTACTAACGCTAGTATACAGAGTATATAATGTTTATGTACTGTATTTTTTTCTTTCTTATTATTTTAGTATTGCATTAATATGTTAAAAAAAACAATAAAAAACAAACAAAAACAAAACAAACAAACAAACAAATAGACAACAACAACAACAAATATATATATATATATTCTCTCATAATATTGCTGTTAGGAACCTCCACTAGAGGTCACTGTTCATGTCTGTCTGTCTGTATTTTTGTTGGTCGACTCAGTTTCCCAGAAGGCACCTCAGTCAGGTGATGAGTGCTCACCTGAACTGAGGTAGCTCATTAAACATCTTATAAATAGCAGTTTGTTCTGGGAAACTGGGTCCAGCATTATATATATATATATTTGTTTGTTTGTTTGTTTGTTTGTTTGTTTGTTTGTTTGTATACCGTCATGTGGGCATTCCTTTTTGTTTCTTTAAGTTTATATTTGGTTTATGTTTTGTAACCTTTGTTTTGATTTTCTGTAAGTTCCTTGTTTTGATTCATGGAGCTGCCTTGTTCAGTGTTTAGTTAGGCCGTGTCTCCTCCTGTGTAAGTACTGTAAGTACCCAGTGTCGGCCTTCTGGTGTTGTTCTTTGTTTGTTTAGTTATGTGTAGCCACACGAGGGCTTAGCTGCTAGCAGGGTTAGCTGCTGGTAGGCCTTGACTGCTAGTAGGGTTAGCCCCTAGTAGGGTTAGCCTCCAGTAGACTAGCCTCTAGTGGGATTGACTGCTAGTGGTTCTGGTCGCTAGTAGGTTAGCCGCTAGTTTGGTATAGCCTCATGTGTGCCTTTCCTTTTGTGTTCCAGTTCCGGTCCCCTAGATCAGTACTAACCCGGTTAGCCACTAATCCAGTTAGATACTAACCCGGTTAGGTCAGCATCCAGTGTCTCCATATTCCATGTAGCTACTAACCTCACTAACCACTAACCCATCTAGTCACTGTGCTCCTGGTCCTGTCTCTCCAGTCTCTAGTTCCCCTATGTATCTTTAGTTCGCTCCAGCTCCATGTTTCCTCATCCCCAGCCCCCTATTCAGTTCCCCATGTTTCCTTCCGTCAATTCCCTGTGTTTTTCCTGAGCCCTAGTTATAGTTTGAGTGTGTTTTGGTTACTTTGTTTGTTTGCGTCTGAGTTTGTATTATAAATAAATATTTCTGTTCAACAACCCCTCTGCCTTCATGCCTACCCTCATGCCCACGGCAACCACACCATCAGCCGGTCTAGCCAGTACCACCAGCTAGACCCATGACAATTGCAAAATATTCATTTAACACATTTTTATTTAGAATGTTGCTGCACAATAAATCATTTTTTAATGCAGCCACTCATTATGTAAAGTGTGTCACATTAACAGACCTTATCAGACCCCTGGTAAAGTGCATGACCCAGCAGGGCAATTAAGCAGAAATTCTATTAATCCACACTAAAAGCAAAAACACAGTAAAATCAACAAGCATAAAATTAGGACTGCTATCTCATTAGCAAAGGGCTCCGCCTCCCACTGCCTTTATCATACTGGAGCTCTCTAGTTTCTCCTCAGACTCAAACACCCAAATTAATCTAAATCACTATCTAGGAGGTAATGTTTTGTTTTCTGTGGACTAGCAAGTTCAAATATGCAGACACAAACCTTTAAATAAGGCTATGCAAAATGACATCATACATTGCCTGGCATTCGGTAATCTAGCAATAATCTCACCATGCCTGCCGTAGGTTTGGTATAAGGATTGTTCTTAAATGAAACCTACCATGAGCTAAAGTTTCAATAGTGTTTAGTAGAATGAAAAAATGCCACTGTAAAATATCAAACATAACGCATAACAGTCAGGTTGTGCTTCCTAAAACAGAGGACAACTGCATTTTTCCCATTATGTTAAAATTTTCAACAGTCAACACTGAAGTCAAATGGGGCGTTCAAGTCAAACTGAGACTTGTGATGAAATTTCTTGTGCATGAAGGAGCAAAAGCAACAGTGACAGGACACTCAAGGACAGTATCGTTATACATTTGCATGGTGCTACAGTATGTCCGTTAATGACAGTCACGGCTGAGGGAGAAAATTGATGGTTAACTCAATTGAGGGGCATCTCTTGCGCAACACCACTTGCACATTACAGGTACTCGACTGAAAGATACTGCCAAGTCCTCCCTGCAGTACAGTCCTGACCTCACTCCAAGCTTGTTGGCCAACATGTTGAGGCCATTGAAAGGATTTCAGATGTGAAGCACATAGTGTGATCATAGGTCTAACATACTGCGAAAACGTTCTACCTTGATGGTATCCAAGCCTAGTGAAACCCTGGGATAGGTGTATTAGTGTAGCAGAGGATTATATAGAGAAATAAAGGTAGCTTTGTACTATAATATCTTTGTTTTGTTATTCTGTGAAATTAAAAGTTATGGAGTTATGGTTTGACTTGATCACCCGTGGAATTTAAGATCCAGGACAGCAAACGTTGTACTCAAAGGTCCGGGATGCAATTCTGCAATTTTATGATGAGTTACAGCAGACACCCATAGACACATACAAGCATGATGACGTTGATGTTAGTATTAGTATATCTAAGAAAAGTGTACAGATTAGTGATGTAGCAGTATTTTATGTTGAGATAATTCCCACTGGGTCCAACATCGTTGAGTGGCATTGTGGGAAATGAAGGAAACCAACCAACCAACCAATCAATCAAACTCAGATGGCATAAAAACTATTATAAATATTAATACAATTGTGTAGAGTGGATTCTTTTTTTCAAGTATAACACTGAAGAATATTTCATTACTGAATTCCTCCATTAATCTTTTAGAGTCAAATAACATGCATAACTCCAGAACAGACAATAATCTAGAAAATGGAGTCTGGAGTCCAATGTATTTGATTAATCTATTGTATCTTACATACGACTGCATAAATTTAAAACACATACATACACAAAAGAAAGCAGGCATGGTTTCTTTCCCTTGGGAGTAGGAGATCAGAAGGATCCTTAGAACTGGTGCTTGCGACCCGCAAGCAGGACATACTGTAGAAAACAATTGCAGGAAAGGGAAACGGAAACCCGAAAGGGAACCTGATCATTAGTACAAAGGCATGATAATCTGGAAACTTTCAAGTGCAGGATGTAGTTAAGTGGCTTTCCTTATGAGCACAATGAAATTTACTGTTAACAAGTCAATCAGGACTATACTACTACAAACACCATTTGTTAATGTAATAAAATACTGGCCACATACTCTACAGTAAAACATTTCATTATAATCCATTCCTTCTGTAAGGTAGGTTTTACGGAAAAAGACCAAAAAGGACAATTCGCAACCCTAAAAGACTTTTAAATAACAGAAGAATTCCAGTCTTCAGACATTTCAATCTTCAGCTGTCGTAGTTTGCGTGAGCCAGGGCCCACTGTAGCTTCAGATGTATGTTCTTAAGAGACAATGTGATCTTCCACTGCCGTAGCCCTTTTCACTCAAGGTTCAATGGGTGGGAAGCTTTTCTGTTCAGCATGGTTGTGCAGAATATTTAAATGAGTTTGTGTCAGTTTTAATTCAATCTAATTCCAGCCGGTCAACTTTTTCTGAATCTCTTGCATATGAAAACCTGCATATAAGGCAACAACAACTTCCATGCCATGGTCAAATTCATTGATAACCCTGAGATTTCTCTCCATTCTGATGTACAATATCTCTGTTACTTTATCTACTCTGCTATTGCCGCATGATTGGCTGATTGTATTATTGCATGAATACATAAGCGGGTGCACTGTACAGTACATGTCTTCCTACTGGTGAGAGTATGCAAATAGAATGTGGTTCTTGTTTTGAATCAAAATTCCAAACACAACCTTCCCATACTGAGATCAGGCTATGTGTATCAAATCTTAACATACAGCAATACATACTGCATTATGACTTCATCATGTCGAGCTAAAAACAATGCCTGTATCTGATCAAGAGCACAAAATCAGCCTTGAGGCCTTGTGATATTGGTTTTCAATCTCGATTTACAGGATGCGTCACACCCTTATCATTTCCTCAAGAGTGGGTGGAGGTCAAGAGTAGATGATTAGAATGAATGATCTGTGCACGGTCTAAGGCAAATCTCATTGTGTGTAAGTAACGAGAAATGACTTGGTGTTTTACTGAATCCATTACTGTTGTTTACTTTGCACAAACACATGGCATAATAAGGGTTGAATGTAATTTATGCAATCGATTGGACTAAATTGTTTTTTTTGTGTGTTTTGGAAAACCAATAGAAATGTTATTAGTTAGCTGCTACTGTTAGTAATTTGAATAGTTAATTACTTGATATTTAACCCTGTCAGTCCCACTGGTCTACAAACAGCAAAGAAATCATTTTCATTTTGCCAGCACTGATTACATCATATAATGTACATCAAATGACGTCTGGTACAAGCCAATAAGCTCAAAGAAACATTACAGCAGGTTGGTTATTATATACGTTTCAGCCTGTAAAAGTGCTGCTTTTAAATCAACTACATGGGCAGTAGTACTTAACCAGTGTGTACTTGTGTAACAGTGGCATTTTAGTAATAATAATCCATAACAAAACAACTGTAGATTAAATCTACATTTGAATTTTGCCTTTACATTTGAACAAACTGACAAACAGTATAAAAAATGTTAACCTTTATCAGTGATCACTCACTTATTCATTGTTTATCTTGTGTACAGGGTCCGGTGGGCTTGGAGCCTATCCCAGGAGACTTACTGTAGTACACAAAGCGGGATACCCATCCATCACAGGGCACACACTCATTCACACATTACAGGCAATTTGGAAATAGCAATTAGCCTAATCTGTAAGTCTTTGAACTGTGGGAGAAAACCGGAGTACCCAAAGAAAGCCCACCAAGAACATGCAAATTCCAAGCACAGGCGGGAATCGAACCCAGACCCCAGCGGTACAAGATGACAGTGCTAACCACTAAGCCACTGTGCCACCCTTGGCAATTATATCACGTTGAAATAGAATTTCTTGTATTTTCTATGTATTCTTGAGGAACAATGCTCTGGCTTCCTCGAGGACTCTCTCTTTGTTCCCCAACTTTTGCCTCTCATTTTCAGTCCGTTCCCTGACCAGTTTCAGAGGAATGTTACTTGTTTTAGAAGCCACATGGTGACCTATGAATCATTCCAGCATTAAAAACAAATCATCTAACATAAAGGATGAACCAGTGAGAAACAGGTGCAGGTGATGACAGATGATCTGGCCGGTGATAAGCTGGTTAATGCTGAGTGGTTGAAACAGATGAGAGGGGAAATGAGGTGGCTGCAGAGGGTGTTATATAAACAAATGATTTTTACATTGTTTCCTTAGGCACTTTGCAGCGTGTCACAGAAAAACATTTGTCCCGACTTCTTTAATTTAATCGATCTAATTTCATTTCATTTCATTTAATCGGAAGAAATATGGGGTGGCTCAAGACTTTTGCACAGTACTATATGACGTTATGCACTAGCTGTCTGATATTTAAATATATTCCAGCAGTACAGTATGTGCTTTTACAAACAGACTACATTACAAAACCACTCTGACATACAAAATTTGAGAAATAAATGTATAGTCCTTAAACAGGTACAGAACTATTGTGATAAAACTATAATTATGTGTTTCATTATTATTATTATTATTATTATTATTATTATTATTGTCCATAAAATAAATATAACAGCATTTATAAATAAACTAGGTTATACGGTATGAGAGCAAATGTTCTTCTAAACTTCAGCATGATTAAGTAATCATCATGTTATCATCATGACTAGATGATGATTATGAAACTTTCAGCTCATCATTTTATCATTCTTCAGAACCTACTATGAATTATTCAGTTCATACAGTAAAATGACATTACTGGTAAATAATTTACACTAGAACGCTCTGAATGTTTAAGGGTTTAAGAACATGCTGACGAATCCGGTGATATTGCATGAGCAAGCAGGACATTGCCGTGGAACTGAATATCAGCATGGCTGTGACTCGTGTGAAGACACAAGGCCACGGGCTGCACAAACTGATTGACAGCTATTCTGACAGTCTGCACGGTTCAGAAGCTGTAACATCGAGAAAAACACATGCAAAGTGTGTGTGTGTGTGTGTGTGTGTGTGTGTGTGTGTGTGTGTGTGTGTGTGTGTGTGTGTGTGTGTGTGTGTGTGTGTGTGTGTGTTGAGCGGAGGGTTTGTGTGACGATTTAAAGAAAAAATGAATAAAACCAAGAGATGTGAGGAAGGCCGGGCATGCAGCTGGCACCATCATGTTTTCCTTTGTCACAGACTTGCAGCATATGAGTGGCATATGCTGCTTCCCCACCACGTTCTGGCACAATCATGCGTTTCACAGCCAGGTGTAAGCATGCCAGTGTACTACAGCATCCTCTCTGCCCGAAATCCATTGCATGACGACTCCTGCTGAGCACAGTCTGGCTTCCTGAAGGCTAAACAGCACTAAGCCTGCTGAGAGGAAGTAGCTTGTTACATCTGAGGTTACACTGACCTTAATTTTACAGTGGTTTGGAGCACCGGGCTGTGCCGCGGACAAATTTTTGTACATTCTTCTAGGTGCTGCATAACTATTCAGAAAAGGTTAGATGTGAAGCTTGCTTCCGTTTTATCATTTGCCATGTCCAAATATGGTTGATAAAAACTGATCTATATACAACAACAACAGTGCAAGCCATATGAAAAGCAGGACTATTGGTTTTCTGACCATTTTTATGTCTTATATTATTACACATTAACATTTATTATCAATTATACACCAGTAAATTGGTGACAGGATCATGGCCACCCAAGGCTCACCTATACCCACGGGGACCAAAGGCCAGCCCAAAGAAAAGCCAATGCAGCACAGATTGCTGAAAAAAGTCAATGCTGGCCTTGGTAAAAAGGCACAAGAACACCATGTGCACCACGGTACCAACACCTAAAGAACCCAGGGCCAAAAACACAGCCTTCAAACTCCCCAGAGCAAGTCTGATGCATAGAGGCCCGCCCCACACCGCACCACCCAAAGTATCCGCTGCCAACATCCTGGACACCTCAGCACACAAGCACACCTCAGCACAATCATTCTTCTATGATTTCTTGTCATATTCCGTCACTGTCACCTTCTCATTGTGCATTTTAGCAGTTGTGTCATTTTTTTTTTTTTTTAGTCTTTTTGTTGACAAGGCTGTTCCTCTGCCAAATGGACAGTAGTAGAAAGAACTGTTCTGGAACGAATGCAAAACACATTAATTACAAAAACTTTGCTGCCATAAAGTTCTTAACAAGACAGAATATCTGTTGATTTACAGAAAAAAAGAGAATGACTGTCCTGAGATTTTGTCCTGCAAGCGGAACGACCAGCCTGTTTTTCTCCCAGGAGGATGTTCAGTATTCATGTCAAGGCACACGGGGTATAAATTTTATTACTAGAAGAGACAGTCAGTCCCTCTGCAGATTTCAGAAGTCAGTCAAGCACAAAAGACAGCCTCAGACATCTTGAGATGTCGCGTAGTGCATACCCTGGAAATACAAAAACACAATATATACTCTGTCAAGGATTTTTTTAATAGCCAAGTTACTCACATGGTAAAGAACATCGGTCCATCCTTCCATGGTGATGCACTGGAAGACAGTAAGTATGGCGAACAAGATGTTGTCAAAGTTAGTGATTCCGTAGTTCGGTCCTTTCCACGCTTTCCCCTCCCTACACTCAGTTTCATTGGGACAGTCCCTGGATCCACATGGGAAATCTGCTGCCATCTCCTCTACAGATATACACATCAAACACACAAACAAATGATTTAAATACACAGCTATTACCAATGTGTGGCGTATGATAAGTCTCACCCACTTAAAACATTTTTTTTGAAAATAATATACTGTCTGTATTTTCGTGCAAGCGATGAAGTACAGCATGTGTGGATTAGGCAAAAAAAAGAAAGAAGGGGAAATAACAATGAACCAGCAGGGGGTTGCTTTTAAAAAAAGACCTAATGCTAAATTTCGATGATTCACAAAGTCAGCATTTAATTAAAAAAAGCAATATCCTGCTGATAATTTTTTCACTTTATAATCAAAACGGAGCACACATTACAATCTAACGGTGTACCTACACTTAAAACTAGACAAAAAAAGTATCAGCAGGTGGTATTCCGTAAGCTGACGACTGATACTGATAGATTCATACAAATCCACTAGTTCTTTCTCTTTTTCCTGCAACTCGAGGAAAATCTGAGAACCTTAGAGGAAAAACATAAAGGCGATTTACATAATCTATAAAGAGAGCTCCGAAGGTCGAACTCAGCCTTCCAAAGTTTCCTTTCTTGCTTGTGTAAATATTCATGTTATTTTAGGGCTTAAGTCACTGACTCTGAATACAGCAAGGGGTGTTCAAGTCAAACCAGGACTTTTGATTGTGCAGAATAGCGGAACACAGTTACAGTATGAAAGAGGAAAAAAACTCCCTTTATTAAGCTATATAATTCACAGCTACACTAATGCACTTATCCTAGTGCATGACTAGTGCTTGGATACTATCACCCTGAGAAACATTTGTGGACCCAGTTTAAAATGGTCCATGCCAGGAAACCAACAAATTTGAAAGTAGTTTTCTCAGTACCCCGGAGCCACAATCAACCAGCCTGCTTTAAGTCTGACACACTGGCCTCCCGGGAACTCCTTTTGTACTCCTTCTTTTTGTTTGGAGCGAGGTCAGGACTGCACAGGGGATGTACTGTACCGTACTGTAGCAATAACTCCTGGCCAAGTTCTTCTACAGTATATGCAAATGGTCTTCATGGATGTTTGTATGTACAGTTCCCACAGAGAGATGCGTCTCTTCCACAAGTTGGCGACAAGTTATTTGATGCTGTGCTTGAAGACTTTTGTAAATGTCAGCCAGTTTTATGCCTTAATTCCCTGGAAAGTCCCTGATTGACCTGAACACCCCTCTTATGAATGTAATATTATAATAATATTATTATTTTAACCAAATTTTTTATTTATTTTTATTTAAACAGATCAGGTTAGTTGATCAGATTACTGCCATGCAAACATGCAAAAATGCAAAAAAATATCAAGAGAATAGAGCAAAATGCCACGACTGTTTGGCTTTTTATCCTTCTATTGCAATAAAAAAATTTTTTAATTGTCTTGATATGTTTTGTTTTGAATCTATACATGGCAGCCAAATGCATTCTGCTATACATTACACCCTGTGTACTGTACATAATGTCATTCAATCAAATTGTACATACTCAGACCATACATCAAGCATTATCACTAATTTCATGCACTGCATGTTCTATAAAGATCTTTCATAAATAAAAAAGGCTCCTACAGGCACACAAAACAGACGTTTTCTTTTTTTTTTTCATTACATTCCAATTACATTCCAGGACAATAAAAGACAACAGCTGCTGATCAATTTAACAGGGAAAAAAAATCTTAAACGTTATCTCAGTAAGAAGGAAGCCAAAGAAAGAGCATGTTTTTAAACCCATGGGGGGAAAAAACAAGATACAGGTACATATTTGTCAATTTTTCAATCTCAGGAGATGGTGAAAAATAAATTGCGAGAGACAAACATTTAGAATTCTTGTCACTTCTGTCTTTGACAAGTCCTGAGTTGCCCTGTGAGTGAAACTGCACGGAGTTGTGGGTAAATAACACCAATCCAAACTGATTAAAAGCATCCACTGCCTGTTGTTATGAAGCGTGCTCGGCTCAGGAAAAGGTTGTTTGGCAGTATCTAAAAAATTACAGCTAGTAGATTCTGTTATCATTTCTATCGGCACACTTTAATGTTTGAACTGTTTGTGTTTGAATCTTACATTATTGCTCAGTGATAGACTAAAGTGTATAAAAAATATCCTTATTGGAGTTCAGGATTTATTTTTTGTATTAAAATCCATTGACAACTTTTTGACTTTTTTCTTTCTTTAAATTCATTTGATCATCATGTAATTTGGGTTATGATTACCCACAGAACCAACGAAGTTGTTTAAACAGAGTAATGCAGAAGTGCTTTTGTCTTTTCTGTCTTGATCTGTACACTCTGTTCAGAGATCATCTTCCGAAGCAGAACTTTCATGCTAAAACTGTCATTAACAGCTCCACGATTGAACTAACCAAGTATTAGCCTCTGCTGTAACTCAGTATAACCGGATAATATAGTAGTGTCCCCCTGTGACCTTCAATATGGCTATGTTATTAAAATATTACATTATTAATGCTAGATGAGATAGGCCCGTTTTAATATTCAGCCTGTTTTGCCTTAAAAATAAATGTGAACCTTACATAAATGTAAAATATTATTTGCCTTTAATATATTCGGCAAAATTCAGACAAAAAAGTGAACGTTATTGCCGCTGGATAATCATGATGCCTGTTTATTTCCCTTGATAAAATTTATATTGAAAGTTAATAAGCTGTTAGACTTTAATAGAAAAAAAAATGAGCTCATTTACATCTCATGTTTTTTTCAGGCAGATAAAATTCACAAAGGACCACAATCAGGAAAAAAAGGACAGTGCATCTCTCTCTCATATATATATATACACATATACACACATATACATACATACACACACACACACACACACACACACACACACGTGGAAAAATTGTTGGTACTCTTCGGTCAATGAAAGAAAAACCCACAATGGTCACAGAAATAACTTTAATCTGACAAAAGTAATAATAAATAAGAATTCTATGAATGTTAACCAATGAAAGTCAGACATTGCTTTTCAACCATGCTTCAACGGAATTATTAAAAAAAAAAGAACTCATGGAACAGGCCTGGACAAAAATGATGGTACCCCTAACTTAATAGTTTGTTGCACAACCTTTTGAGGCAATCACTGCAATCAAACGATTCCTGTAACTGTCAATGAGACTTCTGCACCTCTCTGCAGGTATTTTGGCACACTCCTCATGAGCAAGCTGCTCCAGTTGTTTCCGGTTTGAAGCGTGCCTTTTCCAGACAGCATGTTTCAGCTCCTTCCAAAGATGCTTAATAGGATTGAGGTCAGGGCTCATAGAAGGCCACTTTAGAATAGTCCAATGTTTTCCTCTTAGCCATTCTTGGGTGTTTTTAGCTGTGTTTTGGGTCATTGTCCTGTTGCAAGACCCATGACCTGCGACTGAGACCCAGCTTTCTGACACAGGCCAGCACATTTCTCTCTCTAGAATCCCTTGATAGTCTTGAGATTTTTCAGATTCAAGACACCCTGTGCCAGATGCAGCAAAGCAGCCCCAGAACATAACAGAGCCTCCTCCATGTTTCACAGTAGGGACAGTGTTCTTTTCTTGATATGCTTCATTTTTCCGTCTGTGAACATAGAGCTGATGTGCCTTGGCAAAAAGTTCAATTTTTGTCTCATCTGTCCATAGGACATTCTCCCAGAAGCTTTGTGGCTTGTCAACATGTAGTTTGACCTATTCCAGTCTGGCTTTTTTATGATTTGTTTTCAACAATGGTGTCCTCCTTGGTCGTCTCCCATGTAGTCCACTTTGGCTCAAACAACGACGGATGGTGCGATCTGACACTGATGTTCCTTGAGCATGAAGTTCACCTTGGATCTCTTTAGAAGTCTTTCTGGGCTCTTTTGTTACCATTCGGATTATCCATCTCTTTGATTTGTCATCAATTTTCCTCCTGCGGCCACGTCCAGGGAGGTTGGCTACAGTCCCATGGATCTTAAATTTCTGAATAATATGTGCAACTGTAGTCACAGGAACATCTAGCTGCTTGGAAATGGTCTTATAGCCTTTACCTTTAACATGCTTGTCTATAATTTTCTTTCGAATCTACTGAGACAACTCTTTCCTTCGCTTTCTCTGGTCCATGTTGAGTGTGATACACACCATGTCACCAAACAACACAGTGACTACCTGGAGCCCTATATATAGGCCCACTGACTGATTACAAGATTGTAGACACCTGTGATGCTAATTAGTGGACACATCTTGAATTAACATGTCCCTTTGGTCACATTATTTTCAGTATTTTCTAGGGGTACCATCATTTTTGTCCAGGCCTGTTCCATGAGTTTATTTTTTTAAATAATTCTGTTGAAGCATGGTTGAAAAGCAATGTCTGACTTTCATTGGTTAACATTCATAGAATTTTTTTTTTATTATTACTTTTTCAGATTAATGTTATTTCTATATATATACATTATATATATATATATATCTGTTTATATATATATATATATACATTTGTCCAGAAGTTGATTGTCGACACTCTCCACAAGGAGGATAAGCCACAGAAGATGCTGTATCAAGCCTATTCATGAAAATGTGACTGAAAGGGCAAAGTGTGGTAGAAAATTATGAACAAGCAACAGGGATGACCACAGCCTTAAGAAGATTATCAACAAAACTGATGCAAGAACTTGCGATTGCGTCACAAGGAGTGGAGTGAGGCTGGAATCAATGCATCAAAAGCCAACATACACAGTCGTCTTATGGAAATGGGCTACAACTGTTGCATTCCTAAAGTCGAGCCAACAAGAGGAAGATGAGATACACCAGACCAAACAATACAGACAAGCTGAAAGCCATGCCATATTGATGCAGTATTTTTTGCTAACGGAGCTCTGATCAAGAATTGGGAATTTAAAAGATATTTTTCAGAACTTGTACATTTCTGTAGTGCAATTCTTTCTATATTGATTTCAGGAACTATTATAATATTTTGAGATACTGGATTTTTTATTTTCATAAGCCAAAGAAGGCTTTAAAATGGAAAAAAAAAAACTTTTTCCACAATATAAAAATTTGTCGAGATGCACTATACACTAACACAACAAAGACCATTAAACAACACATACTTTATTTCCACCGATAGATTACACTAACCTGTCCCTTTTTTAAAGCAGGTCTTCTGGAACTTGCCCATGTAGAGCTCCACTCCTATGATGGCGAACATGACAATGGCAAAGAAGAGCAGCAGGCCAATCTGCAGCAAAGGAACCATGGCTTTCATTATGGACTTCAACACCACCTGTAGACCTGTAACACACATGAACAGACTGTTAATTGTAATTGTTTAAAGCAGGTGCATGAGTAATTTGACGCATATAAACACTCACTAGGAATTCCTGAGACCAGTTTGAGAGGTCTCAGCACTCGCACGGCCCGCAGTGTCCTCAGGTCAAAATCTGAACCCACCTTGGCCAAAATCCTGCGAGACAAAACAACTTTTTAGTACAATCACATCTCGAACAAATATGATTTTGCATAGAAAAAACATAGTCTAAAATTTTTATTGAACTCAAATAAATATGTAAAATGCATGGCTTAGGGTTAGAGGGGACAGCAGACCTTTAATATGGTGACAGCGGGCCTTTAGCCAGTGTCTCTTACCATGACAGCCCCTCGCTCGACCAAGGTAAAGCGATTGCGACCCACATTCAGCACCTTGGACAGGTCCTTTTCTCCTATAGATCCAGTTTTCTAAAATACCCCTAAAACATCCTATATGCCACCAACAACATCAACGTGATTGGCTACTTGGATACTTACATGAATGCACAGGTTTATGTCTGTTTTCATTAAAGGTTTTTTGTTTTTCAAAGCACATAAAGACCCATTGGGTCATGGGAAAAGAAAAATAAGGTTAAAAAAAAAAGTATCAGGGACTACTTTTTGAGGATACGAACAGTGTTGCAGAGCGCTGTATCTCAACCTCGGCTCTGAAATTGGATTCCTGACCAGAATTTAAGCACACTGTGGTTTTACTTTGAAAACAACCACCTCCTTCGACAACTTATCAAAACTCCTGAGTATTCTGGGAAATTTGCATAATCTGATCTAATCCTATCACAAATCTACATTTGGGATGACAGTGATGTGTGGTTGCCTAGGAGACAAAGCAAGCTAGCATAACTAACATGAGCCTAGATTTAGGGAATTAGCCCGATTGAGCACTGGACTGGAACCAGCATATCCATCTTCCTGAAAGTACCATTGTCCTTTGTGTTACATCACATACTTCAGGCCTTGGGGAACAAAGTCACAGGCCTTTTATAACCCAAATCTTACAGTATACATGTTGCATTTCAACCAGATACACGGACATCTGAACAATATGGAAGGAGCATTGCGATGGAGAAAAGCTGAGGGGCACAGACTTATGAGAGAAGATGGGAAAGTAAGAGAGTGAGCAACAGCAAGGATGGATAGACTGAAAAACAGATGGAGAAGAAGCAAGAATTAAGTAGGCGTAGAAAAGAGAGGAATAAGGATGGCTAGAAGGGGGGCATGAGGGGAAAGCCAGAACACAAGACATGGTGGAGATGTGGATTGTGGCGAGACAGAAAAAAAGGGGAATGGGAAGAGAAGAGGACATCGCTATAGCGAGAGTTAAAAGATCATCCAGTGACTGCGACAGAGCTGTCGTAACACCCCCGTAACGCATCCACCCACTCACCATAGACAGCCTGAGCGGGAGGAGGATCAGCTGACAAGAGGTGGTGAGGAAAAGACAGAATATTATTTCCCACATTTTTAACAAGGCCATCATTTGGCTAATTAAGGGTCTAAATAAACAAACAAGGATACAACAAAATTAACATTTCATTAGTAAGGGTGGTATAAACTAAATACGAGTGATAATTGAAAAAATGAATAAACTATTTGCACTGTTGCCCTTCCTGCCATAACCCACCAACTTTAACACATGACTGAACAGCATGCTAAACAGCTGTCCCGTTTTAAATCATGTGAAAGCAATAATGGGGTACTAAGTATCGCCCACATGTTGTTTTGTTTCTTCTTCTTTTTGCCTTTATTTTGGTTAAATAAATAACAGCACATATTAAGAAGTTGTGTGTATACAGTATATCCACATTCTGATCACAGGGGGCCTGGAGCCTATCCCAGGAGACTTAGGACACAAGACAGGGTGCCAATCCATCGCAGGCACACACATACACACTACAGCCAATTTGGGAATGCCAATTAACCTAGATGTCCTTGGACTATGGGAGATAAACCAGAGTACCCGGAGGAAACCCACCAAGCACGGGGAGAACATGCAAACTCCACAGAGACGGGAATCAAGCCTGGCCGGGAATCTAACCCGGATCCTGGAGATACAAGTCGACAGTGCTAACCACTACACCACCGTGCTAGCCGGATCGCTTTTGCAAAAAATTTGACTTGTTTGTGTCTTGGAAAAGGAAGCACCAGTCATATGATTCTTAATGTTCTAGTCAAGCAAGAAGGATCCAGAGTGCGAACGAAGAGTGGTTTTTAATATCCCTCTTATCACCAAAACCATACAT
This sequence comes from Clarias fuscus, assembly GCA_030347435.1. Taxonomy (NCBI): domain Eukaryota; kingdom Metazoa; phylum Chordata; class Actinopteri; order Siluriformes; family Clariidae; genus Clarias; species Clarias fuscus. Next base: position 26,037,447 of record CM059212.1, read on the forward strand.
CTCCACAAACAGGGGGGCCTTGGACTCAGCCACAGGAAATATGGATGGGAATGATATCATCCATCAGTCGCATACACAATACACACACAGACACAAACACACTCTCATACTTTCGTACACATGCACAGATGAGGAGATTAACATTTTGTTCAATGTTCCTTAGCTCAACATCTACAGTCGTTTGGTCATGAAACATCTGACAACCCTTTAGTTTAAAGACTTGAGTAACGTGTTTTGCAGTTAATCTGGACTTATTTATAGTGAAGCCGTTGCAAAGAACGCATGAGACGTATAGACTTTTGGTTCTGAAAGTGACTTCCAGGGTCCCCAGAGGTCGTGGAAAGCACAGCCTACCAATGTAAAGGTTCCTATCTATTATTTATTAAGGCCACAATTATGTTTTATATATCGATTTAAGATATGCATTGATTTTGCAAACCCTGATTTCATTCTGCAGATGCGATGAAAGAGAAAGACAGAGAGGAAGAGAGGTGGAGTGGAGTGAAAGGGAGCTCTGACACTCCTTAGTAGACAGGCCTGTTGGGTAATTATTGTTGTCCCCAGCTGTGCATCATGTTAGAATTGAGGTTTTCACACCTCTGGATAAGTGACGGAGCACTCCCAGGAGCGCAGCATCAAAGAGTGTTGTGTCACTTAGTATACAGCAATGGCCAAAAGTATTAAGACAGCATATGGCATGTACTGTATTAAAGTTCTCCCTGTGCACAAAACAGGTGATTTCACTAATTAGTTTGAGCCTGGTTAAAGCATTGGGCTTTTCCTTTCTGAAGGTGGGGTGTTCAGCTCTAAACAGAAATGGCTAAATCTTTTGAATTCTCATGTGACTTGCAAACTCCTATGGCACATTTCTGTACATGATGTCCAGGAAGCAATCAAGCAGCGAGGATTGAGCGAGTAACACCGGAGTACTGCAGACATCTTTTTGACTCCATATCCAGCTGGATCCAGCAGGTTATGAAGAATAACGGACTTCGTACTCAATACTGATTGTTGTACAGCAATTTAATTGCAGAAAATAACACTCACTCTCACACACTCATCATCTATACCGTTTTAACCTGTATTCACTGGAGCCTATCCCAGGAGACTTAGGGCACAAGGCAGGGTACACCCTGTACAGGGTGCCAATCCATCGCAGGGCACACACACACATACACTCACTCACACACTCATTCACACACTATGGGCAATTTGGAAAAGGCAATCAGCCTAATCTGCATGTCTCTGGACCGTGGGAGAAAACCGGAGTACCTGGAGGAAACCCACCAAGCACGGGGAGAACATGCAAACTCCATGCACGCAGAAACGGGGATCGAGGCTGGCCGGAAATCAAACCCAGACCCTGGAGGTGCAAGGCGACAGTACTAACCACTACACCACCAAGCCGCCCAGAAAATAACAAATTATTCTAATTACATTGATTATCATTATTTAAAAAATTGAGACTGTCATTAAAACTTTGAATGTCACTTTTGTTTCAATATTTTGGCCACTCATGCAAAATACTGTAGCTCAAATAAAAGGCTTTGGAGGCGAGTCTATGGCACCTGTGTGGTTATGATATGGTGTATGATATATCCAGATTCATCCCAGTGACTTGGCACCAGTTTTGTGTTTAGGCCTAGTTTATCTGTTTATGTCCTGTTAGAATTGTCAATGTTCTTTTACATCCAAGCTTTGTTCCAGGTTTTCTTGTACGATCTTTGTACGAGTCATTCTAGTTTTTCTCCCTATTCATGATTATGGATTCTTCTAGTTCGGTCCTGTCTGCAGAGCATAGTAGCTTGGCAGCTTACAAGTTCTCCCTCCGGCAGTGCCTCCAGTGTGTACGTCACCCTGGATGCCACCCTTGGTCATGAGTCGCAGCAAATCAGCAGTTCTCTGTTTTGATAGAGATATGGCAGACAGGCTGAGGGAGAGGACAGGTTTTCTTCTATCCACTGACTGACTCCATCTCATATAATTCACCACGTCTTAGTAGTCTAACCTGTAATATTTCTTTCCCATAGATTCCACTTTGATTCTCCAAAAATACAGAACAAACGTATCCAATGGTTTCCAAATACGGGATGATTCCATATTTTATTGGACTGTTGGCAATCCTTGTGTATGTGCTTGGAACTGCAAGATTGTGGGGTCATCAGCAATGAAGTCTCCTCTTTAGTGTGAAATCATCAAACAGATCAGATGCAGTTTGAACAACAGCAAACCGTGGTGCTGAATTAAGTTTTCACTTTTACAACAATAATCCTTTTATATTTTTAGAGAGTCTGTTTATGACATTGACTTCCTGTTGGCATTAAAATCCTAACTATCTAATTGGATCCCCCCAAAAAACTTATTATTATTATTATTATTATTATTATATAAAGAACAAAAACAAAACACCCCTCCCTCCCACCTTCTTGGAGCTGATTAGCGCCGATTAATTTCCTGAGCTCGGTGCCACTATCTAACGTCTGTGTATTATACCGTACGCTGAGCCTGACCACTTCTCCACATTAATCTATGACGCTACGCTCCAGACCCTCTGTGGAACAGGAACAGAGTTCACGACTGCATCATCATCACCATGTGACCCGCGTGGCCAAGCGTGGGATGTACTTCCCCATTAAACCCTCGATAAGCAGGCTGATGTCATAATAAGTCACTCAGTCTAGCATGAGCTGCCAGTGTCAAATAACATGAACAGAGATTTGCACCCTGACTATAAAAACATAAATCAGCTCAATCGTATAATTTATATATTATGACAGGAGTAAATGGCTGGTGTTTTTAGGGTCAGGCTGCCTGTGAGTACGAACGTTACTGGTGCTTCAGAGTCAGCAGGAGGAGAAGGCCACAAACAGTTCTCTAAAGAGGTAATGAGTAACTGAAGCTCAAATCTCCTGTGTGCAGTCACTTCCATTAATTAAAACAGCACAATAAGAGAGAGGGTTTTTTTTTCTCTTCCTAACCTGCACGTCATTCCTACTGTCTCTCACTATCTCAATAACTGCAGTCCTAAATGCTCATAATTATGTGTCGAGCTTTATGCGTCCGTAATTAGGCAGCCCCAGTCAATCTTCCTGGGACACTAAAAAAAAAAAACCTAAATTTTTATCTCTGCCGTGTCTTCCATTAGTCCTGACTGGCCCCTGAGTAAACCAACCGCAACGGTGATCAAACATGGCTTCCAGCATACAAATACGAAGGCTTGTTCCCTTTTTAAGCCAATTATTGTCTCCTCCCTTTAGTAGCATTTCCTCAATCAAACCATTAGCCCTGTAAACAATGGTGTGCAGTGTTATGGCTACCAAGACCTACACAGAGGTATAATCAAGTTTGTCTTCGTGATTTCACTTGGCTAGATCGATCAAACTTGTCTACACAGATATATAACACACGACTCCTTGGTCTGAGCAGCGATGCAACTGGACGGCATTCTTCTTCGTCCGCACAGGTCAAGAGCTTCAGTTAATGTTTACATCAAACATTAGGAAGGGAAATAATGTGATCACAGAGACTTGTTGGTGCCAGATGGGCTGGTCTGTGTATTTCTGCAGTAGGAGAGCTATTGGCTGAAAAACCCTTAGTAAACTATAGTGCATACAGTGCCATAAATTTTCATAGCAGTACTGTAAGTACTATGGCACTTGAGTGGGTACAATGGTAGTAATATGGTACATACAACCGTATTTTGGTCAACATCAAGGTAGAAAGCACTTCAGTGGGTGATGTGGTAATACTATGGTGTGTACTACAATACTTTTGTGAATATCATGGTTTTATTGGGTACCACCATGGCAGCAGGTGGCACATACAGTAATACAGGAATAGTATATTAAAGGCACTAGCATTTGAGATATCAGCTGAACTCTGGTTGACGCTGTGTTATCCAATAAGTACCATGATATTCCCCAAAGTATTGTGTACTAACCTTTGGAGAGTACCATAACAGTTAAAACTCTGGTAGAGCTGCAGATGTTACTATATACATTACGCATATAAAATTTTTACGGTACATAAAAAGGTATAACATATTTTACGTGTTCCGTAGTACCATCTTACGGTACATGGTCAACTATGGTATGTTTACCATTGTACTAAAGTATGTACCATGATAGAACTGTGTACCATAGTGTGGTGGTATATGTACTGTATCAGCAGATAAGTATCATTGTACTGCTAGTACACCATAGTAAAGGATTCGTGGTGCAGTACCTACTGTATACCATGGTATATTACTTACAGGAGGAGAATGGTCCTACTGCTTCAAGCTGACAGGAAGGCTGTGACAGCTCAAATTACACCTTTTTACAACAATGGTGAGCAGAAAATCTGCTTGACACGGATAAGTTACAACAGATTAACAGGCCCAAAACAACCGAACAAGTCCATGTACTGTAGATATAATAAACCTTTTGGCGATATTATGTTAAGACAGCAAAATCAACAATCCTCATTTTCACATTGACATATTCCGCTTTGCACTTTTGCATAGTCAAAGCTGTATGTACAGTACAATTAATATAATGCCATTTGACACATTGTGTAAAAAGTACAACACACGTGGACAAAATTGTTGGTACCCTTTGGTCAATGAAAGAAAAACTCACAATGGTCACATAAATAACTTTAATCTGACAAAAGTAATAATTAAAAAAAATTCTATGAATGTTAACCAATGAACGGCAGACATTGCTTTTCAACCATGCTTCAACAGAATTATTTAAAAAAATAAACTCATGGAACAGGCCTGGACAAAAATGATGGTACCCCTAGAAAATACTGAAAATAATGTGACCAAAGGGACATGTTCATTCAAGGTGTGTCCACTAATTAGCATCACAGGTATCTACAATCTTATAATCAGTTAGTGCGCCTATATATAGGGCTGCAGGTAGTCACTGTGTTGTTTGGTGACATGGTATGTACCACACTCAACATGGACCAGAGGAAGCGAAGGAAAGAGTTGTCTCAGGAGATTCGAAAGAAAATTATAGACAAGCATGTTAAAGGTAAAGGCTATAAGACCATCTCCAAGCAGCTAGATGTTCCTGTGACTACAGTTGCACATATTATTCAGAAATTTAAGATCCATGGGACTGTAGCCAACCTCACTGGACGTGGCCGCAGGAGGAAAATTGATGACAAATCAAAGAGACGGATAATCCGAATGGTAACAAAAGAGCCCAGAAAGACTTCTAAAGAGATCCAAGGTGAACTTCATGCTCAAGGAACATCAGTGTCAGATCGCACCATCCGTCGTTGTTTGAGCCAAAGTGGACTACATGGGAGACGACCAAGGAGGACACCATTGTTGAAAACAAATCATAAAAAAGCCAGACTGGAATATGCCAAACTACATGTTGACAAGCCACAAAGCTTCTGGGAGAATGTCCTATGGACAGATGAGACAAAAATGGAACTTTTTGCCAAGGCACATCAGCTCTATGTTCACAGACGGAAAAATGAAGCATATCAAGAAAAGAACACTGTCCCTACTGTGAAACATGGAGGAGGCTCTGATATGTTCTGGGGCTGCTTTGCTGCATCTGGCACAGGGTGTCTTGAATCTGAAAAATCTCAAGACTATCAAGGGATTCTAGAGAGAAATGTGCTGGCCTGTGTCAGAAAGCTGGGTCTCAGTCGCAGGTCATGGGTCTTGCAACAGGACAATGACCCAAAATACACAGCTAAAAACACCCAAGAATGGCTAAGAGGAAAACATTGGACTATTCTAAAGGCCTTCTATGAGCCCTGACCTCAATCCTATTGGGCATCTTTGGAAGGAGCTGAAACATGCTGTCTGGAAAAGGCACGCTTCAAACCGGAAACAGCTGGAGCAACTTGCTCATGAGGAGTGGGCCAAAATACCTGCAGAGAGGTGCAGAAGTCTCATTGACAGTTACAGGAATCGTTTGATTGCAGTGATTGCCTCAAAAGGTTGTGCAACAAACTATTAAGTTAGGGGTACCATCATTTTTGTCCAGGCCTGTTCCATGAGTTCATTTTTTTTTATAATTCTGTTGAAGCATGGTTGAAAAGCAATGTCTGACTTTCATTGTTTAACATTCATAGAATTCTTATTTATTATTACTTTTGTCAGATTAAAGTTATTTATGTGACCATTGTGGGTTTTTCTTTCATTCACCGAAGGGTACCAACAATTTTGTCCACGTGTGTATGCATTATTATTAAATAAAGCCCTGGGGTGTTTTTCATCTATCTACTACCAACAGGAAGATACTACGGTAAAACGTTGGTTTATTACAGGCCTCAGAGCTCAAACAGGCCGTGAACAAACAGAGAGTAAATGAAAAACATTTGCAGACCGTGTCTCAGGCAAGAGCTTGGGCTTGGGCTTACGAGTGAGATGCACATGAATACATACACATAGTGAACACTGAAAGAAAATTCATCACACCGATACACTAACGTGACATTTGTTTACATATTAATAAACGTTTTTTTTTTAATAACAGGATACCACATTTGTGCTTTATTCTTAACAAAGTGTATCTGTGGTGCATTACATGATTCATTTCAGTACCCTTACGTCACTTTTGCTACATTCCTGTATAGTCCATCATTTTCAGAAACAGAGCACAATATACTGTAAGCATGTTAATCCTTTTACAAGCCAGAACACACACACACACACACACACACACACACACACACACACACACACACACACACACACCGTTTAACATGGCTATTGTTCTCCTGTGAGGAGACCTCTTGAAGGGTGCTGTCAGTGCAGAGGGAGGACAGAAAGTGAATGCTCCTTTTCAGAGCGCAGAGTGACATGCTGTGAGTTTTTGTCTATAGGGAAGGAGGACACATTGCTTGAATCACTCCTCGAATGTCTCTCATAGCTGCTGCAAACGATTCACTATGATTGCAAACCCCATTTTCGTTTACCTATTTTATCTTAATTTTGCTTCCCTCAGTATTGCAGTGAAGCAGGCCATAACTGAAGGGTCTACCTCAGTTCTCGGAATGACTGATGGTTACCGTGACTCATCAATGTGCTTTGCAGAGGAAGGTTATTTCTGTAGTAAGTGTGCACGAATGTGCATGAACCTGCAATGAATATTATGGGGTTTTTTTTCTTCAGGTTTAATAAAGTATGCTGCACATCAATAAATCAAAGAATTCTATTTTGTTATGAGGGATGAGTTAACTGTGGTCCAATACTTTAATACCCTTTAAAACCTGTGTGCTCTTAGGCATATTGCACAAAAACAATTGACATTGCCTGTGTTAGACAGAAAAATATGAAAGTTTCATTGCATTTACAGACTGCACAACTACTAATTTAGGTACCCTTACGGAAAAAATATATGGCCATACAGTATATCGTAAAATATAATGCAATACATTAAATAATACGTTTCCATATATAGGAAACTGGTGCTTATATTTGATAATATATTGCAATATATGAATGGCCCATGTATGGATATACACGGGTTGGACAGTGAAACTGAAACACTGGCCAATTTAGTGTTGGAGGTTTCATGGCTAAATCTGACCAGCCTGGTGACCAATCTTCCTTGATTGCATATTCCACCAGTAAGAGCAGAGTGTGAAGATTTTATTAGCAGAGTAATAGGACAGTTTTGCTTAAATATTGCAATGCACACAACATTATGGGTGACATATCCGAGTTCAAAAGAGGACAAATTGTTGGTGCGTCTCGCTGGCGCATCTGTGACCAAGACAGCAAGTCTTTGTGATGGATCAAGAGCCACGGTATCCAGGGTAATGTTCAGCATACCACCAAGAAGGACGAACCACATCCAACAGGAGTAACTGTGGACGCAAGAGGAAGCTGTCTGAAAGGGATCGTATCCAAAAAACATAAAACCACAGCCGTCCAACTCACTGCAAAATTAAATGTGCACCTCAACTCTCCTGTTTCCACCACAACTGTTGGTCGGGAGCTCCACAGGGTCAATGTACATGGCCAGGCTGCTATAGGCCAAATGTATTGTTCTCTGATGAGTCCACCTTCACTGTCTTTCCCACATCCGGGAGAGTTACGGTGTGGAGAAGCCACAAAGAAGCGTACTCTAACACCCAGACTGAAGCATGGGGGTGGATCAGTGATGGTTTGGGCTGTAATATCATGGCATTCCCTAGGCCCAATACTTGTGCTAGATGGCCACGTCACTGCCAAGGACTACCGAACTATTCTGGAGGACCATGTGCACCCAATGATTCAAACATTGTATCCTGAAGGCGGTACTGTGTATCAGGATGATAATGCACCAATACACACAGCAAGACTGGTGACAGAGTGGTTTGATGAACATGAAAGTGAAGTTGAACATCTCCCATGACCTGCACAGTCACCAGTCTAAATATTATTGAACCACTTTGGGGTGTTTTGGAGGAGCGAGCCAGGAAACGTTTTCCTCCACCAGCATCACGTAGTGACCTGGCGAATATTCTGCAAGAAGAACGGCTCAAAATCCATCTGGCCACCGTGCAGGACTTGTATCTGTCATTCCCAAGACGAATTGATGCTGCATTGGCCGAAAAAGGAGAACCTACACCATACTAATGAATTATTGTGGTCTAAAACCAATCGTTTCAGTTTCATTGTCCAACCTTTGTATATAAAGTACATTTTGTTCATTACATTATATAAGCATATTGTAAAAAAAAAAAAAAAAGAAAAAAAAAGAAATAGATATATTCAATACATTAAGATATACATTTGAATATATTTCTCAATATATGACAAGCAACAATGACTTGTGTATTTTTCACTCTATTGTAAAATTCTGTATATTGTGAATGTATTTTTAAATGTATTCTATATATATTTAAATACATATTATATATATATATATATATATATATATATATATATATATATACACAGTACAGACCAAAAGTTTGGACACACCTTCTCATTCAAAGAGGTTGAATTTGTATTATGGCAAGAAAAAAGCAGCTAAGTTAAGAAAAAAAACGAGTGGCCATGATTACTTTAAGAAATGAAGGTCAGTCAGTCTGAAAAATTGGGAAAACTTTGAAAGTGTCCCCAAGTGCAGTCACAAAAGCCATCAAGTGCTACAAAGAAACTGGCTCACATGCGGACCGCCCCAGGAAAGGAAGACCGAGAGTCACCTCTGCTGCGGAGGATAAGTTCATCCGAGTCACCAGCCTCAGAAATCGCAGGTTAACAGCAGCTCAGATCAGAGAGCAGGTCAATGCCACACAGAGTTCTAGCAGCAGACACGTCTCTAGAACAACTGTTAAGAGGAGACTGTGTGAATCAGGCCTTCATGGTAGAATATCTGCTAGGAAACCACTGTTAAGGACAGGCAACAAGCAGAAGAGACTTGTTTGGGATAAAGAACACAATACAGAACACAATAAAGAAAACTCTTTGAATGAGAAGGTGTGTCCAAACTTTTGCTCTGTACTGTATATAAATATAGTAATATAGTATAATTTTATATATACAGTAGATATATAGATATACTGTATATATAAATATATATAGTCTTACAGTGAAGAATTAAAATACATTCAGCCTTCTGTCTTTATTCTCGTGTCATCTGCTTACTTTCTGCCATCACCACACCACCTAGTAAGTATAGTATTTGTCTAGTTAGTCTCCAGCTGGATTGACAATGTTCAATTTTTTTCTAAGTTATTTCTTTCTTTCATATCACAGCTGTAATACTGTATTCATACTGTGACCCGCGAGATTTCTTGAAAAACAAAACAGAACTCTGTCAAGTCTCAGTTCGTTAGCACTTCTCCACAAAACATTCAACACTTGGTTTATGAAATGTGTCATGACCAAGAATAATATGCAGAGCATGCCAAATATTATTTGGCTTTACTTCTCCCTCTAATAGTTAAATAAAATGAACGTTTAGACATTAAGTTTGTACAAAACCAACCCACCCCATTACACACGAGTACATGATGTGCCTGCTTAAGTGACTTTAAAATTGCTTTATAATATGAAAACTCTACATGATGTGCCTGCTTAGGTGACTTCAAACATATGACATTTAATTTTAGTTTAAGTGGGAGAAATAGTTCTGAAAGGTTCTGGTTTTGTAAAATGAATATAAAGCTGCTAACACTAATCTAGTTCTGAGCATGAAGGTAAGACAAAAAGGCAGGTGCAGACCACCATCAGCTGTAAGACAGGAAAGGCTTAGCGAGGAATGAGTTACTGAATAGGCACTATGTCAACAAAGACAGCTAAACCTCATTATATATAGTGCCAAGCAGCTGAGACCCTCATCCAGAGCCATTCACACTAACCACTCGGCCAAAATCGCGGTGAAGAAACGAGGATCGAGAAATATAGCGCAGAAATGTAGTGATATATTTGGCAAATAGCAGCCCAGAGTGTGTCAAAGCAGACATAGGGGACTCTAGACACTCCTTCTAGCAAGCATACATTCATTCCTTATACCTGTCAGACAGAGAGAGACTGAAAAAGAGCAGTGGAAACGCTATATAGAATATCACTAAACACATTTACGGTAGTTGTTACGCGTCATACAGTATAATTAAACACAACACTTGGATTCCAAGGAATAAGGGAAGGATCCAATAGCTCAATCTCTCTCATACCGCTATCTCATACTGAAACATCAGCGACCCGCCAGCAGAACAGACATTTCATTTCCTGTGGAACACTTCATGACAAATATCAACCTGAGGTTCAGGACTCATTAACATACAGCACACACACACACACACACACACACACACACACACACACATGCATGTGTACGCATGAGCACACATGCACATAGACATGAATGGAAGCAAAACCTACAGTACAACAGAGACACAGCCAGCGCCCTTTTCACTTCCCATCTGTCTAATTGATTGTAGCAGAGAGAATCGGACAGAAACTGGTACCACCTGGTCAGCTGTAAAACCAGGCACACATCAGTAAAGCACACACCAGCCTTTAAGGAAATATGAAAAGAATGAATATTGAATATACTGTATACAGCTCTTTTTTAAAGCTCTAATCTAAAGTCTAGGTGAAGCACTAAAGCATGGTTTCTAAGTTTTAACTTTTGGTTTGTAACTTTGAAGGCTATTCATAAGGTTAAACAATATAAATTGGAGAAAAAAGAATAAAGCACAACTTTAATCTTTCAGACAGATCTACAGACAGTGCAGAATGGTGCATACTTACTACTTACTAATGGTGCATACCTACTATAGTTCTTTTTTTTTTTTTCTCCCTAATTTAGTGGTGTCCAATTCCTCCCCGTCACTAGGGGGCTCCCACATTAAGGCTACTACTACCACTCAGCCGGGAGGGCCGAAGACTATCACGTGTTTCCTCCGAACCACGTGACGCCAGCCGACCGCATCTTTTCGCGCACCGTTGGGGGGTAAGCGTAACACAATCGGAGGACAGCGCTATCTCACAGACGCCCCTGACTGGCTGTAGAGGAGCACTATGTACTTCTCATCCCTCCCCTCTGAGAGAGCTCGGTCAATCAGCTCTCTCTAGACCTCCGGCTGCGAGAGATTACAGCACCACCCGGGATTCGAACTGGCGATCTCCGGGTGATAGAGCGAGCGCTTTAACAACTGCGCCACTCGGAGGCCCTACACTTAATATAGTTCTGATGTCTTCTACATTCTTAGATGTTTTTCTAGTCCCCATGGTTAAAAGAAGGGTTATTGGTGTAATCGTACCAGTTCAAACCAGCCTGGCCGGTCTGACCTCTCTCAGAAATGTCACTCACTGGATGTCTTTTGTTTTTGACACCATTCTGTGTAAATTCCATGGACTGTTACATGTGCTCCCAGGAGATCAACCGTTTGTGAAATACTCGAACCAAGCCATCTGGTGGAAGACATACTAATTCACACCTGCTGCATCGCGGCAAGGACGAATGGGCTACTCAGTTCTGAAAACCAATCTTCAAGTGTGATAAGGTGGAGAAACCTGTGTTGAACCCAATCGTTTTTTTTTTTTTTCAAGGGAATAGTGGGAGAAAAATATCTCCAGGATCACTGGAGAAACGGAAAAAGTTCAGTCCAAAAAATCAATAACTTACAAACAAGTCCATTTTATGTAAACTGGAAAAAAAGGAGAAAGAAAATAATGTACTTTTACTGAGCAAAAGTACTTTACACAATTGCAAATGAAAGCTGCGACTATGTACATTAAGGACATACCTTACCATCAATCCATACATCTACTGTAGGAACCTATGTAGTCTAACCAGGGACCGTAGAGGCCAACCGTGAACACTATATTTATTCTACCGTGGTAGGACCTCCTATCAACATTCACACTCACATTCACACACTACGGGCAATTTGGGAATTCAATAACCCTAACCTGCATGTCTTTGGACTGTGGGAGGAAACCGGAGAACTCGGAGGAAACCCACCAACATGTAACAGGAAGAACATGTACAGTAAACTCCATGCACACAGACTCGACGTAGGAATTGAACCCAGAACCTGGAGGTGCAAGGCAGCAGCGCTAACCACTAAGCCACCATGCCGCCATATAGCCTATCCTGTAGCAACACTCACTCACTCATTCACTCACTCATCATCTATACAACTTAATCCTGTATTCAGGGTCACAGGGGACCTGGAGCCTATCCCAGGAGACTTAGGGCACATGGCAGGGTACACCCTGGACAGGGTGCCAATCCATCGCAGGGCGCAAACACATACACACACTCTCACACTCATTCACACACTACGGCCAATTTGGGAATGCCAATTAACCTAACCTACATGTCTTTGGACTGTGGGAGGAAACCGGAGTAAAAACCCACCAAGCACGGGGAGAACATGCAAACTCCATGCACACAGAGACTGGAATCGAACCCGGACCCGGAGGTGCAGGGCGACAGTGCTAACCACCTACACCACCGTGCCGCTCCCTGTAGCAACAATTGTGATTTCATATAAAAATTGTAAATAGTGATATTTTCTGATAATTAGGAGAAACAATCATTATACATGATTGTTGATACATTATGATCAGTATCATGATACATTCTTCTGTACAAGTTACCCTCCTTAAAATGTGCTTTCTGTCTAGCCTCTTTCTACTTCAGAATAAAAAAAGATCCCATGTGACATACAGCTTTCATTTCACAATTATGACCTGCTGCTCCTCAACACAATTTCAGATCAATCAAACATTGATCAAAGGCAGAGGTTCTGTTCATGCTTATGAGGAGAGCACATACTGAAACATAATGAAAATAATTACTCTTAAAGATGGTCAGATCATTTATTCATCGTAATGGTACAGGGGTGGTAACTGAGGGGTAGGAAAATGAAAACTTGGGTCCTGATGGATAGTACGTCAGGTTCTTCTGCGGCCGGAGGAGGAGAATTCCGGCATTCCCGGAGGAACATCATAAAATCGGATATAAAGTTGAGTAAGTGGCTCATTCTGTTCAAGTGCACGCTGTGACAGTGACACATCAGCTCAACTTAACAGTTATGGTTAAATATTGATTGTAATTCGCAGAAATAATTAAGGTTAGACGCTGCATACTTCAACAAGAGGTAATATTTGGATATGTTTCCTTGGATTTATGCGCAGGCACAAATGTTATTAGTTCAAAATAAAAAGAAGTCAAAGACACAATCATTAATCTAAGAATGTTTTGTAAGCAGGATTACATTTAAAATTTTAGATGCAAATATTGCAACCTTAGAGGAATGAAAAATAGATTTTGTGCATAAGCCTGTTCAATAAAGTAATAACTAGAAAAAAGATTAAACCATTAAACCATGGTGTAATAATTAAATTCCGGTATTTAAAACCTACAAGCCCCTTTCCTTTAATCACTTCACTATGGTGCAATTTAAATCTCTGAATATAAAATGAGTTTGCTCTCTTTATAGTGAATGGAAGCCATTAACCACAAGTTGAGAAACAAATATTAGTGCTATGCCATTATTTTGACTTACTGTATGTATCACTCGCTCTGTCAATAAGAATAATGCATTAAACATTAGCTAATAATTCTTGTCTGTTATGCAAGTTACTAGATATAGTAAAGTAAACTAACACAACGCTTTAGTGACATTCATTTGGAGCTTTAAATATTTAAGGATTAGTAATTGCACATAAATGATTACAGGCGTGGTACGGCAAATTCACTTATTTAAAATGTCAACAATGATCATTGTGGAATTGAGCGTTAAGAGTCCAAATATGAATAACGACCACAATGTCAAAATAATCCAAATATACTGAAAGTTGGAAAAAAAAATCTATTGATGTAATGTGATCTATTTGAGTAGCTGCAAATTTGATTGATGTCCGATTCAATGTGATTTTGTTCTGTTAACTTGAAAAGCGTTCTGTATAAGATTTGACTCTAGGAATGGTAATTTCAAGTTTATATCCTGATAAGACGAACTCCATATTTATCTGTACTACATTAAAAGAAAAGAGTTGTGTAGGGGTTCATTACCACGCCTTAGACATTATAAATAAGTTCGTTCCCCTGAGCTTGAGTCCAATGTAAGTAATCAGGGCCAAAAATCCACAATCCTCTTTCCGTGCAAGAAACGTATTCCATGATCAGCTGAGACTCATGTGAAGCTTTTGCAGTGCCACTGTGCTAAACTTGGTATCTTTCAATGTTAGGATGTAATTAGTACCAATTTAACGCTTTTCCTTCCCCAGACATAGCCATAACAGTCATAGTCATCCCTTTAATACTATTGCATTATTGTGTATCTGGGTTCGGGTGCATGTATTTAATACAGAATATACTGTACAGTATTGACATCAAAAGATATACAATATTACCTTGTTGTCATCTGTGAATTGATTTCACATGCATACTATTAGCGTGTTGATTGACCATGGTATGCGGAACGTAAGGGTTTTCCTGGAGCACGGCTAGAGCTCGATAAATGCATTAACAAAGGCTAGAACATTAACAAAAGCACATGCACAGATGTGCAAGTTTACTACTGTATATTTTGGCGCATAACATATGTTCCGTGTTGGACATTTGGCATATACCAGTGCTTTGTAACTAGTTGTTAATGGCTGTCCTTTTTGACCTAGGTAACTATCACATTTTTTTTTCTTACACCCCTCTGTAATAGTCCACAAAATATTGTACAAAATTGAATTTACGTGGATCAGAAAAGAGGTCAAACGAGCCCTTTACTAAACGTGATCTAAAGGGGGCAAAGTTTATACTGATGCTTCTAGTATTTTAGGACTGGAGTAGGATTCACTGGTCTGAGTTTAGTGCGTGAGAAAAGAGAGCCAACACAGTGGGCAGTTGTGAGCAAATGAGCAAATCTGTACACTCACACTCCTGTCTGCTCCACAGCAACACTCCATTTAGACAGCTGCCCCTGCCAACTATTCTCACACTAACACATTCACACCTGCTCACACACACACACACTCCCTCTCAACACCTACTTACTCTTAAGGTATTATTAATACATGCAGGGTTAAAGATATACCAAGACAAAAATCATTTCATTTAACCATAATAAAATTCACATTTTAAATTATAGTAATTCTTGATTTAAAAAAAAATTGAAAGAGCTCTATGAAAGGATTCATAATCTTTAGTGCCATATTCTCCACCGAAAAAAAAAAAAAAATATATATATATATATATATATATATATATATATATATATATATATATATGTTGTTCTCCAAAACAGACGGCTCTGATCTCTCACTCTCGGGTGAATCTGATCTCAATGTATTGTTTAAATGCTCGCAGAGACTGTTGTGGATCACAATTGATCACTCATTTCCTTTACTTTAAAATTGTAGTGTAGTGTAGTAGTGTTGATTTTTCCATAGAGAGATTTTTAAAATGCATATTCAGTAGAAACTATCATCTAGTTTTTCCCTTTTTCTTATATTTTCTTGTATTCTATAACTATATATAGTACAATATTTGACCACAAAGGATTTTCTTAGACTAACATCCATACACACATCAGCTGTAACAATAATATAACCTGCCTAATACTGTATTGTGTAGGATCCTCTTGTGTCTCCAAAACAGCTCTGAACCATAAAAGTCTCTACAAGACCTCTGATGGTGTGCCGTAGTATTAGCAGCAGATTCTTTAAAGCAGCAGATTCTACTTTTACAAAAGGCCCCAGTTTTGGCTAAGATTGGGTTAATTGTTTTATAGCAATGTATTTTCCATGCAGGTGTTATTGCCAACACAATCATTCCAAAGAGAGAAAAAAAGATAAATGTTAAACACTGATTTAACACAAAAAAGCCACCCTGCACAGTGCATGTTCTCGCCTACCCACACAGAGCAGAGGTTTCCGATCTCTCCTGGCACAAACACCTCTGCTATCTGACAAAAAAGACCAACAGAATCAAAGCTCCATACACTACGCTGAACATGTTCTTGTCATAACTCATAATGCTTTAAATGCAACCTCTGACATGATGGACAGACTTAAGCAACAACTGGAACGTACTTTCTTTAACGCTGCACAGCCTCTGAAACGTTTGACATTTTATTAGTATCCAACTGCCAAAATGCACAAACAAATTCTGCTTTATCACACCACTGATTCACTCGATCAAGATGTATTTATTAGAATATATTCTAATAAACATAAATCCATTCCTTCAACTCCAAGTCCATGTAGTGTGTATCATCTTATTCAGAAGTAACCATAGTGGCAGAACACAAACCTCTCCCTTAGCAGAACAAACTCATTTAGATTAGCAGACTCAGCTCTCTCTCTCTCTCTAATGACCTTTACTAGGCCTGTGAGAAGACTTAGAATAAACACAAAATAAAAAAGGGATAAGAAAGGTGGAAAATGCTACACTGGCACGGTCATCCACAATAAAATGGAAAATGTAACATAATCACATTTCCTACATTTTCATAAGACAGTGACAGCGAGACGTTTAAGCATTCTGGACAGACATTTATTATATATATAGGATGTATATATACTGTAATATAGTTTCATCCATAACAGTAAAATAATCTGCCTCATATTGTGTAGGTCCCTTTTGTGTGACCCAAAAAAAAATCACTGTCTGAACAGGCACACCTTCTTCTCATAATGCATTCTTAAATCAGCAATCCACATGATGTAAAAGAAAACATGATTCAACAAATCACTTTCTTGCCACTTTCTTGGTCCGATTTCTGAAGTTCACATGCCCATTATACAGTAGGAGCTTTGAGCAGTGGACAGGGGTCAGGTACTCTGTGGCTACGTAGCCCGATACACCACAAGCGATGATGCACTGACATGCACGATGATTCTGACATCTTCTTTGCCAATAGAAGGAGATACAGTAGGCAACGTTCTTCACTTCACCTGTCAGTGTTTTTAATGAAAAGTCCGATCTGTGCACAGAATATATATAATACGATGCTTTGGCTAATGTTCAGCTGGGAAACCTTGTGTTCTGGCATTCACGTTAATGTTACCTACCACCTACCTAAACATTGTACTCGACCAGGCACTCTGACCAGTCTGAAGCTACACAGAAAGCTGTGACGCGTTGTATGTTCTGCCCCTTTTCTGTCATAACCAGCATTACATGTTTCAGCTGTTTGTGGTATAGTAGCTCTTGTCTAGGATCAGACCAGGCTGGTCTTGACTCTTCACATGCATCAGCAAGAGTCAGCAAGCCTTGGGTGCTCGTGACCCTATTAGCGGCTCACTGGTTGTCCTTCCTTGGACCACATTTGACAGGTACTAACCAATGCATACCTGGAACACCCCACAAGACCCAGTTCTCTAGCCATCACAATTCAGCCCAGTCGCTCGGATCATAACTAGATCTCTTTTTCTTTTTTAGAAGATTGTTTCTCATTTTTAGCTTACCTTTAATGTGTTTTATTTGGGGGGCATAATAATAATAATAATAATAATAATAATATAGATGCAGTAAATAAATTATAATAAAAGCTGCATTTTTACATGAATAAAATCACACACACAAAGTAACATGCTGTGTTTGTGTCAGTTGTCCCACTGTGCTGAGTATAACGCTGTTTCACACCTGTGTTAATGACTCACAATCTGGCATGCTCATCACTCCATATCCTCTAGCAAACATTTCACAATTTCTCTACTGCTTGATACTGTATGTTTCTCAGGGATCTACAGTACAAACTGAAAATATACAGTGTGAACAGTTTGTTTGATAAGGTTTAAGATCTAGACAGATATTAGAATATGCACACAATTTGAAACATTTTGACTGATCTGTCCTCATCTACACTAGAATAACATGGATTGCTACTGAGCATTTGTAGTACAACTGATCCGGTAAGGCTAACGCAAATACCCTAACATGATGTATCTCTCGGACAGTAATATACCACTTCTGGACTGTATAGGGAAGAAAGGATGAACATTTACTTCTTACCGAGCTTGTGATTTTATAGAAATCACATAACAATCTTGCATTAAAAGAAGCAGTGAGCTCTTATTTTTATACCAATAGATGATAACATATCAAGATGAGCTACAGTCAGTTAAAAAGCATATTCGGAGACTCATTAAAGGCCCACATCTCCCCAAAACGGTGATGTGTGTGTGTGTGTGTGTGTGTGTGTGTGTGTGTGTGTGTGTGTGTGTGTGTGTGTGTGTGTAAAGCATAAGCCATGCTGGGTATGGTTCATTGTCCGTCACCATAGTAACAAGAAGGTGACACGGCCTCAACTTCAGCGGAGCACAGCATCAAACCGAGAAAGCAGACAGAGATGGACAACACAGTGAGATGAATAATGTGTGGCTTTGTTTGTGAATTATGTTCAGAAAGATAGGACTAAGCAAGAATACAGCAGCGCTTACAGTATGCTTACATGCTTCCAGCATTGTCAGGTCCAGGATTACTCTCCGCTGCTCCCAGGGGATGGTTTATTTCATTTGTGGGGATGGGGTTGTGCATATATTAGGTTAATTATACTGGAAGAAATACAAAATCTAACAGGAAGCAACAGTAACAATAAGCTTGTATGAATATGAAGTTCCTACAGTGTTTACTTAAATGATCTACTTAAATTCATGGCTTAACCTTTTATTCAATATAAAAGTATCTAAAAAATATGAGACCTTTTTATAGGTTTTGTGGAAAAATTTTATGATTTAATAATAGAATAATGTAATATATAAATGAAATACTCTTGAGAACAAAAGCAGTATATGTCACTAAACAATGCAGAAAAAAATGTTCATGCTTTTATCACCTCTAGGTTGATCTATTGTAACAAAGGCCCAAAGTTACAGTATGTGCGACTCATGGACATAGGTCCATGAGTCGCACGTGGACAAAATTGTTGGTACCCTTCGGTCAATGAAAGAAAAACTCTAGAATTCTATGAATGTTAACCAATGAAAGTCAGACATTGCTTTTCAACCATGCTTCAACGGAATTATAAAAAAAAATGAACTCATGGAACAGGCCTGGACAAAAATGATGGTACCCCTAACTTAATAGTTTGTTGCACAACCTTTTGAGGCAATCACTGCAATCAAACGATTCCTGTAACTGTCAATGAGACTTCTGCACCTCTCTGAAGGTATTTCGGCCCACTCCTCATGAGCAAGCTGCTCCAGTTGTTTCCGGTTTGAAGGGTGCCTTTTCCAGACAGCATGTTTCAGCTCCTTCCAAAGATGCTCAATAGGATTGAGGTCAGGGCTCATAGAAGGCCACTTTAGAATAGTCCAATGTTTTCCTCTTAGCCATTCTTGGGTGTTTTTAGCTGTGTTTTGGGTCATTGTCCTGTTGCAAGACCCATGACCTGCGACTGAGACCCAGCTTTCTGACACTGGCCAGCACATTTCTCTCTCTAGAATCCCTTGATAGTCTTGAGATTTCATTGTACCCTGCACAGATTCAAGACACCCTGTGCCAGATGCAGCAAAGCAGCCCCAGAACATAACAGAGCCTCCTCCATGTTTCACAGTAGGGAAAGTGTTCTTTTCTTGATATGCTTCAAGTATAATTAGCAAAATTTGCCTTGGCAAAAAGTTGCATTTTTGTCTCATCTGTCCATAGGACATTCTCCCAGAAGCTTTGCGGCTTGTCAACATGTAGGTTGGCATATTCCAGTCTGGCTTTTTTATGATTTGTTTTCAACAATGGTGTCCTCCTTGGTCGTCTCCCATGTAGTCCACTTTGGCTCAAACAACGACGGATGGTGCGATCTGACACTGATGTTCCTTGAGCATGAAGTTCACCTTGGATCTCTTTAGAAGTCTTTCTGGGCTCTTTTGTTACCATTCGGATTATCCGTCTCTTTGATTTGTCATCAATTTTCCTCCTGCGGTCACGTCCAGGGAGGTTGGCTACAGTCCCATGGATCTTAAATTTCTGAATAATATGTGCAACTGTAGTCACAGGAACATCTAGCTGCTTGGAAATGGTCTTATAGTCTTTACCTTTAACATGCTTGTCTATAATTTTCTTTCGAATCTCCTGAGACAACTCTTTCCTTCGCTTCCTCTGGTCCATGTTGAGTGTGGTACATACCATGTCACCAAACAACACAGTGACTACCTGGAGCCCTATATATAGGCCCACTGACTGATTACAAGATTGTAGACACCTGTGATGCTAATTAGTGGACACACCTTGAATTAACATGTCCCTTTGGTCACATTATTTTCAGTATTTTCTAAGGGTACCATCATTTTTGTCCAGGCCTGTTCCATGAGTTTATTTTTTAAAATAATTCTGTTGAAGCATGGTTGAAAAGCAATGTCTGACTTTCATTGGTTAACATTCATAGAATTTGTATTTATTATTACTTTTGTCAGATTAAAGTTATTTATGTGACCATTGTGAGTATTTCTTTCATTGACCGAAGGGTACCAACAATTTTGTCCACGTGTGTATGTTTAGTGATCATTGATCACTCAGGTTTGTTGCTTCACATCCCAGGAAGCCTCATGTCTCTGTTTCCTTCTGGCTCTCCCTTTTATATGCTGTGATAGTTAGTCCTGCCGGAGTCCCTGCTTGCACTCTGCACTAAATATATATTCTCCTTATACATGCCTAACTGTTATCTCTCATTCTCCTCTTATCTTCTCTCCCTCTCTCCCTGCCAGTGATCCAGACCCCCCTCTGCTCTCTGGACATGCCTGACTCATCCTGGTGCCCTCCTTCAGGTTGGAGATCTTGTCGCATGGTCTGCCTGGGATGTGACTGGGGATGGTTGCACTTTACCATGTAGACGTCCTGGCCTTGGTTGATGCAGACAGCTGTTCTCTGAGGACTTGTGATTGCAGTTTCTACCTGACCACTACAGTCTACCTGAGCCTATAACAAACTGGAATCCATATTAACTTAAAGACATCAACTGTTATATTGAATTTCCAGCCTTGTTCCAGTATGACCACACAAGAATCCCTGCTATCCGTCACCACCCAAATGAGGAAGGGTTCCCTGTTGAGTCTGGTTTCTATCAATGGTCCTATTGCCATCTCAGGGAGTTTTTTCTCTCAGCACTGTCAGCTTGATCATCAAGGAGGGACAATCAGATCATTTTGATTCACACATTTTCTCACATTTCCAACACATTTCTATCATTTTCTTTTAATTCTGCAAAGCTGCTTTGCGACAATGAACTTTGTTAAAGGCGATAAAATTGAATAAGGTCTTTAGGGCTGAGTTTGATCTTTTGGCACTGGGCTCGCTTCCAGTTATTTCCTTGTGCATATAGTATGTTCCCTTTAATAGGAACACACGTACCTCTATCCAATCTTTTTATCCAATCCAGTCAATATGACTGTGTATGTGACGAATAAATTTTTTTATTTGAATCAGCCAATCATGTGACAGCAGCAAAACTTGACATTTGGTTGTTTTAGTGTGCCTGTGGTCACAGTAGCCTCAGATTTCTGTTCTTGGCTGACAGGAATTTAACCCAGTTTGGTTCTTAGTTGCTTTTTTTTTTGTTGCTTTGGTTGTAAAGAGTGTTGATTTGAGTCACCATAGTCTTCGTGTGCTCAAAGCAGCCTGGTCATTCAACTATGACCTCTTACATCAATGGGATGTTTCAACTTACATAACTGCCACCAACTGAATGGTTTTTGTGTAACCTGATGGACAATGTACCAGTCAAAGGCATGGACACAAGTTTACTTACAAGTATACCTAAGATTTAAAAACTGTGAACTGAGGGGGCAGGGGTAGCTCAGTGGTTAAGGCATTGAACTATGGATCGAAAGCTCCCTGGTTCAAATCTGACCATCACTACCAAGTTGCCAGTGTTGGGCCCTTGAGCAAGGCCCTTAGCCATCAAATGCGCAGATGTACAGTATAATGAGAGAAAAATGTAAGTGGCTCTGAATAAGGGCCTCTGCCAAATATTGTACATGTGATGAAATAACACATATGGCTTTAGTTAATTAAGTAATAACAACAGCAGTCAGTTGCTATTTTAAATCATGAAGGTCAGCAGTTCTGGAATAGTTCCTGTAAGAACAGTATTGTCAAGTGCATTTGTAAAACCCATCAAGCACCATGATGAAACTAGCTCTCATGAAGACCTTCCCAGGAAAGTAAGATCAACACTTATCTCGGAGAAGTTCATTTAGAGTCACTGGCCTCAAAATTAAACAGGACGTCAGATTAGAGCCATTACGAAGGCTTTACTGGGTATTTATAGGTATACAGTAAGCATATTTTATTAAATGTTCCCAAAGTGTCTTACAGTAAATGTAATTAGTAAGACAATGTCCACTCCTCCAAATTTATAATTTTCCATTACCAGGATATAGGGTTTAAATCAATTGTAATTAAAATAAAGGTTTAATTCCTCGATTATTATAATTTTTTTTTTCAAAGTACATTATTGAAAAAAAGACATCATATAGTAAACGTTTGTTTGTTGTCCAGGTTGGTTCCTGTTATTTCTTACATCATAGCAGATATAAAAACTAGTTCATTGTCTATTGCAACTTGTTACAGAGAAAACAAGTGATAAGAAAGTGCGACATTCCCATAAAGGGACACTGGAGATTCCTTCCATAAATGTTAAATACAAAATCTGGCTTAAGAAAAAAACAATCACGATTTACTTGTTTCCTCTGTTAAGTAACGGCACATTTTCCTCCTTATATCATTAGAGTCATGGAGCTTGTTATATACCCAAAAAACAATTCTAGAAAATTAATCTGACTAATCAAAATCGATCATTCAACAGCGGAGCATTACTGTAGGTGCCATCGCGCATGTTTAGTTCAGCCACAGCAGGCCTCAGAAGCATTTGCCTCTTTGAAGAGAGAAAGCGAGGTTCCCGACATGGGGTATACTGGGACAAGGCCAGCATGACAGGGAATGACCCTAAACATAATAGCGGCTTTCTTTAGATCTGAACAGGCGCTAACATTTAAATGTCAGGTGAGGGACGGGGACATGTTGGCAAAAAAGGCCTGAGGGAGGAAACAAAAAAAGGGTGAGAGGGGGGAAGATTTGCAAGAAAGCATAATACTCAGTCTAGATCATACGCATCACTGTCGCAGGCGGGGTGCGCGAATGCATCAAGGCAAAAATGTCTCTAGCTGTGAGTATGTGACATATTTTTACGTAGTCCCTTGGATCAAAACTGAACAACTGAGTTTTTAAAATCTGCTTAATCCCTCCGCCAGCCTGGAGCAGTTCTTAAGTGCTTTCGTTTTTAAAACTATGGCAGTCACACTTTTGAATTTTGTCTCTCAGCACAAATGTGTGCTGAACTTAAAAGTTTTTTAAAAAGTTAACTCCTCTAGCATGACTGAGTCTGATTATCCATCCATAACCTATTAGTCCAATTTATGACCAGCTGAGAAGCAGAGATGCCGGGTTTCGGCCTGTCTCCGGCAACTTTCTCCAGCGGCTTCTGGAGGACCCCTAATCACTCCCAGATCAGCCAAGAGATATAATCCCTCCAGCATGTCCAGCATTGGATCAACACTTCCAATGAACTTCGACCAGGGAACATCATTCTCAGATGTCTGAACCAACTCAACTGGCTCCTTGTGAAGCAGAAGGGCAGCAGGTCCACTTCTCACCCGATATTAGACAGTAAGCCTGACCACCGCATAAAAGAATCTCATTTTAGCTGCCTTATGGCTCAGTTCCCTCTTCATCATTAAGGTTCGGTACAGTGACCACTTCACTGCAGAATCTGCACCAATCTACAGTAAATTGCATCATCTTTCCCCATCACTTGTGAACAAAAGCCTGAGATACTTAAACTGTGAGTCCCTCAAATCACAGTCCTCATTCTCTTACTGAAGATATAATACTTTTATATTTAAGACAATAAAATGTTACATCTTTATATTATAATCCGGTCACGGTAGATACTGACACTGGATCTTAAAAGCATGAGAGTATTTTAAGTCTGGAAGCTATATTTTTCTAGTGCAAACAAATGCAACCAAGTTTGCTAGCAGTGAACACTAGCTAGGCAATTTTGGTGATAGCAGAATTATTAAGATTTTTTTATTAAAAAATGTTTAATAAACCTTTATATACGACCATTCTATTTTACTGTTCTAGTTCATATTTCTGGTCATACTCATTTTAAATCAGTTTTCTCATCCAAGTTCAGGGCAAGCTTTGCCCGGCTGATACTAGTGCTATCATTTCCCGAGCACAAACATCTGAATAAAAGATGATTTTATTCAGTGCCACACTTCCCCCCCTCTCCAATCATTGCGTATACAGCACGGAGACACAGAACCAAATCAATTGCCATGGCAACAAAAAGGCCTCCTGGTGTTCGGTGCCCTGTTCCTAAAAACCAGCATGATAATGTGAGCAGTTCATCATATGAGTCATTATCAATTCATATTGCATTAGCCCCGTACATGTTTAAAAGTTTCATTAAATAAACTCACATTTGGTAGTTTGAAATAAAACGCAATCGACATCTAATAACGGCGGATAATCGTTACATGAACTGATGAATTTGCTTGATGTCAAAGTAGAGCACCAACATTAAATCTAGCACCAATAAAAAACCAAGGAGAGGAAGAGATAAAGGAAGTCCTTAAATGTCCTTAGGACAGAATCCTTAGTACAGGATCTATGCAGGTTGCTTCCCAGTGGGTCTACGGTTCAGATTAGGCTTCATTATGAGCATTTCCTCTTGAGTCTCAGACTCTCTTCTCAAAAACCATTCGGCTTCTGATATTTTGTATACACTTCTCTCACTACAAACTTCAGAATCGTAAGAGAAATCTTATCAGCCCCCCAAACGTACATGTATATGCACTTCTATGCTCGAGTTTCCAATGGGAAGATTGGCAAACTGAGGTCTTAAGAGATGAAAAAGTCTTGCGTGTAATGTACAGCATGGTAAAATGAGGCAGGATGCGGGCACGTAAACTCAGCATGAGTTTTATTCATTATCAGGATCGTAAAATAGACAAAGGCTACTGTAGGTTCACACTATCAGCTTGAAGTGACTCTAATCTGATTTTTTTTTTACCCTAAAGTAACATGGATCTGATTTTTTTTAGGGCTGCATACAAAGCCCTAAAAAAATGTGGTCCTAGATTGAGTACATATCTGACATACTGTACATTCATGCAATTTGAATGAGAACACTCAGATTGGATAGCAGGCAGATTTTGCTACAACCCAGATAGTGTTTGAAATGAATGAATGGTTGCACAGATATGATGCGTTTTAACCCAGATGGTACAAGTAAAGATGAATATTGAACTATTAAACGATCATGACCTGCAAATCTAATCTGACCCCCCCCCCTCCCAAAATGGAATAGTACAACGTGGCTTGTAATGTGAACATAGCTAAAGGTCTATTCTAAACGAGGCACAAGGGTCATGGGAAAATTAAGACTCAGATGGATATACAGTACCAATAGGTTTTGTAGAGATAAATAGTTAGACAAGGTCATTAGGGAATTAAGAAATAACAGGTGCATGCACTGGGAAACAAACTAATCACATGATGTGGGGTGGAGACAAAGCCAAATCTGCATCCAAATCTGATCCTGATGAGGAACCATGCAGTACAATGTACATGATTATTATTATTATTATTATTATTATTATTATTATTATTATTATTATTATTACTTAGTGCTTGTTGTGGCATATGAATGTATTCCTCAGCACATATACATATACATATACAGTAGTGTAATCCTATATAACAAGCTGTAGGCAATACAGTCTGAAATATTGTCTTTAATTTGTCCGATGAATGGAAAGCAATAGCTCTAAAGGGAGCCTGGTTCTGATAAATGCAGTTGACACCACAGTGCCGCCATATACATCAAACTGGATTGCTATTGATCCAAGCAGGAGAGGGCATGCTCTCTGGGATTTAGGACCAAGTCTACTAAAGCAACTACTATCTTGGGTGATTAAGGGTCAAAACATTGACCCAAGAAGCTGACAACCCTCAGGCGGCCAAGAGCAAGCGTTACGTTAAGTCATTTGTTCATACCCTGGTGACCAGGGCGTGAATCGGATTGGCACTTAAGATTTGTACTTCTTTTTTTTTCATGTTTCTTAACAATCCAATAAACAGCTTTGTGTCAAATGCAAACGTGTTAAGCTGTGAATTAGGCTACTGTCGAGCGTCTTTAAATCCTGGGTTCAACTAGGAGATTACTGGAAAGAAAAGAAATACACCGTCCTTTTAAATACTCTCTCGAGCTCTTCTAACCACAGATCATTTGTAAATCGGATGCAGCTTTACACGATGATAAACATCCTAGATAATTGTCACATGAAAAGCTTAACACTTTGTTGCTTTGGATAAATGAATAAATTTAAATGTAATTGAATTCAGCAGGCTTTGAATGGTGGCATTGTGGTCATTTAGGTGATACAAAGTAAAAACAGACAACCCCACCACCCCGAAACACACACACACACACACACACACACACACACACACACACACACACACACACACACACACACACACACACACACACAGAATTGACTTTAAGAGAGAGAGGGAATGAATAGTGGAAATGTGGAAGACAATAAAAGCAGGTCCCTTGATGCTGGATCAGTGTGCAGTGGAGCTCATAGAGGTTAAGAGACAAAAAACACAGACTCTGGCTGACCATCCCTTTCTCTGAATCCATCATTCCAGTAAATCATGTCTTTTCTCAGCTATTCTCTGTCTTTAGGAACAAATGTGGCATGTGCTCATTTGCAATGCAAGCAAGCACTGCGTAGGTCACGTCTGGTTCATTTGACAAAATACAGTACAAACTACAGTGTTTTTGCATATCCAATAAGTAAAAAAAAAAAAAAAACATCAACACTTGGGGGAAAGTGATATGAGTACAGAGTACATGGCTTTCTTACCTTACCTACACTCACTAGAGCATTAATAATATATGGTATTACCTTCAAAGATTTATTGTTCTTCATATTTCATCTATAATTCACTTCTCCATGAATTATATGGAGATATGTCTCCAGTGTGTTTAAACAAACAAAAAAAAAATGTGTGAAAATATTTCCAAAAATAAGAACTGCAGGTTAGCTGAATTAGCAAATAATTAGCAAATGCTAACAATGCTCCATGCATGGAAGGCATGAGTCCTGTTGAAAGAACTCTTTAAAGCTATGCCCAAAATGTAATAAAAGTGTATTATTCTTAAATGCAAAATTGTTAAAATATTGCAACATGAATATGACATGGTTATGGACACTACATATTTTTCAGGGAAACAATCGTTAATTTTGCAAGGAATGCATTTATTTAAGCAACAATTTTTACAGGTCATATGCTTCTAATAGCTTACACAAATTTTACTATCAATACTCATAAAGATATATTAATAATTAGCTTTTTTTTTTATTATTGCTTGAAACGAGACAGTATAACACTGACCATTTTTGGGACACATATAAAATCATCGCTCCAAAACAGATAGATACTTGAAATTTTTAGGGAAGCAAGATGGGTCATTTCCACATGGCATAAACCTCAGACGTAGCTTCTTTGGCACACTCATTTTTTGTATTACTGTAATATATATACAAAAAATGGTTTTGGCCTATGGTGAAATGATGTTTAATCCTGTCATGAAACATTGAGGATGCCATTATCAAGTAACACTTTCACATCCACTGCTGCTGAAACCCCGTTTTTGTGTGTGTGTGTGTGTGTGTGTGTGTGTGTGTGTGTGTGTGTGTGTGTGTGTGTGTGTGTTTGTTTAGTTTTTTTGTTTTTGGTGTATGTTGTTAGTCTTTCGGCTGCTCCCGTTAAGGGGTTGACACAACAACTTGGCACAGGTTTTACACTGGATGCCCTTCCTGATGCAACCCTCCCATTTTATACAGACTTGAGACCGGCACTGGTAGGAGTATGGCTGGCTGTATTTTCCCCAGCCACATCAGAAATGCTTGAAACAGGTGTAAAATATCGGAAAATGAGTCGGAAAATGGGGGATGCCTCAAAACAGTTGGGGAACAATAAGAAATCTTCTGATCCCTTGATTTCAGGGAAGCTAAAATGCATTCCAACTGGCTAGAAAAATTTGTCTGCACAAATAAGCATGGGAGCGCAGTGGCTCATTTCGATTTTAAAGCTACAGACAATGAAACAGCATGTTATAGCAGAAGTGAAGCAGAAGGAGTATCAGGGATGCCAGACTGCATGAGCTAAGTGGTATTTCAGCTAGGACATTAATAGACACATTTTGGAGACGTCTAAAACTCATGGAAACCTGTTAAAAAGGAGTATAATATGTGACTTTTAAAGTTGTGAGCAAGGAACTGAAGAAACATGCACCATAGGTTTGGTCTAAGGCATAGTTTCAGTCAAATGTCTAATAACTAATTAATTAACTAATTAACTTCTATGCATAAGTAATTTGCGAAATTGAGAAAATCACTATAATCGCTGAGATCACTAAAATCATGGGAAAGCATGGGAGGCACCATAGTAGTTTAAAGAGTACCAGGGTAGTTACTATGGCACTTCCATGGGCCCCATTGAGGTACTACTGTATGGTATTTGCCAAATTACATAGGTATATACAGTAGGTACGTACAGTGGCACTTCACTAGGTAGTACTATGGTTTGTACCACAATACTTTGGTGGACACCATGCTACCTATTGTGTATGACAGTGTTTAAGAGGTATCTACTAAGGTATATGTGTAAGTACTGTACCATGGTACAGTAGATATGTTACTACATACTGTACTAATAGCATTGTACAGGACATGCAGTACCATATTAGATACCTGCTGAACCTTGGTAGCCACTGTGGCACTGCAAAGGGTAGTATTTAAGTATTACCACTATGGTACATAAATATGTACAACATATTTCTGACAGTATCTTGGTACTTGTTTCATAGTACCATACTATAGTACAGGTACTGTTGTACCATGTATGTACCTTGGGAAAACCATTGTGTTATAGTATGAAATATGCAGTATATCAGCAAATAAGTACCATGGTACTGATACCATTGGACTAACATAGTACTTATAACATGGTAAAATGGCTTTAGGGGTACAGTATTAACCTGATGTTTGTGAGACTAAACACAAGATCAGTCTTGTGTGAGAGTGTGCTAGTAGTCTGAGTCTGTTTTAAGTACAGAATTGTTTCTCCTCTTCACCCAACTTGCCATGCTGTTACCTTCATGACCTTCACTCCCCCCCTTTATGTCCTCCCTAGTAACAGTCAGTTGCATTCATTTATTTCACATCTCACAAGCTCTCTGGATTACATCCTGACAGAAATACGAGAGCGCAAATATAGACAGGCATGATTAATGTCTTTAATTATTCAACAAGTGCTTGCTTTGTCTGTCAGTGGGCATTGTGTTACCACCACTGGGGGGGATTTTATAGCCTCAATAAGATGGCAAACAAACAAGTATTGCTGCAGCAATATAACACAAGATAATCACTAGTTCTAAATGGTGATCATCAGGGTTGCAATAAGAATTAGAACTCAGTTTCAGGCATGTAACCTGGACATGTAACGACCCGTGTTTTATCGCATAGCTGCGCTTCACATTCCTGCTTTTTAATAGCGGCACGGTTTCGAAATATGTGAGATATTATTCCTGTAGGAAGAATAAGCATACATTGAACTGTTTAATAAATATAAAATGAAAATAAATATACTGTAGATATGAATATTTCAAGCATTAAACAGGTCCAGAGATAATAGTGCAATTTGCATCACATCCATACTTGAACAACTCAGAACCTCAAAAATGGACCTCACTAATGGCCTCTAGTACAGACAGAGACACAAACAAGAGCATATAGTCATGGTGTAATGCTAAAAGGTGACCCTTTCCATCGAGGACAGAGACACAGAGCAGCACTATGCTGGAGAAGAGTCTGCAAATGTCAACATTAGCACCGTAAATGACTCGCTCACATACATGCATGTAAGAAGACAAGCAACCTGTGTGGTAGGACTAAATTATTTGTGATGTTTGTTTAGGATGCAAACGAAATCTGAAAAAAAAAAAAAAAAATCATATAAAATATTTATAAAAATCATGATACTTGCACATAGGTATCATTGGCAGGAATTGGAATTGGCACATAGGTCTCATGTTAATGTTGTAGTGTTGGTGATTCCCATCCCTACTAAATACAGTACAACATGAATAAACTTAACATAAAGGTTTATATGCATATACTGTACCATAGCTTCCATTGAGTGCATGATTCGGGTGTCAGATACGATACACCGTTACATTCACAAATATGCATGTAAACTAAATAAAAGACTCTTTTTTGTTTAATAAATAATTACGTGTCCTTCATACAGTAACAACGAATATCCATACAGTAATTAAACACAGCGACCAAAGGTAGCTCTCAGCACGATGTTACCAGCACCACCACCACCACAATGCAAAATACGGATAATTTCATTGTTTTGAATACTTATGCAATGCACTGCAAGTTGTCAAGAAACAATGAACACAACCATCCATTAGACCTTTGTAGAAAAAATGATTATAATTACGGGCACCGCACATGAAAAGCATTCTTCTAAGCAAGCCAAAGTGAGGTAAAATTATCTATGTAATTTGCTAAAATGCAGAGAGAAGAGAGTGCGTGAGACCTACATATGCCCTGCTAGATGAAATACATGTCAGTTTCTCTTTTATCAAGAGCTCAACGCACAGGCTTTTCAAGAAAAGCAAAGAAAATAACTCTGGTCTCATAGCTGTCAAAATCGTTTCGAAACTCTCACTGAGTGAGAAAAAAAAATGTCACTTGTCATTGTTTAGACCTTTCAAGGTGATGATATTAAAGCTTATAGAGTGGAAAAATTCACAGATACTATAAAAGCTTTCGGGTTAGTATGCAAATACTGAAAACCGGGGAAAAAAAAAAAAAAAACTCTCACTTAGTCAAAGGTGCCACTATCATCTCGCTCTGAGTGTTACAACTGTCTAACAAAAAAAATCAGCCAAGTTATTTCAGGTATTATAAACAAAGAGGCAGAGTTTCAAATATGGGAAAAAGAAAATGGAGGAGGCTAATTGTCATTTGCAAATAGTGTGGGAATGAGTGTGTGTGTGTGTGTGTGTGTGTGTGTGTGTGTGTGTGTGTGTGTGTGTGTGTGTGTGTGTGTGTGTGTGTGTGTGTGTGTGTGTGTGTGTGTGTGTGTGTTTTTTGTGTGTGTGCGTGTTTTGTGTGTTTTTTGTGTGTGTGCGTGCGTGTGTGTGTGTGTGTGTGCGTGTGTGCGTGTGTGCGTGTGTGTGTGTGTGTGTGTGTGTGTGTGTGCTTGTGTGCACCCCGTCCAGGGTATATCCCTCCTTGGGCGCCGAATCCCTGGGGATAGGATCCAGGCTTCCCTCGACTCTGTTCAGGATAAGCGGTATAGAGAATGAGTGAGTGAGTAATAGTTCTGAAAGAGAAAATCAATCAGAGAGATGTTACAACACTCAGGAGACACACAATTGATCTGTGTACAAGAGATAGGAGATGCACCTGTGAGTGAAGCTGTTGCTTTTGGTATGCCTGGTTATGTTATGGACTATACTGTTTGTTATGGACTATACTGTACGGGTGGATCACTATACTATGGTAAGGATCTGCCAAAAAACATAGTGAAACTGAAACTGGTAGGGGAAAGTGGCTGATGATTAAAGTAAATGAAAGTTTTTTTATTTTACACTCGACACGTTTTTCTTGTTCCATTTTGCTGCCATGACCAAACATGGCCATAAATACACTTGCAGACTGATTTATCACCTGGGATGAGACAGGGACAGGTGGAATTATAGTGTTGTGCAAAATCATACAAATGTCACATTCATATAACCAAAACAATTTTGCCATACAGGTTGGGCATTTTTTATTTTTAACACCATGTGACTCAACACCCCAAATATATTTTAACAGCTTGTAATATTTGTTGCTTCTCAAAAAATAACCACCAAAATGAAGTTTTCAAAACTGTTCACATGATGATTGAAGTAGTAAAGTGTTGAGTACGAGAGATTTATTTAGCACTAGACTTCGAAATTAACTGCACACTCATAAGAGCATCTTAAAAAATATACAGCACCATCTGTTAAACTAATGATTTTTTCAAGGTAAATTTTTTCTGATATAAGGGCGTTTTCCATTTAAATGGAAATACATGCGCACACAAACAAACAGACAGACAGACAGACAAAAATTTCAAAAACAATCTTGATGTATTCTATTACTCATCTTACGTCTCCCCAATTTATTTTCCGCAAATATCTTCAAAGTACAGACACGCCAGATTAACAGTTTTATAGCGTGTCTAGTGGAACAATTGTGGAAGGAGTCTCCAGTACCAGTGCTTTGTAAAGATCAACAAGAGACACGCGTAACTCGAAAGAGAGAGAGTGAGAGGGAGAAAGAGAGAAAGGAAACTGGTGAGGGAACAATACTGTAATTCTAACTGTGATTATGGAAAAGCATGAACTAGGGTGGACATTCAATGGCAAAAAAGAAAAAAGAAAAAGGATGACAGGTCATTCATTAATTGCTGCGGTCAATGAGGCGAAAATTTTGGGTCATGAAAAATAATAACTTTAGGGTGGTACCAGTTACAGCTTTGCATCAAGCTGAATCAAACCACCCTGCCGTTAATCATAATTAGTTTCCTATAACAGCACACTCCAAAAGGTTTTATTCCTAGTCCTAATGCTTGTCTTTTGTGGTTATCATAACCCACTAGATTTTTACTAATATAAAGACTTTGTGTTTCTGCAAAAGCTCAAGCATTTCACTAGGGAAAGGGATCGAACTGAGACAGCCCCACACATTGTTCGCTCTGCTTCACACTAGGTGGAGTGTGTGAACATGATGGAAAAGAAAGTGACACTGTGCTCTCTTTTACTCCCTCAAAGACGCACCCATGTGCACGCCATTTAACATCAAAACTCGAGCGCGTCCTTTCGTTAAGCTTGCGCTTAAATGGAACTCGAGCTCGCATCATTTTGGCAGAGGCAAACTGAGATGAGAACGTGGCACTTTGAAGCCCACCGATGCTTCGCGGTGCGCTGACACATGAAAGCAGCCGAGCCCTCATGCTCTTCGTTTGAAGTCGGGGCTCTGCCACTAGTCCGAGCTTTAAAGTGGCCGAAACGGAATATTCCAAATGGCAGAGATCTGATACCGAGTCAATAGTATGCAATGAGTGCACATGAGTCAGACTAAAGTTCAAGAGGTCAACATTATACCAGGACAGATGTGACTGGGAGAACAACAGGATGATTTTTTTTTTTTTAACGATACCGGTGCTAAATCAATGCTTTTAAAATGGTACTTAAACAAAAGAGCCAAAAATGGTCATATTAATAAACAATATATTTAAAGTATCAAAGTATGCAATTATATTCAAAATTTGTCTTTTTACAAAGCGTGAGTTAGAGTCACCCCTGAAAAGAAATGTCTGGAATATATTTTACAAATAAGGTGTTCCAGGTATATGCTGGTGTAACCCATTTGGATAATTTCATTTTATATCACTTTTCAGGGGTAACTCTAACACACACCTTGTAAAAAGACAAATTTTCACCATATTTGAATATATTTGAATACTATGATACTATTTTCATCCACAAGGCAAGTAACATACAGTACAGTCAGTCCATAAGTATTCGGACACTGACGCAATATCTATATATGTAAGTATAGACATTCAGGTTTAATCCATTAATTCTTCTAAAGTCTTTTAAAGAATTTAAGGGGTAAAAAAATAAAATACTGCATTATTACATTCTCCTTTATCACAAGCTCAAATGTAATTGGACAGCTAACTAATTAGCAGCTGGATGGCCAGTTTCCTCATTATTTTATTACAGATTAAGGAGACAAAATGTATCGTGTTGATTTTGAATTTGATTGATTTGAATAAATGTTGCTTTTTGAATTTGGTAGCGGTTCATGCAACCTCTCAATAAGGTTTTAGTCATTGGTCATTAAAGTCAATCAGCTTTTCATATTGTATTTTGTTTATTATTATTATTTTCGCCACATTTCATTTTGAATCAATACACCACACTAACTAAACAAATCAAACCTGGACACGGCTGAATCCTGCTGTCCCCCTGTGGAGTCATATTAAGAGCCTCAGGTCATTGCCAGCATTCTGAGCTTATCAACATGTTCAAAAACCTACCTACGCAAGGTGGCATGGTAACCATGGTAACCACAGACAGGAGCTAAGCTTAATTATGATGTCAGGACAGACTGACATGACCCCAGACCTCCGGCAGGATCAGGAGGAATGAAGGTCAGATGAAACAGAAGCCTGGTTGATGAGTCTAGGATTATAGTATTGGGCTGAAGAATGCACTGTGATCAAGAAGCAATAAACAGGACGGAAAGAAAATCTCAAATTCTACAAATGTTTCATGACGCACTGAGCATTGCGCTCACCATCAAAAACATGTTATTTTTCAAGCCCTAACATAAAATGCCAAAAAAAAAAACAACAACATAGAAATGGTATTTAAAAGGCTGCAAGGACATAATCAAATTCTGTTTCATTCCACCTTTGAAAAACAAGCCAAGGAATACAGAGTAGAGCTAAACCAGAGCTGACGCTAATAGAAATAAATATTCACTTACTGTCAGTATTTTAGATGAGAACACTCTGTGTATGTCTGGTGTTTGTGTTCCTGAGCTTGGCGCACTATCGATCTGTACCTGAGGCCACAGGGTACAGACTTCTTTGCCTATTAGCGGCTCCACCTGTCTGATGGTCACAAAGTAGCCCAGCTGTCTGGGGCTTTTCATTAAGCAGCAAAATATCGAGTTAAGACAAGGAGGTGCATGATAAAAGGGACCCGAGGAGACACCAGGAACAGCCTGAGCAAAACATCTAGCAAAATGTGAGAATGTCCAAATGTATTTACATTTCAAACGCAAGGTATAATCCATGATCCTGATCCTGCACTGCTGTATATTGTACAGTGACATTGATTCCAATTATATGATATAACCAGACCTGCTAAACTTACTTATTTAAATTAGGAGCTCTGCAATTACACCATTATGAGTTCTCACTCAAAATTCTCCAGCACGGTAGTCTTTTTCCCCTTAATAAAACATATGAATCCTCACTCATTCTCACTCATCGTCTATACCGCTTCACCCTGAACATTGTTTTGGTGAAATACTATGTGATGACTAGGGTTCATTTGGTATCATGAATTTTATGAACCCCAGGTATCATTTGGGTTCTTTACGATGCCGGTGTCGTGTCAAATCAATACTTTTAAAATGGTACCTGAATCTAAATAATAAAAAAAAAAAATAGAAGAAAAGAAAAGAAAAGAAAGAGCCACAAAAAATGGGGGATAACATTATAAAATGGCTTTTTGATGATTTGTTTTTAATAAGCAATATATTAATAGTATATTTTAATATAAGGAAATACAAGACACAACAAATTTACATACTACCTACCCAAACTACAACAATAACAGCAAAGTAGTTGCTATTCTTGGTTCGCCACAAACCAGCTTCAAATTTCAGCAATTCCTTTGCAGAAATATCTGGCAAAATACGACATTTGCTAGGGTTGGTGTGACTGGGACCGGGGATGCCCACACTGCCAGCTGATGTCTGCAAGCTGTTAAACATGCTCTTAACAGAGGTGGAAAGAGTAATAAACGTTTGTACTCAAGTACAAGTACTGTTACCTCAGTGAAATTTTACTGAAGTAGAAGTATAGTTACCATTATAAAAATCTACTCAAGTAAAAGTAAAAAGTAGCTCATTAAAAATTGACTCAAAGTAAAAGTTACCAAGTTACTTTTTTTTACCAGCGGGGGTGGGATGGGGGAGTCTAGTGTAGTTCAAAAAAGACAAACAAGTTGAGATAAATCTCGCCGGATAGCCGAGGGGAAAAGAGCTCAGAGCCAAGAATAACGTTCGGCACAAAACCTTTATCGGCCTCTTTCAGCGTCACAAAATTATAATACAGAACATTAAAGTAAAAGTAAAGAAAAGGGTAAAAGAATAGAGCTCCTACTCTCACGCACACACCTCCGCAGCGCACACACTGGAGGAGGGGTGGCAACTCTTAAAAGGGCAACATACAGTACAAACATAATGTGGTATACAACATAGTAGTGGCTGTTACAATAGCCAGGGGTTTGCTTCATAAGAATCTGATGGCATTTCGCTTTCAGCTGGGTCTGTAACACTGGCATCTGTTTTGTCCGTCTCCATCGTTCTTGTGAGTTTAAAGCGTTTGTTCTCCGCGCCCATCAATCAATGAGATTTCTGGGGTGCAAATTTTTTCCTTCCAATTTTCATTAATTTATTTTTTACTCAGTAGCGAATATGATTTCAAATGTAGCGAAGTACAGTACTACAAACAAAACGTACTTAAGTTAATGTGAAATTACGGATTTTAAAAACTACTTTAAAATGACTACTTAATTACAGTAACTCTAGTAAATGTAATCCGTTACTTTCCACCTCTGGCTCTTGACTTCATCGCGTGTGTCCGCAAACGTCTCATTGGGGTTGACGTGTTCTCCAGTTTACACGCAATTGTTTAAACAGTGTGATTTGTTGCACATCTTTTGTTATGAAACACAGCCACAATTCAGAACGTGTAGCTTTAGGCATTTTAATTTAAGCGTGTTTAGCTTAGCTAGCTAACGCTAACTGCTACTGTCGGACCAAGTGTAATTACTGCATGCAAGTGTTGCATCCACGCGATCATCAGATGGCCTCATTTCCCAGAGGAAATGATTTTGCACGTGCGGTGAGGGTGATGATGCTTCACATCCGTTTCAGAGAATACTACTTTCTTTCGGCTGCTCCTGTCAAGGAGTCGCCCTAGCTGACTAGAACGAGAGGACAAATATTTCAGTCTATCGTGTCGCTATTTAAGTGACGCTGAAATAAAGCACCAAAATCTGCGTTCTGATTTGGTTCTAGTGCAAACTGGTTATATAGGTACCGGTGCCATATTGGCCCCCCGGTTTTGGTACCCAACCCTAGTAATGACATGCTGCTTCACCATTTTTGGAAGGAATCTCCAGTGTCAGGACAATTGTAAACTCTTTATACAGTAGCTGCTACAAACGAAGTCATAAGAAGGAATAAGCTGGATAGTAATAGATAATATTTCTAATGATGTGGTTTAAAATATGCAGAGCACACCGGGGCATATGCTGTTTAACGGAAATAATCACTGCTGGTGTCAAAACCATTTATCATTTATAGCTCACTATATCTTATTTATTCATTAGTAAATAGGGTAAGACCATGTGTGGTCAGCCTCTAGCCCTATTACTTATTTTAAAAATAATAATGATAAGAATAAAATTGCGGACCCTCCCTCCCACCGGCCCTGCTATGCAGTATATAATAGAACCTGACAATGCTCGAGCCAAATGCTAAGTATTTGTTGGACATTTCAAACCATGTGATGTAGAATTCTGCAGAAGAAGCAGAACCCAGAGCCTGGAAATGCCAAAAGCTTTCTTTAGGGCTTAAAACTGACAAATAATACAGAACACTTAATTGTGACCACCAATACAAAATAGAGCACTTTCTCACAACGGTTTTATTGATTTGACAGCCCTAATATTTTCTTTGGCTACTGCACGGTTTCCATCAATCATTTTGTAGTGAACAAAACAAAAGGAATTGGATAGGAGACATAAAGACAGAGGGGGTGGAGAACCTAAAAGGACAGCAACACTGTGTTATGCAATATAATGTATGTTTTCCACATTAACAGTATTTAAAATACAGGTGATGGATTATCTAAAAAAAATACACAGTATAGTTAAGTGCTTTTTCTAGCTGTAATGTCAAAAGTATCTCGAATTTCTCTTCCCCCAGATTAAACCTAATCATAACGTCACTACATTGTGATGAAAATGATTCTGATATTAATATCATTAGAGTGAATCTCCCTCCTGTCTATCATATAATGAGACCGCTTAACATGCATATATCATCTGTCATCACAGCAGTTATGTAATAAACATCCAGACACCACACTGAAAGACAGCTCTTTCAATCTCTCGTTCTTTCTCTCTGAACACGTCATTTTACAGAAATCCCCCTCTCCTATAAACACATTAATATTCGGCTTATATTCTGTCGCCTGATGTTCCCAGTACTCCTGTCGGAGCACAGCTAGAGATTATATCACTATTTATGAGCAATGTGAGTATAGTAGCGTACTACGCTCTACTCTCCTGTGTTCACAGAGAGAGATAGCGAGAAAAGAAAAGAAAAGATGGAAACGGCAGAACGCATTACAGACTGCTATCAGGGTTCAGCATATGGAGCTGGGAGTCAATAAGGAACACCTCCACTGTAAAACGCTGGTCATGACCTGGGACTGCCAGAGCAGTAAAGTGTTAAGAAAGATAGTGAAAGGAGACAACAAAAGGAGATGAACAGGAAATTCCATCATCTCCGGGAATCAGGGGGTGCCTGAGGACAGCATGCCAGACTTCTGTATCCATGGTAACGCTGAGTGATAGAAATAACAGATCTCTGTCTGGACTCATGGAGGACATCTCTTGTTAAAGGTGCACATTTAGCTGAGAAATAGCACATAGACATACCTTAAGTTCTCATTTACCTTTCCTGGAAATGACTAGGATCGAACGGTTCTAAGGTGTGATGTCAAAGTCAAACCAGTTATATTACGATCCTAGTCCAATACTTTAACCACTGAGCTACCCCTGCCTGATTAGATTTTTTTTACTTGATATTTATGGCCTCCTAGGTTGCCAGATATTTCTTGAATAAAGATTGTTGAGTCGAGATTTTTTCAACACCACCTAGACCACCACTTTCATACACAAGGATAAAATAAAATTTAAAAGGGATAAAAAAAAAACACCAAACACAGTACGGTGATGAGACTCTTAGCGGAAGTAAATTTTTTGAATGGTGCAAATATTTTAAAGCAATATAGGCTGTATGTCTATGAATTGCGTCTATGAACATTCAGAAAGTAGAAGGTCCGATCCTTGAAAATCCATGGATAACTTTTTGCCAACTTGTGGAAGAGACGCATCTGTATGTGGGAACTGTACACACAATCATTCACCCACAGCACTTGTATATTACAGAAATATAGCTGGGAATTTTTCTCCTGACCTCACTATACATGTTTGGGCCATTATAAGAGTTCCTGGGCGGCCAGCGTTTTAGAGTTAAGCAGGCAGTCCGATCATGGCTCTATCGTACTGATAAAAATGTGTACGTGCACTCGATGGTATCCAAGAACTAGTGAAACGCTGGGATAAGTGCATTAGTGTACCAGGGGATTATATAGAGAAAAGTAAAGGGAGTTATTACTGTTTTCTGTTTTTCGAGCCGAAAGTCTCATTTTGACCTGAACACTCCATGTCCATTGCCAATAGAGGAACTGATACAAGGATATCAAACCTTAAATGTAAAGGTGCCTTCGGCAGGATAAAAAGAATGTTTGTTGTCGGACAAACTCAGAGTGTAGTATTTCACTTGCACACAATGATTCCAACCCACCATTTCTTAATCACGAGATAGATCATCGTGTCTGTGTTTCTGCTCGCTTCCTCACTCATTCAATTTCTCTACCTTCTCATTGCTTCTGTCCGGGTCTCCGGCATGATTTATGGCATTATTGACTCCATAAATACAAAGCTTGGTCTTGCTGTACTAACATAGAGATATATTACAGAAATAGTAATACTGCGCTATAGTAAATATATGGGCTGATTTGGAAAAAAAAGATAAAAGAGATAAACTATATTAGAAATCAAGCCAAAGGTTACAGTATGTTAATAAATTACTTAAAGAAATAAATGCAACATAGGAGTAAGGATCGTTGACCAAGCATCGTTGTACAGTATACTTGAACTGGGCCAGTTTTTTTTTCCACAGCATCTCTAGTGACGGTAGAGATTAATTTCTGTTCCACTGATGTGACAAGCCACATCGTAACACACATACACAGCAGTGAGGTAATGCCATGTGACATGCAACTCAAAGTAAACATCATTCTAACCATAGCATGAGAGCGTCTATGAACGTAGGATCCTTCTTTACTGTTTCTTAGAAATACTGATGATCAGTGGATGCTGAAAGCAGGTGATCAATCAGGGGTGATAGATTTGATCACAGCTAATGACCAATGCTAAGACTACTCCATCTGGACCTGACCATCTGAATGATGCAACATTTAAATGACAGGGCCAAAGAAAATCACAAAAAATTATAAATTCTGATTTAATTTAATTTAATTAAAATTAATCCTACATAAACTTTGAAATGTATAGA
Organism: Clarias fuscus; assembly: GCA_030347435.1. Taxonomy (NCBI): domain Eukaryota; kingdom Metazoa; phylum Chordata; class Actinopteri; order Siluriformes; family Clariidae; genus Clarias; species Clarias fuscus. The sequence continues at coordinate 26,078,221 of CM059212.1, forward strand.
GTCATTGTTGGCATTGGATTTGAAGGCACTAAGTTATTGGATTTATTTATTTATTTATTTATTTATTTATTTACTCAATCATAAATAATTTTTTTTTCTCAGTAGATATTATCCTGCACTCTATATGGCAGGCTCATATAAAAATGCCTGAAATTTATTTCCCATTTCACAGGTAATGTATGTCACTTGATGATTAAAACACATCAGCAAAACTATGTTTCTAATATAACCATTTTGTTTATACATTTGATGCTATACCCCTTTAGAGATTTCACAAGAGACCTCCAGCTCACATCAAAACTGGTAGTTATATGAATTGAGACAGCAAATTTGAACAACTCACCAACGAGTATGCTGGAATTGGGCTTGCGTAAGCTATTATTCCTAATTAAAAATCACTTATCACCAATGTTCCTAACATCCAATCACTGACCACCACTGTCCCCAAAAACCAAACACTGACCACCACTGTCCCCAACAATCACTGACCACCACTGTCCCTAAAAACCAAGCACTGACCACCACTGTCCCCTGTCCCAACAATCACTGATCACCATTGTTCTCAGAAACCAATCACTGTCCACCACTGTTCTTAACAAACCATCACTGATCACTATTGTTTCCAACAGCCAATCACTGATGACCACTGTTCCCAACCAAATCTCATTGATTATTGTTCTCCCAGCAACCGCCATTGTTCTCCATGACCAATCAGTGCTTAAATTACATCAAATTAAATTACATGAAATACTTCTTAAATACTTAAATTACATTAAATCACTAAAATACTTAAATCTTCCCTCACTTATGGTTATTTTACCCAACAATCATTGACCAACATTTTCCTTGAAGATCAAATTTTTGTTTTTTGACTACTCACTACCACTTCTTATTTTGTCTATGTTCTTAATAGAAATTGTAGTATTTTATAAATACATTAAAGGCCAATGACAATACAATGAATCTCCAAATTAGGGTATGACATCTGATAAGCACATTTGATTTATGCTCTAACAATTTATCGCTAAGAAAGCGTTGACAACACCTCTTCCATCTTCTTTAGCCATAGACACATTCTTGTTCTAAGCCTATGATGCCAGACAATGGAAGCACAGAGAGACGAGAGAGAGTTCACAGTTCAGGCTTCTGAGTTAAGCAGCTCTCTGGATAGACTCCAGGTACCCTGCTGTCTAGTGTTTTAAATCCTCCTGGAATTAAAACACTGAACCAGGAACCACTCAATTTCTGTCATTTAAAATCCTCCATCTAAGAGAATGGGTTTGGGATAAGGTCAGCCAAGTTAGCCTTTATGATTCTCGAGCTGAAGACAAAGTACACTTCAGTGCAAAACAAATTATTTCAGATTAATGCAATTTGTATGTTTATAGCCAAGGAGGCCTTTTGAGACGGAGTGGAAATATGCTAATGGTAACACTATGTTTACACGAGCTCCCTAATCAACCAGCAAAGAACATTAAAGCCACTATATTTTAAAATCCACTGTATAATCATAATAGTGCTGCTGTAGTCTGCTATATGATTAGTCAGAATTACTGTAGAATGCTTAAATTGGTAGCTGCAAAGCAAATCACAAGTTCATACATATAAATGGAGTTGTTTATATGGTCACAAATTATGTAGGAACTTGTATGGAGAAATAATGAATAAAATAAATAAAACATGCAATTGTTGATATAGTTAAGCTTTCTTAAAGGAGAGTAATTTTAAATGTTTTTCACCTTCAGGAGGCCTAGGAGGAGTCATTTTAACAAAAAATGAAATAGTAATACAAATATAAAACAGTTGCACAGCAACAAAGATTGGTCCTCAAGCACCTGTGCCATCGCTGCCTGAGCGTATCACACAACCTGTGTGCTTTTTGGGCATATTAAGACCTCCAAAAAGCCCTGGATGCTGGAGAAAAAGCATCACAATTTGATGTCACTTTTCGCATAGGTTTAAGTTGTCTCCACAGCTAAACTATTTGAGATATCAAAAATCCCTTCACAATTTTGCATTATCAGTGTCTTGAGATAACATTGAGATCATCAATGAGCTCAATGAGATCTAAATGTGTACCAGGTTTCACATGTCTACGTGCAAGTGTGTTTGAGCTCTGCAGCAAAATCCTCTATGAAGGCCCCATGCCACACCCAGGGCCCACCCGTTCAGTCATCCTAATGGCAGCAGATTGTGTGCTGACTGTCAATCCATTTTCTATACCGCTCATCCTGTGTAATGTTGTATGGGGGGATTGAGCCTAATTCAACGAACCCGGGACAGGGTGTCAACCAAGGAGCCTAAACATGCAGTTCCTTAAATGTCCACTGGGGGATGGCTCCAAAAGTGTCTCAACCCCATAGAGCACCATGTTAAAATATTCAAACTTACAACATGAATAAACACGGATTTCAATCAAATGCAAAGTAACATTAGCATAGAAATTAGTATTAGGAACCTTGGTGTTTTGGCTAAGCTATCTAGCATGTGGTAAATAAGGTAATTAAGACATGTTCCAACCCACAAGCAGGTACTGTTTGCTCCACCCATTTGCCTGTTTATGGAAAAACTGAGATTTTGCCAAGACAACCAGAGCTCTCAGCATTGAGTTTCAAATCTGCTCTTCAGAAAACCTATTGGTGACATCATGGAGGGCTTGTCGAGTTGTTTTTATTGAGTCTGTGGTGGCAATCCATAGCAGAGTTCATACACAACCCTAACCCTAACCCACACACACACACACACACACACACACACACACACACACACACACACACACACACACACACACACACTCTGTACAGGCAATTTGGAAATGCCAAGCAGCATAAAAATCCATTCTAGTATAGTATAAATATTTCCTTATTGACATGCAGTCCCTCGCCTAAATGCAAATTGTGAGTGTTATCTCTCAGCATCTTTCACTTTTGGTTTTTGGAGGGACAAACAAGGATACCATAAGGCATTGTTTACGGAAATGCAGATGGCGACCGATCAGCACATGACAATACTTGGATTTCTTCTATCGAAGCACACAAATAGGTGAACGCCACACATGCACACACTCCTAAACACACAGCACACATGGATAACCATCCATCTCTAGCACACTGAGTTCTATCCGCAGGCTGTAGACTCACCCAGTGAGGACAACCACGAAGTCCATTACATTCCAGCCGTTGCGAAGGTAAGAGTCTTTGTGAAAGACAAAGCCCAGGGCGATGATCTTAATGCCAGCCTCGAAACAGAATATCCCGATAAAGTAGTGCTCTGTGTCGTCCTGCCGAGAGAGAGAGAGAGAGAGAGAGAGAGAGAGAGAGAGAGAGAGAAGGGGTTACTGTTTTGTTCGGAGGAAGAGAGAATTTAATGAAGCATTAAAGAAGAAATGGAGTAAGAGTAAAGAAGTGATGTAGAATAGGTCAAGAAACATGGACTCACTTTGTGACGAAGGAAACAGAAATGAAATGTCTTACAGGTTTAAAACTTCTCAAACGATAAGTAAGCTGAAGGAAACTGAATCTGAAGCTACTGTATCTGCTTGAAAGAATTCTACAAAGATAAGTTGACTAAAATGATTCTTTTATAACATTGATGTACTCACCTAGCAAGGAAAAACTTTCGGACAGGAGTGGACTCTTTAATGCATAAATTAAACTGACTCATTGATTAATTAATTATGATTAATTTATGATAATTATGTAACTCTCTTGCTATGGTCTTTAAAGTTATTCAAGCTCAAGTTAATTCAACATCTTAGTTGAAATATCTTTTGGAAGAATTATGAATGATTATGTGTACAGTTCCCACAGACAGATGCGTCTCTTCAAAAAGTTGGTGATAATTTATCCATTGATTTTCAATGATCAGACGTTCCACTCGATGAATGCTCACAGGAACGACTGCGCGATCTTTATGGACGGACGTAAAACCTTTGCACCATTCGAATGCGTTATTGCGACTAAGAATCTCATCACCGCACTGTGCTTGAAGTCTTTTGTAAATGTCCTCACTTATACGAAATTTCAACACAAGTCCTGGTTTGACTTCTGAAACTGTTTCCCAATTCTTTACTGGGACAACATATGTCTTTCAGTTAAATCTGTTTTTACCTCAAAAGTGACAGAATGTGAGGAGAAAAATTCCAAGGATGGGTTTGAGTATAGAATTATACTATATACTATACTATATGTAATTGCTATAAAAAAAAATTTAAAAAACATACACACAGTCAAATATTTTTTCATTCAAGTCAGTCAGTCATTAAAATAAGAAAATAAAAAGATTTTTGGCAGGTTAAAAAAAATCATCATACTGAAAAATATTTTCACATTTAAAGTCTACAAGTTGACAAATAACTAATTAAATCAATCAAAGGCATAACTGAAGCAATAATTAATTACTGATGTGAGAAGCAGAGAAAAGATATGCTGCTATTTATTATATACCAGTTTTGATTAATTTCCTGTGACAGGAGTTTCTGCACCCAGGATTCATATTAATGTGGTCACTCTTACATGTTGATGGAAATTCAGCATTGTGGCTTTAAAGAAAGCATAAACTTGATTTCTCTTAATGTACCATGTGTTTGCTCTTGGTGACACTGATACATTCACCACATTTGTGATTAGCTCGCGTGTCTAAAGCGAACCTTTCCCATCCAGCAGAAAACCAGCAGTCTGCTTTGATTGCTTTAAAACAAGCTTCTAAACACCTGCTGTTTATTAATGTGACTGAAAAAGACCACGTGGTGGTTTAACCAGAGCGTGATGGCTGAAGAGAGGAATCAGAGGCTGCTCGGCATGGGTTAGGTCCCGGTCACAGTGAGAGCATGTATTCTCATGTATGTCAATATTCCCCAGCAGGCTCAGGCTTAATGAGGCACAGATGTCGTTCTTGTGTGGACTGCAGGGAAGAGTGCCAAGCCTTACACCAAAATGAGAGCTCCTTATGATATAATGTGAATGCCAAGATTAGGGGCGGAGTGAATATTACACCAAAATGCACGCTCTCATCCGGTTTGTCTTTGGAAGAACTGAAGTAAAGGCTCGGATTTTCCTTTTTTGAGGTAATTATCACGCAATTCGGAAATAATGTCACAAAATACTCCAACAGCAGCAGCCTATGGCTATGACATTGCTAACAACAAAGTCTTACTTAAGTCAAAATGCTATCATAGCTAACTGATTCATTAGGCTACTATATAGTGAAATTTATAGTTATAGTGAGGATCGTTATGATGGACACTTGACAACATACGGTATGATCATCCAGCATGCTGTATAGTCTAGAAGTTTTTACAGGTTTAACAAAATTCCAAGCCCAAGTGCACAACAAAAACCACACAAAAGACATGACACGACCCCACCCACCCCCAACCCCCGCATAATAAAACAAAATAAATGAATGAATAAATAAATAAAATCAGGCATGTATTTCTACTTTTTTAGCCTGGACTGGAGAAACATGGTCATCGCATTTCTAATACAAATACATTACACACTTAGAAATCTTAGATCTTAGAAATATACATTTCAGTAGAAATGGTTCTTCACACCACAGACGCACTATCTATATTTACATTTCTATGTTTGCTCACATTAGTTATAAAAACAAGAAATTCGCAGCCGTGAAGAATTTTCATTCTGGCCCAATGTGACAACTGTGTGGTTTACTGTTCATAGTGCAAGCCAGGGACAGCAAGATGGCTTCCCTTTTGCACCTCTGTCTGCATTGTCATTTGTGACTTCTACTGTAGGTATAATAATAACTCTATAGCGCTAAATGGACCATTAAACATGTTATATAAACAGGTTATATCTTTGAAATATATTTTTTTTAATTCTTGACTGTTTTTGAGTGATTGTTCACTCAAAAGTCATAATTCATCCTTTAACAGTATTGAAAATGTATGATGCTGTGAACAAAGACTTGATCAGCTGGGGCTCTGCCGCTACTGTTCATATATATATTATCTATGCAGCAGGAAATACTAAGCAAAGCAAACATTGTAAGGTGATAAGTATAACAATAAAAGACGTTACCAGACGTTCTGACATGGGCGTCTTGTCATCTTCTGGCAGATGTTGTTCCAGTGCCAGTACAATACAGTTGGCGATGATGGTTGCAAGGATCATGTATTCAAATGGAGTGTGTTGGTCAAGGAAAACATCAATGCAGCCATTGCACAGATAAAACAATGCATATTGCACAGATAAAACAATGCATATATATATATATATATATATATATAGAGAGAGAGAGAGAGAGAGAGAGAGAGAGAGAGAGAGAGAGAGAGAGAAAATCTAGTCAATTGTTTTTTGTATTTAAAATTACAGTTATTTTTGACATAAGTACTCTTGATAATCAGTTTTGAGACTCCACACCATGTGCTGGTCTGTGTATACACAGTCAATATTTGATTATTTTTAACCATGGCCAGGTGGTGAGCAGGTGCCCGAATCTAAGGAATCAACATGTTCCTTGTGGACAGTGTTTTCTGTATGGTAAAAATAGATAACAAATCAGTGCTTAATACAACCTGACCTTCTAATACAAATTCTGTATATAATACAGAGCCTGTCACTTTCCGGACAATTTAAAATAAGGCACCATGTCACAGTAAATGTACATAAGTACACAAACTGTAAAATGGATACTGCGTATATATCTCCGCCTAGATGAAAATACATAAATACATCCACACAGCTGTAGGGAGTCAGGATTTCAATAATTGCGTGCAAATCAAGTACTTAGGATGATAGCTAAGGTGCACACTAATTATTTACTGGTGACATGCATAAATGAAGAGTTGCTCTTTATAGATGTCCCCCCTCCCCCGCGCGCACACACACAAGGACTGAGATACATTCTCCTCGTTTCATTCAATTAATTTTCCGTGTATGCTCCATTAGCAAATTGCTGTGGTAGGAGAGGAATAAAACACTTCAGTAGATGCAGTTGAAAATGATCAACTACATCAACCACATTTCATGTCAGACAACATCAGATCACCCTGTCATTGATTGAAACTGTGGCCAATTATTTGTGTCCTATTCTAGCTGCAATATGGGAATTGAAAAGGCACAAATAAGTATAATGTCTACAGTATACTGCACGGATAAAGACATCCCCTCGGGCATTTTTCCGGCCTTTAGCAAATCTGCAATATTGTCACACACCAGTCATGAAAGGTTATTGTAGAAGTGGATTCTAACCAAATAACTTTGTGAATGAGGTTGGATGGGATGTCCATTTGGACATACAATCAACCATTAAGATCTACAGCCATTGGGGGTAACCAGTCAATCTGCATGTAAATTTTGGTAGTTGAGGAAACATGAGACCCCAAAGGAAACCCAAACGGACATAAGGGGAACAACCAAAAGAAAAGGGAGCTCAGGACCAAGCCAGGATGATATGAGCGTGCAACCACTATACAGCTCAATGGAAGTTTAGTGAAATGTACACAGAACATTTTTTGTAAGCCGCTCTGGATAAGAGCGTCTGCCAAATGCCTAAATGTAAATGGGCATTAATAGAAGGGATGGACAAATGTAAATTTATGTGGTAAGTACAGTAAGATCAATTTTAACTTAACATAATTTTCCAGAGGATCTTGCAGAGTACAAGTGCAGATACACCCATGTATCTGTCCACCTAACTAACTTATTGTCATGGCTTCTTGTACAACCATGAGCATCATTCAGTACCATGGAAAGCGCCTTTTCAGAGAAACAAATTGAGTAACGATGGAGAGAGTTGGGCAACTCATTTCCCAATAAATGTTACGAAAAGCATTCTCAAAATCCAGTTCACATTAACACCTAGACCTTAAATAAAAGCAAAATACTGCAACCTAAGCATGCACCTGAATAATAGTATGCTTAGCTCTTTCTTAATGAAGCGAATTTACTCTATCAAGATTAAATGATTCTATTGCTCTGAGCTACTTTTACTTAGACTCCTCTTATATCTGGGTAATAACACTTCCTGGTGTGAAATTGCTTACCTTTTGCTTACAACTGTCTGATCATGCCGTAACCATGCCTACGCCCATACTTACAAACTACTGTACTAAACGATATCATAAATTATGCAGTGCATGATGTAGAGTCAGGCTTTTTAATATGCCATACACAGAATCTGCTTGAATTCATGTTTCTATTTTTCTTCTTTATCCTGTGATTAATTAGACTTTGACTAGATCATCATACACTCCATATTTTTTTTATATATATTCCTTACACAAAACATGTTAAACACACTGAAGGAACCAAGACAAAAGCATATACGCTCCTTGCTCCAAAGGTATCTTTTGTATAAGCTTGTCTACCTTTTAACTATGTATGTTTTTTTGTTTTTTTTCAATGGTACACTCTGGTCACACATCAAGGTTAAAGATACATATAAAAGGTACTAGGGTATCTTTGGTACCTTTTACATGTATCTTTAACCTTGATGTGTTACTAGAGTGTACCATTGAAAAAAAAAAACATACTTTACACAGTTAAAAGGTAGACAAGCTTACAGTATATGTCAAAGAAATATGGAAGGTTTAGGTTTTAGCGAACCGCCCCAAGGAATGACAAAGAATGATAGACTTTTATGTTTTTGTTCTGCAGAGATGCAATTGTTATATGCTTATTAACACATAAATTGTTAGATTAATGAAATATCGGCTACCTTATGGTGCAAAAGTGACCCTAAATAGGTGTGTGAATGTTCTCCATATTGGACATGGAGTGTAAGTGTATGTATATAGGATAGTCAATAAAATCAAATACAAAATGAAGGAACCAAAGTGTACTTTTACTTGTGGCTAGGGTGGTGCCAATGACGGATGAGGTGATGCCAATTTTTTTTAAACAATATATGGTGGATGCGCAATTACATAAGGACCACTAATGAATGTCCCTTTAAAGCTAAAAGGTGATCACAGCACTTAACTCTATGTACACCTTCCCATGTACTACAGCTATAAAACATGCTATCACCCCAGCCAACATGGAAAAGTACAGTGAGTTGTGAATGAGATGGGGATTTAATCAACTTTGCAGAGCCAGACTGGGTCGGAGAGGATATGGCCACTCGGTGATCCTCTTGGCATATTTCCGGATCACGTTGTCTTCGCTGAAAATGAACAGCGAGCGGTTGACGGTAAAGCAGTTCTGCTTGGTCTGCTTCGGGTTATACAGAGCCATGGTGCGGGCTCTCTGAGCCATCGACTGCTTGTAGAGCCTCGGAGCGCCCGGTGCGCCTCCCGGCCGCGCGCCTCCTGCTCCGACTCCTCCTCCTCCTCCTGCTCCTGCTCCTCTCCCCGCGCCCGGAGCGGCTCCATAGCGCCCAGACGCCTCATCCCCAAAGCGAGCCATCCTAGACATGCAAGTATATCCAACAGGTAACTGGCATCGGAGTCAACACGCAGCAGAGACATCCGAGTGCTCCCTCACAGTCTCCATCAGTGCGCGCGTGATCTGCGCTGCTCTTCCTATCTCGTGCGCGCGGTCCCTTTTCACTCCATATGGGAAACTGACGAAAAGAAAACTTTGCATGCATATGTATGTATATAATAGATATATAGATATATAATCCGCGTGAAGAGAGCGTCAAATGACGCCCAGCATCCAGTCCGTGGCACACGTAAGACCTGCTGAAGGCTCGCAGGACCGACACGTACTCACCCCTCGCGCGTCATGCCAGATCATCTCTCAGTGCAAAAACAGAAAGAAGGAAGGCAAGGGGGGAAATGCATCAATCATTTCAACATTCGATACGTGTTAGTTTTTTTTTTTTACAAACAAACAAACAAACAAACAAAAATGCCTAAGCGTCGCTTTTCTTTGCACAAAGGCGCGCGTGCTGTGTGCAGTGTGCAGCGCGCGCTGCTTCTTAAGTACACTATGACGCCTAATTGATGCCTCCTATAACCGCGCGCGATCTACCAGGCAACGTCATGGCGCCTCTCCGCTGAGGTCATCATCCTTCATATCACGGTGATGATAATGTGCGTGCGTGTGAGCGAGATTCTCCCAGGAAACGGCATAAAAGAAATTCCTGAAGCAGGCTAATGGAAGAGTATCCCTGATTGGATAGAGCAAAAATTGTGGGTGCGGTGACAAACGTGCTCGTCAAGGGCATGGACATGCAGCAGCCCATATGCATATAGGTGGAACAGGATCGACCTTCAAATCGGTGTCCAGATTTACAGAAAATCAGTGGGGTGAAGACCTAATTATGTGTAGGAAGAAAATTCCTGTATGGCAATCAAATGCATCACTCTTCTTTAATGCAAAATTGATGCCGCATAATGAAATCCATCCATCTAGGAACCTCTGTAGTCCAACTAGGAACTGTGGAGGTCAATAATGAGCATTGTACGGTATATATATCACATTTTTACGACCATGGTAGGACCTTAGGTAAACAGTCACACGCTACAAGCAAGTTGGGGAATGCCCAATCTGCATGTCTTTGAACTGTGGGAGGAAACCGGAGTACCCGGAGGAAACCCACCAAGCACAGCGAGAACATGCAAACTCCAAGCAAACAGACTCCCGGGCGGGAATTGAAGGCAGACCCTGGAGGTGCAAGATGAGTGTTAACCACTAAGCCACAGTGGGACCTTCCAGAAAGATCTAATTATGTGTAGAAAAATTGTATTATTAGAATATCATATCACTTCCTTTAATGCAAAATGGATGCCACATAATTCACTCACTCACTCATCGTCTATACCGCTTTATCCCGTATACAGTCAATGGAGACTTAGGGCACGGGCGGGGTACACCCTGGATAGGGTGCCAATCTATCTCAGGGCACACACACATGTTCATTCACACACTACAGGTAATTTGAAAATGCATTTAGCCTAATCTGCATGTCTGGACTGTGGGAAGAAAGTGGAATACCCAGATGAAATCCACCAAGCACAGAAAGAACATGCGAATTCCATGCACACAGACCCTGAGGTGAGAATCGAACCCGGATCCTGGAAGTAGAAGACGACAGAGCTAACCACTAATCCAAAGTGCCACCGTCTAGATAATTAGTGTGAAGCATGAAGACCGGGTTATGCGTAGAAAAAGTACATCATTAGAATAGGATTTATTTTCTTTAATGCAAAACGTACAGTATGGAACATAATGAAATAATAATAATAATAATTAATACTGTAGTTGCTCTATAGTTCTTTATATTGAAAGGATTTGGATAAAGAATCGCACAGGAGCAAAAAACTGATCCCTCAAACATGTGACATCTTTTTCTACACATAGCCACACCCTTGGTTCTAGCTGTCATCTAATTCAAAATGACCCTCTGATGAACTGTACCATCAGTCCCTTATCAGAGACCTTGTGAACAATACATTACATATTTCAACATTTTTTTACCTGTTGCTTTCCATTTCTCTGTGTTACAAATCAAATGGTACAGATGTTTTTCTATTTTATTTCATGCTAAAGGCAAAACTTGTAGGATCAGGTGTGCTGTAGCCTAACATAGACTTCCTTGTTGCAAGAGAATTGAGAATTCATACATCGAAGATTCTTTAACACTATCGCACTGTCAGAGAGTGCAAAAGTTGAAGCTCGCTCTGTGGACTCAGTGCCTTCCGTTCACACTCTGTCAGCCGTGAATGTCTTGGTCGACAGTGAGGTCTCTCACTCAAGTGCTACTCTCTACTGTTTTTAAACCAGACAGTACATATGATTGTTGAGAGACTCTGAGCACATTTGGACATGCTGGAAAACAGGGTGTGCTGGACGAGCTAATTAGACTATCACACTCCCAGCTCCTAAAACAGTTTTCTTAAAAGAGGATACAGAAGCACTACCTATGTGTGATCTATTGTTCCTCAGTGTTTGGGTCGCCTGTTCAGTCCTGACCTGCTGGATGGTTGGATTTTTCCAGAAATTAGTTTGTATGTTTGTAAGTTCACCTGAACTCAGTTTTCAGTTTTACATACAATACACCTAACAATAGGAAGTAAGCAATGTATGTGTCCATCCTGTGCAAACAATTTTTTTCCTCTCATCTGAACTGTAATGCCCTCTAATGGCAAAATAAAGCATTACACAAATTCTGTAGGGGCTGTGGTAGCTCAGAGGATTAAAACACAGAGTTAGTGAACGGAAGGTCGGTGGTTTAAGCCCTAGCACCACCGGTTTGATTTTGTTGGGCCCTTGTTATGCCCTATATATATATATATATCCAAATGTGTTGCTATTAAGATCTCTTTTTATATTTATATTTGTATTATACTTTTTTTTCTTAGATAACAGAAAATATTAGTGTTTTTAACTGTTTTAACAGTTTAATTATCATTAATTACTGTTAGTCCCAAAATCTAATCTTTTGCATGAAAGCCTTGAAACGCAAGAAATAAAATACAGCATTGTGTCATTATTGGCTTAAAATGTCATTATTTCAAAATATTATGCTCTTATTTTTTCAACTTAATAACTTGCTATTTTGAGATATTATGAAAATACAGTATTTTGCCTCCTGATGTAATTCCATAATAGCCATAGCAGTAATTTTTGACCATTTGGAAGCAATATGTGATTTTATTTATAATTAAATCCACCCTGGGTCACGGTGCGAAAATTAGAATTCATCAAACTGTTTTTAAAAATGAAGTTGTAAATGTCAGTGAAAAGCTAAAGAAATACAGCTGTAAATGTTAATGAAAGAAGATGTGACAGCCAGGTGTTACGTTATGTTTGAGTCTGTCAGGTTCAATTATGCAAACGAAGGTCATGAAACACTCCTGAGTGCATGTAGGTTTGAGCATGTTTCCCATTTGCATAATAATATAATTAAGACTTCATGATGGCAGTTCAGTGTAGAGGTGTTCCTTTTTTTTTCTCAATGCTTATCATCCAATAATGGAAAAATGAATGCGATCCAAACAAATTCTGTGTGTTTCTCACCCAATTGGAAAACCAATTATAAGTTATGAACTATGTCTCTTGTATTTTTTTAGTTCTCACCTGCTGCACCAGAGCATGACATTGTCTTGACACATCTCATGCGCACTGACAATGTCTGTACCCTTCAGCTCATCAGGCCTCTCTAGGTCAATAACGGTGTTATAGCTGCTGTACTGATTCATACTCTGGACATCTTCACAGGTTTGATCGGGCTCCTTGAGCACAGCAGTGTGTGACACGTCAGCCATCGCTTTCCTCCTCATCTTCTGCCTGTCAGAGAGCTCAGGGTTGTGAGCCCAGGAGCTGTACTCCACTCCCAGTGTCAACATACGCCATGTTCGAAGAATGACTGAGCGCATCGCTGTAGTCATGGAATGAACACATGTTAGTACAAACAAAGTAAAAGCAGTAGCTGGGCACAAAACAACTAAGATTGTGGCAATGTTCTTTATCTACAAAGCCCGTAATGTATTCTTTGTGGCAGAGGTTACTATTTTTGTAAGTTATTAAGTTATCCCAGGCCCTAAAAATTGTGACTTTTTGACTTGTTCCAGCTGAAATACCCTTCATATAATGCAATTTCCCCTTCTGTTTCACTCCTCTGCCAAACATGCCATTTCAGTGTCTATTTTATGGATGTCAAACTGTATCCACATGGCCCTTTCTGGGTTCAGTTTGACACCCCTGGGCTATGTAAATGAGCTATTTCTGAGGCACGGCCCACCAGAGAACTGCAGAGCCGAACAACTAGTTATGGAGAGTATCTCCTCTATGAGGTCACATCAGAGGGAAATTGCTGGAAATTGCTAATGGCTGTGTTTAAGCTCTGGTCAATATAAGAGAACAAAAAACAGGAGAACCAAAAAAATGGAGACCGACCTGGATGTCTATAGATACGTAAAAAAAATTAATAAATACATTTTGAGAAATAAAAATGTGCATAATAGGTACCCTTTAAATATACTTTAGAAACACAACTAGGGTAGTTGCTTTAGGGTAAAATAAAAAAATTCTTGCTTTCTTGTGTATAAAAATAATTTCCAAATAACAAGAAATATTGGAAATCTTTATTTTAAAAGCTAATGCAAATGCAACTCATCCTATTTTAGACAAACTATTGTAACTTGATGCTATACAAATTTGTCTAGCTACTGGTGTTAGTCTGGATTCTACTATAAACACCATTATTATGTCACAATGCTTAGTACTATTAATTGCACAAGGGTTTCAGAAAGGTCAGACTTATCTACAGGATAGTTGTACTTTTAACAAGAGTTTAACTTAAGAGTAAACAAAAAAAGGGCGTGCCATTATTAGAAAATAATTACCAATAGTCATAAGAATTTTTACCGCGGTACGTATTTGCTTATATAGTACACATACCACACGATAGTAAATGATTCTACCATTGTACATACAACTGAGAGTACAACAGTACTTATCCTATAGTGTGGCACCTTGTTCTACCATAGTGGTACTATGGAACATGTGCCAAGATTTTGTGACAAATATATACTACATGTTTATGTACCATTATGATAGTATTTATATAGTAACCTCTGCAGTGCCATTTTGCCTATTGTGGTACCCTCTAAAGCTACTTTGGTGAATATCATGGTACTTATTGGGTATGACAGTGGCTTTCAAAGTTCATTAGATATTTAACATGCCAGTAGTATGTACCAACATATTTAATATGGTGCAGTTCTGTATGTACAAACATACCATAGTTGATTAGCATTTTCCTGAAGCATATCCAGAAATGTTTTTTCCTCATACAACACAGCAATTAAAAAATAACTGCAGTTTTAAATTTAGCAAAGTACATCACCTTTGTATTATATTAATGGAATGTCCACAAAAGTAATACTTTTTTTCTTATTTATTTATTAAATATACTGTAACTTAAAAAAATAATTTAACACTATGAACACTGAGACCCAGATCAAGGTGTTTCCTACCATAAACCACAGTTGATCGCCTCTCCAGCCATTGGGACATAGTCTGCACATTTTCTTCCATGGTTCCTCCTTAATCTCAAAAACCAAAACCTGGCGTTGTATCCAGCGTTGTATATAAGAAATTGCCAATAGTTTTTGCACTTGAAGCAGGTGATCATAAAGCATTGTAGCTTGGTCACAGAAAAGCTCGAGGTTTGTGGAATGCGGAAAGGCAGTTCCTGCCTTGCTCATTATGGGGCTTTATCTTGCCAAAAAGGCCTCAAAACCCGACATCAGCTACAAGGCTTACTTTTCCTTCAACACCAGGAAAGCAAGTATATGTTTAAAAAGCCTGATTTAGAGAGACTTCCTGTTTTGGCCTTTTGCTGGACTTTGCAAAACATCTCAACTCGTCCACAGAGAAACGCCCAACTAACTAAAAACAGCATTGGCTAGTGGTCCACTTTAATGGGAGTTATGACAGGTGGGTATTGGCACTCACACCACTGGGTGGCTGACTGCTTATTCCAACTTGTAGAGAGATTATAGCACTATCCAACAGTTCAATTTCTGTGCAGTCAATTTAGCCATTCTGCCTTTTAAAGATAGACCATTGAGGCCAAATCTATTCCATGGATATAGTGTGAATTTTGATAAAACTACTTTGTTTAATAGCTACTCACTCACCTTGAACAGTTCTGCATTTTTTGTGTTACAACCAGAAACCAGAATGGACGTACTGTAACTGAGGTTACCTGTTAAGAATCAGGAATTAGTCAGAGAACAAAGCAAGATGTAACATGATGCTACTACCACCATGCTTCACTTTGTATGGTGTTCCATATACAGGACTGCAACTTTTGAACCATTCAATTTGATATAATGATTGTTCTTACAATGTCCTTGATTTATGATATGCTGAAGTTGGCTTTTTCGGCATTCTGAAAAAGTGGGACTCAGGACTAGACAAATAATTGATTGTGCCATTACATATTGCCTAAGAATGAAGCCAAAAAGAAAATAAATCATGTGGCCAATACAAAGTACCCCCATGATTCAATAGCTTGTAGATCCACCTTAATCAGCAATAACTTAAATACAGGAAATGGTTACTTATCAGTCCCTCACATCATTGTGGAGGAGTTTTGGGACATTCTTCTTTACAACATTGCTTCAGTCCATTGGGTTTTTTGGGCATTTTCTTATGCACAGCTCTCTTAAGGTGCCACCACAGCATTTCAATTAGGTTGAGGACTGGACTTTGACTAGGCCATTCCAAAACCTTGTGATTGCGCGTGGGTATGAGATATTTCTGCGAAAATGCGGTTTGGCTTTTGCCAAACATAGAGCTGGACATAAGGCAAAACAATTCCACTTTGGTCTCGACTGTCCATAGGACATCGTTCCAGAAACGTTGCGAGTTTTGCAAACCTCGGTCGTGCTTCCACGTTATTTTTAGACAGAAGAGGCTTTTTCGCGGAGATCCTTCCAAACAAACCATACTTGTTCAGTCGTCTTCTAATTATGCCGTCATGGACTGAAGGGTCCAAGATGTAGGTCTTATGTATTTTTTATTTCTCTGAGCAGTGTACAGTCTCACATTGGCGTGAATGTGCTGGGATGTCTACCCTTGGGAAGATTGCCAACATACTTGAATGCTTTCCACTTGTAAATAATCTTTTTCACCATAAAATGTTGAACTCCAAATTGTTTGGAAACCCTTTTCCAGATGTTTCCAAATGTTGTGAAGCAACATTTACTTCCAGTTTGGCTTTATGTTAACTCACACTCCTTAAGGCAAACTGCCAAAACGTCTGCTTTTATAGAGGTCTGAACACCTACTGATGATTAATTAATCAAGGACTTATGATTAGCAGCACCTGGATGCAACTTACTCTCTTAGATTCTGTGGGGGCAGTAAGGGGGTACTTACTATTGCAGTCGTTTTTTTTCTTTCTTATAGTTTCATATTTGTTCAAAAAGTAATGGCATGGTTACGTTTTTTTTTTTTTTTTTTAATCTGAAGTGGTATTTGTCCAATACCAAGACCTGCTATGTTCAGATGATTATTATATTTTTACACAAGAATCATGGAATTAAACTTTTACTATTTTTTTTTTTTTTTAGACATGATTGTATTCTGACAGTTCCAATGGCTTCAGGTCTTCTTCAACAAGTAAAGACCAAAAAGTGCTTTGCCCCCCTTAATCGCTCCTTGTATCAATTTTATTGATGATGACGGTCACACACAATAAAGTCATTTTTTATGATAAGTAAATTTATTGGAAAAAAAAAACAATTACAACCAACTCATGTCTTTGTTGAGGAAAAACTTCCTTACATTTTGCAGTGTTTTAGATCTACATGGCAGGATGAGCACAATGGTTGTGACTATACTATCAATGTTTAAAAAAAAAAAACATAGCTTCACCATCAACATTAAATTGTTAAATGTAAAAAAAAAAAATGCTTACAGGCTAAGGAGGTCATCTACAGTTAGAAAACCAGAGGTAAAGGTAAAAAAGGAAATTACAGAAAAAAAAACATCACTTGGTTAATCTTATTTCAGAATGTGTCAGAACACATTGAGTTATAAAAAAATAAAAACAAACAAAATCTTTGTTCAGCACCATTTGTAGTATTCAATAACCACAAATTTCCTAGCCAAAAATTCCTATTTGACTACGTATGGCCTTTACTGCCAAATGTTAAAGTTTTGACGTGAAAATCATGAAGGAAAAAGAGAGAGCCCATCATTGCAGAGATGTGTTCATTTGATCCTGGAGGTCGGAAAGTAGGGGGTTTGGAAATCCTCTCATGACCAGTTTCACAGCAAAGAAACAGCATAAGAATATTTTCAGATTTAATCAGTAACATGCAGGAGCCAGCTCAAAGTGGGCAGTTTGTCTCTGAGGCTCACGGTTCCTCCCACGGTCTGTGCAGGATTATGAGAAGACATCCAGCAGATGGGAATTGATCGAAAAACACTGGCAAATAAATAATGTCCAACTCCGATGAGAGTTTAACCACACAAACAGACGCTCATGATATCCGGAAATGAGTCAGCTGGAAAAAAAAAAAAAAATGTCCATCACACATCCAGTTTTTTTTTTTTTATTATTTATTTTTTAAATACAACAAGTTTATTTGGAAAAGTTTAAAAGAAAAAAAAAAAAGAGATTTTCAAATGATCTAACAATGTCACTTGGAACTTTAAAACCTTCATTATACAATCTTGCAGGATGAACTCCTTGAGAATGTAGGTGTGCCACAACGGAGTGCATCTTACATCTGAGACTCTGTAGACAATGAAAAGTGAACGCGTCGCGGCTTTGCGTTGTGCGTGGAGGTTGGCAACATTAAAACGTCATCTTCTGAATGTTCTTCGGAGGACGCAGAGTGATGCATAATCCTGCAGGGCTCTCTCTGTGTGCCGACACGCTACAGCACCATAGTCAGATTCTATCCTCCGCTTATATTGAAGTATCTGTACATGTGCGTGACCCTTCGGCTGCAGTCCAGCGACAAGTTAAACCAAGAGCGCTCGTGCCAAAACGGCCAGTGGTCCAGGCTGCCCGTCTGCTCTAGGATCCTCCTGCTGAGGAGTGTGTGTGCACGCTGGTGATGGCCGGTAGATGGAGGATAAGGACAGGAGCATGGCGAGGTTCAGGTGGGGCTGGGTGGTGTGGTAGACGAACTTGTATCTGGGAGGGTGGTGGCCTGCTGTTCTCCTGGCGTGCTGTCCGCCTGCTGCTGAGCGATCGCCGTTGCTGAGTGTTTACACTGAGAAGAGCCGCACTGGCAGCTGAACAGTTTGCCTTTTACGTCCCAGAAATGATCGCCATAATCAAACCTGGAGACAAAACAATGATTTGGACAAAAGTTGTGATCTTAAATGTGCCTCCGTTTTTTCAAAACAGTGAATGAATCGCCACCCTCGGATGTCCCAATTTTACAAATATATTTGTATCTATATTTACCCCGCCATCTATATTTACCCCTCATTACACTACACTGATGAGAAGCTAATGACTGCAGATTAGCGGCGAGGTTCGGGGAAATGCGGCGGCACGGCTCACCCTAGCTCGTCTCCAGCGCTGATGTTCTTGCTGGCGAAGAACGCGATGTGCGGGAAGCGCAGGTCCTGGTGGGAGGTAAACACTCGGCAGGGGAATAGGTTTGGCTCGCAGTGGTGGTTTATGAACCGGCTGATGTTGCCATAGAAACGAGCGTCTATACAATACATATCTCCAACCTGTAATAAAAACGGAAATGACAGTTTGTGAGAGCTTAAAGTATGGGATTATTGAAAAAGGAAAAAAAAGGGGATGACTGAAAACAGCTTTCATCCTCCTTAAAGATTATGAAAGCAACAGCTTCCTGTGGCTCGCTTCTAGATCAAAGCTTCGATGTTGACAGTCTTGCCATGTGGCGAATAGTAATATAAAGCTTGCGTTAATGAGTATTATATCAATTGCATCGCACTGTTAGCAGCACTGGTGAATAATGTTAACAAAAGCCAGAGAATTCCTTTATTCAGTGAAACTGAAAAAAAAAAAAGGTGAACCTCTGCACTTCCTTCCAGTCCAATTCATCTATGTGAGTCTGAGAGAGAGCACAGCATCATGCTCATCGCTATTATATTGGATGACAGGCTATTTTTGGGAGCAATGAGAGAATTCTGTTGAAGAAAAAATTCTAAGTAAACCCCAGTCTGAAAAGTTTAATGCATTTAAATCAGACAATAATAACACACCGTGTCTACTCGTTTCCATAACATGAACTAGGTACCATTTTATGATGCAACAGTGTGTAAAATTTTGCTCAAAGCACTTGCACTCTTACCAGGTTTTCACACTTAGGGAAAATACAAAGCAAGTGGACGTAGAAAGAAACCTGCCAGACCAGCAGCCCCTTCACTGAGACATATCAGAAAAGCCAATGAGGCATTACGAGGGAAATTCTTTTTAGTCTGGCGCTACCTTGCTGTCCAGGCTGAAAAGGTAGGAATCAATCTCCCTGACATCTGCTTCTGTATCCGAGATGATTTCCCCGACGTACCTGCACAAAGGACGACATTGGAACATGCACAAAACTGTACTTCACACGCATACACAGTGAACGCTTCAGACAGACAGCTATTTCCAGCTGAACAGGTAAAAAACAGATAGAGGGATATAAATGAGAGACGCTCACTCGCAGACGAAGGTTCCTTGCGGGATGTCCTGTAATGTCCGAACACCCCAGCCCATTTTTTGAGTCCTGAAGAGCTGCAGTCGAATCCTGACAGCACACCACATTTAATAAAACCTCTGTTTAAAAAATAAAAAATAAAACAAAACTTATTGACAAACTGTATATTGTAGATATTCATGGTGACAGGATGCTACCGGAGTCCGTTTTGAACAACGCGGTTCTTGCAGGTTCTCCAGCAGGAACAGGCGTGGTTGCACTCAAAGATAAAAGGCGGCTCCTTCGAGCAAAATTCTGGCAGCAGTCGGCTCTCCTGAGATGAAACAGACGAGTCCATGAAAACCATGCAGATTTTGCAGTTTAGTAACACCTGTAATTAATAGATTTAAGTCGTTTCTTAATGTTCGCGTAGGATATTCAGCCACACCTTGTCATACCAGCAGCGCAGGCTGAGCTGACCGCACATGCAGCTGGCCGAGGAGCAGTCGTCTTTGCAGACGCAATACTGGGAGGGGGGAGTATGGGGGGGGGGGGCACATTTTACAATGATTAAACATTTTTCAATTTACAGTTTAATTGTATGATAAAAAGGCAATCAGGGAGCAGCAAAAAGGTGAACATGGATGTTTGAGTGTGAAATTTATTTGAGATATCGAAAATCATCTTATTAAAAGCTTTATCTAAACCTCCTGGCAGAGACAACTAGTTTGTAAATTGAAATGCCCTCATAATGAGCAGATGCAATTATCCCATCATCATGCTGTGATCCACCACATTATTTTACACTCCCAATCAGGTGATTTTTCATGTAGGAAGTCCCCTAGTTTTCATACCAAATAAAGCATAGCTAAAGACAAAAACTGACTGAGAACCTGTTTTGTCAAAGCAAATTTTCCTCACTTTATTTGCATGGAGAATTGGAATTTTTATGATGTGTCCTAATAATTATGGATATCCAAACTATGAGTACATCAAAACTCTCATCTATGATGTCCATCAATCTTTCACTTTTCTAAATTTTAGAGACATTAAAAGCTATTTTACCTGTAAATGAGTGATGTTTTTGTCTATGTTCATGGGAGAGGTGACGCAGCTATCAGGCACATATTTGTAGTCAGTGGGGCAGGGCTCACTGTCCACACCGTTCACACAGGGCACAGGTACTCGTTCATAACCTCGAGATATATCCCTGAATAGAAGCAGACAAAGTCAATACATCATACAGTAAAGTAACCAGGGTAGTAAGTATTGAAATTGGTCAGTAAACTGAACCTGTGTAAAGAGAGTCAGTAAGTTAGTACATAAAGTAAGTCAATCTATGAAGTAGGTTAGTCAGCAAGTAAATATATCTACAAGTCAGTAAGTGAGGTTAGTAATCGATACATAGAATAAAACTCTGAAGATGGTGCGTCTGTACATTAAAGATATTTCAGAAAAAAAATATTTGGGGGGACATCAATGTGAGTACTAGAACACATCTAGATGTTTTATGCAATTTTTGTCTAACTGTTTGAGCATGCATCATGTAAAAACTACTAATGGGGTTTTCACAGGTGGATTTGACCGAGCTTGAGGTAACATATGGGCTTTGTTTCATCTAAATCAGCCCTTGGGTAGAAAAAATATTTGATAATTGAAATTTAAATAGAAAACGCATTTATACCATAAAAATAAAAGATAGATAGATAGATAGATAAATCAATGATAAGAAAAAACCTTGAATAAACGCAATCTCATACCTTCATTCCACACACTTCACAGTAACAGAAATTTTAGTTCATTTCAGAATTCAACAGATATCATTGTACATTTTTTTATGTGCTTATGAGTATGCAATTAAATATGTTCAGTGAGTCAGTAAATGAAATAAATATACGGTGGCCCATAGAGACAAAGTGCATTCAAAAATCGAAGCACAAACACTACAGTAAACATGCTGCAAATACAAAAACAAAAACACACATACAAAAAGCTAAATACTGCAAAGCCAAAACACACAAAAAAGTCAAAGCACCTAACTAAATGACTATGGGTAAATTAATTGCTGCTAATATTTGCTATATGACTTTTGTGGGGTTTTTTTCTTTGTGTATGTGCTTGGACTTTTGTATGCGTTTTTGGATTTCCAGTGTGTTTCCAAAATGGTTGTGCTTTGACTTGTGGCTTTGTCCCGAGGAGCCACCGTGGAAATAAATCAGTAAGTGAATCAAGTCATTAATATCATCATTAAAGTAAATGTAAAGTAAATATCTCGAGTAAATCATTAAGTAAACCAAAAAAAAAGAAAAAGAAAAAAGCTAAAGATACGAATTCCTGGAATTGATATTTTGATGAAATGTTGCCTATAAATTTGAGTCAGACATAAAGAAAAAAAAATACCAATAAAGAAAGCCAGATGACGTGGCAGACAAAACAATAAACATCATGTTGTTTAAGTGACACAGTGCCCAGCTGTACGAAAGACAAGCAAATAAAATGTGAAATGTATTACATGTTAGTTTTGGACTAGTACGATGGTTGAAGCTACCTGTTGAGGAGCTTTTCTCCAGCAGTGCATCCTTCGCCACTCGCCTCCCTCTGCCTCTTGCTTGCATGCAGAGCGCTCCATACCTTCGAGTTCTGGTTGCAGCACTCTAGCGGTGAGTCTCCTTCCCTGTTCTTTAGGTTTACATCTGCCCCCCGCAGCAGAAACAACCTGCAGTTGGCAAAAAAAGCTGAGAATGTTGAGGAACTTACTACTGACATCAATCTGGTATTGATTCCTTGCCTACAAAAGCATGTGTTCTTTCAATGCTGCTGTTAAAATTTCTGAATGGACTGGATCATCACTCCAGCACAGTATGCCCATCTCTACTAAAACTTTACGGTATAAAAAAACTAAAATAGGGCAAAACTGTCTTCTAAACTATCAGCATTTGCAATTTGCATCCCAATGGAATGAAGTTTAATTGGCTGTCAAATCAGGTTGCACTCACGTGACACAATCCAACCGATTTTCCCGTGATGCAATGTGCAATGGTGAGTCTCCGTGCACGTTAACCGTGTTAAGATCACACTTGGCATTCAGAAGGACATCAGCAATCTCCACACAGCCAGAGAAAGCTGCCCAGTGCAAACAGATATTCTCCTCCTACCAAGATAAAACACTAGACTATATGATAATGTCCCAGCTTCACCAACAAAACAAGCAATACAAAACCATCGCAAAATGGATGTAATGATTTTAAATCAAGTAGTGTTGGATACAAAAAATGTTTTTTTTAATCCAGTAAGGAATCACATAATCTAAAATGTACTTGGATCAGCCAAGATGTGTTTGATGTCTATCAAGTGTTTCTTGAACACAATATCCACACTGACCTTGTCTCTGATGTTGGCATCAGCATTTTTAGATAGCAGCAGCTTAACCAGGTCGATGTGTTTGTACTCTGTCGCCCAGATCATTGCTGTCCAGCCGCCGTCATCCTGCAGACAAGAACACAGACAAGACAAGTCTAAAGACTAGAACCTGATGATGTGGAAAATGCTTAAAACATTGATCAACTTTTTACCTGACAGTTAATGTCAATAAGGCCTGTAAACAGCAAGTGTTTCACGATAGTAAAATGACCAGCCTTAGCAGCAAGGTGGAGGCACGTCGAGCCTTCAGCATCCTGAAAAAATGGCAGTGAAAAAGATGGTTAAAGTTTTGATTTAAATATGTTTAATCAGTAAGAAACATGCAGGCCATTAGTACACATAGTACCAGGTAGTCCAATACACAGAGAGACAGATACAAAGAAAGACAGTCAAACAGGTAGACAGCCAGAGCTAGAAAGACATACAGACAAACAGTCAGATAGGTACACAGGTAGATGGGATTCATCCAAATAATTATACATACATACATACATACAGACAGACAGAGACAGACAGACAGAGACAGACAGAGATTCTGTACATAAAGAAATCCAGATAGCCAGAGACACACACATATAAATAGTGTCAGAAATCCAATAAAGCAGGAACACAGATAGACAATGTACTGTAGACAGACAGACCTTGTTGGATACAATAGCTCCAGCTCGCAGTAGGTAGCGTACTGTATCCAGATGATTGTTCTCACAGGCCTCCATTAAAGGTGTGCGCTGGTCCTCATCACATATGTCCAGGTTTGCACCAGCCTGACACACAAAAGTTAACAACCTATTGTTTTAAAAGTATAAATGAAATCCTGAATACTTGGAGTTAAAGCACAGGATTAAGATGAATACTCTATACAAAAAAACACTGACCTGGACCAACATGTGGCAGACCTCCTGATGTCCGGCCTCAGCTGCTACATGAAGGGGTGTTCGTTTGCTCTGGCTCTCCATCTTAAAGTTTGGATCAATTCCATCCACTAGAAAAACATGGATAAACATCTGTGTCATAAAGGTGATAGGCACAAAGGTATAAGTGGCTGAAGAAGGACAATGCATCTTACCAAGCATCATTAAGACTTTCTGGAGCTCCCCCTGCTTAGCAGAGATGTACAGCTGTTTGGGATGAAAACGAAGCTTCTTAGGCCTAAAAAGGAGAAACAAAGCAGACCTCATATCAATCATAAATGAATACCATATAATATAATAATATAATTATATTATAATAAAAACTGTAAATTTGGCATGTCTGTAAATTGAAGATATTTTTTTTTTGCGGGGACGCAAGTTGAGTAATAGAGTACATCAAGATGGTTTTGGGAAGTTTTGTCTTTCTGATTGTTTGTGCACCTTTGAAAAGAATCCCGGCAGAGTTTTCTGTGTGAAGAAAGCGTGTCTGCGTATGCGCGTGTGAAGCCGAGAGAGTGTGTGTGTGTCCGTGTGTGTGTCGGTGTCAAATTACGCGCCCGCACAGGCGAGAGTGTGTGTGTGTGTGTGTGTGTGTGTGTTTGTCGGTGTATGGGTGTGTCAGACACACATATGAGACACGATGAAATGGAGAGGGAGACGTTGATTATACCAGTAAGGGACGAGCACTAAGACCCAGCGGAGCAGGGGAGACGATTACCCACAATTCCGCAGGGCAAGAGAGAGAAAAATCTTTGGCTCAGGTGTGATCACTTGCCGCTCAGTGTCAAAATAAGAGTCGCATGCGTGATACATGATACTCGGCACTCGTAAACTAATACTTGCTCGGTTTCCAATTAAAAAATTATTTTAAAAAATCTTTAAAAATAATTGTACTTGACCGAGCTTGAGGTAACGTATAGGCTTTGTTTCATCGCAATCGGCCCATGGGAAAAGATGATGTGCTAATTTCCAAAATTCAACAGATGAATAGATCTAACTGGGTTTTTAAAAATGCGGGAACGAAATCGCGGGCACAGCTAGTTATGAATAATTTAATCAGTCCCATAGGTGTTTATACCTTTTACACGTGCAAAAAATCAAAACAAATAAAGTAGTCACAAACTGTGTTTAATTTAATCGATTTTTTCTTACTTCTCTGTATCCAGTGCCAACAAAATGGTTTCCAGAGTCTCCTTGGGAGGCGCTATAGAAAGTCCAACACATGATCCTGCACCCATGTGCTCTGGCATGCTGTCTTCTGGGGTTAGTGATCCATTTCCAGCTTCAGAAAGTCTGGACAAAGTGCTGTCTGCTCTCCCTTCTCCCAATATGGACAGGCGCAACGGCCTACAATCATACACAAAATGGGCATCATTTATCAATTTCTATTCAAGCAGTATCCAAAAAAGTTTTCATATGTCACAACAAAGTAAGATTTATAAAGGATTCTGTAATGCTGGCATTCTCTGCAAATGAATACCAAATCACCAAATGAAACACTTAATTGTTTTTTGTGATGCCAACAAACCTTGACAAATTGCAAAGTTCATTGCTAAGCACTAAGGAGTGTGCTTAAACTTTCAGTAATGTAGACCAGCCACTGCAACCCATTCTTTATATCATTTATTTTGTCGTAATTGACAGGCTACTTGTTGGATTCATTACTATATACACTGCTCAAAAAATAAAGGGAACACTAAGGCCATGTCCACACGTAGCCGGGTATTTTTAAAAACTGAGTTTTTTTCACTCTCCGTTTTTCAAAATAATTCTGTCCACACGACCTAGGGTTTAAAAATATCTTTGTCCACATGAAAACACAAAAGGCCCTGTTAAGCGCTGTTAGGAGCCTCCTTAACCAACAGAGGGCCAATCAGAAGCCTAGACAAAACGTCATTACCTGTTGCGCTTTGTAAAAGTCCGACCAGGTCTTGTACCAAACCGCTGTCGCTGTCTGCAGGGTTTGTGTTGTTAGAGTTTTGTACAGTATGTAGCAGCAGTGAGCTTAGTAGTACATTCAGACATCTCTGGTCATTAACGTAATGCGTGAGTAACTGCACGTGTATATACACGAATGTAAAAAGTCCAGTACAGAACGTTAACACAGTCACTAGTTTACTGTACGTACGTCCGCTATTGCACAAATCAAGGAGACAAGCACACACACAGTTACATCATCGGCACAAGGTGCCGTTACAACAAGCCGAAATCTCCGTTTCCCCTCCACACGACACCATTGAAAAGAGAGTTTTGGAAAATCCTCACCTTGGCCGGACTTTTCTAAAAGCTCCGTTTTCTAACGACCAAAATGGCCTTTGCGTGTGGACGAAAGGCGAAAACCGCAGAGAAAAATCTCCGCTTTTTAAAAGCCCTGCTACGTGTGGATATGGCCTAAAATAACACATGCTAGATCTGAATGAATGAAATATTCTTATTAAATACTTGACAACAAAATCACACAAAAAATGATCAATGGAAATCAAATTTATTAACCCATGGAGGTCTGGATTTGGAGTCACACTCAAAAGTTAAGTGGAAAAACACACAACAGGCTGATCCAACTTTAATGTAATGTCCTTAAAAGAAGTCAAAATGAGGCTCAGTAGTGTGTGGCTTCCATGTGCCTGTATGACCTCCCTACAATAGCTGGGCATGCTCCTGATGAGATGAACTCCTGGACAGACTGTGGTACAACATGGCGTTGGTGGATGAAGCGAAACGTAATGTCCCAGATGTGCTGAATTGGACTCAGGTCTGGGGACAGGGCATCAATGCCTTCATCGTGCAGGAACTGCTGACACACTCCAACCACATGAGGCATGTGTCTAGCATGGTCTTCCATTAGGAGGAACCCAAGGTCAACCGCAACAGCATATGGTCTCACAAGGGGTCTGAGAATCTCATCTCGGTACCTAATGGCAGTCAGGCTACCTCTGGCGAGGACATGGAGGGCTGTGCGGCCCTCCAAAGAAATGCCACCCCACACCATTACTGACCCACTGCCAAACCGGTCATGCTGGAGGATGTTGCAGGCAGCAGAGCGTTCTCCAGGGCCTCTCCAGACTTTGTCACGTCTGTCACATGTGCTCAGTGTGAACCTGTTTTCATCTGTGAAGAGCACAGAGCACTTATACCACCCTCATGGAGTCCGTTTCTGACCATTTGAGCAGACACATGCACATTTGAGGCCTGCTGGAGGTCATTTTGCAGGGCTCTGGCAGTGCTCCTCCTGTTCCTCCTTGCACAAAGGCAGAGGTAGTGGTCCTGCTGCTGGGTTGTTGCCCTCCTACAGCCTCCTCCACGTCTCCTAGTGGACTGGCCTGTCTCCTGGTAGCGACTCCATGCTCTGATGCTCTGGACACTACGCTGACAGACACAGCAAACCTTCTTGCCACAGCTTGCATTGATGTGTCATCCTGGATGAGCTGCACTACCTGAGCCACTTGTGTGGGTTGTAGACCCTGTCTCATGCTACCATTAGAGTGAAAGCACCGCCAGCAATCAGAAGTGACCAAAACCAACCAAAAAGCATAGGAACTGAGAAGTGGTCTGTAGTCAACACCTACCGAACCACTCCTTTATTGGGGGTGTCTTGCTAATTGCCTATAATTTCCACCTGTTGTCTATTCCATGTGAAATTGATTGTCAATCAGTGGTGTTCTTAAGTGGGCAAATTGATTTCACAGAAGTGTGATTGACTTACAGGAGTTACATTGTGTTGTTTAAGTGTTCCCTTTATTTTTTTGAGCAGTGTATACACACACACAATTTGTGGTAGCTCAAGTTAATAAATTTGTTGGTTTTCAGTATAATAAATGAAGTCCATCAATCAAAAAGCTTTTAGAACTGCAAGTCATTACATTTCTATTAAAATCGTTCATGCACTTTAAGCAAATTTCTAAAACACTAGGAAGATGTGTTGTTTTCAAAAATTACCTTTGGAGACCTTTCCTTTGGATTCATGCATTCAGCAGATAGGTAGCAACAATCAAATAATGAACATCACCACCACCTAATTGCAGTTTAATCAAGGATTTACATCTGATGAAATCCGAATGTCACTCCAAAGTGCCCAGCTAAATACATACCCTCCAGTGGTGGTGTCTGCTTTGCCCTCTAAAGTCGCTGGGATACTGGGACTCAGGCTCTGGGGCACTGTAGACGTGGTGTCTGCTTTGGCGATGGTGACCTCTTTGGCCTTGCTGACCTCCTCGCCGCAGTGCGGACAGAAACTCTGACCTTTCAGTACTGACGCGCAGTGCCGATGAAAACGGTGAGAGATGTTCACCTCCGGCTGGCACTCCATGAAGGTTCCCTAAAGTAAAAGAAAGTAGTGATTTCAGGAACTTTAAATGAAAATGAATGAATGATCGCTTACAGCCCGAAGCTGCAGGCACACTTACCGCCCTACAGAAGTAGCCACAGCCGGGGCAGCACTGATGTTTGATCATTCCGGTGCGATGCTCCTCACATAGCACCAGCAGCTGAACAGAGTTCGATGGCCTCATCATCTCATGCTTTAGGACTGCGCTTTGGCACCGACTTAGCTACACGGGAGTAAAGATGGAGTGTACTCTGATCATACAGCTCAAATATAAAGCCTTTTATTGATTATATGATATAGTCAACTTGCACTAGAGAATAAATATTATACTACAATTGGCATAAATTTTAATAGGTGTATAATGTTGATCAACAGCACCTCTGACAGTAGATATCTCATACACACTCTCAACTTATTTTATATATACAGTAGCTACTTGTGTTGCTTGCACTGTATGTTCCCACCTGTCCATCCACACTCTCGGTGGCCATGCACTTCCTGTCAGCCAGCGTGAGGATCTCCCGGCTCTTGGGGGTTTCTATGCGGCAGCTACACAGCGGAAGCTCCTGCACCATGTCTGCAGCTGCACTCTGGGCTGCGCTAGAGGCTGAAGTGTATTTACAACTTAGAATTATCTTAAGTATAAATAATCTAAAAGAATTTAATTCATCCTTACATTGTATTAGATTGTATCAGGCAAACAAATTATGGTACAGTATATAATTTTTTTTTTTTTTTTTTAAATAGTCGTTATATACAGGTGGTGTTATTCATCTCCACCAGGGGGCATCCTTTCCTCTTTGCACTAAGAGCACTCCTCTCATGAGTCATCATTAGCACAGGAACCATGGTGTCATAATAGCAGGAGACATAATTTCGTTGAAGTTGTTTTCTTTAAAGAAGATATTTGTTGCCCTAAAACATTTCAATGCACAAATCTAATAATAACAATAAAAAAGTTTTATTTAGACTTTGGGTTTTAAAAAATAACCGTAAAAATCTTAGCTATGTTTAATAGTGAAAGTAAGAAAATCCTCATACGCATACAACGTGATTAAAAAGATGTATTGGAACTAAACAGCTGGCCATAAAAAATAAAATAAAAAAAACACTTGTTGGTGAGACTCATCAGAAAAAAAAAAGTTTCAGTATGTTAAAGAACAAAAATCGGTCTTTGAGGCGATAGAAATAGGTCATGTGACTCTGATGAGTCCAGACAGACCCTATTCCAGAGCAATTGAATAAGAAGGGAAGTGCAGGATAGCCATGCACCAATCATGCGTTGTGGATACTGTTCAAGCATTTGCCTTTAAATGCAGTGTTATGATCTCGGGTTGCTTGAGTTTTTTCAGGTCTAGCCTTGTCCTTGGTCTTTTCCTCTTTATTCTTCCTTTTTGATACAAGGTTTCCTCATGATGTATCCAAGACACGACTCCTTTCACCAGTACCTATTCATTTGTCTTCTTTCTGACTCTTTTTATCTTCAGCATATGCCCGAGGCCTTTCATCTCGACTGGCCTGATGCATTAGTCATTTCTCTTCTTCATAGTCCCAAACTCACATACATCCCTCTGGACTGGCCAGACACGCACTTTCCACAGTTTGATCTTTGCACTCATGTGTACATTGTGAAATCTCCAAATTTTCTTCACGATAGATGTGACTCCAGATGCTTTGGCCAGCCATGTTTTAAATCATCAGTGATTATTGAACCAGGATATGGAAGCCTAATTACTTGTTTATTTTGCAGCCCATTGGCACAGATGTTGCACAGACCATCAGTCACCATTACAACCTTGTCTCAAAATGCTTTTTATCTCAAAGCTCCTCTCACTTTATTAAACAGTTATTCAACACCAAATAGGCATTAATATCATCTTTCTATCATTATAAACCATAGCCTTCTATACATAAACCAGTCAGAGGTTCGATATCTAGTCTCTAGTTCCTCTCCCCATTCAAACACTAGTTTGTCTATTTTTTCCAATATTATCAACAGCAATATTTTTCCTCTGGTCTCCTAGTCCTTCTCCGTTTCCCAAAATTGGGCACACATTCTATTTGACAGCAGTCCACCTTCTTTGAATTTTCCACTGGAACTTCATGTGAGCCTGATGACTTCCTGCTTGCTTTTTGTTTAATGACCTGTTCTACCTCTGATCACAGTAGAGGAGGTTCATGAGCTGTTACTGAATCCACAAACTGTTGCACTCCGGTGTGAGTTCTTTGTAATATTCCCTCCAACACTCTGTGATTTTCCATTCTTCTGTGAAGATCTTTTTCTCAGCTGACTTAACACAGGGTGTTGTGGTTGAAACGTTAAGCATTTTTGCTGTCCTGAACACTTGTCGTCTTCTCCCTTGTTCCAATTCTTCAAAATGAGTCTTTGAATTTACATACCCTTCTTTAAGCAACTAAATTTAGATCTCTTGGTTACTTGACTTTACCTCTCACTATGCCTTTATCTGTCATCACATTTCTTTTGTTATTCCCCCCTTTTTTCTTCTGGCTATAGTTTCCAAGACGACTGCTCTTAATTTATGCCATAGATCTTCTGACATTCTCTCATCTGTCTGATCTGCCTTTAAAACTTTTTGACCTTTCTTTAGTTTCTCCTGCTGTACTTTCTTAGTTTTCGACCTCACTGTTGCTCCTAGTAATCTGTGATTTTATTCACTTGTAATGACCTAGTTAACAACAACTTGCAGTACAGCAAAGCAAATAGCACTGGTTTGTTTTGTTTGAAAAATTATGGCCGGCAGGCTCAACTCTCAGCTTTTACAGGCAGAAATGACAATGTCATCTCCTGCTGTTTATAAAACTTCAGGATGAGAACATTATTTAAAAATCATGAAAGGATTTTTTAACTTCTAACTAGGAAAACAAAGCAAACACTTGTTGACTTGAAATTACAATCCCAATGTCCTTAGCCAAAAGTTCAGTGTATGGACCAACACCGTCAAGTCTTACCCGTGCTTTCTGTGTTCAGCAGAGCATCCTGGGCTTTCAGGTTAAGTGACTCTAATGGAACCTCCGTATACTCTTTGTCCTGGTTAGCAGGCGCAGGAGGAGGAGGAGGAGTCTGGGCTGAAGTATCTAACAGAGTCTGGGCATTGATACCTAAAAAGTGAAACAGTTATTATTTGTCACATGTACACAGGACAGTGCTCATGATACAGAATCATGTCGAGTTCTTTGGTTCCTTCCTTGGTCACCATTTGGTGGACAGCATTGTCTTAGCATAGCTGCGCTTATGCCATATTCTTTGTATTTTCAGTATCGGATTTGGGTGTGCTCTGAGGGATGTTAAAAATCTGGAATACAGTATTTTTAATAACTAAGCCTTAACTGAACTTTGCCCTACATGTTCGTGATGATGTTTGTTTTGGAAACGCAACAAATTCTGGAGCCTGGCTAGAACAGTTGTATTTATACTGACATCATGTAACACTAACTGCACACAGATGGACTCCATTAAAGTCAAAAGGTAGCTTTTGACACTAAACACATACTTACAGATTTTACAGTACCTGAAATGTCTGTGGATTTTGCCTTCAGCTTCTTTTTACGTTTTCTGGCAGGCCGGAGCCAAGGGCTATCTGCCTTCGCCTTCTTCTTCACCTTCTTCTTCAAGCTGGATTCAGAACTCTGAAGCAGACAAAATTAATTTCAAACAAATTCTGTTCTAATCCTTAACTACCATCATAAAACAGCATTTTAACTCCTGATGTGCCCTTAAAAAATCATGACTAGTCACAGACTAGGTTTTAACATATAAACAGACAAAAATGAGATGACCACTGCCCTAACACTTTAACAAATTCTATAGTGAGTTCTATACTGACAGGAAATCCTGTAGAGAATAGAAGCTGCTCGACTGGTTCAAAAGAGAAACTTTAGATCTTCAGATGAAAGGATGTCTGCGGCTCTCACCAAATCTGACTCATCTTGTTCTTCATCCCCTTCCTCTTCTGCACTCTCTTCAGACTCGTGGTCCTCTCCAAGCTAAATCATACACAAACAATAAACAAATGTGCTGAAGAAAGTCCACTATTTGCTCAACTTTCGACATTTTATACTGTGCCTCGGTTTGGCAATAACCGGTTTTGTCAAATAAGTGGCAAGGGAGAAAAGGTTAAAGGATTTCTTTCAAATTCCTCTAAAATACACGCTGCCTATAACCTAATTTATATTAAAAACCAAGTAATCGCGGGTGAGGAAAGAAAAGGAAAAACATCCACACCTGTTGCACTGAAGGTAATCTGCTGTCCTCTTGAGACGCTTCAGCCATTTCTTTTACAGTCGCCTCTTCTTCATCTTCGGAATCATCATCCGACTCGGATTCGTCGGACTCGTTCTCTGTTCGATCCCCATTCACCTGCACGACCTCTTTTGGCTGCTGCGGAGCAACGGATTCCGAAGAGACCTGTTGAACATACCCGCACGTCCATGAGAGCATAGAAACATTCCCTGTCCACATCGATCAACAAAATAACTTGAACTAAAAAACAAAGCACAAGCAAGGGCCAAGACTGAACTGAATTCTCATGATTTTTACACGTGAACATCCCCGGCTAAACCCGTTGGTGAAACAGCGACCAAGAATAATCAGAACTTCAAGATGCGTCAAGGTTCTATGTAATGCTGGCATGTCGGGAATGCTGACCTGAGGAGTGGGCGGAGACTGGGGCACACGCTGGAACATCTCCAGCACTGTGCGCTGCTTTAGCACTTTGGTCTTCTTCTTGGGAACAAGGCTGTACGTTCCCATCTTTCTCTTCTTCTTTCTCGACACAGACACTATCGAGTAAGCAAAAGTCTGCAGTCAAATACTAACACATCATCAAAGGCAAATAAACAAGTTGAAAAATCTGTTGTATTTAATTTTTGCTATTTTCATTCCAAAATCCACTACTTTTAGGCCAGTTGAATTTATTTACAGTGCATTTTTCCACCAGAGTACACCTAGCTCTATTAGTACTGGCACCCTTCAGAGACATTTACTTAATATGTGGGGAAATATGAGAGCTGTACTGAAAATAATGCAAAAGTGGGCACAACCTTTAACTGACACAAGTTGTCCAAACTGTGAGCGTAAAGAGTAACCTTAACTCTATACAAGCCATGAGTTTGCATCATTGTTAAACCCAACTCTCAAATCCTCTTTGAAAATCCCCCGTCACAGTTGATTGTCTTTCACTGCGTGGTTTGTCTACAGTGCTGCTTTCCCCTTCTTTAAACTTCTCCATCCATCTGTGCACATTGTTCGTCAATGCGACCATCTCTGTAAACATTCTATATCACGTTCTAGATATTTTCAAAAGTCTAAAACTCTCCTAAGAGAAGGCATTCGCGTAAGGATAACGGAGAACACTGCATTTCCACAAAAGATGATGGATATCTATGTGGATCTATCAATTTGTGATAGGATCTCCTTTGCACAGCATGATTCGGGTCATTTCCCAAGTTTTCTGTAGAATTTAGATCTGGGCTCTTACTTTTTTACACTCCAAAATGTCAACCGTTCTGAAGCTATGATCTTTATTTGCTTTGTGGATTTTTGTTGTGGGTCGTCATCATCAGGATGAAAGGTGAAATCTTGCTTCACCTTCAGCTGTCCAACACCGGACTGCAGGTTTGGCCAAACAAGCAGATTAAATAGAGCTGTCCATGATTCCCCTTGGTCAAGGCCCAGTTCCAGCTAAAGAGGAGCAAAAGCATAGCATGATGCTGCCACCACCATGCTTCCCTCTGGGGAAAATGTTCATTCACAGTGCTCAGTAATTGACAGACACTCCTGTAGCAGCTACTTTAATGTTGCCATCTTTCACTGTCTGATTAATTTTTTATTTATCCTTTGGACATTTTTTGAGGGACATTCAAGTTTTGGGAATATCACAGGGGAGACTGATTTTCTCCACTATTGTTGATAGCCTTCATCATGTCTTGTACATCTGTTTTCAAAATTCATTTGTAACCCTTTCCTGATCCATGTCTTTCGAAATGGAGCTCCAGGACATGCTTTTGTAAGGGATTTCTGGACCATGATGAAAGCAAGAAGACACCAGTGAGAGCGAAACTTTATTTAGGGCTCATTTGAATTACTTGTGTCTTGTCAAGTCACAGCGTATCTACCATAATGGTACAACAGGTGCTTCCTCCTAAAACATACCAACACATATACCTTCTATACAACCTCACGTTCCTACTGTTGAGAGACTAATTTCACTGAGTTTCATCTGAATATTTAATACGTTCGGTTAATTCCGAGCTGTCACATGCTGCATTATAAATGGGCGTCCAAACTTACGCACTCAGGTTATTTCCCCCTTATACAACTCTATTTCTATATTTGGCTGCTGTATAACATTAGTGCAGAAAAATATGTCACATGGTTTCTCTCATCGCAAATATCCTCCATTTTATAGGGTGTGGTAGACTTTTTTATCTTCACTGCACTGAAAATGAGAGCCCACATTCAAATGATCTGTGTGCAGGAGTGGTCCAAGATCTACTACAGGGAGTGCTGTTATTCTATCCAAGCCTGCAGGAAATATTAACAGTGATGGTCATTTTAAAATGGAACTATTTCAGAATACTGTGCAGAAAAAACTGTGCACTGTTCACAAATGAATACGCTCAAAAATATCACATGGTATTTATTTATGCTCATTTTCAAGACAGGTGCCAATAATTCTCACTAGGACAGTGTTCCTGTTTTTCCCCCCAAAAAAACAAAACAAAAAACAAAACAAAAGACAAGGATATGGCATATTAATATGCAACCTGTGTGTGACTTGGCTGGTGTGGCGATTGGTGCTGGTGTGGCATCAGTTTGCTTCTGAGGTAGCTGGTTCTGAGTGGGAGGAGCCTGCACAGGCGGTTGAGCTTCTGATCGGTCCACACTCTCACTTTTCACCACGCTTGGCTCTTTTATTTCCCTGTTTAAAATCTATAGAGATCAAATGCATCACTTTACCTCTGGAAAAACCAGGCGACTGTGAAATACCACTTTGTTTACACTAGCAATTCTCTCGCATCACTTGTAGGTTGGGCATGTTGTGACTGCTATTGTTGTCGTTTTTGGGTGTGCGCTGTCCAGAAACACAGTAGTCGCTATAGATACAGAAACCCTTCAAAAGGTAACTAGATAAAACACAAGTGAAAATAACGCACAGATCAATGTGATTTAAAATGGTATGTAAGCTAAATGTGCTAGTGATGTGCACTCACCAGACGTTTTTTGCTCACCGGACGTTTCTTGCAATACCTTTTTTATTGAGGTATTGTCAAGGGGAAGATAAGAAATGTACACCTGATCTAATAATACAGACGAATGGGGGCTGCTATCAAAGCAACCTTATCTTCACTCATGCCTCATCCCTGCCGCACATTGACTCAGTAATTCATACTAAAGTAATAAGTATTTGCTACATAAATGAACATAATTTATCAGTTGGCCATTTTTATATTGCAAATGCTTTTTTGAATGATCATAGAAAATATTTTGACATACTGGATTGCTCATATTAAAAAAGGTGTAGAATATTTTACTTGATGTGTAATAAATATATGTGATCTGAATAAAATTATAAAGGTAAAAAAAACTATTCAAATTGTTCTAATTGAGATTAATTATACATAGAAAACGAATGGTTACTTCTTGTTCTGTTGTGTTCAATTCAATTTATTCAACCCAATTTGTCTCAAGTTTTACAAATCCTTGGTTCATAATACTGCTGAATGATGTTCTTTTCTAGATTCGCTTTCTGACTCGTTATCTAGCTCGTGTGGTAAGTTTCAAGTTATTAGTTGAACCATACATTACCTTTAGTGCGTGATTCGAGGCTGGCCTGGACATGGTCTTGCGTGCTCTGTGTACTGTCACACGTGGAGGCATGTTTGCAGCAGTGCCATTTTTAGTCTCGTTTTCCAAATGCCCCTCTGCCAGACAGGGTCCTGTGCTTGTACTAGTCCTTAAAGCACCCTGGCCCTGGGTTTGGGATGTAGCTGAAAGAGGGAGTGTTTTAGTTGCGTACCCTAGGGGAGAAGCTCCCTTAGGGGAGCAGTTAGTCCTGTGTTGGGAAGCCGGCGATTCGTCCTGGGCCTGACTGAGGATATATCCATTACTGCCCACGGTTGAGCCGTGAGGAGGATCGCTTTCTGAGAGTCCGTTCTCCATGGCATGCGATTGGTTGGACGACTTTTGGACATCAGGGTCCGGCTGAGCTTTGTCAGATTCGGTGCTCTTAAAGGTCCCATTCAGCTCTTCTGCTATTTTGGAAGGTTCTTCTCGTCTGATCGAGGGCTCCTCAAGCCCTAATTCGACAAAACATAATGTTACACACAACTAGAAAGCCAAGTCAAAGATCATCACAGTACACAATAAAATCAAAATGAAGTTACCTTCTTCTGCTTCGTTCTGCGAGTCTTTCATACTCTCAGTCTTCATTGGTTCAGTCTTCCCTGTGATCCCTTTGATCAAACCAGCAGGCTGAAAACAAAACAACACAATTAAGATAAAAATGGTGCAAGGCTGACAAAATACACTCAATTATCTTAAAGAAAAAAGAGGCCTTTTCTAGCTGCAGTCTTTTGTAGGTCCTCTCCTAACAGTCTACATGATATCAAATTTATCTGTTATGCCACATAGTGGGCTGCAAATGCTGCAATTTCAATGCAAGATGCTCAAACTGAATGCTCGAGCTCCTGATAAAAAGGATGAACCACCACGAACTGTCTGATTAGCTCATCATATACATTACTAAAGTCTCATATTTTATTAAGTCTGCATGAGATCAAGAAGGGAAAAACACAAAGTCACTCTCTCATCCCTTGGGAATGCATCTTAACAACACAACAGGGGCCTTGATTGGATGGCAAAGACTCTATTGGAATAGCGAATCCTTCTACAGCTGTGTTATTAAGAAACACACCGAATGCAAATGATCACGAGAGAGTTGCAGCCCGAGAGAGATAATCAAAAACATCAGTCCCAATTCCATGCAATGTAATTGGGTTTAAAAAAAAAAAAGAAAAAGAAAAAAAGAAAACCGGTAAATAAAAAAATATTTTGCGGATGTATGATTATCCCTGATTATTTAGTGTTTCCTACTGCAACATGAGCGAATAGAAAGAGTGAAGACCTGCTGATAAAACCAGATCTCGTCAGACCCAATATCTTGCTTTCATCATACCCGCTCCCTCTTTTTTGTTGCCCCTGCTATTTTGAATAATTGCATTTGGCCTCTAGCCCAGTTACTCTAGAGAGAGTCCCAGCTGCTCAGCCAACCCTGTACTGAGGAAGTGCCTCATCTCCAGTACTGGTTTGGTTCCTGCCCAAAGTTCTGAACGCACAAATGACAAAACCAGCACCTTCACAACAAATAGCTCCTTTTTCTTCCACAAGGACTGCGACGTTTGTAGTGAACCTCCTGATGCCTCAGTGTCAATATCTCTTGACAAAAGAGAAAGCCAAAGACGTATAGGCAAAAGGCATAGATGATACCCATGAACAAAAATCTGAATAACACAAACAGTGTCCTGCTGGGATGCCGTGACACAAAACTTGCCTTGCCCAAACAATTTTATAACGCAAGGAAATCTAATGCACACAAGACACAAGATGCAAAGCAGTCTGGTGTCTCATGCCTCAGAAATTATTTTGCTCAACACAGAGCAGGGCTTGTTCCCTGTAGGATGGCAGTCGAAATGGCATGAGGAGCCTATATCTGTCCTGTCTGAGTTCATGGATCAATCCAGGACCATTGAGCAAAGAGGGAATGCGTGGACTCTGCAAACAGAAACAAACAGATTGTCAACATTAACGAGATCAATAATGAGCAAAAATCTACGATAAACCTGGGAATCACTAAGCAAGAGCTTAAACTTGCTTGTGAATGACAGAAGCAGTCGAGCAGCTCCATCTACTGAGGCAACTGCAATGCAACTAGACTTATACAAGCACTCCTTGCACACTCTCATTCACTCACTCACTTGCCAGCCTTCAACATCTACTGTAGTGATTTTCAGCAGCCATGCTCAAAAGGAAGATTGAGGTCAGGAGGTGCAGTAATTACAGCAGAAATCCAGGCTCTTCTCCTGTCTGCCCCTCCCCCAGCCATGCCTTTGCTCCCCAGAAGCTCCTCATCTGATTGGCAGCCACGCTGGCTGCCTTCCACAGGACACAGAAAATGGCTGCCGTTCGTTGGAGCTGCTCTCTCAACAAAGGTCGGTCCTTCTTTCTGTTTCCCTCTCTCACCACAAGGGGAGCCACTTCATAATAAGAGTCCCCCCCAACACCCAACCAACCCTGAGAGGTTCTGGTCCATCAAAACCAAAAAACAATGATAGGGGAAGCTGTCGAGCTGTGATGTGAACCGTCAGGCATTTCAGAGCAATGGTGCATCAGATCCTCCAAAAGGAATAAAAACACTCCAGCTTCTAGTGTGGTCTTGATATCATTCCTGTTTAATCTAAACTTCTAAACATTGTTTTATGGGTACTTCATCGTTTCCAAGTCCAGAACTTTATTTTCACATAAAGCTGCTTATCTCTGTTTCTGTTTGAGCCGTGATATTGCTTTTCACTAAAGGCCTTATGAATTACCCCATATCAGAAATAAATACATATAAATTATATATTGTATTAAGTTATATATATTAAAAAAAGCCCAGAAACGCAATCCTTGTAAAGCACGTGAAACACTAATACTCAAGAGCTGGTTTGATTTAATACTATTGATTCGAAAAGCATCTGAATTTATTTAGGAACGTTATTGGCTTCCCATTCTCCATTGCACATACACTAATATATATATATATATATATATTTTTTTTAAACCCTGCTTCCCTCCTATTTAAAGACAGAACAATAAAAACGGTTAAAAGATCCCCAGTGACCGTTCAATTAAAACTGGACTGGTTGAACATGGGGAGATGGGGAGATTCCTCACCATCACCAGAATATCTCTGGGATTTTAATCCCTTTCAAATCATTGTATATAGTCTGTAAAAAAAAAAAAGTTACACTTTTCATATTGGTAATCCCCAAAAAATGCTCTTTTCTATATATAATATAAACGCCTTGTCACGTGAGTGATGTTCTGGGGTTTTCCATAAAACCAAGAACACATATGGCTGTCAAGCTTCCAAACAAGTTTTTAGGATAAAGGAAATAATACTAAAGTAAAAATAAAATAAAGCTGTACGTAGTAGTACAATGAATGGAATTTCCAGCATTCGAAAAAAAAAAAAAAAAATCTGATCTTGTGTCAGCATACAACATTCCTTAAATGACAGCTGTTAATAAATAAACTCAATCTCAATTTCACAGTACACTTAAATGCTAACTTTTTCATAACCAATAACCTGGCAGACATCAATTTGGGCATTCGGACTAAAACAAAATTGATCTTGATGACAAAGCTAATGACATTTTCAAAACGGAGAACCAGTCAAACATGATCCTTTAGACTACACGATCTAGTGAACCAGCCATAACAAAAATCCTGTTGGTTAAAGCAACCCTGTAATTTTTTTTAAAAACTAGTCACATGTTCAAAAGACATTACAGAGGCGATATGTCTAGAACCGGAGAATCTGACATCAAGTAAGTCGCAGAACTTCAAAACTTTGGAAGATATTTGCTCTGTTTTGCACCAACAACCAGTTAGTCTGCAGCTTTGTTCATTGGCATTTCCGGTATAGCAGACTCAAACCTGACCTTAAATCTACAATTATATCCTTATCAGCACATTTCTATTGCTTATACTATGACCTCAATGCATCTCCAAGATGAGACCTCAGTCCAAAACACTGGCTATGAGCATTTCTCTCTACAGCATGAACAGCTGACTTCTCTCATTGTATCTCAGCATTGTATTTCATATAACATAAGTAAGAGAGAAAATAAAAGCTTGGAGCATGAAGCTTGTTTTTAAAAAAAATTAAGATCTGGACAGCATTGCCTTGAAGTACTGCTGTTCTTCTTCCCAAGTCCTCCCCCTACAGGACAAAGAGAGACCATCGACAACAGAGGACGTGGGAGAGAGAGGGAGAGGGAATGGCCTCGGCTCCCAACCGCCATTTCGTAACCAGCTTGTTTACTGATACAGTGAAGATTTCTATGGCAGAAGGAACATACGGGTAGGATTTGTGAAAATGAAGGATCATCCATCAAATAAGACTGACTCCTTATTGTGTCAATAGGGTGTTTGGCAAAAGGGAAAAAAAAACAAAAAAATATACAAATTGGGCTAATTGTCTGGGTTAGGAACTACTCCACATGTAGGAAATACTTGACCTGCCTGTTTGGTATTAGCGTTCCTCCTCGGCTGATTCACGAGTGAATTTGCAATGCTGCTGCTCCAAAAATACATGGCATGAAATAAAACGGCTCAAGTTTCAAATGCTGGAGCAAATATTTGTTACTTACATGAAACATTTTTACTGTTGAATTAATTTAATAAAAACAACAAATGTGTCCTATTGTTTCAAATGACATTCTGTAAAATGTCCCTTTCTTATGTACTACGCAGGTCCTAATGAAGAAATTGCAAAATACAACTCTGATCAACATCCTTACACCAGCACATAGAACACAATAGAATAAATCCCCAGAAAAAGAAGAAGAAAAAAAAAAACATGTAGACCTGGCATATATAGAATAATGAAAAAAAAATTCTTAGAATATACAGTAAATCATGAGATTATACAACAATCTTCAGCACACTCAATCGGTCATTTTTCCAAAAGTAAGACGAGATCACGACAAGACGTCTTTTTAAGCTGTAAATCATCACATCCTTAGGATGCTGAAACACATGTCAATAAGGCCACGTTTGCAACAAAGACATGTCTACAGTACTGATGCAAAAAACCTTCACTGCCTGACACCTGGGCCTCTGCTTCCTCTACATATCTCAACAGTTCCTCCAACAAAGCGCATAACACTTCTGAGCAGACTAATTAGGATAACCAGCATTAGTTTCTTTTTTTGTATGCATGTGTGTCTGTCTCTGTGTTCAGCATGCCATTCTTTCAGTTTGGCCTGGCTAGCTTAACAGGCCCAAACCTGCACGAATCAATTATCTTCCTGCAAACAGCATGGCATATCTGCAACCATTTTGTTCCTCTTATCCAACATTCTTGCGGTAATCCTGACTCATAGAGGTAAAAAGACCAGAGTAAACAACAAAGGAGAACGTTCTCAAGCAGCAGCATGCATTCTAAGCAAAGACTTCAGCAATGAGACCAGTCAACTTTTTTTTGCTTTTCATTTAAGCCAGAACCCTAAATTAACAGGAGCTAATTAAGCACTCATGAAACCAGACAGTGGTAATGGACATGGTTCTCCGTTTGCACGTTCCCAAGCATGAACATTTAAGCCGCACCATCCCGTCTGACTACTCCTACTGTACCAGGATTAAAGGCAACTACGTTTAGCTTCGAGCTCTGAGAGCCACCTTTCTACTTCAATCCAAGGACCAGACCAGTGCATGACTCAATCTGTCACAAGAGAGCTCCCCCTCCAGGTAGCACTCTCAATGGTCTGTCTGTACATGAATGGAGGGATAAAAGGCAGATGGTGGAAAAAAGCACAGCCTAAAACCCACAAATACTCAGAGCCAGCAATGATTCAGGCTTGAGGTCTTGTTCCTTTGCTAAAGTTCCTCTTCCAGCAGCATCATACCTGCTTTCTACCGAGGGCCTCCATTAAGTCTGCGCGAGAGCTTCGAAACAGATTGTTCTTCTTTTTTTTTTCCCCACCTCCTCCTGTATGCAGACATTCACCCAGCTTGCTGGTCATGTGACCTAGCAGCTCCCTCTGTTGGCCATCTCTGCTAAAGCTCCAACTGAGCATGCTCAGTCAGTTCAAATTTCAATTTTTTTTGTTGTTGTTATTCTTCTTAAAGGAGGTCACCAATGAATGCAAGCTGCCATTTTATTTTGCTGGCAAATAAATATACAGCAGATGTATGATAAGGCAAAAGGAATGTCATGTCCAACACCAGCAAGCAGAACCAAGAGTGTGAGCTATCCTTAATCTCATCTGGTCTAACCACCAGAGTTCTTTATCTCTGCTGAGCCTGAGGAGGGCAGGGCTGTCACGGGAGTCTGGTGCTCAAGACCAAAACAGAGAATGATTTTAACATTTACACCAGTGGAAAAAAATAATGGTTGCTGCTGATAGACTGAAAAACCTGATTACCCCAAGTCTTTGGCTTTTTACGGTATATCTCTATCATAACTAAATGGATCTCCTGATCTCCGGATCTTACTTCAGTGGTATTAAACTAACTGCTTGTCAAGATATTAATAATATATTTTTAATCCTTTTTAGATGCTGTGTAGGGTAAAGCAGGATTAACTTCTAGGCAATCAGAGAAGTGGTTTTAATATAGTATGTTCTTCTAATCCTGTTTATACTATAGAATGAAAAAGAAAAAAAAAACTTTTCTTTTCAAAATAATTTCAAAAGCCTCAAAACATCATGCAGGCCAGATCATTAGCAGTCTACCAAATTGCTCCTTTTTTTTTACTCCAACACTTCACCAGATGACTAAGCTCACCAATGGAGTATGCTCAGGACACCCCCCCCCCCCCCCCCCTCCCTCATCCTCACCCCTACCCCCATTAGCCATTTTGAATTCATGTCAGCTTGCCAGGCAAAGCGCTACTCTGAATCAGAGCCACAAGT
Organism: Clarias fuscus; assembly: GCA_030347435.1. Taxonomy (NCBI): domain Eukaryota; kingdom Metazoa; phylum Chordata; class Actinopteri; order Siluriformes; family Clariidae; genus Clarias; species Clarias fuscus. Next base: position 26,121,620 of record CM059212.1, read on the forward strand.
CCTCATGAGGTGTTTCGTTATGTCTCTGTAGTGAAAGTGCTACCCGGGGTCACGTTTGTCTGGAGAAAAAAGGCTGAATCTTCAGTTTCATGCCTACCATTCCACACACGAACCCCCTGCTTGACTGGCTGTATGGCAAGAGAGACAGACACAGAGTCACAAAGGGATACGGCAGGGGAGAGCAACTGAGAGAGAACTAGCAGCGAGAGGAGAAACGGCACTCTTCGACACCTCAATAAGCCTTCTCCTATAAAGGAACCACAGCGAAGTAATCATGTACAACATGCAACACCCAACTTACTAAAAAAAAAAAATGAACACAGACCTGTCCATGCATGCAAGAGCGAGCCGAAGACCTTAGCAGCATAACCTTCAACTCTGAGCTTCAACTGAACTTAAGCTTCAATGCAAAAGGCTGCACAAAATTCAGGGATAATAATCCACCCCAACATATTCAGCAAAAATCTATCTATCCATGTTTAGTAGACCACACAGCTCTCCAAGTCTTAAAACGTCATTTGAACGAATCGAATAATTGGTTTCAAGGAACAACAAAGGCAATGTGAACAAGCCTGCTTTCGGTCCACACCTTCACTAGAAGCCTGCAGAGGGAAAACAAGTGCCACGGCAGTGCTAGCTTTTTCCCTTCCTCATAGCTGCAGAAAATATGCAGCTATGCCTGGTAAATATGATCTACAGATCTCACAGCTGACACTCGCACTGCTCCTTTGCCCAGCGCAAGAAACCACCATGAAAACCCCTTGTTCTTTTTCAAGCAGGGTCACAGGAAATACAAGAGAATTTCTGGTAGAGCTTGCAAACAGCCTCTGTCCAACAACTCAAGTCAGGAAGGCCTTCTGATCAGCTTCTGCAACCCCATACACACATCAGCTGATGGTCATCTATAATCGAACAGAAATCTAAAAAAACAAAACAAAAAAAAACATCACATTGACAAATGAGAAGTTGCATTAAAAAAGACAGACAGAGATAGACATAAAGCAACCCGAGATAGGCCTTGGCCTATTTTTTTTCTTTTCTTTTTCGGGAATCAAATAAATGATCAGTCTTATATCTGGCAATGGCTTTCCCCAAAGACAGGCAGCAAAACAGAGAAGCTAATAATCCTGCTATTTTATGTTGAGCCCCCCAGCAACATGGCAGTACCTGACATAGCCTCTGGGTCTCCATTGATGGGGGAAGAGGAGGAAGAGGGCGAGAGTAAAGCTCCACTGACTTAAGTCTAGCTTCCCCGAACAAGCACCGTCCCTTCTCAGGTCACATGACCAACTCTCTGTAGAAAGCATTGACATGGCGCTCTCTGGGCATGCTCAGTTGGAGCTCTGCTGGTCTTCACGAAGAAGGAAGAGCAGAGAGAGGGAAAAAAAAAAGAACACAACACTGCAGCCATTTTCATGGAATGGTGTGTGGATCCAGTGGTGGTGCTAACAGATTGAGTGCTGAATTTGAGCTCAAACTTGATGCATAGTGGGAAAAAAATGTTTTGTAGACATCTGTTTTATGACTAAAATGAAAAAAGGCCCAGGATAGTAAATAAAGATTCATTTCTGTGTTTAAGCATGGGTGGTGCAGAAACACCAGGGCTAGCTTAAACCCAAGTTTCTATTGCAAAAAAAAAAAAAAAATAATAAATGCTGTGTTCTGTGATAAATTATTGATCAAACTTAATTGTTTACAGGCTTAAATGTTCTCCAAAAAGGGTCAGCAGAAATGTACTTTAATTATTAATACTAAGAATTATTTAATAAAATGTTTGTTAAAATCTCGCCTATTTTATAGCATACCCATTTAAAAAAATTTTTTTTTACAAATGAACAGTTGTCGCCTACTTATTCATTCGCTCAGCTACACTCAGCAAGACAGTACAGCAATATAGAAGACTGTGAACACTTGAACTGAACTGAAACTTACTTCCTCCCAAGTTCTGATTAAACTCAAATATTGTGTTAGTTTTTACCATTAATCAACATGCAAGACGGTTGCCGATTGCTACCTAGAACTTGATAGCTACTGTGTGAAACCAAAAGCAATACTCAAGGACCTTGGTATGACCCAAGACAATGGTGTACCTTGCAATTCTAGAGTACAAAGTATTTATAAAGCTGCATATTAGCGTTTCAGAACGTTAGCCAAAATAAGACGTTAACCATGCATGAGTATCAGCCAATTCTTAATATAGCAGCCCACATCCTTTCCAGAGAAAGGTCAAAGGAACTCGAACTCTTGCTGATCCCCTGAAGCAGTATAACCCAAGCATTGCACCTGGCTGTGACACGCCTATTGTTAATTTTGCTAAAAAAAAAAATATATATATATATATATATATATATATATATATATATATATATATAAAATATATACACACACACATTTTAGCCAATTTCTGGCTCGATGTTTGAAATGTTTTTAATGTAAACACTGTGTTCTGTTATTCTGCACAATCAACGGTTCCTTTTTGATTTGAACACCTCTTGTACTAAACAGAAGGTGTCAGGGTGATGGTGAAAAAACTGCACATGAGGTTCTGTAATCACAGGTATCCAAAACAGGGGGATCCAGGTGGTTGGTTCCACTCTTGTCAAGTCTGTGGACAGTTTGTGATGGTTCCACAAAATTCGTGGGGCCTCTGAGTGGCGCAGTGGTAAAGTGCTCGCCCTATCATTCGGAGACTGCAAGCTCACTTCCCGTAACCTCCGTAAATTCCTGTAACCAATCGGACGCCTAGAGAGCACTGATTGGCCGAGCTCTCTCAGAGGGGAAGGATGAGAGGTATCTTGAAATATCCATAATGCTTCGGCAATAACTTCCAGTTGAGTTCCTGTAATGTGCAAGTGGTGCTGTGGGCATAAGCATGACTTTGTGCATTAGTCCTGCAAAAACAGAACATTTTGGTGATCAAACCAGGCCATTTTTTCCAATTAAAGGAAAGTTATATTAAGGGAGGAATAGTTATGGTTTGAATATTCCTGTTCCTTCTTTTACAAGGAAGGTGGTCAAAAAGTTTGTGACTTTGGTAGGAGGAGTCTGTGATAATGCTGTGTGCTCTGCAAAGACATCTGCTGTGCTGAAGCAGTTGTAAGACTGTGGAAAAACTGGCTGGTTTTTGCCACCCTTTGCAGGGCATTCCTTTCCGACACCGTGGAGCTGCCATATCGGACGGTGGTATACTTCAGGGTGCTCTCAATGATGCAATGATTAAAGCCTTTGGGTATCTGGGAAGGCAGATGAACTACCTTCAGTCTCCAAAGGAAGTCAAGACACTGTTGCGCTGTTCCTACTAGAAAGACTAAAATGTCATGGTGCCAGGACAGATCCTCAGAGATGTGGACACCTAGGAACTGGAAGCCTGGGACAAAAGCATGTGCTAGTGTCAATTGATTTTTGATTTCCAGAAATCCGCAATGAGCTCTTTGGTTTTCTTGCCATTAAGGTTGAGGTTGTCGGAAGAACACGAGTATGACCGGCTGCGAATCTCCTCCCTATAGGCTGACTCATCAATGTTGGTGATGTGACCCATCACTGTGGTATCATCAGCATACTTGATAATCATGTTGGAGTTATGTAGAGACACACAATCATGGATAAACTGGGGATAGAGCAACGGACTCAGCACACAGCCCTGTGGAACGCCACCATTCCGAATGAGGACATGTGACTGTCTAAACAGACTGAATGAAGTGCAACGTTACACTTGCTCTGGCGGCAGCAGGTGGTCTACCTTGCTAAATTAAGTAACTTTCTTTAAAATGCCTAAAACTAAACGGTCAAAAGTGTGGCTATATTTCACAAGAAAGGATTCCGACACCGTGACGTGCAGCAAAAGTTTTACAGCAGTTGTGTGTGTAAAGGCGGAAACACGTCATATCTAATGAAACATTTGAGGGGACACGGAATAAACTTAAAGCAGAGGGATGCGCCGTGTTTGACAACTTGCGGACAACAGCTGGCACTATTGGTGTGGATGACCCCTTAGCAAAAAGGAGTCCAATGTAGGAGTAGGCTAATGTAATGTTAATTGCAAAATGCAAATCTTACATGCATGCTAACAAATTGTCAAACGATTTGTAAAATACTAATGTAACATGGATTCTGTTTATAATTATGACTTTCCAGCTAGTACTACAACAGTGACCCCATTTACCATTGCAAAGAAGGAGAATTTGATTAAGGAGAAGGTGGAGGAACTCCACAGGGCTTTTAATATATTGTTCAATTTTAAGCATTACATTTTTTGTTCAATAAAAATGTATTCTTGAGTCATCCACCATCATTTTGTGGCTTTTGCAAAGTATCGGTTCAGGCACCGTTTTGGCACCGGTACCGATTTAAAAGTATCGATCTGGCACCAGTATTGAAAAAAACCCAAACGATACCCAACCCTAGTAGTATGTGTGGCTGGTTTGTATGTATGTCCTTCCCCTTCATCTGAGGTCAGAGTTCAAAGGTGGTCTTCAATGAAGATTTGTATAAGTGTTTTGCTTGAGGTTTCAGGTTAGCCCTGGTTCTGCTATAGGCCTCACCAGATTTAAAGGCAGTGTCCCTCGCTTTCAGCAGGAGATGTACCTGGAGATGTACCATCTCGTGGAGTCTCATGGAGTTCATCCATGGCTTCTGATTGGGAAAGCTTTTCACAAGTTTAGTGGTGACATGGTCCAGGACAGAAGATGTGTACATGTTCAAATTTGTGTGCAAGCTCCTGGTGGTGGCCTGTGAGGCAAACCTGCTCCAGTCAAGTGTCTTGGAACTGCTGTTGTAACGAGGAAATTGCTCAATCTGGCCATACCTTCACAGACTTTTACACGACTGATAAGTGACAAGCACTTGGCATGAATAAAAAAAAAAAAAGTGATGAGAGGAAGGCCTTATGTGCTTCTGCAATGTTTGTGCAGACATGGTCCAATGTACTGTTCACTCTAGTAAAGCAAGAGATGTTCTGGTGGGATTTTGGAAGTACACTTCTCATATGAGTGATTAAAATATCCTGCAACAATAAAAGTTCCTTCTGGGTCTGCATACTGTTGTTAATGTAATTATCGATTGTAAAACACTTGTGACGTGGCTAAACGTCCCAGTGCTGTAACCATCTATTATCACGACTCATGGAATGCCTCTCATCCAAGGTAGGTTTTACTCTCATAACTATGTTCTGCTATCCTGCACAATCAAAAGTCTCTGACTTGAACGCCCCTCATATGTTATCACTGAATAGATCAGTGGAGTAGAGAGAAAAAGTTGAAAAGATTACAGATATTGAGATAATCAAAGTTCCTTTCAGTTGAATTGCAATGAAACCATTAAATGTAAGTTTAAGGGCTGGCAAAAAAAAATTCATGGCGGTTTCAGTAGTAGTTCATATGAGGTGCATGAAGCAGGGCATTTAGTCCTACATATGCAACATATGCATTTCTTTGCAGCAACAAATAAAGATCACATGCAATTTTGTGAACTTAGTTGATATGAACCAGGAACTTAAGTTGTAGTATGTAGCGGAAGTGGAGGAACGGTCAGAAGCAGAATTCACACACCATAGTGACATTTTTAGTTTAGTTTTCACATTGGGAAGATTTAGTTAGGTCAATTGCTCCCCACTGGACAGTGTTCACTTTTTGTTCTTGGGTACATTTGCGTTTACACTCTCCGATACAGCAGGTGGCAGTATGGACCTACTTGGTTTCTGAACCAGCATTAAACAAAAGTGAAGGCGAGAACGGGAAAGCAAGCTTTCGCACTATGCCTATTATTACTGACATTTTTTGGGGGAAAAATGTCAAGAGCAACGTTCTCGCATGCCTTCCTACTTCATCAGCTATAACTATGTAGGTCAAAGGATGAGATTGGATTTCATAGACCACTATGACAGCACTGATGACACTGTGTCTAAACAGTTCTGTTCTCATGTACGATTGGCTTCCATATATGATTAGATCTGTGCCGAATATACTCTACTGTGCTCAAGACCACTTCTTTAAGCAAACTCGGACACGCTTCCCGAGCCTGGAACAATTGTGTTCTCACTGTTCAAAATGAACCAGACTTTCGGGTCAAGTGTTCTCGCAAATGATCCCTAATGTCAGAACGCTCTAGCTCTAACAGTAGTGTCCTTTCATTAAAGAGGACTACACAGACAGAGACAAACACAATAGCGTTGCACCTCTTACTTATGTACCATGTCCAGATTTGCATAATTTAGCAAGTAGCAAAGCACAGTGTGTGAAGCCAGTAGTTGAAATGAAATACTTTGAAACTTGTTCACATGCGTGTCAAGTCCGGATTTGGCCAATTACTTTGTTATGTCTTTTGGGTAATTACTTTGGTATGTACTTTGGTATTACTTTGGTACACTGGTGGCTCAGTTGTAGAATTCACACCTACCATGCGGAAGGCCTGGGTTCAATACCCACACAACGCCCAAACCCCAGCCACTGGATGCAGTGCTGATCCAAAGCCCGGATAAAATGGGAGAGTTGCATAAGGAAGGGCATCCGGTGAAAAACCTGTGCCAAATTGTGTGTTGATCGGAAGGTCCGCTGTGGCGACCCCGCGACTTTGGTATGATTAGCAGAGTTAAGATTCATTTATAGGTCTATGGAGATATGCTGGTATAAAGAGACAAACCTGGCCATAACTCTCACTGTGTTCAACACAGTATATTGGTGTTAAACATATGGAAAGCAGTGGGGTTGATCTTATTAATGTATGTTTAAACATAAATAATTACAGTGCACAGTTGCTGACTTTACACAAATAGAGATGCTTTACATGTATAGTGGTAACCCTCAACTACCCAGCTGTAATCTAACATTTGCTTAGGCACCTTACATGCTCCCTAAATCACAAAGACATGACAATTCCATCCATGAACATCGGATTGACTTGGTGCGCTCATGATTTTCATTGAGAGTTCTGTAGCAAAAATTATAGCTGTTGTTCTAAAACCCCTTTTGGTAAAGCAACCGTTCAATGCATAAACTGTCGTATGGTTGCAAGCTTTTCCTGAGTGCTTCACGGGCATAGCCGTAGTGTGTGTGTGCGTAGGAACGGGGCTATTCACACATGGGTGTGTGGGAGAGAATCAATGCTTTCAATCAATGTGCAATTAAATAAGATTTTACTCATTTGAAACAATAAAAAATAGAAAATTAGTAAGTGGAGATCAATATTAATAAGATGACATGAGTAAAGATCCCAAATATTATTTCCATACAATTAAAATAAGAATCAGCAACAAGATCATATAAGTATAAAATTATAAGTTTATGTAGTTTATATTCATGATAAACTGATCAAATACATCAATCTGAGACAACCCAAGATAGCTTAGATGAATCAGTATAAACCACTCATTCAAAATTCCAACTACAAACTTAATCGTGAAATTAGAATTTTATCTAACTTCTCCAAATATAATGCCCAATTTCCACAAATTTTGCTACGAATTGCTATGGTTTGGTTTCAAACTCAGTTTTCCATGGTGCAGACACGCTCTGACATTGCTATGACATCACTTACAAGAAGCTACCGTGGCGCTAAGGTGATATATATAACTGAAGAAGATACAACAGAATGTTGTACAGAAGATACAAACAGAATTTTCTAAGTCCTTACACACACAAGGGCAATATTGATGAAATGTCAGTTTTTTCTCCAACTTGGCATCGTGTTTTGGAATATGCATGGCATAACTGATCACATAACCTAACTGCTTAAAAGCAATATAAAGTGTTACTTTAATATAATGACAATACTGAACCCCGTGTCTTGACCTCTACACTTTGGAGTTTTATTATAAGATAAATTCCAAACACACAGCTAAGGAACTGAGGGTTATGCATTGGTTCTTGTATAGTTCTTTATACCTTTAACATGTATACTGTATTTATATACAGTTTAACCAAAGAGATACATTTCTGTTAAATGTAATCAACAATTGTAAGATCTATCAGTTGGTTGTATATTTTGCATGATTTGAAACACAAATTTAGTCAAACGTTCACATGAAAGCAATCACTTCCAGTATCAAACAAGCTTCTTTTACATCTCAGGTCCTTTCCCTGAAATGTTTTTTGTGCCATTTGCATTTCATCTGACCAAATATATACAATTATCAATCTTCTGTATTGCCAGTAGCAGCTACAAAACAGGCAATTCTTCCAATGCTAATGCCTTACTTACATAATAAGTACCTAGTTATAACTGGTCATAAATCTGGTCAGATATTTGCATAAAACTCTGGGTTAATACTGGATCGGATTGCGCGTGAATATGAGACACAATACGCCATGATCACAGCTCTGTTTTGCACAAAAGAAGTCTGACTGTGAAGGAAGCATGATTGGTATTGAGTACTGATTCATATGAAAGGCTTTGTTATCGATATCTCACACGGCAGGCCTTTGGGATTCGCAAACCTGATTGGTCAAAAGGTGTTGAATTGATTTGCTAACAATTTACAGCATTAGGAACAAGGAAGTCATGGCTTTACTGCATAAAGCATTGGGTTATTTATAAATTCAATGTTAATGTAACTAACTTGTGTGGAAGACGTTTCACTGCATAACAAAAAAATGGATAACAAGTATGTCATCACATTCAATATGTGTTGTAAATTCCTGTTTGTGTAAGAGGAATAAAACAGTTCAGGTTGTACTAGATCGTTCCTCTAACTACATACCCTGTTATGTTTTATTCTTCATACATACACCGACTACAGGATGGGGCCACACTACAACCAAATAACAAACCATGCACCAATGTCAGTGCTCAACTGGTGCATCACACCATTTCAGGAAACACAAAACGCCGTACTACCCTGAGACCCAACACTGCCTCGCAATAGCAGGAAGCCGATGGATGGTAACCCCCATTGCTCGTGACCAGAAAGGAAAAGAAGTCACTTGAGGTTTGTGCATCATACAAAGCACCAATCCATTCATACTTTGATTTTTCTGAATGTAAAACCTCATACTAACTCTGGGACTATGAAGCCTAATCTGCATGTCTTTGGACTGTGGGAGGAAACCCACAAAGCACAGGGAAAACATGCAAACTCCATGCACACAGACCCAAGGCAGGAATCGAACTTGGACCCTGGAGGTGCAAGGCGACAGTGCTAACCACTAAGCCCCCATGCCATTGAGTTCTTTAGCGCAATTACACAAAATTATACATTTCATACAAGATCTTCTTCAGAATAATGTATAAAATGAGCAAGGTGCCTCATACTGGTCAATCGGGTGTGCTTCAAACTGATACCCCATGCTCCCAGAATAGGATCTGTGAGGTCCACCACGAACCAGACTAGAGTAATGGAGTTACTAAAGATGAATGAAGAAATATTTTTCAGATGAAACATTACCATAAAGCCTTGAGGCAAGAACAGGCTGCACCCACATAAAATAATATAGTGAGTTTGGGGCGCCCTCTACTGATTGGTTTCCACATTACACCCAACATGGTGCTTTAGATTTGCACCACATGTTAACGGCATCCTGAAAAGTCCCGCTACTTAAATCAATTCATGTATTATCTACTCAGTTAGTTTGTGATTTGTTTATAATTCACATATATTATGAAAACAAACAGACGCCAAAAACTAAGCTTCGGGTAATGTTAGTGTTGGACTGAACAATGTGTACATCACAGGATTTTGAAATGTTGATGTGTCTCTCGCACACACAAACACAAATGACATGTTAAAAAAATACTTCAATTCCACTGAGTTAATCAAACAACAAACAAATAGTGTTGTTATGGCAATAATGTAGCACCAGAAGCCGGATTACACCGTGCCCCAGAACGAGCATACCGTGAGCATCTTCATAGACAATGATTGCATAGTGTATATTTTACAGATTCCTGGGCAAAGTATATTATTTCCCCTCCCAAAAGAAACAAAACCGCGCTTTACTATTCAACTATACTACGCACAGCTAGCAGTAAAATGGAAGAAAAGTGTCTGACTTGTTTCAACGACGTAAAAGAAGGAATCCAACCGGAAAAAATATCACAATGACACGAAACTTAAAGCTGTTCATTAATGCGTACGAAATGCGCATTCGAACAGATCCGTTTGTATGACTGCGAGCTCATTTTCCCCCCCAAACAGTTGCATTTTAATGGGCTGCTCATGAAACATATTGTTGCATCGGCAAATGAGAAGAACTGCTATTTAACAGATTGCCTTACATTTAAGGAGTTTGTAATCCCGCGTTTCCACGTAATCCTGTCCAAATCTTTAGCATGCTTTAAAGCGTTTTGTCCCTCCGTAGGAATGAGGGGATTTGTCTTCTTCTGTGAGATCATGGCGCGTCGCAAACGAAATGCGCAGAGCGCCACCTTCGCAATGGAGTTTTAGCGCGTAGCGTGCTAAACCAACATCAGTGCAGCTGCTAGAACTCAGGATTAAGAAATAAAGATATTACTATAACCAAAGTTTACTTCTAGTCTTTTCTAATTAGCTAATTACACTTTTTTTTTGTTATTAGTGTACTCAACTGTTATATACAGTATCAAGTTGTACAGTATAATGTAAGGTAGGCCCCAGTGGCCTAATAGATAAAGCACAGACTTCCTAAGTCAGGGTCTATGGGTTCTAGTCCTATGTGGGGTGGCGGAAGTGTGCTGGGCCTATAACACAGAGGGCGATGAATCGAAACCTCTGCTAAGACTGGTGACTAAGTTTAATTGCACAGTGGTAGCTTTCTCACCTGCTGTGGTAGGCCTGGGTTCAATTCCTTCCCAAACCTAAGCCTGGATAAAATGGGAGGGTTGCATCGGGTGTAAAAGTTGTGTGTGGGTCAGATGGTATACTGCGACTATATATATGGTGCCAGAGTTAGACTGTATAACCTGACTAAAAGATAGAAAAACAATCATTTAAAGTAACTTAAAATCTTTTTTAACCAAGAAGTTTATTACCTCAAACAACATTCATTGTTTTTTTTGTGGGAATTTCAAGAAATGCCTACAAAAAACACTTTTGGTTTACCATAATGTAGTTTTGCTGTAGCATATTATAAATGCCTTCACAGATTGGTCAAAATAAATTACAAACTTAATTTATAAAAAATTAAGTAGATGTATATGATTTATCCTTGGTAATATTTATCCTTGGTAAACTTACAAATTAATTAATCTACTCATTCAATCATTTCTAATAACCATTTAATCCTATAAACAAGCACTAGTGATGTCTGTTTTTCAGGGGAAATTACATAATGCATGCTGAAAAAATATACCAGAAGGCGTCAGACTTCTTTGTATGTTGATTAAATTATGATAATCATTTACATTACTTGAACCAGGATGACATTTCTGAAGACACCTTTTCGTTGTTAGGCATAAACTAGTACAACGTGATCAGGCCACACACACATTAGTGAAGAGTGGAACAAGCAGCCATCATAAAAAGCTGGAGAGACATAACTTCCAGATTTGTTTAAAAAGTCACTAGCGTTGTCTCTATGTTCTATTTAAATAAACTTAATAATGCTAATGCTTTCAAAGGTTATAAGACACAGTATTTGAAGAAATGCAAGTGTTTTCATTCTTCTTTCTGAAACTTTAGATGATTTGATTATTAATGTACAACTCCAGCATTATGACATGCACATGCAATAAACAAATGATGAAATGAAATGAAAGATACTGGGTCTATTAATATTTAATAATACAACACCTTTAATAGCACTAACACTCTGATTGAAATTGCATTGCTGGTTTTCAGTCAGAAAAAAATGCCTCTCCTCTAATTAACACATGAATTAATGAAGATTTCAATGTGACACCATTAGCTATAAATAATTTATTGAATCTAGAAATAGACTGGAGTGACTTCAGACCAAGTCTTTCACCGGTTGTCAAAAGTGTCTGACTTATATCTAATTAATGTTTGCTATTTATCTGAACTTTGCAACAGTGTTATTTGTACAAATTACAGAAAATGTATTTATGTGGACAAATCAGTAACCTGGATGTCAGGGACTTTAAGCGCATTTTAAATCTTAGTAATTTTTAAATAAAACGTTGAGGACAAGTAGATTCAAACTGAATTTTTTTTAGACCCTTACTCCTTACTGACCATTGCAAAAGCTTATACTTGGCATGTTGCTCTGTTTAAACTCTCCCCAGAGGTGTGACACAACTTGATGCTCTAACCCTTTTGCAAGATCTCAAAAACCAGCTCCACTACACACATCAGCTTAGAGGAAATCTTTTTGAATGTAGAAAGTTCAGACTGATTAGTTAGTGTAATTAACAACCGTAGTAATCCTAAGTGGTAAATGATAAATATAGACATCCCAGTGCTGTACTATCTATTACTATATCAACACTTGTGGAATGCTTCTTGTCAAATCAGATTATTCGGTCAGAACTGTTTCATGGTTGTTACAGTAACTTATTGAAGCACACTGAAATCCTTTTTGCACAAATCCAAGCTTGTTGGGAATAAGGGTCAGGCATGATACAGCATCTCTGGAGCAGATAGGGTGAAGGAGCTTATGGAGCAGCTCTAAAGCAGCAGAGTTTGATCTCCAACCTTCTGCTTCATAATCCAGAGCCTTAACTGCTGAGCCACCACCAGAGGTACACAAATCCTGTACTTGAATAAAAGTGGAGATATTGTTGGTAAATATTGATTAAGTAAAAGTAGAAGCCCTCCTTTTACAATTCTGCTAGAGCTTTAAATACTAAACACCGCTCTGAGTAGGTAATGCAGAAATGTAGTAGAGTAGAAAGTACAAATCTTTGACGTAGGATGAAAATAAGTAGTAGAGGAAAAAAAAAGTAAGCACTGATAAAACTACAGTAACATACAAATGCCAGAAATACAGTATGTAATTAAGTGCAGTGATGAGTACTGTATAGACAGTGATACAGTGATAATGCACTTAGTTGCCACCCATCTCTGGCCACCACTTCACAACTCATGTTCCTGTCGTTTCAGGATTCACCCCCAAACTTCAGTTGTAGTTAGTACACGTTTTGCCTGAGTTAGCTAATGAAAATTTGAATTAATGTGATAGTCAATGCAAAAAATGGAAACTTTTTAAGTTGATGCAATTTAAACCTACTATTGCACTAAATTATAACCATATTATAGTACATTGCAGGTGAAACTAAAGATGCTAGCTAGACTTGAAACATCATTTACATTTAACACAAGGACAGAACACTGATCACAACTGAAATATTTGTGACTAACTTGGTGACCTTTTGTCAAATTTGCATGAATTTTCGTCAACATTAACTAGCCTACTAGCCTGTCATTACATCATGCTAGCTACAACTTTTAACCATCATCATGTAGCTTTCCAGGCATCGAAATCATGGGATTTTATGATTTTCTAAGTTATCAAACCTTTGTTTTCTTGCTTGATTGATTTGCTAAGCAAAATGAAATATAGCTTTAACACATCTTTATTACAACCACAAAATAAAGACTCATGACGCTAAAAGTTGTAAAGCGATAGAGACTGATGAGATTTTATTAGTACAGTGTACTAATAAACAGAACTAATTTGGATTCAAATATTTCCACAGTGGTACTATTGTATTCCAAAGCCTGCTAACAACGATCAGATGACAACACTGCTCGCAAAAATCGCAATACACACATCGTTATGTATAATACCGATAGAAAAATACAAAACTAGAGACCATGTCAACAGAAGAAGAAGAAGAAAAAAAACATGACAAATATAAAGCTGTTGAACCTTTGGTGATGGGAAAGTAATGCCAGGAGGGACAAGGCATTTTAAGACAGAAACATCTTTTAAGTTTTTTAAGTGTATATAAAGAACCAGTTGATGTATTCAGTCAACACGTAGAGGATTTCATGGTGAAATATATAATATTTGATATTATACTACAGTGCTGTTGGATTCTGGAGACTGATTGGTCTGGAGTTTTTAATTGATTTTCAATGTCTGCCAGTTTAGCTGCAAAGATTACTGTATATTGGTATAGTCATTTTTCAGGGACTTGAATGGCTTGAAGATGTTTAACCAACTTTAAGCTGGACTTGACAACATAGGGTTATTATATACACACATGGGCTATTTGCAGCTGGCATTATTGCCTATATGGACACCTGGGTGCAAATAGCATCTCCCATAAAATCTCCAAAAAATATATAACTGATATGAAAAAAAAAAACGTTGATAGGAATAAATGACCTCCAGGGTGTTTTTGTTTTTTGAAAATGAAAATAATCCACTTCAGGGTGGTAACAGTACCTCCACTTCATGTGTGGCTATTTTTCTTTCTTTTATTATTACCCTTTTCATATTACAGCACAATCTCACTGTATTTTATTTCTCACTGAAACAATGGATACTGACATATTTCTTTATTTGCCACAGTTACTACTTCAAGATTTAAGGCATGTGTTGTAGATTGCTCAAAAAAATGGAAAAAAAAAAAAAAAAAGGTTTTATGAATAATATGGAGTTGGATGGAGAGCTGAGCATGGACATGGAAGAATTTTCTGATCTTCTAGCATAGTGGAGCTTAGGGAGCACCATTTTGATTGGCTACAAATCAACAACCTTTTTACGTGACCTTCATTTGTTAGAATTTTGAAAAACATCCAGTGATGCATTCAATACTTGCAATAGAAACATACTGGTCTCTAGGATTTAGTTCCTTATCTATAAATATTTAAAACTATTAAACTTTTCCTATACAGTACATAGCTTTCCCATTGCATTTTTTAAATTCCATAATTAAATCATAATTCTTTATTTTAATACAATCTGAGTAGATGCTGCATTCTAACACAGTGATTCGCTTAGAAAGATGATCAATTAACAAAGTTCCATTTAAAACATAAACATTACCCTAAATGCCATTCAATTTTTCTCACAGTACTGAAAATTATCCAGAGAAATGAAAACAGACGAACAGATGGACAGTCGTTCATGCAATCTCTTTTGTATGATCCAGAAATACAACAGTGTAGAAACAGTTAACACTCTTGACTGAGTATTTGAAAGAAAACCAGGAGAACTGTTGCTATGTATATATATATATATGACAGAAAATCACAGTAAAGTAAATTCAGAAGTTGAGGAATGACACATGCGCACACACACACACACACACACACACACACACACACACACACACACACACACACACACACACAAAGAAACACAGTCGAATTCTATTTTTAAAAAGTGCCGTTTTGTGCTTCAATGTAAAAAAGAAAAACAGTTTAAGGGTCTGAAGGATTATTATGACGTTTAAAATACTGGGGAAACAAGATCAGGGGGTGACACAGCACTCGCAGGATAAGGCCTCAACTGGGAATTAATTTTCAAACTCCATCAATTGTGGATTACTGCATTAAAAAATAAATCTGACAAAACAAAATTACCGGTATATCCTGGGTTCACTTTAAATCACAACAGATAAAACATTTCCTGTCTTGCAACCAGCTACTTACTTAATTTAGGAATACATGCAGGAAATCACCTGAACTATGAAAGGTGAGAGTATTTAATGATTTTTTTATTTATTTGGATATTATAAAGTAATTGGAAAGAAATTATGTTTTTAATCCATAAAATATATCATTTTAATCCATCCAAGTTATTTTCCATAGATATTTTCATTCAATTAAATGACAGTTTTCATTACAAACTGCATAATCAAATCGGATCATACTAACATCTAAGGGGTAAGAAATGTCTTCGTGAAATTATCAAGAAGCAAATTCTGCATGTAATCGATAGACAGCAGAGGTGCCAACATTGCAAACAAGACAAGCCTGGCAAGCTTAACCACCAAAACACCTTCTGTTTCAGTGGATATTTTTCTGTTATAAGCACCTGGTTTTATAGATTTCAGTTGGCTCATGAACGTTCACCTAAATAATGTCAGCGTGAAACAAAGGTACTGCAATACCAATAGCAAATGTGTATCCTACACACACTTTGTATGTCCTTTGCCCTTTAGTGTATTCTTTATTATCACAGCATTATTTGAAAATGGCTTACATGTGGCTCTTCAATTTCCATATTCTTATCAAATTTTTCAGGAAACTGTCTTAAAAATAACTGTGGTTAACGTTGTAAAAGACCAATCAGGCAGCGGGTTGAAGGTTAGCACTGACTTTAACATGGGTGAACACATAGCCATAACCATAATAATAATAATAATAATAATAATAATAATATCAATATTGATTATAATGATGCCAATAATAATAGCAGATTGCTATTAAACAGTGGCAAAGGAGACACACAGTGCTTCATGCTCTCAGTGCTCAGTGCTTGCAGAAGTGAACTGCTGTATTGCGCAATAGTTTCACCGCGCTGTGCATAAGGATATTTTTGTCTTCACACAATTCCGAGCTCCATAAAAGATGCTGCACAAACGCCAAGCTAGAGCTTTGAGAACTTACACCGTGTGCAAAGTTATTAAATTTTTTCATACGGGTTAGAAATGATATCTTCCTACTATAGAAGCAGATGAAATAACTGTGGTTTTAAAACACCCATCAATTATATCCATGTATGGGAGTATATATTTCTTTTTACGTTTTGCATAAATAAATCACTTAAGGAACTTTTAGTGACCGTCACTGCTGTGATCATGATTTACCCATAAATGTTGGCACCTCTGAAGCTGGGTTTAAATGGAATATGAGCTAGAAGAACAAGAGTCAAATCCCTTCAATACCAATAATAACAAGCTACATTTTTATATATATGTATATCTCAGCGAAAAAAAGAAGGAAAGAAAAAAAAAATCAGTGACCGCACAAAATTCTCTTAACTGTGCTGATAAAAATCTTATCAGTCCTCCTTGAATGACATTCCAGCCGCAGTCCGACACTGCAAAGGCCTGAGGAAATATTCACAGATCAACATCAGAGTGACCGCAGTTCTTTCCAAACTAGCTCTGATTTTGACTTTTCAGAACACAGAAGCAAACTCGTATAGCAAACTTTGTATATCGTTTGTCACTGCATCACAGATGCAGCTTTATTTAGTTCAGGAGTGCTACCATGATTAGGCACTGATCCAGAGTCCCTTTCTCCACACCAAGGAGCCCAGGAATATTGTTTTCTATAAATCAGGTGAAAAGATCCCTTTGAATACGTTTGGTCATATTTGGGGAGGGTGGTAAATGCCTGGAGTGTCCAGCAGGGGAAGGTGCAGATTTACTGACAGGCATTTTCCATTTTCAGTAGTCATCTACGTCATGCTGGTGTTGAAGCTTGAGTTGGTACTGCTGCAGCTTTCTTCATATGTGGGAGGTGGTTCTGGGAAAGACAGGGAACAGAAAAGGTTTGAGGAAACCCAGAAATGTATAATGGCTAAATGTGCAGTCATATTTTAAAGCCATTTTACATCAACTCTTTACTCGAGGACGGTCGTTAATTTGGATGGTTGGCGGAACATCTTTAGGATTAGACGAATCAATAGGAACTACTCTGGAGATCACATATCCGGATTTCTTTGACGTGCATGTTTATCTTAAGTACTATTTCAGCAGTAGATTTCCCAGAAGAGGTTTGGTAATGTAATTTCTAAGATTTTATTGGCTGATTCCAACTGGATAAAGTGCCCGTCTAATTGGCCTAGGTCATAATTAGCCTGAGACGCATGTCAACATTAAAGGCAAACAGGCTTAATATACACAAATATCAATATAGCTATGAATAAATATCAGTGACAGCACAGAACAGTATTACAATGCAGCTTGAACAATACCACTGCGACTGAGGAAAAGTTTGTAAAAGGTATTTGTCTCTTTAGATAGTAAGTGCATTTACATGCTCCCTAATATCCCAATAATAATCAGAACAAAAACCCAATCCAAATGAAAATGCACCATGAAAACAGTCCAACGAGAGAGCGGTGGTGTTAGGCATTTGTTCAGTAGGTGAACGTTGGCATTTTAAACACTCGATCTGATCGTTTCTCTCTTGGTCGGATAAATATATTCTTTCTGCACATTTTTGCCCCACATGGCAGTAACATTAGGTGACTTGACATGTTTGCAGGAAGGAAATTTTGCTTCCGCTCCTAAATTATAACCTCCATGAGAACTACTTCCTTTCAGCAGTCTTTATTTTAGACCATAATCCTCTGGGTCTCTGGCAGAGGAAAAAGCACAGATTGGCCTACCATTTCACATATATACCAATCATATACATTAAGGCATTTGGCTGATGAATAAGGCATTTACAGTGAGCAAAACCTCTTTGGGCATGTCAGAAAAAAGTTCTATTGTTATTCAAATGCTTTGTGCATGGAACCACACACCTTATTGGATCAGCATCCACATAAATAGTTAAACCGAAATCTCTAATCGTAAAGATTTCTATCAGTTTAAATAAATAAATATGTAGCTAATGTCAACACTTGGATTACTATTGCTTGAATTCTCAATTTATTAAATTTTCTATAACAGCAAGTTTCTGTAGGTAAGGAGTCTTTATCCTTAGTTCAGACAAGTTAAGATTACGTTCTCTATGCATGATCGATTACGTCTCCTTATTTATGTCTTCAACATTTAAATCAGGTCAACAGGGGTTTGTCACTCACCATGCGGATATTCCCAGCTGCTGTACTCTGGAGGCAAAATGAGAGGGCAGGTAGTGGGCACGGGCGTGGCATTACTGTCAGTGAAAAAGGGAATGGTGGCCCCTGTGGAGACACAGAAAAGAGGCGCAGAACTCTCGGTTGACTGGCCTTGTTGACCCTGAGGAAGCGCTTGGGCCGGAGCGTGACTGAATGCCCCAGGAGACATGGCAATGGACTGGCCTGAGTGGTCCTGCTGTGAGTGGCTCTTGGTGGGAATTTCCTCGCTGCTTAGTCCTCCTGCACCCTGCACCTCTTCCTCGTCGTCCTCAGCCGGGGGCGCGCTCGGCACCACTGGTCCAGGGCTGTGGCTCGGCATGGTGGGAAGCCCGGCTCCGGGCTGGAGCGGGCTTGGTAGAGTCGGTCTTGTGGGGGTTAAGTTGACTGGGATGTTTCCGATGTAGATGGGCAGAGTGACCACTGTCTCAGGAGATTTTAGTGAAACCTTTCAGAATGCAAGAATGAAAAACAGGTGAGTTGTCATATTTGGATAGAGCTGCGGCAGTTTGAGCAATATGTTGGATTTCCAGATGGATTCAAGGCACGTTTGTATGTGCATTCCTGACGTCTCTACTCTTTTTGAGCCGTCAAATGTTTCAAAGCCTTCTAGAAATCTAATAGTTTATACAAGACTTAATCATACAATAATTTCTAAAGAGACTTTCCAGCTGCACTAATTAAATATACGTGAAGTGTTCAAGTCAATCCGGGAAAATTCTCATAAATAAAGGCATAAAACCAATTTACATTTACAGGAACCCTGGGATGAGTGCATTAGTGGAGGACGGGATTATACAGGGAAATAAAGGTAGCTTTTACTCTCACAACTCAACTGTGTCCTGTTATTCTGCACAATCACAAGACCCGGTTTGACTTGAATGCTCCTAGTATTTGCATATCTGCCTTTATTTGCTCTTTTAGGTAGAAAACTTCCAGTTTGCATATTCACTACGGCAAACATGCAAAACTGGACTATTTTGCTCTCGAAAGACGCATTCCTCCGTACATCCTGTAGATCTCTGTAGAAAGACAAGGCCAAGGTAACATAGCTAAAATTTAAATTTTCAGTGAAATATATTTATGGTTGCTTCGATCATTTGATGGTCACACAAATCAGAAGGACCAATGTGTACTTTGCCAAAAAAGTTGTCTGTATTATTTTTCCCTGCAATACTTTTGAGGTGTGACGAACGACTTGGACCTACCTGGATAAAGTACTCAATATCTATGAGGCTGCAGCCAGCCAGGGCAGACTGAGGAAGAGGAGGAACGATGATCTGCTCCTTCCACTCTGCATGTTTCCCCGCTTTGACTCCTGCCCCCTCTACTTCTGCTATGGTCCGCAAATCGAACAGCGGCCGTTTCAACTTATACGTCACTTTCTGCAAGACGCCATAAAAAAAGATAAATGAAAATGAGTTTGAAAACGATCTACATCTCAAAGAGGCCCTTTACATAGTTCAAATGAAACGAAAGTGAAATATCAGACAGCACGCTTGCCGACCTGTATGAGACTGGCCAGGATATAGCCGGTGTCTTTTCCTGATTTGTTGTGGATCTCTGTGGAGAGTTTGATAATTTGGCCTGGTGTGTATCCCCTCAGGTCACTGTGAGCTCTCAGCATGAGGGTCCCCGTCTTCACCAGGAAGTAGGTGAACTTCTTACTTGTCACAGCGCAACTTGGTTGCTGGCAAAAGAAATCATATAATTTTTAAGTAATACAAGTCAAATTAAACGAAGCATTATTTCTTGCTTGGCTTTGACAATGTATAGCCACCAACTATAGGCTTGCATAAGTATTCACCCCCTTTACGTTTGTTGTAGTGGTTAGTCACGGCCTTGGGATACTTCGTGTGGAGATGATGTTTGCAAAGATTTTCTGTTCCTTCACACGAAAAACACAAACCCTTGCTTACACATCAGAGTCAGGATGTAGCACATTACTCGCCAAGTTGCAAATTTGCACACTGCACTTGGACAACCACACCAAGGGTAACACACATATCAGTACCATTCCATTTCATACTTCATGTTTCAATGATACTGCTGCTGTCATCTGTCAGTGTTCTTCCACTTAAAATATCTTTCTGTGCCGTATCTAAATCCTGTGTTATTCCCGTTCTATTTTAATTGTATTTTCCTTTTGTAACTTTTGTAAATATTACAAAATATTACATTTTTATATAATTCTATTCATTTTATAAGTGTTATTCTTATTTTATGTTTATTGAAAAATTCTATTTTTAGTGCGCTCTAGTACAATTTATTTCATCGTATTCATTCATATTTCTTTTTATGTCATTGCCGGTCGTATAAGCATTTCACCGCATTCCATACTGTGTATAGTTGTGCATTTGCTAAAATAAAATTTGAATTTAAATTTAATTGCATGAAGGACAAAATCACCTTCGCAGGCTTATAAGCTCCCCAAAGGTTCGTATTAGCAGTCAAATTTCTCTAGCACGACAAGTGGAGCTGTTAAAAAGTATTTCCATACCTGCAGGAAGAGGATTCTTCACTGCAACCTCAGCATAATATGATGGATGCAGTGGTGCTTTGCAGGATGTTCATAAAATGGGAACGGTTTAAGAACTACAGTTTGATTAATATTTTGTCAGAACTTTGTACTGGAACAGTGTATTTATAATGTGATCACATCATGGCAAATCTAACTTACGATTGCAACTGATTGCATGAGAATTAATTTAAGCATTTCAATATGCAATGGGATGGGTGCTTCCACAATCACAACTCTGTGAATTTTGCTAATTATATTGATTTTCTTTTCTTTTTTCCTTTTTGGATTTTCCCCCGATTTTCTCCCTAATTTAGTCGTGCCCAATTCCGTCTCGTCACTAGGGGGCTCCGACATTAAGGCTACTACTACCACTCAGACAGGAGGGCCGAAGACTATCACATGTTTCCTCCGAACCACGTGACGCCAGCCGGTGTAACACACTCGGAGAACAGCGATATCCGCTCCTTCCGCTTGCGTGAGCTCACAGACGCCCCTGATTGGCTATAGAGCCTTGATTAATGTGTCTCATCCCTCCCCTCTGAGAGAGCTCGGCCAATCAGCTCTCTCTGGACCTCTGGCTGCGAGAGGTTACAGCACCACCTGGGAATCGAACTTGTGATCTCCGGATGATAGGGCGAGTGCTTTACCACTGTGGCAATTATATTGATTTTTCTTAAAGATTGGAACATATTTTCCTTTTTAATCCCATTATAGTTTCATATTATAGCACAAAAATTTTTAAGAAGGTTAAAGAGATAAGGGGATGAGGACTTGTGCAAGACATTAAATATAGACACTTAATTTATGGAAATGCACCTAGTGTATATATCATGGAGGTGACTTCCCTACACACTATTAATTATAAGAAGATGTGAATAAGACTTCTCACCTCTATATCAGGCAACTCATTGAGGTTCAAGACTTTGAGTAAGTAGAAGGGTCTCTGAGACTTGTAGTCCTTAGAGAAGCGTGGCGTGTCGATTACAGCCCTTATTCTGTACACGACCTTGCCAAACGGGCCCTCAAAAGAAGTGGGAGCGTGTGCTGAGAAGGGGACAGTTGGTTAGTTTGGACAGCAGTCATAAAAAAAGAAACAGCAAATCAAACTGAAAAAAAAGAGATGACTTTCTCCACTGAAAGCACTAACCATGGTTACTTAATACATAAAACTGGCCTTTTCTGAATTATTGATTTCATGAATAAAAAATTTAAATGGTAGTTGGAGAAGACTAAGGCCAGACTAGGGCTAATTACCCAGAGCTCTACATAGCTCTGCCACTGGCTGAGATCCATGTGATTTAAGAGCTTTATCCTCCAAGAGGGTAGGACAGTGACAAGCAGGGGCTCATTTAGTGGAGCTAATAATGGAAGCGGATGACAGAGACAAACAAGTAGATAAAGAAAAAAAGCACAAAGATCCAACTGAAATGGTCAGGGAAATCTATATTCAATCCAGATTTTAGATAGAAAGATAGATAGATGCATGGCTGGCCATTAAACCAAAAAGCATTTTGTTACCAATATGCAGGGAATAAATTAATGAAGAAACAAATGAACGGACGAACAAACAAACAAACAAATAAATAACAGTGCCCTATCCTATCCAGATTGGTCCCAAAATAGTCTTTGTTTTTTGGCAGAACATCCCTGAATACTCAGGTTGTTTCATTTTAGTCACACCAAATACTCAAAATAGTTGAGTTGTTTGTTTTTAACTTGTTTACAATTTACCTGCTAAATGCTAACACGGTAAATACATCAGCAAAAAAATCGTGTGACTGCAGGAAGCATTAACACAACGGGTGTGGAACGTAGTGTTGTCACCCTTGACGTGGAGCTGACACAGTTTTTTTTTTTTTTTTTTTTGGACGTGTAAAAAAATGAACAAAAAATTATTCTGGTTAGGATGTGGTTAAAGCAACACACAGGAAGAACTCAATAAAGAAGCATTAATGGTGTAATTAAAACCTCTTAGGGACTCCACTGATGTACTACAAGCTTGGCACAGATGGGAAAGACTGGATGGCATTCTGCTTGTTCTGAGTTGTCACTGGGATGTCATTGCATTGTTCTCACAGTGACATTTTCAGGCATGTGCTATGAAGTTTTAGAAGTTCACATTACGTTCATCGGGCACTTTTACGTTTTATGGCTCATATGCAGCAGGTTGTCAGGGCTTCTATGTCGGTGTCCGAGAATTTAGAATGAAGTACAATCCAATTCCTCACACCATCACTTTGTGATAAGAAGCACTGTGCATGTCTTGGTATTTACTGTATATTCAACCTGCCGGATGCAAAGGACAACATAGTAAGTGCGAGATAAGCGTGGAGGGATCTGTTGCTGGACATAGTAATAACTTGGTTCAATCTCATTGGCGCGCATGACAGGAAATTAGTGACGACATGATAGCCACATTGAGAACCTGACAGGTATGTAATCAGAAAGTAGTATCCATCCAGCTAGAAACCTCTGTAGTCCAACTAGGGACCAATGGTGACCACTGGAGGCCAATAGTAACCATTGTATTTTTTCCCATATGTACAACCTTGAAAGGACCTCTGGTCAACACTCACATGCACGTTCATACACGACGCACGAATTAGCTTAATCTGAATGTTTTTGGACTGTGGGAGGAAACCGGAGACCAGAGGTACCCTGAAGAGTGTGATGGTACCCTTCCATAGTAACACAGCAAAAAAAAATTATTTTTAGCGACATCAAATGGTCTGTCGATAAATGATTTGTTGTTTTTAATTACATTCTATTCCACTTTGGCTACGCTGTAACATTTATACTGATGATAGAAAGAAAGCGAGAGAGAGAGAGAGAGAGAGAGAGAGAGAGGGAAAAAATTGGGAAAGCACTCTAAATAAATCAAATGGTCTTCAGATCAATTACATCAGGCAACTTCTGCTAATTGATCAACTTTAATGACTAAAAGGCATTGTGGCTAATAATAATGTAATATCAATAATAATTTAATACACTTGCACTCAAAAAAAGGAAGAAAATGATGCAAATAAAAATGTAAAGCAGTAGAATTTAGCCTTTTTCCTCTGAAATGCCCTGATGCTCAGAGCAAACCCTATAGAAAGCGCTATTGTTGGAACTGTAACCTAAGTGCTGATAATGAGCTAGACACAGAGAGGCCCGTCAGCCAGAATCACCATCAAGCCTTCACTCCGGCCAAACCCTGCTCTCTGATACTGTCTGACGCGTTTATGGCTAGCTCTGTCAGCATCCAGAGATCAGACAACAATACAGTTCGTGAGAAATGTACAGTGATTCCATGAGTGGCGATTAGGACATTGGTGGCGTACTGATACTGTAGCATTTACATATATGAATGTACATAACCCTAATACTTTTTAATAATCACATTAGGTAATTACGGTATACTTTTCTTGTTTTTGAATTGTTCTGTGAATCCTTTACAATTTTTTGCTTGAAGCATCCTTTAATATTAATCAGACTCACTCAACCTTGTTAGTCGAACACATTCACCCCTATTAATTATTTGGGACGGTCACAACACAGCACTGAGCAGAAAGGTGCATCATCCAGATTTCAGGGAGATTGTCCGAAGAAGAAAAATAAGTTCTCTTGTTCTCCTCCGTTTTCTTTATTTTCCGCGATATTGTAATGTGGTAATCATTACAATGTTCTTAGTGCCCTTATGCTAGTTTAACACATATCGTATATATTTGCTAATTCAAAGCTAGAAAAAAAATCAATTGAGAACAAAATGCAAACAGATAACGAGAGTTGAAATGGGTTATCACACTTTTAACAGTTAAAATAGATGTTCTTAAACTCAAGGTTTATCAATTCATTCTAAAAAAAATTGTCTAAACAACACTATAAGAAAATTACCAACATTCTGACAGCAGAGGGCACAACATGACATCGATGAGCATTTTATTATCATCTGTACAAACTCAGTTGTTGTCACACTCAAATCAAGTTAAAAGGGCTTGGTAAGGAGCTGATGAGACTTTATATCCTTTATTTTAAGAATAACAGGAAATGACTTACTGCTAACTCATAGTTCCAAATGTACTATCAGCAAAACAAAGGTCAGATGGAAGATAAGATTTACGGGATTACTGACACATAACCTCTTAAATGCACGCATAAAACAAACTATACCTTCGACTTCAACAGCAAAGAAATTGATCAACGTCTGTGTGACTGGCACGTCATAAAAGTGTTAGCCGACACATGCCATCTGGATGTGAAGTAATGGTTTGCAGAGAAACAGAAATTGGGGTTGATATTAAAGGTACAATAGGCAATATTATTTCCGAGTATTTACTAGATCTATATAAAGAGTATTTACTAGAAATAATGTCATTAAATAAAAAAAATATTTAAACAAATAGTTTAGGCTGTTGCCTTAGAAGGGTATTGCATAGCTTCCTGACCTAAAATTTCTGCTTATATTCGTGTCTTGTCGGTCATTTTATAGACCTCGCCCTTCACACGAAAAACACTTACATACTAATAATTATAAGAAAGCCTTAATACTTAATATTAATTATTTAATGAAATACAATAAAATTCCAAGAATACCTTTCTTTTCCAAATGCAACTCCAACTTTGCTAGGATTTGATATAGTATCCGCCATTTTGTTTTTGCATTAAAATCACATTAAGTCACATTTCTAGCAATAATGTACCACTTTCATCTATGTCTATACCTATGGCATGCGTTCATTAATTAATTTCTCATGAAGCATAAAAGTGATTGATATTAACAGAAGATTTCAGTATGGTGTACAGTGAAAACACTTGAATGCAAACATAACAGAATCAAGGAATTCACCCAAGTTTCTTACTATAGGTTTTAGTTGTGTAGCTAAAATTCCTCATTTGCTCTTTGTTTTCTGTTTTGCTTTCAGTATACTTAAGGAAGTTTTAGTTTATGCAAGTAATAATGCTTAATGTGTACTAATTTGACACAGCAGCATCATGTAGAAAGAAAACAGAAGAGGACTAAGTAGGGAACCCCTGTGGTACACCACACAGAATATCACGTTTTAGAAACACAATCTCAAAGAAAATTTTATGCTTTGATTTTACAATGCGATCTCAGATATGCGGAATTAATAAATGGATGTTTTTGTCCCCTTTCCAAACTTATAAATTCACTAGACTCCCAAGAAAATGACCGTATTTGCATTAGTTTAGCTTCAGGGACTCTTAAACAACCCAACACCCTTTAATACTTCGAAAGGACCAAGGCAATAGAGACAAACCATTATCAGTGCTAGTTAAAATGTGGATGTGGGTAGAGGAAGTAGTTTATGAGGACCGTTCCAGCATGCTGTTAAAGAAAAAGCTCAGCAAACAAATCACCTTCCTTTCCTTCCTATCATGTCTTTTAGACCCAGAGCACGTGTTTGATCTTCCAACTTCGTACAAAACAAATACCCCTCCCTTTCTTAAAAGGGTGGTAAAACTCATCAGCTTCCGAATACACTCCAAGTTGTTAAACAGGACGTAGCGGGGAGCTATGGAACGAGACCTGGGCTACTAACAGACCATTACTGAACAATCTTAGACTGATGCAGTAAATCCTTCTTAAATCATTACCTACAGTTTCAAATTGTGTGTAGTGTCACATGCTCTATGGGCTAATTAGCAGAAACCTGTTTAATTCATTTAAAGCATAATTAGCAGGAACAGTGTGACTCTTGATCTTACCTGGAATGAGAAACTGGAAAGGGAAGCTGTGCTCTCCAGGTGGTAGGGTTCCTGCAAAACAAGATGACATGAGCGGTAAAAACTTGGAGATTAGGTGTTACTTGATTATTTGGATTTAAATGAATATACATACAAATAAATAATAATAATAATAATACAAATGATAATAAAGTTAAAAGTGACTGGGTTTTAGGAACTGATTAAACATATTTTTAAAGTGTATATAACAGAGGCAAAACATTTAAAATGTAAAACGCACAGCGAGTCAAAATGTGCCATATTTTTGCTCATAATAGATATTTGTAATGAATGCAACCTCACAGTGAGGCAATATAGGAAAATAATCAATGAGAGGGTGGAGACACGTAGAGATCCTCTTGATTATTTCAGGGCATACACATGTACACCATACTAAGACATGCCCCTTACTTACATCAACAGGATGTTTAGGTCAAAGTGATAAGACTGTGACTAGGCAATTTGAACAGTTCAAGGAAACACGTTGCTCAAGGATGATTAACTTCTTGGTCTCGCCCTGCCCTGCCATGCTATTTTTACGCTATTGAAAAGCTTTAATAGTACCACATAATGAATGGAATGTGTATCAAAACCCAGCTGCCCGGAAATTAAACCCGATCACTGCTGCCTGAGAATTACACCATAAATTTCGTATTGTTTACATGAGGCTGTCCCACAGACCGGAAGAGGTCTGTTAGAGGAAATGATGAGAAGGAGCGGCTCTTGTCTGAAGTGCTTGCCTTTGAATGTACAGTTGCTGAAGCTTGCTTAACACCAAGACCAGAACAGAAACACATGTGCACTGATATTAAAATATATATTTAATATATATGTTTAAAATATAAATATATATATAATATATATGTATAAATATTTAAAATATAATATTTAATATATGTCCTGCAAAAGATTACACTGTCGTTTCTATTATTTGGTTATCTGTTACTGTAGTAGGTATTTTAATGTCATTTGAATTGGAACCAAAAAAAAAAAGAATAAGAAGAAAAAGAAAAGAACAGTGTGTGACAGCATATGAGGAGATTATGTACTCCAAGCATTATAGTTGAGGTTTGCTGACAGTGTATTTGTGTATTTTCATAACATCTTTGCACTGAGCAGTCAAGCTCTTTTCAAAAGCATGAAAAAAAAAAATAGAACATATTTAATTTTAATGATGTTGCAGTTTAATTACTATATAGTAGAACATGACATTTTATCCCCAACTTTTTTTATCCCAACAAGAGAGAAAGGGTAGAAATTGCAATATACACAAGTCTGGGTCTCAGGAGCATATTTATCACCAGTAAAATGTTTGGATAAACCTTTTAATTGAACTGTAAAACAATTCTTAAGGCATACAAAATATACAACAATCTCCTTTAAACACTCTATATTGATATATCGCTACTTATGCTCTATAAAGCCTTCATAACGACTCTAATATGAGGTGCTGTTAATTAGTGCTGTTTCAGGCTGGTGACTCTAAATGAACTTCTCCTCTGCAGCAGATGTAAGTTTTGGACTTGCTTTCCTGGGAAGGTCTTCATGAGAGCCATCATGGTGCTTGATGGGTTTTGCAAATGCACTTGACAATACTGTTCTTGCAAGAACTATTCCAGAACAGCTGACCTTCGTGTCTTAAAATAACAGCTGACTGTTGCTTAATTATATACTGTAGTTGCCTAGGTGTTATTTTATAGCTTTGAAATCTCCAGTATTAACATAGAATGTAGAAAATAAATCACTAAACAAAAATTAATTAGAAAGTACATCCTAATTGTGACTGGTATATACACTATGTTTTATATATATATATATATATACAAGGATTATATATATAGTAATAATCATAATAGTATTATACAGGTTGTCCCCAATTCTCGCTCAAAAAAACTCAAATTTTAACATTAAACTTAGTTCATCAAAAACTAACTAAGTTTAATGTTTTACATTTAATTTTGTGTTGGTATTCAACAAAAACTTGAAGATAAGGAGTTTGAAAAGCGTCAAAGTCAACAAGCATAATGTTTGCATTTGGGGGGAAGAAAATCCCCATGCTACAGTTGAGCACTCGCTGAAAGTGAATGTAATATGGAATTATTCAGATATTCATATTTTAAATGATGTAAAACATTTGGGACACCTTGTATAATAATAATAATAATAATAATAATAATAATAATAATTTACTACTTTATTGTCCAGCACTCTATTAGCTATTGTGTATAACAAAGGACTACCTGAATAAGCTTTCTTATTATGTAACTAAAATTAACCCTGAATTTATGGGTGTGCTCCGATTATGGCAGGGCTTTAAGCACAAATGTTGTCTAAAAAACAAAAATCCCAAGTGTACTGAAGTTAACCTCTGTACAGTACATACTGTATGTAGTACAATGTAACCATGTCACTTTGTTTTTTGTGTGTGTCATTAATCACTTTGCTGAAGCAATCAATACAGTTTAATCATCAGGAGCATTCATCATTTTATTAAGCTAAACCAGACTGCTATTCATCACTGATTGAAATACAAGAATCATGGTTTCAGGGTGTATTTCAGAGAAACCTAAAAAAAAAAGAAGCATTTGTGTGCTTCCTAGCCTGTCCTCACAGCAGGAAGTGACCAAGTGGCAAGTACTATAGCTGTTCTTCACTCTGATATGATCCAGAAGGCCCTTAAGGCCCACCCCTGAAGGAGACATTATGAGAAAAAAGAACGCTAGGAAAGAAGAAGCAGAGATTGTTGGTGTATCCAGCTGGTTGTACAGCTAGTGAACTTTGCTTGCTTTCTAAACACATATTTAAAGAGAGCTCAGGATAAGAAGAAATCACTGTTATAATTAGTTTCTCCAATTTTGTACGTCAAACTGTAAATGGAAACAAAATGCAGGTAAGAATTGAAGTTGTGAGTGAGGACACGAAGAAAAGTCAGACCACATGCAATGGAGAGGTCAGACGAATCATTTGTTCGACTTGTTTACTTCCTTTTCCTTGTCATAAAGAATTTGCCTACTATCGAGACAATCACAAATGTTGTTTCTTGCATCGTCTCTGAAATTATGCACATGTACACAGAAAATTAACCGTGACTCTTTGCTTTGTTACTCGCTAATGTAACAACTATTAGTCCTAATAGTTGTTAGGACTACTATTAAAGAGGAACTAACTAATAACCACTTTAAATTAAAGTGCTTTCTCTGGTAATGCCAGAAAAACAAGATAATTTTTCTGAACCCTATGCTGAAGCCCTACCTTATGGGCTTTTCCGTTAAGAAAATGACCTTTAAATTATGTTTATCAGGTGCACACAGTCTTTGACTAATTGCATTTTCGGTCTGACCTGCTTTTTCCCAACCTCCTTGAACATAATGCCTTGAAAATCCGGTTCGGTAGGCTTGATAAGATCTTTTTAAAAAAATACATCTATAAGTAAATGGCTTGCAAAAATATGCTAACCTAAGTGCTGAAAAAAGCATGACAGGGCATGCAGATGTAGGATGACACATGTCCTGAAGTGTTTTATTCCTCTTACAGGATACCACAATATAACATACAGTCTTGAGGATTTAAAAAAACAAAAACACAGAGAAAATGCTCCTCAAAAAGACTGCAGTTTTTTAAAATTAAATTTATGTGAAGTGTCTGTCATATGAATCCCGGTATACGAGTCTGTTAATAAAAACATTGCAGAACTACTGTCAGAGCTGTTGTTATATTAAAAAACCAAATCGATTCACTAGGTAAATCCCACCACTAGGATATCTAGTAATGACTTTGAAGTTTAACTAAAATGTGTAACAATGCAAAGTTTTGGTTGCGAAATCAAAAACGTCTTAAATACCATTCTTTTGGGGTTGGCCTTAAGACGCTGAACATCTATGTTATAATTTATGAAATGTTATGAAATTATGTTATAATTTATTAAATTATAAATTATATATAATTTATATATCCTATATGTACAGTGCTGTGAAAAAAAATTGCCTGAATTCTAATCTTTTGCATATTTGTCACACTTAAATGATTGAAATCATCAAACTAAAAAAAAAAACTAGCAATTTTTGATGATTTCATTTATTATGGGAAAAAGTTGACCAAACCTGCCTGATCCTAAGTTGAAAAGTAATTGCCCCTAAACCTAATAACTGGTTGTATCATCCTTGCCGGCAACTACTGAAATCAAGGTTTTCGAGCATGAATCGGATTTAAGTCCAGACTTTGACTAGGCCACAACAAAACCTTAATTTATTTTTATGTTTTTGGGCCTTTCAGAGGTGGACTTGATGGCGTGTTTCGTATCATTGTACATAGCCCAAGTGCGCTTGAACATTCGATTTTCTGGTAGAGCGCAGAATTTTTAGTTTCATCAATTATTGCAAGTCGTCCAGATCCAGACACTCTACCACCATCACCATGCTGTTGGTATGATGTTCTTTTTATGAAATTCTGTGAGAGTTTTACGCCAGACATAACAGGACACACACCTTTAAAAAAGTTCAACTTTTCGTCTCATCATTCACTCATTGTCTATACCACTTCATCCTGTATTCAGGGTGGCTATCCCAGGAGGCTTAGGGCACAAGGCGGGGAACAGCCTGGATAGGGTGGCAATCCATCACAGGGCGCACACTAACACACTACGGGCAATTTGGGAACACCAATTAGCATGTCTTTGGACTGTGGGAGGAAACCCACCAAGCGCAGGGAGAACATGCAAACTCCATGGAGAAAGAGATGGGAATCGAAGGTGGAGGTGCGAGGCAACAGTGCTAACCACTACTAGTGCCCCTCGTCTTAACACTCCACAAAATATTTGCCTTGAGTCTTGGCGATAATTAAGATTTTTTTTGGCCAATGTGAGACAAGGCTTTGCGTCCTTTTTGGTCAGCAGTGGCTTTCGCCTTGGAACTCTCCCATGGATACATTTTTGCCCAGTCCCTTTCTTATTGTTGAATCATAAACACTAACCCTAACTGAGTCAAATGAGGCCTGCATAAGCATTAGAAATAACACAGAAGTGCTGTTTTTGACCAAATGCAGCCACAAGATTGCTATATTATTTTGTAATCGAGAAGGTTGGGGTAAAGTTTAACCAATAAGCAGAGAAAGCCTGATAGATTAGCCTGCTATGAATGCATCACAGCACCCGAGAAGAGGTTCCTATTTTAATCAGAGAGACAGTGGGTATAATTAAATACTAATTTTATGTCTCCACTCCACTCCAGACACAACTTTATCTGGCTAGTTACTTAACAACTGTCTGAGAGACTTAAGAGAATCAGGAGACCAATTCTATAAATGTCTAGTTAAAGAAAAACAAGAAGCAGCACCAAGTAAATGAATACAAAGTCAGTAAAACAGGCAAAGAAATTCTACAGAAAGAAATACAATTATAGAGACCCAATGTGATTCAATAAGGCTTCAAGAACAAATTCAACAACGGTGAATCAAAAAAACATTTCAAAAATATTGCACACTCATTTGCTTAGAATAATAAAGAAGGGAAGACAGCAACAAAGCCACAAAGAGAAAGCAAGGTGGGATGGGTGGGTGGATGGGAGGAAGGAAGGAAGAAGGCAAAGAACAAAGCGAATACCGTACTTGTGTGAGAAAATACAACTTGAGACAGCACGAGCTTCATGCTATCTGTATAAACCCACGCATTTAAACACGGCAGTGCAAAAATCTATACAAAGAACTGGATAGACTACTTTTTTCCCGTATTAAAAGAAAGGGACTTGATAACTGTCTCCCATTGCTACCTCTGTATGGCTGGTATACTGTAGTTCAAGAATTCTCGGTAACAGTTCTGATACCGATTCCTGGACTTAAAAAATCCTGTAAGATCAGTTTTAATAAACAAAAAAAACCTACACATATCACATCACATTTCGTTAAGTAAATGTTTCAGCTCCTTGCCGTGTTTACACACATACGCCATTGCGTAACAAAAATGTGTGGCTTAATTTGTCTGTGTCCTTGTCTTTTGTTTTATGTTTTTGCACCCTGGTGTTTCACCCAAAGCAGTTTTACAACATATAAAATAAGCCCATTTACCACAAACTGAAGTTGTCTGTTAATCAGAGGTGGAAGAGACACCTTTCACATATCTGGACTTTACTTGAGTAGTTTTATTAGAGAATACTATTTACTTTGGAGTGGTAGCTCAGGCAGCTAAGGCTCTAGGTTGTTGGCTTGGGGACCTAAGGATCTGGGTTCGAGCCCTGCCGTTGGTGGGTTCACCCCCCCCATACTACTTG
Source organism: Clarias fuscus (assembly GCA_030347435.1). NCBI lineage: Eukaryota > Metazoa > Chordata > Actinopteri > Siluriformes > Clariidae > Clarias > Clarias fuscus. The sequence continues at coordinate 26,154,742 of CM059212.1, forward strand.
GCCACTGCATACAAGTGGCACCCAAGCCCAGATAAAATGGGAGGGTTGCGTAAGAAAGGGCACCTGGCATAAAACTAATGCCAATTGCTGGTCCACTGTGGCGAGCCCTCGACAGGAGCAGCTGAAAGACTAACTACAGCAAATGCCTGCTCTCCTACTTAAGCACCTTTACCTAAAAACATTGGTGCAAAGAATTTGGAAAAAGAAAGATATTATTATGGACTAATACAAGTCCTGTACTTTTGATACTTTTACTCAAACAAGTAAATGGAGGACTTCTACTTATACTTAAGTAATATTTGCCTTAGGAAATCTCTACTTTCACTTACCGTAAGAATAGGATTTGTGTAGTGTCCTCACCTCTGATGTTCATAAATAAAATTATAAAAGCCATCATCATCCTTGCTAAGCTTCAAAAGCTTCCTAATACCAGATGACTCCTGTACCTTCTAAACCACTAAATTAGATCTGCTTTTGATGTAGCTACCGATCTCTTCCCAGAAGCTAAATCCACACTTGAACAATATACAGTATAAAAACAGAAATTCAGTAAACAACCATGTACAAATTGGCCAGTTTTTTTCCTGCTAAATGTTAATTGCTAAAATCCCAGTCATATTGCTGTCTAATATTGGATGAGGTGAAATCCAGTGATGGAGATTTTGAACAAACTTTTGTAATGTTATGGAAGCTTGAATGATGGGAGAAAGATGGCTGATGGTCTGTCCAGTTGAAAATGGAACAGCTTTTTTGTGACATCAACTATTTTGTGATGTTTTTGGTCTTGGCAGTAATGTCCATTCAGATGTGTGCATTAATGCCTTTGATGCCTGCTGCATCAAGGCATCTGAGATTTAGCCATATTTAGACTGCTTAGACATACTGTGTGATGCACACTGTATTCAAGCCTCTCAAAATACAACACCTACTGTATAAGTCCTGTCTCTGTTCTTTGTAATAGTCCTGATGCATGCGTCTATCCCATTGATAAATGATAAATCCAATACTGATAAAATTTTCATTGATAATTATTGATAATATTGATAAATAATCAAAATTTGGAACCAAATGCTCGGTCAGTGCCATAAAAGTAAAAAACGTTCGATATCCAGCCCTATTCCTTTGAATATAAGATGTGCATGCCTTTCACCATGACATCCTGCTGTATTTGTTTACCATGGCATTTCAAAAGCACTGTGTGTTGTATTATGGGTATATGGAGTTTGAGCTCCTCTGAGCTTCTATAACAGCTTATGCTAGGAAGTGTTTCCACTAGATCTCAGAATGTGGCTTTGGGTGTTTGTCTACTCAGCCTGATGATCTGTTTAGTGAGTTTGAGCAAAAAGGTCTGATGCACAGTAAGCTTTACTTTTCATCCCAAAGGCATTGGTTCAGGCTGAGTTCAAGGTTCTGTTCAGGCAACTCAAGTGTGTGATGATATTGATAATGGTAATTTTTCACAATGATTATTTATTTTCCAGCTACTGTAGAGATGCAGGCAATTAAGTGGTCCTTTGTTGGCATCCAGGATGATTTTGCATTCATGCCTCAAGCATATTATGTTCTTATGTGCATCCCCAACCACGTCCGATGGTGGTTTGAGCGATCTGGTCACAATAACCTGTAATTAACACTATGTACTTAAGATCTGATCACTCAGGATGATCATGTTCTGACTGGCTGGTGATAGTGAAATACTTCACCAATGCTTTACTGATGAAAGAAAAAAGGACGAAACAAGGAAATTTGCTGTCATCATGAAGGCTTTCCAATGCTTGTCCCAGGAAACGAGTTCATAATGAACATCCTATCAGCACACTGGATCTATTCAACGACGAAACTTCAAAGCACTTTTTTTATGTCTCTCTGTTTAACAGCGTCGGCCAAATGCCTTAATGTCAATGTGGATATTTTGACTTTATTTAACCACCCAGTGTTACCCAGAGTGGATGACGGGTTTGTTTTTTTTCAAGTCTGGATATCCTCAGGGAGATTTCCCTTGCTACCTCTGATCTGCTCAGTAGGGATCTAAACCTATACCGGGATCTATAAGCTGATTTGTGACAATTTCTATTTGTTAGAAGCACCATACCGGAAAAAAAAAAAGAATATAGAATTTAAACGGATTTTACCCTTTATGTAAGTCAACTGAACCATCAATAATTCAAGATAAACAGAGAAAGGATCTCCGGCATTAAATATTTATAAATGTTTTGGATAGATGATTCATTCCACAAAATAGGCAAGATTGCTTGGGTTTCCTGTTTGATGAGACATTCAGTCAAACTCAAAAACACATGTAACTCTCTTTCTCCTCTAACCTTCTGCGGGTTAGTCAGAACGTCCATAGGTGGCATGGAAGCAAATGCGTCATTTGATTTTTAGACATGAATCATACTTTTTTTAGAAACCTAATAGACAGACTGGAAGAAAAACAGGCCGTTCTCCTTAGGGGTCAATTTTTTTTCAGCCTCAATCTGTGCTCAAATATATCTAGGCCTTACTTTTACTCCTACCTTTTTACCGCTATTATATGCAGTATTGCATACAGTCACCGGATTAGTTTCCGGTTTTCAAGATGTCATTTGAGTGGAGACCTGGCAATCCTGAACATAAATCTTTAATTAGTTTAAATTTGGTACATTTTACTGCACAGCTTTTGAGGGTCTGAATGGATCCACAGTATAATTTTAATACTAAAAAAAAATAATAACCTTATAGTTTTTAAGGTTTTTACTTTTTATTATTTGTAATGTTTTAAATATTATTCATGCCTTTAAACAGACAATGCTTTAAATAAAGTATAGTACTTACTTTGTACACACCAGAGTATAGTATTATATTACATTAAAAAAAATTTTGCAATAATGCAATAATGGATGTACAAATAAATTCCAATAAAAATTTGCTTGGAGCAACCAGTTTAAAAGGATCATTCCAATGTCTAGACCAGGTTTAACTGGTCTTCACTATTCGTTTCTGCTTTAGGAAGGTGCTTTGGATAAATCTACACTTATTAAAAAAAAGTGTAGCCTGCATCTAGGAACACTATCTGACTGTCCATGTTATGAAGTTCTCAACCGACTGGAAAAAACAAACAGGGGAATGTGTATTCTAGATGAAACCTGAGTCTGTCATGTTACCTTTATCAGCTACAGACAGCATGCTGCTGACGTACTGCTCCTCCATCATCCATGAGGGGTCGTTCACCTTGCTGGAGATGCCACAGGAGCCCACGCAGTTTACCTTGATGGCTGGAGAGAAAAAAAAGGGGACACGAGTCAGCTAATCAATAACCTTAATAGAAATTAATCATTGCTCCAGAGTAAAACTTGTACAGTAACTACAAAGTAAAGGGAGCAAAATGAATCCACATTGCTGTTTAACTAGTGAAAAATCTAACCTTTGGCAAATTGCTGGGGTGGATTAAAGATGAATAAAGCACACTATAGCGAGCAATCATAGCACAAAAATAACAGCATGACCAATTGCATTTTATTCCTTGCTAAGTTGGATAATTCACACCAGCGGAGACATTTAGAATGTTATGACCATCTGAGTTCTACAGTAGTTGTGCTTAATAAGCCTGATAGAGTTCTTTAAATCCAACATCTGGAACGTTACTACACCTAAGTGCGGCATAACTGTTTTACTGTTAAGTTCTAGGCAATGGCTTTGTTTTTTTGGTTAGTGAGGTTATATCACTGACCATCGACGTTTTTTCCTCTAAATTTATACTAAATGTTCAAAGTGAGCATCATGGAAAAGAAAGAAAGAAAATGCAGTTGACCCTTTCAAAATTTTCTATTATATATACTGTAGTTCTGAAAACTTCTCATCACTTCTCATCACATGCTGTTATCTGATTACAAACTGCTAGACAGATATTGCTCTTACTTCCTTTTCTCTATGACACGTAGCTATCCGAAAAGCTTGATCAAAGCGTAACATGACGCTTAAAGAAACTGCACTTAAGTAGCAAGGTGTTAGACTTCTTTGCGCAGCCTGACTGTTTTTCACTCCCACATTTGTTCATATTGGTTTTAGGTAAATATACTTTATGTCATTCTGAATGTTGAGGCAGATATGCATGTCTGTGTTTTGTGTGTTTATAAGTATTGAGCCACAGCGAGGTCTGATGGGATTTCCCAGACTTCCACACAAGTATGCGCATGCAAAACGATCGCGCGGTTTCGAATGATGAAAGTATGACGCATATCTAGATAAACAACTGGATGGATTATTCACTAAATGGTTTACAAGTTTAAAAGAAAATTAGGTTATGTGATAGGGTCGACTTGACTAGGGGATTTTAAACAGTAAGTAAAAAAAGTCAAATAATAAGACTGTTGAGTGAGAAATGGAGAGAAGGACTGATTGAGATCGCTGGATGAGGATAAACCTAATCACCTCAGGTTGTAGCACAAAGTCCTGGCTCACTCGCTCTCTCTCACTCTCTCTCTCTCTCTTACACACACACACACCTGGCTAGCCTCGGCTACCCCCTGCCCCGCCTTCCCCAACATTCCCAGAGCTTCATGTTTCCCCATCCACAGACACAAAGAAGCACTGAAATGCCCAGAGGAGAAAAAGAGAAAATGGATAGATTCCACATACACAAGTGTTTCTCATTCTGCCTTCTTAGTGAAATTTAAGCTCTTTTCCGTTTCTCTTCACACGACAATTGCGCCTAAAACGTACAGCGTGAAAAGATTTAAAGACGGCTCTCGTTTTAAAGACAGAGAACCACGGGTTTCCAGCAGCTCGCTCCGTTGAACGGCTATGGAATTTTGAAGACTTGTGGTGAGCCTAGACGTTGGCATGAAGTCTAAAATGACATCCTGTTGACACCACACACACAAACACCGGTGGCAGATGGCAGCGCTTGCTGGCACAGAGACCTCTCCAGCTCCGCACTGCAGGAATAATTGCAGTATGCTCTAAAGGAGGAAAGCGGGACAGGGTGCTCAGAGTTTCGGTCAGCTTGGGGTATCTACAAGACTAAATTAACAGTAAGACCATCTGTGGTTTGCCATCTGAGCCACCAAGAAAAGCGCAAACTGAAACCACTCGAGGTATTAAAAATAAAATCGATCTTTTAGTGTTGCAGTACAGGAGTTAACGTTTTGTCTCTAAAGGATCGAGGTTTCGTTCGGGTCACATGGGGACGTTGAGCAGCTGCGACAGAGACGACCATCCTTGAACGGCCTGTAGCTACGTTTCTGGGAAACAATAAAGACACAAACTCTTGTCTCATGCTTAAGGACACATGTCCTATGAGCAGATGTAAATGCAAATTAAATGCGGAAGTATTGTAACAGTGTGAATTCACTGAGAACTGGTAAACCTATCTGGATGTTAATTTGGCCATGTCTCTGTTCAGGTGTTTTCTTATTTGTCTGCCTTTTTCTGTTGGTGTCTCTCAGCCTGTGAATTTGTTTGTCTGTCTTTTTGTTAGTCTGTTGCTGTGTATTTGTTTGTTATCTTTAGTCTTGCTTTGGTCTGTTTATTCATCGGTTTTTCTGCCTGCTTGTTTATTGGTTTCGACTTTATCCTTGGTGGGGGGTGGGGGGTATTAAAGGGGATGCGCTCAGTTTTAGTATAATTCGACTTACTCCTACAAATAGATTTAACCCCTTTAGTCACATGGTTTTTCTGCATGGTTGATGCCCTGGCCTGGGTTATATCTGCACCACAGCAATTCTATACAAGCAAATGCAACAGAAATCACAAAAACATACTGATAAAAGACTTTTTATTTTTTACTAGACTCATGGACATGTGCAGTAGTGGATCTGTGGGTTGAGACTCTGGGCTGCTGATTGGCAGATTGGGGATTTGAACCCCACCACTGCTGGGTTCTCGGCCAAGGCCCTGAACCATATGCCACATTGTCCCAATCACAGTTGGGACAATGGGTTGCGACAGAAAGGGCAGATCTTGCGGGTCAAATGATCTGATGGGGATAAAAGAACAAAGCACTAAAAAAAAAAAAAAAAAAAAAAAAAAATTTCATAAACATAACACAAATCTATATAACAAAAACGAATGGCACTCTTACAACGGCATCTCTGAATATTTCCTCCAAAGCTTAAACAGTGTTATATTTTTCCCTTGTCCGTGCTGCCATTTTCACATTAACTTTTCAGCTCAGCCACGCCCATGACTTTTTCGCCATTATTTATTTATAGCCTATGATGTCATTAGGTACTGTAGGTTAAAGCCCAACTTCCAATATATGAGCCTTGCTACAATAAGTAAGTAAATAAACCATACTATATTGGGATTGGACTATAGGCGAAAGAAACTACTGCTTCAGTAGGGGTCGGGCCATGAGAACATGTTTCTGTACCACCTCTATAGTCGGGTTCGGGCCTGAAGGGGTTACACAGGCTGTTGTATTAACCGTTGTGTTTCTTATTTTCCCTTCAGTGAATTTCTGTTTTAACAAATGAAACACTCCCTTATTCTGGGAAATGGCATGAGGAAGGATAGGAGTGCGCATGACTGTGTGACAGTAGTCAGACTTTCCTTTCAGATAAGCAAAAATAGAGTCACGTCTGTAGGGAGGGAGTGTATGGGGCATCCCTGTTGTCTGTCAGCTACACTGCAAATCTTTAGTACAAGAAGAATAGATGATTCATTACTGCGGAACAAATACTACTGCAAGCCAACACTTAGCTGAGCTTTCAGTTTAAGAGCAAGAAAAAGAAGAAGTTTTTGTTTGTCACATAGACGTTACAACACGCTGTCAAATCCTTTTCATTATATAACTTAGCTTGCTAGGGTCAGAGAACAGGGTCAGCAAGGATACAGGATCCCCTAGGGCAGAGAAGTTTAAGGGCCTTGCTCCAGGGTCCAGGGATTGAACCCCTGACAAATACGATGTGATTGTGGACTTAACTTAATTACTGAAAGTCTGAATCGACCACACACAAATCGAGCTCCAACAGAATTGAAGACATTCCACACTATACTGCCCTCCCACCAGTTTCCTTTAAGTATTTCCCTTTCCAGATCTCGACTTTTACGGTCCATTGTGTTTGTGTTGCATAACAAGAGAGATTCACACTATTCTAGGCCCACAGTCCAGAGTAAACACATGTGCTATTGTACACAGATAACCATGCCTATTTTACAACGACACCAACTAACCAACCAAAAAAGGCCAATGTTCAAAATCATCTACTAAGAAGATTCAGAAATAAAACACAACACAAAATACTGTCACAGGGAACTCTTACAACCCTGAACAGAAATACATTTTCTTTTGAATTTTAATATAAATTTGCTCATTCTAACTATTACTTCACTAAAAGGATTCACACACCATACTTGTTAAAATCCTTTTATAGTTACATCCAGTGCTGTCAAGCATTCCATTAAACATGTTTTTTCTTGTTACCACTTATACACAAATCATTCTATTATAAGCCTGTTTTTTTCTCTCTTGATTTTAACAGGGAAAAAAAAAACACTGGTCATGTAACAGAGCAACGGCAAAAGAAGCATCCATCATAAAACTAAAAAAGTGCTGACCAGGAAGACCAGGCCGGGATGATGTCATGATTTAATTTCGATATCATGATCGATTATGTCACGGTAGCCTTTTTAGAGATGTTGTTAGAGAAATCTTTTTAGTATGAAATTATACTCTATGATAATATCTATTTATTCTCTAAAAAAAAAAATAAAAAATCAGCAACTGAACACCCGGAGTGTTTTGCTCTGCGTGTTGTGATGCACATCATCGTGCCTTGACAACCTCTCGCTTATAATAGGCACACAAAAGTTTGGACACACCTTCTAATCACAGTACATGGTCTTTCCTGATTTCTGTGTTCTTACACCGTAAAACAATGCTGAAGGCATCCTAAATATGCAATAGTCTCCTGTGAACAGTTGATACAGAGATGTCTCTGCTATACTCTGTAAAGCCTTCATAACGGCTCTGATCTGAGGTGCTGTTCATTGGTTATTTTTGAGGCTTGTAGTATAGTACGAGTTTAGTTTTGGTCTTGCTCTCCTGGCATGGTGTTCATGAGAGCCAGTTTCATCATGGTGCTCGATGGGTTTTGCAAATGCACTCGACAATATTGTTCTTGCAAGAAATGTTCCAGAACAGCTATCTTAAAATAACAACTGTTGTTACTTACTAACCTAATTCCATATGTGGTATTTCACAGTTTTAAAAAAAATACTGTATAGTCATATCGCCGGCACCTACTAGAGAAACCTTCTGCTTTGTTGCTACAGGAACAAGAACACATTTAAACACAGTGCAAACTATCCCCCAAGCCATGCTGTTAAACATAATTATAAAATGAAACCTTCCCATAAATCAGGATGGGCCATTTACTGTATGAGTTGATAGTTAAGTTGGTAGATGCTAAATAATAACCACGGACCAAATCCAAACAAAATCCAAACAAAAGAAGGGCAGTTGGAATCTCCCTGGTAACTGGCAGGCATCCTGCAACCAATCAGATGTCTGTTGTAAAGCCATTTAGACAGAATTTGACCCCTGCTACTAGAATGCCATTCAACAATGAGTCAGCATGCGCGCGTAGCCAGATCTGGTGGCTCTGTTGTGAGGCGGTACTACCATCTCCTTGTTCACCGACTAGCTGCGAGAAGCTTCTTTAAGACAGACTGAAACCGGAGTTACGGTAAAAGAATAATATGAGTGGAGCCACGATCCAAAGTCAACATAGATGGCTTTGTCCTCGAGCCAGTGGAGGCATAGGTCCAGTAAAACAATGGGAAAACTGTTCACCCTAAGGACAGAGTTTCAGCTGAAGTGGTGGAAGAGGAGGAGGAGGAGAAAAAGAAGAAGGAGGAGGAGGAGGAGGAGTAATTCCCCCTCACTCTTAACCGTTCTTACATCAACAGGGAGTAAAGAAAGCATGTCCTTAACCATGTGCAGTGACGCAACACAAGATTGAATTTCTTTCCAAACCATTTCCTTTGAAAGCTGCCATGCCTGAAACAACAAAAACGTACTTCCATGCATTTAAACCAACTCTAAACCATAGATTCGCAAATGAGTGGACAGTTTTATCTTCTCAGGACACGATTGCAATATATAATATGCATTATATATAAAAATACTCGTATAACATTGATGTGTACAATTAAAAAAATAACTAAAAATAGACCAGAAATGAACAGATGATGGGCTAGGTAATGTCCTTATTTCGAGAACGCAATCTCCTTAGGTTTAATTACATATATATACATATATATGGGAAAATATATATTATTAAAAAAAAATCAACGCTTAATTATTTTCCTGGATCAGAGTTCAAGATTCAATATTCAGGAATTTTATTTATCCCATACATGGTTGTACAAATACAACAGTAGTGAAGTTTTAAATTTGATTCGACTTAACGCATGACTTTGTGTCATTGACACATGCTTATGCATTCGGGATATCGTGCAAACACCATGCTATACACCTAACAAATCTGTGTGTTATAATGCAGTTTAAGCACTAAGTTTTTAGTGTAGCCATCTGTTTCACTTTCCCATTAATACATCTCTTTGTTTTCTCTAACGGACATGAGGTCTGGTCTTATGAGGGACAGACATCATTCATATGTGGACTGTGATAGGAAGCTGCCGTTATGTACCAAAGTGAAACTGAAACAGGTTGTGGAAGAAGCTGATGATCTTGTAAACTGAAGTTTTTGTATTGCTTATTAAGTTTCTTATAATCTCCATAAATCTTATGCAATTAAAACGCTTTTGTGTACAGAAAAACGCAACACTTTTTCCCTTGATCTAATTTACTGCCACTATCTGCAATCACAATCAAAGTGTGAGTTTGTTATATTTTTTTATTGCATCCTTAAATGACTATAAATACAACCGCAGGCTGATTTATTTGTGTATAATTTTTGAAAAATCTCTCAAAAAAAAAAAAACAGTTTTACCATACTATTTCACCATTTTTAACGTAAATTTGAACTTTCGGACTCAAAGCCTTGTTTGAGCCTTATTCTGCAATGCTTTTTGTTACATTTAAAAATGACGAAAAAAGAACTTTGATGGCAAACTGTTGCAATGAAATCAAACTGCATCAACACTAGAAAAAAAATGGCCATATGTGGCAAATTCAGTCTGTTTCAGACTGGGAAATACCACTGGGCTCCTAATTGGAGAACTGCCCTAAAATATGAGAAAACATTGACCTTTACTTGTTTACCATATGGTTTATGGTCAGTGGCTCCAATCATCTCCAAGAAAAAGCCAGTTTTCAGAGGTTTGCCTTCAGATCAACTTTGGATCGACTGAAACACTTGGCACTTTGTTTCAAAATAAGTACAGACTTTCATCTGAAATTGAGAAAGAAGCTTCCCCCTGGGGACTTCCCTACCTTTGTCCCATAAACTACTGATTTCTGAGAACTAACCTTGACCTAGTAAATGCCTTCAAATGATAATGATAATTATATGAACTATCCAAACAATTTATTTCTATTTCTGCTGTCTAAGATCTAAGGCTTTCGGTAGTTATTGATAGCATTATTCAAATTATTTTGCCATATCTAAGATATTTTGCCATCTTAGATGTATGAACACTCATGGCTACAACATGCCGGCCTTTCAACAATAAAACCTCACATTATTACATTATTATCAGATTATTCATTATATATTAAATATTAAAGCTAACGCTATTTTAGATTGAAGTTATTTGGGAGTTATTTTTGAGGAATGAAAGATGATATGACCAGTAGTTGTAGGAAAATTACACAGAATCATTAACATAAGTGGTTTTAATATTCTGGTATTTCAAGAACACGTAACATAAACCAAGTGGAATAGATACACTAAGAATACATATTATCCTTATCATACCATGAGGGAGGCCTTGTGATGAAATTATAATGCAAAATGGCTGTCAGTGGTCACAATGGTACCATGAAGGGTAACACTACAGTAAGTGATGACTGGGGGGAAAAAAATCTCAGAAGCTGTGTGTTGTGGGAAGCGGTTATGGTTACTGCTTCTCCTCTCTGCGTTTCCTGCACTAAACTAGATTAAAGGAGTTTCTACTTTTCACACGCTCATCAAACTTCAGACAAAAGTAAGACAATGAGTTTTATGAAGCATGCAAGTTCCAGGCTCAGGAATGCATATTTTCATATAGTCTTTAATGTGCATAGGAAAACAAAGCATGGTTCAATGGTCTCCAGTAAGCATATACAAACATAAAATGTAAAATAATACACTGTTAGTTTTTTTTTGTGTCTTTTTTTTTTGGCATTTTGTATTGGCCAGGGTTTAAACAAGCCAAGTGATTTTTTTCCCTACTGTGATCTTAAGCTGGATGATACCCTCTCTAGCTTGCTGCTCGGTCTTGTTGTCCTCTGGCATTGGATGGCTCAGCAGTAGCAAAATTACATAGATACTGAAATGGTGAGCGATATGGGACCTTTAAGGTACTGTCTATTAGTTTGGGTTTTCATGAATCGAAATGGTGATAATATACTCTCTTCACTCAACTTGTGCCTTTTCTTGTCTATAGGGAGATAATCAATTAGGTTTCCAGAAAAAAATTAAAAAATTATAAATGCACATATATAATGTAAAGAAAACTGTGACCACATTCCCAGAAATGCTGACTCAGTTATTCTGCACATATTTCCATGTTTATCAAATGTCTAAATTGAAATGAAATGCCCTTAACCATGCATGAAGCCACTTCAAACTCCATCAGCCACAAGAGAAGCCTGAATCACAGGAAAGTGCAATTACTTCTAGATTATATATTCCAGAGAGGGTTTTCATGTGACACATCAAACTTGTTGGGAATTTCACAAGAAAAACAATGGTGTGCTTGGTTTTAACGTAACTTTATTCTTTCATGAGTTATTTACAAGTTTCTCTTTGTTCACAGCCATTGACATGTCGAAGAGGTTAACACGTGATGAGCGGATCGAAATTGTGTTGATATCTGCTGAACGCAGTAACCGGGTCATTGCAGCAGATTTCAATGCAAGGCACCCTACAAGACCACCCATCTCCCATGCTACAGTTAGCAAACTGCTTGCTAAGTTTCGTGAAACTGGTTCAGTGTTGGATTTGCCAAAATGTGGATGCATGAAAACTGTCACTAATGAACAAACATCAGTGGCTGTCCTAGCTTCATTCAGCAAGATGGTGCACCACCACATTATGGGTGTCAGATCCGAGCATTCCTAGATGAACAGTTTCCTGAAAAGTGGATTGGTCGTCGTGGGCCAGTTGAATGGCCCCAAGGTCTCCCGATCTGACCCCCTTAGACTTTTATCTTTGGGGTCATCTGAAGGCAATTGTCTATAGTGTGAAGATACGAGATGTGCAGCACCTGAAACTACGGATACTGGAAGCCTGTGCTGGCATTTCTCCTCCGGTGTTGCTATCAGTGTGTGAAGAGTGGGAGAAGAGGGTTGCATTGACAATCCATCACAATGGGCAGCACATTGAACACATTTTATAAGTGGTCAGGAACTTGTAAATAACTCATGAAAGAATAAAGTTACGTTAAAACCAATCACACCATTGTTTTTCTTGTGAAATTCCCAATAAGTTTGATGTGTCAAATGACCCTCTTCCTATTGAAAAAAACAAAAGTTGGATTTAAGATGGCCGACTTCCAAATGGCCACCATAGTCACCACTCATCTTGAAAAGTTTGCCCCCTCACATTTACAAAAATTGCCACAAACAGGAGGTTAATATCACCAACCATTCCCATTTTATTAACGTGTATCCATATAAATGGCCCACCCTGTATATATGTATTGTTCTATACCTGTGGTGACCAAAGGCCAAAGGCAGCCTGTCTGGTCTGATCTGACAGAAATGCTAATACAGCACAAGTCAATGCTGGTCATGATAAAAAGGCACCAGAACACCCAGTGCACCAATACAGCCTGCCGTATGAGCCTCTAAAACCCCAACCCCAACCCCCCCCCCCAATCCCAATCCGATCAAGCATGGTGGGATGCACTGAACAAAGTCCGATCCACTGAGGCCCCACGCCAGGACTTAGTGCGCCCAAAGGATCCACTGTCACATCCTGGTGGTAGACGCCACAGCCATGTATCAGCCATGTACCAAGGCTACAGAATCCCCATTGCTCAAGGGGAACCCAAAAACTAGGTGGTATTAATTTTAATGCAAGCATCAATCACTCACTTTCACTTTATTCATCTTGTCAAGTGAGTCAATACCGTTCAGACGATGACTAATACTCCACATTCTAAACAGTCAAAAATGTCTTTCAAGATACCTCGAATCTGTGTATGAGGAAACTAATCCTAATTACTAGCATATAAAATCTTAGTTCAAAGTTAAATTCAAATGTCTAAAATCTAAAAGTACTGCATACGTACAGTATCTAAAACTCCTATTGGGCATGCTGCATCCTATATGTGTATTTTTTGCCATAGAACCCAAGTCACTAGGCGGCCATTTTTGTTGAGCTTGAGTTTTGGGTTGTTGTTTTTCCTCCCTGTAGACCTATATCAGCTAGGTAGGGAATTACCCTCCGATCACATTAGCCAAAAAAGAAAAAAGATTCACATTTAACCAACCTTTTTCACATGAACACATGTGAACATTAAAAGTCAATACTAGCTATACCCTTTGCACAGACAGAAATACAAGCTGAGTAAACTCTGTCTATTAGTTTCTGTAGATCTTTTACAGGTCACTGGAAAAGAATTAAAGCAATGAAAACAACCCTCTTCCAATTTAACCAAATCCTCATACAAACAGACTAGAGCAGACATTAAATAACGATATAATTAATAGTACGCAAAATAGTTCTATAATCACTGATGGTATACAGCATTGCTGTTGTTGTGGACAACCAATAAGCACTTTTTTATACTACTTCACAGAGTCACAGACTTAGTCATGCAGGTTTCTCCTTTCCTTTCATTTCTCTCCATGGAGGCGGCAACTGGCCATTGTGAGCTCATGCGGAAGAGAACATCTGGCTCTTTCCATCATGTAGCAGGTTTCAGAAGAAGCTCACTTTGGCGTTTGCCTTCCCCATGATGAAAAGTAGTAAAATAGAATTGGCAACTATGCACTTAAATAATCTCTATCAGGTTGCCAGATATACTGTAGATGAGATACAAATGTATTTAATACAATAAATTCTAGTATTTGGTCATTTGAATCCTGCCAGGAGTCCATAAACACTTTAAATGGAAATGTCTGGTTTTACCTGTATGAGCCACTGCCTCCTTATGACAGAAATTCTTCAAATAATGTCCCACTCTTAACTAAAACATTCCAGGTTATAACCTTGTCAGATCTCTGTGGCCAGTGTAGAAAGCAAAAGGCTCTTTGTTCCAAAGCTGGGAATCATTGCTGGGAAATTCCCATACCTTTGCTGTGGCTATGGCTTGAATACTAGTGGCATGAAACAGCATTCATGATGCCTCAAAAACGACCTTGGTTAAATGCTACATTAAAGCCCTCTTTCTAAATAAGATTTACTTCTCGGATCTTATCTGGAAGAAAGAGCAACAACTTTTATTAAAACAGTTATTTGAATTATTTCTGCTTAGGCCTACACTTTTGCAGGTTCATAACATTTTAATTAAATCTCATTGTCAGAGCGACTATTATTAAATGAGACTAAACCGAGTTTAAAGTAAACTTTATCCATAAAAATGTTAAATGGAAATATCTGTTATGTCAACAGGATCGCAATAAAAATTTAATCGACACCTAGGTGTTGTCACGGAAACGCCAGGCTGCACCTCCAATCTACGTTCACAGTCACCAGAGTTCTAATCACACGCACACCTGATCCTCATTAACAACTCACCATAAATACACCTCACTTCCCCTCACTCGCTGTCTGACTTCGTCAATGGACTACAGACTACGCTACATACCTGCGGCACGCTTCGCCACGTCTCGTCTCGTCTCCTGGTTCGTCATTCCCCTGTGTTCTGTGTTCTCTGTGCTACTGCAAACCTCCACCAGCTCCTTCACAGCCATTTCAGTTAAGACACTCCGGTCTCCATATTCACTGTTTCATTTTTCTCACAAACTGTTAATAAATTGCCCGCTCGAGTTTTCTCACAATATCTGCCTGTTTGAGTCTGTTTTCCGTAACAGGTGTTGTGGTGATGTCATATCAATCATATTGTATCCCTGGTGATTCCCCGCCCCAGTTGCTTGTGTAGAGATGACTAACCTGTGGCTGGTATTTGTGTCAAAACTGATGCTTCAGAACCTTACCTATTTGAGCAGAATGTATAGATGAGGAGGTAAAAGACTAAAGAAGCGCTGCTGCATCAACCTTATCTGTTTGGGCAGAGTGTGTGAGGAGATAAGAGAGCTGGACAAACTAAAGTACTAAAGCATCACTACATTGATAGTCTCTATCTTTAGACAGAGGGAAGGCATAAATACCACAGCCTCACAATGAGCAGTTAAGTAATCATTCAGCAAAGCAAAAAAAAAAGAACCAATATGTCCAGGAAAGACGTTTAAAGTAAAAACTTTAACTTAGAAATGCATGAATGCACAATCCTTCAGTATGCTACAATTGTTGACCGTAAATATGCAAGTCTTCTAGGGTGGATTTATCTTTAAGTACTGTGTCTACTCTAAAGAAAGGCCATAAAAGGCTACTAAACGGACATGTGACTAATAACCATAAGCATTCAAACCACTGTAAGCACGCCAATGTGAGGGTGGCCAACCAAGGAATGTGCAACATTCCAGCTTTCCTGCTCTTCCATAGCCCTCTCTGTATAGTGCTGCTATATAACGCCTGGCCTTTAGCTATAAGAAAATAAGTATAAATTTAAAAAATAAGCATACGTAAAAGCCGGATAACAAAAATTTGATATGAATAAGTAGTTAAAGACATAGACAATATAATATACATAATACATTTAGCTTGTCATACCCTGAGGTTAAATTACATTAGATAATACCTTTTAACCTAGATAATTAAGACACGGGAGGTTTCAATAGTGGGCTAGTTCATGAATTTATGATTTGTCACCTACTGCCTTGTCACTTTAGTACTGCTTTTGTGATTAGCTGGAATCCCTGTGGTTCTTAAACTAGGGCGGTGTAAAGCACAGCCAGGGGTATGTGATGAGGATTTTTTTTTAAAGGTATCACAACCCATTATAAGTAAAGGTAACATATTTATTGTTGCTACTGGTCTTATGTGTGCTCCGGCAAGGGGTCGTCACAGCAGATTGGATGTCGAACCTGGGCCTTCCGCATGGCAGGCGAGAAACCTACCACTGAGCCACCAATGCCCTGTAACATATTTATTACTCCTTATCATTTCACATATATTTATTGTCTGTGGAAATAAATACATTTCTATGGTTGCAGCAAAATATTCAGAATCTTGTTGTATACATTTACATAATGAGCTTTGTATGTGAATAATTGGATTATCTTCAGAAATACATGTCGAGAAAGTCAACAGATTTTATTGTGTAGTAAAGTAGTTCCTGACTGCACATATTTTGACAACACCATTAACTCCTCAATCTAATCATCAAAATAAAGATTTGAGAAAATATACATCATTAGTTTATAAAATTAAGACAGACTATTACAAGTCAAATGTCTTGTTCTGCTTTAAGTGAACACACACCACAGCTGTTACTCATACTGACTAAGAGAACAGGCATCAAAACGATCATGTATCAACCCACAGTCTCTGGCTGATGAACACTGAGACAAAGCCATAGACAGAGAGAGTGAAAGAAAAGCAGTGTGTAGGAGTCTGGGCATTTTGCCAGGCCTGTAGCACCATGCAGAAAACCCCCACAGTGGGCAGCTGGTGAATTGGCAGAGCTGCCAAGAGGCACAGTTCAGAAAAGTCAGGGTCAAAAGGTGCCAGCGCCTTTGGCATGAGTCTGTACAGACACCAAGCTGACGCACATTCTATGATGAATGCTACAATGCATTTTCTCTGCTTGACTAAACAAGGAGAAGCTACAGAAGATTGAGTTACAACAAACGTCTGATACTAATCTGATCGTGATTTAGCCAAGTGTGCATGATAAGTTTAGGATTATACCTAAAAAACATAGATAAACAAACTGAGCAAAACAACACTACAACAGCATATGTTGCCTATACTTAGCAAGCTAGCTAGCTAACTATGCTGCTTAAATAATCAACATTTACTCTTATTTGTGTGGGTTTGTTTTTAATACACACTGTTTATAACCAGTATATGTTCAAATTGAGCTTTTATCTTTAATATGAAATTGTTTTTAAGTAATTTATATGTAAAAGCATTCAGAAATGACCTTGTTATCCAAAATAGCTTTTTCCTGAGGTAAAAAAAAATGTTTCCTGAGGTAAAAATAGTATTTCCTGATATATATATTTTTTCAACATTTTTCTGCTAGTTCCATTAAACATCCTCCAGTTGCAATGCTAAGCTGTAAATAACCAATTACAAGGCTAAAAGGGTAAGAGTAAAACTGTTAAATGGAAGGAAGCTCTTTGTTATTGAATTCCTCTCATCTCAAAGTTTGAATTCCTCTCATCTGTATTATTATGCCTTTTGGAACATTCCTTTTTGCTGCAAGTGTATTTGTTAGTTCTGATATATTGACAGACATTCATTCAAGCATCCATTTTCATCCATCATACCACTTATCTTGTTTAGGGTCTCATGGGCCTGGAGCCTATTCCAGGGAACTCAGAGCTCAAAATGGAGCAAAACACAGACATACATTCACACACCCAGTCATCGTTTCATGAAAACATAAAATGAATCATGAAAACATAATTTACCGTACTACTTTGACAAGTAGTCAAATTTAGAGACTTTGGACAAGTACCCAGAGGAAACACACAGAGCACAGACACAAACACAGGCACAAACACAGCCAGGAGATGAGATTCAAACCCTGATTCCTGGAGGTGCCCCGATGATAATAGACAGGTACATCCTTCAATGAAAGTCCATGCTTAAGTATAATTTCCTAAAGTTTTACATTTCTAAGTATTAATTCTAACCATGACAAACTTAACCATGAAGCTGAATAAACCCTCCAGAATTGGGCCTATGGAAAAAAAAAAGAAAAGTGCTTCTACCATCCCCCCAATAATAAGAAATCTCAACAATCCATGTCATGTCATCTTTAAAAACATACCACTCTAACCATCAACATCATACTGCTCTGGCATGATCTGCAACAAACATCATTATCTAACTAACTCAAGTGTAGAGTTTGAAATCAATAATCAGGATCTGGCAATGTGTTCACAGCCCCTGAAAATGATGATACAGAATCATTCGTGGTGCACGTGTCCAGTGATAGAGTGCTGAGGAGCAACACTACTGCATGGATGTAGCTCAGCACTGCAAATAAATACGTGATGATCCATCATTCACTGCAGTATTAGCAGAGGCTCTGGGTAGCGCTGCAGTGTGCTGCAAAGTGCAAATAGTATTTACCATAGAAGCTGGTATCCACACTTTGCTGAAGAAGCTCTTTTCTAGCCTTACCTCCATACACTTTTTTTTGCAGCTTTCTTGCAATTTTGTGCTATGATCTTTAATTGAATCATCTTTATTAATAAATGTTAGATCAAAATGTTTCCTTGGAGTCATTATGGAAATTACAGTACAGATTCTAAAGAAGTGATCATTTTAATTCATTTTGGTAGGTTTTTAAATAGTATTTTTTTTAATACTAATATTTCTACATCACTAAAAATACATTATATTCTCAAAAATACTACTTGAATACTTACTAAACGTAATGTAATATATTTCCATATCTGTCCTTTATCTATATCAAGCCTAAAAACACTATTCTCCTCAAGAAATCAGGAGAAAATGGGACAATTAACTGATTCCCAGCATCCCATTCCTCGGGCACAGCTGAAGCACATGTTCGGCAAGAGTAAAAGTGGTGTCACCATGCATGATCAAGCCTCGTGAGGCAGCAGATAATGAAAAGAAGGGCTCCACTTAAGATATGACAACAAACAGTCTCCTGGGCTTTCCACTCATTATCTGGTAGTGTTTATCCTTTGATACTGTTGAAATTAGTTGAGTAACATCTCTTCATAAATAAGCACGTCTCTTAATAAATGTACTATAACACTGGGTACTGACAACAGGAAGAAACACATACACAAAACAACATGAACATTTTCACTTTTAATCATGCCTTGGCTTATTGCTGGACAGCTCATGCTGGTGAAGCAGCCGCCAGTAGAATAAAGCACCTGGATTTATCTGTTTCATCTATGAATGGGCTATGATTTTTTTCTTTGCATCATTTACATTCAGCAGTACACTGACAATTTTTCCTACTGCATATTTACAGTTATCAGGGACGGATAAAATAGGTGTGTTTCTACAGATTTTGCAATGCATATGTATGACAAAACTTGCTAGAATGGGCTTGACATCACTGATGTTGATCTACAGGAGCCCTTGCAGAACTGACTAAAAAAGGATTAGGGAAGGGAATCACCAGGGACCACCCGATATGATATGATCAAGATACCTATGTGCTGATTCAGTCTTTGTTGTGTTTCTGTAAGTGTCATGATTTTTATATCCTGATTTGATGTTATAATTTCCATATATAGTCATAACTGCACCTTAGCTTTATTCAGTTGAACATAAGTAATTAAATGTTGCCCATTCCTTATAACATTTGTTTTCTCACTTAAAAACCAAGGGCAGCATTTAAACAATACCGTGCGAGGGTTTTGAGATTAACTCGTCAGAGGCCTTTTAACACATTTGACGTTTGATAATGTAAAGCTATAAAAATGTGTTTCTGTTGCACCATTTGGAAACTCCTGGTTTTAGCACAGAATCGGTTTTATTCAAGGGTGATCAGACAATCAAGCTGAAAACCAGCCAGTTCCAAGAAATGCACTGATCAACCAATGCGTTTCTATTATAAATGAAAAGAATTGTTTTTCTTTTCTATTTTGGAGTCATTATGAAGATCATAGAAGTGGCTCCTATTCTACCATCCTTAATTACAAAATTACAAGGATAATATAACAAGCTATACTAGTTATGAATAAGTTATGACAGTTATGAATTACTCTAGTAACTGAGCACTACTGCAACTCCAAATGCTCAGTGGGCCTACGGTTGATTGACTGGCACCAGGCTGACATGCTGTCAGAGTTGTTCATTACTATTTCAGTGACTGGCAGTTGGTTATGAGGTCCCTTTGAAGGGTCTTTCAATGATGATACTAAGAAACCATGTGTCTATTTGGAATAAATAATGAACATACTGACTCCTAAGCTCTGAGATTTTTTTTTCTGAAGGAAAAAACACTTGTGATACTACTTTTGACCACTAATTAAACATTGCATGGAACATTATAATGTGATTTTCTACCTTTTACTCTTAAAATGATAGTTATGTTATTTCTAGTTAAGTATATTCAAAAGGGGAACAAAACTCAGTAGAAAATCATTCTCATTCTGCAATCACATGCTACAAAGTCTATGGAAATAAAACTGCCTTCACTATTTGTCTTGGGTGTCCTGTTCTAATTGACTGAAAAAAGGCACTGCCTCATCAATAATGAAGCACAGAGTCTCTCTAAGGTCTAAGGCTGGTTGGGCTCATTTCACTCCACGACCTCGGTTGGTCTCTTAGTAAGTCGATACCCTGCCTGTCTAGTGTCCTGTAAATACAGGACCACTTTTCAACAAAAAGAGAGATATCGCATACAGCCAGGAGCAGAAAGTGACAGAAAGCACATGGACATGGACACAGAGAAAACGATCCTCACAGACTCAACAAAGCAGATAGGATGATAATACACACTCTAAAAATTTAACTTAAGTGGATGGTTAGAATTCTCACAGTACTAATGACATCAAAGCAGATCACAGTTTAAAAATTAAATAAAACACTTTTATTTAGAGTTAAAAAACAGGAAAAACAATTTTTTTATGTCTAAGGATATTTAAAGTATTTTTTTAGTGTTACTCTGCTTTAGAATCTTTTTACTTAACGCACCTAAATCACAAATAAAAAAAGATTTAAAATGTTATGTTAAAAATTAATTCTGTTATGCATACTAATTAGACACATACAGGTAAAAATTAGATTAAAGTGATGTACACTTATGTTAAAATGGCAAAATGTGAACAAAACAGCAAAGTATTCTAGTGCTGGTGACCAGCAGATACAATATTATTACGATACCGCGGTGCCAATTTAATTTCACAATACATAACTGAATCGATGACCACCTCCCTACTAAATTCATATTGTTAATAATTTATTGAGTAAATCCGTAAATTGTTCATTTTAAATTTTGCATCAAATCAATGATGCTTTTGCTAAAGCAGAAATACTGCCCACACATTTGCAAGCAAAAAAAAATGAATGACAGGAACACCACAGTAAACGAGCACAAAGATAAAAATAACAACAACATGGAATTTGTTTATTCAGCATCTGATAGCGCAGGCAGGATAATGTTAATGGGTTGTTGCCTACACTGCTGTAATTTTAAGTGTGCATGCACACTTAAACATCTAACCATATATTACATGGGGTGTTCAAGTCAATTCGGGACTTTTGATTGCACAGATTAACAGAACACAGCTGTGAGAGGAAAAACTCCCATCATTTCTATGTATAATAAGTGATTCACCCACAAAGGGTATTTTGACAGCCGTCAACTATAATTGCCAACCCTTTTTAAACATCAGTCCATCTGCCATCCGTGATCGATTAACTAGTAGCGGACAGTTCCCTCTCGCGTTAACAAAATAAACAGGTTCAGCAGTAGTGCCAGAGTGGTGCACTGAGAGGCAGTAAATACAGCAGATGCCAGCTGCTGTAAAACGTATAAGAAGGCCGTATTGACGGTCATACATGCTCTTCAGAGAAACACAGTTTTGCACTGCAAACAGTCTCTTCTTTAAAAAAAAAACAAAAAAAAAACAGGAGAATTAACCCTTAAAATTTAAGGACTGATTTAAAAAAACAACCACTTATATGGAAGTCCTGGCCTTGTCCTGGAATATATGGCCTTCTTTAAAAAGCTAAGAGTCTCGTCACTGTACTGTGCTTTAAGTTTTCTGTAAAATTCAGGTTCAAAATCAGGTTCATGCCTAATTCACAAGAAAAGAAGTCCCGGTTTGACATCCCTCATATTAATAGAAAGCATTTACAACAAACTACATCATTGCAACCAAGATCGGGGCAAAGGTAATAATTAATCAGTTGTTTACTGAGGCTATGAAAGATACGGGTAAGAGATTTTACACACACAAACAAGTTACAATAAAAAAAGACTTTTCTGTTCAGTTCACAGTCTATCATTCAGCATCTGACTGAAAAAAAAATTTATATATAAAAAAAAACAGCTTTACATACATTACAAAATATATCAAAAATCTTTCAAAATCCTACTATTGTATCATCATGTGAAAGTCAGAGATTACCACGCTTTCCGAAAACAGTGCCAAAAAAATCCCAAAGTGAGATTGCGGCAGCATGAGTCACACAATTGCAGATACTCTCCATAATTGTGGTGGTCGGAAGTGAATTTCACTCCACCCAATTCCATCTGTCGCAGAAGTCTTACCCAAATTCACAACATCTGGACTTTCAAATCAGACTTCTGTTTTAGATCTTTCCTGATCTATGTTCTACAATGAACAGGACATGAGAAACAACATACAGTACATGTTCATAATAATAAACAAATTCAGAAACGGGTTATATAAAAAAGAAAACCACAGAAATGTTGCTATGGGTCGATTATTTAACGTTTATAGAAGGAGTCCCCGCTGTCAGAGTTTTCGAAAATCTTGGTAAATATAAGTGTGAAAGAAAAGACAAACAAATATTTCTAGCATTTAAAAATGGAAGTGATAACAGGAAATAATTCTACATTTCCGGCATCTTGTAAGTAGTAACATGGCAGTTGTAACGATTTAAGGCATTTCCTGATTTTATGTGCAAAGCAAGCACAAAAAATAAAATGTGAATAAGATTTTTCTCCATGGGAATGACGATTCTCTCACCCGATTCTCGCTCTTCCAACAAAAACATTGATTCACTTTGCCAAAAAAAAGTGCTGTCTGCACAGAACTTCCAACTCGCTTGTATTAAAATAAAAGTCAGTTTATTTTAATGTAAATAAAGTGAAAAGTTGTTAAACATAAATAGAATATTAACAATTATACATAAAAATACCTCATAAGTAGCAGTTGTGCATTTTGGACACTCAAACGACTAAAGAACTTCATCAGCATGTTAGTTTATATTATTATTATTATTATCATCATTATATCACGCACTCTCACTCACTCATGATCTATACCGCTTAATCCTGTATTCAGGGTCACGGGGGGCCTGGAGCCTATCCCAGGAGACTTGGGGCACATGGACAGGGTGGCAATCCATCGCAGGGCACAGACACACACACATACACTCACTCATTCACACTATGGGCAATTTTTTTTGGGTGAAAAATTGGGAAAGCCAATTAGCCTAACCTACATGTCTGTGGGAGGAAACCGGAGTACCCGGAGGAGACCCACCAAGCACGGGGAGAACATGCAAACTCCATGCACACAGAGACGGGAATCGAGCCCGGCCCGGGGATGTAACAGTGTTAGGTAGTTTGCTATTAAATACATAGTTTAAAATGTAGAACTTATTGTTGTGAAAGGGTTTATTGCTGTTTATTACTGTTATTGCAACGCCCTTCCAGTAAACTCCTCTGTAGCTTTCGCTCTGTTCTCAGAGTCTCTGTGTAAGAGCTCAAATCAACAGGAGGAAGTTTTAATGATTTAATAATTTAAGTTATAGCCCAATTAGAAACGCACGTGCCTGTCTCTGATCAGCAGTATGTATATATTATTAGCATGTTTGTGTGAGAGACATTTACCATATGCTGATAAAAATAAAACAGATGCAACATCACATATGCTTTTTTGCGCAGTAGCCGTAAGTACGGTTCATCACCATTCATCGCAAGTTTTGGCGCAGTGATTACGTTTCCAATCTTTCTGCGCAAATAATTAAATGTTTAATTTTTCTGGGCGGTCCTCGCGGAACCTTGGACGGTCACCTATACGCATTGAGCGGACACATTAAGCATTGAAATGAGTCGATCACAAACAGGTCATCAGAATGTAAAAAAAAAAAAAAAGCTTATGATTGGATGGACTTCCGTCAGCAAAGTATTGTGATATTGAGCATGCGCAGGAAATATAGTATTATAAAATATATATAACAACACGAGTGAGTTTAATGGAGGAAGTGAGGGTTTAAGCGAACAAAAATAATTTCTGTAAAAAAAATCAGGGCAAAAAGTTTTGGCATGAAAATAACAGCATACAACCCAACTCCTGCTTACGGGTTAGCATGTTTAGCTCCACCTCCTTGTTACACGTCATGTAAGTGACAGCAGAACGCCGTAAATGAGGAAGAGAGATTGAGTTGTGTAACTAAATCAATTGCAAATCTTTGACCTGACTGTTAATTTAAGTGTATTATGTTACACTGTTTGAGTACAACCAGTGACCATGACTTATACAGAAATCCGGGATTGTTGTCAAGTAAATAAGTGAACTCATAAATGCTGCATGATCTGAATGCAGGGAAAAACACGCAAGAACATCATCGTCATTCAGAAATGAGATTGCGTCTATGTATTTATCAAGATGGTGATTTTTATTTCCGATTAATCGTGCAGCTCTACTTTGGTGCACCTGGGGAAAACCAAGCATGGAGAGAACATGCAAATTCCATGAACACATAGCACTCAAAACCCTCAAACCTGGAGGTGCGAGTGCACAGTTTTAACCACTACACACCACCTCAACCCATAGTGACAAGCTAAATTTTCAAGATTAGGTGGAGTTTTCAGTTGATTGAACCATTTATAAGTGGTCTGTAAAAGTGGCACCTTTGCCTCGAACGCAGACTAATGTTTCCCTGGGTCACCCTACAACATTTGCATGAAACTGTCCACTGATAAATTAAAAATAGCAATTTGTTGGCAAATCGGTGGGGTTTAGGTTGAGTAAAAGACGGATGGGATTTGCTTGCATCTGGCCAAATCACATGTGAACAGGAGAGAATGAGGACAATGTTATGTAAGCATTAAGTGCCTCCACAGGCAGTGAATCAAATGAGTGATACATATTGGGTGAAAAAGGTATGACAGTTCCCTTTCTAAGCTCTATAAACACACACACACACACACACACACACATACACATACACACATACACACATACTTCCTCTTAAGCAACTCTCTCTGCAGCTGTTGCCTAGCCTACTGTCAGGATGTGTAACTGAGAAGTGCCATTATGTACAAGGTCATTTTAGGCCTAGGTTTGTCAGTTTGAGCATGAATACTGTTATCAGGAAGGTGTTACATGAAAAGGTTACATAACCCTATACGGGATGTATTAACAATCTAGACAAGCCATGGCATAACGTCAGAGAGACCTTTTCCACTGGAAAATTTCCATCCCCTTTCTCTTATTTACTGTCTCGCTGACCTGGAAGCAGCCAGTCAGACACATCTTTAGATGACGCGCACACGCACTCACCTTACTCACACTGTTGAAAAGGTAATTTACCACCTAGTGACGACTGTCTGAAAGAAAGAGACACAACACGTTTGCTATTCTGTGCAGATACTTTTCCAGCGGTGCATTGTTAAAAAGCCTTCATGGTGGTGTGAAAAAAATAATGAATTAGCTGAATTACCGGCTTGATAATGAGAAGATAAATACATGGCTAGGATAAAACGGGATTGTCATTTTTATAGGAGAATTTTAAATTGTCCCTTTTTAAGGCAGAAATTACTTACTCTTTAGGAGAAGTTTGAAAGATGAGATATGCTGCTGTCTTTCAGCCTGTAACCTTCTCCTGTACACTAGTGAATGGGATTTCAAGACCATATTTAAAGGAATACTGGCTAATTTTATCTACTACATGTCCTATCTACTACATTTGTACTATGGTAGGTAATCTAAAATGGTATGTTAGTATGCACTACTGGTATGATATAGTACAAGCGGTACAATATTACATACCTGCTGAACTTTGGGAGATACTATGTTACCCAACAAGTACCCACGGTATTCACCACAGTATTGTGTAATAACCGTTGGAGGGCACCTTAACAGAAAAAAAGTCTCTACATACAGTAGATTACTATATAACACTTATATATACTATATAACACTACATGGTAGTATGTACCACGGTAGAAACACATATCATGGAGTGGTACATGTACTATATAATATATAAATAAGTACCATGGTTCTGTCAAAAAAATACCATGATACAGGTATCATCAGATTCACATGATATCTATGAAATGCTTTTATGATATTTTACCATGCTTTTTAAAACTTTCCTACCAAAGATATTTGCAAAATCACCCTGTTGAAAATTAGCATTTGGCTCTGGTTGCAACGAAGCTAACTTGCCTGCAGTGATGTTTGTAACTGTTCCACACCACATTAATAACTGTTATTATGCATTTTAGCAGAAATAAGATAACTGCAAAGGATTGTTTTTTTTTTTTGGTGAACCAGTTCCAACTTTATTCCTTAGTCTTCCTTTCAAATATTTTAAATGTTAGCGCCGCTAACTGGCAGTGCTACTTTGAAGTAAAATCTAGCAACAATCTAAGACCATGAGCAGAAAGTAACCACTGCTTACTTATCATTTACCTCACTAAACACTACAAGCCCAACAGGTTAACACCGCAAGCGCGAAATAAACTTTACTTAAACAGCAACTAGCTAAAGGTTAACACTGCTAGCTTAAAGTAAACAATGCTAGCAGCAGTCTACCACTTCTTCTTCATATCTACAAAAATAGTGATGTATTGTACTGGAAAATGACAGTATGTTCCAATGTGTTTTAGTCTTTTTAAACCAAAGACATTTCCAAGTATTACAATATTATAAAGTGTTTTTGAGAGAGAGTTTCTTTGTGTGGAACAAGTGAGTTCCTGTTGTTGCACACAATATCACACACAACCAGTTGTTCCTTTACCAGTCTCTTATTTAAAAGACAACAAAACATAGCTTGAGAGGAAAAACAGAAGACACAAATTACTCTGCTCTGAAACATCGCCTGTGCCGGGAATGTTCCTGACCATGCACTGAAACCGGAGATGTAAAATAAATGTTTCCTTTCAGAAAGCTGCCATTATCGAAAATTCATCGACACCTCCTGACCAATCAGGGGATTCAACAGTGCTGCGGTGTAACATTAAAAGTTACTTAAGGTGGTGTTATAACAGGTCTGCTGCTTTTAAAAAATAGGAGCGCACATGAAATATTCAGATCAGGTTGCAACTCAGCTTCTTGATTTACGCTGCCTGTCTGAAAGAAAACAAATGTATTACAGAGACTTGTTGTGATCGAGCAAGGCTTAAAGTCAAACCGTACAGTACAGCAGTGATAAGGATGGAAAATCCATAATGAAAATAATAACTCCACCAGGCAAAGTGTGATTTAAAAGAGAACATCAATCACATAGATAAAGCATTACTTAAGCATCACGGTATAAAAAAAAAAATCATTTCATGTCAAGCTCAACCCGCTGTTACTTTTTCCATTGTCTTATGTACATATTTCATGGCCATTACTGCGTACTAATGCTAATTTATTTCTTGCTCTGCTGCAAAAAGAAGCACAGAACGCATCAACAGTGCTTATGCTGGTTGGGCTGGTATTGTTTCCCTATTTTCACCATCTAGAACAAAGGGCTAGTTAGGCAGGCTGTGCACTGGTGCCAAATAAGCTCCAAAGGGACACAAGTTTTTCACTAACATGCACATACAAAGAGAATTAAATGTAAGCTGACCTTTTGTTAAAAGTTAATTTCCTTCACCAGGAAATGGTGAAATTCACCAGTTCCCCTAAAATCAATAATCTGCACTATAATCGAATGCTTTGTCTCTAAACTGCACAATAATCCTATTTGAACAAAACACACTATCTGTAGCTTAAAGTTTCCACTCCCCCACCCTGTCTAATCGTGTCAGTGTTTTCCTGATGACATGTTTTATGCTTATATGTCACGTATGAGGACATTCTCACTTCTCTTTTTATAATTAAATGTATTGTTCTAGAAAACCTTCATTTTTGGGGTTTGGAAATAATTGCCTACTTTCCAAAAGAAACTAATCTGTACTGAACCGAGAAAGAAAGAGAGTAGAAACTTAAGCTTGTCTCCTGTTTGTAGTCTAGAGACAGTTACTGCATACCTCATCAGAGCATTTATCACATGTATCAAACTTGCTGAAGCATGTTTAATTAATCGTCAAACTTCTATGCACGAATGGCAAATCAAAAAACAGTATTATTGCTCCTTTATATATTCCAAATGATGTTAGTCTTTTTCCACTACAAGCACAATTAAATTAAACCCTCTGACTTTATTTCTAAATAAATGAATACAAATGTGCATTAAACTGCACACACATACTAACACTAATAACAGGCAATCTCAAAACAACAGGCTTACCCCAGTTTCCACTTAAACAATTTTCATTAAAAAAAAGGTTGTGCCTTACCCTCAATGATATTCACTCAGAGCCATTAATGTACACTTCAAATCAGGGCATGTGATAAGATTTCTCATGAATGAAGGCACAAAACTGATTGACATTTACAGAAGAGTTAAAGTACATTGTGGTGATGAGACACATAACCATAGTAAAATATTTGAATGGTGCAAACTTTGATATTCAACACAATCAAACGTACTACAGTGTTAACATGAACACCCATTGTAATATACAGAATATGCTTTATATTATATCACACATAGAACTTTGTCAATTACCGCCACTGTCTCTATACAAATCGATATACTTGAATATGGAATCATTGTTATCCATGGCCTATTTAAAATGACTGGCTTTTCATGACCTTATATAGCACCGCTGTGTTTTGCCTTAACCTTGCCCTGGCGCATTATTGCTATGCCGTAGCTAATGACGTCAGAGTGTGTCTGAGCCAGGGTAAGCATTCTTTTTGAAACTGTGTAGCAAAAGTTGTACAAGTGGTTATTGGGCTTAACACTTCGAACTTCAAGAAAACACCAGAAGCCAAGACTGACAGCTTAAAGCGAACAGCTCTAATAACACACTAATACATGCTAATAGTGTGACTGCATCTCAAAGCAAACAAAATTAGCAACTGATTACCTGACTAATAAATAGGTTAAAATAAACAAAACTACCTTAACAATTAATACTACTAGTGTAAGATCAGCTGCTTTACTAAATGCTTAGTTACTTAGAGAATGAAAAGATTCAATCAATCTGAGGTAACTCTTTTGTTCAAATTACACAATTTACCATGTCATTCATCAATCTAGTGCTTCAAGTGGTGAGCATCCACACTATAAGCCTTTGCTTAAATAAACAGAGCTCATTTGAGACCTTAACGAATATAATTATGTAATTATGACTTTTTTAACGTAAAGGTTTAATCATTATACATTGCTCACATCACAGACATTATATTCTAACGCTGGCATTTTTCAAGAAGTAATCTACAGCTTGTGCCTGTTTTGTGCATGTCATTAGAGATACCCATTTTACACAAACATGTCACGAGTCAAGTTGGAAAATTCTCAGTTGGAAAATATCAAGCTTCTGTTAGAAGCCAGAGGTTATAAATTCCTGTCCTAAGGAGTCAGAGTGATGCACAGCTTGATAACATGCCAATTTAAACACACCTAAATCACCTCACTAGCTAAAGAAACATGTTTAGGTATGCTGGAAGACTTAAATCTTCAAACCCAAAATAAGAAGCCTGTAACAAACAATCCCTCTTTTAAATATTTAAGCTATAGACAAAGAAGCACTGGTAAATTTTCAATCGTGTGTTCATCTCAAATTAATCAAATGAATTGCAGGTTATGCAAGTGGTATCATTCTTCAAACACAATAATATAAATGCTGTGTTCATTCCAGTGACATATTTAATCCTAAATAAATTAATAAATAATTATCAGCTAAAGTGCAAACTCATGGTAACAGCAAGCCCACAGTGACTGAACTGCACATAACAAAGATGAACATGTTACCACTGCTACTTTAGTTATTTAACAAAGATGTACAGTCAATGATGATATGGTGAAGCGTTCTATAAGGAGTATGAAAGAAGTCTCCAGGGTCAGCGTTATCAATCAGAATGGTCAATGAGTTTTCCGGGACAGGAATTTTTTTTTTTTTTAGAACAGTTTAACGTTTCTGGATTTTCGACAACTCGTCACTCACCGTGCTTTTTAATTTTCCTAACATCTATCTTACTGACTAGTCATTTACTTTCTCTTTCTACAGGTGTTCTATAACATGAACCATAACTATGACTGGATTTGACATGTAATTTATTAATAAACTAGTAAGTGAAATTAATGATGACTTGCTGTAGAGTAACAAAAATAAAATGCTGCCAGAAATAAGAAAATAATCAGCTATGGGATGGTAACATAACTTAACACTGTAAGTTCATGCATGGTGTTAAGGTGAAGCCTATCACACCACCCTTTCTTTGATTGTTTTCCTATGATATCATGCTGCTGGCATTATTCTCTGCTACAAACACACCCGACTTCCTTGTCGATCAGAAGGTTTGAGCAGAAATTTAAAAAATAATTAAGGGGGTCAAACCGTGTCCCTGAAAACAGCACAAGACAAAAAAGGACGAACATTTGTGATCTCCATATGCGTAAAACCTGAAGAATGAGCGGATTCGGAATGAAAGTAAGTGAATAAATGAGATGACACGAAACGGAAATCTCAGCACGCGAAACTGTGTTGCTTTTTTGAAGCACTGGAGTCTGACAATCCTGATATGTTAAATAAATATATATATATATATATCCTCGTCACAATTCCGATTTTCTAACCCGTGCATAGCGCGGGCGCGCGCGCAGCCGCTCACCCTTGTACTGCAGCGAATTGGCGGTGATGATCCTCAGCGTTCCCGAAACCGTCTCTCCCGGGCTGTACACCACTTTGTTGTGGTTGAAAGTGATTTCGAATTCCTGCAGCTTGCCCATCGTCTCGGTGCCGCTCAGCTCGTGAGGCACAGCGCGTGAGATTCGGCTAGATCCGTGCGATTGACGGCGAAGGCTCGCGTGACGTCGCACCTGCAGCCTTCCCACCTCTCTCTCTCGCGCGCTCTCTCTCTCTCTCTCTCTCTCGCGCGCGCGCGCGCTCTCTCTCTCTCTCTCTCTCACACACACACACACACTCACATACACGTCTCTATGTGACGTCATCACCGAGTATAGGGAAGCGCGGTCACAGTGCAGGCCCTGTTAATTTGCCTATGCAGCATTATTGGTTAATAAACAATACATAATATAACATAATAAAAGAACACATTATAATATAGTAAGTAGTCTTTCAGTATACAGCTAAGCTGAGTACAAATGTTTGCATTCCATATGTCTTTTTTTCTTCTTTTTTTACGATATGTCCTAGCACTAGAATTACTGACTTTTTTTATTTTCTGGTGCAAGTCCCGAGGTGTTATTCACCCCTGCTGAGATTTTCACAGTTCTTCACCTTCATTCTCCTCCTGCTTTTGTTGTGCAAACCACCCATTACCTGTGAGGCCTGGCACAATTGCATTAGTTTACTCAGAGTAGCTCAGATCCAAGGCAGGCCAAACCTCGGTGTGGGACAGGTAATGGGTGTGTTTGCGCAACAAAAGCTGATGAACAATGAAGCGGCAGGGGTGCTAGTAGGTGTTAGGTCCAGGGAATTTACGCAAATTTGCGCAGGGTTAGTAAATCTAGTGCTAGAGCAGCGGTTCTCAAATCCCCCCAGGCATTATTCCGCTTCCCCACTAACTCATCATCTATACTGCTTTATCCTGTATACATTGACATGGGGGTCCTGGAGCCTGCCTCAGGAGACTTAGCACACATGGTGGGGTACACCCTGAACAGGTTGTCAATTCATAACAGTGGTTGTCGATACAACACACACTCACACACTCATTCACAAACTCCAGGCAATTTGGGAACGCCAATTAGCCTAATCTGTTTGTCTTTGGACTGTGGGAGGAAACTGGAATACCCAGAGGAAACCCACCAAGAACATGACCTGAGGTGGGAATCCAGAGGTCGGAGGTGCAAGAAGACAG
Organism: Clarias fuscus; assembly: GCA_030347435.1. NCBI lineage: Eukaryota > Metazoa > Chordata > Actinopteri > Siluriformes > Clariidae > Clarias > Clarias fuscus. The sequence goes on from CM059212.1 coordinate 26,186,918, forward strand.
TGCTAACCACTAAACCACAGTGCCTCCGACTGACCCTGAGGTTAGATTAGTTTTAATTTATGTTGATAAACATTTTATCTTAAATTATACAATAATTAAATGTGTACAATATTATCTTGCTATTTATTAGAGCTTGAGAGATTTCTATTGCATAATTTAAAACAATAGGTCTAGGTTGACATTGTTTATAGACCTATTTGTTTGTGAGTTGTTGTTTGCATTTAACAAAAGTGACAAATCAAACCAGCTAATAACTGTGAGCGCTCATCAATAAATATAATAATGTTTATAGTGTCAGTTTGTGATTTGTGCTTTGTGTATCTTAAAAAATCATTGACTGTCTGGCTTTGCTTCATGGACCTAACTTTGAGAGCTGCTGGTCAATTTATTATTCTAAGAATGTAGTACTGCAACACATTCATTAGAAATAAAATATTTTTTTCTGACCTATACCTTTACCAGAACACTTGATACCACACGTCATTATTATGGTTCAATGAAATGATGACAATGGATTTTTAACGCTCTCTTATTTCTGTTTTTTTTTTCTTCTTCTTAGACGAACATTTTCCAGTTTCATGGGCATGCTGACAGCTACAGTTTGTCTCTGCAGCTAGGCCTGGTTTATGTAGTCCAATTCGGTTTGAGCCAAGGGAGTACAGAACTAATTCATGTCATCCGCAGGCATTTATAATTCTGAAGGGTTATAATCTCCAGCACCCTTCACAAACATCCTGTGAGGATAGGATAAAAAGAAAAGAGAGAGTTTAATCCTCACCGGAGGCCAATTTCTGATTTGATCTGACCCAGACTTTACAAAACCTTGTTTATTTAACTTTATTACAATTCTGGCCTACTGATATGTTAGAAGGTATTAGTATATAATCAAGCCACCAACCATTACAGTTAAACAATGGTACATCATATATTCATCAGTTATTATAAACACAGTGCAATCTTCCACAATCATAGTGTGTAGAAATATAATAAGAAATTTCATTTTCCCATGTACTTCTGGTCAAATTGAGACACTAACTCTTTAATTTAGATAGACAGATATGTATTTGTACATATACTAATATGTAGTACGCACACCTACACTAAAATGTTCAGCTGAAAAAATATCTATTTGTTCAAACAACTAGCTGTCAATACAATTACACCACAAACCGATCTGGTTCTTTATGTCTGCTGTAGGAATAGAGACTTTACCCATAATATATTAAAATAGGAAAACATATCTTGTAAAAAATAAAACTAAATAATATAAAATCCTAACAATTATAACAAGGCTGTTATGTTGGAAACCATAAACAATACTTTAATAATTAACTTTTTAAGATTAATTGACACTGCAGCTTGTTATCTTCTATGAGCCATGGTTCTCAAGATTCACTGCTTGCATGTGCTGCCCCCTGGTGAAATTTGTTAAAGTGATTGAGTTTTATACATGCATTAGACCCACATGTAATCTTTTTTCTTTTTTTTAATCTAACCTGTAGGCTTATTAAGAATCAATAATTTTATGTTTTTCTGCTCTTTACTCATTCATATTCATTAGTAAGCCGAGCAAGCATATTGGCAGCATAACAGAACAAGCAATATATATATATGACAGATATTACAGAAAGGTCCAGAAAAGTTTTTTGAAAAGACATTTGAATAAAATAAAAACTAAAAGATTTTCAAATCACGTGAGCCAATATTTCATCATAATAGAGCTTAGTGAACATAAGAAATGTTTAAATGGAGAAATTTTACACTTATAGCCACTAAATTAATTGGGACGGGGATGGCCATTGGGACGTCCAAATAAATCTCTATCATGCAAAAAGGAAGCCACCAGGAGCTGCAAACTTATATCAGGCAAGAATGGGACCAAATTCCATCACCAAAACTCCAGAAACACATGACATAAATGTCCAGACATCTTCAAACTATTTTGAAAATAAGAGGAGACGCTACACCTTGATAAACATGCCCTCGTCCCAACTTTTTTCGAGGCCTGTAGCAACCATCAAATTTGAAATGAGCTCATTTTGTGCATAAAATTGTAAAATGTCCAAGTTTAAACATTTGTTATATTTTCTATGTTGTATTGTGAATAAAACTTTGGCTCATGTGATTTAAAAATCTTTTAGTTTTCATTTTTATTAAAATTTCAAAAACCTGAATTTTTAAAAAAAATTCAGGTTGTATATCCACAAACGGTATGAATCTAGTACTTTTATTATTTAATATTTGATTTGATATATGACTAATGAGTTTCTACATAGTGAAAACAGCAGGGGGAATGTGAAGTCAACTTGACCATTGTGGTGAATTTTTTTTTTTTTAAGAAAACTCCACTGGTTGGTCTTCTATGGTTACTGGTTATTCCATCCTTGTTCTGAAATGACCGTGAACCCCAAAACAAAGAATGGCTTGGTTCAAAAGTCTGAGATGGAATTCTGAAACTAGTTTCTGCCTGGTGCATGGTCTGGCTCTTAGGATTTTTGGGTGTTGTTCACCTGGATTACTAAACTAAAATGTACTCGATGGCTCCATGTTATGTTACAATAGTTCCTCATGCCACATTGGTACTATCTTTTAAATGGCCATAAAAAACCCACTTGTAAACAGATGTTGATGTTGATATCTGAAATAATCAGGGAATGCTGAAGATCTTGTTGTGTCACCTCTGGTTGTTCTGACCAGTAAAAGGTTTGTAATGTGCATGAGTTTGGAAAAGATTAATCAGTTGTTTTTCAATGGCCACAGTGAATTTACAACATCCGGTACAAACTAGGCATTAAAATATATTTATTCATATTATTTAAATGTTTTACCCTTATCAAGTCATGATTTAAATAGTTATAGAATCAGTTCATACTACTATATTAGAAAAATTGTTTAATCTCAGGTATAAGAGGTATTTTTATACAGTATGGACACAGGAAGGAAGGGTACTCAAAGGAAAATCACTTCACTGATCATTTAGTTGATATAGGATTCAGCTGAGCTGAAGGTTAAGGGTCCTGTCCAAGAATCCAACCAAGGGAGCTTGGCACTGCTGGGATTTGAAACATAACCTTCTAATCTGTGACTCAAAGCCATAACCACTGAGCCACCACACCAAGGTTAACTAGCTTGCACCGATTCAAGAACTTGTACCGCTATACAAATTCCACTAAAATTTTATTTATTTTTATTATTTATTATCTTATTGAATTAGCAAGATTGTTAAACATCAGCTCAATTGTATTCTGCATCAGATAAATGAGTAGATAGTAGGTGCAGTAGATATTACCGCAAATGAACTTTGCTGATAACTCGGGTTGTCATTTTTTTATTCATTCAGATGGACGGTTATTCATTTACAATTCTACCTTTTGTTTCCTTGGTTTGTATTTTCCATTGTTGCTTTCCACACACATGCACAGATGTGCACTTAATCAAAAAGGATAAACTTTTTAATTCATAGACTCTTGTGTAATTAATAATAACAATTAGCAGAATAACAAGAATTTCTTAGACATAATACATGGTACTGTATAAGCCAAATGAATGCAAATGAATGTTGTAACACTACAGTATTTGTAGGCACTGTAAATAGACAAAGAATTATGTTTCTTAGTGGTATTTGTGGCTGTTTTGCTCAAAATCATTAATGTCCATAATATCTTCTTCCCCTTCCTTCATTAGACAGGTCTAAGCAATAGCACAGGTCACAGCATATGGGTCACAGTTGGAGGCAGGCCCACATGCGATCCGCCAAATATCCATGCTTGGCGTGGCTAATTTGCAGGGGAATGTGGATGCTGACTCCACAATTATCTATTGCTGCTGAGAACTCAAGGATGTAGGAGGTCTCATGACACCATGTAGCTCTGAGACTCGTGTGCTGGAGGTGCCACACTTATAATTTTTCTAGAATATTCTTGATAATTCTCTAAAATAGTGGATTTGGAATTTGAAAAACATATATTCACTCAAGCGTTCCCTGATCTAATGAATCTGTTCCTGTCCTCTAGGATGGGTTTGGGGTCTAGAGTGGCAATTACACAAAAATTGTTACAGACCCTGTAGGAAGTAGGAAGTGACAGTAGGAATCCACAGATGATCTCCTATTTTAATTCCTTCATATGGACCCACCAAGAACTGTATTGAGGCAGTGAAAAATATTTGGCAATGTGTCCTTGAACCTTTCACATGTTTAAAAGGCATTAACCAATTATGAATGGAATGAACCGAAGTTAGGGGTTACCCCAGCTTTAGAACCGCACATTTCGATGCCAGCATAAATGCACACTTTATAATGGCGCTCTACAATATCTCCGACATAGGCCCTATTTATACCAATGCTACGATTATACGGACCTAATAAACAAACAAACTTCTGCATGTGATATCTATATTAGTTAAAAAGCAATATTGTGCAGAGGTTCAGAATTAAAAGCTATTATAATAATAATAAGGACAAGCACAATCCTTTCATATGTCATAATAAAATGCTCAAGCATTTAATCCAGTAGTCTGACCTACACTAAATTTCTCACCCTGTGGTTTGGTGTAACCATTGGATGGCCCTAAGGATTACAGTTTATACCCAGCAGAGTTTACTCTTGCACTATCTTAAACCATGGGTGGAAGGCCTTTCTCCATGATTAGTTCTCTATACATATGAATACAAATCAGAAAAAAAAGTAAAAGGAACTCTAAATGCTTCAACATACCAATACATTTTGGACAATTTCATTCACTCAACCTTGTGGGAACAGTTTGGGGATGGCCCCTTTCTGTTCCAACATGATTTCACAAAGCATATATGAGCAAGTTTGATATGGAAGAACTTGACTGGCCTGTATAGGCCTGTACATATTACCTTTGGGATTAATTAGAGCAGCGACTGTGAGCCAGGCTTTCTTTTCCAACATCAGTGTCTGACCTCACAAATTTGTTTTTGGTAGAATGGTCAAAAGATTCCCATAAACACACTCCTAAACACTGAGGAAAGCCTTCCCAAAAGAAATGAAGCTGATATAGCTGCAAAGGCTGGGCAAACATCATATTAAACTCTATAGATTAAGAATTGGATGTTCAAGTTCATAGGCATTTAAAGGCTGGCAAACTAATGCTTTTGGCAATATAATATACATTCATTCCATGTCTCAGCAAAACAGCTTACATAAATATAAATGGCAAATCATCTTTGACTAGGCTGCATGTCTTTGGACTGTGGAAAACTCCACCACCACCACAGGGGGGAATATGTAAACTCCATGCACACAGGACCACATGTATCATTTGATTCCCCAACACTAGGGTTTATGGAACGGTGCTAAACAGTAAGCCACTGTGCAACCAAAAATATATCAATAATTTTTCATTTTTACAATACAAGCATGAGTATAGTGAATGCGAAAGTCGTGGGGTATTTACTCCATTTAACTATTTTCCCAAAATGTTCTTGGGTTGAACAATTAGAATATATGCAAATTGTCCAACTGATATTATATAATAACTATAATTTATTTATTTTTTCTTCTTTTTTTCTTCTTTTTCAAAATATTTTGAATTATGACAAAATTTCTAAGCAGTTTCTTGTGTTACCCTCATTGCAGCTAGCTTCAGACTCCGAAGGTCCTCTCCAAAGACATCAATCCACACATAGGTGACCTGACAGAGCCCACCCAGATCCAGGCTGAGATACTGGGAGCGCAGCACCTTATTTAGCCGAGAGCTGACAGACAAGGGTGATGACATAGCCGCACCTGTGACAAGAGTAGGCAGAGTGAAAATAAGGAAAGCACATAGATTATGTAAAAAATAAAAAATAAAAAAAAAGATTCGGTGAGAGATTATAAAAAAAATAAAAAATTGGTGTAATTTACTGTATGTGGAGCTATTATATCACCCTGAAGCTGATCGTTTTAATGAGAAAGAATAAGCTTGATAATATAAATCCAAATAATAATAATAATAATATTAATTAATTAATTAATTAATTAATTAATTAATTAATTAATTAATTAATTAATTAATTAAAAAGAAGAAGAAGAAACCATACCTCACTGAAACGTTATTAATATTCTAAGATCCTGCAGTTAATTAGGGCCTGTGCTATAAAAAACAAAAGCCACACCAGTTAGTATCTATTCGTGTAGGTGTTGGTTTACATTGAGCAAGTAGGTTATTAGTAGCTTATTTTAAAGTAGAATACTAAATCCGACACATAACTGTTCATAACAACACCTTTTGAATTTACAGCAATGTGCTCTTAGTTTGGCTGCAAAGAAATTTTCTCTATTGACCCTTGTATTAAATAATGGCATTCCACATTACTGCTTGTTATTAGCATCATAGTTTTGGAACATATGAGTCAAACTGGTTTTAAACTTCCTGCAGGGAAAATGAAAAAAGATTAACAAGTTGATTGGCTCTGTTTATGGAACTCCAAAGTGTTCAAAATTAAATAAATAAATAAGACATGATGAAATAAATAACTCTATGAATAAATAAGACACAGATATGTAATATGAGAATGATAATGTGAAATAATGGAACACATTTTGAAAAAAAGCTTATTATTGTGAAAAATATTGCTCTCTGCTATATACATTTACTTATTATTATGAAATAATATTTCATGGTCATTATTCTTCCCAATAACAGAGATTATTGCAGAGGCATTTTATTTAATTTCAGCTGTTTTTATTCCAAAATGTCATTTTTTCAAAGTCAGTATTTATTTCAAAATCCCGTTTTTCCCGATGGCCTATTTATTTCATAATGCGACTTTTCAGCAGAATTCGTCGTTCTGTCAATCAGTGCCAGAGGGTTGGACCTGCGCGCCTTTTGGCTGATCGTTTAATATCGATTAGTTTCCCTGGATACCTGCTCCGCGGACCGCCGTTACACCTAGCAACAACGTGCTAGGCAGAGGCGGACTGGTCATCTGGAGCACCGGGCGTTTTCCCGGTGGGGTGCTGGCTAATGCGGGTCGGTCCAGTCAGTACGTAAATTTATTGTAAAATGACGGAAACCATAATATGGCATCTCTTTTTTACGCAGATAGATGAGTGCGTTGATACGGTCGCCGCCGACAGAGCGTTTGTTTTGTAACGGCCACTACTATGTTGTATTATGTATGTACAGTATGTTGCCCTTTAAGAGTTGCTGCGGAGGTGTGCGCGTGAGGAGGTGCGCGCGCTGCCGAGGAGCTGAGGTGTCCCCCCCCCCGAAATGCTCTAATGTTTTACCCTTTTCTGTACTTTTACTTTATGTTTTGTATTATAGTTTTGTGACGCTGAAAAAGGCTGATAAAGGTTTTGTGCTGAACGCTATTGTTGGCTCTGAGCTCATTTTTTGTTTGTGTGAATGTGAATGTATTGTAATCCTATTGCATTACCTGTTCTGAAACACGCCCCCTTTAACTTTTAATTTACAGAGGGAGAGATATGGATCCTTTCTCGATACAGCAAAGAATTAATAGTTGCCATGGATGAAAATGGAAAAAAAAAGAAGAAAAGATGGAGCTGAAAATTTACGCGACAAGAAGAAAAAGCTTTAAAAGCAGATGCTGTGAAATTCTTCAGATTAGCAGATTATGCCTTTTGCAGTTGCGCAGGCTCTGACCGCTCTAACATTACGGTCAGGGACAGCGAGTCTGGATCCAGCAGCCTCAGGGTCAGTGATGATGTTGACCAGCACCTCTCTATATCCCTTCTATACCCGAGCTAAGTGAAAAGGATGGCAATCCACTGAACAGGTAAACTGGAATAAAATCAGAGGCAGCATTAGCTCGGGCTAGTAAACTCGTTACTAATTTAAATTATTATTGTAGTCAATATTAATTCAAAATAAGGCTGAGAAAATATTATTTTTAATGAATATTGACTAGAATATTTACTAGCATGAGCTGATGCTGCTACTGTTTTTTTTTTCCAGATGACCTGTTCAGTTTGATTCTCATTCTTTTCCCTCGGCTCTGGTAGGTCAGGGGAAAGGTGTGGGTCATGATCACTGAGCCTGCTGCACTTGCAGCTTACACTGATAAATGGTATATCTTACACTGACTGCATCAAGATGATACCCCCTGACTAGCTAAAATATTGTCTTTATAGTTTTATATTTTGTTTATCTTAATGTTCTTTCCTTTGTTTTATAAATATGACCAAATATATGTTCAGGGATATTTCAAATAATATGCTTAAAAAGCATTTATTTCTGTATTGGATTATATTTTTATTCTAGTAAATTGTGTTAAAAAATAAATCTCCACATTAATGAGCCAGTGTATTATGATGTGGGATGTGGTGAGCTGCTGTGGGCCAGGAAGTCCAGGGCCACTTTTTGGTCCCAGTCCGCCCCTGGTGCTACGTCAAAAGTCACCGAAGATGGCGGACTGGTGTGAACTTCAGTCAGTTCTGCTCATTTTAGCAGATCAGATAGAGAGGGATAATTTGCCACACTGTAAACCTGATTAAGTTGGCAATACTCATGTTTCCAATTTTAAGTAAACAGAACTATAAATTTTTGAGTTTGTTGAACTTGTGCAAATCAAATAGATTTTTGCAGACAATCCAGCCCGGGAATCAAACCCGGGTCTTCCGCATGGCAGGCGAAACACCTACCACTGAACCACCAGCACTCTATAGAGTTTACATTGGTGGAAGTTTAAGGTGACAGTTACTGTTACTTAAGTACTTACGATTACATAAAATATAAAATTTGTTCAGCTAACTTGAGAAGTGTAATTTCTACAAACTCATAAATACTCAAAAAGGTCTATTAATTTGACCTAATTGCAGTAATTTAAGTTAACAGTGCTCAATGTGTTTGATTACTTTGAGCATTAGGGTTTACAGTGCAGTAGACACTGTTCTGCCACCTACTGCATAGGACACGTATTGCACAATTAGACCTAAATCGATAGTTCATGCGCTGATACTTACGTCTGAATAAAGGAGCAACCAATCACACAGCTGGCTCCGCCCTATCACTCTTGATTGACAGAACGACTTATTCTGCTGAAAAGTCGCATTATGAAAAAATGCGGGAAAACGGGAAAAACGGGATTTTGAAATAAATACTGACTTTGAAAAAATGACATTTTAAAATAAAAACAGCTGGAATTAAATAAAATGCCTCTGCAATAATCTCTGTTATTTGGAAGAATAATGACCATGAAATATTATTTCATAATAGTCACAAGTTAATTTATATAGCAGAGAGCAATATTTTTCACAATAATAAGCTTTTTTTCAAAATGTGTTCCGTTATTTCACAATATCATTCTCATATTACATATCTGTGTCTTATTTATTCATAGAGTTATTTATTTCATCATGTCCTATTTATTTATTTAATTTTGAACACTGTGGAGTTCCATACTGTTGAGTGTTGTGTATAGACATGTCCACCTTGAAGAAAAAGACGCTAAATTTGTCCAAAAAAGCGCTGGATCCTGTGATGTAATCTGGTACATAACTGCTTATAACATCCCTTCTATTTAACGTTTTGATTTCATTTCAGCAGGTTTGATGTCAAGCAAGTGCAGAAGGACTGGCAAAGTTTCATTAAAGTCTGTCCAGCTAGTTTTTTACATGATGCTGTGACAAAATTGACTGGGCAGAAATACAGACATACAGACAGCAAAGACGGGTTTCGGGTCCTCCAATGTAGGAAATGTAAAGATATCATTAAAGGAGCCATTTCTGACCAATGTACAGACAAAAACTTTCTTTTATTTTTATAGAAAATTAAATATACTTGAGTGTCTTTTAATTAAATTACATTGAATACCCCGAGGTGTACCACCACTTAAGTTGTAGTGAAAACACTTGCAGTATTGAAATTTGAGTAAAGTTAAAAAAATATATCAGTTGTACTGATTATGCTTTAGCTGAATACACATTTCTGCACAACTAGCCTGCTGACTCAGGTTCATGATGCAGGACCTTTCTCAGATCACAGATGACTCACTCAACACCAGTTACCGTCTACATGTTTTCTTTACATTCGGAACTAGGTCACTAATTTACTTTGTCAGTTCCTACAGTATTCTCCCTGTATTCTCGTCATTGCATATCACTTGACTTGATTACTGTGGTGCATCTGCGAATCTGATTATTCGGTGCTTTGCTGTTACAGTTGCAGTTACAGTCTCAAGCTGGTAGTGGGTAAAGGAGGTGAAGTTTATGAAGAGTAATTGTCATTGTTGCCACCCACATACAGATATCAAGAAGGATACATTGTAGAAGATGGTGACATCAGTCGAGTTGTTTGTTCGTTCAGTGAACAACACCCCAATATTACTTAAACAATGTTGAAATATTGGCAATAATTTAATTAATTAAGGCAAAACATATTCTTGTGTGGGTAGTACTTATGGAACACATGTTGTGTGGGTTAGACAGAAAGTGACTTACGCTACTTGACACTTACTCTAGGTGAGAAATCACACTTTTTTGTGTTTCCTTGAGTAGAAATGAGTGGGTGGTAGTTTCTTATGCAAGATATTTCTTTCACAGTGGCACGTTTAGTGACTCAAACATGGACAATTAATGACATTAATAAATTTCCGGATAATGCAAGTTAATGTGGATATCTCAAAGTTAGGAACACATTCAAAGGTAATTGCGTTAAAAATTTACCTCAGAGTTCCTGTCAATGCATAAAAAAACTAAAAGATCTTAGGCATGCACAGAAGTGGGCAAAGTACTTGAGTAAAAGTATAGGTAACCTAGATATAATAGAAGTAAAATTAGAAGTCCTCTACTTGAGCAAAAGTACAAAAGTACTCACCTTCAAATTTACTCAAGTATTAAAAGTACTGGGCTTGGATTAGCTTACATAAAAAAGTCACGTAAAAAGTCACGACCTGCAACTGTCTCCACTTCTGATTTCAAACACATGATTTCAAACACCTGCTATTTGATTAGTTCAGGCAAAGTTAATCCCTCAAATACTATGTACCACTCTGGTTACATGGCGTTGTGTTACTCTGGTAACTCAACGCCATGCAGTAGAATGTAGTAGAAAATAAAGAAGAAATAATTGTTGTAGGATATAGTAGGGTAAAAGTAACAAAGTGTTCACTAATAAAACTATGAAAGTAAAGTACAGATACATGCAATATATACTTAAGTACAATAACAAAGAAAAAACACTTAGTTATCTTTCATCTCTTGATTGATATCTTTTATTTAGGACGTAAGGACAGAATGTACTGTCTTACAACTCAAACCTTGGTCAAAGACTTACTGATTAATTGTCTAAACAACAAGCAGTGTTAATGTCCTTAGAAGAGGACATTAACTATATGCATCTTGGTCTGTTAAGCCTAGTGAAGTTAACAGCTGTCTGCACTGATTCGGTAATTTGAGTCTCCAGCGCATTAGTTGATTCATATTCATTGTAATTTATGCTTAATTTTATCTATATTCAATACAAGTAACAAACACAACACACTAGTTACAGTATTTGTAACATAAAATAACACATGTATTTACATACATTCAGTCATTTGGCAGCCATTATCATCCAGAAAACCTTACACAAACATAGTTGCTATTTTTCCTTAAACTCACCACTTACAGAACACAGATAGAAGACAACTCCGATCCAGGTCCGACTGTGTTCTTGTATCTGGGGCCCTACAGCCATCTAGTATCTAGTGCAGAAACTCTTTTGACACATTACATGAACAAAAATAGCACCTCAGCCTCTTGTCAAATGCAACACATCATACACACTATACAAACAGCATTTATGTTAACAACATCTAAACTTCACTGTTAAAAAACAAAAACAGTTACAATCATTGTCCGGTAAAAGGCAGTGTGTGGCATAGTGTAAATTAATTAGTCTGAATGCGATAGCACAGAGCTCATTATAGAGCCCAGAGCCATCGTCGTTAGTTTCAAGCTTTCCTGACTATGCGGCAAGTCTTCTTCCATCTGAGTCTATCTGACCTCACAGATTTGCTGCTGACTCTCCAAGGGCCATGGCAGATTCGAGCACTGATGGCAGAGAGAAAGAAAAAAACCCTCAGTTAAGAAGAACAATGCATCATGTATTAACCAAAACCTTTCTTAATCTGGAACACTGAACAAAAGGCAGTGCACCATTACACACCAGCATTCATATACTCATTCACACCTAGAGTTAACATTCCTAACAGGTATGGTTCCAGGAAATGTGTGAACCTGTAGGAAACCCATGCACACCCAATGAGAATATGCAAAACTTTAATTACACAATAATGAAAGCACAGCCTGAACAAGTGACTGTAACAAAGCAAGGCTACCATGTTTCCCTTTAGCGGTATCTATCTATTGTACGTTTAACACAATCTGTATTTATTGTTTGAATAAATTTGACAGTATGTATAACTTTTTTCATGGTTTGAGACGAAGCACTATTAAGCCACATTAGGACAGAAATGGTTCATCAGGTGCTTAGCAACAGACTTTTCACAGCTGAGAAACTAGACACAAGGCTAAGATCACTGTGCACAATGTCAAGTGTTATCCAGTGTGCTAGAAAAGCTTGCCTCATTAGAGTGATTCACACAACGCTGTCTGCCAGTCTGATGGATAATAGTCTGGGCTTGATGGATGCTTGGAGAACACAAGCAGCACTGCTAGATGTTGGAAATGGAATTTTACATGGTGTTCTTTTTTATGGTACAGCCCTGTAACTGGAACAAACTGGAACAGCTTGGCCTGCCAGTCAAAAGATTTGGCTTCAAAACCAATTAACATTTAGAAAAATTGTCTCCATAATGCTTTGCCATGCATCGCCAAATTGAATTAAAGTGTTGTGCAGTTCAGTTACAAAAAGTGCTAAAACGTCCTAAAATAATAATAATTAAAAAAAAAATAATGGCAAGAGTGATGTGGGAGTACACCATTAATTCATCACACACATTTGAATACTTATTAACACCTATGGCCATGCAGTGCTGCCAAATCACCTTCTAGCTTTCTTTTTAGGAAGAAATCCATGCAGACACAGGAACATATTTTCATTCCAGTGATACTGAGAAACGTCTGTTCTAGGTAGTTTTGAATGGTTTGTTTACTTGCTATTTGTGTCTTGATAGCTTCATTGGATATTTATCTTAAAACACTTAAATTTAAAGACTTAAATTCCGTTCCAATGCCATGGACATGGTAACATTATAAGATCCGTGGCATGAGTTTAAGGGTTTTTTAAAAATATATGCATTACACTAGGTGTGGTATGTTGATGCATCCGATAATTTGCTTCTTGATTTGACTACTTGACTTGAGGATGTTGGTGCATCAGGTAAATTTGCTACAAAACAGCAATTACATGCTCAGTGTTCCTGGGTTAGGCTCCACATTTAATAAAATGGTATTAATTATGAAAATAAAAAAGGTTTCCCAACCATGGTCCTGGAGTTTACCTTGTCCTGCATTGCTTAATGCTTTCCAGCTTTACCACACATTTAACGTAGAAACTTTTTACAATTATTATTATTAGTTGAAGCAGGTGCATGAGAACAGGAAAAAAATGTGAAGGACAGATGCCACAGGACAAGTTATGGGGACCTCAGGGTAAGGTGGCATAGGGTTTTGATTCAAACATATTTTTGTATGTATATAAAAGCAAAAACAGTTACAGTTATATCTTAACATCTAGATGCATTTTCTCCAGATGACTGAACAGGGACCAAACAGGAAGGGGAAAAAAATTAACTCACCTGGAGCGCCACGTCAAAGCAGCTCTTTTATGCGGCTTGGCTGCCTGTGCCCGGTATTGAATGAGTCCACACACCAGGTCATGCGCGATCATCACGTACAGCAAAAAGATGAGCACCGCAGGGTCCATGACAATGCTCAAGATGTGCCAGAACTAATCCGCTGTAAAGCCTCTGCACAGTGGACAATGCGTGCTTATGGGAGCAGTTATAAGGTGTGGGCTGCATGCGCACGAGACACTGTCATTTACTGTCCTCCCATCCTAGCCATGCGGTCTTCTTCTCTGCAGGCTGAACATTCCAGTGTGAGCACACACACACATGCTCATGGACCGTGCCTGCATTGCTGTTGTGGGTTCCTTTTCGTTCTTTTCATCTTGTCTGCCGGATTCATGGAAGCTCCTGATGCTCCCGAGGTGCGTGAGAGGACAGAAACGCGAGGATGTTGCCGTGGAGACATCACACCGTTGCTATGGGTGTCGTCATACACTCAGTCTGAATGTTCAGTCCAGACCTACAAATTGTTCTCTTGCAAAATTTAATAATAACCTCCTGGAAATCTAGGTTCATTTTTAGACAATGAGTGTTTAAAACATTTTCCCCAATTAAACAATAAGGAAATATAAACTATTTAAAATATAAAATATATGATTGACACAGACATTAAAAGTAATGAATCAGTGGACGTATATTAGTCACGTTTTTTGACGCAATGCAATGCCGTGAAGAGGGATTATGGTCTTGTGTAGCTTTTACATACAGTACTGATATTTCTATTTTATCAAAATAAATTAAGCTCGCAATGTACTTAATGCTATTTAGTTAGTTTAACCTAAACAATTGAACTAAAGATTTTAGTTAAGATTTCTTTGGTTCAAGGGAAAATTCTGCCCTAAATTTAAATATGTTCTATAAAAAAAATATATATATATATATATATATATATATATATATATATATATATATATATATATATATATATATATATATATAAAGCTTTGTTTTTGCGTTGACATGAGACAAACTGGTTTGATAATATGTTTAAGGATGAGGACCTGAAAGAGAACACGCTTGTTGCGTCACGATTCATTTTCTGGAACTTTCCACTGCACCTGAGGAGAAAGAGAAGTAGCCAGAAAAAAAGAATCGGCAGCAGTTTCCAAACAAATGTATATTGGTGTTTACAGTTAGCTTATTATTTAGTTGAAATTTTTTTTACATCTGCTTCTGTAGCCAGTTAGCCTGTTGACAAAAAGACCGGGAGTGTACCTAAGCTCCCAGAGTCGTTTGTTCCCTTGTTCCTCCCTTCCTTTTTTTTTTTTTAACCCGTTTACACACATTAAACCGCTTATTTGGTTCAAGATAAAATATTTCCTCAACATGAACCTGGAACAAGGCTTTAAAACATTTCAAAGACAACAAAACTAATAGTAATCATTTTGTGTGGTTTTGGAGGTCTCTAGAAATTTTATCAAACTGCCAAGAAAGGAGCAAAATGTACAAAGAATTAACAAAGTAAAAACAATGCTTACTTATGCTTAAACCTTACTTCAGCTTGAAATCACTCTATGTCCTTTTGTGGTTGCACCAGCTTTGATATTCCTACAATATCCCAATACTTATTAAACCTTTTTATTTTCAGGTTTCCATTGTGTGCTGTAGAGACAAGGGGAACATTGGACCCTGAGAAATTATGACCATGGTAACATGTGGCCCTAGAGGACACTAGAACTGGGGAAGACAGAACTTAAAAAATAAAATAAATTAGCACTTTTTGTTTTAATATTTTTAAGAGTAGATTAAAGTGTTTAAACTGATTAAACATTTTTATGAAACATGTTTTAGAGCAAATAATAAAAAAACAGAACCATCTCTCTGCAAAGCCTGGGAGAAGGGAAAGAAGACAGAGTGGATAATTGCCAAACCAGGCGGAGGTATGGAAACAAAGAGAATCAAGCAAACAGAAACTGATTCTGCAAAGAAGAAACATTAAAGTGACACCAAATACTTTTTACTCAAGGTAGAGGTCACATGGGACAGCATTTTGAAATTATGTGATTTTTATATACTTTGGTTAAAATTGCAAAAAATATCTCAAGGCATCTGCAAGCTATGCATATTTATGCATATTTATGACATAAGTCAGAATTAAAATTCGTTCAGTAGTGTTTACTCAGTAGTGTGCAAAATATTACTTGCATCTTTACAATCCCCAAAACATTTTATATGACTTTTTATGCATTTCATTTTTTCATCATTAGCTTTTAAAATCTCTATTTGTTTAAGACATGTCAGATGTCATTAGCACTAGCAGCAGTAGTAATGCTAATCAGTATTATACAACAGTTTGTTCTGACCAAGCAACTTGATTGGACAAAAGGAATTTCATGAGTGCTGATATAGAGTATGACATCGCTGGGACATTTAAATATAAATATACTGTATGTATCACTCCACTTCACAGACATTCTAATGAAAGGTCTTGTGTCCATTCAAATTGAGTGGACATGTGCCCCCAATTTTTCCAGGTTAGATGGAAACCTAGAAACTGTTAAATTCTGTTGTTACAGTAGATGTTTTAATTACCCATTACTAATACAGAAAAGCACCATTGGCTTCAAAATTGTATGTTTATATTCTTATTTGAAGTCAGAATGATCCACACAGGCAGCCCTCTTTGTTTAGGGTATTTGGTTCATTCCAACTGAAGAATCAGCTATGAAGTATCGCTTACCTTTTGCTCACCTATTGCTTGAGCAGATTTTTTTATTCTTTTAAAAATTGTTTTCATTAGATCTTACAGAGTTTGCCTTCTTTACTAAAAGTTTGTCCTGGCACACTTAAATACTACAAACCTCAGCAGTCCAGAGCACCATCCTCAACGTTTTTTCTTTTTTCTATTTTGAAGTTAGTAAATAAATAAATTTCTAAAAATGTAGATGATTTACCAAGAAATCACAAAGCCCTTCATTGTGCAGACGTTCCTGTCTTGGAAAACGTGAAAAACAACTTTTTTAAAAATCTTTGATTCTTACAAAGGACCAACACTGTAACTCCTTCTGTAAGGTTACATAAACCTCTTTTTACAGATTTCATCCTATCAAGCATTACACACATTGTTTTTTATCTCTTCATGTGGAACGCAATGATACAAGTCCCTGTTCCCGTTGTTACAATAGAAATGATAAAGCATTAGAACAAACATATTAATATTAACCTGTAATTTGAATTCTAGAATTTGCTCTTTAGGGTAATCTGAATTTTGGAATCAAATAATATAACTAACAGAACTGAGTAATATGCTAGAGGTGTTTTTATGGACATATGTTTGCAATGGTAAAAGCAGTTCTTCTGGTGTGGGATCATCTGATTTGCACATGGTCTCAGCAAATTGGACGATCACAATGGCACACATTTTATGCCACCTCCCGCTCATGCTCCTGCAAAAAAAGAAAGGTCACAACTGTTAAAGAAACAATTGCTTTATTATTTAACTTGAGAGCACATATTAAAATTAATTACCTACCGGATTAAAGACGGATGGTAAAGTTACATGATCCTGTTAAAAAAATATTTTTATATTAAAAATATAGTAATTAATACACCAAGGACTGTATATAAAAATTCTCCCTCAATAAAAATGTC
The DNA here is from genome assembly GCA_030347435.1 of Clarias fuscus. Lineage (NCBI taxonomy): Eukaryota > Metazoa > Chordata > Actinopteri > Siluriformes > Clariidae > Clarias > Clarias fuscus. The sequence goes on from CM059212.1 coordinate 26,204,274, forward strand.
TCCTAATCATTTTTTTTATTCCAATCATAATCATAAAGTGCTTATGTACTACAACTAGTTAACTAGCTCGCCACACATTATAATATTACTATATAATATCACATGCACAGACATCACTATTTTATATATTCTTATATTCTTCCTCATAGTAAGCAGGCAGAGAACATAAAGCTGTTAAGGACAAGTACTTACCGATTCATACACATCATTATTAAAACCTGTATAAGTCACATCGCCACTTAAGTCCTGTGTCAGAGATTGCCTCTGATTACGCATCCTCAGGTAAAGGAACAGTAAAACAGCTAGTGTCCCCATGAGCAGAATGGCGACTACCACAGAGGCAACTATTACTCCTGTGTTGTTCGGTGATGTTGAAGCTGAAGGGGGGAAAAGTATTGACTTAAAGGACAAAAGAAATGTTTGTTGTTAACATTTATACTTTAATTGCTGTATTGTAAACCATAATCTACATTATAATCTATACGATATGGCTAAATGTTTGTGGAAACCTGTTCTTTACATTTTTACGTACTTGTCCCATTCTCATTGCAAATTTAGTCCTCACTTTATTGTTATAACAAGCTCCACTCTTCTTTGAAGACTTTCCACTAGATTTCAGTGTGTGGTTGTGAGGATTTGCTCATTCAGCCACAAGAGCATTACTGAGAACAAGCACTAATGTCGGGTTAAGAGGTCTTCTTCCAGTTCAAAGGTAACAAAGGTATTGAGTGAGGTTGGCTTCATGGCTTTTTACATGCCACTCAAGTTCTAGGGCGCAGTGGTGGCTCTGTGTTAAGACTTTGAGTTACTAATCAGAAGGTCTGTGGTTCGAGGCCTCCGTCAGGTCCGCTTGAGCAAGGCCCATAACCCTGCTTGCTCCAAGGGCGCTAAACCTGCGCTCTGACATCAGCCTACTAACAAAGCTGGGATATGCAAACAATAAAGAATGTGCAGTAATGTACAATATACTGTATGTGACAAATAAAGGCTGAACGTTTTCCACATAACCTAGGCAAACAACAGGGGCATTGTTCATTGCTGGAAGATGTTTGGACTTGTTAGTTTCAGTTGCTAAATCATACAATGACATCTTAGTGCTTCCAACTTCGTGGCAACAGTTTGGGGAAGCACCACATATGGGTGTCCTGCTCAGGTGTCTACAAACTTTTAGCCATAAAGTGTACATGATAAAGCTAGGTACATACTAATTTGGTCTTTCTGCTCTCCAGCACAGTTGACTCCAACAGTATAGCCAATGTCATCCAAAGCAAGGACACCCTTTACTCCTTTAAGTCCCTCAAACACAATCTGTTACAATTCCCACAGAAACATGCAATTTTTTAGCATCATTACTTTCCAAAGATTTTACAACAAGGACTAAGAAACTCACTTGGTACTCAGTCTCTGAAATGACATCTAATTTGTAATGCATCCACGTTGCTCCAGCCTCAGTGAGACTCAAAAGCTCCGTTTTGGTCCAGTTGGAAAACGTCTGCACGACCAACTTGCTGTCATCTACAGAGAACAAGACAACCAGCGAGCAATTTTCTTTATTAAAGCAATAGCATCAATGAGTTCTTAACAATTTTGAGAAACAGTTAAGGACTAGAAGATAACTACTACTACATTAATACATAATTAAAAAGTATGTGTGGGAATCTATAATAGTGTGGGGAATTAGAATACAGATACAGGCTTACGAATGACAGGCTGATAAATCCAAAAATACAGGCAGGTGCCTTTGGTAGGAGGAAGATGGGGACTCAACAAGCAGGCATTGTAGGAAGCAGTGTCCCGTGGAGTGTGTGGAAGGAAAAGAAAGTGACCTATAATATAAGGGCATAAGTTGTTAAAAAAATAACGACAATGTTTGCGGCATAATTTTGCCATACAGATGCATCTTGCCAGGCAACTCCATACATAAAATGATTAATAAAAAACCTTTCTCATTGTGCAGTGTGTGATCGTATGGTGGAGTGGGGTAATGTGTTTCAGAAAGCAGGTTGCTTAGTTCCCAATCTAAGAGATCGAGCTGGTGGTTCTGAGTGTTGCTCCATCCACACAGACCTCGCTCCAGATCACAAACTTTGTCTGAAAAATTAATTTAATAACGCAAAATCAGTAACCCTGGATATGTTAATTAACAATTAATTCATTCATTTAAACAAACCTGTTGTAGGACAGCTGTGAGTTGAGAAACTGATGTCATCAATAGCAAAGTAAGTATCTTTTCCTCCTCCTCCTCCCACCTCAAACTGCAACTGATAAGCAAACAAATACACATTCGACTCATTAGGAGACTTGATGATGGCATTCATTAAGTAAGGAATAAACACCAGCTTAAATATTACCACAACTATAATACCACAATTATTTCTGTGTATTGATAATGATACAATTACCTGCCAATCTCCAGGCCAGCTAACATTGCCCATGCCATGGCGCCAGATGCGCCCCTGATTTATGCTGCTGGAGAACAGCAGGATTCTCTCTCCATGAGCAGGCTTTACATACACACTCAGAGTACCTGTGAGATTATACTGAGCTCTTCAGTACTGTCATTTTAGAGAAATATGTAATGTGTGTATTCATACCATCTAACCTGGGTTATGTCCCCCCATATTGTACCAGAAATAGACACACTCAGTGTGAGTCAAACCACGGCGTACAGGAGAGGTGAGAGTCGTCACACTGCCCTGGGGAAGGACGTCCACACCGCTGTGGGCTAGCATGTAGTAACCTGAGGTAACATAAAATATCACACAGTTATTCCATGCTAGTAAAAGCTATGATTTCATCAATTCTTTCACCTTTTTCATTTTTTTTCCTAACCCATCTCTGTCTCGAGACTGTGGTCGGTCTTAGGGCCAGTTCTTGTTGCATCCCAAGACTGATGGACCCAGAGACCGTCTCTGTTGTTAGTGTAGCCACAGCGCTGACCCTCAAATGAGCACATAGTGGGCAGAGAGCATGAGCCTTTTACAAATGCTACGTCATCTATAGCCACTTGTCCATCAAAACCTGAGCGCACTGCCTCAAACACCAGCTAAATGAAAAAGAGAAATAAACAGAAAGAAACAGATTAAAATAGAAATAAGAAACTCATACTGTATGTGTTGTATAAATTGTGAGATGCCACTCATAAAAAATTCCAACATATTATATCTCACATAACAGGATAATGCATTCTTTAATGAAGGTTTAAGAAGAAAACACATACTGGTATGTGCAGGATGCAACTTGTACCTGGTAGCCAGTAAGCTGTTGAGGCACTGGGCAATGTCCTTCATGCCACACATTTCCATGAGCCCCAAACCGTGTCCATAACAACTGCTCTAAGCCATCTTTGAAAAGTAACTTAACATTAAGCGCACCTGGAATAGTCAGATGTACAAAGCTTTAGTCACAGTCTACCTTTCAATATAGACATTACAGTATACCGCATAAATAATATTGCAATATTGAACTGTATTCCTGAGAGGGACACAATTAGAGCTAAAAATATAAGTTTATTGAAAAAGCAGGCTTTTCTTCATTCCTTACCTGTTTGAGGACCATGAAGTCTGTAGAAGAATGAGAGACAATGTGCATCTAGTGACTGCTGGGGGAGTGAAAGAAGACGACCCGAGAGACCACGTAGTGTCGTGTTCCACATATCCACTACCATACTTCTACCTAGAAGGAGATTATATTAAATACAAATATTATATACAAATACCAAATCAATTTTAAACTTTTGAAACATCAATGTTTTAATGAAATATAGATTTTGTTAATTTTATTGTTTCATATTCTTATGTTGTTATGGTGTGAAACAAGCTTTTCATGTTACAGAGATACCAAAAATAAAAAAGTCCCCAGTCCTGAAAAGTCATCCACAGTGCAAATCTTTGGTCTACAAAGTGCTAACATACGCTTTCTGAAAAATATTAAAGAAACAGAAAAACTTCATTGATTATCATGTATTAGACTGTCTGCCTACAAGTTCCAAAGCTGGTATAATAAAGATTAATTGCTGAAATAGAGCAGTGCTGTACTCTAACTAAGCCACATCACATGAAAGAGAGTGCTGTTGTATTGAATATCAGCATGGCAGTGACAGGGAGTGCTGTTGTATTGAATATCAGCATGGTGTGATATGTGTTCATATTCAGTACAACAGCACGACCTTGAGTGTGACATGGATTTTATACAACAGTTCCACAAACACCATTTATTATCAACAGATTATGATTTCTTTGGTTTTTACTGGTTTATTGGTTATCAGTTATTTTGCTTCACCAACACATATCCTTCTGCAACTGGTGGAACTAAATAACCAGGACTGACGGAGCTGGTGACCCACAGTTAGCGACTGATAGTTAATGTAATTAACACATGTGTTTTAATTAAAAAGTAGTTTTAAATTCATGCCGGTATTATGTAGCCAAAAGAAAGAAAAAATAAACGGTGGACAGTCCTGAAAAACCTATGAGATTTTGTTCATATTTCCATTTCTTACACTTTAGAAATCAGCAAACTTCAAGGGTTGAAACCCAAATAGAGTTAAATAGTTAAATTTGTAGCTTGCGTTAGCCATGAGCAGAACAACATGGCTCAGAGGCAATGTGGACTGAATTAAAAGCAATTACTGAGGACTCAATGTGTTGTTTAAGATGAATTAATGATATCACATCTGTTTTCCATACCACTTCCAATAGTGTGGTCAAGGCCATTCTGAACACTCCAGTCATAATTATCCATTTGATCTTGGTACCATCCACATAAGTCAGACTCAAAATTACATGATAGACCTGTTTGATAAAGGACCACAAACACACAAAAAAGACCATTTTATCAGGAAAAATTAGGAAGCAACAATGATCTCTGTATTATTAGAAAATACTGTATATACTGTATATACACACGTGGACAAAATTGTTGGTACCCTTCGGTCAATGAAAGAAAAACTCACAATGGTCACATAAATAACTTTAATCTGACAAAAGTAATAATTTTAAAAAATTCTATGAATGTTAACCAATGAAAGTCAGACATTGCTTTTCAACCATGCTTCAATGGAATTATTTAAAAAAATAAACTCATGGAACAGGCCTGGACAAAAATTATGGTACCCCTAGAAAATACTGAAAATAATGTGACCAAATGGACATGTTAATTCAAGGTGTGTCCACTAATTAGCATCACAGGTATCTACAATCTTATAATCAGTCAGTGCGCCTATATATAGGGCTGCAGGTAGTCACTGTGTTGTTTGGTGACATGGTATGTACCACACTCAACATGGACCAGAGGAAGCGAAGGAAAGAGTTGTCTCAGGAAATTCGAAAGAAAATTATAGACAAGCATGTTAAAGGTAAAGGCTATAAGACCATTTCCAAGCAGCTAGATGTTCCTGTGACTACAGTTGCACATATTATTCAGAAATTTAAGATCCATGGGACTGTAGCCAACCTCCCTGGACGTGGCCGCAGGAGGAAAATTGATGACAAATCAAAGAGACGGATAATCCGAATGGTAACAAAAGAGCCCAGAAAGACTTCTAAAGAGATCCAAGGTGAACTTCATGCTCAAGGAACATCAGTGTCAGATCGCACCATCCGTCGTTGTTTGAGCCAAAGTGGACTACATGGGAGACGACCAAGGAGGACACCATTGTTGAAAACAAATCATAAAAAAGCCAGACTGGAATATGCCAAACTACATGTTGACAAGCCACAAAGCTTCTGGGAGAATGTCCTATGGACAGATGAGACAAGAATGGAACTTTTGCCAAGGCATATCAGCTCTATGTTCACAGACGGAAAAATGAAGCATATCAAGAAAAGAACACTGTCCCTACTGTGCAACATGGAGGAGGCTCTGTTATGTTCTGGGGCTGCTTTGCTGCATCTGGCACAGGGTGTCCTGAATCTGTGCAGGGTACAATGAAATCTCAAGACTATCAAGGGATTCTAGAGAGAAATGTGCTGGCCAGTGTCAGAAAGCTGGGTCTCAGTCGCAGGTCATGGGTCTTGCAACAGGACAATGACCCAAAACACACAGCTAAAAACAAGAATGGCTAAGAGGAAAACATTGGACTATTCTAAAGTGGCCTTCTATGAGCCCTGACCTCAATCCTATTGAGCATCTTTGGAAGGAGCTGAAACATGCTGTCTGGAAAAGGCACCCTTCAAACCGGAAACAACTGGAGCAGCTTGCTCATGAGGAGTGGGCCAAAATACCTGCAGAGAGGTGCAGAAGTCTCATTGACAGTTACAGGAATCGTTTGATTGCAGTGATTGCCTCAAAAGGTTGTGCAACAAACTATTAAGTTAGGGGTACCATCATTTTTGTCCAGGCTTGTTCCATGAGTTCATTTTTTAAAATAATTCTGTTGAAGCATGGTTGAAAAGCAATGTCTGACTATCATTGGTTAACAGTCATTGAATTCTTATTTATTATTACTTTTGTCAGATTAAAGTTATTTCTGTGACCATTGTGAGTTTTTCTTTCATTGACCGAAGGGTACCAACAATTTTGTCCACGTGTGTATAGAAAATTCCTGCTTGACATTTTAGCTCTTCAACACAACCCAAGCCAACTAAATTAATTCTGAAATTTACAGTTAAATGGAACATTTATTAATCAAGTTATTGATTTTCTAAAGATTCAGGTTTGTACCTCAAATATTTGTCAATAAGTTATTATCTAATGCTTTATTTAGGGTTTGTAAAAGGTAAAAAAAAAAAAAAAAAAAGGAACCCTTCAATTCTACCAATTTACTGTACCAATACCAAAATTTCAAGATCTTTCAATTAAAGAATTTAATATTTCATGTGAGTTGAATTATGATTAGTAGATCATTCAATGAATATACTTACCGTCAGTAGTAGAGGGAAGGTACCCTGGGTGGCAGTTGATATAACGCACATCTTTCACTGCTATTCTTGTTTCTGAGTTAAAGTTATTAGCATAACCTCTGAACTCCAGCTTGCAGAGAAAAAGTTTGAGAAAAAGTCTTAAATAGAAGAAAATGGAGTATGATATTTATACTGTAGCAGGAGGGCGATTGTTTTAGCATGGGTTTGCTCTGGGAGATATGCGTTTGTAGAGGTGTTAGGGTTAGTAACCTGTTGTTCCGTATATGTTCATGTGATCAATCTTTCTCCCTAATTCTTCCATAAGAAATTTTACTGGGGAAAACTATAGCACAAATAATACTATTTTATAGTATTACCCTGATATAGACATTACTATGGGAGGCACCACAGGACTTTGTATGGTACCAGTGTAGATACTACAGCACTTCAGTGGTCCCATAGTAGTATTTTGCCACCGTAGTATGTACCACCGTATTTTGGTGAATATCATGGTAGGTACTTAAGTTAAGTTAAGTTAAGTTAGTTAGCTTTTATTGGTCACACATACATTACTGCACAGTGAAATTCTTCATTCTTCACATATCCCAGCTTCTTGTTAGTAGGCCAGGGTCAGAGCGCAGGGTCAGCCATTTTTTTTACAGCGCCACTGGAGCAGACAGGGTTAAGGCTCAAGGGCCCAACAATGGCAACCTGGCTGAGCTGGGAATCGAACCGCCAATCTTCCGATCAGTAACTCAGTGCCTTAGCCCTCTGAGCCACCACTGCCCTATATATACTTCAGTGGGTACTGTGGTAGTACTACATTATGGTGTGTACCAAAGTTTAACAGGTATCTACTATAGTACATTTGCACACACAGTACTATATTAGATAGGCTGGTACATACTACTGGAATGGTATAGTACATGCAGTACTATATTAGATACCTGCTAAACTTTGATAGCCACTGTTATACCCAATAAGTACCATAAGTTCCATGGTATTTGACAGGTTACTGTGTATCAACCTTTGGAAGGTACCATAACAGGTAAAATGGTACTGCTGAGGTTACTATATAAATGTTGCCATCATTACAAATAAACATATATAACACATTTCAACAGTATCCTGATACATGTTCAATCGATAGTTCCATACTATACTATAGTACAATACAGTTATCCTAATGTATGTACCATGATAGAACTATGTGCCACAGTGTGGTATACAGTATGTAGCATATCTAACAATTACCAGTGTACTATCAAAAATTACATGTTTTTGGCATCAAAAGCTCAATGTCTGCTCTCTATTCAAGACCTGAACTACTGACATTATGATAGCAGGGAAATTATGAAATGTCAATACCTGAAAGCGATGATCTCTAGCACCAATATAGACCTCCTCTTTTATCCATGATTCGCTCTGGTTCTCACCTGTCCTACCAGCAAACTCCCACAGCCGAGGCAGAAAGCCCAAAACACTGTCTACTACAATAACAGATATTTCACCTGGAGAGAGATCCCACCAAATGTGTTATTTAGTGCATGTGTTTTACAATCAGTGTAGCTGGTATTTTGTAGTGCATTCGTTAAGACTAGAATACTGTAGCTGTTTGTGTGCATGCACAATGCTGTATTGATGTAGAGTACAGTACATGTGTTTGGTTTGTTATACCTATGTGTGTGTTGTTGCCTGTGAGGCTGTAGAAGAAGTTGAGAGTGCAGGCAGGGCCGGACGGGCCGAGTAGAGGGGTGCGTGTTTGAGCTTCTGTCCGCTGCTGACCAGCAGCTTCAGCCACATATATGAAGATGTCTGAAAATAAATGCTGCATCTCAGGAACACAATATGGAGTCACCAGCTGTCATGCACACTCGTAACATGACCGGCACTAGGACCCGGAAGTAATACGGTCGTGTTTCAGGAAGCATAAAAGGAAACAAGATGGCGCTTCACATTGCTCAGTCATTGAGTTTTGCCCATGCTATTGCAGACGCCTCGCTCGTCTAAACGTGAGTACTCACTTTCTTGGGTTATCGCTTCCGATTGGGTGTGTGTATTTAGAACGCGGGTTTATTTGTGTAAACTCTTGCTCTCGCTTCGGGAGAGTTCTAATAATAACCAGCGTGGTTATCCTGCCTGCTCGCGCTACTTCCGTGTTTGGGTTTACCATCCACGCTACAGGGCTAACTGCTAGTCTTCTGATTCATCTCCGGTTAGTTCGTGACAGAATGACTGAGCCATCAGCAGTAAACCCAGCGGAGTTTGCTCACCTCTGCGATGTGGTTGACCAGCATGCTAAGCTGATCGATCAGCTCCGTGGTGAAGTTGCGTCTCTCTGCAAGGAGCTCCAAGACATCACGGTCTTGCGCCGCGAGGTGGCGGAGCTGCGACAGGAGAATGCGACCCTCAGCCGGCTGTTGCCACGCCCATCGCAGCGGCTGCTGCGCCCCCAACCCCCTCCTCATCTTCTGATGTTTGTCTAGCTTTACCGGACAAATGGGATGGCACGGATGGGAAGTGCAGTGTTTTTCTAACTGCATTGGATCTTGTGGATCTTGCCTACTCCTACACAGAATTTACCCGTCAGCTTAAACTCACCTTTGAGCATCCGGCTGCTGAGGTGGAGACCGACTCTAAGCTATATCATCTACGGCAGGGAGGGTCGTCTGTGAGCCGCTACACCGCGGAGTTTCGCACTCTCGCTGTGCAGAGCGACTGGGGAGACTCCGCCCTCCGGACGGCCTACTACGAGGGACTGGCTTCGCGTATAAAAGACGAGCTTGCCAGACGAGAGCTCCCAGCGACCTTGGAGGGCTTAATCCAACTCGCCCTCCGGATCGACCAACGTCTGCTTGCTCGGCCAAAGCCAGCTCCCCGTACCCTGCCACCCAACAGCACTACCTCGTACCACACCCTTCGTCTCCCACGCTCCAGTTCCAGAAGTCCACTCCTCATTCACTGCAGCACCCACCAGAACCGTCGGTACTCCACCTCCCGCCGTGGTTGACACAGGAGCCGGGGAACCCATGCAATTAGGGAGCGCCTCCTTAACCGCTGCAGAACGGGAACGCCGTTTTAGAGAGGGGCTCGTTTCGTCGACTCCGGGGCAGCAGGTAACTTCATTGACTCTTCATACGCCAAAAAACTGGGGGTAAAAATCGAGGCGTTATCCCAGCCCATAACCATTACATCAGTCGACGGTCGGCCCCTTTCCTCCAGCCCCATCTCCTTTCAAACTCAGCCTATCACCCTCATCATCAACCAGCATCAGGAACATATTCAGTTTTACACCACCACCATTTCATCACCACCCATCATCCTCGGACACCCTTGGCTGCTGCATCATGACCCACTCATATCATGGACCCAAAATCAAATTCTACAGTGGGGGGCCGACCTGCACCGAGCTCTGCCTACGGGCCGAGGCTGGGACATGCTCTAGGGAGTCCGAGGCCACCGATGTCAACACAGACAACATCCCGCTAGACTACAGGGACCTGGCTGAAATCTTCTGTCAGAGACGCGCTACCCACCTACCTCCTCATCGCCCATACGACCTGGCAATCGATCTTCAGCCAGGCGCCACGCCACCCCGCGGCCACCTCTATTCACTATCCAACACCGAGATGCAGGCGATGGAGGAGTATGTTTCAAGCGGACTTCCCCCTGGTACCATCTGGCCCTCCTCCTCACCTGCCGCCGCGGGGTTCTTCCTTGTGAAAAACTGCGATGGTAGTCTACATCCCTGTGTCAATTACCGGGGGCTTAATAACATCACCATAAAAAACCGACACCCGCTGCCTCTTACCAACTCTGCCCTGGACGCCCTCTCTGGTGCCACCATCTTCACTAAGTTGGACCTCCGGAGCGCCTACAACTTGGTGCGCATCAGAGAGGGCGATGAGTGGAAGATGGCCTTCATCACCCCTACAGGACACTACGAGAGTCTGGTCATCCCCTTTGGTCTCTGCAACGCACCTGCCGCTTTTCAGCAATTCATCAATGACATCCTCAGAGACATGTTAGGCCGCTGGGTGTTCGTCTACCTCGACGACATCCTCATCTACTCCCGAACCGTCAACGAACATATCCAGCACGTCAGAGCGGTTCTAAAGAGATTGCTTGCCCACCAGCTGTACTGTAAGTTGGAGAAGTGCGCTTTTCACGAGCGCTCCACCACGTTCCTGGGTTTTGTCATCTTGCCCCAGGGTGTGGCCATGGACCCACAGAAACTGGAAGTTGTGAGTCATTGGCCCCTACCCAAGACTCTTAAACAACTCCAACGATTTCTCGGGTTTGCGAATTTCTATCGCCGACTACAGTACCGTTGCAGCTCCACTAACCGCTCTGACCCGCCCATCATCTCACCCCTTCAACCTCACCTCAACTGCCGTCTCTGCCTTCCATGAGCTCTGTCGCCGCTTCACCACTGCTCCCATCCTCCTTCACCTGGATGCTGACAAACCATTCGTTGTGGAGGTGGACGCTTCGGATGTGGGCGCCGGGGCTGTTCTCTCCCAGCGAGGTCCAGACCAAAAACTGCACCCCTGTAGTTTTTTCTCCAAGAAATTTGACGCCACTCAGCAGCGATACGGAGTAGGGGACCGCGAGCTGCTGGCCATAAAGTGGGCCTTGGAGGAATGGCGACACTGGCTCCAGGGCGCCAGAGAGCCGTTCATTGTCTGGACCGACCATCAAAACCTCATCACTATCCGCACTTTAAAACAACTCAACCCCAGACAGGCGCGGTGGGCACTGTTTTTTGAGAACTATAATTTCCACCTGTCATACCGCCCGGGGTCTAAGAACAGCCAACGCCCTCTCCCGACAGCACGAGGAAGACACCTCCCGGGCGGACCCTGCGCCTGTCCTGCCACCCACCAAGATCCTCGCACCGCTCAGTTGGAACCTGGAAACGAGAGTCCGCCAGGCACAAGCTACGGAGACTGAATCGGCAGGTGTGCCGCCTGGTCGACTCTATGTACCCAACGCCATCAGGGCCGAAGTACTCCAGTGGGGACACTCCTCCCCACTTTCTGGACACCACGGAAAGCGGCGCACCCTACTTTTCATCCAACGTGCCTTCTGGTGGCCGAATATGAGGAAGGACGTAGACGAGTTCGTCCAGGCGTGCCCAGTGTGTGCCAGGTCCAAGGACAGCAACCGACCATCGCCAGGGGAACTTCAACCACTCCCGGTTCCCCGCCGACCCTGGACACACATTGCCATTGACTTCATCACGGGCCTGCTGGTTTCCGAAGGAAGAGACACCATCCAGAGCTGTTCACCTGGTGGCCCTCTCCGGTCCCCCGTCAGCTAAAAGGACAGCCGAGCTGATATTATAGCACGTAGTCCGCCTGCATGGGTTCCCAAAGGACATCGTCTCGGACAGGGGGCCCCAGTTCACGTCTCGGTTCTGGAAGGCCTTCTGCCGTCTGATCAATTCCACCTGCAGTCTGTCCTCCGGTTACCATCCACAGACGGAGCGAACCAACCAACAACTGGAGCGCTACCTGAGATGCTTCATTGCTGATCGCCAGTGCTCCTGGGCCCGCTACCTCATTTGGGCTGAGCTGTCTCACAACCTCGCAACTTACATATAAAGCTATCTTGACTCTAATAGTGTTCCATCATCTCCTAGCTTATTTTCTCGCTCCTTTGATAAGTGTTTTTTTTTTCTTCTGGGGAATATTATAGAACTATATCAAGTCCACTAACTTAGTATTGCTAACTTTACAATCAACACAACTCTTCTCTGTTACTTATAAGCAACCTACCTTGTATCTGTTGCTTATCTAATTTGTCTAGATACATCTTCCATACAGTATATTTGCAGTGTATTAGATGTGTATTGCAGTGTATTTCATTGTCTTTATACCCTGCCTCAATTGCAGGTCATCAGTGTATTCTAAAGCAATATACTCTACAACTATAATGCGTTACTAATGCTTTTTTCACAATCTTGCAAAAGATGTAGCATGCACCAACTCAGAAACCTATGCTTTACAGATATTATAACTTTGTGTGTACATCTTAAATTCATATTGAAGTTCAGTTTTTAAACATGTAAGATCAAAACTAAATTTGAAAATATTCCTGGTACAATTTTTCTTTTTTCACAAATATCTAAATCATGAGCAATACCAACTGATTACAATTTTTTTTTTTTAACAAAGCAGTAAAGCAATCTCTAAATCTCATGTACCCATTGAGAGAAAATAACTGTATTACAATTGTGCTGGCTTCCCCACTCGACACTATGTGGTCCTGTATTTTAATCCCTGCAATGAATATTGATCAGTTTTCTCTTCCACTTCTGTAAACTTTCTCTATTCTTTCCCCTTCCCATTTCTTTCACATGGATTATGACTCACCAGTAGTTGAGGTATCATTCATAAGCCTCCAGCCTTGAATTCCAATACTTGTGTCTGTCCAACCCTTGCTACCCTGCTCATATGAAAAGTCTCCTGTGGAAATAATAAAACATATATTATTTACATCTTACTTACATTCTAATATGTTTAAATACTACGAGTGGTGTCAAGTGGGTCAATGATCAGGTGTTCCACTTGCTGAATGTCCACAGGAATTAATGCATTGGGGTTCAAACCACCACAGCCAGAATTGTCATTCATGGATTTATGACCTTCTTTTGCACTATTCATTTTTTTTTTTACTGAGAGTCTCAGTAAATGGTGGCATAGTGGCTTAGTGGTTATCACTGTCGCCCTGCATGTCCAGGGTCGGAGTTTGATACCTGCTTCGGGTCTGTGTGCATGGAGTTTGCATATTCTCCCCGTGCTTGGTGGGTACTCACCTGGGTACTCCGGTTTCCTCTCACAGTCCAAAGACATACAGATTAGTCTAATTGGCATTCCTAAATTGCCCATAGTGTGTGAAAGAGCGTGTGTGTAAGAGAGCGTGTGAGTGTGTTTAGTGATGGATTGGCACCCCCATCAAGAGTGTACCCCGCCTCATACAATAAGTCTCCTGGGATAAGCTCCAGGCACCCCCTTGAACACTGTATACAGGATCAAGCAGTATAAGTAAGTGTAATGAGTTTCATGCCTTCATTTTACACAAGAAATAAATTGCACTAGTGCTTGCTGTTATTTGTTAGATATATTGTATTGACTGACATCCACATGCTATTCTAAAATGACACTCACCGCACTGCGCTTCATCGTCTCCATTTGTACAGTCCAAGTTAAAGTCACAAATCTTGCTGACCTCTGCACAAGGTTTTTTGGGAGGTTTGGGAAAATACTCTGGTGGAACCGACCCTATGGGTAGAGAACGCAAAAAAAGTTAAGCTCAGAGAAATATGGATTTTATGGATTCAGATACAGAGTTATGATTAAGGAAGAGGTTGAGGTTAATTTGTCATTGATGCTTAATTCTATACGGCAATAAAAAAAGATACAGGAGCTCACCATTGGATAAACGGCAATCAGGGGACAGTGTAATATCATCAACTGCAATGCCTCCATATGCTTGGTCTCTAATCGCAGCCACAAACAATATCTGTTGGATAGCAAGCACCCGAAAAAGAGGATTTTTTTTTTTATACACAATTAGAGGGAAGGTTTCTGCTTCATTCTAATGCTAAAAATAGAAAATACATGTAAAAAAAAAAAAAGAAAAAATAAATGTGTACCTGAAATGGGCTGTTGACTACAAATTCTATCTCAGCTTTCACCCACAGATCACCCAACGAGCCCCCACGTTCCCACACTGGGTAAATATTTCTCTCTGCCACCAGCACTGATAGGCCGCCGGATATGCCACCAAACTGGTGTGTGTACATCACCAACTGTCAAGAAAAATATTCCAAATATATCCAAGTGCTGATGGATATTCCAACAGTCTAGTACAAAGTCTATGAGATATTATTTGCGGCCAATATTAAATACTTAATTAGGACACTGTTAATAAAAGTTCATTCAAACTGTGATATCCCAGTCACAGGAGGCTAATGTATGACCTGGGTTTGTATATAGGGTCTTCATTGCATGAAATTTTGGTTGTTCAGATAAACAAATTAAATGCAAAGCAACTTGTTGTGCTGGATCAAGTGCTATTTTATAAGCTGCAGAATAAAAAATATTGTTAAAATAATCCTACTATTCAGTGGCTTGACTCAAATATGAGGAGCCTTCTCATAATAAGTAATTACGCAATATTTAACTACTCAGAATACACTATGTCTGTAGCTTATGTAGAAAATGACTAAACATAATTATCTTAACAGTGCTGTAGCAGTACAAAATAAACATTATAAAAACCTACACGACAAGGATGTAAGCTACTGGTTGGTTCCAGAGGAGGGCTTTGAAAAGATGCCCAATCTCGCTGAAGCACATCTGGTTTGGTAACATACAGGAAATGACCTGTGAATAAAAACCCATATGTCCAAATATTAATATTATCCAACCTGAAAAAAAAAGAGTTTGATATGCAATGCATGTAGATTGAAAGTCTAGTGACAGGTGCACGTACCTGAAGCAGAATTGGTGGAATGGTCTCTTCCAGGGCCTTTTAGAGGCTCAGACATTGAGATATTTATCTGACTGGTCCACGTCCACTTCAGTGATGAAAATGATCTTAAATCCCATCCACACAGGCCTTTCTCAAAGTTACAATGCATATACTCTCCTGTACAACCCATAATATTGAATATAGGGTCAATATTTATGACTAGTGTCATAAATGATGTGTAGGGTACCTAATATACATGACATGGTCAAAAGTATGTGGACACCAGACTGTCACACCGTTACACGAGGCTTCCGTAATTTTGGAAGTGCATCAGTTTAGGATGTTTTTGTATGCTGTAACATTACTCAAATAAAGTTTTGCCAAACTGTGGAAGCCATCAAATTGTCTCACTTTAGGTGCAGCTCACAAATATTTCGTATATTGTGGATTCACATAAAGGTCCGTCAATAACCGGCACTCAGAAATGATCATTATTATATGATATATTTAAAAAGAACTCAGATCTGTGTTTGTTTGTGAAGTTTGCATTTCCTGCCCGTACTTGGTGGATTTCCTCCGAGTACTCCGGTTTCCTCTCACAGTCCCAAGACATGCATATTACACTAATTGATGTTCCCAAATTGCCCACAGTGTGTGAATGAGTGTGTGAGTCAGCGTTTGCTCTGTGATGGATTGCCACCCCATGCAGGTTGTACCCCACCTTGTACCCTAAGTCTCCAGGTATAAGCTCCAGCACCCCCCCCCCCCCCACCCGACCCCCCCCCCCCCCCCGACCCTGTATACAGGATGAAGCGGTATAGACGGTCAGTGAGTGAGTAAATGATATAAGATGTTACAAACACTATGTATAATGCATTATAGTCATTGCTAAATGCAATAGAATCAAATTAATTAATTAATAGACAATAATATGGATATGTATCCATATATCTTTAGGCTTTAGTGTATAAAAATGTTACCAACAATTACATGGAGTATCATAACCATAGTTACATAAGGTACTGTAATATAGCTATAGTTTATCACAACAAGGACTGTAGAGTGAACACACTAACCGCAGTTCTCCTCATCTGTTCCATCTCCGCAGTCATCTGTACCATCACACACTGCATGTTCATCCACACAGCCTCCCTGTCTGCACTGGAAAAGGCCCAACCCACAGCCCCCAGTGCCTTCTGCAACTAGATACAAGCAAAAGAAACCTAAAGGTGTCAGGGGTGTCAACATTATTTTTTGTTGCCTCTTTTATTCATTCTGCTCTACCTGGGAGTGCACAGTCCATGAACTCCAGCTGATCAATGGCTATGTCTCCACTCCTCCCATTTGAACGATGTGACTTTAGCTGGATATGAAAGGGTCCAGGTATGCGTCCCAAGAAGATAATGCCTTCCCTCCATGCACGAACACTTGAGCTCTCTGGCCTCCAAACCACAGTAGTCTGGTCCTCAGGAGTCCAAACTTCGGCCCAAAGAGTGCTGTTTTCCAGCACGGTGAAACCTAGAACATGAGTTTAAAAATCTGGATGTAATGTACTGTAGGATGTTATGCAATTCAATAAATACAGTACATAAGGACACACTTTATATAGGTTATAGTTTTTAAAAAGCATTTCTCTTTGCTGAATTTATTTAATGGTAGTATTTGGTACAAAAAGAGCATTATTTGGACAAAACTATAAGTCATTGAATTTTAATTATGCATACGGTATAACAAGTATCAAGTGTTTAAAAGACTGTAATGTAATATTGCAATTATTATTACTATGTAGACAGAGCTAAAAGATGGTAAGACAAAAGAGAATGCATCTCTATGTTATATCTCAGAACAGGACATTTCTTGAGAGCGTGCGCATACTTGAGTCCCACATAAAGTAGCGGAGTTGAAGGCGACAGGTCGGGGAAGACTGATTCATTGCGGGAGACATCAGGACTGCCGTTCTAGTCGAGTTTCCATCGACTGCAGTCACTGCCATGAACCAGCCTGTGCACAACACAGCAACATACACAGAAGATCAGATTTAACCCATTGATCCATCCATCAATCCAATCAACTATCTATCAACCATTTTATTCCCCATCTATTAATCACATTAATAGATTACATTATTCATCCTTCTATATATTAACCCAATATCAAACAACTCATCCATTTATTAATCCATCCATCATACTATAAATCTCTCCATCTCAATCAGCTCATTAGTGTAACAAGTCATCTTTACTTCCATCCAATTACCAAAACCACCCCACATTCAACCCATCAATAAATTAACCCATCATCCATCAACCCACTCATGCATCATACATCTATGCATCCATTAATTAATTAATTAACATAGGCATGCATTAATCCATCTATGAATTAATCTGTCCTTAAACCCATTAATTAACTGATCTATTATTTAAACGATGAATCCATTCAACCACTCATCAATCCAACTTTAATTCTATTAATTTAATCTAACTGATTTATCCAGTCGACATTGCCAACTGGCATATATTCATTTTTTGCCCAATAACTATTTTAACTCTCACGCAGCTTCAACGTGAGATTTCCATGAATCCGTAAATGCTGAAATCAATATAAGACTTAATATTACTCCACCTTCTAACCCCTTCAACTAATATTACTTCAGCCAGAAAACTAGAACAGTGTCATAAAAGTTAACAAAGCGCCTCTCTGTTGAGAATGCCTACGTACCTGTTGATGTGCCGACAGTGTAGTCAGACGAGGGTCCACTGCTGGGCAGCGGGTTTCCCCTCTGACGTCTCTCCCACCTGTACCCATCACCTGCAGCAGACTTATCTGTCCAGCCACACATGCTTGCATCCTCAAAATCACACACAAAATCCCTCCCCCTGTAACCTAATACATCCCAGAGCAAGAAAAAAACAGAAGGAGACATTTTTTTGAAATAAGAAACATAATGAGTCACATTAATGAGTTATAAAGAATAGCGGGTACATGTGTATCTCACCACAGTCCTGCTCGTCGCTGCAGTCAGAGCAGTCGCACACAAAGTCACATCTTGACCCTGTACACCCACTACGTTCCAGAGTAAAGACTGCAAGGTAAGAAAATCAAGAATAAATATATGATTATTGTTGATTTCAGATTCTTTAATCTTTTTAATGTAGACCCTAATTATCGTTTCCGGAAGGTATTGTAAAGTTTGTTCATTGTCTGTACTGCTTATCCTGTTCAGGGTCGCAGGAGGTCAGGAGCCTATCCCATGGAACTTGGGGTACAAGACACCCTGGTAAGGATACCAGTCCATCGTAGGGCACAAGAACACACTCACTAAGGGCAATTTGGAAACACCAATTAGTCTACTCTGCAGGTCTATGGATTATGAAAAGAAACAGAAGTACCTGGAGGAAACCCATCAAGCACGACCATGCAAACTCCACATACATACTCAGACCCAAGGGCCAAAGATTTGAACCCTCAACCCTTGAAGGTGTGAGGTGACAGTGCTTACCAATACATAATCATGCTGCCTATTGTAAGGATAAGATCTTAAATGGGTTTGGTCTTAAAGAGCAGTCACCTTTGTACTGTGATGATGTGGGGAAAATGTAAATGTAATACAACAATTGTCGTCATTTGAGCCTGTTTAGAGGTATAATAATACTATTAGTTTATATTACATACAATATTTGACTTTTTTTTTTTAAAGAATTTATGGTAGCTTAAGGTCTCATATATATATATATATATATATACTGGTCTTTGTATTACTGCCGCCATTGCTGCAGAATATCTGGAATAATTTCTGGAATCTGGAATAATCTATTTATCTAATCTAGTTGTGATTAAAATATGCTTTTTTTATTTTAGGGGTAGCTGGCTTTCCTCTTTCATAAGAAATCCTCGATTAAATAGCCAAAAATAGTTTTTTCCCCCAATGGCTCTCCTCATAAATAAACTTGCACTGACACGATGCAATAATACACTGTAGTATCAAAATGGAGCTTACTGACCCAGGAATCTAGTAACATGTATAACTCATGTCACCCCAAATGTGACTAAATAGCATATTTGATGTGACATATATCCATGTACAACCCTTGTATGAGCACTGTCAGGTCTAATTATTTTGCCAAACTTCATCCTGTTTGAAAGACATTGAATAGATTTGTGGTCATCAGGTGCTAGTAAAGAATAACAGTGAGGAGAAAAATGACAGTGTACCAGCAGTCGAGTCTGGGTCTGGGTTTTTTGTTTTTAATGAATTTTTCTTTTTTATGTTTAACTATGTCTTTGCAACGTTCTAGTAGTGAACAAAGCTCTTCAGTCAGATCGTTTCAAGTCTCAAGACAAGAAAAGTTTAGACCAAAGGTCTCTGATACTAACAGTAGATATCAAGGACACGTGCAAAGTCAGGATGACATAAGGCAGTAAAGAGCTAAAGAGTAAAAAAAAAAAGAAAAAAAAGATTCTCACCATATTACAACTCTCATTACCAAAAAACAGACTCTAAATAGATTATTAGAAAATACACTTGTATGCATATATTTAAATCTACAATGTGTATCGTATTAGGACCATCAAACCAATTACACTATTATCATATTTACATATTACTATTAACATATTACTGCTAGGAAAAAACTAGAGTATAAGGTGATAGTGTAGCCTACAACAATCACAACAAATTTTTTTCTCTTGTGAATATCAAGCGATATTTTTGAGGGTCCGACTCTTAGATTTGATCCAGTTAACCAATGAAGCATTGCTTGAATAGATGACAAAATATTAGTCTTGTCATGGAAGCTAAACTCTTACCCCACTGGACAGTGAGGAGCAGCGTCAGGAGCTGAATGAAGTCCGTCTTCATCCCAGAATATAGAAGAAACTGTATGCTATACACCAGCTTTACCTGCTCTTCTAGGTTCCAAGCGAAGATAATGCTTGGACTTGACCCTCTGGTGTGCCATAAAACTCGCAAAGAATGCACCAGACAAGGTAACGCTTTAGCAGATTACAGAAACTATAACAGTGATTACAACATTGTTGCTATTTGGGTTCTGAACATGCTCAGTGCAATCAGTAAAGCCATGAGGGCATGAAAGGAGAAAGAAAAGAAAAACACTGATGTGGGTCACAAACTATATTTATTAAAGCTGTCCATAGATCTTTTCTACCGTCCTACATAACGTGCAACAGATTCAAAATATACATAGTGGGTGAAAATGAACTAGGCAATATTTAATGTCTATAGAACTTGTAGCATCACTGGAGCACCACCCCTTTTTTGCTCTTACTGTGTGTGCGTGGTTAGACCAGGCATTCTCCAGGACGTTGGCTGGGACGACATGGACCTCATACGATTCAGGAGGTTCTTAGCAATATCCCAAATTACTTCCTTCAGAAGACCATGCATTCCAACCCTGGCCATTTGAGAAAACAGGCTTGAGGCCACCGTTGCCTAGGTTGAAATTTAAAGATTTAATTTCATTTTCCTATGTAATAAAGTACATGTACAATTTGTTTAAATAAAAAGTCTACACTAAGCACCAAGAGAATCTGAATACAGTCACAGAGAGAACACTCAGGATGAGGCTGGAACCTTGAACCCTGGAGCTGTTAGGCACCAAGAACACTTAGT
The DNA here is from genome assembly GCA_030347435.1 of Clarias fuscus. Taxonomy (NCBI): domain Eukaryota; kingdom Metazoa; phylum Chordata; class Actinopteri; order Siluriformes; family Clariidae; genus Clarias; species Clarias fuscus. Next base: position 26,225,229 of record CM059212.1, read on the forward strand.
AATCTATTGTGACAATGCTCAATAACGGTATACGGTTAATATTGTACACATAAAAGCTGTTAAAGGTTAATGAGTGCATGATGGTCTGCAATGGTATCCCACATCCATCCCAACCAGTATAGTAGTAACAGGATATTAGTTCTATCCGAGTTTTATTTAGCTAAGCTAAATTTATATGCTTCTATTACTTTGCAAGTTCACTTGATTCTGCTGTGTGATAGGATTGTTGTTTCAGACTTTCAGAATATATATATTTTTGGAAATAGTGAAATTGTCATCAACGTCATCAATTTGAGACTGTGACCTCACAGATGCAGCATATAAAAGGTCTCCACAATTTCTAATTACTATCACTCATTCTTATCAATATCCAAGTGACCCAGATGGCCCTGGCAACTTGCCAGTCTCTTGTGAAATGACCTTTATACATATGTAACATTACATTCTATCCTTTGCTCCAGCCTGGCAGTGTGTTGTCCTTTGGAACCTGTCGAGTTATGTCATGTTGATTATGTGCCGCACTAACAGTAAAGTCACCTCTAGCGTTGTCGGCTGCCATGCAGAAGGCCTGGGTTCGGTTACCAGTCACCGGATGCAGGTGTACCGGACTCAAATTCGGATGAAGAAGCATCCTATATGACAGCCCCTTGGAGCAAAGGCCAACAGCTGATAGTAATGTTTATGACTTCATTATTAAGTCAGCACAACAAAAATGTTTCATGAAAAAAGAAGCAGGTGTGACAAAGTCCTCAAAAGGACTGTGGTTGGTTTTGCAAGATGCTCAGTAAAACTAAGCAGCTAATTTCCTTATAAAACTGCACAAACTGTACCTGAGACTATATTTTAAGCAAAGTAAGTCTTTGTTTCATTAATTACTGTTTACTGCTATTTCTTTTAAATGCAAAAAACCTTTTTTGAAGACATCCTTGGTCAACAGCAGTTATTTGCATGTGCCTAAGCACAGTGCTGCAGATGATGACTTTGTTATTCTTACTTGATAAAAATGGCTATGTGGTTCTCTGTGGATTTCTGCTAACGAACAGTGTGAGCTCAGCTAAGGAAATCAATAATTCAGAGGCTTGACAGTACTTTATTAGACTTTACACTATTTCCAGGACCTGACTCATACAGATTTCCATTTCCCCCGCCTTTCAGGTATTTTCAGGTTTTCCTTAAATCACAGAAACACTTGTATTTCCAAAAACACAGTGAGTATGAACATAAAATCCATAAGACATGATTCATTTCTTCATATGAAGCCCACTGAGTCATATAGCATGTTTGTGGTTTAATAATTATTAAGAACCTACAACATTCCGCAAGCTGTTAATAATTATTTAAATAAACAGGGTTAATTTACTTGTTTACGTATTGTTATTTAACAAAATCAGTGGTCTCTAATGCATGGTTGGGCAGTGCTTGATTGAACACATAAATAAAGTGTATTCATAAGGTACTGAACATGTAAACATGAAATCTGCTGTTAATGAGAAATCACTTGATTTCAGCTCACTGACGTGTCCGATTTCTCATCCTTTTCAAGCAGAAACGAGATCAAGCTGCTGTTTTATAAACAACTCAAACCCAAGTTTCATGGATGTTCATGGATGAGTGACCATGACAAAACCCTGGCCAGTGAATCAGTAGCCTTCGTTTGCCCATGTGATCTCATAGTCCGGGTATCGCGTCTTCAGTTTTTCTGTAGAGACTTCATGATTGGCTCGTCCAAAGCCCTGAAACAGGAAATTCAATAACACTCATGAAACAAAAAATGTCCTTTAAACTACACACACCATGAAATGTCGGACATTACTAAAGTCTGCAATAAGTTTTTTTTTTTTTTTAAACATTGCTCACCATTGAATAGCCGTAGACGTGGATCTTTTTGTCAGCGCTGTCGTGTCTGATCCTGCCGCCTCCTATACACTCACAATCCACGCCACCTGCTCTCTCCAGCTCACCAGAGACCTTGTCATAGATATCAGCTGTACAGGGGACACATGGGGACAATTACACCAATCACATAGCTTGAAACCTGGGGGTTATCATAACTGACTAAAATTTTGTAAAAAACATTTTTTTTTAAAAATGCACTCAAAATCGAACGGGCAGCTCAAATGCTTTCTAGTAATGATAAAGTCAGGAGAACTATTTGCAAAGCCATGTTAAAGTAGAGACGGTGTTGGTGGAAAGGATGGTGTTGGGGTTTGAACCCAGGATCAGTACCTTCTGATCAGTAGTCCACACCTTTACCACCAAGCTACCCCTACGCCTGAGGCCAACTAACCACATGTTTTTGAACAGGTGCTTATGCAACATCAGAGGACAGTGTAAAACAGTCAGAGGAAACGTCATCTGCCCGCTTCCATATAAAAGTCATCCAAGGAAGGAAAACTGGTGAACTGGCAACAGGGGCAAGTCTCACTGACGCACATGGGTAGTGAAGGCTGGCCCGTGTAGTCTGATAAAATAGAAACGCTAGTGAAGCTCAAATTGATGTAAAAGTTCATGCGGGTATGATAGAAAGGTGTCAGAACACACAGTGCATCACTGTTAAGGTGGCAAAGGGGGGACCTACTCAGTATTAGGCAGGGGGATCATAATGTTGTTGAGGATCAGTGTATGTGTCAGGAGAAATACTATCCTTCATGATTTTTTCCTTTAACTGGAAAATTATCTAGAATTATCTGTTTGGTACCAGGGTATGCCACTAAGTGTTTCCCGTCCCAGTTAAACCAGTTAAACCATAAATAAATGACGTCATTCTTCCTATGCAATAAAAAGTTACATATCGATGGATTTACGTCTTTATAATGCACAGTAGAAGGCATGTTTGCACACCACATTGTATTTAAAAGCAATTATTACATGGAAAAAAAAACATATTTGCCCCCTCACTGATATTCTTGGAATAAACGCCTAGTTTAGAGAGTATAAAGTGACAGGAATGATCTGAGATCAGTACCGTGATACTCGGCCCACGCGTAGCCGCGCACTACGTCCACGTACGACTCGTCAGTTTTGCTGTGCACGCGTATGAGCACGTATTTAAACACGCCGTTCGGGTCGATATCAGCTTCAGGGATCTTAGCCAGTCGCTCAGCAGACATGATTAACCACTTGCTAATCGTTACAGCGCCTCACTCCACACCCGGTAACAGCTTTCAGTCTGCAGCGCGTACTGTCTGACGTTTGTCTTCATCGCATTACTGCCACCTAGCGGCCCGGAGCTTATCTGTGTAAAAGAAATAGAAAATACAACGCTTTCCGCCCTTGGTGCAATATACAGTTTATACAAATAAAAATAATATTATTTATGCGTCGAATTGGATACTGCTGATCCTTTAGACGACTGAATTAATATATGTGTGAAAATTAACCATACAATTTTGGAACTTGCGGGTTTCTCATACATTAAGATACACTGTACAGTAGATATTACATAGACGAAATAGGACATACCTGGTTTATTTCGTTGACACCATTGGTCAAGTAGCACCGCCATATTGGATAGTGCTACTTTGATTGCAAGCCAATGCAAAATGAAAATGATTGCCGTATTAGGCTTTGAGCATCAGCTGCTGGCAGTCTATTATATCCACAGTTATAGACTCGAGAAATGCATTATGTGGGGAAAACTTTTGTACGTTTTGGTCATTTGTAAATGAAGTGAAAAGGCCATCAGGGGATAGTTACACCCACTCACTCACCATCTATAGTATGCAACCTAGAGCCTATCCCAGGAGGGCACGAGGCGGGGTACACATTGGACCGGGTGCCTGTCGGAGGGCACACACTTTGGGAAGACCAATTAGCATGTTCTGCATGTCTTTGGACTGTGGGAGGAAACCGAAGCACCCAAAGGAAACCCACCAGGATGGAGAGGACATGCAAACTCCCGAACATGCAAAAAAGAAAAAAGAATATCCTTTTAAGCATACACTCCTTTACAGCTGTCACTGTATTGTTGTTATTGCTAACTCTCAGATTTAATATAGTTTTATCCTTATTAACTACATTAAATAATCAATTTTGCTACTCCCTGTGATAAAATTTGTATGTTAAATATGTCTACCCCCCCCCCCGCCCTGAAAAATATTTATAATAAATAAATAAATAAAATAATTTTTAAAAGGGTGCACAATTACTTTCTGTTGTGAATCAGTATGATATAGTGATTTACTACACTAAACACATCACACCTTCATGCTCTAGCATTGGCTTGCTTATGAGGATTTTGTCAGAAAGTGATTTTTTACACTTTATGGTAATATTAAGAAATCAAGTGCTATCAACAGTACTTATATATTTTGTAAATGATCCAAAAATGTAACTTGCTCTGCTGATCAACTCTAATGTCACCGGATCCTTCGAATCCATTGTTACAGATTTAGCACTATTCAATATGGCGTTCGCATCTGCTAGAAATGCTCTGGGTATGGCCAATCTGATCTCTCTCTAAATATCTATGCTACAGTATGAGATCAGCCATAGTTTTGCAATATGGCGACAAATCCACAAGGAGCGCTAAACTGGGAAATCGCTCTCCTTGCTGCTCGACTGATATTTCATGACCGTGTTAGGTCTAGTTGTCCACTAGTGGGCGCTAAAACTGGAAAGCGGTCCACTGTTTTAAAACTGTAAAATACATTAAGGCGGCAAAAAGTTCTCAAATCATTAATTGTATTCAAAAAGGAAACGTAAGAAAATTTAATGTATTAGATCACTGTGGTCACAGAATTCTATGAAGAATGAAGAAAAGACTTGCTGGATTCACTGTCATTGAGAGCGGTATAAATGTTTTGCGCAAGTATTCACCCCCTTGAACATTTCAAAAGTTTTGTAGTCATACGACCCTTAACTTGAGACGAGTTTAACTGCGATTATACACAAAAACAGCCCATAGAACTAAACGGTCATTGTTCAAGTATTCAACCACTTCTTTATTAAAGCAATTTCTGTTATTTAATCGTCTATACAGTTTTATCCTGTATACAGGTTCCATATACAGGATCACGGAAGACTTGAAGACATGAGGTGAAGTACACCCTGGACGGGGTGCCAATCCTTTGCAAGGCGGGCACCCACATGCAAGCACACGCACACGAAACAGGCAATTTGAGAAAACCAATTAATTTAATCCACATGTCTTTGGACTGTGGATGGAAACACGGGAGGAATGTGGTGGATCTGGAGACTATACCAGGAACACTGGGGATTCGAGTCAGTTCCAGCAGGTTCTATACACACATTCACACCTGGGGGAACTGATCGCTGCCCAACCCCTAGCAGCAAGCTTTTTAATAAATTTATTTTATTTAATTGTGAGGTTGACGAAAAGCAGACAAAAGCCTGACCATATAAAGTGACAAATTAGTCAGAGAAGCACCCAAGCATACTCTCTCACCTTCAGTAAATTCCTTAAATATTTTTGTCTCTGTCAATCATTGTCTTTCCTACCAAATAATAAACTGACAGCCAAGGATCAAGTATGACAATCCAACAAACATTTGATCTCTTTATTTGAGATTCAGTCACTCTTTAGGATATGTGTACCTTTGCAATGTTGGACATTTAGCAAAAAAAAAAAAAAAAAGAATAAAAAAAAAACAAAAAAAAACAAAGAGATTGGCATTGGATCATTGTACTGTACAGAGATTACTCCAGGGAGAAGTGGAGACCAAGCACTTCTCTGGGACTCTGGAGCAAACCAGTGGCTGAATCAAACTCGAGTGGCACGGACTTGCTTTGGCTCTTCAGGTCTCGCTCCATCAGCTACAGAAACAATCAGAACGTTAAGTGCAATCTAGAACTCAAGCTTACAGTTATGGTATTGTTTATAAAACATGTTATAACTTCTGTACACACCTCAAAAGTGGACAGTTCGAGCAGCTCGCTGATATCATCCTCGGACTTGGGTAGAGCTTGGTTTATTGCTTTGGCTGCTTTAGAAACATCTGGATGGTAATGATTCTGCAGGCTCTAAATACGTTTAAAAAAAAAAGTTAAAAAGTAAAGTATGTGAATTGCACTGGAGGTACTTAACTCCAGTTTTTTCCATTTTGCATCCAAAAGTTAAGCTCAAAAGCAACAACACTACATTAGTTCATATGCAACAAACCTTAATTTCCCATAAGCTGCTCTCTAGGGCATGGCAATGAGCAGGATCCTCTTCCTCCATCACATAAGGATCAGCACACATCTCTGAAGAAAACAGCATACACTTAAAAAAAAGTTTCATTCCATTTATACAACTTTCTTGTCATCTTTGCATCTTTCTTTTATCCTTAGTCTCATTCTTTTATGCCGTACCATCGGCAGAACTGGGTCTGTGGATGAGGACTCTGCATGAAGGGTGTCTGCGGATCAGGTTACAAATAAACGGCAGTACTATGAGCAAACCGGTCGGGGGAGCGGTCAGAGCAAGCCGAGACAGTCGCTTGATAAACGCTGCGACGAGGTAGACTGGTAGATGGCTGCAAAAAGAAAACAAGACAAATCAAAACTCGTATGAGTCTGTACTGCAGAGTGTCTGGAGCAGAGTAGTCATTCAAAAGGTGTCCAGGTTTACCTTGAGGACAGGAAGATGTTGGTGAGGTGGAAGAATCGTGCTCTGTACTTCACGTGGAATACAGAAGGGTCCAGCAGGTTGTATAGCTTCGTATAAAAATCAGGATAATCTCTGTTTTATAAATAAGAGATCTGCTGAACATGTTCTGTGAGGAATCACTTAAAAACAATAAGACTTTGCAGAGCATGCAGTTGGTCTGTACTTACAGGTTGTGCTCGTGGATGAGGATGAAAAGCCCATTCAGAGCCAGTAAACTGATGGCACCACCTGAAAGCCAACATGGTGGAAGAATGGAAGTAAAAAAAGACTCATCTACAATTTGTCTCTCAAAATAAACTTTTTTTTAAAGTAATGGAAAAGAACTAGAAGTAAGGGAGTAAGGAATAAAAGATAATAAAAAGAAGGAAGGAAACAGAATGGAATAGGAAAGAAGGAAGAAAGGAAAAAAAGAAAGAAAAAAACAGAAAGGAATAGGAAGAAGGAGAGTGAAAAAAGTACAATAGAATAGAATAGAATAGGAAGAAAAGAAGGAAAGAAAGAAAAAGGAAACAAAATGAAACAGGACAGGAAAAAAGGAAAAAGAATAGAAAAAAGAGAAAAAGTACAACAGAAATCAAAATGAAATAAGTAGGAAAGAAGGAAGGACGTTCTTCCAAACGCTAAGGAGGAAAGAAAGAAACATGGATGAAAGAAACAGAATGAAATACAGCAACATAAACAAAGACAAAAAACATTAATTCAAGAATATTTAAGGAAAAGGAGAAAAACAGATTGACCCCAGCATATTTATCTTCAGACATGTCTCTGAAACGCGAATAAAACCTGCTCGACTGGGACGGAACTTTTTCTGACAGACGATACAGCTTCAGTCTGATGTTAGAATAAATTTTTTACCCAGTTCTTGTAATCAGGGCTTGAATATTTTGTTGTTCTTATTCTTCTCTTATAAGGTATTTATTGACCGGCTGAACAACTCACCAACGTTATACGCTGCAGTCAAGAAGTCGATCATCAGCTTGGGGTCACTCATGTGGGGCAGAATCGAGTCGTGCAGAATGACCAGCACCTTTTTATACATGCTCATGGGTAGCTGCAGGATAACATAAACCCTCGGTAAACAACATTTATAAATAAATAAATACTTCAGTCTCATATCTACTGTAGATACACAAGTTTTACTGTTACCTTGTACTTCAGGAATGTCAGCCACAACAGCTCGAACGCCCGCTTGTGCTCCTGCAGGATGGAGGAAGATAAAACGCAAGTTATTCCCTGCTTTAGTGCACGCTTACTCACTACACATTTATCAGTGGAGTTTTTACTCACTTTCAATTTGGCCGCCTTCCAGTCTTCAGGTTTAGCTGAAAAGGTATTGATGGTGTTAGTGTGTTAAAAGATTTTATCAGCACTATAATTAAGGACTGATGCACAAGAACAGAACTCACCCTCCTGCTTGACCAGGAAGTTGGTAATTTCTGACGCCTGGCTCGGAACGGTGATGTTCGTGAGCAGTGTGAAGACATTGTTTTGGTACACAGGCATCTCGGCCTGTCGAAGCCACACAAGACAGTTGACCATCAGAGGAGGTTACACTCTAAACAACACTGACTTACTGACCGCATACTACTACTACTACTAATAATAATAATAATAATAATGATGATGAAAGAAATCACATGATGGGAGCAAGAAAGAAAAAAAGGAAAACAAAAAGTTATGCGGAGGAAAGAAAGAAAAAACTAAATCACAGGGCAGAATGGAAGAAAGATAGATACTTGGAATAAAAAAGGAAAATAAGTGATTGTGCTGGAGGTACTTAACTTAAAATGACAATCATTTTTTAAAATTTTGCATCCAAAAGTTAGGCATTATTTGATATGCACAAAATCAAGGAGAAACAAAAGAAAGAAAGAAATCACATGATGATATTTAAAGACAGAATAAATTACTTGGGGTAAAAAGAAAATCCAGGAAAGAAAGAAAGAAAGCACAGGATTGGACAAAAATATGTAGAGACAGAAAGCCAATTAAATTCACTGGGACGAAAGGAATAATGTTTGGACAATCACCAGGAGGAAGAAAGAACAGAAAGAAATAAAGAAAGAGACAAAGGGAATCACAGGAAAGATAAAAGAAAGTGAGTGAAAAAAAAAGAGAGAGAGACAATATGTCATGGAGAAAGAAGGAAGGAAGTCACAGGGATAGAAAAAAGAAAGCAAGTAAACCAGAAAGATAGTGGGATAAAAAAAAAAACAAGAAACAGGAAAAAGTTAGGGAAAGAAAGAAAGAAAATCAAAAAGGGGATGAAGGGCAAAAAGAAAGAAAACAGACTGTGTAGAAATAAAAAGAACTTTATATCTGTAGGACATTTGTATTGACTGTTAAATTCAGTACTGCGAAACAGAGAAGAAGAAATAAAGGATAAAGCATAAGGGGGGAAAAGCATGTGTACGAAGTTGACGAGCATTTCTCCATCGACCTCCACACACCCGTTTATTTCTGTCCATCACTCTCTGTATGTTGTCTCGTGCTGAATTCATGACATAGTAGCGCGTGTCATCCATCTCTAGGAACTCCTGAAACCTGGAGATGAGCAGAGCCGTGTCCTCTTTCTCTGAGAGCAGAGCCCAGACCACTCCCTGCACGCAGACACACACACACATTCATGGAGGGGAAACATAGTTAATGTAATCCCTTGCAGCTACAATTACAGAAACATAATCAGCATATTCTCAAGTGGAGAACGGGTCTGTGTGGTGTAAGAGATGATAACTTATACAATCGGCGCTTATAGTAATCGTATTGGTTTTTAAAGTACTCACTGAAATGAGCTCTTTGGGAAAACTGTAATGCTGACTCCAGTCGTGTTTGTGCAGAGGATGTTTCCCCTCGACTGCTGCAAACTTCATCACGGCACAGAGCGCACTCTCCTACCGTAACAAACACAAAACCAAAGGCGTCCAAGATGCTCAAGTGTCAACATTTAAGCAACAAACCTAATAGCTGTCGCAGCTCGGCTGGCTCACCTTTACTTGGTAAGATTCGTTACCAATGTTCTCGAGCAGCAGCTCCACACAGCTGTTATAGCGGTGTCTTATAAAAATGTGGTACTTCTCATCTGCATCTCGATCACCTTGAGAGAGAAAGGAAATCCAAAACTTTTAATATTTAATAGATAGTTACTACTTGACAGCATTGTATCGCCACTTGTAGACAAGTCATTGCACAAAGAAATACACATCAAACTGTTGCAAAAAGAATCTGATAAGAATTCGCTAATTTAACTTAAATTACTGAAAGACACAATAGTCTCATAACAGTCATCTGAACTCATTCATATTCAGTATGCGCTTTATCCTGGTCAGGGTTGTGATTGATATGGGACTATCCTGGGAACATTGTGCACAAGCCAGGGATACACCCCTCGATACAACTTCTGCGACACAATGCACATCTAGACACAGTTCAGCATCTTTTTTTTCTGGTTACTGGCTTTGTTTTAGGTTTCTTGGTGTACAAGTGGCCAGCATGCAGTGCTTCCACAGGGAACTGAAGGGTTTGCACGAGTCAGTGCACTCCTACTGCTTTTCCCAAGCACTGACAAATTGAGGAAATACATTATGCTAATATCTAACTTCCGGCATGGACCTGTAACAAACAGGTGCAGATGAAAGATGATCAAGCTGGGGATTATTATACTGATGATACTGAATGGTTGGAATAGACAAGAGGGGAAATGAGGTTGTTGCTGAGATTGTTACATTAACCACGATTTTTTTTTTTATCTTTAGGCACTTTGCAGCCTGTCACAGTAAAATATTTGTTCCCATTTCTTTAGTTTAATCTACATAAGTTAATCGAATAAAATGCTAAGCTTTACAGTTGGGCTCTTGAGCAAGATCTGTAAACCATAACTATTCAGTGTTAATCACAAAAGACTGTGGCGGCTCAATCAGTTAAAGCTGTGAGTTATTGGGTTGCTGTTTGGAAAGTCTGGGGTTCGAGTTCCAGTACCGCCAAGTTGCCACTGTTGAGCCCTTGAGTAAGGCCCTTAACAGTATCTGCTTAAGGGGCGCTGTATTCTGGCTGACCACAGCTTCCTAACTGGGATATCTGGAACAGTTATTTCAAGGAACTGAATTATTATAATAAATCAGCCAGATTGTGTCAGCCAAATGAGCAAATTTAAATACAGTATGACCACTGCTGACCAGATACTTTTACGTCCTGGAGCAGGCTGCACGGTGGCTCAGAGGTTAGCACTACCGCCTTGCACCTCCAGGGTGCAGGTTCGATTCCCATCTCAGGTCTGTGTACGTTGAGTCCGTATGTTCTCCCTGTGCTTGGTGGGTTTCCTCCCACAGTCCAAAGACATACAGATTAGGCTTACTGAAGTTCCCAAATTGCACATAGTGTGTGAACAAGTGTGTGCCCTGCGATAGATTGGCACTGTGTCCAGGGTGTACCCCGCCTCATGCCCCAAGTCTCCTGGGATAGACTCCAGGCCCCCCCTGTATACAGGATAAAGCGGTACAGAAGATGAATGAATCTTTCTCAGCAATCCCACTGATGTACGGTGCACACAGGTTGCGGTTATACCTGTGTATTACTGATATCCTGAGCATTTATTATAAAATAATCCAGAATAATCCAGATGTGCTTGCTCCTGTACAGAACTGTTAAACATTGTTATTCCTAAATCAAGACCCGGATATACCTTGGAGAATCTCATCTTCTTTCGGCAGCTGTCCAACATAGAGCTCCCCTCTCTCCATTAACTCACAGAATAACTTCTGGCAGGCGTTAATCGCAAAAACGACCTCTTTCTCTCTTTCAGACTGCAAGTTAGAAAGATTAACAGAAAGTGAGTGCGGACCAACGCGACAGACCCGCAGGCCTTAAAAACAAACAATAATGATAATTTTAAAAAAAACAATCACCTGTAGGTACTCCAGCAGGTCGAAAATACTGTTAGCATGTTTTCTGCTTTGTAATATGAGCTCTGTTTTGGTGTTTATACGTTGTTTGTATGTCGTTTCTGTGCCGCTCTTCTTCACGTTGTGCTTCTTGGACGGCGCCATGTTGTCCGGCTCTGTCGCTGAGAAAGAAGCACGCGCCGAGGTTCCGAGTGTAAATGTCGCCCTCTAGCGGTCGGAGGACATGACGAGTTCGGATATACAGTTTATACAGTAGAAGTAGTTAAAAGGTTAAAGCTAAAAATAAGCTGATGAGCTGTAATGTAATCAGTTATATTATTATTTCAGGTTGAAGCCCCACGTACATGTCTGCCTAACTTATTATTACGAATATTATTTTTATAAGGTTGAGTAACTTACATCTAGTTTTCGCTAATTACCTCTTTCGTCATCAGCCAAACACACTCCCTGTTTAAAGTATATTATTAATTCCGGCACATAACTGTTCATTATATCACATTTACATAATTATCAACATTTGGGTGCTCTCAGTTCGGGTATTTTACACGCCCCCACGTCGGTCTGCTGTGGGTATGTTTGCTCTCCGTGTTTTATCTCATAGTGGCTTTTCCCATTACTACTTTTTATCACCACCATGGTTTCAAAACATATTTAGCAAACTGGTTTTAAACTTCTCACAAAACCAACAAACATACATTGTTCTGTCCATTCATCTTTGAAGGTTCAGTTTTCATAGTGTACTTGGCTTTTTTGAAGTAAGCCATGCTTTGTTGCGCATTCATTTGCATTTCTTGAGGATTTGGGGGGATTACATTTGTTTCTATGTATTCTGCATACTCTGTGTATTTATGATAAACATGCGTATAGCCACTCCCACCTTGAATAAAAAAGTGCTATATTCGTCCAAAAAAAGCGCTGGTTGCTGTTATGTAATCTGGTATATAACTCATAGCGTCAGTTCTACACAACATTTTGATTTCATTTATGTAACTTCAGGCCAATACAGAAAGACTGGCAAAGTTTCATTATATTCTGTCCAGCCAGTTTTGCGTGATGCTGTGACAAATCCAGCTGGATACTCACTCACCTCACTCGACAAAAAAAAAAAAATAAATAAAATTCCAGAGCACCTGAATGTAGAATAATCAACTAGCTTACAATACATTTCATATGGGTTTATGGTTTATCTCCAGAGAATACTGTACTTATTTTTTTAGAAACTTCTTTTTTTTTTTTTTAAACATCTCAGTAACTTTTCTGTAAACATTTACCACAATCATTACACTCACCCTAAAAGGACTTCAGATACCACAAATGCAGGTGTATGAAAAGAACTCAAGGCTCACAGTGAACATGTGATTACGTACTTTGCAAAATGCTAGTCTTAATTCCTCTACAGCATGTTAGCTACATTACCCTGGTAGCACAATCACAAAAACTAAAACAAGCAAATGTCTTGGATGACCTACTACAGTTAAGAGTGAAAATGAGGTCAGAGGCCAAACTTTTAATTTAATATTTAATATATACATTTCATAACAAATGTAACAGCATAAAATATACCAACAAAACCCACAGATAAAATAAAGGATTTATTTCAGAAGTGTAATACTGGAAAAACAAATCAGGTTTTTAAAAAAAGTAACAAGAAAGAAAGAAAAAAAGAAAAAAAAAGAAACCATCATGTCTCAATCTGAAGCGTTTCCATCTTCATCTTCATCCTGGAAAAAAAAAATATATATATATTTTTAGGAAGATAATACTTTGTCACACACCACATATATTCATATTAGAGCTATATGATTTACTCCATTATGTAATTTAATCCATGTTTTGTTGGTCAGCTCAGATTCAGAAGGATTCACACTTTAAATTATGTATGTAAACCGAGGAATGGTAAATGGCCGAAAATTGATGCATACCACAGTTTTAGCAAATTGAACAAAAGGCATCTTCCACATATTAATAATTTCAATGTTATACTGTCATACTTTTAGGAGTTTCAAAATATTTAAAACTTGAAGAAATATGGCTGCTTGAGACAAACCATTAGTACTATGGAATAAAATCGAATAAAATCTAATCAGCGGTCTACATATGATTCACAGCTCTAATTCATATAATCCAGTTATACAAAGGTTTATCGCTGATGGTTATTGGGCAATAATGTGAATGTCTCTTTAAATACATTATCTATATAAAAAAATCCTAGGATGTTAAAAAATAAAATTAATAATAGGTAACAAAAGAAAAGAATTCACAATCTAAAACAAATGTTACAACTAATGTTGGTAAATAAATATGGTAAACACTAAGACATTAAAAATTGTGTTGAGATTAAATTATTATTATTATTATTATTTTTTTTTTTACCATTTTGCCTTGCAAGGGTATGCAAACTTAAAATTTACCCTTACCTTAAAATCACTTGAGTATTTCTTCATATAAAGTCACGATAAAATATGTCAATAAACCAGATGGAATAAGCATGAGTAAAAAAGTTTTGCGCATTTACACACCTTGCGTTCTTGCTTGCCAGTTGCCGTGGCAGTAAAGTCATGAATCGGCAAAGTACTCATCCAGCTGATCATGGACTTCTCCTGACTCTCCGTCTCCACTATACTTGGGTAAATATGAGCTTCCTTAAAAGCAGCTATTGCATCCTCTTCTTGATTCCACTCCAGGGTCTCATGAAGCCCGTCTCCTCCAAAACGCTTGTTGTACCGGTCAAAGTGCACACGGTCCAGCACCAGGCCAAGCCCAGGAGCCTTGGGCACGTCGACCTTCTCTTCACCCCAGCTCCTTTCAATGATTTCCTCTTGGGCGTATCCCTTCACTACAGCGATCACCAATCCGATCATTTTCCGGATCTGGTGCATCATGAAGCTCTGGCCTCGTACGGTGATCACGGCAAACTCCGCCCCCTGTCTGACGAACGGTTCTCCACATGACATATGCGTGATATAGCGTTTAGCGCTCGGGTCCCGAGGGCCCTTCTGTGATGTGAAGTTATGGAAATTATGGGTGCCTTTGTAGAGAGCAAAGAGCTTATTAGCCGTCTGGAGTGTCTCTGTGTCTAAGCGGAACGACGTGTCATTTTGGTCAGTGTCCTTTTGAGAGAATGCAACAGTGGGAAGCATGTAAAAGTAGGTCCTGGCATCGCAGTTGTTTTTGGAGTTAAAGCCGCCTGTGACCCTTTTGAAACCTGTCAGAGAAAAAACTTCATTTAATAAAGTACATGACGATGAGTAGAAAAATATCTGAAAAAAAATCTGACCTAAAACTCTAATCTGTGGTGGGAGGTGGGTGTTGATCTTTTCTAGAATGTTCTCAATCAACCACAGCTTTAGAGACACAACCTGGCCGGCTGCAGAAACACCCTGTAAAATAATCAGAAGAGACCACAGTCATAAAAAGTGTAATAAGAACAAACACAATAGAATACATTCATAGAGGAGAATGTGACGGAGCAGAGGTCATGTTCCCACCCTACAGCTGATTAGGATTTTCATTATAACCAAACATTCACAAAATGTTTTATTCCGTTTATACCACATGTCGGCCATTAATTACAATTTTAACATTTAATGTGCAAAGTCTGCCAGGTTAAAGGCTTTACCATGGAACAAAACTTATAAATGTTAACATGGTAGAATTTTTTAACTAACTTTTAGAAAGACAAATACACAATTTTTCTGGCTGAATTGCGAGCCACGAATGCACCGCTGTCTTTGTTGCCCAATGAAATCCTGTATACAGGTTTAACAGGTATGGATGAGTGAGTGAATAAGTGAGTGAGTGAGTGAGTGAGCGCTTACATCAGACAATTTCCTGTCCTCACCTTGTCGGTCCTGGCACATCTCTGGAAAGACATCTTCTTCATATCGTCTCCATGATTTTCAGGAATACACCCAGCTTTGATAAGCGCAGTGACCAGTTCATCTTCAATGGTTTTAAACTGGGAATTTCCAGGATTCCTCTAACAAATACAAAAAGGGAATTAATATTCAAAAACCATGATTAAATAAACAAGGGTACACAATTTTTTCAACATGAGATGATGCATCACTGATTTAGCGACTCTCCCTCTGGATTCGATGACTTATTCTACCCGTTTATTAATTTTATTTTTAAAAAATACAAACAAATTTAGTTACTTTTGGATTTTGAGTAATGCCATCAGTAACGGTTTCCATTGGGTCTTGGTTATTTAGGAAAAGATGGGACTTTATTTACATGGAGTCCTGGGGTAATTTCCTACTTCACCAGTGCTCCTCTAGGATTTTATGTTCATCCGGATCCGACTTCCTCTGAGAAAATCATCTGTTTATCCCCCAGATGCATGTGTACATGATTCACTACATTTCTGAAAAAAAGACACTAGTACTCACTGCATTATTCTCAAAATGAGTGTATATGTAACCCTCGCCCAAATATTAAACACTTCCTGAGTCACAAAACACACAAACGGTTGCAACAAGTATCCTTTTTACAAATTGTATTTTACTGTATTCTCTAATTGCTGTTCGAACTTTGATTCACCTTGAACTGAAATAAGAGAGCGCTTCTTTTCTCTACTCCAGTGCCTCTTGGACCGCTAGGACACCAAGTTGTGAACGGATGGTAATGTGTCACAAACATATAGATATTTGGTTCCCTGGCTTGGCGACAGCAATGAAAGTATAAAACACCCATTGTCTATATCACTTTATCCTGTATACAGGGTTGTGGGGGGCCTGTAGCCTATCCAAGGAGTGGTGCCAACACACACACATACTACAGGCAATTTGGGAGGTCTAATCTGCATGTCTTTGGGCTGTGGGAGGAAATCGATAGCACCCGAAGGAAACCCACCAAGCACGGGGAGAACAAACCAGAGGTGGGAATCGAACCCGGACCCTGGAGGTGAACTGCAGGAGGGGAAACATGCAAACTTCACGCACACAGACCCTAGGAGGGAATCGAACCCTCCACCCTGGAGGTTCAAGGTAACCTATCTCTACAATATTTTGACACGGTTTCTGACTTTGACATTGCATTATATTCTGCTTTCTATAGAAGATTCACCTTCTTTAATTTCTAAGTGCAAATGATTATAACAATGCAATGAACTGGCTAATGAACGAATGACGTCATCGGGTGTTTTCTTCTTCGGATTGGCTACTTTCCCCTTAAAGAGAGTTGCATTTGCACTTGCCTGCATTCCATAGTATCCTTTTCCTGAATATGCCATAAGGAGGACAACTTTTCTTTTCGGGAATCTTGTCTCCTCATCAGTTTTCTGCTTTTTAACCTCCCTCTCTGCCACCTCAGTGCTTTCTCCAGCGCGTTTCAGCTTGCTCATGTTGCTGTGATTGTGATTTTCTTCCTCAGACATCTTTCTGGCCTGTATACAAAGTCCACAAAACCTTTCAATCCTGCACCAACCTGTGTAAACACACAGAGAGGAATTAAATCCGTCGGAATGCTGCGAGTTATTGAGTTTATTTAGATCTTTAATACGATATTAAAATCTCACCTTTCGGTTTAACGGCTGACTTCAAACGCCGACTGCCTAAAACACTGACAAGCTGACAGAATTTCAGCATTTCACGTTTTACTCTAATAATTAAATATACTTGAGAAGCTCATTCTTAAGGCTTCTTACCCCCTTTAAAAATATATAGATCTATATTTATTTAGCTTTTAAACGACAATTTTGTATTTTAACAGCATATGTTCCGGGATGCCTTCCTCTCGTGCTTCCATGAACACACGCGCACATGGAGCAGCAGTGCACTCTAACCTCTCGCGAAATATCGCGAGAACTCAGAGAGGCTGAACTGTACATGCCTCGAAGTGAACATTTTGATGATTATGATTTAGAAGCATCATTGTTCATTTTTAGGCTTTTGTGCACAAAAATGAGCAATTATGCTTTCGAATCATGCTTTTGGTGAAACGCATCTAATTCAAATCGCCACCCATATTTTTCAACATTAACATATATATATATATTTTTTTTTAAATCCTGAAGATCATGCAAAGAAGAAAGTCATTTCATTCTTTTTTCTTCATTTGCAACACTACTGTGATATTCAGTGACAAGATAATTTTGAAAGAACAAACCTTGCCAAATTATAGTATAAAAGTAAACTAAGAATTTAACCATGTTACAGCATATATACAGTATGTGTATACATACAGGATTTGCTCTAAAAACCATGATAATAAACAATAACAAAGTTTCAATAAAAAGATAGATTAATTTTAATGACTTATTTTTAGATGATTGCCTTCACCTTCAATAGAGGAAAACTAATTTATAAAACGTTCATCGTTTTATGAATGTTTAGCATGAACTGGCCACCAGAGGGCGGAAGAGAGCTAAATAGAAAGATGCTTATATTTACACATTATGATTATTAAATGATTAATGGTTTCAAATTATCCTGTTTTTTATTTTGACACAGAGCTATGCCAGTCATGAATCTTATAAAATATTAATAAGGAAATGGATCAATCATAATTATGTTATAATGAAAAACATACATGAGAAAACATTGGTATTCTCCCTCTTCCATTCTTCAGTCTTTGTGTTATATTACAGCAAGCAGACTCCTTAAACTCTTTCCAGTTCTTCTATTCTCCATGACCGGATCGTTGTACAAAATGTTTAGAACTTGTGTGAATGTGAGGGTTGTTTGGGCCCAGCTTTATTTTTTCTTTTAACAGAATTGACAGTTGCGGCCAGCGTGCTGAAATTCAGTCCTTTCTCTTTCACACTGCCCACTTTCCTAAACCCTGTTCATTATGGGTTTGTCAAATCTTCAGTAGCACACACTTTTAAACCTTTGTGGAGCAGTAGAAATATCTGACAGGTTCTTTCTGCTGCTTGTCCAAGGTGCTTTTAATTACATTACTTCTTTTGAAGATCTTCACAGGGGCTGGCAAGAGTCAAAAGAAGGAGTCAACCTCCAGTCTTCATGGGACAGAGGTGGCTGGGATGTGCTTTCTGTAACAACAAAATCAAGACTCCATCATGTCATTCTGACCCCCCGCCCCCCCCCCCCCCCCCCAAAAAAAAAAAAAAAACTAACAAAAAAACCCCATACATTTGAAGATTCCATTTGAACACCTTTACCTTGGAGTACGATGTACAATGCGCCAAAACGATGATTCTAATATTCACTCAATATCAGGAAAGGAAAAACTCCATAGATGTGGCAACCTTTTCATTCAGGTCGTTGGTTGATTTCATTTTCTGACTTCAGTTTGCTGTGGGGTATCACTCGAGTGAGGCGCCTAGCATTGATTCTTCTGGTGTGTCCGGTGGGGGCACGGTGGCTTGGTGGTTGGCGCTGTCGTCTTGCGCCTCCGGGGTGCGCATGGGGTTTGCGTGTTCTCCCTGTGCTTGGTTGGTTTCCTCCGGGTGCTCCGGTTTCCTCCCACGGTCCGGGGACATGCGGATTGGGCTGGCTGGCGCTCCCAGGATGGCAGTGATTTGTGTGTATGTGTGTGCCCTACGGTGTGTTGGCGCCCTGTTCGGGGTGTGCCCCGCCTCGTGCCCTGGGTCTCCTTGGATAGGTACAAAGCTCCCTGCAACCCTGTATACAGGATAAAGTCGTATAGATGACGACGAGTGAGTGAGTGTCCAGCCGATTGAAGAACAATGCTATGGCTGCCTGGATGCTCACTAGGCCAACTGGAGAGAGAACATCATTGTCAGGTCCCAGTTTTGACTGTTGAAAATGCTCAAGCTTCTTGCGTCCAGGTCTCAGATGCAGGACTGTAGAGGGCAGCATGACACAATAGACCATAATCTTTATCTTCTGAAGAGGCCCAAGGCAATTTGCCATTTTCTAATGTGATTATCGATGTCAATGCATGTTCCACTGGAGGAGGAGATTTTTCCAGGAGATTGGAGGTCAACGACCTACTACAGAGGGATGTTTCTAATATTAATGTTCAGGTCAAGTAGTACTGTAGGAGTAGAAGTGCGTCACAATAAGTCATAGCACAGTGAAATTCCTTCCTTTCTTCGTGTTAGGAAGTCATCAGCCATGATAAAGCAGGATTAGGAGCCTTGTTCGAGGGCCCAACAGAAAAGAGGCTATATTTATAGATATACGTTTTAATTTTATGGAGAATCTTACGTATGTCTTAGGCATCAATGAATTTTCCCAGTAAAATAGAGCAAAAGTTAGCCAGAGATCTACCACACGTTTGTCACAAAACTAATTTGCATGTGAAAATGTCAACTTGCTGCAGATGGCACCAACTTTGCCAGAGGTTCGCCACAGCTGTTTGACACAAGTGAAATTTTTTTCCAAGGGATAATAAAAATATATATTATTTACCTAATGGAATCACAATATTAATGTGGATGGATGCTCATCAACCACATGTTACATGTTCGCTAACTCTATGGCATAAAAATATATAAAAGTCTTAAGAATGAAATGCAGCCAGAATCTCCAGAGAAACCATACCTTAGATGGGTTAACAGTCATTTCAATAGTTAAATCACATATTAGCAACTTTAATGTTTTAAACTTGATCATGCTGACTGACCATGTATATCATTACTGTTCACGCCCAGGCTTAAAAACACAAAAGCAGCACACGTTTTAATAGTTTTCTCCCTCAATTTATTTATATTGTACCTTTCAAAACCCCAAAAAAACTTACACATTTATATTGACATGGAAACAGTGCGTACATTTCCTTAACTTACTACATGGTGGAGATTTCCAGTGACAACTGGGAGATTTTGCATTGCTCTCTTTGGTGGGGTAAAATGTAAGGGAACGTCTTCATGTGCTCGCATGTCGTATATATATATATATATATACACACACACACACACACACACACATGTTCAGTACAATAACTTAATTTACAATCTTTATTTACAAGTGGTATCGAAGAGTTCCGGGTAAAGTCTCTCAACCTTGTCTTATATATGTGGAGTACAGAAGCAAACGTTCCAACGCTTTTTTTGGGAATACACACAGAACAGGTGTTAGTGTCACAGCAGCAGCATGGGAGAGAGAAAACACACTGGACACGATGTATATGGTTTAACATTTGATGAAGTAGAAAAATATCCAAAAACCACCCCAGAATCTGTGAAAATGTTGAGATGCAGGAACAAAATGTTGGACTGGAATGGATTTATACTGGAACTGGCCTTCTTGTTGTTATCTACCATGAAGAATCAATTAGTAATAATAATAATAATAATAATAAGCATACTTCACTAGTACAAAAAAAATAGGAATAAGCTATGGCATATATGTTAACCATCTTACACCGTGGTTACACACAAAGCAATCCAACACACACAATCACACCAGGCTATTTCGCAAATCGCTCCTGCCCTTCATCATGCAATCGAAAATGATACAACAACACAAGAACAAAATCCAAGCGAAACAAACACAGGCATTATTGTATTCATCTAGTAAAAATAATGAACAAAACAACAAAAAAATTTCAGTGTTTACATTTTTGCTTTTCTTTTTTTTTTTAAAGGCACATTTTTAAATAGATTTTAACCTATATCCGACACACACACATACACACAACCAAACCACTCAGCATACATTACTAAAGTTTTAAAAGCACTCAACGCAAACACTTTAAAACTCGCAAGGAAACAGGCGGAGTTCTCATGCAGCGCAGTAAACGTGAGGACGGTGTCCTTCTGTTCCCGGGTCTTGGTTACAAACTCCGAATCCCCTCCAAGCATAATCATCATAATCAACAAGTTACAGTCCTGAACAAACCTGTGGACTGCATGTTGATCAGGACGAAAACAAATAAAAAGTCAGAAAATCTTAACAAATGTGACTGAAAATACAAGAAATAATATTGCCTTACAGCGCAGGGCCTGCTGCACGCTATACTAAGCCTAGATTTCTCAACGACAGTCAAAAACGAACAGAAACTCTAAATACGACCTGCCCACCTCTCGAAAGACGTCTTTGTAGCCTGTCCTTCTGTCATTCACACACAATTTAAAATAGAGGTGAACAAACAAACACGAGCGCCGAACACGATATAAAAAAACGCAGAAGAGAGAAAGTGGGGAGAAAAAAAGGAATAAAAGTGATCAAGAGACCCTCGGATCTCTGACAATCATTTTTTGTCTTTGTAATTTCGGACAATCTTGGTCAGCGTTCACTAAAGTGCTACACACGGCCTGACTGGTAATAAAAACTATGAAGCGAAACAGGGAGAAGGTATTGAATATAGATGAGTTCTATGTTAAGAACAAGTTTTATATTTTACATTTTTTTTTTTTTGCATTTTTTTTTTATTAATACAGAACATGGCCTGGATTGAACCAAGCTTTTTCACAAGTTTATCTGTGAATCCAGTTGCAAATCCTATCAACAAACTGATAGAATTCTTAATCCTGAATTCATCATTTTGAACCCAGAAACTTGTTTATTTTTATTTTCCAATTTGTGAGTAAATGTAGGTTAAATTGCACATTATCACTTTTTCAAGTAAGGAAAACTCCATAAAGAAAAATGGACATGCTAGTTTGCACTCGAGTAAAGATTGATCGATGAAGAGACTTACAAGGGGCGTTTAAGTCAAACCAGGGCTTTTGATTGTGCCGAATACCCGACCACAGTGATAAGAGTGAAAACGATCTTTATTTCTCTATATAATCCCCTGCTACACTAATGCACTTACACTTATCCCAGTGTTTCACCAGGGCTTGAAACCTCACTCTGTTCAGGGTTGTGGAAAGCCTGAATCCTTTCCAAATTACTACATGGTGGAGATTTCCAGTGAGGGCGCACTCAATCACACAAACAAAAATTTACATACCCTGTATGTCTTTGGAATATAGGAGGAACCCAGACTACCCAGAGGAAACCCACCAAGCATGGGGAGAACATGCAAACTCCATGCACACAGAGGAAGGAATCAAACCCTAAGTGGTGCAAGTCCACTGTGCTAACTACTGTGCAACCAATCTCTTCACTGTTTGCTCTGTACAATGACCCAGTTTGACTTGAATACCCCTCGAAGTGATGGGTTACATTATTTCAGGATTGCAACCTTTATTTTAATCTTTATTTACTTATCTTCTTGGCATAACCCATGATTGGTCTGAGATATATATTTTTTGGTTCATCACATTCATACAGTGAAAAAATATTCTTCAAAAATCGAAGCCAAAGGGGGAATTAAAATAAAGTGACACCATCAATTCGGAGGTTCCTACTTCGTCCTCCATGAATGACATCCATGAACTTGGTTATAGTACTAAACTGCGTCTTTCTTGGGGTGGCCCGGTGCGCTTTAGGTCGTAACCTCAGTGAGATCCTCATTATATGCGTTTCACCTTTTCACATATTGTACTTTAAAGCTAAATAAATTCAAACATAGATTAAACTTTAAAACAAACAAACAAACAAACAAAAACAATACGTGCAGATGCAAACTAAAGTTACAAAAGATGCACCACCCGAGTGATGCCCCTGAAAGATACAGCTTAATACATTTTAATAAGAGTGTATGATTAAACCATGCTGCTGAGAAATATCTATTACCTGCGATTGCACAATCCCAATATTAAAGGAAATCACATCCAGACATAGTGTTATGTCTATGCAAAACAAAAAAAAGATGTTTGCACAGTGCAGCTTACAGGTTTAAAAAAAAAAAAAAAAAAAAAAAGAATATACAAGATGTCATGTCAGGGAATAAACATGGGTCTGTTGTGATTGCCTGCAGCTCATTTGATTTCTGATTTGCTATTCAGGAACGCACTCGATTCATTCCTCGGCACACACCGCGGGCAGACGCTGCTGTATCCGTGGCGGCAAACTGGATCCGCTCCATCTTTGTTTTTGTAGACGAGAAGAACGGAGAGTGAAAGCTTATTTAGGAAACGTTGGGAAGGAATGAAAGGGACTTGGTTCAATCTCTATAAACACAGGCCTGACTGCAGCGCGTTGAGACGACGTTCAATGCACTGTTTACCTGTAGGGGGAAAAAACAACAACAACACACTGTTACTCTCATGTTAATTCGGCACACAGTTTGGTACAATACGAGAAAAGGATCATATACTGCACAGAAGGAGGCACTCACACTTGCTGACGCTGAGGATGTCGGACTGCTCGGTCAGGAGCAGCGACAGACCCTCCATTAAGAGCAAGGCTTTGTGGTAGCGGTGTACTGAAGCCTCACCCTGGTGGAACATCTCATCCAGAGCTGCAGCCTGCACCTACAGGACACATTCAGTATCCTCAGTATACATTCCTTATCCTTACGGTATTGAATTCGGCTGAATCTCAAATGATTTCCTATTTGCCGGGGGACACAAAATATGTTTCATGTCGTTGGGTAACCTTAAATGCAGCACATGGAGCACCATGCCATGTTCAAAGTCAGTTAAATCCTCGTTCTGATGGTCACTTTGAACTTCGGCAGATGACTACATGCAAAAGGGTTGCTGCCGTTTGATTGATTATATATTTGCATTAACAAGCCATGAAGTGTGACTTCCTGTTCACTACACACGGTCTAGTGTATAGTGAACAGGAAGTAATTTGAGATTCAGCATGACTATTTTTCATATGAAATATGAGCTTAAAATATCATGCAGCATAAAATATTCAAGTGGCATTTTGAATGCTTTATGTAATAAAGTCTAGCGCCAGTGTTGGTTCTATTTGTCGCAAAATGATACGGTATGCGCCAGATATACAGGACTGAAACTCGATGGAGGAAAAAGTATTCGCAGTTGAGTATTATTTCTGCTCATATGGAAGCGGTCGTGAATGGGGATCGAGTATGAAAAAGGCGGCAGAACAATTCCTTCCCATATCCGTCCCATTCCCCTGATCGTACACAACCTGATGCCTACTTGTAGGGAACGTTAAAGCAGTGTGTGTTAAACTGTGGGTGGCATGGTGGTGTAGTGGGGTCCGGGTTCGATTCCCGTCTCTGTGTGCATGGAGTTTGCATGTTCTCCCTGTGCTTGGTGGGTTTCCTTCGGGTACTCCGGTTTCCACCTACAGTCCAAGGACATGGTAGGTTAGTTTAATTGACGTTCCCTAATTCCCCGTAGTGTGTGAATGAGTGTGTGTGTGCATCCTGCGATGGATTGGCACCCTGTCCATGGTGTACCTCGCCTTAATTCCTAAGTCGCCTGGGATAGACTCCAGGCCCCCCGCGACCCTGAATACAGGATTAAGCGGTATACATTCTGCATATTTGCGTTCTGTATTTCAACCACGGAAGGCAATGATGTCTACTTCATGCTTTCCTCATACCATCTGCACAGTGTGGCTAAAGATTAGCCTTTCCGCGGTGATGCTGTTGATGTGATCC
Organism: Clarias fuscus; assembly: GCA_030347435.1. Lineage (NCBI taxonomy): Eukaryota > Metazoa > Chordata > Actinopteri > Siluriformes > Clariidae > Clarias > Clarias fuscus. The sequence continues at coordinate 26,250,081 of CM059212.1, forward strand.
ATCAGCCGGTGCTTCCGGGAAAAGAACCGCTCCAGGCGCGCGCTCAAGGAACGGCAGGACGTCACGCTCGTCTTGTACAGATCGTTCAGCCTCCTGACCACTGTGGGATCAAACCAGGTCTTGAATTATACTCTGCTCTCAATTATATATCATTCTAAGAACTGATTCATGACACCAGGCTGATATTGTGATAGGCCATCCAGTTCGAAATTATCAACGATGAGGTCAGATGGGAAGATGACATCGCTCACCTTGTTTGACTGTGGTGGAGGGATACAGTTTACACTGTTTGATGTCCTCCATGGCCGTGTGCAGTGCCGTTGACAGGAGCTCTGCAGTCTTCATGTACAGCACCAACTGCTCAGCGTGACTGAAATATACACATATACATGAACTTTTATGACATTCCTTCATTTAACATTGATAAAACACTTGACAAACAGGATATTACACTGCTCTTTCAAAGTTGGATATTCATGTTCAGGTGTCGCAATCCAGCCTTACCAAGCTTGAGAAATACAATGTGTGTGTGTATGCATTAGAATACATTCCTCTGAGATAAGTGAATAAGTTTCAAAATATCCTTCTCTTCCAGCTGTTTCGTTCCCCCGCCCGTCAAACGGTTTAAAACGGTTTAAAAACACTTCATGCTGCTGAATTCTCAAATCCGATCGGTGCCGAGTAGTTTTCTCTAACTGCAGCTCTGACTAAAAGAATATGCTGCAACTTCAAGAGGGAGAGAATTAAAGACAGGCTGGTAAGGGAACACCTGGAACATTTAAAGCTGCTAGAACAGAAGTGAAAACAGAAACAACTTGTTTGGAGGATGTTTCACAACATTACGTCTAACCACTCGCCACCGATTGTGTTCCTATAACAGCGTGCCCTGTTGTGGTTTATACCTTACATTTGACTAGGGCTGGAGATCTTTCAAAATGTTCTAGACCGATACCTTGACTTTGGATACCGGTTTCTGATATTTTTAGAATTTTTAGAACACCAATTTTTCAGCTCCTTGGCAGGTTTACACACTCAAAATTGTTTCATAACCAAATAAATATAAACCTGATTAAAAGTGGGTACAATTTTTCTCCTTCAACTCAGTTTTGTGTTTCAGCAACTTGCCACTTTTCCATTTACTGTAGGTACAACATAAAAATATGTTTACGTCTGCTCCCAATCCCCCCCCCCCCCCCTTCCCCCCATCTCGTCCTCCTACCTCCACTCGCGGCTAAGAGAGCTGATCTGGTCGGCCACGCCGCTTTCCTGCTGGTGCAGGCAGGGTGAGGGCTGTTCGGCTTGCCCGGCTTCTCCACCTCTCGACACTGCCACCTCCACCATACAGTGTGCGAATTCCAGCGTGAACCGAAGCCTCTGCAGAATCTCTGTGTGCTCCTGCTGCAGAAATCAAAGACAAAACAAACACTCAAGCACAAACAACAATCAATAAACAATATCAGTTATAAATATAAAAAACTAAAATATAATACAATATAATATTTCATATTTCATATGAAATTCTTCCTGGTCAGAAAGCTCTGAACTGCAGGGTTTGTAATGATGTGCTTGGTCTAATAAATTATCATTCCTACAGTAACGTGCACAGGTACTTAGGGTACCATACACAGGGTAAGTCAATGTGCATGTATTTCTGACACGGGAATATCTTCACAACATCACCAGCAAAATTGAGCTGATTAAAAAGTATATTGTGTCGTTTATTCATTATTTGAATTTTTTTTAATGATTGTATAACATGCTGTAGAACATTAATAGCTGTAATAATCAGCTCAAGAACTAACTATCTATCCCGGACCCGCACATTTACCTCCATTAGTGTTTCTTCTGGGAGCTCAGGGGCCTCGAACATCACAGCTCCCTCCAAATTGGCTGAGATGGGGTCAGAGAGACTGTAGCGGGGACTGGACGAGCACTCAAAACCATCCAAACACATGGGTGTCTGAGGGTAGCGGCTGGTGAGGGACCCTACGGGACTGATCGAGCTTGAGGAACATGCTGCAAGATGAACGAATATAAAGATTGTTAGAAACCAGTTATAACCATTCTAAATTATACCAATCATATCAGTTTTCGGCTCTTGTGCATGTCCGTATTCTGGTAATAATAATAATAATAATAAGAAGAAAATAGTAATAGACTACAGATCTTTTCTGTCATGTGTGCATCACATTGTGCACTTTATTGTCTTCTACACAAAACCAAGACAAACAAAAACAAAAAAAAACCCTGACTCACCAGAGAATTTTCTCGAACGACAGGTGTGGGGTGGGGTTCCCCCGCTAGGTGGGGAGCCCACGGTGAACACCACTCGCGCTGGACTGCCTGAGCCCACCACCATGGTCCCACCAGCAGGAGGCACTGTGGAGCAAAGGAACAGCTACTCGTTACATTCTGTCTACTGCCATGGGTTACCTGACTGCAGTCATGATTTTCATAATGATCTAAAGAGATGCAACAGAGCTCAGTGAAATCAAAGCTGCTATTAAATGAAAAAAAAAAAGAAAAAGAAAAAAAATTATATATATTATATATAATTAAATGAAAAAAAAAATATATATATATATATATATTTTTTTGCATTTAATTATTTTAAAAAATTAATATATATATATATATATATATATTTTTTTTTTTTTTATTATAATTTTTTTATATTTATATTTATTTAATTTATATACACTCACCTAAAGGATTATTAGGAACACCTGTTCAATTTCTCATTAATGCAATTATCTAATCAATCAATCACATGGCAGTTGCTTCAATGCATTTAGGGGTGTGGTCCTGGTAAAGACAATCTCCTGAACTCCAAACTGAATGTCAGAATGGGAAAGAAAGATGATTTAAGCAATTTTGAGTGTGGCATGGTTGTTGGTGCCAGGCGGGCCGGTCTGAGTATTTCACAATCTGCTCAGTTACTGGGATTTTCACGCACAACCATTTCTAGGGTTTACAAAGAATGGTGTGAAAAGGGAAAAACATCCAGTATGCAGCAGTCCTGTGGGCGAAAATGCCTTGTTGATGCTAGAGGTCAGAGGAGAATGAGCCGACTGATTTAATTAAGCTGATAGAAGAGCAACTTTGACTGAAATAACTACTCGTTAAAACTGAGGTATGCAGCAAAGCATTTGTTGTGAAGCCACAACACGCACAACCTTGAGGCAGATGTGCTACAACAGCAGAAGACCCCACCGGGTACCACTCATCTCCACTACAAATAGGAAAAAGAGCCTACAATTAGCACGAGCTCACCAAGAGGACTGGAAAAATGTTGCCTGGTCTGATGAGTCTCGATTTCTGTTGAGACATTCAAATGGTAGAGTCAGAATCTGGCGTAAACAGAATGAGAACATGGATCCATCATGCCTTGTTACCACTGTGCAGGCTGCTGGTGGTGGTGTAATGGTGTGAGGGATCTTTTCTTGGCACACTTTAGGCCCCTTAGTGCCAATTGGGCATCGTTTAAATGCCACGGCCTACATGACAATGAGTTCACATTGTTTGACCATGTCCATCCCTTTATGACCACCATGTACCCATTCTCTGATGGCTACTTCCAGCAGGATAATGCACCATGTCACAAAGCTCGAATCATTTCAAATTGGTTTCTTGAACATGACAATGAGTTCACTGTACTAAAATGGCCCCCACAGTCACCAGATCTCAACCCAATAGAGCATCTTTGGGATGTGGTGGAACGGGAGCTTCATGCCCTGGATGTGCATCCCACAAACCTCCATCAACTGCAAGATGCTATCCTATCAATATGGGCCAACGTTTCTAAAGAATGCTTTCAGCACCTTGTTGAATCAATGCCACGTAGAATTAAGGCAGTTCTGAAGGCGAAAGAGGGTCAAACACCGTATTAGTGTCCCTAATAATCCTTTAGGTGAGTGTACATATAAAAACAACTTCAGCAGGATTATTTTTTTTTTAATCATGCTTTATCTTGGAAAAATACACATTTGCACTTCACACGATTTATCGTCTTGCTTCACCGGTTTTTGAGATAACTGAACCTTCTAAGCCATAAAATTTGCTACTGAACTTCTACAAACACTCACGTACAGTAAATAATGAGTCATGTATTTTATCTCCAACAATACGTCTTGTATAATCTTGTCAGAAGTTATGAACCGTTCAGTCAAACAAATTCAACCAATCTGCCGTAAAGCTATACTGACTTATCTTTCATCTCATATTGACTTGCTGCAGCGTTTCAACCGTTAGTTTATCTTCTAACAATAAATTGACTGATATGCTTATACGCTTCTGTGGAACATTTTTCTTTCCAACAGAAGTGAATGAGTGTGAGCTCGAACCTGTGCTGTCGATTGCTCTGTCAGCGCTGATGTTCTCCGTGCTGCCTCGGTCTCCCAGCTGCGTCCCGAACGCCGCCATTAGCAGCATGTCCGACAGGCGGCCAGAGCTTTGCGACCTGGAAGCACCCAGGACAGTGGCGAGTAAGAAAAAGAAGCGAGATCATTAAAAAGTTATAAGAAAATGACATGTTCCCAAAACGAGGTTTCAGCCACTACCTTCCAAAGGTCTTGGCTTCCTCAGGCTGGAAAGCGCCGGGCATGCCTGAATCTCCCTGGCATTGCCGGGGAGCAGACGAGGGGAAAACTAAACCCTGCTGAGTTAGGAATGTCACCATGTTTGGCGAGCTGGGCGGCTTTGGGAACTCAAATGGGGACATTGCCTGAGGGAGGGGAGAATAAAAACAGACTTACTGAGGTATGTTACTAAAAAGAAAATCCTAGCAAGCATAAGGAAAATTCTATCTATCTATCCATCCATACATACATAGATACAAGATCAGTGGATGAATATAGCACATATTTGACCGCAATTTATAGAATTGTTTACAATTATTTGACATTTTTTAAAATAATAACTGTTACAAAATGAACAAAAGTACATGTCTAATCTGTAGTCTAATCCATGTGCATGCCCATCAAAAAAACTATAACAGCAAGCAATATTAAAGTATTTAAAGGCTCAACACATTCAAAACATTAAAACACTCTGCCTTTTGTTTTTTTTCCATTTGCTCACAAAGCCAAGGGTCAAAGGTTACCTAGATAAAGTCAAAAGTGAAAGTGCATTTTACAAAACGTTCTACATCTTTTTTTCTATACATTTTAAACCGCTACGTACTCTCGACGGTGATCCCAGGATGGTGGGTAAAGGACTGCGCTGCATCAGCTCACTGAGTCGGGGGGAGGAATGAAGGTGTCTCAGGGTCAAAGCGCCCGTCTGGGCCACCACAGGGTCAGAGTGCTGTTTCCTGATCGTCTGCCTGCAGCCGCCAGCGGCCTCCAGCAGGCAGGGGGCGCTATGGAGACGTGAGCCCAGCCCGTGCTGCCTGGATCTGGACTTGGCATCGGGGAGTTGGAGAGCTGGAAGATAAGAGGAGAGAGAGAGAGAGAGAGGCCTTGGGTGAATTTTGTGCTGATGTAAATAACAGAGGATGAGGGAGCAGGAGTATTATTACAAAATAGAAAAAAATATAATTAAAATAATAATGATAAAACAAACAAACAAACAAAAAAACAGTAGGAAGGTATGGGAAATGCAGACCTGGCTGAATCTGAAATTGAAGTTTTAAACTATGTAGTGCATGAGACAGGGTGTATTGCTCCATGTTATACCCTATATAGGGGACAAAAAAGGCCTTAATTCATCTAAAGTAAAAAAAAAAAAAAAAAAGGTTATTGCAGGAAAATAATGTGTAATAAATAACAGACATATTCAGAACAACTGTGTGAAGACTTTATTGAAATAAATCAAATGATCTGGACTATTTTAGCTCTGTACAGTATGTCAGTTCAGTTTGCTTGATACCTGGGGAAGAATAACTGCCTGTTAAGCTGCCTGGTTGTGCAAACAGTAATAACATGTGGTTATAGTTCATTACCCCACCTGTCAATCAATACTCGCGCACTAGAAAGTATTCCTTACCCTGTGGGGTGAGTTGGAGGGGTTTGATGCCTCCTATAGACAATCTGCGTGTGGTGAAGGCTGAGTGATGAGGGGGAGACGGTCCTGTCCTCCCACAACCAAGGGGACTTCCACTGCTGCACCGCTTCATTGGAGTGCACCTACACGATGCACCAAACACACACAGGTCAGCAAAGCACATCACAACAGAGATGAATAAAGAACTACAACAACGGCATAAACACCCAATGCCTCTACAAATATGAAAATATAGTCGGGTTCATAAATATTGGAACAACATTTGGCCGCTGTGCACCATGACACTGAGCACCATGACACTGAATTTGAAATGGAACACTCAAGATGTGAGCGAAATGAATTTCAGCTTTAATTTCAGGGGGCCAGACAAAAGTATAGCATATTCGAGAATAAAACTTTTACACACATTTTTGGTGGCTCATAAAAAGATGACTGACTATAACAAATAAAAAGCAAAACCTCAACATGTCCTACAGAGAGATTATGATTTATGAATCTGACTGTATAATGAAACGTTGTGTAAAAGTGCTGTGTACACACCGTGGAGAGCTGTCCTGGCTAGGAGAGTGCAGGTTCTGCTCCATGCGCTGGTAGTTGTGAATCTGCGTGGGCACTGGAATAGGCATGGACTGTCCATAATTACTACAGTTACTCAGAGACTGTTCAGGAGGCCTGCTGAGAGGGAGAGAAAGAAAAACATGGGGGGGGGGGGGGGGGGGGGGGGGGGGGGTAGAAAGTAAGAAAGTAAGAACAAAGAAAGAAGCCCAGTGAGATGCGTGGGTCCGGGCGATAAAATCAATACACTTTCCAAAAGACCATTCAAGTCATTCATAAGAAACACTTGGGGGGGGGGGGGGGGGGGGGTTTGGGAGAGCGAGAGAGAGAGAGAGAGAGAGAGAGAGGAGCATTTTTGCCTGACTGCCAACCAAACAAACAGCCTGTGCTGACTTCAGTGGACACCAACCGAGTGACACGTAGATCAATACTGAGAGCGCGCATCACTGCCAAATGAGTTAGCTACTTCACCTTTCTCAGCGTTCTCACTACAAGAGGCATTAAAAAACTCTAATCGTTAAAAAGACACTGCTATAGTGTAGCCACACCCTGAACTTGAGGGATGATGATAATATATAGTGCTAATCAGATTAGAAAAATAAATCAATATTTAAATGCATTCAAAAGAGTGTGCAAGGTAGTGATGGGTTGTACATGAACGATTTGTTCTTTTTGAATGAGTCTTCATCAGAAAAACGAGGAGTCTCAGAGAGTGATTCGTTTATTTTCTATTGGTCACGCATGCGCAAAGCAGCGCAAAACCTCTGTAGGTTACGTTCAGGAAATGGGAATGAGCGGTTCATCTCATGAGTCTTCTAATCGGGAGTCCACTCGGACTAGAAGACTCGTGAGAAGAACCACTCAATTCTATTTCCTGTGCAATTCGCTGCATAGCGTCTATGAGAGTCGTGTGACACAAGAACGAACGATCAGACCGGAAGATATGAGAGGTGAGCTGCTCACTCTGTTTATCATAATATGTCCTTAGCTATATTGGAATATTTTTTATTACTGGGACAATAGCCAAAATTTGTGTATGTAGACGTGTTGGGGGCGTGTTTATTAAGAATCTAACATTTTGTTTTATTTTTGATCAAAAGAACAAAATGAACTAAATGACTCGAAAAAAGATTTGTTCATTCTGATGAACGAGATTCAAAGAACCGAGTCACTGAAATGATTCAAAGTTCCCATGTGAGGATAGTGATTATCCAAAAAGGCAAATTCATGACATTAAAATGTTTGCATCAAGTTTATTCATACACAAAACAATGCATCACTCTTTATATTCATAAGCAAACTCAAACCTGATTAATGCATGCAAATGCCCTCTGGGGGAGTGAGACTGACCGGAAGTCAGGAAGGAAAATTACAAGATACTTATTAAGAAAGGAAGGGGCCCCCAATGAGACTGCTTATATATAGGGCCCAGAGATCTGTGCTACGGCCCCTGCTGCCCTACACAGAGCTGCTGGAGAGCATGTAGGTGGTTGGTCTGGTGGGTAGGCATAGGCAGAGATTGGTTGAATATTTCAAATGTCAGTTGTACCAATGGGAATAAACATTTCACATGCATCTGTTGTTTCCTTTTAACACTGCAACATTAAAACATGCAGCAACTGAGCCATGCAAGGGAAACAATGAGCTCATTTTCAGGACCACACTACAAGCTTTTCTGAAAAGTTGGCAATCCTGATACAATACGAATGCTGTTTTTCGTTTAGTTATCACAATGTTAATCTGTACTGTACTGTATTGTTTTACAATCTATTGTGATTACATGGTCTGGTATTAAAAATTTACTTGACTTGCTTTACCTTGCCGGTGCTGCAGAGCTGCTGTAAGAGGGCGAGTGTGGAAGAGACTTAGCCTGATTGCCCTGGCTTCCAGACGCAAGAAGAGAACTCCTATTGCAGAGTGAAGAAAAAAAAAATAATTTTTTTTTTGTTGATTTTGTTTATATCATGTGTATTTTACCGCAAAATGAAATAAAGCACTTCACATATCCCAGCTTGTTACGAAGCTGAAGTCAGAACACAGCATCAGCCGTGATACAGTGACCCTGGGGCAGGAAGGGTTATGGGCTTTGCTTAAAGGCAGCTTGACGGTGCTTGGGCTTGAACACCTGAACCTCTCTGATTAGATTAGATTAGCGTCTTAACCGTTGAGCCATAACTACATGGCCCTCTGTCAAGCAGTGATAAAAAGATAAAAGATAAAGATGGGTTTCTCACCCACTATACGCAAGACTGTCCTGGAGAACCTTCCCTGAGGGCATTTCACATGTGAGTTCACCTAGATAGAGGAAGAAAAAAAAAAAAAAAGAGAGACATACAGAGAGTGAGTTGAAGGATTAAAGACTAAGCTGTGACCAAAATAATAAACAGTCTGAATCCTGCTCTCTCTCAGACTGTTGCCTCCCATCCTGTTACTCAGTAATATGGTTAAAGAGGAATGGAGCTGGAGCAGAAAATGTCACTTACTGGGGAAATGAGCTGGAACCATGACAAAGTCGTCTGTGTCACAGGAGGAGTTCTTACTGCTTCCTCCACCACCGGCTGAATCCTTCAGCAAGAAGCCTGGAGAATCCTGGGTAGGGGAGGCCAAGGTTTTGGCTCGATTCTGCTGGATCTCACCGAGGGACTGCTGCAAATAATAATATATTATTCCTAATGTTATATTATTTTTTATTTTGCCTGACAATCAGGCCAGGGTGATTTTTCCAGCTCTGAATTCAGAAAAAAAACTGTGTTGTTAAATTTGTATTTATTTTATATATTATATACAGTGCATCTGAAAACAAAATGATAATATTGTGGAAAAAGTTTTTTATTTATTTAATTAATTAATTTGATTTAGAACATCAAAAACTCATACAGTATATTCGAGATTCATTAGACATAAGCTGAAATATTTTATGTTTTTGTTTTAACTTTGATGATTGCTGCTCATGAAATGTAAAAATCCAGTGACTGAAAATAGTCAAAACAGAGTCAGTCAAAGAACTTTTACACACTTCAAGAAAAGAAAAGTTTGTATAAATATTTTAACACTAGATTTATTGCTATACACTATATTGCCAAAAGTATTCACTCGCCTGCCTTCACATGCATATGAACATCCAATACAGTACGTAATCCAGAGGTTTGATATGATGTTGGTCCACCCTTTGCAACTATAATAGCTTCAACACTTCTGGGAAGGTTTAGGAATGTGTTTAGGGGAATTTTTAAACATTATTCCAGTAGTGCATTTGTGAGGTCAGACACTGATGTTGGACGAGAAGGCCTGGCTCGCAGTCTCTGCTCAAATTCATCCCAAAGGTGTTCTATCGAGATGAGGTCAGGACAGTCAAGCTTTTCCAACCCAAAAATGTGTTCTATCGCTCATCCATGTCGTTATGGACCTTGCTTTGTGCACTGGTGCGCAGTCATGTTGGAACTGGTGTAGTGGAACTGGCTGTTTTTCAAGAGTTGGGCTCAGCCCCTTAATTCAAGTGAAAGGAACTCTTAATACTTCACTATACCAAGACAGTCTGGACAATTTCATGCTCCCATCTTTGCGGGAACATTTTGGGGACGGTTCCAACATGACCGGACACCAGTGCACAAAGCCAGGTATCAGTGTCTGAACTCACAAATGTGCTTCTGGAAAAATGGTAAAAAAAAATTCCCATAAACATAAAAATTCTCTAAACCTTGTGGAAAGCCTTCCCAGAAGAGTGGAAGCTGTTATAGCTACAAAGGGTGGGCCAACATCATATTAAACCCTAGAACTGGATGCTGCTCAATTTCATATGCATGAGGCAGGCGAGCGAATACTTATGGCAATATAGTGTATATGAAATTATATAATATGATGATAATATGATGATAATATAAGATGATAATATGATAATGTTATTCATATTATATGAATTCGATAAACATTCTGCTATTTTTCTTTTCCTGAAGTGTGCATAAATTCTTTTGACTGACTGTATTATAATATTTCAATTTCAGGTTGAGTAAATGACTATTCTTACAGTATAATTGCTGTGCATCTCTCAGTCTAGTTCAGTACACGCAACAGAAATCAGAGAGAAGACCGTTGACTTGACATTTGTGCGAAAGATAATCATCGAAACGCTCCAGATGGAGAGAAGAACACAGAAGGTCATCACAGAAAGGGCCGGCTGTTTGCAGCATATTCATGGAAAGTTGATTAGAAGGGAAGAAAAGATGCACAAGCAACAAAGACGACCAGAACATTGTCAAGCAAAGCCGATTCAGCTATTTGGGAGAGCTCCACAAGAAGTGGAATGAGGCTGGAGTCAGTGCATCAAGAGCCACCACACACAGATATTTTCAGGAAATGGGAAATCTGTTGCATTCCTAGTGTCAAGCCCCTCCTGAATCAGAGACAAGGTCAGAAATGTTACCTGGGTCTAAAGAGAAAAAGAACTGGACCGTTTCTCAGTGGTCCAAATCGATTTCTCAGAGGATGTACATTTTGCATTTGATTTGGAATTCACTTCTGTATTATAAATCCCTTTTTTTAAATTGATCTTAGGAAATATTTTAATATTTTGAGATACTGGATTTTTTATTTATATGTTCCTGTAATATTTCACTTTAAATGTAATAAAATCTAGAATGTGAGTTTCCCTTTATAACTTAAATCACAAAACAAAAACCTTCACAATATTCTAATTTATTGAGATGCACTGTATACATTTTAAAGTATATTTACACATCATATCACTGTTTACTCATCAAGACACTTGACACGCTATTGTCATATAAAAAAAATTAAATAAAAAAAAAACTATAACAAATGTTTACTATTCTAATGGAAAACGCACATATGGTCACAAGAGACTACCCAGTAAAAAGCACATGTACGCATACACACTTACAGGAGGAGAAGCGAGGTGTGAGGTGGACGAGCTGCTACATGAACTTGCTGAACCTGAGCTTGGAAAGCAGGTCAGGGTCACCGGTGCAGCTATATAAAACAAACAAACACACACACGAACAGACAAATGTCACTATTACTATCTTATCTTTTTAAGATAAATAAATACAATAACTGTAATAGAAAAGATCTTAAGTGTACACAAAAAACACATCTGCTCATAATTAATATACATTACAATACTATTATACAGTAAAATCTGGAGCTCTATATGGACTGGAAAGAGACTCACACTTCTTCATGGTGGAGCTTGCCTCGAGGAAAGAATGCCTGAAGAACTCATCTACAAAATGCATACACACGTGGACAAAATTGTTGGTACCCTTCGGTCAATGAAAGAAAAACTCAGAATGGTCACAGAAATAACTTTAATCTGACAAAAGTAATAATTAAATAAAATTCTATGAATGTTAACCAATGAAAGTCAGACATTGCTTTTCAACCATGCTTCAACAGAATTATTTAAAAAAATAAACTCATGAAACAAGCCTGGACAAAAATGATGGTACCCCTAGAAAATACTGAAAATAATGTGACCAAAGGGACATGTTAATTCAAGGTGTGTCCACTAATTAACATCACAGGTGTCTACAATCTTGTAATCAGTCAGTGGGCCTATATATAGGGCTCCAGGTAGTCACTGTGTTGTTTGGTGACATGGTATGTACCACACTCAACATGGACCAGAGGAAGGGAAGGAAAGAGTTGTCTCAGGAGATTCGAAAGAAAATTAGAGACAAGCATGTTAAAGGTAAAGGCTATAAGACCATTTCCAAGCAGCTAGATGTTCCTGTGACTACAGTTGCACATATTATTCAGAAATTTAAGATCCATGGGACTGTAGCCAACCTCCCTGGACGTGGCCGCAGGAGGAAAATTGATGACAAACCAAAGAGACGGATAATCCGAATGGTAACAAAAGAGCCCAGAAAGACTTCTAAAGAGATCCAAGGTGAACTTCATGCTCAAGGAACATCAGTGTCAGATCGCACCATCCGTCGTTGTTTGAGCCAAAGTGGACTACATGGGAGACGACCAAGGAGGACACCATTGTTGAAAACAAATCATAAAAAAGCCAGACTGGAATATGCCAAACTACATGTTGACAAGCCACAAAGCTTCTGGGAGAATGTCCTATGGACAGATGAGACAAAAATGGAACTTTTTGCCAAGGCACATCAGCTCTATGTTCACAGACGGAAAAATGAAGCATATCAAGAAAAGAACACTGTCCCTACTGTGAAACATGGAGGAGGCTCTGTTATGTTCTGGGGCTGCTTTGCTGCATCTGGCACAGGGTGTCTTGAATCTGTGGAGGGTACAATGAAATCTCAAGACTATCAAGGGATTCTAGAGAGAAATGTGCTGGCCAGTGTCAGAAAGCTGGGTCTCAGTCGCAGGTCATGGGTCTTGCAACAGGACAATGACCCAAAACACACAGCTAAAAACACCCAAGAATGGCTAAGAGGAAAACATTGGACTATTCTAAAGTGGCCTTCTATGAGCCCTGACCTCAATGCTATTGAGCATCTTTGGAAGGAGCTGAAACATGCTGTCTGGAAAAGGCACCCTTCAAACCGGAAACAACTGGAGCAGCTTGCTCATGAGGAGTGGGCCAAAATACCTGCAGAGAGGTGCAGAAGTCTCATTGACAGTTACAGGAATCGTTTGATTGCAGTGATTGCCTCAAAAGGTTGTGCAACAAACCATTAAGTTAGGGGTACCATCATTTTTGTCCAGGCCTGTTCCATGAGTTTTTGAGTTTTCATTTGTTTTTTATAATTCCATTGAAGCATGGTTGAAAAGCAATGTCTGACTTTCATTGGTTAACATTCATAGAATTCTTATTTATTATTACTTTTGTCAGATTAAAGTTATTTATGTGACCATTGTGAGTTTTTCTTTCATTGACCGAAGGGTACCAACAATTTTGTCCACGTGTGTATCACTTAATAATCACTACTGTTATAATGGAAAACCTGTAAAACACATGCAAATATATCTGTGTAAATCTGAAACGCAGCGCTTACCAAAGTCCATACGATCTTTATGGTTCCTCTGCAGCAGGCCCAGGAGCAAGTGCCTCAGGTGGCCGGACGTTTCTCTGGGAATGCTAAAGGGGAGCGAGGGAGACAGAAGTGGTATGATCAGAGAAAGAAACAATATAACGAGATGTCTGTTCCTCCCCTGACACTTACTTTGGACTAAGAGTCTTATTCTTCTCATAAAACAAGCGGAGGTCCTGAGGACTGCTGGCCTAAAAATAGAAACACAGATAGCACAGTCACGAAAACCTCCGTACATACTTAGTAATAAGTATGTACATACTACATACTTATTACTATTTATATATGCTTAAGTTCCTCACTAAAACCTCCACGAGGGATATTTCAATCGATATCCATCACAGCCTTTTTTGCTTTCCATGACTGCCCTTTGTGCAAAAGTAATGCAAAAGTTTGTCCAGAGAAGCAAAAATATTTATTAGTTTATTAATAACATACTTGTTATAATTCCATTTACTTGCATAAATAATGAGCTGCATGTTCAGCAACATGGCACAAACCAAATTCGGTGCCATAACAACATATATAATGTATACAAGCTTGGCACATGTTTTATACCGGATACTCTTCCTGATGCAACCCTCCCATTTCATCCGGGCTTTGGATCGGCACTGCATCCATTGGCTGGGAATTGAACCCTTCCGCATGGCAGGCGAACCACCTACCACTGAGCCATCAGTGCCCTGTCCTTCAGATTCCTTGTTGATCAAATTATAGTTGTCTGTACAGTTTATGTGGTGGCACGGTGGCTTAATGATTAGCACGGCCACCTTGCACCTTCGGGGTCCGGGTTTGATTCCTGACCAGGTTTGATGTGTGCATAGAGTTTGTATGTTCTCTTTGCATGTGTGTACCCCTGCCCTACGTTTCCTGGGACAGGCTCCAGGCCCCCGCCCCACAACCCTGTATACAGGATTAAGTGGTATAGATGATGAATGAGTGAGTGAGGTACTATAATGTATAATTCATGGGTAACTACACCGTTATTATAGATACTTAAATTTAAAACAGAACCAAAATATCCTAAGAGTGAAAAGCTCAGGAATAGAAGAATGTCTCTGGCTCTAACAAAGGGCTATGAAGGTTATTGTAGCCATTTAAATAACTGCAAAAAACCAGCACTCACTTGAAATGGAGCTTTCCCAGTCAGGCACTGAAACACTATGGTTCCTATGCTCCACAGGTCAGCCTTGGCGTCATAGTTCTGAGACATGATGACCTCTGGAGCCTGGAGTGAGGAGAATCCCGGGGTTATAAAGTGCATGAGAAACAGGAGAACATGCAGAAGACGGTTGGAGGATACTTGCCATGTACATGGGGGAGCCGCAGAGGGTGGCGGCCATCATGTTGTTTTGAAGGTGCCGCGCAAAACCAAAGTCAGCTGTGGAGACGAGACACGACAGGTATTCATAGAGTTTCATTTTGTGTAAATCTACCATCAGGGCTGAGAAGAAACTAACAAAACATACTGTTCCAGTAATAGGATGAGTGCCAGGCAAAGTGGCTCAGAGTCAGGAGAAAGGCAGGAAATTACCAATAGAGAAATGAAAACATAAGCAATCCAGAAATAATAACACTATAATTAAATCCACAGTTACAATATGCTCTTAAGTTCTGAGATGCACTCTTGAAATTGGTCGGTCAGAAATTTCTTATCTAGCCTTAAACACAAATAGTCACTGGTGATGATTAAACTAGTATGTCTGACTAACAAATAGAGCGGGCACGTCAAAATATAGTAACAGAATAACAAAAAAACACAATATTACTCTGTTTGTAAATATATACATTATATACTATCTGTAAAGCCTACATAACCAGTGTCTAACCAAATACACATCACGCTCTACCTATTTTGATGCAGGTGGTGTTGCTGTGGGACTTGCGGCCAGCTGGATGGGACAGCAGGATGTTCTGTGGTTTCAGGTCTCTGTGGATAATGCCCTTGGCCTGCAGGACTCTCATGGCGCCTGCTATCTGCTGTAAGAACACGCGGATGGTGTCCTCGCTCAGGGTGCCCTTGGCTGTGTGCGCGCGGGGGAAGAGAATGGAAATCGTCAGTTCTTTCTAACCTCATTATTTGTTAGTCAAAAGTTTATGTTACTAAAAGTGAAAAAGCAGGTATGGAAGAATAACAGATTATTGGAGATAATAATTATTATTGGAAATAATGGAGTTTATGTGCAGGGTTTCTTGCTTCATGTGTCTTGATCAAAGTATCGAGTGAACATACTGTAGTATAGGGGGGTTATTCCATGATTCGGGTGGAATTTGCAGTAAGTCTTGAACCAACCGTCATTTCTTCACATTAAATGATGTAGATTAAATTAAATTTAAGAAATGCGACCAAATGTTTTACTGCGACAGGCTGCAAAGTGCCTAAAGTTTAAAGATACAATTGTAAAAATTGTTTATGTAACAACCTCAGCAGCAACGTCATTTCCCCTCTCATCTGTTCCAACCACTCAGCATTCAGCATCACCAGTGATATCTGATCCTCATCTGTACCTGTTTCTCACTGGTTCCTGTATTAAGTTAGTTAGATGTTTTCTATGCTTAAATGATTCACAGATCACTGTGGCTTAACACAAAAAATAACCCTATAAAACTGCTCAGCTACAGTTAAATAAATGTAAAAAACCTGCCAAAACTGACCAAATCTCCTGAAGGACTCTTTTGGCTAAGTACTGCTCAAACTAAATTTTTTTTTATTTAGATTGCGCTCTTAACAATTCTCATTTTTTCGCAAAGCAGCTTTACACAATCAAAAGAATTATTTAAGTTTGTATGGAATGTGTATGAATCAAAATGCTTTCCATTTATTACTTGCAGAGAACTTAAAGCAAATAACTTGTCCATAGTCTTAAATTAAAATAACAATCAAAAATGCCTGATAAATGTTTCAAATTAAATATTTTCTATTCTTTTGATAAATTAAAGTACAAAGCATGATATGATTTTTTAAATTATGTGAACACAGACTATTTTTTCATATTGTTCAAAGGTAATGACCTTCTTCCTTTAAATTGTAGTGAAAAAAAAATTGGTACAGTTCATTATATAAAAAAATCAGGTTAATTTTAGTAAAACCAAGTATGTGCTAATATAATTGGTATACAGTTCCAGTACAGATATTAATATTTGGCCAGGTTTTTATCGGAGTGGGCAGGGTTACAGCATGATCCCTGGTGAAAGGGTTTTGTTTGCATGATCTGGCAACCTACAGAAGCACAAAGCAGTCTGAGTGAGAGGAAAAAAAATTGTGCGTGTGCAAAAAAACAGGAACGGGGAGCACATAAAACACCACTCCAGGTTCACCAAAAATTTATTCTGCACTATGATATTAAACTTGGTTTGCATGAGCACCAATGGAATGGAGGGATCTGAAGGGAACATTATAGCACTAAAACCTACATCAAGTTTGGACCTTTACAACAGTCTATATGCATGTGCAGATAACCATTTCAGTTCCAAACCCTGCTATGTGGAAAAGGTTTACCCGTATGAAACTCTTTGTAACATTCCAAAGGTCACACCTGAGCTTTATTTGAACTTCCAGAACACCAAGGGAAGGGAAGTTTTAAATAACTTTTTCAAGTATAACCCTTTGACACAAATTTCAGATTGAAAGTAAATTATGAAGAGCAAAAATATAATCTTCAGGACGTCCCATTCTCAGACCAAGGGCATG
The DNA here is from genome assembly GCA_030347435.1 of Clarias fuscus. Classification (NCBI taxonomy): domain Eukaryota; kingdom Metazoa; phylum Chordata; class Actinopteri; order Siluriformes; family Clariidae; genus Clarias; species Clarias fuscus. The sequence continues at coordinate 26,267,352 of CM059212.1, forward strand.
GATGCTAGTTAACCATATTTTTTGTATTTGCTCATTCTAACCTTGCAAAGTTACATTACAGCTAACTTAATAAAAGAATATATTAGCTTAAAACAAACAAAAAAAAAGTTTCATAAGGATGTGGTTTAGTAAAAAGAGACATGACAGGGTTAATGATTAGTCGTAAACTCAGTGGGTCACAATGTTCTGGCCATAAAGCAGTCGTAAACAAAATTCTCAACTAAAACTAGACAGAAGGCTTACTGTGAACAGCAAATTAGCAAATGTGAAGTCAAGTTCCAGACTCTTTCTAACTCTGCTTGTTTAGCCAGTTTTTCACTGCACTGTGTTCAGTCTGCCGCTTTCGTTATTAGTACCCTAAAGGCTGCTTTATGCGTCTGCGTCAATTCTACATGGAGCCTAACCCGTGGGCTATGCGAGTGCCGTACAGCACCGTAAGCATTTATACTTGTGTGCTGGTCTGTCTGGGAGGCTGGCGCTCAAGTTTCTATGCCACTGCCCTGATTCACCGCTCTCTGAGGAGTTTTTTGCTGTACTGTAAACGACGAATTAAACTGTTGTTAGAGGGGTAAATTTTTGCAGCTGAATTTGCTGCAACACAGAAATGAGAGAAGACGTTGAAGAAGAAAATGAGTGCAGCATTTGACTCAAAGAAAAAATGTAAGCAGCCTGAAACTCGATACAACCAATCAGTTGTTGCGTTCTGCGTCACCGCGACATCTAGTTCGATTTTTAGCGAGGTGTGTGGCAGGCAGCACAGGTGGTGTAGTGGTTAGCACTGTCGCCTTGCACTTCCAGGGTCCGAGTTCGATTCCTGTCTCTGTGTGCATGGAGTTTGCATGTTCTCCCCGTGCTTGGTGGGTTTTACTCTGACATACAGATTAGGCTAATTGGCGTTCCCAAATTGCCCAGAGTGTACGTGCGTGAGTGTGTGCCCTGCGACGGATTGGCACTCTGTCCAGGGTGTACCCCACCTCGTGTCTTCTCCTGGGATAAGCTCCACCCCCCCTGCAACCTTAAATACAGGATAAAGCGGTATAGACAATGAGTGTGTGTGTTTGTCAGTCTACACCATAGGGTTAATGAACCTTTCTTTGTTAGTCGTACTTAATGTCCTTTAAAATAAATAAATAAATAAATAAATAAATCAGTGCATTCTATTTTTGTATGCATTACTTGTTCTGAAGTGTTTTGCATGCGCTGACGTTTCGTCTCTCTTTAGTTTTGGCCTACATGTTGCACTGCACCAAGCCCTTGGAGAAAACTATTTTATTCGACTGTATGCTTGTTTCTGCCTGGAATGGCAACTCTAATCTAATCGCAAATAGAAAGGGTTTAGAAGAAGTAATCCTCTCCCAAAACCCTCCACAAGAAAATTATACATGCACAAACCTTCTTATTTCATCTTTTTTGTTTAGTGATTTTTTTCTACATTCTACAACAATACTGGAGATTTCAAAACCATGAAATAACACATATGACATTATGCAATTAACTACAACACCAGTCAGATAAGCTATGTTACGTTAAGATATGCTGTTCTGGAATAGTCCCTGCAAGAACCCATCAGACACCATGATGATGAAACTGGCTCTCATGAAGACTCAGAGGCTCAGAAATCATCAATTAACAAACAGCATCTCAGATTAGATTTTGCTGCCTTTGATGCACGTCTTTATGGGGAAACATCGTGATGAATGGAAACTACGCAACAGCAGGTAACGTCATCTCGTCTGCATCTTGATTAAACATGCACATGAAAACATCTGCAATCAACAATTGTTGGGTTATAATATATGACAAAAGCATCCCTGATAGATTATTGATGTATTTTTCCATTAAGTTTGATTGACCATGAATCAAGGTTATTATGACTGTCCTTTTATTGTGTGTTTGAGAACACAGCGCAGGCAGGATATTTAACTTCTATGTTTTGCTAGTTTACTGATAAGCCAGACAGCACGTCTCTGTCCTGTCTGTAAAAAAGCACGCTAGGTCTCGACTGCAGACTTCCTTTAGTTTGCAACTAAACACACACACACACATACCCCTCCCCAGCTTCACTTCCTGAGCTCTGAACCTGGTCTAATTCATTTGAAAGAAACTCACACATCATCAGACATCTTTCCAGCATCAAACCGGATACACTGAGAAATTCTAGCTACTAAAATGTTTAATGTTTGAAAAAAATAGAGAAAGGTTTAAAGATGTGTAAAGTGTAGAGAGGAGGGGGAAAAAAAAAACCTCACACAGTTCTGCTCGGTGTTATTTATATACTCACAATGCAGGTAGTCAGCCAGGTCTCCTCCGTTACAGTACTGTTAAAAGGAAATGAGAAACAGCTTTAATCTCAAACACCGAATAATAGACGAAGCAGCAACCAATTCATTAGAATGCAGGATTCAGAATTAGCACAATGGATCAGACTGCGAGGCATTGAAATGCATATCGATCCGGATCCCTGCTTTTTTTCCAGTTCGCCTTTGATAATCAAAATGAGACCGCATCTACATTAAGCAGCGCATCTTTTAAAGCACTGCTTCTGTTTCAAAACGACACACATCCAAACTAGCCGTTTCAGCTGGTTTCAGAATTTACCCCGTCCGCAACAAAACAAGTAATTCTCTGTGTATAGCACATGCATCAAACAAAGACAAGCAAGAAAAGACTATTTCGGTTCCCGCTCCATGTACTGTTTACAGTGATCAGATTGCAAACATTTTATTTCCAGAACTCAAAGTTTGGAATTATCGTCAGTGTCATCAATGTTTCTTCTTCTTCCGGAGTAAGTTAAGCAATGAAATCTGCTGTGACCGATATAACAGCATTTCTACAACGCTGCGATTTCCCCATACGCTCTACAACAGCAAGGCAGCAGGTTCGGATTTACACATAGCTTGGAAACGCTTTGTTTCTAAAAGCGGTAAAAACACTGCTTTAAATCGGATTTTCATTTCTGTGTCAGGTGTACGTGGAGACAACTCTGCAGGCTACACACGTGGTAGACGAAATGGTCAAATGAGAAAAAAAAAAAGACAAGCACAAGCTAAAAATAAAAATTTAATAAAAATCTTACCTCCATCACCAAAAACACAGAGCTCGCTGTCTCCTGAAAAAGAACCACACATGAAGCAGTTTAACTCCTAACCAAAAATCACAATTAAGTACAGAATAAAAACCAGCATTGTGCATTTCTGGTAACATTAACAACCAGCTGACATAATATGGCATTACTGTTATGACCCCAAAAGTTGATTATTTAACAGAAAGAGCATCTCATGAAATGAATAATAGCTATAACACCATAAAGAGTACATTTTAAACATTTATCTTTTATCCATTTCATTTATCTTGTGTAGGGTCACAGGGGACTTGGGGTAGTTATGTTATATATGACATCAAAGTGCCAAAGCAGAAGGGGTGATTCCAAATAAAGCCTCGCTTGTGTTTTGGTTTCCTGAGCGTCATGTGACCAATGACAAACAAGGCCTCACTTTCACTGGAACTCTTTGACTGATTGGTCTGGTGCTCCAACTGTGAAGGCTTAAGTGAAGACTCGTTCACATGGATGTGCCACCCTTCCGACTCCCAACCCCTCCGACTCCCAACCCCTCCGACTCCCAACCCCTCCGACTCCCAACCCCTCCGACTCCCATTCTAATTATTTTTAATATGTTGCCTGAACATAGTCGGAAGATTTATCTCTTTTATAATTATGTTTGTTTTCCACACCAATGCAGTGGAAATAACTTGATGAAATTTACAACTTAGCAACAACCACCAGCAAACAATAACCGACCTGTCCCAAGCTCTTAATGCAGCTGAGCTCTGCAAAGCAAACAGTGAACCAAACAAAAACAAACAAACAAACAAACAAAAAAAAGCCATTCTACCTCTATGGCACTTTAGCAACAGCTGACCTCACTTCACTTTACCTGCAGCCAATCAGACGTGCTCCATTTCTGCTGACTCAGCCAGGCTAAAGTTTTTTTTTTGTCGTCGTTGTGGAGATCCGAAGCCAAGCAAAAACATGGCTAGCCAGTTATTTGCGGTCTATTCAGGCTGACCTAATTTTTATTGCATTAGGAGATCTGAGAGCACATTGTTTACAATGGCTAAGCTGTAAAAGATTATGTTCTTAGCTTGGAAAAACACACTGACTAGCTGGTGCCAAGACGGGGCATGCTGACTGGATGATAAGTCACTAATGGTGACAGCAAGAAGTCACATTTGATAAGAGCGCGTACTACCATAAACACACGAATTAATGCGGTTTATATTTTTTGTTCAAATTACATATAATTCCTGGGATTTTTAGAACAAATTTCACAATTTGAATTTCTGTAATATTTATGGAACCACAGTAACCAAGTTTGCATTTGGATATTTAAACATTCAAACTTAGGTCAGAACATAATTCTGTTAAAACACACATTTATTAAGCTTACGGGATAAATTAAATCGGCCTTGTTGCTGGATGTACAAAAATCGGGGAAAAAAAATAAATATGAGCAAATACTATAGTCAGATTCATAAATATTGGAACAATAAATGTTTGGCATTGGGCCTTTGTACATCATCCCATTAAATTTGAAATGAATTTAATGGAGTTAAGACTTTCAGCTTTATTTCGAACTGCTTGGCAAAAGTGTGGAATTAAACTTTCAGGAATTACAGCCATTTATATACACGCATCTTCCATTTTGGTGGCTCATAAACCATTGAATAAATGAACAATTAAAAACATGATGATTGTCTTTCATAGTCTGCAGGCAATATCAACCTGAAGTCTGGAACCCCTGGACATGAGATGCTAGGTCTTTGCCAGGTCTTTAAGGCAGTTGCAATCAGCTGCTGCTTGTTCTTGGGTCTTTCGGCCTTCAGTCTCGTCTTCAGTACGTGAAAAGCATACTCTATTGGGTTGAGAGCAGGTGACTGACTCAGCCAGTGATGAACATTCAATTTGTTTGCCTTGAGAAACTCTTGGGTAGCTTTCACTGTATGTTTTGCATCATTGTCCATCTCCAGTATGAAGTGGCATCCCATCATTCTAACCAGTGACCCTGTTCCGTTGGCAGCCATACCACTGCCACTATCATGTTTGACAGATGATGTGGTATTCTCTGTATCATGAGCCTTTCCTTTCCTTCTTCATACTTTTCTCCTTCCATCAACGTACAGTAATCTTGGTTTCATCACTCCAAAGAAGCTTATTCCAGAACTGGCCAGGCTTTATTAGGTGTTTTCTAAAAATGTATAATCTGACCTCTCTGTTCTTGAGCGTTACCAGTGGTTTGCACCTTGTTGTGAAGCACCTGTATTTACCTTCTTCGTAAAGCCCAGAGTCTCTTGACTTTGATGACACGCCTACCTTCCCAAGAATGTTCTTGCTTTGGCTAGATATTGTAAAAGGGTTCTTCTTCACCATGGACAGAATTCTGCAGTCATCCACTGTAGTTGTTTTATGTGGGCTTACAGGGTGTTTTGCTGTTGCTGAACTTGCCAGTTAATTACTTAATTTAATTTTTAAGAACATTCCAAACTGTTGTATTGGCCACACCCAATGATTTGGCTCTGAAGAGTTTATTTATATTAATTTTTTTGTTCATCCTAATGATAGCCTCCTTCACTTGTGTAATAAGGAAACAGGCCTCACCTGACCATAAAACTGCTCGTCAGCCATTTGCTTCATTATTTATGACCCACCAAAAAAATTCCTAAATGCTAAAAGCTAGAGGTTTTAATTTAACTAATAGCGAGGCCTTCATTTCAAATTCAGTGTGGTTATGCACAATGGCAAATTCCCAAAATAATATTTTTGTTACAATATTTAGGAACCTGAAATGCTTTACATAGGTTTTTTTCCCCCTACTTTGGAACACATTTTGTGGCTAAACCTCAACTAGCATTAGCTTAACTAAGACTAGTACTAAAAGAGCTAAGAAAGAAAATATATTTCACTTTGTACAATCTGAAGTTGTTCCTAAATTAGTTGTTTAGAAATTTAACTGTAATACAATATTAAATTACTTCAAAAATACAATGTTCTGTTCATCCACATAAACATGTTATACAAGTCTGCTAGCTGAACCTCAGTCCCTGGTTAAACCGGAAAGTTCCGTTTATTACAGCCAATGTATGTGGCTAAATAACATCCCCATAATTTAATGCGAAATATTTAACATTAACCACATTGTTAGCTTTCCACTGCGCAGAGATATGTTTATGTCGTACTTTTTATTACTCTTATGGAGTATATGTGGTAAACCATGAGCTAAATAATATTAACTAATAAGTGCTAAAAGTTTCTTCTTAAGTTAAGAGTCCTTTCTTAAGTTTATTTTGTTCACACTTTGAGATAAAGGACTATAAGATGGAACCTTATAAAAACACACAAGGCTGGAGAAATAAAGCACTAAAAATGCCACATAGAAACTAATATCACTGAGGTCAGTAAATCTTTAGCTTACACTAAAGCTTTAGCACAAGCTCAGATTAAAATATGATCAGTCTTGATGTGATCCTTATATCTAATTCAAGAGGCATAATTTCACTTTATTCTTTATGCCTACCTGCAGAAAGTCAACACAGCGCTTTCATTTTCAGTCATGTAATAGGGACAGATCAGTGACACCGCAGTGCACACAGTTTCACGGTACCTGATACTTACACTCAGGTCTAATGAACAAACTCTATATATCGAGACAAACCTAATCCTCTAGTGATGAAATGGAGGAATCAATTGAAGTATGATAGACCAATTTTACCTTTGACACAACTGAGTAAATTGATAAAACATCTTTAGCTATAAAACAAGTCTAGCCCAGACTGACATTAAGTAGAAAGAAAGGCTCATGTGCCGGAGCTGAGCTGCTCCCGCGTGCAGATGTAAACATCCACAGGTTCAGCCGCAGGGTGCGAGTTAGAATTACTACCGTATTAACTTCATGCAAAACACAGAAGAGAGTGGTGTTGCTATGAGAAGTACATCATTGTTGAACTGGTTAGTCCAGACAGACAAATTAACATGCCTTACTGAAAGAGATGCTTCATGTAATAAGGAATGTTTACCTTGGCTCTATGGTACAAATGAAAGCCCTGGGGCAGTTCCCTCCTTAGTCTGGTCAATTGACCATCAGAAAGATAGTCTTGGTCCAGTTATAAGAAAACTATGCAGTTCGAATGCAGTGAAAATGTATTTCTAAATAGAATTAACTGCATGAAGTTAACCAAAGATGAAGTGGGTTTATTTTTGTTTGTGTTCGGCATTTAATTGTATCTGTGAGGCAAAGCACAAAGCTGTAGCACTGGATGAATTTGGGGTTTTCTGGATATTTGGCCAAACAAAGTTTTAAAAGCAGCTATTGAGGCGAGGCGGTGTGTTCTCTATGCATGGGTGATTTCTATGAACATATTTTTGGTTTTAAAACTGTGTTTACATTTTTCCACTCCTGCATTTAAAGCCAATAAAAAAATTTATACCTGTATATATTTTTGTAGCTCTATGTGCGACACTAATTTGTGCATTTTGGTTCAAACCAGACAGCAATCTAAGCTGATGAATCGATTTAACTCGGATTCAGATTCAGTAACCCAATTTCAGTCACATTTTTATTAGAATATATTAGATATACTAACCTATACCCATTTTCTCACCTTTTAATCCACTCAGGTTAGTATATCTCCTATATTATAATAAAAATGTCAATCTGTTAAAGTTGAAGATGCGAAATGACAACTAAGAATATAAAAAAATTCTCAGAAAGACAATTATGTCAATATATTTGTTGGTTAATCTCTCATTTATTATCTGACTACTGTATGCGAAACATTAAATGTCCGTTGGGTACGACCCTTTTTTCCTTAAAGTATGTAAATTTTTAACCGAACTGTAGACAGCTGTTCATCATTGTGTATCAGTATGGCTGCATGTCTGGACTTGTCACGCCACATAATACACAACCACGTAGTGCCACTTCTTAGAAAAAAAGGCATCTACAAAGGAATATTATGGTGATATTTAGAGGAGAAAAAGTGAGGTTTCTACAATCCTAAAGTTTTAAAGTTAGGAGAATAAAGTAGTAGCTGTGCCAATTAAATACAGTGTATTCAGCATAATTATAAAGAGCGTTCGAGTCAAAACAGGACTTTTGATGGTAGCCGAGAACAACAGAATACATTTATTTCTCAATATAGTCCCCAGCTACAATAATGCACTTATCCCAGCGTATCGCTAGTGCATGGATACCATCAAGGTAGAAAGATTTGTCAGTATTGTGGCTAAGAATCTCATCACTGTGTATCGTGTTATGTATCTTTTTATGTGTCTCTTTTGTAAATGTCAATCAGGTTTACAGTATAATTCACTGAATTACTGATGTTTATGACAATTAAGTAACAAGTGCTTACGATAAAGAATTTTATTTATTTATAAATCCTATATTAATGAACAGCTTCAGAAGATAATCAAAATGTCTCAACCTTTGCATTTGACTTCATTTTTTCTGTAATATAAGCTTGTTCTTATTATATTGATTTTTTTCTTCATATTGTGACACCTATAATTTTGTATGATTATGTCTTTTTAGATGTATTTTTTTTTCATTCTTGGGATACTATCAACTTTCCAAATATTATATTATTTCTCAGAATAATGGGGCATTGGTGGCTCAGTGGTAGGTTTCCCTCATGTCATGTGGAAGGCCCAGGTTAAATTTCTACCCAATTTAACCTTGTTCTCTGAATAACAATTATATTCTCTTAATATTTTTCTTTTTATCAGAATAATACGATTTAGATTTTAATGAAAGACGACTCTTTCATATGACTTTTACTTGTATTTTTTTTTGTATAATAATAATAATAATAATAATAATAATAACAACCACTATTTTTAAAAACGTGTTTTTTTTTGTTGTCTCCTTCAATTTCATAATTCTGGCCCTATTATTACGTCTTAAATAGGTCAGACAACCATCAAAAATGCAAAACAAACCGCACACCCGCACTACACTCGCATGATCTCTGCAAGCAGCTTAGAGTCTCCCCTTCAGCGCCCAGCGCACATGTCATGTCAACATTAGCCACGTGCCAAAAACGGACCAATGACAGGCGCTCAGGCTATGACGTATCATCATGACATGACTGAATGGGTGGAGTTTCACTCGCTACATAAACACTGGCTGTTAAATTTACACTGCTTACCTGAAAGTCATGTAATGCGACGATGTTTTCATGCTTCAGTTCCTTTCAACAGGAAAAGAAATATGCATGGGTCACTTTTACAAAAACAAGCTACCCCCACCAAAAAATAAAAAATAAAAATCAGACCAAACCTTACCTTTAATATTTTGATCTCTTTTCCCAGTAGAGTTTGTGATTTCGCTAGATTCTTTTTATTGATGCATTTCACAGCAACCTCCCAGTCATGCTTCTACTCAGAAAAATATAAATATAAGGATTTTTTACTATTGATTATTAGCTATTTAGATCATGTGATGTTTAGAGAGTGTGTAATCAAGGTGTTTATATTGGTCAGGCATGCCCGGGCATGTCAAAATGCACTGATTAGACATCAAAATCGATGATTATATATTCATATAAAATACGCATTCACACCGTGACATTACACTGAAACGATAGTTATTATTATGACGTATATGTTATAGCAGTGAAGGAAATGATGATATCAGTAGCTTCATGTTGCTGTTTAGTTTATTCTAATGAACGCAAATGAAAAGTATTTGCTATACAGAGAGACATAATATAAAAGCAAATCTATTGTTGGAGTAAAAAAAAGAGAGTGGTGCAGTGCTATCAGAAATAAAAATATATATTCGAGGTGAAGCCTTTTGTGTCGAGGCCTGTTTTTTAAGGTGGACCTCTGATGTGATCGAGCTCAGGCCTAAATCCACTAAACACACACACACACACACACACACGCATACATAGGACAGCCAACAGAACAAGGCAAACCGATCTCTCCTTTTATTCTACATATAGATGATCGACCTGCCTTACCTCTCGATGCCTGCCTTTAAACACCACTGCGAATGCCCCATGGCCTATGAGGTCCTTCCTGCTGAACTCAAACTTCCCGACTGGCTCCATCTCCCTGCAAATATTACCCTTAGCGATGATTAGTACTATTATTATTCGGGATCGCTTTTGAGCCACGCGATTCCTCCTCGTTCCGTCCCCTTCTCCGCGTCGTCAAGACAGCTGGAAAGGTGAAGCCCGATGTGCTGCCTTCGCAAAGAAATGCTCCTTTCCTCTTTCATGGTAACCGATTAATTGTTCCGACGAAGACGTGCTCCTTCAGGACTTCTGTTTAACTCCCGAGTCCGGTCATGTTGCGATTGTTTTTGTTGCGCACTCCGACTTGCCTGACAGCACCACCTTAAACCCCAGCCTCGGTTTTGTTTGTGTGCATGTCCGACACAGAGAGCTTTAGATTACATCAGCGCGTTTTGTTTTGTTTTTCTTCACAGATCCGGTGCAAACATTTGTTTTTGTTGCGTCGGCATCGTAAACTATTTTCTATCACGCATGATTAATTAATAAGTATTATTATTATTGGATTGCTTTAAAATAAAGAAGCACGAAACAGGTTCATCAGTTCGTAGCAACAAAGACTTCCAATTCGCGGAGAGTAAAAAAAAAGAAAGAAAAGAAAAACACGGCGCATGCGCACACGAGCGCCTCCCTGTTGTCGCTCCTGATGACGTCGGAGAAAGTCGGTCACGACTCCAGCCAATCACAACACTCCCTGGGTTGGCTCTGTCAGAAATCACAATTAATATTAGGTCAATAAAACACACACACACACACAATGTACAGTAACTGTGATTAATCTCATGTTCATGTAAAATCAGTAAATAAATTTAAACCTGTAAAAAAAAAAACGAATATTAGGTCAATATGTTAAAATCATACCCTGTTAATGTTATACTTATTATGTCTGTTGTAAATACTATACTAAATTTAAGTTATGCCTTTATTTGTCACCTATACTTTACTACACAGTGAAATTCTTTCTTCACATATCCAGCATAGCTGAGGGTCTGAGCACAGGGTCAGCCATGATACATACAGATGATGATCCTCTGGAACGGATAGGGTTAAGGGCCCTGCACAAAGGCCAAACAACAGCAACCTGGGAGAGCTGGGGCTTAAACCGCCAACCTTCACGAACAGTATCTCAGTGTCTTAACACTCTGAGTCACCACTGCCCCAACTAAATACCAATATGTAATACTCTAGTATTAGATATAGATTGTGGTTTTGAGGAATGTGACACCAAGCACATGACTGTGTATGTAATATTCATGAGGTAATTAAAAACAAAACATTCATTCATCTATACCGCTTGTCCTGTACAGGGTGGCAGGGGCTTAGGCGGGACGAAGCAGGATATATTGTGGACAGGGTGCCAATTCGTTTCAGGGCACACGCACTACAGATAATTTGAGAACGCCTAATCTGCATGTCTTTGGACTGCTGGAAGAAACCCACTGAGCACATGCAAACTCCACATGCAAACTTCACTCGACTTGTGGTCGGAATCGAACCCTCAACCCTGGAGGTTCAAGGCCATAGTGCTAATCACTACGCCACCATGAGAAACAAAACAAATATTTGAATTTCAAGAATCTTGCATACGGTATGTTCCTAAAAACATATTATGTAGTAACATGTTCTTTAAAATATTATGCAATGCACTATATTTATGAATGAAAAATGTATTTCAAAATACGTACACAATTTCAAATGTACTTTACATATGCTTTAAACACTCACTTTACATTTAACACACTTTATCAGGAACACCCGTACACATTGTACAATTATCCAATCATCCAATCATGGGGCAGACATGCAATGCATTAAAACGTGCACATACAGGACAAGAATTTTAGTTAATATCCATATTTGGTACAGTAATGGTCTTTCCTACAGAGATAATTTAAGGAGCCTGGACCAAGGGTGACCAGTTCACTCACTCAACGTCTATACCACTTTATTCTGCGTTCAGGACTGCAGGGGGCCTGTAGCCTATCCCAGGAGACTTAGGGCACGAAGCAGGGTATACCAAACCACTGCAGGGCAAACACACCATAGGCAAAAACACCAACTAGCCTAATCTGCAGGTCTTTAGACTGTGGGAAGAAACCAGAGTACCCAGAGGAAGCCCACCAAGCATAGGAAGAGCATGCAAACAGAGATGGAATTTGAACCTGGCCGGGAATCGAACCCGGACTCTGGAGGTGCAAGGCATCAGTGCTAAGCACTACACTACACCACTGTGCCACTAAAACACTCTACAGTTACAGTTGCTTGGACCAATTGCTCATATATAAATGTAATCTATAGACATATACAGTATGTTTACTTATTAGAGTTTTCATATGTAACGGCTAACATGGGTATCACACCATTGGAATTGCATTCAATTTCTTGAAAAAAAGTACTAGAACAATGACAATAACAATAATGCTACCCTTGAATCTTGAACATTATGTATGTGACAAATAATATACTTATATACTGTATGTTAAAACATATATTACCAAATTCAATATAAGGCGAGATATGTTAGCCCCCTATCAGTCGAAATTATACAAAGATAACATTACACTGAGAAGCATTATGTCTAGTATTGTGTAGAATTCCCTTGTGCAGCCTGGGCAGTTCTGGCCCTGTGGGGGTGTGACCTCTCGGAGTGTGCTGTGGTGTCTGGCACTGGGCTGTCAGTGGCAGGTCCTTTGTTTGCTGTGGGTTGTGTGGTGGGACCTCTATATTTACGACTTGTTTTTCCGGAGTATCCCATTGGTGCTCGATCGGATTGGGATCTGGGGAGGTTGGAGGCTGGGTCGCAGTCTTGGGGTCTTTGCCTGACGGGTCCCGTGGTGGGCTGCGGTGCATTGGGCATTCTGGTGCTTTTCTATAGAGAAAGGCAATTTTGATGCATTGGCTTTTCTGTGGGATCAGACAGGACAGGCTGGCCTTTGTTTCCTGCGGGCATGGGTGTGACTGTGGTGTCCATGAATCTGTCACCATATATCATATATATGCATCAACAATATTTGTTTACATATATACATGCTACTGTACTGTACATGTGTCCCATATTTTAAAATGTCCCATTTCATATATGTACTATATGTGGCACAAATTTCAAATTGATATATGTCGATATATTACATACTGTATATTGGAAATTCATATATGTCCATAGATTACATTTCCATGTCCTGTAGGTGAAAACTAGCACATAAAACGGCACATGGTATTGTTGTAATGCTAGATGAGTTGGTGCATATTTTTCAGAAACCACTGATTGTCTGGGATTTTCTCCGGGGAAATAAAGTGTTGTCCAGTTTTCCAATCTTCATCTTTCCAGATTTGGCGAGTCTGTGCTCACTGTAACCTCATATCCCTCTTTTTGCCCGACATGGGTCAAATCTGATGGTGTGCATTCTGATATGCTTTTCTGTCCACCAGGGCTGTAAAGAAAAGTTATGTTGATTATGTGAGTCGCCAGAGCCTTCCTATTAGCTTGATTCAGTCTGGCCATTCTCATCCGATCTGTCTCATCAACGAGACATTTCCGTCCACAGAACTGCGGCTCACTGGAGGTTATTTTGCTTTTCGCACCATTCTCTATAACTCTAGTGACTGTTGTGTGTGAAAATCCCAGGAGGTCAGCGGTTTTTGAAATAATTACTAGATCACACTCTGATAATTGATGTGAACATTAACTGAAGCTCTTGACCTTTATCTGCATGATTTTATGCATTGCATTGATGCCACATAACAGGCTAATTGGACTACTGCAGGAATGAGCAGGTGTTCCTGTTAAATGCAGATTGCTTCATTTTTTACATATTGATGCCAGTTTTTTTAGAAAGCAATTCTTTGCAATTTTCACTTGTCAAGCTACAATCTACTGATAATGTAAAATAGCTAAGACCTAACACCAAGCCTGTACTTGAGTAAAAAAAGAAGAGATTTTCTGAGGCAAATATTACTCAAGTAAAACTCGATTTACTTTAACAAAACCTCTCAAGTAAAGTACAGATATGTGAAATATCCCCAGTTACTTCCCGCCTCTGCATGAGATGCACGTGCTGCCTGTGGAAAGCTGTTGGTTTGCATGGTGCATATCTGCACTATAATAAGGAACTATCCTTAACTGAGGAACTGAAAACTAAAATTACCAGAGGAAGAAGCTGAAGATGCTGTAAACTACAAAAAAAAAGTTTTTGTATTGTTTCTAATGTTTCTCATTAATTGATTTTCAAACAACATATTATTGATGCTAAATTGCATACGGTGTGATAGATCAGCACCCCGTCCAGAGTGTACCCGGCTACTGGGATAGGCTGACGGCCCTCCGTGGCCCTGTATACAGGATAAAGTGGTACAGAAGATGACGACGATGATAAATTGTCTACCTAAATAACCACAAACGCAACTGCAGGCGGATTTATCCATTGAGACGAAACTGCGTGAGGTGGAATTATAGCTTTTTGAAGAAAAATTCATACTTATATAACCTAAAAAATTCGTTAGGGGCCTCCGAGTGGCGCAGTGGTTAAAGCGCTCGCCCTATCATCCGGAGATCGCTAGTTAGAATCCCGGGTGGTGCTGTAACCTCTCGCAGCCGGAGGTCTAGAGAGAGCAGATTGGCCGAGCTCTCTCAGAGGGGAGGGATGAGAGGTACTTAGTGCTCCCACATTAATCACGGCTCTACAGCCAATCAGGGGCGTCTGTGAGCTCGCGCAACGGAGGGAGTGGATAGCGCTGTCCTCCGAGTGTGTTACGCCGCCCCCAACGGTGCGCGAGCGAGCAGTTCGAAAAGATGCGGTCGGAGGAAACACGTGATAGTTTTCGGCCCTCCCGGCTGAGTGGTAGTAGTAGCCTTAATGTGGGAGCCCCCTAGTGACGGGGAGGAATTGGACACGACTAAATTAGGGAGAAAATCGGGGAAAAATCCAAAAAAAAATAAATAAATAAATAAATAATTCGTTAGAATATTTTGATTGATCAATTATGCTTTTTAACATTCTTGAAAATAAACATAAAACATATGCATAATATAAATTGGTTTGAAAAATGTCTTGATTCGTTTAAAATAAAATGCTAAAATTGGAGTGACCTCATTTTTTAAGCTTTAAAAAGGTCTTTATTTTAAGGTCTTTAGTATTTTACTGTCAAAACAGAAGAGATAAAGAAAGTTTCACAATCATAAAATGTAACTAGTCTATGAACTGGTATGTCAAAGTATGACATGTCATACTAGTATTGATGGAAACAAGCCTGTCAGAAGGGCACGACCTTAAAATGTTCTATTCCTAACATAATGACCAGATGTACCTTTTCTTATACATGTTTGTGAGCTGCTTAAATGTAAGCTATTATACTTTTGGAACAAGTCCAAGGTCTCTTGTCAAAGTAATAACATTGATCAGTCATTTATTCTAAAATAATCTTCAAAAAAAAAAAAAAAAAAAAGAAAAAAAAAAAGAAAAGAAAAAACTTTACTTCAAGGTCTAATACAATAGAATGAACACAGCATTCACATGAACATTCAGGTGTGATATTCTTCAAGTCCATTTCCAACTGTCTGAAAAGTGCAGTCTATTTCCTTTTCATATTTACCCCTGCATTATTATAGAAAAAAAAAGAAAATGGTTGGTCATTATAAATATGCAGACTCAACAAAAGCCTCACAGAATGCTGACTTTATCCACTATGCAGTAGATGCACTGGACTTTTTTTTTTTTTTGCACTAGCAAACACATTTTGAATATGTTTGATATCAGAGATAGAAGGTTGCAATATATCAATTTGTGATTGAAAAGTTGTGGAGATATGCATATGTAAATTTTATGATGTTTGTTCCTCATACACCAGAGATAAGCGTCTTAAAAATTTGCGATTTATGTTTTTGGTCCACTTTTACTCTCCACAGGGAGGAGCTGCAGGTCTGCAGAAGACTCAAGTCTCGGCGAGAGAGATGTAATTAGTGTGTGTGTGAGAGAGGGAGAGAGAGAGTGTAAGTGTGTGTGGCTACTGAATCCACAAGAAGGGATTAGACCTTAAGAGGAGTTATGCTGAGAGTGATTGGAAACGTGTTTTATAAGCTACTTATACTGGCAGGTACCAGTGTGTGGTGGGGAAGCCCGAGTTCAGTTTGTGGACAAAACACTGACACACTGGTCAACCTACGTCCATGTGCCTGAATCTCTGGGTAGTGACCGAAAGAATAAGGTCACAGGGACAGGCTGTGGTAATGATGTTGGGAACGTTTGGGGATCCCCCAAGAGAGGCTGGAATTTGTGGCAGGTGATAGACAAACCTCGACTGACCTTCACAGCTTGTTGCCACTGCAACCCCCACCGGAAGAAAAATGAACAAATTATTGTGCTGGCAGAGTCTCTTCAGGTTCCTGCACGACATGGAGGGAATCTGACCGACCACCTGAAGGGACGGTGTGAATTGGAGAGCTGTGCACACTGATGATTCCTTCACACACTAAATCAAGCCTGATCTCTCTCCAGTGTCTCACCCTTCCCACGTCTTTCTTGTCCCTTTGCGCTTTGGTGCTTCTTTTATCACTCAGCCCTTTAAAGTGGACTCTAACATGCAGCACCAGCAACCCTTAATCAAAAACTTTTTTTTTTTTTTTTAACTCTGCGTCAGGCAACAATTGTGACTACATTATAGGCTACTCTCAAGCAACATTTCTATTCAGCACTATAAGACTGGGAGCTGTAAAAAGGAGACACTTTTCTTCTTTGTAGCGTTTGCATGGGGAAAAAAAATAATTATGGAAAATTTAATTGTTAGTAGTTTTTAGTCGTTCAGATTTGTGTCGAGACAAAAAAAAAACTAAGAGGAAAAAAAATCCTGCTTTTTGCCTTTCTTTTTTCATTTTTGTATATGGGATTAAACAAGCTAATTAGTCTTCCCCTAAGGTGACCTCATATAAGGAAAACCTCCCCTTCCTCCTGCTCAGCAGTGCAGACCGCTCTGGATTTGGCAGCAGGTATAAAGGTATAAAAATGCAAGAGCATTTCAGCTAGACACACTTTAGGGAAACTCTGAGACCTGTGTTAACTTTTTCAGGACCTAGAAAATATGTCACATTTTAAGTTGTATTTCTAAGCAAGATCTTGATGGCCGAGGAATATTTTAAGGTATCCCAATTTGGCCATAAAAACTGTCTTGGTTGCAAAACTTAAAATGTTCATAGAGCAGGAATTTGTGCATTTGTTGCAATTCTCAACGTGACCACTAGCTTTATTGAAATGTGCCGCGCATCTCCTGGAAAAAAGCAATTATCTGTGCCAATACTAGTAATAGCTAGCGCTCTGGAGTGTCAGTCATTAGATTCTCATGGGTTTTTAGGTTTGTCTTTGATGGTTTACAGAAAGCTGAATAGTGCTTCAACATCACCAGCTGACAAAGCTTAAGGGGCCCACATGGTAACATGGGAGGCACTGGAGTTGACGGGGAAAGACAGTTCAACGTCAGCCTGAAGGATGACACAGGTTTCACAGAAGTTGCTCGGCCTGAAACTAGCAGAGGGAAATGGACTGTCTGCTTATCGAAACTGTCTCGGAGCTCGGCAGCTTCTCAACTCCGTCAGGGGTCGTAGGTTATCAGGAGCTGCCAAGGAGTCTGCAGACAGTGCTGGTTGCGAGCTAAAGGCCTATCAGCCGGCTGCCACCATTATCCATCAAACTGTGCGCTGCGTGCACATGTGGCACAGGAAGAAGAGCAGAATGGCTATGGCCCGGAGAGATCCGGATGCCATCTGGAGCATATCCTGCTGCTTCTTTACGCTATAAAGCACCAGGGAGGATAAATGAGATCAGCCACAGCACCTCTTGCACTTTTAAGCTCACATATAGAACCAATATAAACCCTGCTTACTAAGTTTGTAATCAAATACTGAATTTCAAAATGTTTGTAATGCCCATGAGCTGCTACATGATCAAAACATTATGTGGGCTCACACTCTCTCAGTGGATAAAAATATATGTGTCTTTTCAATACACTTTGTCCATCTGTTAACAAATTTCATATTCCATTATTAAAAATGTTTTTTAGGCTGAGCTGCAAGCAATGAATGCACCGCTGTCTTCACTTCTTCATCAGAAGTCTATCTTCATCCTCGTACGGGCTGCTTTCAGGGGAACAAACAGGTGAAAGTCCGATGGAGCGAGATCAGGAGGAAGCATTACACCTCCTGACGTTTTTGCAGAGTGTCGACAGAGTGGGCAGATGTGCATCGGCATGGAAGATCAAGCTTAGGCTTCAGCTCTTCAAATGAGCGTCTCACTGTAATGAGCACTGTTGATTGTTGAACCTTTTTCCTGATAATGTTCCAATACTGGCCCTTGTGAATCCTGGAATAAAAAAAACGAAAGCATCAATTTTCCACCTCATGGTTGACTTTTGAACGTTTTCGTTTGGTCGGTGATCGAGTGTGTTTCCGTTCCATAGTCTGGCGTTTACTCCCCGTCTCACAGTGATGAATCCATGTCTTGTCACCAATCATGATTCTCTATAAGAAACCTTCACCTTCCTCAGAATAATTTGAACAGAATATTTGAACAGAAAGTGCAGATGAGACATATCAGCAACATAAGTTTTAAAATAACAGGAGATAGTGCGGATAGTTTTTGACCTACCCTTGTGTGTGTGTGTATACATATTATATAAGAATATATCACCTAAGAAAAACAAAAGTTTTATATATAAGAAATTATATATATATCATTTGATTAAAAGACATTAATTATAGAACATTGAGTGAAAAACTGAACAGAACTGGCCGGATTCATCAGGGGAAATTTCCCCATCAAAGTTCGAAGATCAGTCGAGTGACGAGACCCTGATGACGATATTGCTTTTGTTTAAATGTTATGAGTGATTTTTACCTCAGGTGATGAAACAGAGGTGATGTGGATGATGCTGATTATTAAAGTGAGAACTCGATTTAATTCCAGAACAATGTTGTTAGGGTCATCTTTTGTGCGATGAAATATCATCATCATACGGTCATGACACATTTCTAGCCTATTTAAAAGGACATTTTGGGAATGGTAATTTGTTAGCTGAGCTGCCACTGCGCCCACAGCCTAGGAGAAAATGCACACTTTTTAAGTAGTGACACCTTGAAAAACCTTCCTTCCGGTTAAAACAATCCGAATGTAATGAGCCTTTGGAGAAACTTTGTTCAGGACAATGTTCAGTAATGTTTGGCAAGTACTATATTTAATTATTTGATTACAGATTACTTTACTGTAATCATTAATTTTGATGGCTCAGTATAATTGATTCACAAATTTGTGGTGGCAGTTGGAATCGGAGTGTGACGGCCATTTCAGCAAACGCTGCCAAGAGCAAACAGAAGCCAGGACTCCAGACTGCTGGCTGTATCTTCTGCCTAAAGCAGCAGTATTTCTTATTATGCACTGGAGTACATCTCATGATTTGCTACTCTGAGCAGAAGAAACTACCACAATTAAAATAAAACGAAAGCATTAGGCTGAGTTAATGGCCTATACCGCTAATGTTACCATTTTTTATATACTGTTGATAATCGGGGTGATGTTCTCTTCAGCATAACTCATTTGCTTAGTTAACATATTAATGGATTCATAAAATGTGTTCCGTAGCTATAAAATATTTTCCTATGAATCGTGTCAATAGTCGACATATTACTGGGCCTTTTAAGAGTCAGAGGAAAAAAATAAATAAAGAGACATAATTCGTGAAAAAAAATATATATAGAAGAAAACGTTTTGCAAAGATATATGGGAGTCTGTCTAGGTCAATGTAGGACAAGTCATTGGGAGACCATTTGTTTTTATCCTATTTTATCCAGACTTGGGACCAGCAGTGCATCCAGTGGCTGGGGTTTGGGCATTGAACCTGGGCAGGCAAGAAACCTACCACTGCACCACCCCAATGTCCCATTTAAAGTCAAGTACGCTTTGGTTATTTCTTTGTGTGTAAAAAATACTTATTATATATACACTCTTATGCAAAAGTTTGGACACCCCTTGATAAATAACAGATTTCTATGATTTTTTAATTGAAAAGATGTTAACACAGTCTCTCTTGGAAATGGAAAAAAATGCACAATATTTCCAGCAAACATTGATACTTCTTATGCCATGAATTGAACAAAATATAAATAATAAAACCATTATAATGGCACTGTGCAAAGGTTTGGCCACCCTACATAATCAGTACTTAGGAACACCTCCCCTGGCAGATATCACAGCTTGCAAATGCTTTTTCTAGTTAAATATAGCTATAAGGGGTGCCCAAACGTTTGCACAAGACTGTGTGTATATATATATATATATATATATATATATATATATATATATATATATATATATATATATATATATATATATATATATAATCCAAATAAATGAGGCCAATGAATCCTGGCATTGTCATCCTGGGGTATTACTGTGCCAGCAGAGAAGAAAAAAAATCCATTGATGGGAAAAATCAGGTCATTCAGTAAATTCAATTCATCAGCTGGCCTTATTTTTTGGAACATAACATTGCTGACCCTAGACCTGACCAACAGAAGCAAGCCTAGATCACAACACTGCCCCTACAGGCTTGTACAGTAGGCACTCTGGAACAGGGTAATTTTTAAACTAAACATGACCTTTTTACAATGCTCCACAGTCCATTCTTTATGCTCCCTAGCAAGAGCCTTATTTCCAATTAGCCCTGTCAGTGTGTCAATACTCTGTGTTAAAGCTACACGGCTGTTTAGTCCCAATCCTGTCTGGTCTCTTCATATTCCGCATGTGGAAATGTTCTTACTTTCACTATTAGACGTGAGTTCTAGTGTTGTTTTATTACAATATGATTCCAATAAGTGAGCTCCCATCATGTTCATCATCACTGCGGTAATTATCCAATGGAAATCCTTATCCATATTTGCTTAGTTGAATCCAGGAGGTGACTTTTTCTGGCCAGGCAGGGTATAATAATGTTGATGATCAAAATGATAAAGAAAGATGTTAAATCATGTCTTTAAATGTGGTTTAAAATACAGGGAAGTATATGAATGGCTCAGGGTTTTGCACAAAGTGACTTGATGAGCTGATGATCATGATGGGCTCTGGAACATATAAAGATAAAAAGTAAAAGTAAAAAGCTTGCTTTGCATTTCTTTCTTTTAAGTTTCAAATATTACTGTTATTCATTTTATGCTAATTCATATTATTTGTGAATATATTCGGTATTATTGTAAATACACAATAAAATCCAAAAGTGTTGATTCAACACTTTCTGAACTGTTGAGTGGCCAACAACTCAACCTATTGTACATTATATAAACTTATATATTTTGCTGAGTAGATTCTGTGGATTCAGTCCACTGTGGGTAATCTATCACACCATTAGATAAGTGAATAGAACGTATATGGAGATAGATAGTGAAAAGAACGCATATGTCATGCAAAGACACCTTACTCATATATATAATATTTTGAAGATGTACCTAAAAGCCTTTCATATACTTTTCGGGTAGACTTTCACACATTTGCCTTGACAGTGTGAGAGATAATTTATGTGACAAGGCTGAAACAGATCTCAGGAGACACTCCTGTATTTCTTCATCTAAAATACAAATAACTTTCATCTATGGCCAAGATCCGATCTCCAGATTTATCCTTGCACCCTTTGCGTCTGACGCATACAAGACAACTAGCACTTTGTGAATTATTACAACACTATTTATTATTATCCCACTATTTATTTGCATTTTATTAGCCGTTAATAAGATCGAGTTTGTTTATTCCTGCTTTGTTCTTGCACAGACACCTAGACAATTTTTTGTTTTAAAAATGTTTTTTTTTCCCCCGCTGTAAATAGTAATAATTATCTCGGCTAGGAATACAATACCACTCACACCTATATACCACTCACAGCTTGTTTTCATGTGCAGACCTTGTAGGAGGTAAAATGGAAGCCCGTTACCAAGGCGACAGATAGTTTTGTCAGATATGTATGCAGTGCGTACTGCCGAGCATGCCAGCGTAGCGTTTCATCACGGACTGGAGCACTCTGCACGCGAACAAACAAAGTGCTCGTCTTGCAAAAAAAGAAGAAGAAGAAAAAAAATGTTCAGCTAAGAACAAGATATATGACAGCAAAAAACAAATCTTAAACTGACTCGGTAAGCAACTTTGATTGCTTGCACTGTGTCTTTCATGCAATGATGGAGGAGAAACGCAGCAGCTAAAGCACCTGGCTGTTAGCAACAACACTTTTCAACAGCAGGAAGAAATTTGCCTTGCATTCGGCCTGGCACACCAAAACACGAATCATTGTACACAGTTTCACCTTAAAATCTTTATTTTTCTACAAAAATATGTCCCCTTAAAAAAAAAAAGAAAAAAAAAAAAAGACAGTTTGGAATTTACTTTTTCTTTTTTTTGCAACTGCTGTACAACCTTTGACCTTAAATATATCAGTATATCAGTATAATCCTACTGTATAGAAGTAAATACTTTGAGCAATCATAACATGTCAGAGAAAGCTATGAGTGTCCTCTCTCTCCAGGCACGACTCAAATATTCTCTCTCTGTTAAAAACACAAAAAAACCAACAACAAAAAAAAAATTCTTCCCGGGTAGAGCTCAAGGTAGAAAATGCTGACTTCCTTCACAAAGAAAAAAAAAAAAAAAAAGAACTTTTCAAGCCGGCAAGGCATACTCCAAAATATTGTTCCGTACAAAAATACACAATCATTTAATAAATTAATAGTGCTGATAACCAGAGATAATTTGGAGGCTGTGTAAAATTCTCAGCGGGGAATTTAAAAATAGGTTGACGAACAAAATATGAAGTGAGAGAACAGGCCTGGATCAGTGTTTGTGGTCAGTTAAAGCACTTAAGGGTTACGTGTGTGGACAAGCAGGGAGCTCCGGTTCCAGATGTTCATACTGTACCATCATAACTATTATTATCATTATTTTCCAGACTATAAGATGCCTTTTTTTTTTTTTTGCATTTCTAGAAACTCCTTTGAGAGACGTATGTTCATACAATTATTTCTTAATTCCAAACTGGATAACGCCTGATTGTTTTTCATTATAGAAACCTGATACAGTACATGAGCGGAAAATCACATCATTCAGTAATTAACACACGTAATTAAACAGTGACCGAATTGTCATAGGAATAAAACTGTATAGCATGGATGGATGAGCGAGTTGCAGGAAAGTACTGTCGAGCCAGTCGTCATAGGAGGCCAGCTAAAAAAGTTCCAAGCCTTGGAACGGTGGGAAAGGCATTCATTATATGTGTGGTGCTCTGGGAAAACCCACTGGAGGTAGAATTTTTCTGCCAGCTTATAAAAGTTAAAGGCTGCCTACAGTATGTTAAAGCAAAACAATAAGGAAGTCTTAAAAAATTTTTTTTTTAAAATTTAATCTTGCCTAGAAGTACGGTGTTTGCTACGTGACCAGCATTGTTCTCATTCCCACATGGGCATTTTTGTAAATATGTAGGATTAAACCAGCATCGAGAAGACAACACATCAAAGCGTTTTAATGCACAGTAACTGACCAGCTCCGTTTCTCTTTCCTGTAGGCTGACCTGTGTTTTAAATGAAATACCGGATTAGAATAACCATCAGTTTTTGGTTTCTGGTCTCACATGGTGCTAGACTGCCTCTGCTGTTTATGTTGCTATCACACAATGCAAAATCATCATGTGATGCACAAGTGATCCGCAAAATGTATGTGTAGTTAAAGGCATGCATAAATCAGCTTAACGGAGTCAGGTTAACATGGTAAAAACAGTTGGATTTTTGCACGCAGTTATATAGCCATAAGCTATTCATAAACAGACACGCACCTGAACAATTCAGCTACAATGAGAGACAGGTAAGGCAACCGGAACAAAATCACTCACTCACTCACCATCTATACCGCTTAATCCTGTATTCAGGGTCATGGGGGGGCCTGGAGAGTATCCCAAGAGACTTAGGGCACAAGGCGGGGTACACCGTGGACAGGGTGCCAACCATCACAGGGCACACACACTACGGCCAATTTGGGAATGCCAATTAACCTAACCTACATGTCTATTGACTGTGGGAGTTGAACATGCAAACTCTATGCACACAGAGACGGGAATCGAACCTGGACCCTGGAGGTGCAAGGCAAAATCAGTGTTCACAATATAGTCAGTACATGGACCCTAATATGCCACTAATATTTAACATACTGTAACAGCCCATTTGGAATAAAAGTGCATCCCATGATAAGCGCATCAATCTGAAGGGTATGAATAAAACCTTTTATAATGTAAACCTTTTATAATCTGTTCATTAGGGTAAATATTAACCATGTAAACATTTGATCTGATTTGGTTTGTGTTTCGTTGGAATAAAAAAATCTTTCTGCACATGTTTGCGTAACATTAGGTGACATGATTTCACTTCCACTCCTGATCAGTTAATTCAGTAAAAACAGTCTCTCTCCTATCGGTCTTTACTTTAGACCCCCATCCGCTCAGTCTCGGGTGGCGAAAGAGGCACTGATTGGCTCTCCATTCTATATTTAGATGTAAAGCATCTATCCAAGCACAGGTGATACTGAATTGTAGCCCATCATTATGGAGAAGGTGGGATGCATCGACAAAGATGGGAAGCCTAACCTAACCTCAAAATTTTGAGAAAAATACTACCTCTTCACAGCAGGCATAACCAGATGTCACAACAATTACATTCTGATTAAATGCTCTGAGCACGTAAACGCACATCTTATCAGATCAGCGTTCGTGTAAACAGATAAGATGGAATCTCTAATTGGAAACATTTCAAATATAAATAAATAAACATCGCTACTTTGATATCAAAATTTGTTCTTTTTTTGTGATTGTGTGATGTATCATTATAAGCAGAGTCACCTTTCACCAAATTGTTCGGAATTCTTTTGGAAACAAAGTTTAAACGCGAAGTTAACTCACCTTGTGTTTCGGCGAGATTATCTAACTGGTAACTTTGCCGTATTAGAACTGCGGGCTACGGTGGCAGCAAGCCGTGACTCAAATTGGTTCCTGTACAGCACGGCTCAGTTTTTCATTCCTGCTGTTATCATTTCAAAAAATTCCCTTCTCAATAGCCGGAATGAAGTGTTTTAAATGTAATTCTTTTCTTTTTCACTTTTGTGATTGACCAGACAAGTTCACTTGTGATGGAAATGCAAACGGAAGAGAAACATACTGTATTTCTGAAGTTTCTAAAATTGTATACAGTCTAAAAAAAAAAGAAAACGTCAGTTGGTTGGTTTCCCAGGCCACCACACATAATCCGGACCATGCATGGTTCAAGCTGTATTTGGACATTGGCTTTCGTTTGACTAGTTAACTGAAAAATTTACGTTCAACATAAAAAAAAAAAAAAACAGGTTCTTAACTTTAATAAACATTTCATTAAACAAAATAACACAACATATACAGTAATTTCTTTTTACGCAGATATAATTTTGCGTGGTGAATGATGACCAATAAAAAAAAAATGGTATTGACTTTTAGTCTGGAAAATACAGATTCCCTCTTTTTAAATGCAGAATATTCTAATCATTGCATAAGGAAAAAAGCAACATTTATAATAATACTTGATATGAACTCTAGAAAGTGCTTAAAATAAACCTCAGAGGCACACAAAAGAATTCTAATGCGGCTAGAATAATAATAATAATATTAATAATAATAATCAACATTTCCAGTTTGTTAAAAATAATAAGCCAGACATAAGCAATGATCACTGATTGGAGTGGAGTGTGAGTTTGCCCTCTTCTGTCCTTCCCACAAGCCACTGCATATGCACTCTCAGTGTCCGTGTCCATGCCAGTGCAGGCCTGTGGCGTCCCCGTCATCAGAGAATGCCACACACGAGGGTGTGTGTCAGTATTAAGAAGGCTCCCAGTGGCCAGG
Source organism: Clarias fuscus (assembly GCA_030347435.1). NCBI lineage: Eukaryota > Metazoa > Chordata > Actinopteri > Siluriformes > Clariidae > Clarias > Clarias fuscus. The sequence continues at coordinate 26,293,353 of CM059212.1, forward strand.
CAGGGGCGAGCTGCAGGCGTGGGCTTGCGGACGAGCCCGAGTCTGAGGTGCATGAACAAACCTCATAGCCGTTCTCGGCATGGTTGGCGTGGTGCTGTCCGGTGAGCTGTCTGCCCGTCTCGTTATTCCTCGTCTCCGGAGAGTCTGCCTGCATGTCCTTGCAGACCAGCCAGTCTATACCGATTGGACGTGGATACCCGGCCTCTACCTCCATATCGCTGCCCGCTACTCGCCAGTACTCCTTACCTTTGAAGAAGTATGAAGCGCCTACAAGGAAAACAATAAAAAAATTCAAGGAACTGACAAGGAGATACAATTAAGTACGAATAAATAAAAAATAAGCTGGTCTTTGCTGCTTCAATTCCAGATACTGTTTCTCCCTGACCACTTTATGAGGGGAGTCCAAGACAACCCAGGACTTTTGATCATGCAGAATAACAGAACACAGTTATGAGAGTAAAATCTCTCTCTATTTCTCAATATAATTCCCTGCTGTACTAATGCACTTATCCCAGTGTTTCACTAGTGCTTGGATACCATCAGGATAGAAAATCTTCTCAGTAGAACATCTTCTCCATGTCCGTGATGAGACATGATCAGACTGCCTGCCTGCTTTAGCCTGCCTGTCTGTCTGAAACACTGGCCTCCCAGGAACTCCTTAAGCTGACAGTCTTGGCGCACGGTCAGGACTATTCGAGGATGTGGCAATAACTCTCAGCCAACTGCAGTGGGCACCGAGCCACCTCGGACGGGATCGTCATTCATGGACATACGGCCTCCTTTACATTTAAATGTTCTATAGTATCATGACCATACTGTTCATTTACCAATTGGACTACATAATGTACTATGCTGTTCTTATTTTGTTCTCATTTCTGGTGTCGAGAATCACCAGAAAAATAACTCAGGTTTGAGTTGCGTTTAGTTTCATTCAGATTGACAAACACTATTATTGAATGTGTCTTTTATCTTTCATAATATAAAATTCTTACTGGTAAGATCGGATATGTCGGAAAACGTGGTTATGATATGACTTGAAGTGGTCAGTGGGCATGAAATCAATCGTTTGGCCACATAAACACAGAAAGTAGACTGTCTACGCTTTTTTTTTTTTTTTTTTTTTTAAACAACCAGTATGTTGAAAAATGGGATCTTTTTTTCTTTAGCCATCCGTAGCCGGGAGTCTAGAGAGCAGATTGGCTGCACTCTCTCGGGATGGAATACCCGCACTCTCACATCAATCAAAGAGACACTAGACAATCATGGGCATCTGGGCGCTCACACAAGCAGAAGGGGCGGATAGCGATTTCCTCACAGCGTGCTACGCCGACCCTAACATTGCGTGAGCAGCGGAAGACAAGATGGGTGGGAACTGGTTACGATAAGTTAGGGAGAAAAAAAAAGCAAAAGAAAAGAAAATCTAAAGAAAATATTTTATATTATTCTATTAAAACCTTTAAAACGTTTCAATAAAATATTTGAACATTCTATTTTTCCCCCATACAACATAATTAAGGATAATGAACCGAATCCACCAACAGAGAACGATGTACCAGGAATAATAACAACTAAGGAAAGAATGATTCAAAACCCTGGATTGATGCGATCTATATACAATTAGGGTTAAAAATAAAAATGCTCAGACAAATCAACAATCAGACAAGGATATAAGAATTCTAATGAGTTCCATTATGAGGATTAGATGTAATCAAAACTGCAGGTAGAGAGGGACAGATAGATGTGCAGAGACATTTGAGTGTTACAGCGTAAATGAATATACATGAACTATTCTCAAGTTCGTCAAACTTTTTTTTTTTAGTTCTCTCTAAATATGCTGATAGTAGAATTTCTTTGTCTGGTCCTGCTTTCTTCGTTCATTCTCTGGCCATCTATCTGTCTCCGGCCCATGGGATTTTCATCGAGCGGAAGGCTGTCACTTTTTACCTCGACCTGACACTCATATGCACTTCAAACAGCTGTGTGAAACAACCTCTGGTGCTGGCAGGACCTCAAAGTCGCATGCTGTGGGTCCTAAACAACAACACAACTGGCTTAGTTTGGAAGAAGGCTTTATATAGCGTCTGGGCATAGTGTGTGTGTGTGTGTGTGTGTGTTTGAGAAAAAAAGAGTTTCAAGGGAGTTGCAAGAGATGGAAAAAGGTTTTTTTTTGTACACATGCATGGTCTGCAGAAGAGATTTTCAGTTTTAAGGGGAAAGATGAAAAACAAGGAAGTGGCATACGAGTGGAAAAAGAAATGTGTGTGTATGTGTGTGTGTGAGAGAGAGATGGGGATATAGTTGGTCTGTAATAAACTCTGCAGTGTGGTCCAGATCCAGATCGCTGTAAGGATTGATTGATGGACACGACAACATGTCTGCCATATCCTACTAGCCTTCTGCTCACATTCCAACAAACACATTTTAAATATTAAAAGGCACAGTAAAACCAGAAGCATGGGATTTATCTAAAATTGAAGACATGCCCATGAGCACATAGGCAACCAATTTATTTTTAGCGTGAAAAAGTGTGTGTGTATGTTTGTGTGCGTGTGCGTGTATGTGGGTGTGTGTACTCTACCAGCAATTCTGGACCAAGATGTGAAAATTAGTCCTGTCAAAATAATGTGCTCATTTTTATTAATTATCCATAGAAAAAAAAAATTAACTCTGATTAATCGTTCCATGGTGCTCTTTTACCTGGTGTGTCACTGTAATCGTTCCGGCCACAGTGGCTTTGTAACATGATTCAGGAATACAAGAACATCCCATGGATGGATTAGTTACATAAACAAAAAACACTTCCACAAAAGATGGAAGTGCTGATAAAAGCATTGTTCTCTGCAGTAATGCATTTTCATACTATTGGAGTACTTCAAGCCTGAAACGTCATCTTAATGCAAAGCATTTAGCAGAAAACCCAGAGCTCTAGCCAGCCATCGTCAAGCCACTCTCAACCAGGCGTTCTGACGGAAACTGAGTAACTCAGAGGTTTTATAGATAGCATTTACTAACGCAACTTGTAAGAGATTTTACTATTGTTGGCATAGAGTACCATGGAAGTACTTTGGTGAATATTATGGTACTTACTGGGTACCACAGTGGCTACCAAAGGTTAGCCACTGTGGTACCCAGTTGCTGATGTTTACTATGGTATGTTCGACATACTGTACCATATTATTTATGTTAGTATATACTATTGGTATGTGATAGTACAGACAGTATCATATTAGATACTTGCTGATCTTTGGTACCAAAGTTATGGAGGTCACCGTAACAGATACTGCAAAGGCTACTATGTGAATTTTGGTACATAAACATATATATTTCTTATAATATACTAGTACGTGTTCTATAGTACCATACTACGGTACATCGTAGAACCATTTACCACACTATAGTACAGGTACCGTTGTATTAAAGTACATACCACTGTATAACCCTAAACTATAGTGTGGTATATGTACTGTATCACCAATACGTACCATAGTACTGTTAAAAATACAATGGTAATGGTATGATCTGACTACCCTGATACCTACAGTATACCATGGCACTATTTTAATGTTTTGAAATACCTTTATGGCAAAAATTGATGTAAATATATTTCAATATAATATCAATATTAAATTCAATTTATAATATATATATATATATTTCAATTAATTAATCACAGAACAGCTAACAAATGTATTTTTTTTGCCACCCCTAGTGAAACTACAGATGTTAAATCTACTTTTAAATGATCATAATTAATTCTGTGAGTAAACTCTATCTCTCCTTTGACTGTTCCTATGGTGACGAACACGAATGTGCTTGTGTCCTGTCTCCATACTTGTTCTGTCACTAGTTTGTTACTTAAATGTGTTCATGTGTTCTATGAAATTAATTTATTATAATTTGAAATGCAACAGTTTTGTTGTAGAATCTTATTGCATGTTTTTAGCCCTACAACCTTAATTTCCACAAGTATTTCCCATTAAAGGTAGCCTCAGTAATTTTTTAGAGCCTTCTGAAAACTTCAAAAGGTACTTTGGAAAGGCACTTCGGGGATGATGGTGGTGAGGCGGTCTGCACAATGGCTCTCTCTGAAATTGGATGTATTAATAATTGAGTAAACTGTGCTAAGAAAATAAAACAATTTAGTTATTTTTTTTTAGAGTCAATGAAACTCTACTATTCTAGAGAAAATTTTAAATGTATGTAATTATTGATTGAATTCAGATGTCCAACTAAGTTACCCATCAGAAATGTTACTATGGTATTTTTGACCGTACACTGGTACTTATTTGCTTACATTGTACACTGTACTTTGGTACAACTGTATTGATTATACTATGGTACTACTATGTTTCTACCATGTAATGTTGTATGGTACTATAAAACACAGGCGTACTGTACTGTCCAAAATACCATGGTACCTACCGGGTACCAACGTGCTATCAAAGGTTAGCAGGTATCTAATATGGTACTGCCTGTACTATACCATGCCAGTGATATGTACTAGCATGTTTTATGTAATATGGTACAGTACATACAATATACCATAGTAGATACTGGCTGACCTTTGGTAGCCACGGTTGTACCCAATTAGTACAGTGTTGGAGTGTGGTACACACCTATCACAGTTCCCACTGAAGTGCCACAGTACCTACCATGGTATTCACCAATGTCTGACGTATTACAGTAATATTATGCTACACAAGTGGATGAATTTGTTAATACCTTAACATTAAAGAAAGAAAAACCCACAATGTTTTGTTGAAATTGACAAAAGTAATAATAAAGAATAGCTTAATGAACATAAATGAAAATCAGGTATTGCTTTATAATTGCTTTTATTGCTTTTTAATAATTAACAAAAAAAACTAACTAATGAAACTGGCCCGGACAAATTAGTTGGTACCTGTAGAAAATGATCTTATAATTGTCTTCACCCTTGCAATCAGTTATTCAGGCTATTTAAATACGTGAACGTGGACCAGAGAAAGTAAAGGAGAAGGGTTGTTTGAGAAGAGCAGAAAGGAAATGATTGACAAGCATGTTAAAGTTAAGGCATGGTAAAGTTAAGACCATCTTTAAGCAGATTAAATATACCTGTGACTGCAGTTGCAAATATTATTAAGAAGTTTAGGGTCCATGGAACTGTAGCCAAACTCCCTGAATGTGGCCACAAGAGAAAAATTGATTATATTGCACAGAAGGATAATACAAATGAAGAGCCAAGGACAGCTTCCAAAGAGATTCAAGATGAACTCCGATGTCAAGGTCCATCAGTGTCGGATCGCACCATCCATTGATGTTTGAGCAAAAGTGGACTTGATGGAAGACGACCCAGGAGGATCTTCTGTTAAAACCAAATCACACACAAAAAAAGACTGGAATTTGCCAAAATACATATTGGCAAGCTGCAGTGCTTCTATGAGAGAATTTCCTTTGGACAGATGTGACAAAATTGGAACTTTTTGGCAAGTCACATCAGCTGCATGTTCACCGATGCAAAAATGAAGCTTTCAAAGAAAAGAACACTGTACCTATCGTGAAACATGGTGAAGGCTAGGTTCTGTTCTGGGGCTGCTGTGCTGTGACTGGCACAAAGTGTCCTGAATCTGTGCAGGGTACAATGAAATCTTCCCAGTGTCGGAAAGCTTTGTCTCAGTCACAGGTCATGGGTCCTCAGACAGGATAATGACCCAAAACACACAGCTAAAAACACCCAAGAACGGCTAAGAACAAAATAATGAATTATTCTGAAGTGGCCTTTTATGAGCCCTGATCTAAATCCTATCAAACCTCTGTGAAAAGAGCTGAAAGAGAAGTCTCACTGAGAGCTACAGAAATTGCTTGATTGCAATGATTGCCTCCAAAGGAGGGCAACAAAACATCAGGTTAAGGGTCTCATCATTTTTAAACAGGCCAGTTTCATTAGGTTTTTTTTTTTTAAATGTTGAATCACAATTCAGAAGCAATGTCTAATTTTCATTAGTCGATGTTCATTTAATTATAATGGAATTATTCATTAAAAGTGAATCTTTGTCCTCGTAGGGCTTTCACAGGATGTCTCCATTCCATACTCTGCCATTTACTCTCAGGCTTGTAGTGATAAATTCATGTCTCGTCACCAGTAATGATTCTCTTTAAGAAACTTTCACCTACCTTAGAGTATTTCTCCAAGTTTAGTTTGTAAATATCCAAACGCTTGTTTGTGCTTTCCCATGAGTTGTTTCAAAATTCAAATTAAAGTTAAATTTGAATAAAAATGTGTATTTTTTTCAAATTCAGATTAAAATTTTTGAAAGGTTTATTTCATTTGAAAAAGTTGTTTTGGCACCTTCAGACCAAAAAAACCTGAATCAAGCTGCTCTACCTTTGGGCAAATCACAAGTGGGGAATCCATTTTTGCTCACACAGCAGTTACAAATGAACTGGAGTGCGGACAGTTTTTGACTCATCCTCGTACTTTGTCAGTAGTAATTTCAGTGGCCATTGTGCCTACCAACAAATGCATCCATCTGTGAATATTATGGCATGTACTATAGTATTGTACACTACAGGGTGGGTGAAAAGTAACTTGGCATTCAAAAAAATCAAGTTCATATTTTTAATACAAGTTTATTGAAACAAATTGTATATTTACCTTATTATATAGTAAAATTAATGCAAATCCTTAAATTTTAAAATGTCTTCTACAGGAAGTCATTTGGGATATTGCTGAGAACCTCCTCAGTAAGAGCAAAATGAGGTGCACCATCCAGCATAAAATAAGGATACCAATGTTCTACAGCTATTAAATATTTCCTAGGTACTTTTCACCCAACCCATATAGTACATCCACATAGCTTGTTTGGCTTGAGCTATAAATACAGTCTAAGTACAATCCAAATCTTTAAATCATCTAATGATTTATAAAAATTGGCACAAGTTTATAGCCAACGACTATACATACTATACTATATAACAACACCAACATGTGAGCTTTTACCTTTTACTACTTCCTGTTTCCAGCATTGCCCCCTTATAAGTTAGGCTAAGCTAAGATCTGAACTCTTTTCTGGGGAAAAAAAAAATCTCCTTCATGCAGCACTTCTGTAGCAGAAACCAGACACAAGTCAGGGCATTTTTGTTATTTTTGTCATTTTAAGTTCTCCTCAAAATCCCCTTTGTTACTAAAGCATCTGTTTAGCAGAGAAACACTTGTCTCTGTGGATCGTCAACCTTTCAGCTATTTGAGCCAACGCACTGTCTGTCAATCATGTTGTGCGTACACAGCAAAACTTAAGGAAAAAACACAGAAGGGAGGGGCTGTGTATGGACTTTGTGTTCCTACAGATATTTTCAGCCAATTCCTGTTAAAAAATGCTGACCATAACATTAATATTGCCAACAGCTGCAATGGATGAATCTATGGAGAAGACTGTTCGCCGGTCATAGGTGGGGCATCATGAGGGAAGTTCACACTCCATACACACACACACACACACTATTAAAAGTAAAACCTAATTTGTCCATTAACATTTCTGGACATGAAAACTACATAAATGTATAATATTCTATGAAGTAAAATGTGTTGGTCTCAATGATAGCTGCTAACTGCTAGTCTTTAGCTATGTCAGCTAGCTACTGTAGGAAGGTGGCCAGCAAGCAACATTAATGTTTTTATATTAACAGGTAATTCACAGGGACTTGCCAAACAACTAATTAGAAATTGTTTAATCATAATCACTAATTATAAACTGATATAAATATTATTTGATAAAGAGCATGTATAATTGGTAGAAAGTTGTCTTTTGACCACTGCAATCAATTCGTCTCAAGAAACTATATTCCTTACAGGTTAAAGCAATGAACTATTAAAGTATCAATTAGACACTAAAATGTTGGGTAACTTGTTGACTGCTTAATGGTCATGTCTCATAAAAAGCGACAGTGATTTTCTGTTCAACACTCCAGGCCACAGCGCCACTTGCCCATAAACTCAAAAGAATGTGGTAAAGCACTCGACCTATCATCCGGAGATCGCGAGTTCGATTCCCGGGTGATGCTGCAACCTCTCGCAGCCGGAGTTCGAGAGTGAGCTGATTGGCCAAGCTCAGGTCAGGTACTTAGTGCTCCCATATTAATCACAGCTCTACAGCCAATCAGGGGGTCTGTGAGCTGACGCAAGTGGAAGGAGCGGATAGCGCTGTTCTCCAAGTGTGTTACAATGGTGCGTGAGCGAGCAGTTTGAAAAGATGCGCTCGGCTGGCGTGTTTCCTCCGAATCATGTGATAGTCTTCAGCCCTCCCGAATGAGTGGTAGTAGTAGCTAAATGTGGGAGCCCCCTAGTGATGGGGAGGAATTGGACACGACTAAATTAGGGAGAAAATCAGGGAAAAATCCAAAAAAAGAAAGAGCAAGCACTATGTGGAGGATAGAAAAAGTTTGTATCGTCTGCAAAAGCTGTGGTGTATTTTCAATTTCAGACATTTTAACATTTGTAAAGTTTACTTAAAAAAAAAAAAACAGAATTGGAAACTGAACTATCAATTCAAGGAATCAGATTGACAAGCCTAAGACTGATTTAAATAACACCAGCTCTAATGATGTCGTAATACTTTTCGCAAGCTGCCTTTTTTACATTTATGGAAGGAGTCTCCAGTTTTAAGTATTTTTAGGTTGAAATAGTTCTTTAGAGGAAAGCCTTCCAGAGGGATGACCTGTTGTTGTCGGGAGATGTTGTTATGGGAAACTTTATATTCCCATAACAGCACGCACAGTCACGCTTTATTCCTTATATCATCACCACTTCTGAAACTGAAACATTTCCTGTGGAGTATGCTGCCTGAGCATTTCTTTCCCTCAGAACACAAAAGACCATTTTTTAAACTTTGCTAAGTAAGTCTGTAATTAGGTTTTTAAAGAAAGCTGAATAAGCTTCTTGGCTACTCTAACCCAATTCTGCTTGGAATATAATGCACATTTTTTTTTATTTTATAATCTACTCTCAGTAGCATCATCAGGGCGCGTTTTTGGAATGCACTGTGAGTAATCCTAGAGGCTTTGCTTTGTATTAATGCACTGTGTGACGAATACAAATTTAACTCTATAAATATTTCATGCTTTCCACACAGCGTACGGGTAGGAATATACAATGAATTCCTTAATGCGTATTTTGAAGGAAAAATGGATCAAAAACGAACAGGGCATATACTGTGTGTCTCTGAATTTATTTTCTCTATAATACAAAGAGACATAGGGAAAACCGTGCGTGGTTGTTCCAGAGATGTCTAGAGACAGGAGAACAGGCAGTCTGCTGAACACTTCAAAGTCATCATGCTGAGAGTAGACTATGAAAAAGAAACAAAACAAAACAAAAAAAAACTACACACTTACTGTCAGACCAGCGCATGGCGTCGTCTAGGTGAGACGGAATCCCTTTCCATAACGTGGTGTCTTTCGGGTAGCCCTGATCCATGTGGCGCAAATGATCGTCGTAGCGCCAGTAATGGCTGTCCTTAAAGAAGTACGTCTTGTCGTTATGTAGCCAGACAAAGACGCCATCTATGCCCTCCATGGGCAAGCCGTAATCACTGATGGGCCGTGGGTAGCCTTCCTCCACGATGTTGTCCTTGAATACCCAGTACTTCACTCCTGAAGAAAGTTTGAAGGACCAGAATGTAAGCACTGGGAGGCATTAATACTAACACTGATACTACCTACAGCTTGAGTAACAATGAAAAAAATTTGTAAAAATAAATAAATAAATAAATAAGGAGGAACTTTTTCTTTTACATTATCATTTAATACATTTTTAAGTTCATTTCTTCAATCATTACTGAAGCAAAGGCTAGCTAAATCTGAAAAAAAAGGGTCTACAGACAATACTAGGTTACTGAGCATAACAGCACTTAGCCTGTATTGTTCTTGCAATTGAACCCAAACAAAATTAAAACGAAAAGTGTACTTTACTTACAATTATACAGAAGCACTTTCCTAAAGTCACACAAAACCTGCTCTTTTTCAGCGCATCCCTACTCAATTCAAGATTACCACCTAACAAGGTTGCTAGCTAAAGCGATTCATTTATTGCTAACATTATAAAGAACTACCCTGGCAGCCTAAATGCTATCTGCTTCTCAATGCTATTTCATTATTACAATATTTACACTATTTCTAACTTAAACATTGCTAATCAAAATGTCCAGTTAAGTTGCTTAGTTGATTAGTCAGTTCGGGATCTTATGAAAAGTTAGCAAAAACAAAGTCCTCAGATAAGGTCATAGCTTACTGCTCAATTAAATCAGTTAACAAGTTAGACATTCGAAAAACCCCAAATCATGACTGTTACCAAATCTAATCTAACATTTTAATAAGCTGCATAAAATGTTCAATTTTCTACATTATTTTATTAATCAAAGTCTGCACTGAGTACGATTTATAATGTTATATAGTTAATGTTCGATTTCGTGAACCACAGTGCTCATTACATTGAGTTTAAGAAACCTAAAAACGTACCCTTAAAAAAGACGATTTTATGGTCTCCGGGTCTCTCATACACAGCGTCGATGCTATCCAGGTTAGCAGGCAGACCTCTCCAGAAGCGATGGATCTGAGTCGGCCTCAGTGACACGAGGTGCTTATCCCGAGTCAGTCGCCAAAAATATTTCCCTACAAAAAGAGCCAATTGATCCATTATGCATATTTATTTAGTGTACAAGGTTTGCCTTTACGCCTTACCTTGAGTGGTTTTAACGTCACCAATTTATATTTTAGCTCAAATGCTGAAAGTATTTACAACATAGTACTGAGTATGCTATTTGATTGATGTTATTTTAGCCACATCCTATAAAGCATTGTATTGCAGATGCTTCAAATAAACCATGCTATTGATGATATTGTATTTATTTAGCATTTCTGAGAGTCTCCAGTGTCAATGGTTTGTAACACTTTCCCAGCAGTATAGAACTCTAACGTTCTATATAAAGGCCTCATGTAGTTGGAATTAGGTTGTGACGTTAAAACATAAAACACAACTTTGGGACATTTATGTGAAAATTTGAACAATTTCGATCAATAGATTTGGGATTGAAAAGCAACCTCAATACAACAACATATAAACATTTATTTACAGTATTATAGAAGTTTGTTCATCCAACATCTAATCACATATCCATCCTTGTCATCAACAGAGTGGGGTGAACACAAATTTAACAGCCTCCACAGCAGCTTTGCTAGTGGACTAGTGGTTAGAATTGAGCACTCTGTCCGCTATGTCATGTAGGCCAACGTTGGTCCAACCTAATGCCAATGTTGTTCCAATATCTGTTAGGATGGCAAATTAATGTGGCTACAATATTTTGACCACAGTAAATTCTTGCTGGATGGGAGTATAATTGTAACTATGTTTTCCTATATGGGAGAACTTTTTGTTATAGGATGCCTTTTCATTAAATTCATGAAAGAGAATAGCGGCTAATGAGGTAAGACGTTTACAGCTACTATAACATAAGTTATAACAGGACCTTGGGCACCATTAACTGTAACTGTAAATCGATTTTAAAAAGTACAATATATTCTTCTTTAATTAAGAATAAAATTTTACTCTGGTTCCTGGGGAGATTTTATTTGGGTTGCCACTGTCGCAAATTATGTCCGCGGTACACCTTTTGGTCACATAGGAATGCTAGATAGTTTCCTACCACTGTCACGGTTTTTGTCATAATTATGCCTGTAGTTAGAGTGAAATTAGAGCAAATAAAAACATATCGTCATGTAATGTTTGACTTATGGTGATAAATGCATTTATGTGTTATCACGTGTATAGTCTACTTTTATTGTTGACTTTTAAAATTAACATGTTTGATAAAAAATGTTGCAATTTATCATATGTAGCCTATGTCAGAAATGGCTGGTTTATTATTCAGTGTAATGAAGTTGTGTTTAAATAGGAATATAAATTATCAGTAACATTCATTTATGCAGATATAAACGTTTCTCTTGATTTATACATAATGCCTATTATGAATTGGTTTTGCAAGATGGTTGGTTTGTCATTTAAAAAAAGTCGGTCCTAAGGAAAATAAATAAATAACTAAAACACGGGTCCTGCACCTGCTCGTGTATATGTGAAATAAAAAGGCAATTTTTTTGTGGCACTACAAGAGTAACTCCACTTCGTGTCAGGCTGCATCACAACACCCTGTCATTGATTTTTTCTTTCCCTCCTCTTATATCAGCATGCCTTGTCAGGTTTTCTTCCTTGCATATCTCCAAAGAATCTTTTCAAATTCATTGTCTGTTCAGGAAAATTATGAGTTTGGACAGCAAGTGTGCGTAAAGCACGGATGCACCGCTTGATTACGAGTTCGTATCGATTGTGCTGTGGTCCTCCAGTCCAAGTCTTTACCTTTGAAAAAGAAGGCCTCCCCTCGGATTTGAGCCACTGCATCAAAGTGACTGGTACATCTGTCAGGGGCATCGCGTGCTGGCCTGAGAGACGAAGAGAAAAAGCAGAAAAAGAGAAAAAGAACAAATGAAGAAGAAAAAAAAACACCACTGCTCGCTATCAGATGACAGTGAAGAATATACAGCCTTTTTTTCTATTGATCTCTTGTACTATAAACAGAGCCTGGGTGGGTAAGTGTGCGCAACTGTGCAGTCAAGTGTGCATTCATTTCAAGCTCGCTATATTTGCCCAGACAGCGTGATTAATCAAAATTTAAAGCGAGATCTTATCACCTGTTTGCGGAAAAGGGTCTTTGCATGCATTATCCCCCGGCTTATGACTCGTCGTGTTTGGTTTGCTAATGACACGAAGATTATGGCTTTCTTTTGTGAGATGGTACTCGATGTGCACCTTATTAACAAAGATCTCCATTCACAGGTTATTAAGAAAGCTCTCAGGGATGAAAACATTAAAGACCTTAGTTTGAATAAATCCAATGTTATTCACCCACCATCTGTGAAGATGGAGGGAACGAAAAATTAAGATATACAAGCTGGTCTCAGCGGGCCAAGTGCCCGCTGATGGAGAGATGAGGATTGAACCTTTCATTTGTTTCATTCTGAGAGTTGCTTGGATCATGTTGGTCTTGAAGGAAAAGTCCATCCTGTAACACATTACATGTGATTGTGTTGAAATATTAATGATGCCCAGTGCAATTTTTTTAACTGATGCTGTATTTTCGTTAATAAGGAATGAATGGCTGCCTTTTGCTCGGGCATAGCAGGGAGAGACTGTGTGGCTAGTGCAGCTACAATCGAATTTAATGGTAGGAAAAAATGAATCCTTTCCAAAATAACAGGATAATGGGTTATGTTCTGGCTGCTCACAAAAACAAGCGAAGCGGTGAGCTAAAAGATGCAGAGCATGATGGTGTTTATGGAGGCTATGCCATAGATGGTAAAGTATAAGCGGGAACCTGAGCTGTCTACAAGTTATGAATGGATGACAGGAATGGACAGACCAAAGGACGACAGTGCCATTGCATCGCTCTCTTTAGGTGAAGATGAAACAAGGGATCAACCGCACTAACCCTAGGATCACTCTGGATCCAAAACAGCATATGGGAATTATACAAAACGGGTTAACCAATATGTACTGTAAATGGAGTGTGCTAACTTAGAATCTTGTAAAAATAAGACATTCAGGGCGGATTTTCCATGCAACTTCAGGACATGTGCAAAGTGTTGAATGTACAGTATGTGTAAGTCTGCAGATGAACTCACGGCACTGTGGATTTGTTTTCTGGCAGGTCCATAAGAACAGGTGGATCGTCGGTTTGAGACACGCCATCTGGACGAGCCGTGTGTGAGACTGAGTCCCGTACACCTGAGACAAAAAAGGCTCAAGTTAAAGAAAAACAACAGAACCGATGTACCCGATAAATTCCCACATTCTGTGCACTGTCTGTCCTGTTTCTCTTGTCACTTTCCTTATATGGTTGGAGCTTCCTGTTCTTGTTTCCCTTGCTATGACTGTTAATTATTATTATTTGTTGCTTCGGTGGGGTGTAGTTACTGTAGATTCTGGGTTTGGTTACACAAGTGTAACTGAGGTGCTGTAACTTTGAAATTAAACACTATTCAGAAGTTGCACACTCAGTGCATAGTCTGAGGGAAAACATGTGTGCATCAGTTACGCTTGAAATAGAAAAATATGAGAGGCGTTCGAGTTGTGATGAAATTATTAAAGTATGAAGGCGTAAAACTGATTGACATCACAAAAGTCTTCAAGCTCAGTACGGTGATGAGACTCAGTGAAAATCTGAACAGTGTAAATGTTTTAAAATAAGCCTGTACATCCGTGAATAACAATCCTGGCTGAGGTGGCTCAGATCCCACTGCAGTCGTTCACATTTAGCAAGTGGAACGCCTGATCCTTGTAAATCAATGGATATCTTGTCACATCAGGGTATGGGATCTGCACACACGATCATTCCCGAATCATCATGGCTCCGGGCGAACTGAACTACCTGGATGGTATCCAAGCACTCTCTCACTCTTTCATAACCCTGTTCTGTTATGTTATTCTGCACGATCCAATCATGTCCCGGTTTGACTTGAACACCCCTCCAATGTAATGTAATACCCTGGGTGGAGTGCTATTTTACAAGCCACTGATTAATGTCACCATTCATGCAGCAATATACACATTTAGATTGATTTCAATGCTTCAAATCTTCTCATTCATACACACTGTATGATTCTTGTCTTTTTAATCATCTCTTGCTTTTACGTTATACTGCATTATATTTAATAGCAAAAAGAACAAAAAGCACTTCACATTTCCTTTTTATTTCAGGTTTAAAAGGCAAGTTCTTGTTGTCATTGTTTTTAAAGGCATTGGAATAGATGGTGTTGAAAAATTCTTAAAAATATTCTTAATAAATCTGGCATAAACAACAACAATAGATTTGTACAGTATAGAAAACCACCATTTCTGAATCCTCTATGTGTAATGTATACTGTACATATTTTTTTGGTATACTGTACTGTATAGGTATTTTTAACTCTCTAATGTTTCATCTAGCGTTTCATGTTGATCAGATTTTTTTTTTACAGACATTGCCCCACTCTGTTTTGGTCCACCAGCGCTCTGAGTCTAGCCATGCACTTTTTTCTATGCCTACATGATTTCTTCGAATAAACATGTCAGTCTTCCTTCAGTCAGAATTTGACCAGAGCTGACTTAAAAAAAACTTCAGCTCCTCATTTAGAATAGTCGAAAATCCACGGGAGCAAGACCACACATTTGTTTTAGCCATTTTGCATGATTTGGGAGCATGTAATTATGCTGCACCAAAATGATGAATTTTCTAATAGCAAACGAATACCAGTAGGGACTGGGCGGCGTTATGTAAATGAAATCGCACCACTAGGTCAGCACCAGGTCTCATTAATTACTGGTCATATCAGCATTTATCGGTGAGGTATTTCCTTAATCAATGTGAGAAATTTAGAGGAAACTTTTGCTCAAACACAAACATAAACTGTCGCATTCAATTACTGGAAGAAAAATGGAGTCTCTACAATGGCAAGGGTTAATGGCTTAACCTGAGGTCTCAGGATCTCGCAGCTCATCATCCATCCACCCTGTCTTATTGTTTTCTCTCTCACTCCCTCTATCTCACTCCCTCCTTTCCTCTCTGCGCTTTCTCTCCCTGTCTGGCGAAGGCAGGGTGCACAGTGGCATGCTGACTCGTGATAAGTTTGGTCCGAGCCTCTGAGACGGCCCATTAAATCCTGGAGTTCTCCATCTGTCACAGCACCGCCATGTAATTACATCAATAATCCCCTAATATAAAGAAATCGGTTCTTCGGTGTGCATTACTATTCTTAGCCTCACGTCTCTGGTCCACAGATTCATACACCACCATCTTTTCACAAACACCATCCCTGGTGTTACATAGAAAACCAATAAGCATTTTTAAATATTGGTCCATGTTTTAAAGCCAAGACATTATCTGTGGTGGGTTCCTAATGTATGATATTTGTCTATTTTTATAACAAAATAAATAAATAAATGGCCCCCCAAAAAAGGCGCCATATATTTATCATTATTGAAACTGGGTTAAGAACAGTTCAACACATTATCAAAACCTGAAAGGATAGCACTGACATGTCAACTTTGTGCAAGAAATGTGGTCAAAAAAATATCATGAATGAAGACCAGTTAGACATTTGATTACGTTGCAATGTAAAAATGATAAACAACTAAAACCATAGCTATGTCTAATATAGCATTTCCATACGCACACAATGTGATGACAACTCATAGTATAACTCAGACGTTTGTATGTCAGATATGTTCTTAAGTCTGACAAAGTGAGTCTTATTCGCCTTTGATCCGAATATACAATGTAAAGCATACCAATCCACTTGACTAAATCTCTGTTCCCTTTCCCCACCCTGTTATCATGTGACCAAGAGACATAAAAGCGCTTAATGAAATGAATCTCACAGTGAAGTGTGAAATGGAACCATGTGTTCACACCGAACGTGGTGAGAGTGTCAAAGCGGCCGGAGGTCATTCACAGGGGCGCAAAAATGGGGTGTGCAGTATATGCAGTGCATGGGGGCGCCACACGGAGGGGGGCGCCATTGTGAAAAAAAAAATTAAAATTGTCTTTAATAAAGCTTTTAAAATATTAAAAAAATGATATTTGTTAAGAGACTATTTTTGTTTAACATTTTAAACGAGTAAAAAAAAAAAATAATATATACAAAAATAAAATAATATATATCAATTGAGCCCCCCCCCCCCCCAATAGTTACCAGCCACGTATGCAAAATGGACAGAAGAGGGAAGAACAGAACTGACGCGCAGAACAGAAAAAGAAAAAAAGAAAATGAAAAACAGTGTCTTAAAATGAGGACAGCAATGTCAAAATAGATAAAAAGAGATTGGTAAGCTTGACCTATCATTTTGTATTACTGTAAGTCTTTAAGTTCATCAATATTTAACGTTATGGACATAGTTGCCGTCCGTTAATATCAAATCATTATTCCTGAAAAAATAGGCGTTTGGTTTAAAAAAAATTAACTTATTGTTAAAAATGTTAACGGAGGTTCTCACCACCAAGCACAACCAAGTTATTGGGCTCTTGCCTTATCCTCTCAGTTCGTTATGTTCAGTCCAGGGGCGCAATAAATGCACGATTTTTTTTTTCTTTTTCTGGGAAAGCCCTGCTGTGTAAACAGAACGAGACTAGTGTATGGATCCCTCTACATGTTCATTCATACAGTATTCGAGACCCTATTGTAAGCTTTTTGTAAACAGGATTCTCAAAACAGATTTAAAAACCACAAAGTTTCTAAAAATTATGCAGTTTAAATTTATTAATGCATGAGCTTTTTTTCTGTTTCTGTTGTAATAACAATGCTAATGAAATTACATCACTGTTTAGCAAATACAATCATTTTAATGCTTTGTACATGAGTGTTCATAAAAAAGATGAAAAAGATGAAAGGTAGAGAGAGAAAGCAAATAAGTCAAGAGCAGGTGAAGAGAACAGGTAGGAGCTACCACACAGGATACTATGACTTAAAGGGGTCATGACATATATTTACCATTTTAATGTGTTTTCTGATGTACACTTACAGTAAGTTACAGTTTTTTGTGCACCAGAATTACAAAATGTTTTTTTATAGTGCAGTGAACCTCTTATTTGTCAAAAAATGTAGTAAAATTGAATTCATCTTGTCATGACCACTTTAAACAATATTTAAAAAAAACTAAAATTTGGGATTGATGATTTAAGGTATTGGAGGACAATGAATGATAGAAAATGAGTTCAGAGCAGGTAAAGAAAACAGGTAGGTAAAGGCCATACAGGATTTTATGACTTACACAGTATTAAGAAACATGCAGAATAAGTTATTGTAGCCTTAAGGAACAAAGTTTGTGAAACATCTATTTTGTTTACTCAGTTGTGAAGATGAAGATACGCCAAAATCCACGGCAACGGTCACATTTTTAAAAATGGCCTTGATGTGGAAATGTGCTTTGCACCACGTCAGGGTCTAAGCATACATATTGTGCACTTTTCCTTGTCAGAGTACTGCAGGTTATTTGAAAATCTAAGTTATTTTTGCAGCTTGCCATTCTAAGGATTTGGACATTGACTGATGCTATTTTATATGTAAATGACATTAAATGTTGGGGGAGGGGGGGGGGTTAGGGCGCAACCCATTATCTTGCATACCCCTCAGCAAATGTGCAGTTGCGCCCCTGGTCATTCATTTTCAATGTGAGCCGGCTGCGCGTCGAAGGGAGTTGAAATCAGTTCAACTTTAGGGTAATGAGCTATGACGCGGTTGAGTGGCAACCAATTAAAAGTAGAGGTCCGCCGCTTGAGCGGATTCCGAGAGAAGCAGCCCTGTAACTTTTGTTCCGGCTTAGTTCCCAAGCGAAATGGAGGAGAGGTTGATTACTGCGGTAGCGAGTGTTTATTAATTATTAATGTTATTTTAATGTAAAGACAAAGTCTAGTAAGTGATTTTTATAATGTTATAATAATAAGAAATATAATATAATAATAAAAAAATATTAAATTAGACTAGCAATTCACAATGAACATAAGCCACACCATACATGCTTATAATTTGTTTATTTCCACAATACAGTTCTTTCTATCAATCAATTTCTTGTTTTCGTCTCCACAAGATCAACAAGCTTGATTGCTTTGCAGCCCCTTTAAATACAAGAAAGAAGAGCGGCGACAGGGCAGCGAGAGCGAAATTTGACACTCTCGCCGCGTTCGGTGTGATAGCGGGGTAACAGTGCTGTCTCTGCGCCTTAAAAACGGCATTTTGTCTCAGAGCTGCTTTCCACTGTATTGGACTGTGAACTCTGTCTCGTTGAGGATTTTCCAAAATTAGGATTAAGACAGACATTTTCTATCAGAGTGCTCCTGGACTGATTCATTGAAACCGCTGAGGCTGACTCATTTCTCCCGCACCCCCACACGCACACATATAATACAATATACTACACATATTGTATAATACAATACACAGTACACATGAAAAATATTCACTGAAAATATTGTGAAAACATTATGAATATTGGTATCTGGTACACTGCAGTGTCTATTTTTTATATACGTTTTATGTTGCAAACATGTGATTTGTTCTCATCTATGAATGTCTGTAGAACTGTGATACGTGATTCGTATTTGAATAAATTCGTAACTCAAATGTTTGTAAGTCGGCGACTACCTGTATTGGGAAGAAACAGCTGTGTGGAAACAGGTGTGATGACTTTTTGCACTTTCCTTTTTTGCACATTCGCTGCACCATGTCTCTAGGGATTTTCTCTGGGTTCTCGCTTTGCTTTAACGCCAACAAAGGGACTGGAGACTCAAAAAATGTGTTCCTGGAATAGGCTTTAGATTCCTTTTGACCCTAACCAGTTTACTGGTTTACCCACTAATTAATGGAAATACTTAAGCCCCACTAATAACCACATTACCCACTAATTACCACATTACCCAGTAATCAATGCAAATAATTAAGCCCAGTTCCTACCTTCATGATTTTGCCTTCAGATGGCTGCAAAGTCTGGCGTAGGAATTGTGCTCTGTAAGTCCACTATATATTCTGTAAGCCTATTGTATTCAGTCGTAGGCATTATAGTGCTGCCACATCTCCTGACTGTAAATCATATGTACGCTTTTGATTTTATGATAACCTTTTTTAAACCATTGCGATTTTTATTTTGATTAAATTGCACTAATATTGAATTGTTTCATTTTGTACGGTTACCAATAATATTTAAAAACTGAATCGATTATGAATTGGAAACTGAGCAAAACCCCAACAAAATATTGATGAACTTGGATAATCAATTAACATCAAACAGCAAGGGGTTTTAAGTGCAAGAATGGTATCGCTGTTTAGTAAACTTCAATATTCTTCTGTAATGAAATGATAAATTGTAAAATGTTACAATCAGTACCATCTGCTGGTTAATGATTCGAAGCATTTCATGTAATATTAGCTCTGCCTTTAAAATTTTATTGCTATGCGCTAGGCAATGATGTCAGAAGATGTCAGAGCCTGCTCCCGCCCTGATGCTGAACCCATTCTGAACTGTAGCAGAAATGGTGAAAGTGGGAGCTGGACTTTATGACAGGCAAAGGAGAAAAAGGAAATATAGGAAAGCAACAGTCTGTGTCTAGTCAGAAATTTATTATAACATCTATTTTTCCGTCAGCCATGGCAGCGTCCTGTAATAACTCTTTTGTTTCTCATCAGTGTGCCCGAATCTGAGATTCACGCAAAACTGGGCACCTGTCTCACGAGGTTATTTATACGTTTTTTTTTTTTTGAGAAAGGACATTCCGTCTTTGGTTTAAACTACTTAGGATAGGAAGAAGGATATAAAACATAATAATATAAAAAAGAAAGGAGAAAAGGAATGTAGAAAGAATAGGAAGAGTCCTGTTATAGTTGCAATAATCATTCAGAGGTCATTGGTGTATTGTAAAAGGTTGCACATGGCATTATAATGCATAATTATTATGAGCGATTATGAGGGCATTAAGAGAGTGTATAGAAGAAAAATGGTCACAGAAATCATTTCCAGACTACAACGTTATACACATTTCATATGGGCTTCATAAAAACTCTTACCAAGACATTTAATTAGCGAGTAAGACCTTTGGCCAACGGAAAATGTTTCTCTGGTGCCAAAAGTTCCAGTGCATATAAATAAAAGAGAAATTCAGCAAAGCGTAGGAGCAAGGGAGTTAAACATTCGAAGGCGAACAATTTCCTGTATGAGTCAGAAAGACATAAGGAAAGCTACAGTAGGAGCTGCACAGCAAAGAAAGCAACTGTTTATTCTTACCATAAATCTGCCAGACTCGAACTTTGTCTTCATAAGGGAGATCGTACTTGAGCGGGTCTCCCACCGGCCCCTGGTAGTACGGACGCATGATGGACTCCATAGCGGACGTATGCGCGAGTCCTATGGCGTGGCCGAACTCGTGTACCGCCACAGCAAACAGGTCCATGCCATGCGAATCTACGAACAAAGAACAGTCCCACTGTTTTTTAGGATTAAGTCGTTTCAGTCGGCTGCACTTTCAAAGGACCTCCCAGATGAACAGAGGATAATAATTCAGCACCCAGAGCTGCATAAAAAAAATCGGAATGTACTGTGTTGAAATTGGATGAGGGACACTGTCACACTCTCACCTTATTCATTTCTGAAAGTTCTTTATTCTTAAATTAATCTCTGTAGTCAGACGGTTATGAAATGTTCAATCAGACATAAATGCTTTCCATTAAATGGGTTGCAATACTAGCACAGAGTGTCAATCAAATGTGAGTGCGGAGAGGATAAAAGAGAGAATATTGAGCTCTGTGTAGATTCTTTGCTACATTATAATAAGCATATGTATAACCAAACACAACCAAATGTATTATTTAGAAAGAACAAAAAAAGAAAAGTGATAAAAAAAGATATACAAATACAGAAACCAATAGAAGGTGAAGTATATATTTTCCCCCCAGAAATGTTCACAGGGAATTGGTTTGAGGATTACTTTGTGCGGGTGTGAGTCAATGTTCAGATATGAAACTTGCAGAACAAAGGTGTTACACAATGCATTTACTGTGTGAATTCTTACATCCTTACTAACTGCCTGGTTAGGGTCATGGTAGTTACAACTAGTCTGAAAAAGTGTCAGAGACACAGAATACACAAACCATGTTGTCAGAGCTGGCATTTCTACTCCTGCATTTATTTATTTATGTATTTATTATTATTTGTCCTCCCGATTTTCTCCCTAATTTAGTCATGTCCAATTCCTCCCCGTCACTAGGGGGCGCCCACATTAAGGCAATTACCACTCAGTCTGGAGGGCCGAAGACTATCACGCGATTCCTCCGAACCACGTGACGCCAGCTGACCGTATCTTTTCAAACTGCTTACACCGCTGGGGGCGGCGTAACACACTCGGAGGACAGCGATATCTGCTCCTTCCGCTTGGCGAGCTCACAGACGCCCCTGATTGGCTGTAGAGCCGTCATTAATGTGGAAGCACTAAGTACCTCTCATCTCTCCCCTCTGAGAGAGCTCGACCAATCAGCTCTCTCTAGACCTCCGGCATGTGAGAGGTTCCAGCATCACTCGGGAATCGAATATTTAATTTAGTTTAGACCCCATCCATGTTTGGTTAAGTCCGAATACAGGTACAAATATGGAGATCTACACGTCACAGACATAGCAAGTCAAACCGGAACTTCTGATACCATTTATTGGGAATGAAGGTATAAACCCAATTTACATGTACAAGAGACTTCAAGCACAGTATTATGTTGAGACTCTTAACCGCAGGAAAACATTTAAAAAGGTGCAATTGTTTTTAAGATGGCTGTGAAAAGAGCCCACTTCAGTCGTTCATGAAAACATTCAGCAAATGGGGAGAAAAAATGGTCAGGTTTGATCTTAAAAGATGTTGTGTTTTTGGAGGTTTTACACCACTTGCACATTATAACAACCAGTGTTTGTAAGGCGTTAGAGTACTCAGATTACTTTTTTGATGTAACGAGTAATCTAACATGTTAGGTCCACCATTCAAGTCATCAGTTACTTAGTTAATTTTTAAAAAATGTAATCCGTTATTCAGACAATGTATGTAATCCGTGAGCCAGACAGCAGTCGTCCTACAAGCCCCTCTCCCGATAACCCGCCCACCTCTGTTATTCCTGCTGTTATACCCCTATCTCACCCATGCGGTTTGACTATGTGAGGACCGACACGCGAAAAGATGGAAACCTACAGTAATCACAGCGGCAAAACTCGCGGTGAATCATAACGAACCGTACTTACGGCCACCGCGTAGGTGAAATACGGGTATTAGTAGTTAACAGATTATGGGACAAATTTCACTGAGTGATGATGGTAGAATAATTATAAACGTCTTGACTAAAACAACATGCATGAGGAAGCACAAAGGAGTTTTCATTTTCCGCAACGGAAAAGTACTCGAACTAGTTACTTTTATCAGAAAGTAACGCGGTAATGTAACGGATTACTTTTTAAAGACAGTAGTTTTGTAATGTAATTAGTTACTTTAAAAAGTAACGTCCCCCAACACCGACAGCAACTCGCCTGAGAGTTATTGCCACATCCTTCGTACAGTCCCGACCTTGCTCCAAATGATTTCCATACTGTAGGTTTGGGACATTAAAAGTGTTCCTTGGGGAGGCCAGAATTTCCGAATTCGCTCTGGAGTGCTTAAAACTTTCTACCTTGATGGTATCCAAGCACTAGTGAAACTTAAGAGTAAGTGCATTAGTGCAGCAGAGGATTACAAAATTATCAAATCAAGGGCGTTTTTACTTTTACGGTGATCCCACTGTGATCTGTATTCTGCACAATCAACAGTCCCGGCTTGACTTGAACGCCCATCCTATCTATAAATGCTAAAATAAATGCTGTGACTTGCTGCAAAATCCCTCAATCTATATGCGCACATCACAGACATCTCCAAAACCCCCTGCAGTTTGTGTTTTGTATAAGCTTCAGGCACTTCGATGGTTCCTCAGTACAAAAAGACATAAATTTACCCAAACTCTGCAAATCACCTGAATGACCTTAAGGCACAAAGCAGGCTCTAATCTACACAGAGACACGCTCCAAAAGGTAGATGAAGGACTGAAGTGCTCCGACTTTAGAGTTTTGATATAATGATGTTCCTTTCGAGACGCTGCTGCATCTATTTGTGCCTTTTAGAGGCCCGTGGAGCTTCTCAATGATCACTTGGCAGCGGTAACACACTCTTTGGGATGAATCTCTGAGGAATGAGAGGCACAACATGCCAGATGAAGGAATCTCTGCTGGCAGAGATAGTGTCGTGTATAACAGATGATGATTAGGAAAGAACAGTGTGAGTTGCTTCACAGCGGTGAAACTCTTAGTGCACGGTTTCCAACTGTACCTCCGAGGTGACACGGCGGATATTTTTCAAGGTGTGGACAGGAGCTACTATTTATGCTCACACTCACAGCTTGCATTTTGCCTCTTGCGGGCATGTAGTAACTGCACCTGACCACAATGGTCTAATTCTATCAATTTATCTCGCTCACTAATTTTTAAATGTAAAAACTGTAACAGTAATAAAACAGATCTTGCATAACGTTGATAAAAATTTTTAATCTCTAGCCATAATCTTATAATTAAAAAAACAAACAAAAAAACATACCTCTTGGGCTCTAGTTTGCCTCACCAGATCATCCTTCTTTCAGATTTCCCCTTTAAACTCCCATCCATATTAAAGATGATCAGAAAAGTTGCCAAACCCCCAACAGTTCCAACTTGACAGCTAATATGAGTGATAATGGATGACTGTAATTTCTCCTACCCCTTCTCTGGCTCAATGTGCCTCACACACCCTCACATACACCCTCACACGCAAATGAGAGGCTGGTGCCAAATTGCAAAAGTCATCGAAAACACACCTGCTTAATGAGGCTTTTCTTCGGGCCGCAATCATCCGTCCGCATTAGTGAGCAACTAGAGGGATAATTAATAAAAGGTATTTGCATGCTGTCAAGAAACGAGGCAGCGATCCTGCTACTCTGCTTAACTGACCCACAGGAGCACGTCAATCCCGCACCATAGGGCAACTCCGGCTGCCACTCAATCGACGAGGAGCTACCTACCAGCTTAAATGGAGCGTTTAACATTAGGCGCTTCTGCTTGAGCTCCATTTCGCTTCAGAGGTAATTACGCATATTAGCAGATGGCCCTCAATGGAGGAAAGTTCTAACGTCCTGCCAAGAACAATACGTCTCAAAGATGTTCAACAAATAGTGGAGGAAGCAAAGTGGAACTTGGAGAGAAAAATTAAAACAAGATATTAGTTGACATGGTGGTGGATCAGGAAGTGTGGTTGCTTCCACAGTTTGATCCATGGGTTTCCTCTGGATTCATAGGTCTCCTTGGACCTTCCAAAAAAACATGTCAGTAGGTAGCACAGCAACTATAAATTACCCCAGAGGTGCCTGTGCAAGGTGCCCTGCAATGGACTGGCAATCCATCCAGGGTGTTTTTATGCACACTAAATCCAAATTATGAGTCCTGAAAGGGAAATACTCTGTAATAGGGTTCCAGATAGAATTTTTAAGCTTTATACCAGTGGGAAAGACGAACAACACTTAAGGATCGATCGCTGGGAAAAAAAAAAAATTTAGGTTAGAAGAAAGTTTCCAGAACACTGTATTAATAGTGACCCATTTTATAATTATAGTCTAAAGCGAGCCATTATTATGCAGATGCTTTAAAAATATCTTAAGAACATAATTTTTAGAACTTTTAAGTAAAAATGCATCCTCCAGAGGAAAGAACAATAAATGAATTGCACTTCCTATTACAGTTTATGCCCAAATCTCAGTCTTGTTTTGATGAATAATCACACCTGAGTACTATAGATTTGTACCAAAGAAGTAAAAGTAAACTGTAATCTTAAATATGTTGTTCTTAGTACTTTTATTCACTATATGCTCACATCCTTTCAACACATCTTAGGCCTTGTTCAGACTGCCAGCCCAAATCCGAATTTCGGCATATTCAGATTGGAATCAGTTTGGAATCAGATTGCTTTCATGTAATCTGAACAGTGAGAAAAACAAACCGATTTGAACCACATGCAGAGATGGTTTCAAATCAGATTCCTAAACTCTACACACTCAAATAAGATTTTTTACTGTCCATTACATCACTCATAACGCCATTTGAAGATCAAGTCTACACGATCGCATGGTGTGGGAAAACTGAGTGGGAACATGATGTAAGAAATGGAGATGAAAATACAGTACATCGGTTAAGCCAATTACTCTTCGTGAAAACATGGTTAATTTGGCTGCACTGAAAATTCAAGGGTGCTGCTTGTACTTAATTAGCGGTAATAATGCCAAAAGCAAAAACATAAACGCATAGCAAGTTAACTTTCTAAGTTTCAACTTTCTTCCTTTGAATTTCCCGTGTGGCTGGATTAACCGTGCTTTCAGGAAGTGCAGCTGGCTTAACCGCAGTATGGATATACAATAGTCCCTGGACAGAGGATGCAGTGAAATGTCTGATAGCACTTTGGGAGAATGCATCAGTACAGGCAAAACTAGAGGGACTGTACCGTACAGAAACAGGGCGATATATGAGGATAATATTGTGCTGCATGCTAACCTCTGGAGTTATTACTGTTGCAACCTATGCAGAGAGGATTTGGGCTGCCAGTCTAAACAAAGACAAATCTGATCTGTTTATTTTCAAATAACAGTGTGGACAGTCAGTCCTAAAGATCAGAATTGTGATACGAATCGGATTTGCTTGGAGTCTGAATAATGCAATAGTATAGAGTGAAGTTATATTAGACACGTGACTGAATATGAATAGATTATTATTGATACTGTATGGGTGCAACGGATCACAAACCGAACAGCTCATACCACAATCATTAATTAATGTGAAAGTACAACGTTGTTCATCTTAAGTAAACTGTCTGGGTCAGGGTTTCTGAGGATTAAATTAGGCTTGTGGTTTGTTCAAACTTATCTAAATGTATTGTAAAAATCTTGCAAGTGCAATATCTTTCAAACACAATTCTAGACATCATTTGATGAACTCGAATAATGTAGCCGACTCCGAGGAACTTGTGTGCGGGAGTTTGAGAACCTCTGGATTTTCACTTGTAGGGTTTCATAAAAGGAAGGAAGGAAGAAAGGAAGAAATTCATCTTAAGCCACGTCCACCTCAGGTTCAAATCTGAATACAGCTTTAGATATTAACATGGTTCTACACCTCTTAATGATAGTGAGATAGAGTAAATTGTGTTGCAGACTATCTGGTGGCCCAAAATAGCTATGAGAAACTTAACGTGTTTACTGAAATCTCCACAAGGTGGCACAGCGAACACCCTTACACATACTTGTATCCTTGGAGAGATGAATTAGAGACTAAAGAAGCTATTTTGGGGGCCATTAACTGCATTTACTGCATTAACGGAGAGGGTGCATTTTGTGATTTGTTTTCAGAAAATTACAAATTTCGTGTCTCTGGAGTGCGCACTTGGAAGAGTGGATATGGAGAGCCTTAAACGTCTCTTGACATCAACAGAGACACAGGAAGCATGCCACAGGATCTTGTAGTGCTCAAATGATTGACGGATTCTGACTAGAATTTGATGACTTCTTGCTTTAAGTGCAATCCAGGAGCCGTTTCTATATCGGAGAGGAAGAAATGACAAAGACGATGTATACATGCTGAGGAGCTGACGGAAATCTCAAGACTTTGTTTTTCTTTTTTCACACCACTACAGACATACACTTGCTAGTCGCCCCATGCAAACATATGCTTTCCTGATCCGAGGAATTATTAGTACAGGCCTCACATCTGTCTAGGAGCATATGGCCTCAGGCAGGCCAAGGGGAAAAAAAAATGGAAAGAAGGAGGCGATGATGTTCCTTGGAAACTCAGTTTTCAGGAAATTCAGGAAATTCAGTTGCTATTCAAAAACAAGCTCCTTCCGTCCCACAAAGCCATGCAGGGATAAAGTACTCAGATGACGGAGGAGTGCATCGACTGCTGTAGCACTGTCTCCACGGGCTTGCAACTAAAATGGCTTTGCCATGAGCAAAATGAGGTTAGAAAGTCAACACAGGCAGAATCAAACCTCTCATATAGTCTGGCTCTCACAGCTCCACCTGGAGACCTCCAACTCCAGGCCTTGTAGCCAACATACAATACACTGTAACACTGCTTTAAATGGTTTAGTCAGAGAAAAATGAGGTCACAAACTCAGCTTAGACTCGAATGTTCCACACCTTTTACTGAGATCTTTTCTAAAAGCTGTACAAACCAAAAACATATAATGTACGTTCTAACTCTAAATTTGAATATAAATGTTAGGTTTGTAAGTGAAACGTAAGAGTTCAATGTTCAATCTTCAATTTCAATGAAAAAAACATTAGTCACCTATACTACTTAATTCTGTATTCAGGTTCACAGGGGGCCTGAAGCCTAAACCAGGAGGCTTAGGGCACAAGGTGGGGTACACCCTTCACAGAGTGCCAATCCATCACAGGGAACACACACTACGGCCAATTTGGGAATGTCAATTAACCTAATCTACATGTCTTTGTACAAATTCCATGCACACAGAGACGGGAATCGAACCTGGCCGGGAACCAAACCAGAACCTTGGAGGTGCAAGGCGACAGTACTAACCACTACACCACCATGCCACCAGAAACAAATATATGATTATAATTTGATGGTAATATGCTTAAGGATCTTTATTGGGTAATTAAGAAATGATTTATTTAATAAAATTAAACTAATAAAACTAAACAGCTTGAGCTAACAAAATAATAATTTGTGTTTTGGTCAATGTTAAAAAAAAAAAAAGGACTTGTAATTGGTTCAGAATTTTTTTAATTCCAATTTGATCAGAGTTATTTGGACAATAGTTGCATTTGCTTCCATCAATGACAAAGACTTTATTTTCTTAGTTAATTGATTAGCATTCTTATTGGAGGCAAACTAAGGGCAATCAAAAATAATAATACAGAATCAACAGGCTGGTCAAAATGTCTGCAATTGTAAAACCTTCACTGATTTTTTTTATTTTTTAGAATTTACTCACCATAGGCCTATGTGCTTAAACCAAAACCATTGGCATGCTGATACTTTGTAAAACAGTATTCTTCTTCAATTTCAGTGCTTACAATATTAATAATGAATGTGAATGACAGGAAAAGGAGAGCGATTGATTTGTAAATGAGTGCCCAGTTTGAAGTCAAAGATCTGCAGGTTTAAAAAAAAGAATTGTAATCTAGACAGATCAATGCCAGCGTGTCGAGGGAGCAAATGCTACAAACAGAACCTGACCTGCTTTTATGGGACCTGCTGTTTTGTTCATGAAATGCCAGAAATGTACTGTTTTTTTAAAGGAAAAATCTAATTAAAGACTCTATTCTAAAACATTTTCCCCAAGAGCTAATTAGTCACGGCATTCAAACCCCACTCCCATGGCCTTACCTGGAGACCTGAAAGTCCATGCCTCATCATCATCAAAGTGTGTATCCCCTGCAGTGAAACGTTCCCCTGGAAAGAAGGCATGGGCTACGGTACCGCCAGGCCCGTCGAAAGGGTAGCCGTCGTTGTGGTCTGCTTTGGTGAAGTCGATCTGGATGTCTGCCTTGTTTCCCGCCACCTCATGGAAATTGAGCGGTGTGATGTCGCTCCAGACCTTCAGAGCATAGTACATCAGGGCTCGAACCGTTTCCCTCCCCAGCACGGCCGACTCTTTGGGAAATGTCCGCACCCTAGGAAGAAAGTAAAATCCATAAAGCTGATAGCACAAATACATAACATGGTGGGGCATGGGGGGATTCCCAACTCAGCCAGGTTGCCATTGTTGGGCCTTTGAGCAAGGCCCTTAACCCTATCTGCTCCAGGGGCGTATCATGGCTGACTCTGCGCTCTGACCCCAGTTACGCTGCGATATGCGAAGAAGGAATTTCACTGTGCTGTAATATATATGTGACAAATAATGGCTTAACTTAACTTACAATGGTGGAGACATAAGCATTGCTGCCTTATGGCTCCCTGGGTTGATCTTTAGCTTGAGATATTGTCTGTTCAGAGGTTCCTCTGTTCTTTCAACATCCATGGGGTTTCCTATGGATTCTGCAGGTGCCTTTTACCAAATTGTTGTACAGTTAACCCGGTTTTAATGCTGTCACACATTAATAATAATTATATTACCAAACCTGCCAATTTGTACCATTTTACATTGGAGCTCAGTGAGGTATTTTGTTTTAAAAGCCTAATAAAACCAAACACCCCCCCCCCGCATAAACCAGCTTGTTAACAATCAAGAATCTGGGGCAGAGCACGAGGTTGCCCCTGGAGCAAAGATGTTTTAGAGGCCTGTTCAAAGGCTTGAACCCCCAACCTTCTGCTCAGTAACCCAGAGCCTTAACCCACTGAGCGTCCACTTGTAAAACAAATTGTTCTATTAATCTGGAACGATTCAAGCTATATCAACTACCAACACCTGAAAACCTCATCTTATTCCCCAACCTCATATCTATTAAAATATATTCGACTAAGATTTACAGCATATGCAACATTAGACTTCGTTTTTCCACCGTGTGAGCCCAGTATTCCTAGGATCCACCACCTGCCTATCCAGGACAAAGCGCCGATAATTTAATGAACGAAAGTCTGGACTTTCATTTGTTTGTTCTTTCATTTGATGGATACCAGGGAAAAACATTGGTTGTAGCCTTGGCATTTAAAAAAGGATTAATGTTCGCAAAACCAAGAACCACACAAAAGCACTCAAACTCCTAAGACTGTCTTTTGAAGCAGTCTCAACTCAGCCTGCCCGAATGTGGATTAGGTGATAATCGGATTTGCTTCTTCTTCTCTTTTCCTCTCCTAGACTCCTGGAGTCAGTTTTGTTTAAACTCGAGACAGCCCCACATTTTTTTTAGAGGCCAAGTGCCACTTAGAAACACCGTAATCTCTTCCACCAAGGGCAATTTGAATCCTGCGACCTGACGGAGAACAGAATCAATGGAAAATTAATTTTCAGTTGCCTGCTCTACAAGCAGCAAGGAGAAACCGTACCCTTGAAGGACAATAAATATACATAGCCTTCGCAAGACATTGTTTAGACCAGGTTAATGGATTGCTATGCGCTTGTCAACTTTATGACTCGGATGATATGAACTGTACGTTTGGATGCTGGTATTGTAGCTTGTCACCTGTTCAAGGGCAATATGTAAATGTCCCCAGAGCAAAAAGCCACTAGCGCTTCTGGAGATGCAGAGATGTTGCTCGAAGCAAGAAGACAAGGTCAAAAGCAGGTTGTATCGCATTAGAGATCAGCTGAGTAAGCTTTCCATGTTTACCGTGTTAACACTGTCGGATCGGCTATGGAGCTATTACGCGCATCACCTTGCCACTTTTCTGCATGACTTCCCCTGGGAGGATGATTGACAGTGAATGCCTCCTACATCTAAATATTCTAGGCACATCATATTACTGCGAGTAGCATTAGTTTAATGAGCCTTATATTATCCTGGATATATTGTCATCTATCATAGTTATTTCCTAATTTCTTTATGTTTACCTCATGCTTATTTGTTTGTCGGAAAGATTTTATAATGTGGGTTAATGTATAGCTCTTTGCCACAAAGTCACAATAATCTGGTGTTCTCTTTCTTATCAGGAAAATGAAGATCTTTATTAATAATAATTAAAAAAAGCTAAACAAACCCTATTATATTTCTCATGCCAAGGCGTATTCTTTGGTATTACTTTTTGACGGCAGAATGAGATAACTCCAATAACAACAAGCAATTTAAAGTGATTTTCAAATAAAACATTGCAAACTGATTTATATTGTGCATGTTTTCATTGAGTCTCAAGAGTGTTAAAAAGCATGAATGGCAAAATAATTTGTCAAAATTCTTTGGGTTATGTAAGTGTGAATTTTTTTTTCTTCAAAAAGCTATAATTCTATAATTCAAAAAGCTATAATATAACCTCCCACAGTTTTATCACAGTGGATAAATCAGCCTGGAGTTGTGTTTGTGGTTGTTTGAGGATGCAATTTAGTATCATTAATACGTTGGTTGGGTTTTAAGAAAAACATTGGATCAAAGGAAAAAGATGTTTAGTTTTGTTGCACATGAAACCTTTTTAATTACAGAAATTGTTGAAGTTCTTGCGAGACATTAAAAACAATACAAGAACATTTTCTGTTTCGAGCATCATCAACCTCGTCCTCCACCTGTTTTAGTTCTAGACTTCGCTACATCACCCTAACTCTGTATTGTAGAAAGTATGCAGCTTATAACGTCCATTCATGCAGCGATCGACTGCGGGTCCATCGGTTCTGAATATTAAAGAAATAATGGAATGCAACAACTTCACACACAGCGAGTTCATCTCATGTCTCCGGTACACAATTCGCTTGTGCATATTTTAAATTTTTTAATATTATTTCTCTGCTTCCCCACACTTCTTACACCACATAGTTTTGTTAAATATATAACATGGTGTTCGAACAACATCCAAATCGCATAAAGTCCTATTTCACAGACCGTATCGCAAATATATCACAGAGTTTAAACGTCCTTTTCTTGGCTTCAACGTTATCCAAAATCCAAAAACCCACTGAACGCATTCAATCCACTCATGGCAGCCACTGTGTTGCACAGGAAGTATCTTCGGTTCACTGATCATGTGACAGATTGAAGTGATCGCTCGTCACAAAGCTATGTCGGCTTTGGCTCGAAAATCTGTTTTATGCTTTCCTCAAAACATGGAAGTCTAAAGCTAATCTAAGGTTTGGGTGTAAGCTTATGTGCACAGGATCATCAAAGACATTTGAAAATAATTGAATCCCAGTAACTGGAATAGAGTGGTCTTAACTGATCGACAGTTCGGATTAAGATGGATGCATTTTTAATTTTATTCTGACTGAGCTATTAGTTGTCATCTTATTAAAAGGTACTGGCAGGTACAAACAAATCTGAATCGTAACACAAGGCTCCGAGTCAAGAAACAGACACAAGGTCAGGCGATGAACAAACAGTTTATCAAAGAACGAGGCGAGAATCACAAAATGGGAGAACAAACGTGGGTTAAATCCAGAAATAGCACACATGAATCAATGCTTGGTTTGTGTGTTTGGAGTGTGCTGATATAGGTGCAAAATGGGTACACAGTGTGTGATCAGTTGGTGAATTTGACTGTATGAGCTAGAAGCTGTATTTTGTGGTCGTCATGTTTGTGACATACAGGACATATTATCAGTCTGTTTATTAAATGATTATTAGGTAGCGGTGTGTTTTTGCTCTTCAAATTACAACAAACCACTACAGTTCAATAGAATCGTAATATATTTTGTTAATCATAAGGTGATGTTCATCAGACAGCTACATTATGTATTCCCTGTTAATAAATTGAGGCGTTATCAGGCCCCTTATCCCCAGTGAAGAGCAATCTTAATGCCATGTCAGGGATAGCTCAATGGTTAAGGCATTGGACTACGGCTTAGAAGGTTCCAGGTTCACCAAGTTGCCGCTGTTGACCACCAAGTTGCCGCTGTTGGGCCCTTAAGCAAGGCCCTTAACCCTCAACTGCTCAGATGTATAATAAGATAAAAAAAACAAAACAGTAAGTCGCTCTGGATAAGAAAGTCTGCCAAATTCCGTAATGTAAATGTAATGCATCAGCATACCAAGACATTTTGGACAATGCTACAGTATGCTTCCAACTTTGTGGCAACAGTTTGGGAAAGGCCGGTTTCTATTCCAACATGACTGTGTCCCAGTGTACAAAACTTTAAAGACTATAAAGACATTCTCTGATGTGGAAGAACTGGACCGGCCCTAACACAGAGCCCTGACCTCAACACCGTCGAGAACCTTTGTGATGAACTGGAACGGAAAATGCGAGCCGGGCCTTCTCGTCCAACATCAGTGCCTGACCCTACAAATGCTCTACAGAATGAATGGGCAGGAAGTCCCACAGAAACACTCCAACATCTTCTGGACAGCCTTCCAAGAAGAGTTGGAAGAAAGGTGCTGCAGAAAACTGGATCAAGTCCATATTGAAGTATATGTATTTGGATACAATTTCATTGCAGGTGTGGCCAAATACTTTTGTCCATATAATGTATAAGCAAGTGCTTGACATTCCTAATAATTCTAAACTTTAACTAAAGTGACAACAATTATTATATGAGACCTCATACCTGTCTCTGTTGTTACGCTACGCTATGTTTTGTATTATCTCTATGTTACCAGGGCCAGATTTTCCCATGGTCCTTTGTTCCCAGTGTCCAGTGGTCCACATATTTACTGTATATGGCACATAATGTGAGGAAGGAAAATGTTCCTCTAAAACTATGTTCTAGGGTCCTATGTTACGAGGGTCTTATATTCTATATTGCACACAATGTAAACCTGAAAATGATGTTCCCCGGTTCTCTGTTTGTTTGAAGAAAAGAAATTCTTTATTGAGACATTATATCCACAACCTCATAAAATTATAACCATTCGTTTTGTTGTGATTAAAAAGTTTTGAAGGATGGTTCGAATTAAATAAACTGGATAGTATTCAGAAAATATGTTATTTTGAATGGGTCACGTTTGTCCCGAATTGAATAAAAGGGATAAAGCATATTAACAGAGAAATGAACTAAGGAACATAAGGGCCTGGGAACACAGGTACACTCCGCACACTCCACACTAGCATGCATGCAAAGATTGAAAAGTTTAGCGATGTACTGTATATAGCGCTGTTATTATTCAGATGAGTGTCCAAACTAATGCACTGAATGAGATCTTTGATTTTCTATAAAATATCAGTTGTGGATGAAGCACACATTGAGTCCATCACTAAAATTTAAAAATACATTGCCTTCAAATCTATCCAAGTATTAAAAGTAGAATTTGTATGATTTATTATGGCACTAATGTTATAGTATTATTTTTTTGTAATTAGACTCCACTTGTTTAATTTAGTCATTGTAGTTTCGACAGCTCTAATGCCAATCTGGGCGCACAGATCTGTTAATAAAAGGTCATTAAATGAGTCTGACACTGATGCCAATTAACATTATCATGAACGTGCAGGTGAACAGTTTCCATTAAGGAGAGCTGAGTGGCTGTGAATTAACTAGATTTGAGAAAAGGGAAACATTGCTTTTAAGATTTATTTTAACCCTAACATCTCTGCACGCCCATCATGCTTTCTCTCTCTCTCTCTCTCTCTCTCTCTGTAAGGTTTGCCCATAAACAACTCCCTCATTGTGATATCTACAGTAATTCCTTATATGGAAACACTTCCTATAGCCCGTGTCCAGGTAAATATTCATAAATAGCTCGTGTCTGCTGGAAACCTTTTGTTTAAATGCTGTCGTCTGAAAGTACAATATTTTACATTGTTATGTAGTGGAGTAAAAGTAATAATTTCCCCCAAAAAGTTAATATTTCACTAAAGTACAGCAGTACTTTAGTACCCCCGAGTAATATCTTTAATGGTAACTAACTTGTATTTCCTAGCAGGTGAAGCACAAGTGACCTTATTTAATTAAGCTGATATATTTTGAATAATATATACTGTAATATTCGCTCAACAATCAAAGTGTTCAGATACAAGATATAGAGCTTGGGACAGCGCTGGGCAAGTAATTGAAAATAATCTAAACCAACATTCAAAACCTGTAATCGACATACAGTGCCGTGAAAAAGTATTTGCCTTCTTGATTTTTTGCATATTTGTCGCACTTAAATCATTGAGATCATCAAACAAATGTTAATACCACACAAAGATAACCTGAGTAAATACAAAACACAGTTTTTAAAACCTACTTGGCCCTGTATGAAAAAGTAATTTGGGCTGATCCAAAACAAACCAGCAAGTCCACCTCTGAATGGTTATATATACTGTAAAAAAACAACATTAAGGTTTAGAACTGGCCTAGTCAAAGTCTGGACTTAAATCTGATTGAGAAGCTGTGGCATGACCTTAAACAGATTAAACCCTCTAATGTGGCTTAATTCAAACAAGAGAAGAGTGGGCCAAAATTCCTCTACTGCAATGTGAAAAACTCATCGCTATATATATATATATATATATATATATATATATATATATATATATAAAAAATATATATATATATATATATATATACAGGGTGGGCCATTTATATGGATACACCTTAATAAAATAGGAATGGTTGGTGATATTAACGTCCTGTTTGTGGCACATTAGTATATGTGAGGGGGCAAACTTTTCAAGATGGGTGGTGACCATGGTGGCCATTTGGAAGTCGGCCATCTTGGATCCAACTTTTGTTTTTTCAATAGGAAGAGGGTCATGTGACACATCAAACTTATTGGGAATTTCACAAGAAAAACAATGGTGTGCTTGGTTTTAACGTACCTTTATTCTTTCATGAGTTATTTACAAGTTTCTGACCACTCATAAAATGTGTTCAATGTGCTGCCCATTGTGATGGATTGTCAATGCAACCCTCTCCTCCCACTCTTCACACACTGAAAGCAACACCACAGGAGAAATGCCAGCACAGGCTTCCAGTATCCGTAGTTTCAGGTGCTGCACATCTCGTATCTTCACACCATAGACAATTGCCTTCAGATGACCCCAAAGATAAAAGTCTAAGGGGGTCAGTTCGGGAGACTTTGGGGGCCATACAGTATATTTACATATACTGTAAATCAAGTCAAATAATGGGTAAACTGCTCTGTGTTTTAGGAGATACAAGAAACTCAAAGATAAAACAAGAGAATAGAGACGTCCAGGTCTGATAGAATATCCTTCAGGCTTCAGATCTTTGGGGTCCTGTGCTGAAATCTGACTGATGAGTAGAAACCAGTGTAGGGGCAATTACTTTTTCACATACGCCCATGCAGGACTGGACAGCTTTCTTATTTTAATAAATTAAACCATCGTTTAAAAGCATTTTGTATTTACTCAATCTTTACACAATCTTTGTGTAATATAATTTTTTTAAAATATTGTGACAGGTATGCAAAAAATAAAAATAATAAATAAATAAAAACCCAGGAAGAGGGCAAAGACTTTTGCTCATATACTGTCTCTTTCAAAACGGACATACTGTATAGTCACATGGAGGAAAACTTTCATAAACAAACTAAAAAGTTATGAATGAATCATAATTCAGGTCAATATCAGTACACTGCCTCAGTTCAGTCTCAGTAATGTACTCAGTAGCGACTGGAGTGGGCAATTTACTGTGTTTCTTTTTCTATACCACTTCTCAACCTTACTGACCAGCAGATGGAACTCCTTTTCAGTCTCCTTAGCCTTGTTTTCTTTCAATATACAGTATACTGTATATTGCTGTCAAATGCTAAGGACTTTATTTAAAGCTTTTAGGTGAATCCCTGAAACCCAAAGCCTGCAGTGAAAGATGGGAGATTGTCTCCCATCAGACAGCTTTCTCTCTCATTTTCCCTCTCTATACTTGTCAATCAATCAAGATACCCACCCATCAGCCACAACATTATGACGACCTGCTAAAAATTGAATAGGTCGCCCCTCTTGTGCCATCAAAACAGCAATGAACCTATGTGTTCTGACACTTTTCAAAGGAAACCTGTTCAGCAATTAGAGCTCTTATATTAAATCAGACTATATAGGCTAGGCTTCAATCCCCACATACATCAATAAGCCTTGGCTGGTGCACAGGTTTTTCTTCATTTGATCACTTTTGGTAGGACATGACCAACGCCTACCAGGAACATCCCACAAGTGCTGGAGTTTTCGAATTGCTGTGACTCAGTAATCTAGATGTGACAATTTGGCCCTTGTTACAGTAGCTACATTTACAATATCTCAAGCCAGTGGCTCCTGGAAGTGTGTGGGATACTGTATATTAGGCAGCAAGTGAACGTTTTGCCCCTAAAGTTTATATGTTGGAAACAAAAAGAATGGGCAAGTGCAAGGATTGGAGTGAGTGTGACAGGGGCCGAATTAGGATCCAAAACGGCAGCTCTTGCGGGATGTTCCCAGAATGCAGTGGTGAGAACCGACCAAGGAATTTTAACAGGTGGACCAGCATGAGGTCATGGTGGCCAAAAGGGGGAGGATCTACTCAATATTAAACAGCTGGTCATGATGTTATGGCTGATCGGTGTAGATTAGTAAATGTTCTTATACACTGATTAACACAAACTCTCATTGTATCTCTCAATGGATAAGAATGCTCTTCTGAATTGAACCTATTTTTGCACTTACCAAATCTCTCGTGAGAAGCGATTTACAAATAAATTCGTTTATATCCAGCTTGATAAGTGAAGCCCACTCACTCTCAAACGCTGCCTTTTAATTTCTAGTCACGGCCCTGTCCTCTGCCACTATGTGACAATGTGCAGATTAAGCAAACAGGAGGGCATGTGCTTGGGGAATGCACTGTATGTTTTTCTAATCATACAGAACAAGCTAACCCATCCGCCCAGGCAGAAAAACGAAGCAAAGCAAACAAATAAGAAAAAGAGAGAAAAAAATAGAAAACAAAAAAATATATATATATTTTTCCATCAATTTCTGTGCAGCTCACATTGGGTAGCCTGCTTTAATGACTTAGATAAAAACCCCATCTCAAAGCTCTTATAAACCTGATGGGATAATCCGCCTAGACGACAACATAACGATCAACCTTCCTGAGAAAGCCATCATCTGTCATCATCAGCCGTACACACCACCCACTTCGGTGTCCTGTTTCGAATTAGATTGTTGTAGACAGAAAACTGCCCAGAGATTTGTATTTATTTATTTATTTTAATAATGACCGATTTCACACTCTTTACGTGTGCTTATAGGGCAAAGGTTTCTATCCCCTGTGGTTTTTAAAATATATACTTTTTAATATAACAAGACAACAGATGAATCATTGTGGAACAGAAAAAAAATAAATAAGTAAAAATACAGAAGTGTGTTGGATTTCAAAAGGACGATACACCTGCTCAGCTATCTGGCAGAGTTAGAATAGCTATATCAGTGTGAATAAGCAGGGTGAATATTCTGACTGAGATGAGCCAAAAGCTGCTTAAAGCATACAAAACAGCCTGCAGGCTGGTAAAAAGGCATACAAATGTTGGACACAGACATCTCCTATAGTTTGTCTGTATGCTTGGCTGTAAATTGTCTGGAAATGAGGAAGGGTGTGCATTTTATTAGGAACACCTGGAGTACCTATAATACTCATTCATGCGATTAGCTAATCAGCCGATTACTCTATGTGGTGGCAGTGTAATATTTAAAGTCATGCAGATTTGGATTAGAACAGGGATAAAAATGTGATTTTAATGGTTTTGGCTGCGCCATGTTGTTGTTGATGCAGGTATCGCAGCACGGTACCCTGCAGATCTCCAGGGATTTTCACATACAACAGAATCCAGAGTTTACTCAGAATGGTTGATAAAGAAAAAAAATCCAATGACCAGGAGTTGCATGGACAGCGAGAGCATGAAGAGAAATGGCCAGATTAGTTCAAGCTGACAGAAAGGCTACTCAGATAACCACTCTGTACAATTGTGTTGAGCAGAAAGGACACACAACACGTCAAAGCTTGAAGCAGTTAATTATCTCTTAAATACCATTTAAGTAGTGTTGCTGACCATGTGCATCCCTGGTTGTTTGGCACTGTCTGTGGTAAGTATTTACAGTATGTATACATCTCTAATTCCATCACATGCTGTACACAATGGTTTGAACACCTGACCGTGTTCACCTGACCGAACATTTCATTCCAGAGTGAGTCATCCTTTGCTGTTATAATGACCTCGACTCTTTTTGGTAAGTCTTTGGCACATGGCCAGTTCATCCCATAGGTGTTGAGTTGGGTTGAGGTCCGGGCTCTGTGTAGACCAGTCAAGCTCTTCCACCAATCTTAATTTGTGTACAGGGACATTGCTGGCCCATGTCTGGACTCCTTACCTAAGGCAAACTGTAATGCTGCAGCGTACAAAACCATCCTATATGATTGTGTGATTCCAGTTATGGGGTGTGGTAACGAGATGCCTAGAAACTTTTTGCCCACATTGTGTAAATGCATATATATAAGCATTCGGCACGTCTCTTATAAAGGACGTACAAAAAGAAAGTTAATGGCCTCTGGCATAAATGCTACAAATCATTACATTCTGTTTTATGCTTGAAGCTCAGTGACTGGAAGCAGCGGATAACGGAGAATGAAATGATGCGCTAAAGACAAAAGCTGTAAAAGAGAAACAAAATGGATGTATTTATTATTTACAGAAAATGCGAATGAGACAGGGCATAGACTTTTTTTTTTATTTTGCTTAATGTGATTTGTCATATCATAAAACTGTAGCCTTTTATTCAAGACAGTGCATAGGTATTTATTTAGAAAATGTTTTTGCACACTTTAAGGGTGGCACTTAAAGAATAGAATCTTCAATGGGTCTTTTAATTTAAAGGGGAGCAATTGAAGCATCAGAGGGGGATTGAGGTGCAAAAAAGCATTATCTGAGACTATTAAAGCTGGAGCAATAACAGACTGGATTTGGAGAAATTCTAAGATCGATGTTAACTTGTTTAAAAAAAAGCAAAATTTGGGATTTTAGAGTAGAGCGTTGATTGGGGCAGTGGTGCATCAGGCGGTTGTGGCTGATCCGATGGTAGGGGTTTGCGAGCCCTGCCACTCCTGGGTTGTCAGTGTTGGGCCCTTCGTCATTAACCCTATGCCCATATACAATACCTAGACACTTGGATAAATGGGTGGGTTGTGGCAGAAAGTGCATCCAGCGTAAAATCTGTGCAAATAATTTTGCCGGGGAAAGGGAAAAAAGGTTAATGTCTTTCATTGAGCTTTTATTTCCTACAATGGTATGTAAGGATGTAAACTAGTGTTAAACACTATCCGTATCTGTTTAGTACTCTAAATCTTATGTTTTTATAGTTAAAAATCACTATCTGTAAATTCCTCAACTATAGACTGGTTTATTCCCACTTGCAAAGTATTATCACATATTATTTATGTTTGTACCATTTCCTTATGAATTTTGGTCTATTTACCAAAGAAAAAAACCAACAAAAATAAACTAGTAACCTATTTTAAACCATCTTGGGTTGGCAAGAAAGTTACTAAAGACGAATGAACACTAGAAATCATGGATCATGTTCATGTTAAACAATTTGGCTTTTGTTTTCCAGCATGCTTCATAAAGTTCTCAAATATTGTGAATATTTTTTGTGAAATATTTAACTTTTTTTTTTCTAAATATGCCCCATCATCCAGAAACCTTTTTAAATGTATTTATTTAATAACAGTGTTGAGGTGAAGCCAGTTATTATCATATAATTGTGTGAGCCCTTTTAAAATAAAATCAAAATAATGGTCCTGATGTAAAGTTTAAATACTTGAATGTTGATCTGATTACATGCAATCTCAAGCTGACAGACACAGATAACAGCTATTAAGGGTAAGTTTCCACAAACATGACTTGCTTGAATCTAATTTCCATCTGTGTAGAAATAGTGAATGAGATTTTCTGAGCTCTTTAAAGACACCATGCACATTTCATTCAAGCTGCACTGACTGTACCGTGGGCAAAGCAAAATCTCTGCTAACGGATCTAGAAGTAGAGGTAAATCAGGAACATAATATAAAAAGATATGGAAAGATTTAAAAATGCCAGTCTCTAATGTTTAAACCTTGATAAAAAAAGTGAAAAATTAGGGGGTCTTTTGACACCAAGACATGGTCAGTTAGACTTTGAAAGGTTTTAATCAAGACTGCCAGGAAAATCTTTCATGCTGCAAAGAAAACCATACAAGGAACTTCAGCTGAAATACAGGCTCCTGCAAAAAAAAGTGATCAATGACCCAAAACACGAGGGCAACATGACCCTCCGCTGGCTACAACAGGAAAAAGAAGAAGCTTCTGGGGTAGCTACAGTATCAGAGTCTCCTGAACTGAATATCATTGAGACAGATCTCAAACGTACAGTTCGTGCAAGACATCCCAAGAATTAACAGGACCTGAAGGCTTTTTGACAAGACAAGAAGAACAGGATGTTTTACAATCTTACAAAATAAATGGACTTGGCCTCAACTATCACAAAACACTGCAAGCCATCACTGATGCTAAAGAGAGCTACACACAGTACTAAGAACTAAGGCAATGCAAACTTTTGGCAGGGACCATCTAATTATGTTTTTTTTAAATAATTTTATTATTCTATGATGCCTTATAGCTGAATTTGAATCCAATTAAAAACAAAAGGAATGTCTGATTTCTTTAAAGAATGGTGCACATCTGAAATAAATCTCCCACCGTATGCTAACTTATGAGCAGAATGGTATCTGACTGCTTGCTTTCACTCGGTTGAGAGAAAATTTCTTGCTCATGCAACTTTTTCTGCTGCATAGAGCAGGATCCCAATCCTCATGCATACCTTTACGGTAGAAATGAATGTAGAAAATACACAGATGAAGGTAGAATGTAGACGCATGATGATGATGATGATGGCTGGCCCACCAGTGTAGTCAATGGTTAGGTTATACTGTAAATGGCGGTTTTGAGGAGAAGTCATACGACCGGGTCTGCAGTTACCCCCAACTGTACTGTATGATGTATCTTTACCACTGCTGTGACAAATGAGTGGCTTTGGAGATACTCAACCACCACTGTGTGCGCCTTTGGGGGGATGTAAAGAGTTAAATTTCGAGAGGAGACAGATAGATTGAAACATGATAGAGAGTAATGAAGGATAGCAAACAGAGAGATGCATATCATAACTCCTTTTCATTCCGCTCCCCAGTAATCAGCCAGGGAAATCAAGAACACAATGGGACTGCAGGGAAAAAACAGACTCGCTCCTATACAATCACTCCTAATCTATTTGGGTAATTATAGTGAGTGTTAACAAGTGGGAGGCTGGTCTCCTGTGTGGTAGCGCACTAATATGGAGTGATGAGCCCAGAGTGAGGGTCTGTCTCTGACTGGCATCGCCATGTGCCCATGATTCTTGTACACACAGCTGAGTCTTGGACGTGGGTTTTCACTGGACAATCAATCACCGCTCCCTCAATACCCACTGAGTGCCTGAGCTCCATTTGAGGCTCCTCACAAACACACACACCCATACCTTCTGCAGAGCCATATCTCTGATCCAATTCGCTTTCTGACACTCTGCAGAGGACATTTTTCACTTGCATGTTTGCGCACCTTGCATATTTACACACTTTACAGGGTGACACCAGATACTATACATCATTTTTGTCAGTGATTGTGAAGCACAGGCTTCATTATGAACTCGTTTGCACTTCTCGCAATAACACCCTACATCCACACTCCATGTATCTTAGCCTGTACCTGTATGATCGACTCCAAAAGGTATTCGCACCGTTCAAAACACGACCAGGAAAAAAAAAAAAAAAAAAACATACAGTCAAATGTCTGAAATCGTTCTCAGTGGCATTTACATTACAAACCTTCACATAAACGTTGGTAGTCTGTGA
This sequence comes from Clarias fuscus, assembly GCA_030347435.1. Classification (NCBI taxonomy): domain Eukaryota; kingdom Metazoa; phylum Chordata; class Actinopteri; order Siluriformes; family Clariidae; genus Clarias; species Clarias fuscus. Next base: position 26,336,401 of record CM059212.1, read on the forward strand.
TGAGAGCTCCTGAGCCTGTAGGAATGTAGGTATAAAGAGACTCACTGACTGCGTTTCATTGATTAGACTTCAAATCATCTAATCATATTTCTGTTTTTAAATCATATTTGTCCTTCAAAACAAATGTGGTATGGAAAAAACTGTAAAATACAACTAGTAAAAAAAACATTGTGAAGAATGACCGCATCACGAACCTGATCATTTACCTCCAAACCTGTTTGGCCCTGGCAAGAGGATCTCATAGGGAGATCACTAATTAGATCTTTATGATGATTAGTGCAACAAAATCCATACAGACTTGGGTGTGGGAACATATCTTTGAAAATGACAGCCCACAGGCATTTAATCCGGAACTATATAACTATTTAAGTCATATCACACGAGAAGGAATGGGTTATACCGAATATGATGTGGCCAGAGATACAGATGTGACCAATAAGAATGCTTTTTCCCGCGAAAGGCCGCAATTCGTCTTGCGCCGTGCCGCGGAATACCACAAGCACCATTTAAGAATTTAAATAAATGTGTTGTGCTTCACTGAATATTCACCAGATGGCGCATGGAAGGACTTTATCTAAAAGCCAGACCAAGTACAACGAAGAATTGTGTATAATAAGTTGGCCTAAAAGAATACTGTTTCCAATGCTGAAGCAAACATGAATTTTATTTTGTTTTACAACAGATCTTTCATGATGAATGTGTGTATACTGTATGTGCTTCATATTATGTTTATAATAATGAAATGAGATGCCCCAAATTGTGCTTTAAAATTCATAATAAAAAGTTTCTTTGTAATGTCCTAACAGGGACAAAACAATGAAAGACATGGCAATGCCTCGGTTTAAATGGTCTTAAAATTAGAATATCAGCTAACTTCCAGGGTTTTGTGGTTGAACCCAAATAACGTTAAGTGAAAAGCTAGTTTCGCTATCTAGAGTGTTCAATCTCTTGTTTCACACACCAAGTAGTGCCCTTGATCAGGTGTTATTGAGGGATTTGGGTTACAACCTTGTGTTTTAAAGTTAGCTTTGCAGCTCGTGCTAGCTATAAGCAGAACAACATCGGCGTAAGGAGACAAAGTGTTGTTTTAAATCGCATTACGTTATCAGATGTGATTTTGTGACTGCTTTTGAATGTGGGATTTGGCAAGAAGCTGCTCTCTCCTCTTTCCAGTACTGCAGACAGTACCGACCTACTTTCACCCTCGCTGGAGACTACAGTTAGTGTAATTAATGATTATTAGAACACCTGTGATGTGAGGTGATGCATACTGTATAGTTAATCATCCCATTGCTGTTGTTCCCTCTGGCAGTACTCGCTGAATACCTCTCGACCAATCAGGTTACTCGGTCCGATCTAACTGTTGTATAATAGAATTTGAAATGCTTTTGTACGAACGAGTGGCCCGAGAGCAGACTATATAACAGATTCAGTCTTGTTCTCAAATAAATGTTAATTATGAGGATCCTGATAAGGAAATTATGAAGCATGAAAGTGTTTTGCAACAGATATTACTGCAGAACCAAAGGAAAAAAATCTTTAAACAAAATCTTTATACACTGAATACAAGATGTTTATTTTTAATAGAGTAATATCTGCTCATTTTCAGATAGAATGAGTATTATTCTGTAACTGTCTGCATATGCTGTGTGTGTTTTTGTGAAATCTTTATACTGTTGATTTTTTAAAAACCCTCATAGTTGTACAGTATGTTATATTTTGCTCCCAAAAGCCAGCATAACTACAGAAAGTAATTAGCTGTCTAACTTCTAGCAATGATACAGGGCAGCCGAACAGTGACCCGGAGGTAACTTTGGCATAGGTATAACCAGGACATCGATAGAAGAATGTTAACTACAGCCGATCCGTGATGCCTATATTTCACCTGTAATATCGATCCATTGCTCCCCCTGGGTCTGTTATATAATATATCTCTCTTGGATCAATCCGTACAACAACTATTCACAGTGCTTGTCAGCCTCTGGTCTCTCTCGCTCTCTCTCTCACTGTCATTCTCTCTCCCCATACCTGTTCCATTACTACAGGATCAAATAAGGCTTTTTATCATTGCTTCTAAAACAGACCATTACTTGGGTTATTACTGTGCCTGGCCTTTTACCTGGTTTACAGTATGTGCACTTCTCTGCAGCTTCCCCCGCCCGTCACAAAAAAAACACACACAGACACACACATTCACACATATGTAGAAGCAGGTGCACCGAAGGATAAGGCTTAAATGTTTCCGCTCTACTAATTTACCATTTATAACCTCTTGGTACACCAAATGTTTCATGACTTTATTATTGGGTTAGTACAAAAAACAAAACAAAAAAAAAAACATTTCAGAATTTTTAAACATCAGAATATTCCACCACAAAATGAATAGTTACAGAATAAAGATTTGAATGTCAGATAAGAACGCAGCATATTATACAAGTCTCCAGTTTTTAGACAAAAAAAAGAAAAAAGAAGAAGGTGCGACATTCAAAGTCTATGGAAGAACTGTGGGTGGTGTATTAAAATACATTTATTTCTTCAAATTATTATAAAAAAAAACTTCGAAACATGAATGTTGAAAGACTGACCTTATTTTTTAAGCCGGGAAATTAATTGATTTTATTCATAAATGGTTTGCGAGACTGTGTATATCGGGAAAGTTCAGTTAGGTCAGGATGAAAAGAGATCATATCCCACGAGAGACACTGAGCTTGAGTCAATTTGCACAACAAGACTTAACATCTTGATCGATCGGCTTCAATTTTATAAGTGGCATCAGTTATTATACTTTTACTGTATATATAGTGTTTCCTCCGGGTATCCCGGTTTCCTCCCACAGTCCAAAGACATGTAGGTTAGGTTAATTGGCGTTCCCAAATTGGCCGTAGTGTGTAAATGAGTGTGTGAGTGTATGTGCCCTGTGATGGATTGGCATAGGTACCCCGCCCTGTGCCCTAAGATTTCTGGGATAGGCTCCAGGCCCACCGTGACCCTGAACACAGGATTAAGCGGTATAGATAATGAATGAGTGAGTGAGTGCATATAGATAATGGATTACGCTATGAGGTTATAAGGCTTTAAAAACTATAAAAAAAAATTTTGTTGGTTAAACTCGGTTGATTCATTCTTATGATTTACAAGTCTAAACAAACCACGACCAGCTATTCAATTAGCAAAAGAGCAATAGTGTTAATACAATTCATGTATCACGTCCTGATTTCTAGACTTTTAAAGCTGCTCATGCAAAGTCTTGCCATTCCTGGCGTGTACTGTATGTAAGTACTGAGGCTTTTGTTATTGCTGACTGCCTTGTTGTGGTCTAATGTCCCTTGCTTTGTCTTTGGATTACGGTTTGCTTTCTTTCTTTAATGGATATCATTATCAGTTGTGACCTTTACCCCTCCCTTTCAACTTTGGATTCCTCGTGATCATGTTTATATTTTGTCTTTATTAACCCTTTCACACAGATTGACACTCTGCCTCAGCTTCCATTACTGTACGTTACAATTAGCTTGCTGGCTGAGAAACTAACGTTCTATCTTAGGAAGGTGGGGCTTAATACTGTATACACGAACGCTGCCCGGAGTTGGAGTACGGAAGTCATTCTAATGATTTTGTAGTTCAGCTTGTAAACGTTCGTTCTCTAATTCAACCCAGTGGACATGTTGCCACTTAATTACAACATGAACGAGAATAATGCGTTGGAAATCAAAGGCCTCGCAGTAAGCCCATCCACTGATCCTAATAATTCCATAATAAAGCTTTTCAGCCTTCACACATTTGTCCTTTCAGACAAGAACTGAGACCAAATTAACTCCGAACCAGTGAGCTGTGAAATAAGGAAAAGCTAAAGTTCAGCAACCAACTAACTCGTATGTACGCGGTTTCATACTGTGGCCCAAATCTGTTTCACACTAAAGACAGCGGAGGAGAATTACAGTAGGGGCACTACACTATAGCTGTCGTATTGGTACAGACGAGCGTGTGAGATCTCAGCAGGATCTGGTAATGAGAGAAAGAAAAGGATGTGTGACACTGGAAAAAAAAATAGACAGGCCTGCCGAAACCCTGTGCCAGCTTACACATGCATTCGTGAGCTCGCAGGCATGCACAGACCTGTACACACACACACACAGGCACGATTTCTCAAAGTCTCCATCAGCATCAGCAGCCATCTGTGTATTGATGAAATACCAAATTCCATATGTTGCTTAAGGCTTTTTAATAAATAACAGCATCAAGACAGACAACCCGTGTTCTGTCACTCATAGCTGACGTGCTTTCTCTGTCCCTATTTATACACATGGGCTCTAATACCTAGTGCATGGTAAGCGCTCCACCCACACACATTCGATGAAGGTTTTCATGACAATGCATAGCTACAGTGCTGCTGCTGTACCTCCAGGATAGATGTCTCTTGGTCCACTTTTTCTGAGGTGCCAGTGCTCGCCTTCTCCTGCCAGCTGCCGTCTCAGACTCGGACATGTCTGGCAGAGAACAGCGTGGCGTCTTCATCAAACCTAGGGTGGCCTGGTCTGAAGGGGAGAAAAAAAAACAAAAAACAAACACTGTTTAGCTCTGCATGCAACAAGAAAGTTCTGCGTTCAGGAAAAATGTCTGTTTGGAAATTCAGTCAGTTGGCCCTAAATAAAAATTTTTGGAGTGAACAGATCAGATATTTCCATATTCAATTTAATTCTAATATGGATTACCATGGCTAATCTAATGATCCATTAAAAACATTTATACAAAACACTAATACACACTATAACCACATTATATGAAATATATATTAAAAGCAGTCAAATACTTCATTTAATACTTAAAACATCCTTTTCCATGAGTTGACGATTAGATGTTACGACAAATATACATCTTATTTCACCTGAGCACATTCACCAATATAAAATGTTTGGAATTTTCAAGAAGTGACATGTTCAACAGGACGTTGCCTGCGGTTTATAAGTTCACTTCCAAACTACAAACCTGTTGCCCAAATTATAGACCAAAAGTCTCGTCCCATCTCATCGTCTATCCTGTACCACGGTTGTAGGAAGCCTGGATCCTTCTCGAGAAGACGTACTGTAGGGTACACACTGGACAGGGTGCCAGTCCACAGCATAGCACATATTCTCATTCACTCACTATGGGCAATTTGGGATCACCAATTATCACAATCTGCATGTCTTTGTACTGTGGGAGGAAACTGGAGAATGCGGAGGAAACCCAACCTGAACATGCAAACTCATGCACAAACAGGTGGGAATCAAACCTTGGCGGGAATCAACCACGGACCCTGGAGGTGCAAAGTGACAGGGCTAGCTACTAAGCCACAGCTGAGCCACCTAAGCCACCACTAAGACAATGTCAATATAAATTATGAATATATATCAATATAATCTTGATAATACTTACATCTGATTAGCTTAATCTTACAGTATGTATGTTAAATATATAGCTTTCATATAAGGAGTTTGACGCACACTTGTGAGAGATAAATTTAAGAAGTTGATGTGTTGGAAGCAGGAAAAATGGGCAAGCGTAAGGATTTAAGCGACTTTGACAAAGGTCAAATTGTGATGGCAAGACAACTGGGTCAGAGAATCTCCAAAATGGCAGCTTCTGCGTCTACAAAAAGTGGTCCTAGGAATCAACACCAGTGAACCAGTGACAGAATTGTTAATGTGTGGCTTATTAATGTGTGGGGAGCAGCGTGTCTGGTCCAGACGTTTTCACAGAATGCAGTGCTCAGCAGTTTGCTGTGTACTGGGCTGCGTAGCTTTAGCCCGGCCAAAGTGCCCATGCTAATCTGTGTCCACTGCTGAAAGCAGCTACAGTACTGGACCATGAAGCAATTGAAAGCTGATGAAACACGCTTACTTTTATATCATGTGGATAGTTGGGTGCATGTGTGTTGCTTACCTGTGGGAAAAATGGCAAGCCAGCAAAGGCAGTGTTTTGCTTTGAGCAATGTTCTGCTGAGAAGCCATATTTCTGGCCATTCATGTAAATTCTTACAGACCAGGTTCCCCCCTTTCATGGTAATCATATTTTCTAATAGCAGTGGACTCTTTCAGCAGGATATTGCGTCTGACCACGCTGCAAAAAAATGTTCCGAAATGGTTTGAGGAACAGAGCAGAGTTCACGGTGTTGACCTGACCTTGAAATACCCCAGATCTCCATCCGATCAAGCATTTGTGGGATGTGCTGGACAAACAAGTCCAATCCATGGAGGTTCCAAATTGAACTTTACAGGACTTAAGGTATCTGCTACTGGCGCCCCGGTACCAGCACAACTCCAGAAGTCTTGACAGGTCAGAGCTGTTATGGTGGAACAGGGGACATCTATACAATATTGGGTGGGTGGTTTTACTGTTATGACTGATCAGGGTCTGTATACCACTTCACTCCGCACTACAGTAAAATGAAAATGTCCCAGGTGAGACAAATAAATAACAGTACAATGCAGTTCATGCGTTGCATTAGCAAATCCTTAGAAATATTTTGGGGATCTTGTTCGCTCATCTGTGTGAAAAAATCGTTCTACTATTTTAATTTAGAGGTCTGACTTAAACAAAGAGAAAATCTTTAACAAGCCATATGATGCAAAGAACTGTAAGCAGGCACCCACCAAACACTCCGGTCTCTTCCAGGCCTCCGAATCGCTGCATGGCTTTAATCGCCCTGGTCAGTGCCTCCTTGGTCTGCAGCTGGCCGGTCACAGGGTCAGCTGGTGGGAGGTATCCGAACTTACTCAGCCAGTCCTGTATATACAGAGAAATCGTTGTTCTTAAATGTTTTGCTTCACTCCATAAGAATTTAAGCATATACCGTAGTCAGCATGAAAAGACTATTAAATACATATTAGCATTATTATGCGCTCCTTCTCATCAGAAGCTGCTCTCCCAGGGTTTCCAAGGAGCATATGCATGTGCCCAGGCCTCATTGTCTCTCTGTGTTATTTAACTGACAACCATCTGCTCGATTTCCCTCTCAAACACACTCAAATATACCGCAAATGCATTTTATACCAATAACAACACATTTCAACTTCTGGATAAACATTAACTAATAATGGATTTTTGGTTCCATACCCTACACCCCTGGGGCATCTTTACTTGGCGGCTGCTGTGAATTAAAACTCGGAGTGTCTTGAATTTCAATGTTGTTTTGACAGGTACGTATAAACGCCGAATTACTCAGATCAATAACACGGCCCATCTTCACTGACGCCGCATCAACAAATTCCATTATTTAAATTGCTGTGTGTTTACACAGCAATTTCGTGAAAGAATGAAACGCTAAAGAAGTCAAGCATCTATCTACGCTTCAAAGCATTTGGGAGGTCACATACTTCTAGTCACATATCAAGCATTAGTGTGGGATAAAAATTTTACTATTAATGTGGTTTCTCGAATGAAAAATACATTTTACGCCTTGACTAGGTGGTTTTTCGTCCATAAAATGATTTTGTCTTCCACTCAGGTGTGACATCTCCTACTCAGTCTAAGGAGTCTAAGGTAAAGTCTGATGTCACAAAGAAAATAGGGGAATTCTTTTTCATTTAACGTTAAAGGATTTGTAAAAAAGTTCTGCACAATTTCTAGGCACATTTGTAATATTGACGAAGTTAAAACCTTGACTGAAACTCGCAAAAGATGAGTTTTTCATGGGTTTTGTCTGGTGGCAGAGAAGGCTGTAGTTGTGGTTTAAGCTTTTATTAAACATACAGACAGACATCCAAAAGCATGAGGAGCAAATGAGGCAATGAACAAACAGACTTGGAGAGAATAAAACCAAAAGCCTGAATATAATGCATGTGAACACAAGGCTTGGTCTGTCCACAGTGGAGCATACTGTTGGACAAAACTTTGCAACTTCACATAATGTAGTTAGTGGCCTGGAGTGAACACTGTTTGCGGACCACAATGCGATCTGGTAACTGCAGTTCAATGCAGGTTCTAGCGTTGGCATAACCATGGCACTTTGATACATTTGATCCAACATGGGTTGTCAGGTTTTATTAAGGAGCGTTCAAGGCAAACCGGGACTTGTGATGAAATATCTGAATGAAGGTGTAAAACCGATTGACATTTACAGGAAACTGCAAACTAGTGCTCAGTACGGTGATCAGACAGTTAGCCATAGCAAAATGTTTTTAAGAAAAGTAAAAGCGTTTTTAAGAAGCCGGTATGTCTGTGATTGACGATCCTGGCTGAGAGTCCACTGCGGTCGTTTCTGTGAACATTCAGCAACTGTACTTAAAAATCGATGGATTACTTCTCACCAAATTGACGAAAAGACGTAATCTGTTTGTGGGATCTGTACACAAAATTATTGTCCAACACCACTTGCACATTGCCTTACAGTCCTGACCTCGTGCCGTGCCATGTCCACATATTTGTGCCATTGAAGGAGCTCCTGGGAGGCCCACATTGGCAGGGCCACATGAGTCAGGTATTCTGAATGATCTACCTTTATGGTATCTGAGAACTAGTGAAACGCTGGGATAACTGCATGTAGCAGGTGGTTATATAGAGAAACTTTTAAATAGAGAAAGTTTTTACTCTTAAAACTCTGTTGTTATTCTGTATAATCAAAAGTTCTAATTTGATTTTAATTCCCATCAAAGAAACGTGTGAAGTTCATGGCATCTCGAGTGCACATTAACATTTAAGCAAATGGGGAAGTCCTAACAAATACTAAGATTTAAAAAACAATATAAATATTTACAAGATCCTACATTTTGCTCACATTTTGTCTGAAAGCAATTTGCAAATTATATTAATGCAATCATTGAGTTTTTAGTTTTTTGCCATTACCTGTCTAAACAATATATGAACTGTCTCAGCCCTTACGTTCCATTCTACAATCTACATGCTACAATTATTATTCCAAGCTCATAAAATAATTTTTCGTCCAAAGTATACAGGTTAAAACCAGTCTAACAATGCTATTATGAAGGTTTATATAGCGCTTCAGGATGACCTTACATTATTTATATTAAAAGGTCATATTGAAATTCTCCTCCAGACAAACTCAGCTAATTAAAATGGTCTTTAGAGAAAAACCTTACGTAGACTAATCTAGCCACCTTAATTGTTTAAAAATGTCAACGTACACCGATGACACTTCTCAGACTCATCAACATGAATGTTGAAAAGGCTGAGATCCCTGTTGATCTCAGGGAAATAAATATTCTCCAGCACCGGAGGACAATAAGCAATGTATCCAGTATAATACTTTGTTTGTTGTTGCAAAGGTCACTTATGATCTGAAATTGATGATCTGAGTAATGTCCCAGCAGGAACCGTAACATCGGATGTAATTATTTTTATATTATTATAGTTGTAATTAGGTGGCAATGTCATCCATCCATTAGGACAACATCCATGAACATCAGGATGACATTGTTTTTTGAAAATTAGAATGACTTTGATAACGTGACATTGGAATTACTTTAAACGAATGATCGCATGACAACACTGTAATTGCAACCTCAAAGCAACTGAATATCGACATTCATGCCATTTAACAACCAAGTGCATATACATCCTCGGTCCCTTAAGTTTGTAAAAGAGTTCAGAAATTCCTGCTGCAAGACCTGATAAACACAACAACTGTGTGCGTGCATGTATCACATGTTTTTTTTTTTTTGTACACAAAGCACTTGTTTGTCTCGAGTGTTGCAAGGTTATCTCCCTGTTGAATTTACTTTTGAAAATACGAGGTGGTAGTTTTGAGATTAGCTCTGTTTACAGGAATGCACTTTATTTATCTACATTTACACACTATCGCCTTCAAAATAGTCCTCTTGCACAGCAATACAAATATAAAAAAAATTAACAAAACACTCAGCACTCCTAGCGTTCCTGCACTTCTGCAATATGTCCTGGAAATCTTTTATTTTTATTTTTATCAGCAACGGTGTCAAAACAGGGACCTTTGAGCTGGACCTTTAGCTTAAGTAGGGTAAAGTCTGCGTGAGCCAAATCTGGAGAACACCAGAGTGGGTACGGCAGTAAGAGCATACAGTTTTTCAGGTTTCACGCTTTGTTCTAACTTGCTGTCGATGATAAAAGCGCAGATGTGGTATCACATGAGGTCAGAATAGCACCAGTTGTACGTCTACCGATGTACAAAGGATGATGTTTTTTGGCACACTGACTTATGAAGGTCGGCACTCCCTGTGATGGTGCGTGCAGCGTTGTGCTGCCATCCGTTGCACAACTAGTCTTGAAACTTTTTGATATCACCTTGTATTATTGTGAAGTGCATAATGGCTCAAAACCAGTAATAGTGATTAATCAATATTTCTCTTTTATAATATTTTTTTTAAACTGAAACTAAATATTATTAAACAACACAAAACTGCGTAAAGGTGGAAAGTTAATGAATGACATTTCCCAGGATTTAGGTATGTCACACTTGTGTGCTGTAGCTACACTGCAGAATACCAAATAATAATTTTAATAAGCATCTACTGTAGATTACAGTTTGGATATTGTATGGGATTTAAACAACATCCAAACTGCCTAACGTCCAGTTTTACAGAATTAATTTTTGATGTTAAATGGTACATCCTGTTCATGCTAGATTCTGTTTTTTACTTTTTGTTTGATTTAATGGGTTGTTGAATTGCATTTGTCTAATATTTCAAGGATTAATGTTTTAGTGCTCATTGTTCGACAAGCTAATTCATGTGCATTTACTAGCCTCAGCAGCGAGATCCCTGGTGGACCAGTGCTTAGCATTCGGCCCTCTCATTGCAGAGACTGGGGTCTGAGTCATAGTCAGGGCACTGGTTTTGCTGCGGGAGAAAAGAAAACTCTCAGAAGAGCAATGTAAGATATATTTCAGATAATGTATAAAAGTAAACAGTATCAACACATGCTTATTTTAAGTGGTTTTTGCAAAGTTGCGTTAGGGTCAAACGTTATCACAAGGTCATGCTGGCAATGTTGGTCCAAAGTAAATTAAACTTTCAAAAACAACCTAAAGCCAGTGGTTGTCCAATATACGTAATGTTGTCAAATTCACACTGCCACAATGATTTGACAACCAGAAATTCCAATCAAACAGGTTTATGCAATCAGAAATAGTTTCAAAACAATTTTACCTCAAAAGAAAAATTCTCAACACACAATAAGTGCATCCAGTGGTACCCTGACATACGAATGCCCTGCTTTAAGAATTTTCGCAGTAAGAATTTAAATTTAGCAAGAAATTTGCCTTGGCAAGTGAAGCATTTTTGACATACGAGCGACCAAAGTGAGCCATACTGAGCTGAGCGATTTTCAGTTTCGTTTTAAAGCAGCAACTGCCAAGAGAAATTATAAATGGAGATTATGTAAGGTTTAATGTCTATTTGCTTCATAGTTTACTTAATATAAATGTATAATATATAAACTGGTAATATTGGTAATATTTCCTGTGGGAAAATGTGTTTCACAATACGAAATTTTGCCTTGAACTCACCTCCAATGGATATATACATCATGCATACCACCAGATTCTTTACTCAAAAAGGTTTGGCTACAAATCTAAATAAATTCAATGGCAAAGGTTGAGGTAAATTATTTAATCGGAATAATATAAAATCTTCAAACACTTGGAAGTATAAAAATAAAACACAAAAAAGGCTTGCAAAACATGTCCGTCTAAAATCACACTGACTAACTTTAGTTACTGATAATAAATCAGTGCTTCTTTACTAAAGAACAAAAAAAGAACGTGAACAAAAGCTAAAGCTAACTACCAACAGATAAATTCTTCTCTCTCAAATCTCTTTCTTCTCTCTCCAATCTCTCAAAAGCTACCTACTGTAGCATGCTAAAAATACTGATGAGACAAACTATTACAAACAATTGTAACAAAACAAAAATCATGAGTGTGAATTTGATGAGTGTACATAGCAAGACACAAGAAGTACAAGAAACTTTATTCAAGGCTAAAAAAAACAACAACACATTTGTTCTTAATCTCTCACCTGTTCACTAGCATGATACAAACAAGCTGAATGTCATTTGTGTTGTTGCAGCTAGGTATTAGCATTTGCAAAGTTCAGATTTGATAGCAACTGTCTGATGCTCAAAAGTCATGAGTTGTAAAGTGCTTCCTAAAAACATGTTTATAGAGAAATGGAGTGATGCATTGGTTGATAAGAGTAGAAAATGTAGTAAGTAAATTTGTCAAGGGGTATTTGGATTAGCAGTCCTTCTCATTTTTACTCATTTTTATACAAACAATGTTCAGTTATATTCTTTTATGTGCTCCATCCTACTTGACTCCACAAATGAAACAGTCATGTTACGATCTACAATGGATGAGATGGATATATCTAAGACGACAAGCAGTTATTAAATAAAGATGGGAAGCTGCGGGCTGAGCATTGAAAAACGCATTTTCCCTTCAGACTGTCAGAAATAATGGCCACATGTTTCTGAACCAAACCTGCCCATAGTTGTGACAAATGAATCCATGGGCGCATAACCAAAGAAGTAATCCACACTGATGATATAATAAGTGTGTCTGGGGAAACAGGTTTTTTTTTTTTTTTAAATTTTTGGTTGACTCTCTTGGAGCTGTCTTTGCCATGCTGTTTGTTCCAGCCACCATCTTGCTTCTTACAGTATATTTACTGTGGAATGCGCAACAGCTAGTTTAAGGCTTACCGACTGTCAAAATGGTCGGTTTTATCCAAGACCATTTATCAGGCCTCCTAGCATGATCCAGTATTTGCTTAACCTGAGACTGTATAACTTCTGGCCAAACCCAAAGCCACCCGCTGCTACAAAAAAAAAAAAAAAAAAAAAAAAGTAGAGCCTTATAACAGATCGTTTCCTTTTCTGAACAGGTTTCAAATAGAATCATTAGCAATCTATAATCATCCAAATAAGCCACTTGTGTGCTTCAATGTCTTATTTTTAAAAATTGAAGCTGTTTAATTGATCTTTTGTTGGTCGACTACATCAACTGAAGCGATCAACAGTTGTCGATTTTGGAATCGGTTCATACTTTTTAATTGTTGGAAAAACTTAATGGTCTAAAATTTAATAATTGATGAACAAAGATATACCAAAAATCTTTCCATCTTAAACAAATACACATATTTTACAAGATTACCTCTCTTTACCTTTTGAATTGATGGGTAATCGGAGCAATCCTTAATGGTATGAAATCGATTAAAATCAAAAGCCATAATGCCCCAAAATCAAATCGCTCTGTTCTCAATTCTGATTGACCAGACAGTTTGGGCTCATTACACAACAATAGTTATGACTGGAAAGCAAATCATAGGTATATATTATAACAGAAATAAGCAATGTAATCACTCTTATGGCATGCTTACGCTATATAACACTTATGGAAGGAGTCTCCAGTTTATCAAGTCAGTTTTTTACCACATTATGGTTTGGTTGCATTTTGTTGTTGTTGTTTTGCTTTGTTTTATTAAACCTAAATTGAAAAAAGTAATTACTAAATACTTATAAAAGTAAAAACTAATTATCTTGTTTTATGGAAATACCACAAAATTGAATGTAACAATAAAATGCTTTAATAAATAAAAAATGATAATTCTATCCATCCGCAAATTCACACACTACAGGCAATTTGTGAAAGAAATTATAATTATTTTAAAATTGCTGAGACATAATAAGAATGAAACACTTCGGACCTGCTGATACTGGACAACAGTTGACTTTATGACGGTAACAGTAACTACACTTCATGTTGATAATTTTTTCGTAACAGCACACCCCCACATGTTTAATTCCCTAGATAATGTGTTGACGCTCAAATCCTGTCTAATGATTAATACGCTACTTCACAAAATGAATTCTCTATTTTACTCGAGTGTCTACTAGGATGATAACCTTTACTTGACAAGTTCTTAATACTCTGAGTCATTGTACTCTTCTCAACACCTGAAATATATCTAACTTAAATTTTTTGACAGGAGTCAGTGTTTGCAGACCTTGAGCTGGAGGCATTACTGGGACTCAGTGGGGCCGCGGTGATAATGACAGTAATATGAGCACACAAAGAACAGCACTTGACTCTGTGACACTACAGGGAGAACAGAGCTATTTCTGCCCATTGTTACAAAAGTTCCTTATTGCCTTCCTCTTACCACAAGTACTGTCACAAAAAAAAACAAAAAAAAACGCAAGCAAATAAAAAATAAAGTGCTGGCATCTTCTTTTAACACATACCAACCCTTAGACTGAAGTAAACAAAAAACAAAACAAAAAAAAAGCCATCTGCTTGCGTAATGTGATCCTCACTGTGGGATTTGGGGCTTTAGCTTCTAGCTAACACAATTTGTGTGTTGACAAACTAGCCAGCTGTGGCAGGAGGTAGAGAACTAGCTTAGCGTGTTTTTTTGCGTGAGGTTTCCTCTCATCATCTCGGAAAATCAATACACGACGACTAATGGTGCTCACCTCGCACTTTTTCTCTCGTTTTATCTCAAGCATGCTCGCAGGATTTGACATGCAACGCAGTAGGGTTATTAATTTCACGAAAAGCCTAGCTTTTAGAACACGCATACTTTTAATCAATTGGATTATTGGGCAAAAGCAATAGTGTCAAGTTCCTCGATGAAAAGATTTTCATGATGGATCGTTTACTCAAATGAATTTCCCTTAAATGAGTTATTAATAGTTAAGTGGGTAGTAATATCACGAGAGACTTCATTAGCATCGCATTATAATAATGTGATCTCATCGTGGCATCATCTGGTTCCTTTTCTACCGTGGATGATTCCAAGAAAAGGCAGACTATTACTGTATTTTTGGCAAAGCCAGTGATCTTATCGTATTATCCAGCTATAGGAAGAGCTAAAATGATTCTGGTGCCTAGTGTCAAAGCTTGTCAGGGTGTCCTAGAGACAATATTTTATAAAGTATCTCCTCCGCCAAGGTGCTGGCTTTGTCCAAAGACAATACTTTCTCTCTCTTTCTGTCTCGCTCTCTTATGCTCCTGAGGAAGGTGAGTTGACTGCGATGTCAGGAATCCTGAAGCCTGGCATCCATCTCAGGCCAAACAAGATTTCCCTACACACAAGAAAGCTGCCCTTAACTTCCTATGAACTCTTGC
Organism: Clarias fuscus; assembly: GCA_030347435.1. Lineage (NCBI taxonomy): Eukaryota > Metazoa > Chordata > Actinopteri > Siluriformes > Clariidae > Clarias > Clarias fuscus. Next base: position 26,351,501 of record CM059212.1, read on the forward strand.
AATTTTATTAAGGCAAGTAAAAAAAAAAAAAAAAAAAAAGAAAGAGAGACTGAATCAGACCATCACCTTGTCTGCATAATGGTATAAAGTGCATTAGGTGGAACAGTGAAATCCTGAACAGGTGATGCTCTTTCTTATGTTTCTTAAGTTTTCCATAAAAGAACGAAATTACTTTTGTGTATGCTTTTACGTCTTTATCTGTGACGACAAAACTTCATTTAAAACGTTATTAAACGTTAAATAGAAATGGACAAAAAGCATTATGTTGTTCATATACAGTATTATCTTGTTGCTGTTTGACGTTCTTATTACTTAGCAATTGTTTTTAAGTCATGTCTGGACTTCGCCTTCTGTTGTCTGGATCCTGATTTATACATACCTGACAAATATACTGCATAATGGTTCAAATAAATTATATCCTTGTACTATACAGATGACTATATGATGGACATATTTTTTTTCAATCTTTTGAAAAATGTCTTACAAGCTTAAACAAAAAATATATAGAAATATTTGGATATAAAATATATCTAAAATGTATGAATCACATCCATTTATAAATGAGGTATAATTCGATTTAAATCTAGAAACAAATACGAATGCTCTTTTGTTGTACCATATTGTTCAAACTGGAGATATGTAATCTTATGTTAGTTGATTTAAAAAATTCAACTGGTTGGTCAGTTTTTGATTCATAATCAAGTCACACTTTTTAATTTAATGATTTAAACTGAGGCAAATGTTAAATGGGGTAAAATTGACAAATTCCATATAACTTTACCACAGCTTTTGAAGAAAATATAAACTGCCTCCATCATCTGGAAATACTTGTGTTTTGCCAGAGCATCATTTTTCCTCTTTTCTTTGGTGTTTAACAGCCATCGACATCTCTTCTGATGTATTACCGCCACCTAATTATTTGGGTCAACCAGTTTTTCGGTGGAAAAAAGTTCTCTTTCCTTTTCCTCTACTGTCAACCTCTAAGATTTTTAAGACTTATTTCTGACAGTCCTGCACCTTGCGTCTTTTTAATCATTTCCACTCTTTCCTTACTAAACCTCCTACATGCTATAATAACGTGTTCGGATGTTTCTTCCTGTTGACAATGACAGAACTTTCCCATATTATTCACTTCTTCTTTTGAGTTTATAGGCAGTTATAATGCATTCGACCTCCTGGACTGGAGTGTGGAGCAGAAGATCGCTTTGTATGAGACGTGACATTTAAACAATTGATAACACAAATTACACTGCATTTCACTCACTCACTCACAATCTATACCACAGGGCCAAGGGGGATCTGGAGCCTATCCCAGGGCATAACCTGAGGTACACTGAGGTGCTAATTCATCACAGGGCACACACACACACACACACACACACACATACACATACACATACACACACACACACACACACACACACACACACTGACGTGACGGGTAGTCGGGAATGCCAGTTTGCCTAATCTGCATGTCTTTGGACTGTGGGAGGTAACCAGAGAACCCGGAGGAAACCTACCAAGGTCGGGGAGAACATGCAAACTCCATGTACAGAACACAGACCCGAGGCGGGAATCAATCCCAGACCCTGGAGGTGCTACTAAATCAACCTGTAAACTTTAGTGCTTATGAATCAAATAAAAAAAATCGCAATGCCCAACCATTTAATTGAGTCAACAGTCTATTTATTATTCCCAGCTCTAGTGCACATGATTTAGTTAAAGGAGAGAACTAATTAGAAAAAATATATGGTCTGTGCAGTTTTTTTAAATTAAAAATGCTCCCCGAATTATTAATTTTGTTTGTTAACTGTAACAACATTTTCTAATGAACTTATTTGGCTTTGTTTCCAAACATGTAAACAAATTAGTCATTGGAACTGCAGTGATGCCAATTAATATAAAGTTCTTCCTAGGAATAAATGACTGCATAGCATTGTGTATACATCCAATATACTCCTATACTGTTGAAAGACCTACAACGGTTCTGTTTTCTCATGCAGTTTTCAAATGCGATGCCTAGTTCACGGTTGACGGATAAGCAGGAGCATGGGAAAGCTCTGTCAAAACAAGTATAATCATGGTTCTTATGTAACTACATTTTGATCTCAGGAACCACACACTTATTCCATCTTTGTGAACACATCCCTTACGGCTGGAATCCCGAACGAGGCTTAAAACAAAGCCGGGGCTAAACAGTTTTTCATCATTTGCAGGGTAACATTCTGAGCTGCCATCATAGATTTGTTTAAACGGATGGAAAATGTCACTAGTAGAAATAGTGAAACCTTCTAAACTGATGTTTATGTGCAACTTAATTATTCATAAAAAATACCCAATTAATCTACCCGATTAATATATTTACCTGATTAATTAAATCACATTCAATCTTTGCTTTATTACTTTTGAGAGGGTAAAAACCCATTGCTAGAGATGGGAAAAACCTCCTCTAGTGTCTCAATAGCTATATCTATGAATAGTTATAGTCATGATGTCCAGTTGTTGGTTGGTCCGTTCCGTCTGACCATTAGTCTGAGGGTCGTATCCAGAGGAAAGACTGCAGGTGGCGTTGATCAGACGGCAGAAGGCTTTCCAGAACCGGGCAGTGAACTGGGGCCCTCTGTCCGAAACGATGTCCTTCGGGAACCCATGCAGGCGGACTACATGCTCTAGTATCAGCTCGGCTGTGTCTTTAGCTGACGGGAGTCTGGCAAGGGCCACCAAGTGCACGGCCTTGGAGAATCGGTCGACAATGGTCATGATGGTGTTCTTTCCCTCGGAATCCGGCAGGCCCATGATGAAGTCAACGGCGGGGAACCGGGAGTGGTTGAAGTTCCACCGATGTTGGTTGGTTGGTGTCTTTGGCCCTGGCACAAAGCACGCCTGGACGAATTCCTCGACATCCTTTGTCATGGACGGCCACCAGAAGTCCCACTGAATAAATTGGAGGGTGCGGCGAGTACCCGGGTGTCCGGAAAGGAGGGAGGAATGGCCCCATTGAAGGACTTCCGTTCTGATGTTGCGAGGTACGTAGAGTCGTCCTGGCGGCGCACCTGCCAGTTCGACCTCCGCGGCCTGTGCCTGGTGAACCCTCGTTTCCAAGTCCCACCGGAGAGGGGCAATGATCTTTGACGGCGGGAGGACAGGCGCGGGGTCCGCCCAGGGAGCATCCTCCTCATGTTGCCGGGAGAGGGCATCGGCCTTGGTGTTTTTGGATCCCAGGCGGTACGACAGATGGAAATTGTAATGCTCGAAGAAGAAAGCCCACCGCGCCTGCCTCGGGTTGAGCTGTTTTAGGTTCCGGATAGTGATCAGATTTTGATGGTCGGTCCAAATGATGAATGGCTCTCTGGCGCCCTGGAGCCAGTGACGCCATTCCTCCAGAGCCCACTTTATGGCAAACAGCTCACGGTCCCCTACCCCGCATCGCTGCTGAGTGGGGTCAAATTTTCTGGAGAAGAAGCTACAAGGGTGCAGCTTCTGATCTGGACCTCGTTGGGAGAGAACGGCCCCGGCGCCCACATCCGAAGCGTCCACCTCCACAACGAATGGTTTGCTTGCGTCTGGATGGAGGAGAATTGGTGCGGTAGTGAAGCGGTGACACAATTCCTGGAAGGCGGAGATAGCGGCAGAGATGAGGGTAAAGGGGTGAGAAGATGGTCGTGTCAGGGCGGTTAAAGGAGCTGCAACTGTACTGTAGTCCCGGATAAAGCGACGATAGAAATTCGCAAACCCGAGAAACCGTTGAAGTTGCTTGAAGGTCTTGGGTAGGGGCCAATGACGCACAACTTCCAGTTTCTGCGGATCCATGGCCACACCCTGGGGCGAGATAACAAAACCCAGGAACGTGGTGGAGCGGTCGTGAAAAGCGCACTTCTCCAACTTACAATACAGTTGATGGGCGAGCAATCTCTTGAGGACCGCCCTGACGTGTTGGACATGTTCTTCAGCAGTACGGGAGTATATGAGGATGTCATCCAGGTACACAAATGCCCACCGGCCTAGCATATCTCTGAGGATGTCGTTAATGAATTGTTGGAAGGCAGCGGGGGCGTTGCAGAGGTGGCACCAGAGAGGGCATCCAGGGCAGAGTTGGTAAGAGGCAATGGATGGCGATTCTTTATTGTGATGATGTTGAGCCCCCGATAGTCGACACATGGACGTAAGTCGCCGCCTTTTTTCTTCACAAAAAAGAACCCTGCGGCAGCAGGTGAGGAGGAGGGCCGGATGGTGCCATGGCGGAAGGCGTCGGTTACATACTTCTCCATCGCCTGCGTCTCAGTGGTGGAGAGCAAGTGGAGGTGGCCGCGGGGGGGAACAGAACCCGGCTGGAGGTCAATCGCCAGGTCGTAGGGGCGATGAGGAGGAAGGTGAGTGGCTGGTCTCTTGCAAAACGCTTCAGCCAGGTCCCGGTAGGCGGCGGGGATGGCGTTGATGTCGACTTCGGGGGCCTCGGACTCCCCAGAGCATGTCCCAGCCGTGGCGCGTAGGCAAAGTTCGGTGCAAGTCGGTCCCCATTGCAGAATTCGATGTTGTGTCCAGGAGATGAGCGGGTCATGTTGTAGAAGCTACGGGTGCCCGAGGATGATAGGAGGAGATGAAATGGGGGTGAGATGGAACTGGATCTGCTCTTGATGTTGGTCGATGATTAGGGTGATTCCTGCCGCAGATGATAGAGTTTGGAATCGGTCTCCACCTCAGCAGCAGGATGTTCGAAGGTGAGCTTTAGCTTGCGGATGAACTCGTTGTAGGAATGGGCTGTGTCTGAATCCGAACGCAGGACCGCCGTGGCCCACTCAGCTGCCTGCCCCGACAGCAACGAGACGAAAAGGGCAATGCGCAACCGGTTTGTGGAGTATCTGGTGGAATTAAACTCAAACACAAGATCCAGTGCGGTTAGGAAAACATTAACTTCCCATCTGTGCCATCCCATTTATCCGGTAAAGCTAAGTACACATCGGAGGGGGGAGGGGGTGGCAGCCCCCTACGACTGGCAGCGGCCTAGCCGTCTGCCGCCTCGCGGAGCGTTTTGGACGCTAGCGCGAAGAGCCGCGACCTCACCGCTCAGCTGCTCAATCAACCGGGCATGACCGTCCACCATATCGCAGAGGTGAGCGTAATCCGCTGGGTTTACTGCTGGCTCAGTCATTCTGTCACAAAGCAACCGGAGGATGATCAGAAGACTAGCAGTTAGCCCGTGTAGCTGTTAGCCCGTGTTTATTATTAGAACTCTCTCACGTAGAGAGCAAGAGTTTACACAATTAAACCCGCGTTCTAACAACACACACTCAATCAGGAATATAACCCAAAATGGTGAGTACTCATGAAATGGAGGTGATAGTATCGGAGACAGCATCAGTAGACTCAATTACTGAGCAATGTGAAGCGCCATCTTGTTTCCTTTTATGCTTCCTGAAATACGACTGTATTACTTCCAGGTCCTAGTGCCGGTCGTGTTACGAGTGTGCATGACAGATTGGTTGTCAAATCGCAGCGGTGACGTTAATTTGGCAGTGTTACGGATGTTGAGCCAACACTGGTATTAGAGTGCTTTTGATAGTTAGAATTACCACTGAAAGTTAGATGAAATGATGTCAGAACCACATTGACAACATGATGATGGGTTAATGCTGAACGAATGCCTACTAACAAGAAGCTGGGATATGCAAAGAGCAAAGAATAAAGACATTCACTGTGCAGTAATGTATATGTCACGAATAAAGTCTGAACGTAACTTAACCATGTTGCAAAAAAAACTTCAAAATAAGATTAACACCAAACTGATGATGGCTTGAGCAGCAGCATTCTTAGTTTCACGTCATTGCAACGTTGTTATATTACAACTATATTAGCTCTAGTGTTAGGATTCCTGCTGGGTCTGATGGACAAGCTTAATCAAATATCCTCATGTATACAATTAGCTAAATAATCCAAATAAGATTTCTATGAAGCTTAAAACAATCATCTAAATATTGAAATCTGATTCTTTTGGAATCAAAAAGTTTATGTTGAGGGTAACCATTAACCCCGGGTCTTCATAAAGCTTATTAAATATAATAAATAAATAAATAAATAGATAAAGTGAGTTTTGATGCTGTCTGTTGTCTGTTATATGGAAAAGAAAAGGGAAAATACATTTTACAGATAAATTGTAAAAAACAATATATAGAAATTACATAGACATGATGTCTATTTTCTGTAACTGATCATCTAATCAACACAAATTTTCCCATAGAAAATAATGGAAACTTCAATGATTCCTTTCACAACCCAAAAATATTAATATACAAACAATTAATACAAAATATAAAGTAGAAATAAAACAAATTATCTTGCACTTTACCTTTGAAAAAATAATCATAGCTGTAGTGATTGAGACCAGAGAGAGGAGAGGAGGAGAAGGGGGGCTACTGTGTAGGACGATTTTCACACACACACACACACACACACACACACACACACACACACACACACACACACACACACACACACACACACACACAGTACACAAAATAAAAACTGCTTTACGCACACATGCGTGGTCATAGTGTTATAGTAAACAGTACACATGTACACGGATGTTGACTATACGAGTGACGCACGCGCACTGACACCGAGCATGGGAAACGATTACTCACAATTCTAATCATATTCCCAGACCTCGCTCGTTTACCAAGTTTTTCATTTTAATTTATTTTGTGCAAACTTTGTTTTACATGTATAAAGTATGGCTTCATTATTAAGTCAGTAAAGATGAGAAAGCTCAGAAGAGAAAGCAGAATATTTAGTAAAAAAAAAAAAAAAAAATATAAGGAAAAAAGAAAAAAGAAACCTTCCAGGTTTTGATGATTGAGAAAGAAGCAGATGTGACAAAGCCCTCACAAGGACTGTGGTTGGTTCTGCAGGATGTTCGATAAAAATATGTACCTGACACGGGTCGGCACATCAATTACAGCTTACTGCTTTTTCTAAAAAATGTGTTTGAATGTAGAAACCTTTTTTTAAAGACATCATTGCTCTGCAGCAGTGCCTCAGACTTTTTTACAGTACTGTAATGGGCTAAATAAGCTGAAGATGTGATACAATGGTGCCTCGGAATGTCATGAAATTCAGAAAAGAAAAAGAAACAACTTTTTAAAGACATGAATTAAAAAAATATGATTTATTAGATAAGCTCTTAGATAAGCACATAGAAACTAGAAGCTATATACAGTATGCCATATCTGCATCGTGTTCCATATTCCATATACACTGAACTAGATGTTACATGATCCGCTTCGTTGTTCTACTTCCCTTGATTTCTTAGTCACTACCACCTGTTTCCAATTAGCACACTCCCCATAAATAGTTCAGACGTTCAGTGAAGCTACGCGAAGTCTCACTCATAGCATTCCGCTAGCGAGGCTTGTGTTTGCGTAGATGCCGTTCCAGTGTTGACCCTGTCTCTTCTGTTTATTGAGTTCTAGCCTAGTTAGCTCTGTCTTCTGATCTCCTCATACAGTGCCGGCTTTGATTATTTTATAAATCCCTGCTTGAGCCTGACAATATACTGCATTTACATCGCACTGCACTTTGCTTGTTTTTGATGGCAACTTGACTTTTTTTTAGGTTCTCTACCCTGTCTCCTGCCAGTGGATTGTTTCCTTAAAGTGTCAACCTGTTCTAAGTTTAGCTCTTGATTAGATTGTCTATTTATGTCCTGCTCTTTCGTTGTCTTGTTGCAAAGCCTTATTAGCTTTTACGCCTGAGCTCCAGATCTCTCTCATTGTTTTTTCTTCTTTCTTTTTTTCTTCACCAAGTCATGTTTCCCAAGTGCTGTCAGACTGTCTATTGAAACTTGCTAGGTATTCTGATAATGATTTATAGATCATCCTAAATAAATATCACGCCAATCATCCAATCGAAACGTGCCTTTGCTCACTGCAGGGTGCTTTACGATGAGAATGGAACGGCACCTCAGTTGAATAACAAATTTTATGCTAGAGTATGACAAGAATACTTCAAGAAATAAGGTAAAATACTTCCAAAGAGGCTGACTCAAAACTTAAGCAATGCTTTGTCGGTCAAGCCAAATTAATGATGAGAAAAAGACAAGAAAAATATTTTTTCCAAGAAAATCCTAGCAAACAGATGAGACACTTGTACTCATTTTTGTCCAGACATACTCCCAGCAGCAATAAATGCATCCCAAAGCAGTAATAAAACAGCAAGGCCAAAGTAACTACAGTAAGTGTATTAGGAATTAAAAGTAGACCGTCAATTCACTAAATTTTTTTGAGGATTTAAATTTTATTAGATTGAATATCATTAATTTTTATTTTCTGATTTTGCCACCTACAGTGATATATATATATATATATATATATTAAAAAAAAAGTATTTGCCCTGTTCCTGATTTCTTTTGCATATTTGTCACACTTAAATTACACAAAAATGTACGTCATTTTAATATTACAGAATGTCCAGCCATCAATTCATGACCTCAAGCTCATGCGAACTTGTAGCAGGAAATTATCCAAAACACACCAAGTCAATGGCTGAAAAAAAGGAAAAAAAAAAAAGAAAATTAAGGTTTTGGAGTGGCGAACTTAAGTCCAAACTTAAATCTGATTGAGGTGCTGTGGCAAGATTTGAAAACCCCCCAATGAAGCTGATTTAAAACAATTGTGCAAAGTAGAGTGGGACAAAATTTCTCCACAGCGACGTGAAAGACTCACTGCCAGTTCTCACAAACGCTTAACTGCAGTTGCTACTCCCAGTAGCAACTGTCTTTCATGTACCCGTCCTTTCTCTTCAGTGAATTGTAATTTTATTTGTAGTTTGGTATGATCACTGCTCTAACAGAATGCATACTTTTAAACCTGTGCGAGTTGGTGGGTCGGTTTTAGATTTCGGAATTGATTCCCACTTTAATTATTTAGATAAACTTACAAACGTTAAATGGCATAAAACTGCTTTGAAAATATACCACAGCTCTAGCAGAAAATACAAACCGCTTGTATCTCCTGCAAAACACTCGTATTTTGTGATAGTATGGTATCTTCTTCTGCGTCTGAGCTAATGGATGGTTAGTACATTACCGCCACCTACTGTACTGGAGTGTGGAGCAGAGTACTGACAGAAGATGACCTTTTATGGTAACAGAGGTTGCTCATGTAAGGTCTGTTATACCATATAAAACCTGTTACAAAAGACTTCAATATATTTGCCAGCGAATGCCTTATAAAAGCAAATTTATGCAAATCTTATAAATGAAAATGAATGTGTTATGAAACCATAAACTTTAAATCTTCTTTTTCTCCTTCGCCTTCTTTTCCCTACCTTCTGGAGTACACTTTTCATGCGTGACTTGTTTAAAACACAGTAGATTTGCTGGAGCATGCATGGATCGCATTGCATAGACTCCCAGTACTTTGCCAATATTGACATATGTTCAAGTGTTTCACTTGGATACTGTTATTGAATCTAATCCAAATTGGTAAAATCTTTGTATGCCAACCATGCAGCATATGCCTGAAATGCACATCTCAAATCACAGCACTGTTTCTATACTATATGAAATGAAAAATGTATAAAATTGATTGCAGATTTTATTTGCTGTCCTTGCTGGCAAAATATATTGGTGCTGTCGGGTGCTGTCCATGGAATTTATTTTGCACTTTAAAGGTTTCTCTGGCTACAAACTGTTTGTGAACCATTGCTCTACACCATTACAGTGCACAGAGAGACGTTTAACAGGTTAACGCACACAGCGAGTCAGAGACACTGATCCGGAGGTAGCAATATAAACGATCTTTCAGGAAGCGTGGTGGAGAAGGTGAGAGGGCTGGAGTAGCTCATATCTCAAATGGGTTTGTTTACTAAATAAAAATATCATGTTTGAAGGAAAGCTTTTGAAATGGAAATGGGAGGAAAACCGTTTTACTCCTTCCTGTCTCCCGAGAAGCGCGGCAACGTATCAGGCAAGGAATAAAAGCTGAGAGGTGTTCTGAAGATGACCTTTCTCTTCATCTAGTTCATGTTCACTTTTCCTGCCGAGCTGAGTCAGTCCCTCCTGGAGCTCCATCCACCATCTACCCGATCCATATGCCTTGACCATTTCTTTTTCTCGCGAAGCACCAGAACACCCACAGGGTAACGGACATTAAAAGAGGCTTTTTTCCCACTCAAATCCCTCTGGATGTTTCCACTAGATTGCGCAAAACATGTTTCGCCGTGTGCGCCTGAGGCCCGCGTGTTTGTTTCAGAAAAAAATAAAATAAAAATTGTGTGCATGCTACAATCCACGGGGGAGTAAGACAGAGTGGTGTACACAGGGGACACCCATTAAACAAAGTGACAGGGCTGTTCTGCTCTCCGCCTACGTTCGGCATACAGGAGGAGGGAGGAAGAGCTGAGTAAATCAAAAAGCTAAGTTAACATACCCGGTGTGGAATCACTCTGAGGATTACCGAACTCTTACCTGCTAAATGTATGCTTTGTTCAAATTACAAGTTATCATTAATTCTCAATTTTTTGGTCAGATCAGATTTGCACATCATGACATTTCACATTCATAACTATAAGTGTCTCTTTACTGACTCTACCATCCATCCATCCATCCATCTAGCAACCTCCTTAATCCAACAAGCGACCGCACATTCGCATACCACGGGCAATTTGGAAACGCCAATTAGCCTTATGTCTTTAGACTGTGCGAGGAAACCGGAGTACCTGGAGGAAAACTACCAAGCACGCAAACCAACCAAAAACAGGCAAACTTCATGCACATAGCCCCCAGGGCGGGAAACGAACCCAGACCCTGGAGGTGCAAGGAGACAGTGCTAACCATCAAACCATTGGTTTCGCCAATGTGACTCCAATGCAAGTCTAACGCGCATACAGTAATCTGACTCTAAAGCATCTGTCCTCCGAAACCGTAAGCATGCGCATATCGATAAGTCTTTGCTCAGTGAAATGATCTCTGAACCCTGCTCTATTTCTGTAGGTTCCCTCCAGTTTTGCTTGGACAGCCCTGTTGCCCCAAATATCTACTAAATCACCGATTTCACTTTCCCTCCGGTGATTACTTTCCCCATGGTCCTCCAGTGTTGGAATAAAATCCCTGTGCTGCCAGTGCTGACTGATGACATCAGCGATATATGCATGCACAGAGGCAAAAAGTCACATGAATTCCAATCTGACCGTTCAAATCACATGACCACATATCGGAAAAATATCAGATTTTGGACGACATTCGAAAGTTCAGAAAAAAATTACACAAATCTCAATTTGTGCATTCAGACGAAATGAATTTGAGTCACTTCAGACTGATATGAGCGTAGATTTACTCAGTTCTTCATTACCATAGTCGGGCCCTAGCCCTGAATACAGCGCCATACACAAAAGACTCCCAACAAGGATAAAACAGCCAGCACAAGCAGAAAGTCCACAAGCCATTATACTGATCTCCGTCATCGTTTCCGGCTCACTCTCTCTGCATCATCTGAACCAGCTGTCCCGCGGGTCTCCGGAAGCTCTGAATGCTCCAAATCTTATCTTTCCAATTGGAGGATAAACCTCCTCAGCCCTGTTTTAATCCTGCTTCCAGCTGTTGTAATCCAAACCACCAGAAAACCCGCGAGGCAACACGACAGTGTGCAAACGTTAATAATCAGTTCTCCTCCTGGCATGTTTTAGCACCGTGTTTATTAGGTATGATGTTTGGACGCAATATTGAACAAAACGGCTGAAAAAGATGAAATTCTGCATTTCCGTTATGAAACTATTATAGCACAGGGTCTTATCGCAGGGACAAAACTATTATGCATACACATGAACACACTCAGACAGTTAAGCAAATCTATTTGTTTGTGTTTTTGTTTTTCAGGTCCATAATGGTATAGTGTCTCTCCTGAATAGTAAACCAGAAAAGCTGCCCGTAACTAGCACTTTTGTTCAAACTACATAAAAACAATGGGTCTTCAAGGTATCTCAGCCTTTAATTTACATGCAAACTTGATTTTAAGTCACAGAAAATGGACCCTTAGGACTTCTCAAGGATATTTGGAAAGGGAGAAAGTGTTTATGTACTCTGTAAGAACATTTTTCAGGCTTCTGATCGGTCAACATGGATTTGAGTCAGAGTGCAAATCCATCACAGGGCACAGACACCCATTCAATTTGTAAACGCCAATTAGCCTAGCAAACTCGACGCACACCTGAGTCAAAGCGGGAATGGAACCCGGAACCTGGAGGTGCAAGGCGACAGTGCTAACCACTAAGCCGCTGTGCCACCCAGTGCACCAGCTTTTAGCCTAATTTCCTATTTTCTAAGAAGTGTGTCTAGATTTAATACATTTTACAAGAAAGAGCGAGCTTTGCATCCCATTTATAACAGTCAGCCGTGTATTCTGACAGAAACAACGGAAACAGTGTCAGAGAAATTAATGGAAGTGGAGGAAAAAAAAATGAAGCAATCATAACTTCATTATTTTAACCAATGTCGTTTTTGAAACAGTTTCTAAAATTTGCCATGAAATCGAGCATGGTTAAAATACATTTAAACAAACGAGAGAGAGAAGGAGAGAGAGAGAGAGAGAGAGACAGAAAGAAGGAGAGCTTTCACTTCGGCTCCTAAAAGGTCACTGTAAAAGGCAAATGGCGGGACATTTCCATTTCCTCCAGGCCTTCTCTCATCGAGAAAAAGTCACCTCGGTCAGGCATCTGCAGCTTTCTCACTGTGAAGAGTGTGATTGTCTCTGTCGGGTTAAATACTTCCAAATTCAGCGCGGATCTCATGGAGTGTGCGACGGCCCTGACAGAGACCCTTCATATGCCATGCTGAGAGGAAGTGAGACATTAGTCCAGGGTTTCCTGGCAACCTAAGGACCCGTCTGGATTTTTTATTATTTTTTTTCCCTTGTAGCTCCTCATGACTGGAGTGAATTAAATAGTGTTTTAACACCACTAAATGTCAGATGGAAAGAGAAAAAGAGAGAGAGAGACAGAGAGAGGAAAAGAGAAGGAAGGCACACACTTTAGATGCAGTTGCAAATCCCTAACAAAAAATGTGACATGGTATGTGGTTTTGGATAAATATTAAGAAAAACTGTAAAGTTAAAAAAAAAAGTGCTGAAGACGGCGAGAAGCAAATGATTTCTTCATACGTAGGCTGAGCGATTGAATTTTCACGAATCCCCAAAAAGCCCAAAAATGATGCTCGCTTTTGAGTTCAACTCTCCATTAAGAGTCGAATAAATAATGAAAGAGGGTTACAGCTGTTTTCACTCGCTGCGCATTCTGCCCCTTATGAGACTTCTGTCCAGCTGTGTGACATGAACAAAGAGAGAGTTTAATCCCTGACGTGACGCTGTCCGTGCTTCCCCGCCGTTCTGTTCCTAAAACAAACTCGCCGAGTCTCTAAATCCTCCTGTCCCGTGCCATCGTTAATCAAAAGTTTCTAGATCAAAGTGCTTTCACAAAAGCAACTCTTTTGAAACTAACATCCGCATGCCACCATCTGGAAAGCTAAGATTACTTCTGCAAAAGAACGACAGGAAGATTTGATGTAGGATTTTTATTTATTTTTTTGTCTATTTGCTGTGTGTTCCCAGGAAGTGAGTGGAAAATAGCATAATAAACAGCTGCATGTTCGTGTTCAGACTGTCATTATGACATCTCAGTCTGGGGCCTTGTTGCGGACGTGGCCTCTTTGTAGCGCAGTGGGTAATTTTGGCAAATGGCTGCTAAGGACAGTGTTGAGCATTCAGACAGCCGGGCGAGAAAACAGATAGCAATCTATATTCCGACTTTTAAAAGATGCACTGTCTGTTCAAAAAATATAAAAATAAAAACGTCAAAGGTTTGGTCTGACCACCTTTAGCTTTAATTATGGTGCACAGCGTAGTGGCTGATTCATGTGTGGAAAATGATTTCTTATTCTCTTTTTAAAAATCTTTAGTCAATTTAAGTCCTGGAATATGCCTGTGCCATCAGGGGGAAAAGAAATTCCATAGATGTGATAACCTGGTCATTCAGGTCATCAGCTGACTTCATTTTGTTGTCACATAATGTTGTTGAGTCTGGACTTGACCAACTCTGTTAAACCTTTATTTGTTACCTATACATTACTGCACAGTGACATTTTTTCTTTGTATATTCCAGCATCAGACATGATACACTGCCCTAGAGCAGAAAGGACTATGGGCCTTGCTCAAGGGCCCAATAACGGCTACCAGGTGGAGCTGGGGCTCAAACCGCCGACCTTCTGATCACTAACGCAACGCCTTAACTCTCTGAGCCGCCATTACCCCAAGAAGCAAACCAGATCAAACATTCATGCGTTCCCCTTCTTACCCTAACATGCCCATGGCTCTGAAACAGGGTCAATTCGAACTTATCAAAATCACATGACCTTTCCATTGCTCCAATCAGTATGCTGTATACAAATTGATGGCTTTTTTTTTTTTAAACTTCACACAAATTTAGTCCCAATCCTGTATATTATTTTTACATTGTGCATGTGGAAATGCTCTTAATTTCACTATTAAACATAGCTGTTGATGTTTGATTTTAATTTTTGGGATTTTCCCCTGACTTTCTTCCTAATTTAGTCGTGTCCAATTCCTCCCCGTCACTAGGGGGCTCCCACATTAAGCAACTACTACCACTCAGTCAGGAGGGCTGAAGACCATCATGTGTTTCCTCCGAACCATCTTTTCGAACTGCTTGCTTACGCACCATTGGGGGCGGTGTAACACACTCGGAGGACAGCACTATCCGCTGATTCCGCTTGCCTGAGCTGATTGGCTGTAGAGTCGTGATTAATGGGGGAGCACTAAGTACCTCTCATCCCTCCCCTCTGACAGTGCTCGGCCAATCAGCTCTCTCTAGACCTCTGGCTGCAAGAGGTTACAGCATCACCCGGGAATCGAACCCGCGATCTCCGGATGATAGGCCTTTACCACTGCACCACTCAGAGGCCCCGAGTTTTTTTTTTTTTTTTTTTAATGCAACTTCCCCAAGTGTCTCTAAATGAACCCTGAGATAATAAGATAATGAATCCTCGTTCATTATGTCTTCTTGTCATGTTTCTTCCATAAATGTTACCGTCATTTTAAGATTTAATAATGCATTGAATTTTTAACCCAATTTCGTCCTTTCGGACAGGCGGTGTAGAGCAGCTGTAATGCAAAGCCACTCGTGTGCTCTGATTTAAAAATGAAGGCTTACAGTACACCATGGCCTAAACTGGAATGACTTTTCTTTTCCGCCACTGTACCCATGAAAGCCTACAAAACACATGAAAACCACAGACAGACAGATGAAAATGCCAGCTCTGTCAGCACGGTGTGTGAATATTGAACTCTGACAGTTCTTCAGCCTCGGCGACATCACACGAGTTCATAATTGGCCTCAACTATGAGAGGTGCACAGGATTTTTTCTTTTTTCAACATCCCTCTCATGCAGTTACTCTCTCTCTCTCTCATTTTGCACTCTCTCAAAAAAAAAAAAAAAAGTACAAAAATCCAATAGATGCAGTCGGTTCTATCCGAAAATATAAACAAATCAGTAGCTTAAACAAAATCACTAAGACCTTAATGTTTAAATGCATATTAATGAACATGGGGTTTTTCTGTCCATGAGGACCCCACACCTAATTTCAGTCTTCTGCCAGAGTACCTCCAATGCACATCTCTTGTCTTAACCAGATGAACCTTCCTGCCAAGCATGAATAGGGAACAGGGAACAGGGACCACCTTCTCGTACATGTTCGGTGAGACTGTAAAGGAGCGGTCAGAGGCCAAAGTGGGAACGGAAACCATAAAGCGAGACAACGAGGTGAAGGGAAGTATGGCGGCTGAGAGAACCCAGATGCGTGTAAAATCTGAGTGGCAGTCTTTAAGGCACTTGAAAAGCCGACTGAATACACATAAGAAATAAAACCGCCAGAGGCAAATTGAGTGAGAGTTCGGCACATTAGTCGGATGTGATTTGAAAGTAGAGAGCGAATGAGCCAGAGAGAGGGAGAGCGACGTGGGAATATAAGGATGGGCGGGGAGGGTGAAGAGAGGTAAAGCAGAACTGTCTCTTGTTCCCCGGACATCCATATTCAACAGGCAGATGTAGCACAAACGACAGGTGGGCCGAATCGATACAATAAAGCGTTTAACTCAGGAGTGCTTTACTACGCAGCGAAGCCGCGAGCTGATCATGTGGATTCATTAGCATCCAGAGCACAGAGACTCATACACCAGGCTTCCTTTATTACACAGAGCTGTAAAGTCAGGTTCAAGATGTGTGTTAAAGCAACTAGCACCTTCCCATCATCAAGGTGACCTAGCTGCAAGAGAACTGATCAGTAGCTCACATACAAGAAGCCACGGTTCACGTTAAAAGCAGATCTGAGTCTTTTAACAAACTGTTACAAGATTCAAAGTCAAACAAGAGTGTGTGTAATTTTCAGAAGATGGTATTTGTCTGGCATCTTCTTACCTAATGTAACTGTTACACAGCAGTACATATTGTGAATATTTTTCTTACATGGTCTACCATTAAGTTTCACTTATGAACGGTAAGAGCTCTACATTTTATTCTGTACTAGACAGAATTCGGGGACATCTTGCTACTTTTTGGTCAAGTAACCTGCAGGGATTTTTTTTTCTCCTGAAATCCAGGACAAAGCTGTGTTAGTGTTCTTTGGAGGCAACGCAGACATTGCACTCTATAATTGAATGCCCTGGCTTGTCATCCATCCTTAGCCCAATCTAGCAACTCCTGGGAGGTGTTGAATTAAAAGAGAAGGGGGTGTCCAACCAGTGCTACAAATCCTCCAGGACATCATATGAGAGGAACTTACAGGTTCTCACTGTGGAATGTCGGTGAGGGGGATAACAGTGTAAAGTGTGCGCAGGGATTAGGCAGTTATACTTGCTACAGGTGAAACAGTGGTACAAGAAGCTGCATGCGAGACGGTGTAGACTCTGAGGTATACCATAAAGAACCTACCTGATGTGACATGGATTAGCAGGATCCAAGAAAGCTAACCAAAGCCTAAATCATACTAGTAATTTGATGATCCTTTGCTGGCACTATTATTCTTTTAACAGAATTGATTTTGGTTTAATATGGTAACATTTTTGACATATAGTCAAAAATGTTTCCATCTGTCCATCCATCATATCATTTATTCTGTAATAAGGTCATGATGGGTGGCCTGGAGCAAGTTGAAGGAGACCAAGGATAGAATACAGACTATTTGGAAACAATATTCAGACTACAAATGATGTCTCTTGAACCAAGAAGGAAACATGGAAAAATCCAGAGGGGGGAGGGTTCGAACCCTCAACCCTAAAGCTGTGGTGCAACAGTGCTAACCAATCCATTAAACCACCATACCTCCTCAAAGAGTTTATATTTTCAAAAAATGAAAAAAAAAAACAGATATAGGAACACACTTTGTACTGGTTATACCTTTAATCTTCTGCATGTGTATACCGCAATGCCTTGTCCTTTTTATCATTTAAAATCCCTAGACGTGGACCTTGGATGTCCATAAACTTTCACAAAGGGAGTTTTTCTTTGTATAACACATAGAAAGGAGAAGGACGCAAGTGTGAGTGTAATCTTTATTAAAAGTCCAAATCATGTGCGGAATTGTAGTCAAAAAACAAGCAAAGGTCAAACAATCAGGCAAAAAGAGCAGTGCACAGAAAAAGAAGAAAAAAAAAATCTCAAAATGCAAAAAGGTCAGAACCAGAAAAACAACTGGGAAATACTGCTCAGAGTCTCTACATGGAAATACCTTGCTAAGAACAAAACTAATCGAGTTGCATAAATATACTGAGAGGATTAAAGAGAAACAGGAAACAGGCATGTTAGTGTTCAGGTGAGTGTCTGGACTGGATTAGGTTTAGAAGTTCACAAACTTGCTCATTAGGCTTCAAAACCTACATTTATGGCTTCTTTGGCCCCATTGGGTGAAACAATGAAACAATGTGTTCATGTGTGAAAATGAAGAAAAACTCCATTGATGTGATTGATTCAGTACATTCAGGTCATCAGCTGACTTCATTTTATTGCCACATAACGTTGCTGAGTCTAGACCTGACCATAACCATACATCAAAGCACTACTTATAGAGGCTTGTACGGTGGCCACTCATGCCTTCTTACCCCGACATGAAAATTGCTCTGGAATAGGGTCCATCTGAACTCATCAAACCTTTTTTTCACTGCTTCGAAGTCCAATCATTATGCTCTCTAGCAAATTCAAGCCTTTTTGTAATGATTAGGGGTGCTCCGATCACCGATCTACAATCACTAGAAGCTGTATTGGCCGATACCGATCACCGATTACAGGGTCTACTCAAAGCCTTATCATGTAGCATTATTTTTTTTTAACTATATCCAACAACAACAATGTAAATTAAGTATTGAAATTACAAGAAGAGGAATATCATGAATTGACAACTGTATTTATTGGCAAGTAACATGTGCAACTCGTCAACTTAAAACAGAGCAGCCTGTGCTTGGTTAGTAATTGGGAACAGCTTAGAGCTTGACAAATACAACTTTCCTGTAGACTGTATAAAATAAGAAGTGAGGAAGTGAGTCGCAAGTGAGAAGTTCTGCAAGGTCCGCAAGCATCCGTGAGGACCGGCAAAAAAGGTTTTTTTTTTCTTAAACGTGTAATTTTTCATGTAAAAAAAGAAGTTTTCATTTTTAAAATTATTTAATAAAAATTATTATTTAATAAAAAATAAATAATAAAAACTTCTAAAAATAATAAAAAATTCAAAAAATCTTTACGTTTCCATCTTTCCGTGTGAAAAATTCATCACAGCGCCAAAACTCGCGGTGAATCATAATGAACCGTGCTTATATGGCGTTATATTCCTGCCACAATTCTGAGCGCGCGGTTTGACATTTTGAGAGCAGACAAAGCACTCTATGCATGGGCAGTGTCTCCCCTGCGCGCTCAACAGCTCAATTCTGCGCGTGCAATGTCTCCCCTGCTTGCTCACCATGCTTACGGCCACCGTGAGAGAGGTGAGAGAGGGGAATTACCGACAACTGAGTGAGTGCTAGTCAACTTTGAAAACTGCTCATGTTCCTTTTTCACACAACACGTAGAATTGCCAGACCTGTGATGCCATTTTAGCAGCGCGCAAAAAAAAATTCCCACGAGTTTTGCGTCATCTGATCGGCTTTTCTATAATCGGCCATTATAGAGACTGCCGATCTCTATAACTTCCCAAAGCAATTATCGGCGACCGATCAATCGGAGCACCCCTAGTAATGATGTTTCTCACTAACAAGTGGTTTTCCCATGGACACACAGTTGTTTTAATTCCAATCCTGTGAGTTCTCATTAAATCGTGTTAATATATATTGAATATAGCTAGGGGTTTTACTGTTGATTTTTAACCATGCAACTTCACCAAGTGATCTCCATGCATGTTTTTTTTTCCCGACCACACTACAGCACTTCCACAAAATCTTCCGCACTATTCTTCCAGGTTCTTAACCCAGTTCCTATGTTCTTTTCTTTGCTTACATCCTTACATAGCATGAGGTTTCTTTAGAGATGAATCTATACACAATGCTTCTCAAGTTTCAGGAAAGTCATAGACATCCACAGGATATACCCTGAGGGTTTTCCTTAAGCTCCTCCAGCCCAACATGGAAACAGAAAAATGTAACCTTCACTAGTCAGCAGCAGGCATGGGACATATTCTTATAATGATAAGAAGCATCTACAGCATGTTTAACATAGTAGTGAGTCTTCAAGATGACCTCGCATTTAGGAATTTGGCAAAAACTACTATGCTGAGGATCTCGCGAAGCAGCTGAACGTTTGTGAATGACACAAAGGTTTTGGAGAATCTGTTGCGCACAGACTACAGACCACAGACGATCTGTACAAGCGCTAGAGCATACTCGTAACTAAGACAGACAGTTGCTAATTTAAGTGGCAAGCTAAGTAAGTGCAAACAGTTTCGCTGCTCAAGGAGAAACATAATTGTACTGCCCACTCCAGAGTTGCAAGAAATCAGCCCGTACAAAACAAGGTACATGAAAATGTAAAAAGAAAGAAAAAAAGCCGCTTGTGCATCCAAATGGCTTTAAAACAGACAACACATTTGAGACATGTGAGATTCCCAATGCCCAAACATCGTTATATTTGAAAATCCTTTATCAGGTACATTAATGGCACACTTGTATGAGGTTTTAGCACTAACTAATTCAATACTAATGTGTGTTGTCAAGCTGCACTGTTTGGTGTGTCCACTACTTCTGACTTATATTTCGCATCAACATCTTCTGAAAAAAGAAACTAAAGCCTTGTTATATACACTTTGTGACAAAAGTATTTGGACAAATCTGCATTGACATTGTATCAAATAACACAAACATCAATATGGACTTGGTCCCCCTTTTGCATCTTCCACTCTTCTTGGAATGCTGTCTACAAGATGTCTGTGGGAATTTGTGGCCATTCATTCTGTAGAGCCTTTATGAGGGTTCTGTGTTAGGGCCGGTCAAGTTCTTCCACACCGAACAGTCATGTTGGAATAGAAAAGGGCCTTCCCTAAACTATTCCCACAAAGTTGGAAGCGTAAGATGTCCTGGTATGCTGAAGCTCTAAGATCGCCCATCGCTTGGGATAAGGAGCCTGATTGAAACATCTGATTGAAACAGGTTTGGGCAAATACTTTTGTCCATGTAGTGTATTTTTATGCACTAACAATAAACCCGGCAGTAATCCTTTAAGACTGCTGATAGTAACAGGATGCCAACAGTGCTAACAAAGTCCTCCCGTGTAATGTTAAGTCAGAAACCCAAAGTTGCCGTTGCTTTCTGTCAAATTAAAAGGAGAAAGTTTTCAATTTTCTATCAATATATAGTATGATTCAGTATGTTTGACATAGCTAACATTTAGATACCATATTTAAAGATATCACAGACAAATTCTTTATAGAAGTGGTGAGAAAAAAAGTTAATTTAATACTTGGTGATGATCAGTAGACAGTAATTAAATACATTACTACTTTTTCTTATAGAGAAGAGCAGCAGATTGACAATAAAAAATATCAGCCATATGGACATTAGTCAACTTATTTGTAAAAGAATTATACAGAAAACATGATATTTTATTATTACTTTTTTTTTTTTTTTACTGTCTCCTGTTCCATCATACAGCTAGGTTTTCATTACTGCCACTGCCAGCAAACAGTGCCTGACAATACAGCTGGTGATATTATTATGCTTTCCTGCAATGTTCTTAAAGGGACCATATCTTACTCATCACTCACCGTCTATACCGCTTTATCCTGTATTTAGGGCCGTGGGGCACCTGGAGCCTATCCCAGGAGACTTAGGGCATGAGGCGGGGTACACTCTGGATAGGGTGCCAATCCTTTCGCAGAGCACATACACACATGCTCATTCACAATTGCTCATACAATTTGGGAACACCGATTAGTCTAATCTGCATGACTGTGGACTGTGGGAGGAAACCAGAACACCCTGGAGGAAACCCACCAAACACAAACTCCATGTACATAGACTCGAAACGGGGATCGAGCCCATAACCTTAAGATGCAAGGTGCACTCCTAACCGCTAAGCCACCATGCCGGCACGATATTATAGTTATTTTCAAAATGCTAGCTTAGAGTTCCAGAACATGTGTGTTAAAGTTCTATATCAAACACAACTCAGATCCTGTACCCTGGCTTCCATGGAATTCCTGTTTAAAATGCACTGTTTTACTGTCTTTAGCTTTAAACGCAAACAAGCTATTGATCCCACTACTGCCACACTACAAGCTACTGTACCCCTCTGTAGAAGTGCACATCTGTAGCCAACCAGATCTCAAGAACCCTGGGTGCAAGCTGAAGGATGGGCTATTTAGGACTGTCTGGACACACACATCTGATGTTTTTCAGATAGGATACGAGTCACTTTCATACGTAGTCCGGAATCAAGCATATATCCGATATATTAGAACGGGCAGAATCGGAATTCAGGCAACTTTCTGCCTCTGACGTGCGTAGGATGCTGATGCCATCAGTCAGCAATGGCAGCACAGGGATTTCATATCAGCACTAGCAATAACCGCTAAAACTGTTAAACTGAGGCGTCTGGCTTTCTTCCAACCTCTGGATGCTTTTACTAAAATCGCTTCAGTTGTTTAAAATGAATGAGTGGTCGCAGCATCTCATGACATTTTAACCCAGATGGTACGAGCAAAAATTATCAATGTATTTTCAGAGGAAGGATGCATCCACATTAGCATCAGAGAAAAATCTCTTGTAATTACGAATGTGAACATGCAAATCAGATCTGTCCAAAAAAATCTGAACTGAACAATGCGGCTTGTAACATGAACGTAGCCTACTGTATTTAAGGGGCTTTTTGTTTTGTTCAGGTCTGGAATGACATCACAAAATTTACACACCATTTACACACCATTTTCAAGCACATTTATGGACAAAAATGAAAAAAAAAAGAAGAAGAAAAAAGTAGGGAAGAGATGAGTAATGAGATCACTAGAGACCCATGTGAAAGTCCAAAATTAATCAGAAAGTGAATTTTAAATAATAGGTGCCCTTTAAACCTAAAATCATTAAAGTGCTTGTTTTTTCCGGGACATTTTTTTAATAATAAATCACAAGCAAAGAAAAAAAAATGTCTAATAACCACCAGACTGACAATACGATCACATTTGATGTGACTCAGTGTGGACTTTCAGCTCTACAGCAGTGACGAGCACCGAGAGCTATATTGTTCAGGATTCATCTTCCGTCTGACGTTTGAGTGACACGGAGCTCCGGCCTACAGGCGTGAAGAAAATCACAGCTGGTTTTACAAGATCATACGCGGTTAGCTTATTTAGCGCTGCCTCAAGGGAGAACAGGATGAGCAGGGAATCAAACACCTAATCTCGGAGCAACACTGACAGTCTGACATGAGACATGGTGCTCCCTGAGGACGGCTACACATGAACACACACGCACATGCTCACATTCACACCACACGGTTGGATACGTGTGTGTGTGTGTGTGTGTGTGTGTGTGTGTGTGTGTGTGTGTGTGTGTGTGTGTGTGTGTGTGTGTGTGTGTCGCATGAGCGATCAATGGAGCATGTCTGATCACCCTATTTCTGTAAATCGTGTCCTACCATACAGATCACATGTAGTGCACGTATGCGGCTTCCTGAGATATTTTGGCGGCAAAGTGGCTTCTTTCAAGCGTCCACATGCATTCTTGATCTGTATCAGGGACAGAGTTGAGAAATGGGTATTTGATATTGGTTTTCGAGTGTAAGCCAATATTTTTCACTCTTTTGCCCCTTATCCATTTCTCATACCTTGCCCCTCTCGCTCTGACACGCACACCGGCTCACGCACACGCTAAGAATTTCAAATCGGACCAGCGAAGTTCAACTTTTAATCCCCCGTGCTGGATGCTCGTGAAGGACTTGTGATATGAAGCGTAAATGCATCTAACTGTAGAGTAAGGCCTGCCGGGGCAACATAAAACCGGCAACGACTACCGAAGCTTCCACTGAGATGCTGCCAACAGCGGAAAGCGATTCTCATGCTGAGAATGAGGCTCGGAATTACACATTTGGACTGAAAGCCAAAGAGAGAGATGGAGAGAGCGAAAGAGAGAGAAAGGGAGAGGGGGTTCGTAGACAAAAAAAAAAAATCATAGTTCGTCAAAACCATTAGTAACCAGGGGATAATGAGCATCACACTCCATTAAACGTGAGTGCTGACCCATGATGGACATGTGCAACGAGCTTCATTAAATCCATCAGGGGGATCGATGTACTGGATCCTTTAAACGAGCTCTTCCTGAGTGTGGTTAATCTCCTGCCAGTTACAGGTGACGAATGCTGTTCCGCGAGGTTGTATTAGAACAGGTTTAAACATCAGTCAAGAGCAGAGAAAAACCTTTAAGAAGATCAATAGGTTTCTGTTTCAAAGATCTTACACACAATCGCCGTAACTGTTTCCTGCTGAAACAGGGAT
This sequence comes from Clarias fuscus, assembly GCA_030347435.1. Taxonomy (NCBI): domain Eukaryota; kingdom Metazoa; phylum Chordata; class Actinopteri; order Siluriformes; family Clariidae; genus Clarias; species Clarias fuscus. The sequence continues at coordinate 26,375,524 of CM059212.1, forward strand.
TATGGCTAAATAATCACCAAGCCTGCCCGGTCTGACCTGACCATAATGGAAGTACTGCAAAACTCAGACCCCTATTCTCAGAGTACTGTTGATGTTCTTCACTCCGTGTCCGAGTTGGATTCCTTCAGGTTTTCTGATTTCCTTCCACCTACAAAAATCGTAGGTGGACTGACGATGTCAAATGGCCTCTAGGTGACTTACTGACTAAGTGTGTGTTCATGCTTTATTCATTAAAGTCCTTATATTGTACACCCCCAGGTTCCTGTCTCATACCGGAAGAGCGAGGTATCCATCACTGCAAATGTCTTCTTCTGATATGAAATTATAAGCACTGTGGTTGGATTTCTCCAAATCAAGCAAAGGTTGCATCATGCGCTACTTTAATTAACAAACAAGCCATTATTTTCAACAGTACATTCTTCATCCACATTTGGTGTGCGTGAATTTGTTATGCTTCGACCATCAGACCTTGCACTGAGAATTGAATATTTTACTTAAAAATCGGACAAGTTTTCATTTAAGACCATGGGGAAAAAGACCCTTATTTTCCCTTTCAGGAAGCAAAATCATATTTGTATTCCTTTTACCTTTCATGTTTGCTGATCCAATCATTGATCCAATCCTCAAAAGCCATGATATGATCAGCAAGTTTGGTAATAGTCTATATGAATAAAAGAAACGTTTTGTCCATACATTGGTCAAACTCACTCCTATCGTTACGTTTCAGACGTTGGAGGACTTGAAACCAGTCTCAGAAAGTCTTCTGTCCGTCTGTCTGTCTGCCCGACTGACTTTCTGTCTAGCAAGATTTTATCACAGCATCACGCAAAACTGGCTGGACATAATTTAATTAAACATTTCCAGTCCCTCTGTATTTGCCTGAAGTTAAACCGGCGCCATAAATGAAACCACAATATTGAGTAGAAGGGACATTATGAGCAGTTCTGTGCCAGATGTCACAGGCTCCTAGCGGGTTTTCCCCTCAAGGGGGGCATGGCTATATGCGTCCCTCAACAGCGCTAATCAACGTGATAGTTTACCATGTATACACAGAGTATGCATCTTTATCTGATCTACGTTTTCAGTTTCTCACTCAGATTCACTCTCTGACTGTATTTGGTTGATGACGAAAGATGTACAACTTGGCGTAAACGAGGCGGAACCGTACAAAATTTGATTTCTTTGAATTAATAAATTAGAGAGTTGTGCAGTACAGAAAGAAAGACAGACAGACATGTACTTGGGCTTCAATTTAAAATAATATCACTGATTACATTAAAACTGATCAGCTTATTTTTATCTTTAACCTTTCTAAAAACTCTTTCCCTCCTCTTAGGTTTATTTGTTCCTGCCCAGTACATTATAATGTTTTTTTTCTTTTCTTTCATTTTTAAAATGATTATTTCTTTTATTTTTCTAAGATTTTTCTCCCTAATTTAGTTGTCGCCAATTCCCACCCATCTATGATGTATATCACGTGCTTCCTCCGTGACATCTTTTCAAACTGGTGTTCAAGCAACATTGGTGTAACACACTTGGAGGAAAGCGCTATCCACCCCGTCTGCTTGCATTTGCTCAGAAAAAGGCTCGTGATTGGATTGATGCGAGAGTGCGTGTATGTCATCCTTCCCCCTGGAGAGAGTGCAGCCAATCTACTCTCTGGACGTCCAGCTTCGTAAAGCTGTAGTATCACCCGGGAATCAAACTTGTGATATAAAGATAATACGAGGAGCATTCAAGTCTTTTGATTGACAGAGTAACAAAATGCAAAAAACTCCCTTTATTTTTCTATATAATCACTGCTACATTAATACACACTCATCCTAACATGGTGCTTGGATACCATCAAGGTAGTTTTCTCAGTATGCTGGAGCCATTATTGGCCTCACTGCTTCAGGTCTGAAACGCTGGCCTCCCAGGAACTCCCGTAATGGCCCAAACATGTGGAAATGGCTAGGAGCAAGGTCAGGACTGTAGGGGGGGGATGTGGCAATAACTCCCAGGTGAGTCGCTGTAACATATCCCCAATGTAACAGTTCCCACAGACAGATGTGTCTCTTCCGCAAGTTAGTGACGAGTTATCAGTCGATTTTCAAGGATCATCTCGGTACATCACAAGTCCCGGTTTGACCTGAACACCCCTTGTATCCCTTTATTTCCAAATTGTTTTCATGTTGTATCTGTACAGTCTGTATACTTAATTACTCTTTCATCGTCTATACCACTTTATCCTGCATTCAGAGTTGAAGCGGAGACAGGGCACGAGGCGAGGTACACCCTGGACCGGGTGCCAATCCATCGCAGAAGGGACTCACACACACACTCAGACACACACTACGGGCAATTTGGGAACGCCAATTAGCCTGACTGGGAATCGAACCCGGACCCTGGAGATACAAGGCGACAGTGCTAACCCCTACACCACTGTGCCACACACAGTCTGTATAATATTTCTAAATTTAAACAGTCTAAATAAGGTGTCATATTATTCATTTGTGGTTAAGAGATGAGACAATTTTTTTTTATCTTAATTTTATGATGTATGATTTGTAAATGTCCACTGGGCAAACAAGTTCTGCCTGTGGACTGTCGACATCATCTCTGAAACAAGAACTTTAAAAAAACCCTAAATAGTTATACGATAATCAATATGCAACTATTAGCTATTAATTTAGCTAGTGTCAATCCTCTCCCTGCTGGCTCACAGAGGTGGGTGTGTTAACACGAGCGGCTTCCTCCAGCCTGAAACACAACCCCAGTCGAGAATCCCCACATTACTGTCCATTCCTTGTGCTTTCTCAGGCGAAGAAATTGGGTCTTTCAACTGTGGTATGAAAGGAGTAAAATCAATTGGAACGCAAGCGCATGAAGGAGATTTTCTGAATAGTCACTTTTGGGTTGTGCTGCATCGCTTTCATTTCTATTATAATCTCTCGACATTGCACTCTCGCTTCCTTGCTTAATCACCAAGAGATTGCGAACAACATCCGGCACATTCTGCTCAACAGAGCCTGGCGAGCTCGACTTCAACTCCGGCATATGGCGCTGCGAAATAGTCCTCCATATAGCACCACATTAAAAGCATTCGCAGTGCTTCTTATGTGTGTGTGTGTGTGTGTGTGTGTGTGTGTGTGTGTGTGTGTGTGTGCTGGGGGGGGTAACCCATTGCCTAACACAAATCCTAAACAAGAGACGGCTCAACTTTTGAAAAAAAAAAAAAAACTATTTTAAACACAAACCCCTGAGGTCAAGAGCAGTTTTTCAGATGTCGTTTTACAATGGTTAAATTTAACTGGCAGAGTGTGCCAAAAAAGAAACCTCAGCAATCATTTGATCTCGGGCCTTCCTGGCACCAAATATCACAAGGCAAAGCGCCAGAGCCCTCAAATAAAGAAAGTGAACGGGTCTAGAAAAGTGGCCCTGCAGTGATATTTATTACATATGCCACACAATGCATGCAGAGAAAATGAGATACGCAGCAGTCTCATACCACCCTCCGTCCAAATCTGGTCTTTAAAAAAAGGTTCCAGAAAAGTGCAACATAATGGCGTTACAGGAAACTATAAGCTAAGTGCGACTGTGTGGGTGACTCACTTTCCGCAGGACGCCCATTTGTGTCCCACCGATATTACGTTTACAAATTATGTAAGGGAAAAAGGGAAAAGGCATTTTAAACACTTAGGGAAAAAGTCCTTCATAACGACCGTTGTGCATGTTTCAGATAAATTTTTAAAAAAAGTAAAAAAAACTAGAAACATGAAAATGTCCACACTTCTATAGGTCTGTTCAACAGCGTAATTATGACTAGATTTCACCTTGAAGTACAGTCATTCAAACACGTCATGAAATCAATTAAAGACCAAAGCATGTTGGAGTTTAACATGCACTTAACCCTGTTATATAAGCACATCCATTCATATGCAGTTCATAAGTCACATGTTCAACAGGAAGCTGTATCATCTGAATTAGCTAAAGATCATGGGAAGAAGAATCAAATTATTTGCTTTCATTCTTTTCTTCTTCATTTTCAAAGATTTTTTTAATGTATATAAAGTTACTTTTAAAGCATAGCCATGTTATCTGATTAAATTAATAATATTACTAAAAAAAACTTGTTACTATATATTTGAATGTACTTAATGCTCTTATTCCATTGGCATGGACATAACAAAATGCTAAATATCTTGATTCGCATTATGTATGTTTCTATTCCAGACATCATCAGCTGTAGAAATGTTGTGAAATAAAAAAAAGCATGCTAGCATGGATTCGATAAAATCACCCTAGCAGTTTTACCAATTTGCAAAATGTCCAAAACAGTATTGATGCTGCTTTTTTACTGTATGCTACACATATAATATAGAAAGTGGGTGGCAAAGAAGCTACTTCTGAAGTTTCTCAAGTTGCAAACTTCAGATGTTTTGGACAGATGATTTTATACTGTATGTCAAACAATAATAAGTTCAAATGCAAGTTATTCATATTTCTTTCTAAGTATTGACACTTAAATTGGTGTAAGCTTGTAGCAGCATATGATCTATAAAAATTAGTTTTTTTGATAAAAGCTTAAAAAGTAAAAAAAATCTATAGTGTCCGTAACCATGTCAAATCTAAACTGGCCAAGTTTCATCTGAATGACAATTAAGATGATCTGAATTCATATAAGTTACGGACACTTCATAAAAGGACATGAAATTGTATTTCGTAAATGTGTTTCTTTTGCATAGATCGGAGGATAAGAAGCATTAAGTATTACGAAAAAATTGTGTTATTTGATCCTATCTGAAATTTTCTTTTTTGACCTAGGTGAGACAGTTTTTAGCACCAATACCATGTTTTTGCTGAGAAGGCAGTTTTGTTTAGCACTGTTGCCTTATCCCTGAGGAGTTGTGGTTCAAATCTCACCTGCGGTCTTTCTAAAAGTAGTTTGAATGTTCTCTCTGTACTTGATGGGTTTCTTCTGGGTGCTTAGATTTCCTCCAACATGTAGTGTAGGTTGACTGAAGTCTCCACATTGCCGGTAGTGTCTGGTTGGTTGGGTGTGTGTGTGTGTGTGTGTGTGTGTGTGTGTGTCTGTGTGTGTGTGTGTGTGTGTGTGTGTGTGTGAGTAGGGCTTATGCCCTGAGATGGGTTAGCACCCCATCCTGGGAATAGTTCCCTTGGATAGGCTTCAGGTTCCTACTACCCTGTACAGGATAAGTGGTTCAGACAAGGGATGGAATCTACACTTTGGAGAGACATGTAGTGTATTCCAAACAGCATGACAAATGTGGTTAAACTATATAGCTCAATGTCACTATCATCATGGACAAACTCAAAGTAGAATAAATACATTTTCATCACATGGTAATTATTGAGAAACAAGCTGACTGTCATGCACGTTGGTATAAACCTGGTGAACTGGATCACAGACTATGTTACCAGAAGACACAGTATGTCAGGACGAGGGACTCTCTGAAACCATCATCAACAGCAAAGGAGTACCACTGGGGTCTGTCTGCAACCCCGTTTCTGTTCACTTAATACACCTCTCACTTTACATACAAACAGTCATGTCACATGTAGAAGTTTGCAGAAGACGCTGCCATTGTGGGGTGTATTGGGGACGGACAGGAGGACGATTACAGAAGCCTGGTTACGGACTTGTGACCTGGTGCAATCCAAACCAGCTACAACTCACTAAGACCAGGGAGTTGGTGATCGACTGTTGTCAGTCCGAGTCTCCCTTGTTACCTCTCTACATTGAGGAAGTGGATGGTTAAAGTTGGTCAGGTCATACAAATATCTGGGGCTGCAGCTGGATCACAAATTGGACTGGTCAGTGAACACTGACAATCTGTACAAGAAAGGTCGGAGACGGCTGTTTTTCCTGAGACCCGTAAAAAGGCCCTGCTGATGTTTTACCAGTCAGTCATCACCGGTGTACTTTTCTAAGCGGTAGTGTGCTGGGTGGGGTAGCCTCAGAACAAAGCGCTTGAACAAGGTGGTCTGAAGAGCTGGTTCCATGGTTGATTTGGAGCTGGACTCCCACGAGGAAGTGGTGTAGAGAAGGACATTTAACAAAATACTGTCCATCATGGCCAACCTCGACCACCCACTGCACATAGTTTTTTTTCGCAAACAAATGAGTGTAGGGAAGACTTCTGTCACAAAGCTGCTCAACTGACAGACTCATGAAATCCTTTGTCCCCAGAGCCATTCAGCTTTTCAACACCTCTCTACAGGGGCAAGGGAATGTGGACTGAGAGATCTAGGTTTAAGGCTCTTCTGCTATACTCTATACTTCATGGTGCTACCACATAACTCTCTCTTATCTGTTAGCTTCATGGTCTGCTCACTACTCTCAGTATTATGTGTTATGCAAATACGCATGGACGCATAGACATAATTAGTGTCAGTTTCATGCAGTTTCATTCTTTGCACAAGTACTATTTATTTGCATTGTTATCACTTCGTCATAAATACAACAGCACATCAAGATTGCAATTTTAATTATTATTTGTTGTGATATATATGCTTATTTATATTGTTTTAATATATCTTGGTCAGTTAGAGACACATTACCCTGTGTCTACTGAGTATATGTAAGACATACAGTGTGCAATCATATATATATAAACCTGTCTTTGTGTTGCTGTCTCCATTGCTCCTGGATATCTGGAATTTCCTTCAGGATCAATAAAGTATCTATCTATCTATCTATCTATCTATCTATCTATCTATCTATCTATCTATCTATCTATCATAAAATTTCTAAAATGGACATTTTTTACTAGTTAAGGTTAACATTTTATAAGTCCATGGTGGACCTGCAGTCAGCAAAGAGATTCACTGTTGAAGGAGACCGTGTCCTGTTTATCACGTATACCTGTATCTTAAATGTCTGAAAGTATTTGTATTTATTAATAATATTTTACTATGACAGAGTGAAGATATTAAGACAGACAACATCAAACTAGAAATACAAAATGATGTCAATTTGAAATTATATAAATGTTGTTGTCTTCCATTGAAGATCCCAAAATGAGTGGACAGCATTTTCACAGACATGAACAAAATGTTTTATTATTATTATTATTATTATTATTATTGTTACATTAATTCATCTTCTATACTGCTTATCCTGTATACAGGGTCGCAAAAGGCCTGGTCCCTGTCCATGGAGACTTAGGTGACCACACTGGGCAATTTAGAAGTGCCCATTAGACTAATGTGCATGTCTTTGGACTGTGGGAAGAAACGGGAGTACCCAGAGGAAACCCATCAAACACAGGGAGAACATGCAAACTCAGACCCAAGGCAGGAATTGAACCCTCGACCCAGAGGGTACAAGGTGACACAAAATTTTCTTCATTACTATCATTATTATTACTATTATGAAAAAAATGGCTTGTTTTATTAAATATACATAAAAAAGTTTGAAAATTATTTTACCACTTATTGAACTCACTGAAGTTAGCAGAGCATGTGGGACATAACAAACTCACACACACCCAATCAACAAAAAACTGGTATAATATAAGAGAAGCACATTTGAAGAGCCATGCAATTCTACTGATATGTGTCTAAACATTTGACCATTTATAATAAAACCTCTATAATAAAATTCCATTCTTTTGCAATATTTTCATGATACCCGGGTGATTCTGTTGAGGACACCAAAGGCAGCATAGTGATAGTGATCCCTAAAAAAAAATTTCAACCCAGAACACTAAAATAAAAACCTTAAAATAACCCTTAAAAGGCTGTTACAAATATAAACAACTCGGTTTGCCCTAAATCCGTCGTGAAAGAGAAATGAGGCATGACAGCGATCCCTCCGAATAAGACAGTGACGACACTCCTAGAAATAGCAAAGTGCTAAAACTGGCTCATTGGAAACAGTTATGTAGCTGACCTTACCTATGATGACCAGGACCTGCAAAGCCTTTCATCCAATCCGTCTGCACACATTTCTCACAATTGCCAGGAGACTTTATTTTTATTTTTGCAAAAGGCTGTTTCAAACTAAATTTAAGACGGAGCAATACCAAAACATCATGCCCGAAATAAATCATGAACAAAATAGAATCATTCACTCTGTGTAACAGCACCAGATTTGTAATCAATTTGTTGTTGCAGCATTAGTAAATAGTAGAGATGGAGAAAAAAATCGATTCAGTTATGAATCGCAATTCTTCTGTGTATACTTCTCGCCCTGACTCCAAAGTTGATTTTTTAAAAACTATTTTGTATAATAGAGATGAACCGCTTGATCCACTGTGACTGGTGATCAGCAGACCAGCCTCAGATACAGTATAAACGATTCTGAGTGGCACAAAAGAAACGCATTTTAATGGCGTTTTTTAAAGGCTGATGCTTACCATTAATTTACAATTTTAATTGACGTTATGATTTACATTACAGCATTTGGCAGACGCTCTTATCCAGAGTGACATGCAGTTGAGCGTTGAGGGCCTTGCCCAAGGGCCCAACAGTGGCAACATAGTGCTGGTGGGGGTTGAAGCTGGGGTCTTGTGATGTCCCAGGGGTGAAATGATATGGAGAGGGTGTGTGTGTGTGTGTGTGTGTGTGTGTATGTGTGACCAGTTGTGATTATTAGGGAGGGGGTTATGACCCCCAACCTAACCCTCCGTAAATAACACTTCTTCCTTGAGCCACTTGTGCTTCCAACTGACAATGCTATTTGACCACTTGGTCTACGGTATAGTCTAGCTATTTACTATCTAAATAACTTGATTTAAAACATACATTATTGGAAATAATTTGCTAGTTCTGAAGTACCAATAACTTATTATTAAAGCTATTTCTAATAATAACTGATTTAGTAGATCCAATGACTTGAAGGATGAAACGGCTCATATTTGTATGCACATGTCATCTGATTTCCATATCCTGCATGTTAACAGCTAGGCAGCTGTCATACATAGAAATTATCATGTAGATAATTTACAGCATAGTTTCTGTAACGGAGCTGAAGAAGGCTGGCAACTGGCCTTGAATGACACAATGCATTACTGGATTTACTGTAGACGAGTGTTAAAGAGCTGCTCTGACTTTCTTAGTGACAATCTGAAAAGAACAAGCACTTCAAGAATAAGGAGACCATATAGGCCTTGATTATTTAATACCCAAGTGAGAATGCTTAGCCGAGCATTCATTCCTGACCTCAAGTTATGCTTTGCTAAATCATATTTATCAAAAAAAAAAAGAGGCAAATCGTTGCTGCTGCGTGGTTTTCTCAAAGGGGACGCCTACTGCTGAGCATGGGCTTTGGCTTTGTTACTGTAAATCTTGGTGTCAGGGAGTCTTTCTTACTAGACACTACACCTTGCATGAAATCGACCAGCTAAACTGGACAGCCTGGTATAACATCTGGTGGAAAGGAAAGAGTGCCTGAATTTAATTACTGTTCTATTGCTACAGACCCCCAAATTTTTTTATATCAAATCAACTTTATTTGGCAAGTTGGTGGCACGGTGGGGTAGTGGTTAGCACCGTGACCTCGCAACTCCAGGGTCGAGGGTTTGATTTCCGTCTCGGGTCTGTGTGCTTGGTTTCCTTTAGGTACTCCAGTTTCCTCCAACAGTCCAAAGACCTGATGATTAGGTTAACCTGCGTTCCCAAATTGCGTGTAGTGTGTGTGCGTGCATTCCCTGAGATGAATTGGCACCATGTCCAAGGTTAACCCCTTGTAAGTATAAAGAAGGCTAGGCTAAATAACTGATCACTGAACAAAGTGGACAAACTATCGACCGAACAAACTGTTGGCTAAGAACTTCAGTTGCTTTCTAACTATGAATTATTTGGACAGAGTTTTCAGTAGCATCCATGATACATATATTTATAGAATTTTCGGTTGTCACAACTAAAAACAACGTTGGCACAATGGTGGACGTCATCGCAATGGTGGACCTCATCCAATGTCATGGTTCCTGCTGGGTACATACATCTAAACATCCCTAATGTTAAAACACATATACTTTGCTCTATTTAAGAGCTCAAATCATAGCCATAAACATTGACTGAGTCAAGGTGACCAGTTCAGTGAAAAGTTCAGTGAAACGCGAAGAGACAAATGTGGAGGGGCTTCCAGGGTGCGTCAGTTAATATCAGTGACTTCAAAACATCTAAGCGACTCATTTCAGATTCATACAGTATTTTGAAATGGCTCTGAATCTGCCAATTTTATTGAAAAGGAAAAAGGCTGTTTTTTTTAATGGATAACTTCAACGTTGGAGCTTCTACACAAAAGGCGCAACAGCTTTGTAGTTGCCTTGAAAAAATATATAAAGGTGTGAAGGCCTTTTAATACAAGTAATGGAGGGAGTACTACCCTGCATTAAGGATTAGAGTTGGGAAATACGTTGGAAAAATTCGACAGATAATAATTCTTCGGCCAGCATTTATTCCCCCCACCAAACACAAATTCTCTTAAAAGAAAAAATCTCTTGCAGAACCTCCCACTTTGCTTGCCTTGCTATTCATTGACTCAATTCCTCCTCTATCCTTCAAGCTCGCCTCTTCACTTAGGCCAAATTAGATTTCCATTTTCTATCTGCAGCGCTGCTACGTGTCATATAATCACAATGGCCACTACAAAGAGGGTATCTCAGTCCTGCCTGTGTTTGGCGCAGCCCAGGATGCCGGCACTGCTAATGACTGCTAATTAGCCCCTGATTCGCTTTTCTCTTGAGACCGGACTGGCGATCCACGTGACATCAGTGGCAAGGAATGAAAGGCCGGTCTTGCCTCGGGGCATGTTAACAAATCTTAAACCCTTACGGTGACACAGCCAAATAAGAGATGAAAAGCCAGGAGAAGACTTTTTCGAGGACAACTCATGGAAAATAACAGTCGCCTCTTGCAATGCATTTCCGAGACATGAATGGACTTGAGGTTGCCACCATATTCACCTTTGCTTGGGAAATTAGATTTAAATCACACAGAGGAAAAGCACCGAGACAGAAAGAGGACTTGAAAGAGCTGGGGACTGCACGACCAACGCTTACATTTCATAGCACGTCTGGTGACATTGCCGAGATAACCTGCACAAAAGGATTTGAGAAGGGCTAAAGTGAAACCAGTGAAGCTTTTTCTTCGACTGCCAATAGGACGACCGTCCTTCTCAATATATCTTGTAAGAAACACCATCTGAACTCTGAACGTCTAGAGTCTGGGGGGAAAAAAATACTTTTCATCAGGTCGCCTTATTAATGTCCAGTTAATGCTAAACATTCCGCTCATTATCAGTGGTCCCCATAATGAGCCGTTGACCACAGGGCATTTCTTTCTCCCCGAACTTCCTCAGTACTGCAGATTTCCTTTTCCGTGATCGGCATAGACGAATGTGTAAAATGATGATAAATGACGACGCAGCCAGCTTATGAAACTGTATGAAATTAGTAGAATGTTTCAACTATCTGTTCATAACTCAGTGAGCATTTTTAATTTTCTGCGAAAAAAGAAAAAAGAAGCCTTAAGAAATTTTACTCGTCCCTCAAACTAATGTATTCGCATTACTGGATATTGGCACTTACTGAAACAGAACCATTTAATTCCCAGAGTGATGCAGTGTCTCTCGCTCGTTAATATATTATAGTGTGAGGAAGCATATTAATCCTGGGAAATGTTGAAGGCAGCTGGTCATTGGTACGTTGATAACGACCGAGCGAGTGCAGCGTGTTTCTTCACTCTATTATTCTAATATTACACCATGAATTGGGATTAAGCCTGGTCAAGACATTCGCTCACCATGAAACATTTCTGCTTTCAACGGGAGCAGGGGAAGATCTGTAGTTCAACCGCAGCCGGTATTTTGCTGCCTGAAATGGGTTACTGATGAGATGGTCAGTAGTTCAAGTCCCAGCTCCATCAGGACTGACACTGTTGGGCCCTTGCACAAGGCCCTTAACCCTGTCTGCTCCAGGGGCACCATATAATAGGACGCATTTTGTACATGTGTCACTTTGCACACATAACCTGGCTCAAAAACGATATGTCATTTGTTTCTTGCAAAATACTGTATTTTATGTTCATGTTACGAAACATTTTCTTAAAAAAACATTTTGTTAAAAAACAAAACAGTTTCTTAAATAAAATTATGAATTAATAATAATTAAAAAAATTGAATGAGTAACTCATCTTTGTTTTTATTATTATTATTATTATTATTCATAATTTAACAGCACTCCCTGACATGTTTTATTCCATAAGAACACGACCATGGGAACACTATAAATGTCAAGAACCACCTGACTTATGATTGGAGCAGACTTTGGTTCTGAAATTTTCATGACTACATGACGACGGGTAATGAGGACGATCAAATGCCCCTAACACAATGGTGTATAAAGGGCTTTTGAAACAATATTAATACCAAACTGAAGGTGTGAGCAGGACACAAACTCTGGTCGCAGGTCTGGGAGTGCATCATGCTTACCACTGGACCACTAGGGAACATGCTATTAATGCTATTATAAAAAAAATGATAGTACAACAATGTGGCAGCTAAGACGCACCTCATGTTAATATTTGTGAAAGAAAATTAAAGAGACATAATATTACAACATTAAGCTGATGGATGTGGTCAGACATTGTGCGAAAGGTTGTTCATTGGTATAAATGCTCCAAATAAAGGTTAACATTTTTGTCTTGTTGTTGTTATTGCAAATTCTAAATTGCTAGATCAAAAACAAATGTAAATGTCATCGCGACAGTCCCTCAACAACTATATTACCGTATAACGCTCATCCACCATTAGGATCCTTTTGTGTAGGAGGTTCTATATCGCAGCACTGACTCTGAAATATATATATATTTTTACTCATTTTTAATTTAAATACTGTACTAGTATGTTTGCATTTGAGATGTTATGATGTTGCAGTTCCTTTATGATCCTACAGGTGGTGCATTTTAAAGTGTTCACACATTCACAGGCAAAAAGGTTTTTTTAGAATGGTGAATGGTCTAAGAAAATAAAAATCTAATCAGGATCTTTATACAATCGTGATACTTATAGAATTGCAATACAAATCGAATCAACACCTCAGTATCGTGATAATATTGTATATGGGTTGGGCCCTGGTCGTTCCCATGTCTAGTGGGTACCATCATTTTGGGTGAAACTGGATGCAAAAAGAAAAAGTCACAGGACGTTACAGGAAAAACTGAGTAAATGCATGTGGTTACATTCTAAAATCAGAATATATTCCAACGACATGGTATAAATGATGCATTCTGTGGACAATGCTGGCACTCGAGGCACAACAAAAGAATCGCATTTCACTGTTTCACTACACTGGCTATAACACGATGCCCGAAACATCCGAATAGCATCTCTCACAAGTTTGCATAAACAACCCTTAAACACCTACAGACCTCTCTTTCTCTCTTACATACTGTACTATGATTGTAATCTCTTCAACAAACCTAATGAAGGAGATACTTTTACTTAAGAAGTATCTGAATGCAGTCTCGCAGTCTTAACGCCACACACTTTATCAAATTTATTAACCCCATCGATATCTACTGTACTTACTGTAGATACCGATTATCTCTCTCTCTCTCACATACACACACTGAACACATAATTACCCATGGTACGCCATCATAATCAGATCAATGAACTTAATAAAGCAAACATTTCTAGTTAATAAAGAAGAGTGCAGTCTTACAGTCTTGCTTTAAAAGCAAGCACTTCATCAAGTCTTGGGTCACTTCAAAGAGACCCAGCCATGCCAATAACCACATATCACATAAAGGCCAAACTACTCAAATAATAACGAGCAAAAGCAGTAGTGACTGATGATGCGGTAGCCAAATTAACGATCAACCATTAAGGTCCCATTGATTTGTGACATTATTAAGTGGAATGCCTCTGTTGAGTTAAGTGCCGTTTCTGGGAGCCGTAAGCTCAGCCAAGGCAGGAAATCAGAATGCATCGGAGACATATGGAAAGAGTTAAAGAAGGACTAGTATGTCAAAGACCCTGTGTTACTCAAGGAACTTGGGAGATAATATAAGGTTTTAGCTTGCATATTGGGATGCAAGGCGTGGTACACCCTGGACTTGGTGGTTCCATGGGACATTAGAAAAATAAAATAGAAAAGACCAGTATGTAGAAGTGAGCATAGTGCTGAATTCTTCAATTCTTGCAGTATAGCAGTGATTACACATTTCTTATCCTGTCATGCTTGGCCAATAAAAAGATTCAGAAGGGGCAAATTATGCATGCATCAAGCAAAGAAAACATTAAAATTGCTTTAGGAACTGTCCAACATATTATTAAAACCTTGAACTGTGAACTTCAATGGAAACATAAGACATGTGGTCAGAAAAAATACAAACAACCATCATCTGAGACTCTAAAATCATCTAAACTCCTAAACTCCTGGTTAAGTTGCTTCATAAATACTCTCACTGTCTCACTCACCGTCTATACCGCTTTATCCTGTATTCAGGGTCACGGGGACCTAGAGCCTATCCCAGGAGGCCTATCCCAGGAGGCTTAGGGCACAAGGCGGGGTACACCCTGGACAGGGTACCAATCCATCGCAGGGCACACGCACATGTACTTACTCACACACACTACGGGCAATTTGGTTATGCCAATTAGCCTAGTCTGCAGGTTTTTGGACTGTGGGAGGAAACCGGAGTACCCGGAGGAAACAGACCAAGCACGGGGAGTACATGCAAACTCCAGGCACACAGAGACGGGAATCAACCATGGCCAGGAATCGAACCCGGGCCCTGGAGGTGCAAGGCAACAGTGCTAACCACTACACCACTATGCCGTCTGCATCATAAACAATCGACAGTAAAAAGTAGAGCTATGTTTAATAGTGAAATTAAGACTAGGGGTGCTCCGATCAGGATTTTTGAGGCCGATCACAGATCTCCGAGTTGCTGAGCTCTCCCGCTCTCTTAGCGCTAGCCAACTTTGAAAACTGCTTATGTTTCTATTTCACACAGCACGTAGAATTGCCAGACCGGTGAAGCCATTTTAGCAGCGCGCAAAAAAATTGTCCCGCAAGTTTCGTGTAATCTGATCGGCTTTTCTATATTGCCCATTACAGAGACTGCCGATCGAACTTCCCAAAGCAATTATCGGCCGATTATGATCGGCGACCGATCAATCGAAGCACCCCTAATTAAGACCATTTATATATGTGCACAGTATGATGAGAACTCATAGGATTGGGACTAAACACCAGTTTGGCCATATGAAAATGACTTATTAGTGAGACTTATCAGAAAAAAAAAGGCTCCAGGTTGCAAGGGGGCATAAAGATTGGGCTTTGGAGTGATGGCAAAAGGTCATGAGGTCTAATAAGTTCAGATTGATCCTATTACTGAGCAATGGGCGCATCAGGGTAAGAAGGAAAGTGCATGAAGTGATGCTCCCATCATGCATAGTGCCTACTGTACAAGCCTCTCTAGGCAGTGTTACGATCTGGGGTTGATTCACTTGGTAAAGTCTAGGCTCAGCAACGTTATGTGGCAATAAAATGAAATCAGCTGACAACCTGAAGGTTCTGAATGACCAAGTTATCACATCTATGGAGATTTTCTTTCTTGCATATTCTAGGACTAACTCTAACTGCAAAGGAGTAGTTCTGGGAGAACGAGGAATCATTTTTACACAAAAAACAGATACCACATTGTGTGCTGTAATTAAAGCTAAAGGTGGTCTAAAATATTAGTGTGCACAGGGAGTTCAGTGGTTAAGGCATTGGCCTACTAATCGGAAGGTTCCAGGTTCAAATCCCACCACTAAGTTGCCACTGCTGGGCCCTTGAGCAAGGTCCTCAACTGCTCAGATGTATAACAATGTAAGATGCTCTCGATTAAGGCAGCTGTGCGACTTTTTAAATACAGTAGGGCTGCAACAACTAATCGATAAAATCGATAATTATCGATAATGAAATTCGTTGTCAACGAATGCCGTTATCGATTAGTTGGACTGCTCACGTTACTGACGAGCGCGTCCACAAGATGCACAAATACACAGATACACAGCCGCTCGCGCAATGGAGGTTAAAGAAACGTCTGCAGGAAAAAGCGCGCGCCTATGGCGTTATATTTCTGCCACAATTCTGAGCGCGCGTTTTTTTGAGAGCAGACAAAGCACACTCTACGCGCGTGCAGTATCTCCACTGTGCGCTCAACAGCTCGATTCTGCGCGTGCAATGTCTCTCCTGCTCGCTTAACATGTTCTTCACGCGCAAGCAACATTTATTTTCTGTGTGCGCTCAGCTCTGCCTGTACGCTCGCTCAATTTTGTCCAGTGTTACAAAACCGCCACAAAATCAGCCAATGACAGACTTCCACACACTACTTCTGATTGGCTGTTCCTTCTCTATCAGCTGGCACTATCTGCAATTATTGTTAAAATGCTGTATTTTGCATACTCAAATGTTATTTATTTATTTTTAGACAGAGACAAGTCAGCATAAGTGAGTTCATTCAAAAAAGAAATCCTCCATGCACTCCACAACAAGCAGCCACTATAACAGATGCCATCCAATATAATAAGAGTACAACAATTGTTTTGCTTTATTATTTATTTATTTATAATATAGTTTATAATATATATATATATAATAAATATCTATATATTTTGGATATTTAGAGAAGTTTTACTGTTCAAAAAAAACTTTGTCTTTAATTTAAGGTTTAAAATGTCAAAATTAAAGATCATACACAGCAGGGCACATACACACACAATCACACGCTCATTCACACACTCTGTTCAACTGTGGACTGTGGGAGGAAACTCACCAAGCACCGAGCAGGGAATCGAACCCAGACCCTGGAGATACAAGGCGACAGCGCTAACCATTAAGGCACTGTGCCGCTTCCAAGTAAAGCATTACAAATGTAAAAACAAATGCAGCAGCCTGTCGGGCTTTAAGTGTGTAATAGTTTACTTCACATCATTTTTATTATGCCATCGATGAGACCTCATGATACCGTATATTGCATTGCTCAACCCACATAGTATCACTGTTAAGTTGTTGTTGTTTTATTTTTTTATTTTAAAAAGATATTACGTTTCACCTTTTCTCATCTGATATCACAACCAGCCATCACTGACAGCACGGTGCCAGACGTGAAATATAGATAAGAGGTGAGAGGATCATTTTATTGCAAAGCTGTGAACATCTGGTTATATAACATCTCTATCTGCAAAATGAACAAGTTTCCTTCACTTTTATCACAAGGTCATGTTGGCACCACTCACTTTACTGACTGAGCTTTCCCAGTGACACCCCCCCACCCTTCTGGGGAAATGCATCACTAGAACCCTGTAATATTTATTCCATGCCTATAAGGCTGCTATTTTTTTGTGATGTCTAACTTTAAATCCTGAAATGTGACAATGTACTGTAAATGAAAGGGGGCTCATGTAAGAATTTCATACTTTATTCATCCTCGTAACGACTTTGTGTCAAGGTGACATCGCCCGGATAAACGCTTTTATTGGATCTATTGTAACCAAGACCTGAAAGGCGTGTCATTCTAAACAAGGGCACAGCTGAAGATAATTGCTTTTTACAAAAATCTGTTTCATATTGAGCAAGGTGACTTTTTGATACGTTTGATACGTGGCGCTATTACTACTGTAAAGCGAATACTTTCGTTTAATGCGGAATCTTACGTTAAAATTTTTTTCGCTCTTTGTATATACTGTACGAGGGTGAGTCAAAAATTATCCGCACTCCGGTTATATTACTTCTTAAATTCTGTTGGCCGAACTGTCTTATCAGCAATTTCCGCTTAAGACTACTGTCTCCACAGTGCAGGTGTGAGTGAACGTGTTACATTAATTCATTTGTAACGGCGGTGCGAGAAAAAATGGATGCCCTACTTGTGATTTGCAAGAAAAAATAGCAGCGGGTAGTGATGCGTTTTTTTGTGCTCTGAGGGTGTACCTGCTGCTGAAATACCTCACGGAGGGGCACAAAGAGAAGTTTGTATATCTGCAAACAAAATTTGGACCGATACTTTAAAGATGGTGAAAGTTGCTCAAAGAGAATCATTACTGGTGATGAGAGATGGATTCGTTACTACGAGTCTGAGAGTAAACGCCAAAGTATTGCCTGAAAACATCCACAATCGAAGACCAAGAAAAAGTTTGAAAGTCAACCACCGGCTGGAAAATTGATACTTACAGTTTTTCGGGATTCTCAAGAGCCAGTATTGGAACATTACCAGGAAAATGGTTCAACAATCAACAGTGCTTGTTACAGTGTGACATTTATTGAAAAGCTGAAGCCTAAACTTCGGATTAAACGCAGAGGACTGCTATCCCGGGGCGTTGTGATCTTGCATGATAATGCATGTCCGTACACTCCAGCCCACACTGTCGACACTCGACACACCTCATTTTGAGGTGTTAAAGCGTCCTCTCTATAGTCCTGATCTCACTCCATCTGACTTTCACCAGTTTGGTCCCCTGAGAACAGCCATATGAGGACGAAGATTCACTTCTGATGAAGAAGTGAAGGCAGCAGTGCATTCGTGACTTGCACCTCAGCCTAAAACATTTTTAATGAGGGAACTTCTGTACTGAAAAGCAAGGAGATTACGTATACATTTTTTTTATGCATTTGTCTTTTCTAAAAATTGATTCAAATAAATTCCACAGGCCCGGTTTCGATTCCCGGCCAGGCTCGATTCCAGTCTCTGTGTGCATGGAGTTTGCATGCTCTCCCTGTGATTGGTGGGTTTCCTCCGGGTACTCCGGTTTCCTCCCCGAGTCCAAAGACATTCAGATTAGGCTACTTGCCGTTCCCAAATTGCCCGTAGCGTGCGAATGAGTGTGTGTGTGAGTGTATGTGTGTGAGCCCTGTGATGAATTGGCACCCTGTCCAGGGTGTACCCTGTCTTCCTGGGATAGGCTTCAGGCCTCCTATGACCCTGAATACAGGATAAATCGGTATAGACGATGAGTAAGTGAGTGAATGAGTGAGTGAATTCTACAGCCTGAGTGCGCATCATTTTTAACTCACACTCGTTTTTCAAGACTTTGAGAAGTCAGATTTGTTCCGAAACAGATTTCCCCATTGTAGTAGTTAATTTCAATGTGGTTGATGTGCAACCCATGCACTTTTAATCAATGTTAATGCCATGATTGAATCTAATGATCATGCCGCAGAACAGAGCTTTGACTCAATCTCTTGCTCACCCACTGTCACCGCGACCACAGAAAAATACATCCACATCACTCCGGCATTATGCACAAAAGCTCGGAGTTAATTCTTTGCTACGCATTAAGAGCCTTCACTTGGCCAAAATGGATTCATTGGCTCATCTTGCTTTCAATCTTATGCCTTTTTTTTTCTCCCCCCCTTTTGTCTCTGTCATCTTGTTAGGAACTGACAAATGCAAATGAGACACAAACTTCAGAAGGAAACATAGCCGTTCTAAATTGCAATACGGTGTCTTTTTAAAAATAATTTGGCCCAAGCCTAGGCATTTAAAATAAGAATGGCAGTTATCATGAGACACGCTCTGAACATTTCTGCAACTGCTTAAACAATCCTGCAAGCAATTTGAAAGCAAAGCGTTGTCGCTTTTTGGGTTGACTTCACGAGTTATTTTGAGCTACAATCCAGCCCAACACCAAAACCACAGTAATTACAAGCTCTGTATGGATGTTTGGACAGGAGTGGCGTAGTGCCTTGGATCTCAAACTGAACGAAGATGAAGGGCTAAGACAAGGCAGGGTTGCACATGGACCAGATTTGTGCGTGTGTGTGTTTTTTTTTTCTTTGGCAAATGGAAAATGGAAAAGCTTCGGGTTTGAACCCTTGTCAAGCTGCCGAGTAAGAACCAGCCACATTGCGTGCTGCTCTAATGTGGGAAAGACATCATGCCTTCTATAGGCCACACAGATTGATCCATTACTGCTGCAAGTTATCTGATGCTTTGCCATTTCTTTCATTCATATATTTAACTTATTAAGAAATGCTTCTGAGTTTTTGCTCATTTGGTCTCCCGGGGTTTCCGCCATAATTCCAGCTTCGCTCTGGTGAGATCTATACAGCTAGCTCCAAATTACAGCCTTGCTGTGCAGAAAGACGTTTACATTCGTTTGAATTATGTATGAACTTATATGGAAGTGAGGTCATTTTAAAAACAAGCCTCTTTCATAAATGCAGTGCTCAGTCTCTTTAAAAAAAAAAAAAAAAAACCTTTCGCAATTCCATTTTCAGTGCCGTGATGACCAGAATGTCAACCAAAGACACACTGCAAGTGGTTCCAAAAAATCCCTATTGTGGTTCAATATGACTATGAACCCCCATATGGCTCACAATGTGTGTGTCAGTTTTCTATCCACAGGCCTTAATCTTTGGCTTTACTCACTTCCATGGTTCTTCAATGATGTAAGGCAGCAGAGTGGCTTATTGGTAATCGCTCATACCGCCAGGGCTGGGGGTTCAAATCTTGAAATCCTGGTCTGTGTCCTTGAAGACTGCATGTTCTACTCAGGTTTTCTTTTTGTAGTCCAGTTTCCTTCCAAAGACTTGCGGTGTTTCGTGACTGGCGTGTCTAAATTGCCCCTTCCATTTGTCATATTTTTTTTTCTCTTTGATTACTTTCCTCTTAATGATAAGGCTACCCACTTCCTATAATCCATCAATCATCTTTCCACCTTCCTCATTCTACACTATTACTCAATGGATTCTTGAGTGCATGTGCTTGTGCCCTGTGATAATTCGGCACCTCATCCTGTGTGTACCCCACCTTGTGCCCTAAGTTCATTGTTCCTACTGCATGTCACTTCAATAGCCTCTTCTTGCTCAAGTTGCTGGTGTGATCTCTAGCAAAACCTAGAGGTTTAGTCTAGATTTAAGCCAGTCAAGGTAAACAAATAGGTAAAGATCATTGCTGGTGGCTAACCAAAAAAAGAGCAAATTGAAGCCATACCCTATTTTAGATACTTTGGATGAAGGAAATGAAAAAAGATAAAATGCTGGATACCAGTAAGCCCATGCTTATTTAATATTCTATACATATTCAATTCTTCTGAGGATGGAAATCAAATCCACAAGGTGTGCTCCCGTCTTGTGCTGAGGTTTCTAGGGATGGGCTGTATCCATAGCAACTAAGGATAAAAAGACTAGACTAAACACAAAAACCTGTAGTAAACGCCTGTCCTGTGTCCACCCCTTGTCCATCTACCGTACATTCCACTGCTTTGTTAGGCAAAACATTTGCATTATGATTGGCGGCATCTTTAATGCAAGATCTACAGCTCCAGTCAAACGTTTGGACACAGGTTTGGATTTATTTACAGTAATTCATATGGAATTAAGTAAGAACACCAACCACAATAGTCAGGTGTCATTTTAAGACATGAAGGAAATAAAGATAAAAAAAAAAACATAAAAAAACATAAAGGCTGTTCTGGAACAGTTTATGCAAGAACAGTATTGTCAAGATTGCAGAACCCATCGAGCACCATGATGAAAGACCTTCCCAGGAAAACAAGACCAAAACGTACCTCTGCTGCAGAGAAGTTAACTTAGAGTTACCAGTCTCAGAAATCAACAATTAACAGGAACTCATATTTGAGCCATTATGAAGGCTTTACAGAGCATAAGTAGCAGACTGTTCAAAGGAGATTGTTGCATATTTTGGACGCCTTCAGCATTGCTTTACAATGTGGAAAGAACTAAAAATCAGGACAGATCATGGAATTAGAAGACGCATCCAAGATTTTGACTAGTGAAACTGAGGATCCTGAAGTCACCGCAGGGCAGGCTTTTTTTCCCCCCGACTGTCTTATGAATGACAGACTTTACCAAACAGGTTTCCATTTCGACGTATTTGATGATTTGTCTACATCCATGCACTGTGAAACCAAATCGGACCAAATCCCAAATGATACAAACCTATCAATTTGATCCTGATTCCGTTTTAACTGTCTCTAATAGCTAAGACAGCATCCTATTAGTATCCCTGTTGGTTTTCTCCTTGACAACCACATGTCATGACTCTGAAATAGCCAGTTTTGTAACACTATGAAAAGTTCGTATCTGTCGCTCAGCTTTATGCTCTTCTGCCACACACAGCATCATGAATCAGGCCTAGCTCCATAAGGGTTAGAAAAGCGTGGGAAGTAGGCTAGAATGATGTGCTCATTACCCACCGTCTCTCCGTCTTCCAGGAGGTTTCGGTTTTTACTCTGTTCTGTTTACCGTACGTCTCTCGAACTCTGCGTGTATTATTCTCTTTCTACGGCCACGTCCCTACAGAAGATGTTCCTGAAATAATGTACTTGTCCTCGATCTGAACACCCAAGATGTTTGCCTGCGTGCATGAGGTCACAGAAATCCAGAGCTATCTCCTCAAAGTAGGACAAGCTTCAATGTCTGCATTTCAGCCAGAAGATAAGGGAAATGAGAATGATTAATCCTATCAAGTCATGTTGTTATTTTCCTGTTACTGTAGATCCAGAAATGAGAGTACATTTCTTTTGACACACCTAATATGGAAAGGAAAAAAAAAACAACAACCCTTCTTTTCACCAGCTGTGACGGCGTTTCTCTCTGGTGCATTATCCCTAAGAGACGCATCTATCCTGGGCTGAAAAGAAGGCTTATCGATTTCATGTTTGTTACTTGTCTAAATGGCGTAGCCCTTTTGCCTTTCTTCTGCATTTTTTCCACCTTCCGTTCCTCCTCTTTTCCTTTCTGTTTGATTACTTTCCTCGGCACTGAGGCTAAGTCTTACCCACTTCCTGTTAACCGTCAATCATCGCTCCCGCCTTCCTCGTTCCACAGCCGCTACGAATAATTAGAAGTAAAATCCGGTGGAAAGCATGTGAAAGGATGTGAGAGTTGCACATAAAAAATAAAAATAAATAAAAAAAGCATTTCTGTTTGAGCCTCTGGCATGAAGATGACAGTAGGCTACTATTCACAGCATGCTATAATGCGTGCATGTGTCTGTGGAAGTGGCAGATAGAGTGTGAGATGCTGGAACCTCTTTGGGAGGATAAGGGATGCTCTTGATTGCCCTGCTGCCGATGAGACCAGATGGTACTCTCATTAAAGAATTTACTGTAAAGCCTGGCACGTAACCCATGGGATCATCCATGCCACGCCATGCCAAAAGTCCAAAAGATCACGGCGACTATGGAATGACATGAATTATTCAGCGGATACTTACTCAAAACATGACTTTTTTTTTTTTTTTTTGTTCAGTGCCGTGGCTTGGTCGTGGCAATTCCGTCTGACCTTTTTCGATGAAATGTAGAGCACATTGCCATGAAAATTACACTCAACTTCTTCTGTTGTCCCAAAAAAAATATGTAAATATATTCGAAGAGGAAAAAAATGTCATAAATGTGTCATAATTGTGCAATGACCTCCCAAACCCCAGCATTCTCTTTACATGTATTGCTGATGACTTAATTAACATTTGGAGTGGATCCTGCGGTTTTGCTTGTCCCGGTGAAGACGCAGACATCCAAACGTACAAGAAGAAAGACATCTTTCCTATTTATTTTCCCTTTTAAACACAATTACAAAACCCGAGTATCAGGTACACAATTCTGAGCTTGAGACTATATTCTAGAAATCACATCCATACATGTTTTTTTCCCAAATTTAGTCTCCTGTTAAAATTATAATAACCTCTAGCGTTCTCTGATAGCTTTTCACTAGGTTTTGGAGTGTGGCAAACTTGAACGGGCAACTTGTGGCCACTAGGACATTAGTGATTTGGGGTTGTGACGTCGGGCAATTCCAGTTCATCTGGACATTAAGCTGTGGTGTATGCAGTTTGTCTGTTTGTAAAAGACATCCAATGAAGATGTGAATATTAACCCAATTCCTCAATCATTCTCTACACCATTTATCCTGTCGAGGGTTGTTTTAGGTTTGGGTGCTGTACTCAGGGCACAACTTGGACCGGGTGCCAGTCCATCACAAGGCACAAGTATGCACACACTCATTCACTTACTTACTCACTCACTCACTCCAGGCAATTTGGAAGGGCCAATTAACCTGCCCAAGGGAGAACTGAACCATTCGCCATCAATTTATTTATTGATTTTTATTTATTTACTGATTATATGCAATTTAATCACGCAGCTTGAAAAATCTAATTTGGTTAGTGTCTTAATTTGGAGTGCCATTCTTACAGCACTACTGTACACACTAATAAATCCAGTTACTGTAGTAACGATCTTTACAGCTATTCTCAACCAGAGTGCATTCATGATATGAAATGAGTTGGGTTGCAGATCGTTATATACATCTCAAACATCTCATCTTCTACTCGTTCAGCTGACTTTTTTTTAGCTAATAAATAAATAAATAAATAAATAGCCTGAACATGACATCTGCTTGTCCCAGGTGCCCGGGAACTGATTTCTCCATCTGTCTTAGTAATCAATTATCTCCGTGTGTTCTATGCAAGGACTGCCTAGAACACACTTTGTGCAAGATCCTTGCAACAAATGTATTCCTGCCACAAAAATACTTTTAAAAAATTGTGCTTTTTTTATTTTGTGCTCCGCTCCAAACCCAAAGGTGGTTTTTGCTTGGCTTTTAACACCTGCGTGAGATTGTTAGCGACAAGAACCAGTGGTGTAGTCCACTGCTGATGTGTTTGTGCAGCCAGAATCGACACTGCAATATTTGTTACTTGACCTGAATTACAAAGTAGCGCATAGATTTTCATAGTTTAATAGATATTAATTCACCTTATGTTTTATTCTTTCATAGTCGCAGTGGAACTAGAGACAGTCCCAGGAACACTGTGTGCAAACGCCGTGAATGCATCTTGCACAAAAAAAATAATCGTTTTAGAATATTTGGCATGTTTTGGGGAGGTACGAGAAAATCAGAGAACCTCGAGGACAACTCCATGTGATAACTCCACACAGATGGTTACGGAGCCTCAAAAGCCGCAAAGTTGTGAAGTGAGTGCATTATGAATGCTTTTGAACTGTCGTGATTTTTGTAAGCGAGAGCTTGAAATTAAAAATCATTAGTGTGTATTTTCCATCTGGTGGTTGTTGACAAAACCGAATGCCCTTTCATCAGTAATTTAATCATAGCCGGTACAATCTGGTTCAGATAATAGAACGATCTTATAATAATCCAAAAATTTCTTCCATTTTTAACTTACAAACTGTTCCAAAAGACGATCAGCTGAAATTTGATATTAGTGTCCTTGAATTTGGTCACACAATTGATTTGAATAATTCTTATAAAGCTCAAAATAAAAATATTTTAAAAACCCTCAAGATCGAGATAATCAGGCGCCATTAATCACTGCTTATCCAACCCACCTGCGACCAGGTGATTAGCTTCAAAAGGAGGCCATGTACTCCCATTTCCAGCTACTTAACACCAATCAGTGGGGATAGCAGATACTACACCATCTGTCTCTCAATTAATAGCCTCTTGCCCCTTATGCGTCCCGCCGACCACCAGGTGCCACCATGCCAAATCCCCCTAATGGCCTTAATCAAAGTGTCAAAAAATTCCTGCTGCCTCGAGGACTCCTCAGGAAAGCAAGCAAATCCTGAGGGTGGTGAGCAACCCGGGGGAGACCTTTGACAGAGAGACGTACCTCAGATGATGAAAATGAGCGAGTACAGCATCTGCACTTAAAATCACAATTGCTGCACTGCAGCCACGAGTCCACTTTTAAAACTACCTCAGGGCTTTAAAGAGGTCAGACTATTTGCGGTGGCTCTCGTTAGTCCAGGTGTACACTCAGGAAGCACCTATAGATATAGGTACTGTACCACGGTCCACAACCAATCATCTACAAGAACCTACTTTTATCCTGGCAAGGCACGCAAGCGAATGAAAATAATCTAAGGTTTCTTACTTAAGTGAGGCTTGATGATATGAACAGAGAACGAAGGTATCTTGCTGAATGCACACTTTGAACAGCTTACTAACGGAAGTGCGCATTAAACAGAAAAAAAGTAAGCGCATATTGCAAATGCAAACCCGGTCTATTATGGCTGGAATTGAAAAGTCTTTCCTGCTTTGATAGAAAATGAACTCTTCTTTCACTGAAGATTAGGTGATATTGAGTCTTTTTAAACAACGAACCGAACTAATTAGGGAAGCGGATTTTCTGTGTTTGCTGAGAGACAAAATTAAACTACTTCATTGTTGTGTATCAGGTATTTAAAATACATGGGGAAAAAGGTTTAGATTAGATTTTGTGCTTTACAAATGCTTCAGGGTTTTTTTTTTTTTCATCTCTGGGATTTTCATTCAATTGCCTTTTTTTCTGCCTGGCTGGAAGTCGTAATTAGACACTTAGTCAAGCCAATATGTTGGAAGCGAGTGTGTACTTAAACCTGTAGAGAGTTTATATGTAAAAAACACCATATTGACAGTCAAACGACTGTGATACAATAGAAGAGGCATTAAAAACACAGTGATTCTTTAAAATTGAAACTTACAAAGCACAAAACAAAAATGTAGTTATATCGGGATGCTCATAACCAATATATTGAGCAAGAATTATGCTTTGGGATGCAAAAAGTTGCGCACACACACACAAACACGCACACACACACACACACACACACGGTATAATCACACTTCTTGAATGTGCTGCGATCTGAATTGTAAATCGAGTGATGTTTATACAAATACAAGCAGTGCAACCTTAAACAACCTTAACCATAAGGTAATATAGACTTTAATATGCAACAAGTATATTTGAATACATACAAAAGTAACACTCACTCACTTATCGTCCATACCGCTTTATTCTTTATATAGGGTCGCAGGGGGCCTAGAGCCTATCCCAGGAGACTATCCAGGTACACCCTTGGTGGGGTGCCAATCTATTGTAGAGTTCACACAAACTGTACACACAGGCAATTTGGGAATGGCATTCTAATCTAATCTGTATGGCTTGGACTGTGGGAGGAAACCGAAGTACCTGGAGGACATCCACCAAGCACGGGGAGAACATCCAATCTCCATGCATACAGATACGAGGTGGGCATCGAACCAGGACCCTGGAGGTGCAAGGCGACAGTGCTAACCACTAAATCACCATGCCGATATGTAAAAGAAGAAAAAAAAAACTATCCAGTGAAGTTGCATTTAAGAAGCTGAAAGTGATTTGAAGTGGATGTGGATGTGTTTGCAACCTACAGTAAGCTGGTCTTTGGAATGGCATGCACCCGTGAAGTCGATATGGGAATAGAAATAAGTGTTAAATGAGTAAATGATTAAATTAGACAAGGAGAAATTGGGGGCTTATACAGTGGGTTGATTTTACTATAAACCAGGCACAAAGTGCAACTTAAGGGGGAAAATGCTATATCAAGGAAAATTACAATAAAGAAAAGTAATGCATGCAAGCTGATCCTTTATTATTGAAATTTATTTTCCGGTTTTGTGGTTTAAAAAAAACACATAATCTGGCAACCTTCCCAACAGGTTTTTAACAAGTCGTCTCTCTTTCTCTCTCCCTCTCTGTGCAGCCTGCATGAGAAACCAATTAGTCAATTAAAATAAGTTAATAAATAAATAAAGCTCTTACCACCCCCATGTCCATCTGCTCGGTTGTGAGGGATGGAGCAGCGCGAGCCTGCGACGCCAACCACAGGATAGGCACGAGGAGCATCGCGAGATGATGCACAATCCACACAGTCCACTTGCGAAATGAACTGAAAGAATACATATCCACCCAGACCTGTTCACATACACATCCAGAGCCCTGGTGTGCACGCTACACACACATACATACACACACTGGATTAAATGTGCATTACGAGCCCTTTTGGTCTGAACTACCTGACTGTGGCGCGCGGACACGTGAAGCACATATCACGCGACGCTGAGCAGACAGAGAGCACAAAACAATCCATATCCGACAGAATGTATTCTTTTCAGGGTATGTCCTGGGCTTTCAGGAGTGCACAGGAAGTCTCGCCGGATGAATATGAAGGATTCTCAGTGCTGTTCTTCTCTACAAGCTACTTTTACGGATGTTAAACGAGACGCAGCTGCGCCCGAGCTCCGTCTCCTGCGCGCGCATAGAGTGAGTGCTGCGCGCTCAGAGGGATCAGACGCGCACACATACACACACCGCACGCGCGCGCGTGCTCTCTCTCTCTCTCTCTCACTCACTCACATGCGCGCGCGTGTATGTGGGCACGGTTTATTTTTTGGGTAT
Organism: Clarias fuscus; assembly: GCA_030347435.1. Classification (NCBI taxonomy): domain Eukaryota; kingdom Metazoa; phylum Chordata; class Actinopteri; order Siluriformes; family Clariidae; genus Clarias; species Clarias fuscus. Next base: position 26,403,709 of record CM059212.1, read on the forward strand.
ATTTGACCGTTTTGATCGTGTCGAGACATTTGCCTTGACACACAAGGTGAACTGCTTTGTGTGACACATACATACACACATACGTACATTTTAAAGCTACAGTTTTTTTTTTTTTTTTAATTTTTTTTTTAAAGCAGGTGTCTCCACGAAGTCACTTTCATGTCCCCACAAAAACTGGGTACTACATACAAACACTTTTACTTATTATCCTCCAGAAGATTAAACCACTTTCAATTTTTGTTAGAGAGAGAGAGAGAGAGATTTTCCTATGAGGGAATGTCCCCACACCTTATCACTTGTAAGGATTAAAGCCCGTTTTATTCTTCTTCTTTTTTTTTTTTTAAAGAAAGAGAGTTTTCCTTATCTTTACGGGGACCAGCCAAATGTCCCCACAAAATTACTCATAATGTCCCAAGGAAAAAAAAACTGGGTCCTACATACAAACACTTTCACTTTTTATCCTTGAGATGATGAAACTACTTTTTTTAGAGAGAGAGAGAGAAAGAGAGAGAGTTCCTTATGAGGACCAGCCAAATGCCCCACAAAATCACTCACAATTTTCCAACAAAAAAACTGGGCCATACATACAAATCCGTTCACTTTTTATCCTTGAGATGATTAAACAATTTTTTTTAGAGAAAGAAAGAGGACCAGCCAAATGTCCCCACAAAATCACTCACAATGTCCCCACAGAAAATAGGTCCTACATACAAACACTTCCACTTATTATTGATGAAAGGACATAACATTGACATTATATTATTGCAGCCAATTAATGTTATGCTACACCAAAATTCAAAGAGAGAGAGAGAGAGAGAGAGAGAGAGAGAGATTTCCTTATGGGGACCAGCCAAATGTTGCCACAAAAAACAAAAACAGGTTGCACATACTAACACTTTCACTTATTATCCTTGAGATGATTGAACCACTAACATTATATTATTGCAGTTAATTTATGTTATTATACACAAAGGTTCTGAGAGTGTGAGAAAGAGAGGGAGTTTTCCTTTGGGGACGAGACAAATGTCCCCCCCAAAGTTGCTCACAATGTCTCCACACAAAACTGTGTCCCACATATAAACACTGATTATGCATGTGTTTGTGCACAGTATGTTTTTGAAAAACGTCCCCCTAAGACATTTTCTTATTTGCCATTTTTTTACTTGTTGCAATACATAAAACATAATTCTAATAGTCATATCACTGTGAGGACCTCACAAGGTAAGTAGAACAAAGCATGAGTGTGTGTGTGTGAGGCATCACAATGAGGAGACACCATTGCTTGTAAGTCAAGCCTTAAATTTGCTCTGAGAAAGGGAAAAACCAGATGTCTCCTCTCATCAAGGTTAGATCTATTACCAGGAAGGTCACTAGCAGGGCAGGCTACAGTGAAATAGGCTACTTAGGGCTCAAAGTGGAGGGAAAACTCAAGGGCCATGGACTACGCAATGTATACAATTACTAACTGTGCCAAGTCATTGCTTTGTGCATATGACTTAACCCAATTTATCACTGCGGGGAAAATGGTTGGACCATTTTCAGGACAGCAGTGACACTGACCTGGCGGGCGGCACTTTTCCTGGTATAGTACAAGTGTGTCAGGTGCAGAACCATTGCGTTCTGTATAAACTGCAGCGTTGGGGGACGTTACTAAGTAACGAAGTAACTAATTACGTTACAAAATTACTGTCATTAATAGGACGACTTTCACACACACACACACACACACACTAACGGAATGACTGCTGTCTGGCTCACAGATTACATAAATTGTATGAATAACGGATTACATTTAAATATAACTAGATAACTGAGTACTTAAATAGCAGACCTAACGCTTTTGATTACTCGTTACATCAAAAAAGTAATCCAAGTACTCTACAAACAATACTGATAACCTGTATACTGGTTACACACAATGGCTTTGTTGGTCTTTTTGTAGTGGGTTCTTTTTTCTTTTTCTTTTTTTTTTAATAAGAAATGTTCTGTTTATTTCTCAAAGGCAGAGTATCAGACAGGGAACGATAAAGAGCCAATACAATAAAATAAATGAAGGAAGATTAAATCATGAGGGAAACCAGGCAGGATAATATATTAATAGCTTGCTGTTCGGAGTTTCAGTTATCCAATTCTTCTAGTTTTTGTTCTGGATCAAATTTTTGGCAGCAGAATGTAAGGAGGCACAGTGGCATAGTGGTTACATCACCTCCAGGGTCAAAGGTTGGACTCCCGCCTGGGTTCTGTGTGCGTGGACTTTGCATGATCTCTCTGTGCTTGGTGGGTTCCCTCCGGATACTCCAGTTTCTTCTCACAGTCCAAAGATATGCATATTAGGCTAATTGCCATTCCAAATTTGACTGTAGTGTGTGTGTGCGCCCTGTGATCGATTAGCACTCTGTCCAGGATGTACTCCATCTTGTGCCCAAAATCGCTTAGGATAGGCTCTAGGCCCCTACTGTCCTTGTATAGTATAGTTCACTTTAGAAGACAACAAATAGTTAATTGGTAAAATAAATAAATGAATGAATGAATGAATTAAATAAATAAATAAATAAATAAAGGGAACATTTAGTCCCGGTTTGACTTGAACTGCACACACATACGAGATGCACTCAAGTCAAAACCGAGACTAAGTGTTCTCTTTATTTTTTTTAGTTTATGTATTTTATTTTATGGTTTTTGTTTTGAGCAGTAGAGGTTAGGATCCTTGCAGACTTTGTTTTCATATATATAAATTCCACTTGTACACCTGTACTTTCAAGCGTACATCCAATCAAATAATCATATCACAGCAGAACAATGCATAAAATAATCTAGATTATTGGCTTCAAAATGAAGCATAATCCTTTTCAAGCTAATTTTAACAATGGACGAATATTTCAAATAGTCAGGCGTGTGGGATTCACCATTATCTTTTATTTTTAAATAAAATCCATTATAAGCTTCCACGAGCCAGAATTTAATACCTTTGTGTTAATTTCCAGTAGTGACAGTTTATCTAATAAATACTATGACATACACACAAAATTACCACCTGTCTTTGAGGACAGAAAAGCTGGAACAGTTGCCGCAGATGAAGAAAAATGACCGGCTGACATCCCAGGATGCCAAATTATACCCAGACGACAGAGAGCCGATATGATTTCAAACTGTCCTAATGAAGATCGGCGTCCTGGGATGTATAGTAGAGAAGATATGCAGAAGCAAAGAGATTAATGGTTGCATAAAAGCAATGATAGTTGGCACAGGAGAGGTATGAGCTAGGAGTGCTGGCATCGCACACTTCACCGCTTCGCTGGTGAAGATTGCAGCCTAATCAATGCACACTCATGCTTGATCTGAGCATCCTTCGGGGGGAAAAAAAAGGAAAAGTTCAGCGACATCACTATTATTTTCTTTTTCGGGTTCTAATTCAAAAAGATTATGCCCATTTCCTCTGCCATTAGAAACCTCAGATCTGATGTATTGGTGGACTATGTAGATGTTAGCAAAGTAAACATAGTTTAGAAGCAAGGTTTGCCGAGCAAGCCTGCTCTGATGAAAATTCATTTCAGCCACATCATTTTTTCATAGATTGTCTGCAGGAAACTTTCATCTTATGTTTCTTTGTAGTGATGGAAATGTAGCAGATGACATGTCTGATGTTGCATGCTGTGAAAGCAGTAATTATTTATCATGATATGTCTAAGCGATGAAAAAGTATATACTTCTCATGCTCAAAAAACATCTTATCAGTATGCTAAAAAGTCAAAATATTAGATGGCTGAGATGAGGTTACGGGATAAATATTCAGAACCGGATGAATAATTTCTACTGTCTACCAGATATCCTGGGTTGCTCTATGCTAAACCAAAAGACATGATAATCACAGAGCCTTGTTCTAAGATTTTAAGGGCACTGTATGATATGCAAAGAATTTGACATACAGTATGAGAGGCATGCAGTTACGTGAAATAGTAAACAATGGGTTGGCATGCTGTAATTACTTTCCAATAATGGCACATTGTGATTCTTCTTATTCAGCAGCAATTTTTGTATTTCAAAAAAAAAAAAAAAATTGACGTGGGACTTTTTACAATGGGCATTCAAGTCAAACTGGGACTTTGTGTATGATGACATTCTTGTGAATGAAGGCATGAAACCGATGGATATTAATAGAAGATGTCAAGCACAGTACGTTTGAATGATGTAAAAGTTATAAAGGAGATCAAAGTGACTCAGAGCTGACTGCTCTTTTTCCTATGAACCCTTACTCCTTGAAAACTAATAGCCAACTTGTAGAAAATATGCATGTGTCTGTGCGAACTGTACACACACATGCACAAACACCACTTGCAGTTCACAGGAATTCAGCTTGGAGTTATTGCCACATTCCCTTGTAGAGTTCTGACTTTGCCCCAAACCATTTCCACATGTTTGGGCCATTAAAGGAGTTCCTGGGAGGCCGGACATGAAGCCCACAGTCTGATCGTTTGCTTTGGCGTAAAGAGAACATCTTTTTATCTTAATAAAACACTAATAAAGTGCATTAGTGTAGCAGGGGATTATATTGAGAAATAAACAGCCTTCATATTTTGGCATAATAAATGTAAATATTGTGAAATATAGCTTACATAATGATCTTTTAACACAATTTTTTTTTGTCTAATTAGCTACATACTAGTCCCTCAATCCTGAAAATTCTCTTGGAAATTATTAGCCTCCTCACAGAAAACTCCCCTAAATCAACAATTAAAAATTAATGTGAGCATTTGCCATTGAGATTCATGAATAAGTTGTTAGCAGACTTGTACTCTTGTTATGGTAATTGAGGGCATAGTTCACTGTAACCACAATCTTCTTTTAAAAGATATTATTGACATCTTTTATTTATTAAAAAACATCAATAAGCTTTACCTTTACTTTTTGAAAAAAGTTAGATAATAAAAACATTAATCCATTTAACCCCAGAAAATTGTAAGACAATTAAAAAGCAATATGTGGATAATCTAAATAGAGTGTAGAGTGTAGTTAAAATAGACGTTGTCTGAAAGAGAACTATGCTTCAACAGAAATTACAAAAAATGAGAAAATAAAATATATAAACATATTAAAATAATTTTATGAATATATGCAAATATACAGTAAGTGAATGAAATAAATATTAGTGGATAGACTAGTGCAAATTGGGACAATTATATTTTAAAACCCTAAAAATATTAAGGAGTCCGACTGAATGTTAGGAACCTCTACTAGAGGTCACTGTTACTGTCTGTCTTTTGTAGTTTTGTTGGCCAACTCAGTTTCCCAGAAGGCACCTCGGTCAGGTGATGAGGGCTCACCTGAACCGAGGTGGCTCATTAAAGTTCCTATAAATAGCAGTTTGTTCTGGGAAACTGGGTTGAGCATTGTTTGTTTGTTTGTATATACCGTCGTGTGGGCATTCCTTTCTGTAGTTCTTTGTCTGTTTAGTTTTGTGTAGTCACATGAGGGCCTAGCCGCTAGCAGGGTTAGCCGCTAGTAGGCCTTGACTGCTAGTAGGGTTAGCCCCTAGTAGGGTTAGCCTCCAGTAGGCTAGCCTCTAGTGGGATTGACTGCTAGTGGTTCTGGTTGCTAGTAGGTTAGCCGCTAGTTTGGAATAGCCTCATGTGTGCCTTTCCTTTTGTGTTCAGTTCCCCCCTACTAGGTCAGTACTAACCCGGTTAGCTACTAACTCCATTACATACTAACCTGGTTAGGTCAGCATCCAGCATCCCATATTCCATGTAGCTACTAACCTCACTAACCACTAACCCATCTAGTCTCTGTGCCCCTGATCCTGTCTCTAGTCTCTGTGCTCCTGGTTCTGTCCAGTCCTGTCTCTCCAGTCCAGTCCTGTCTCTCCAGTCTAGTCCTGTCTCTCCAGTCTAGTCCTGTCTCTCCAGTCCAGTCGTCCTGTCTCTCCAGTCCAGTCCTGTCCTGTCTTGTCTCTAGTTCCCCTATGTGTCGTTACTTAGCTCCAGCTCCATGTTTCCTTCCGTCAGTTCCCTGTGTTAGCGCGCCGTTCCCTGTGTTAGCGCACCGTTCCCTGTGTTTTTCCTGAGCCCTAGTTATAGTTTGAGTTTGTTGTTTTGGTTCCTTTGTTTGTTTGCGTCTGTTTGAGTTTGTATTATAAATAAAGACTATTTCTGTTTCAACAACCCCTCTGCCTTCATGCCTGCCCTACATGCCCACGGCAACCACACCATCAGCCGGTCTAGCCCGAGTACCACCACCTAGACCCATGACAGAATGCTCAACCAAACAAGGGCATAGCAGAGGGGGTCCCCCGTGAGAAATTTTTTTTGGGGGGGGCTGGGACCGTAACGCTGGGGCAAGCAGGCGGAGTGTAGTCGGCTTGCCCTACAGCTGAACTGTGAAAGGTCCCACTACCTTCGTCCAAAGCCTCACGGGGAGGCCCCAAAGCACTGTTCCAGAGCCTCACGGGGAGGCTCCAACCCTCGTCTTCCCGAGCCTCACGGGGAGGCTCCAACCCTCGTCTTCCCGAGCCTCACGGGGAGGCTCCAACCCTCGTCTTCCCGAGCCTCACGGGGAGGCTCCAACCCTCGTCTTCCCGAGCCTCACGGGGAGGATTCCCCCCCCCTTCCCGTCCCAGAGCGTCGATGAGGTCCCACATCCACCACTCGGCTTCGGCGTCGAGAGTCTACCACCCCGAGAACGGGCCATTGCCGCCTCCGCTGCCAAGCGTCAAGGGCAGACCTGAGACTGCCTCCGGCGCCTGGCTTCGGCGGCATTCCAGTTTTGCCCGCCTTTCCATCCTGCTCGGGGAACCAGCTCGTTGGCGTCGTAAATCGGGTGAAACGGCTCAAGACAATGGGGGAGAGTAACTGGGACGTCCAGTAGCGTTCCGGAGGAGCGTTTTTAAGAGGGGGGGTACTGTTAGGAACCTCCACTAGAGGTCACTGTTCCTGTCTGTCTTTTGTAGTTTTGTTTGCCGACTCAGTTTCCCAGATGGCACCTCGGTCAGGTGATGAGGGCTCACCTGAACCGAGGTGGCTCATTAAAATTCCTATAAATAGCAGTTTGTTCTGGGAAACTGGGTCGAGCATTGTTTGTTTGTATATACCGTCGTGTGGGCATTCCTTTTTGTTTTTCTTTGAGTTTGTTTTAGTTATATTGTTTTACTGTTGTTTTTCTAGAAGACTCTATTGTTTGTTTTCTTGACGTTCCTTGTGTTTGTGGATTCATGGAGCTGTCCTGTTTCATGTTTAGTTAGGCAGTGTCTCCTCTTGTGTAAATACTATTCTGTGTGTCCCTAGTGTTTGTCTTCTGGTGTAGTTCTTTGTCTATTTAGTTTTGTGTAGCCACATGAGGGCCTAGCCGCTAGCAGGGTTAGCCGCTAGTAGGGTTAGCCTCCTATAGGCTAGCCTCTAGTGGGATTGACTGCTAGTGGTTCTGGTTGCTAGTAGGTTAGCCGCTAGTTTGGAATAGCCTCATGTGTGCCTTTCCTTTTGTGTTCAGTTCCCCCCTACTAGGTCAGTACTAACCCGGTTAGCCACTAACTCCATTACATACTAACTTGGTTAGGTCAGCATCCCATATTCCATGTAGCTACTAACCTCACTAACCACTAACCCATCTAGTCTCTGTGCCCCTGATCCTGTCTCTAGTCTCTGTGCTCCTGGTTCTGTCTAGTCCAGCCCTGTCTCCTCTCCAGTCCAGTCTTGTCTCTAGTTCCCCTATGTGTCGTTAGTTAGCTCCAGCTCCATGTTTCCTTCCGTCAGTTCCCTGTGTTAGTGCGCCGTTCCCTGTGTTTTTCCTGAGCCCTAGTTATAGTTTGAGTTTGTTTTGGTTCGCGTCTGTTTGAGTTTGTATTATAAATAAAGACTATTTCTGTTTCAACAACCCCTCTGCCTTCATGCCTGCCCTACATGCCCACGGCAACCACACCATCAGCCGGTCTAGCCCGAGTACCACCACCTAGACCCATGACACTGAAACTTTACACAGAAATCAAATGCTCAGTCTGCTGTAGACAGTGGACTACGACAGTCCAATTTTAAAGAGTGTGCATGTTTTGCAAACAGTAACAGTATCTTTGCTAGACTGCTAAATACTGTATTTAGCTAGAAATACAGTATGTTTCAATTAAACAAACCCACAAAAGCATGCTTCTTAAATTCCGATAGCAATTGGCTAATTAGCGAGGATTCTCTTAATTTAATACTAGCATTACTACCAATCGTTGTAATAATATTGTGTTTTATAATCTAGCGGTCAATTTAAGACACACCCACAGTTTGACGCATGGGCAGTATGCAGGTTTTGGCGCAGGACTGGCAAAGTTCCATTAAATTCTACCCAGCCAGTTTTGCAGGATGCTGTGACAAAATCTGTCTGGACAGACATACGGACATACAGATAGAAAATTTTCTGAGATGGTTTTAGTTCTCCAATGTATGAAACGTACTGTAAATATGTCATTAAAAGAGCGAGCTCTGACCAATGTATATACAAAACCTTTCTTTTATTTATACAGATAAGGTGCATAATTAAAGTGTTCTCTTCAGCATAGCTCTAATGGGTCAATGTAAACTGTACTTTCACCGGATTACTTAATTACCTTCATGTGAGACATTTTCTTGATGCTAAAAGGATCAAAAAGGAATGCATTAATATAAGCCTGGTTGCTGAACAATACCTGATTAACAACCTTTTTGAGCAATCCGAATAGAGAGTTTAATATCATTGTGGTATTATTGTGGATGAAGCTCAAAAATATCCCAAATAACTGCAATTTAAAAAATGTATTATATGTGTTATTTCAGCTTCGTAGAACTATTTATCCACAGCTGTTAGAAACATATACATGAGTGCAAGCACACACGCGCTCACACACGCACGCACACACGCACGCACACACACACACAAATACTGCACACACAAACACACATATATAAACAGGAAGGGGATTAAGGATTCTTGAATGTGCACTCGAAAAAACCTCAACAGCTCTCTGTGGAAAACCAAAGAAAACAGAGGTGAAAATGTAGGTTAAATCTAACAGACAATTTCCTATAGAAGAAAGATAAAAAACTCCAGCGCAATTATTTTAAAAAGGTAAGGTTTTAACACTCCGATAAAAGCGTCTCTTTATTTTTTTAAGGCTGTAAAGACGGAGAGGTTCAGCATGCACAAACAAGCAAACAATCATACAAAACTATTATGTGATTACCGAAAAAATGCATATGACTTGGCATGCTCCTTAAACATTTCAAAAGAAATGACAGCGCTGGATAGTCTTCTAAAGAAAGGATCAAAACTGGTACATCACACCTGCCATCAAGTAATGTGTCAGAGATTAATTTTTCGATTTTTTTTTTATTATATGCTGTAATTATTATAAACATTGTTGAGTAATTGATCATTACATTTTGCTGTAGTTATGGAAGTGTTGGAGAACTGGTCTCACTATTTATCTGCAGAACTCAATAACCAACATATGGAAACTAAGCAGCCCTAGAGCTCCACACACACAGCTGTTTTTTGTTTTTTTTGGGGGCCAAAATGTTTAGTGAAGTTCTTAAAGAATGTCAAGAAGAACATCGCATACTTTAATCAACATTCAAAAAAAATGTCTGTTTTTCTGGTTGATAAAGAACATAAAGATGGTCATCATGATACACATTTAGAATGAATATCAGCATCTATTGTACAAACAGTAGAACAATGAGAACATCAGACTCCATCAAGAACTTTAAAATGTACAAAAACAAAAAGAACAACGGAATACAGAAAGAACATCAACAGGAACATTAAAATCTACAAAAAAGATCAACATTAATGTCAGTATCCATATGGAACATCAACAAAGACATCGGAGTCCACGATGAACATCACTAAGACCAAGACCAACAACAACCATCAAACAGAACCATCAAAAGAGAAACCTTAAAGACAATCAACAAGAACATTATCAAGTCAACAGAATCCTTAAAGAGTATTGACAAGAAGGTCAGATACACAAAGATCAACCAGAATGTCAGAATCCATGAACAGCTACAACAAGAAAAAAAGAAAAAAACACTGATAAGAAAATTTAAATCCACAACTTACACGAACAGGAATGTTCATGAAACTCAAACAAAGTACACCAACAAGAATGCCAGAAGAACATTAGTTTCTACAAAGAATCTCAACAAGAACACAAAATCCATAAATGACATTTCTTCATCTGAAAACCTGGGAAAGATATAAGTTATTTCTCTTTTTCCTCCTCAGTGACACCAGTGTGAAGCATGTACTCCATCTTGTCTTGTGTCCTTGAAAACAGCTCACAAAGCATGACAGGAAACAGCGTCAAAATTAAAACTACTTCTTACTGTAGCATTTAGACCTTGTAGGCTTATACACAATCAAAAATAAGGTTCTGTTTCAAAAAATAATAAAAAAGTGAAGCTGAGAAATTAATCACCATTACAGAACTCTAAAGGCAAGTTGTCTAGTCTGATTGGATTTACACAGAGGTGGCATATTTACCTGACAGCAAATCAATGATGAAGTTCAACAAATCAAAGCTACCACACTGTCTCTCCAGAGACAAAAAACGTCTGGAAATAAACCTACTAACCCTTAGTATGCTCAGTCTGAATTAGTGCTCTTTATCTAAAAACAACAACAACAATAACAAAAACTTACTATTTCAGTGCAACATCTCTAATGCCCACGACTGTCTTTCATTTTGTTAACCATGAAGATTTTTCTTCCAAAACTAAAACAACAACAAAATTCTGACACTCATGTCTCTAATGAATTTTGCAGTGTCCAGTTTCTTGGTAACATGAAATGTTGTAATAGCTTAGCCTGGTGGAGGAACAATTGTTATAGCTGCTATAATATGTGATAACAATAACTTACTTGTCTCTCAGACATTTTAGAACATTAAATATAACTAAAAATGGTTTTTAAAAAAGCATAATTTTGGGATGTGCTTTTCGGAAGGGAACCTAATCAAAGGATAAAAGTGTAACTGCAGACAGTGTCTCTACAGAACCACTTCAGTTGTTGGATAAATTGCAAGGTTTAGGAAAGGGAAATGTGATTAGAGAGGGGATAATAGCCAACCAGACCCTAATTTTTTCCACTTTCATCCTGGAGTTGCCACATCGGATCATTAGATCCGTAAGATCTGGCACAGGTTTTTATACCAGACGCGCTTCTTGACCCAACCCTTCCATTTTCTATTAGGGCTAGGGGCTGGCATTGCATGCAGTGGCTGAGTTCTGTGGGATGTAGAGTTAAGGATCTTGCCCTGTGACCTAGCAGTGGCGAACCGGTAGTGCTGGGGCTCAACTCCGCAAATTAGAAATGCGTGCACACCACGGTAAACTTCTTTCGCCAGAAAAAGCAAAGAAAGAAAAATGCATTTCCCTTTTTCAATATCAGAACCTTTACTCTCTTAGAACATATCTTTCAAGGTGTAGCTGGGCTGGAAATTTTGCTGACACAAATGGCGACCCCAGGTCTTACCTAACATTTTACAATTCAATGTCTCGTCTATTCTTAAACCATTAACACTTAAACCAGTTTTTCACCAAACAATGAATTCTCTGGCCTTTGCTGTAACAAGAGATATCTTACTGAGAGGCCCAACCTCTTGCACCCTAAAATGCCATTCAGCCTACAACACATATACAGTAGATTTTAGACTGTGGGAACGAAGTCCACCAAGGGCATTGTCCAAGAACATACATTATAATTGGATTGGGGCATCTAATTGGCTGTAATTTGCAAGTGTGTGTGAGTCTGTACTGTAGGTTGCAAGAGGTCGGCGGCCATAGAGAACGCGCAAACCTCTCCTAAACAAGCCAGAGGCAAGATCTAGACCCCTGACCCTGGCGGCGTGAGGCGACAGTGCAAACCACTAAGCCTCTGTGCCGCCCATTTCAATGTATAGGAGCTAAAAGAGGAAAGCTGTTCCAGACATGTAGCTGCAGCTGCTATAAGCTTTAAAAGCATGTGTCTCTGTTTTTCTTTTCATTCAGAAGAGCCTCCATTCACTTTCAAACCAATGCAGCGAAGACCAAAAGACACTTTATCTTAAAGTACCTAGCTCTCAAGCAATGTGTTTTTTCCCCCCCTTTCTTTCAACGTAATACAACAGATTGAAAGAAGGCTATTGTTACTAAGCTGTCAGATGTCCTTTTAGTTTATCCAAACCATTCCAAAATGGACAGGAGTGGCAATATGAAGGCAGCAGGAGAGTGCCATTTGGTCATGGGGAGAATCATAATATCTGGACATTATCACGAACACCTAGGAAACACCAAGGAAAGGGTTTTATTTTGCTATATACAGTAGTATCTGCCAAAGGTACTGTAGGTTTTAAGAAGGGAATAAAAATACAACCTGGCATGTTGTTGTGGGCAAATAATCCATGACAAAAGTTATCACTTTTCCAATAATGGCACATCCTGAAATGTTTCACTCGTCTTTAACTACAGCATCTTCTTAACAATATTGTTTTCTTTTGTATTAATGAACAACATGTAGTAATTTGAACTCATTATAGATATAGTTAATGTTGTGGAATATCCACAGAATAAATTACCACTTCTATTATAAGAGCACTTATTTCCTCCCCAGCATCTTTCTTTTGCTTTGTCTCCACACTAATAAGACAAGAAACACAGCTTGTCATGATACCAGGAAACAGGAAAGCGCTAAGTCCTCCGTATGTCCTGAGGACTTTCTGATGGTGCAAAACCTAAGACTTATTCCATAAATGTTAAACAAACATCTTGTTATGAATAAAATGTTTAATGGTATAAAGGATTATATGTTTTTTGTTCAATAAATGTATTTATAACGATATCATCAGCCGTATGAGTCTTGGTGTACAGTAAGTGTTACTATAGACTCAAAGTAAAGTACAAGGGTTTTTAAATTAAACCGGAACTTTTGATTGTGCAGAATAACAGAACACAGAAGATATAAGATTACCATAAAATTACCATTATTTCTCTATATAATCGCCTGCTACACTATTGCACTTACCCAGCATTTCACTAATGATTGGATACCATGCCTGCTTTATGTTTGAAACCCTGGCCTCCGAGGAACTTCTTTAACATGTAGAAATGACTTGGATTGGAGTCAGGACTGTACATGGGATGTGGCAATAACTCCCAACTGAGTTCCTGGAATGTGCACGTGATACAGTATGAGGTCACGCATTGCTCTGCAAAAACATAACGGCAGGTTTTTATCCATTAAAGGAAATGGGCATTAAACAAGTTTCTGGGAGGTCAGCTTTAGGACTTACCTTTTTTTAAAATTATTTTTTTAAATAATAATAAGTGTTACCTTGAATCTAAAATCACCCCCACTTCCTAGATCATTAATCTTTCTAATGCAAACAGTAATTAAAAAGGTTCTACATATTAACATGCAGCCTGGTTCTTATGTGAATCCATGGAGAGCCTGGCTTGGAAGGGCAATTTGTCTGCATTCAAGCTGATTCATGACTGCACTATACACCACCTACATTCTTCATCAATGTCACACCTTAGCCTGTCTCTGATAATTCACCCTGCAGTTAGGTGTTAGAGGATCAGGCATGAAACCAGAGTGGCCTCACAACCTGGCTTCATCACAACAGAGCTGCCACTGAGAATGACTGCACAATCAATACCTGAACACTATTAGGGTTTATTCCGAGATGAGTCTAATATATCTTGAGTAATACAATATTTGACCTAATACGTTAGGAGATTTCAAACTGATATCAAATCCTCGTAAAAAAACACTTTAGACTGTCTTTAAGGATTATTGCTCGCCACACTACCGCATCTTGGCTGGATTCCTTGATATAATGCTTGTTCTCTAAGGATAGACCCAGGATAAAAAGAAAAGCGACCACATTATACAGTAGTTATGCCATCACTCAGCATAATACAGGCTCATGCACTGAAAAAAAAAATGTGTTGGCATATTTAAATTAGTAGCTGGTGAGGTGGTGTCACAGTGGCGTAATGGTTGGCATAGTGACCTTGCACCACCAGGTTCTGGGTTCAGTTCCTACCTTGGGTCCGTACTGTATGCATGTTCTCCCTGTGCTTGCTGGGTTTCTCAGTCATCTGGAATAGGCTCCAGTCCCCCTACAACCCTGTATGCAGGATAAAGCAGTATAGATTAAATGGAGAGTGAGTTTCTGAGGTCAGCAAAAAATAAATACGTAAATAATCCCAGGTTTATGTTAAACTCATTAAATTACTTGTATTATATTACTTATATTACTTTTATTGCAGTACCATGGTCATTATATTAATATATAATATAAATACTATATACAGTAAAACCATAAACACTTATGAAAACAGAACAGAAACTGCAACACTTTTCTCTCCATTAGCACTGATCTCCTACACCGTCCTGTTTTTGTTGGCATTTAAGGGGCTTTATGATTTTCTGTACAATTTCCAGCCTGACTTTGCTGTCGCAGATAAAAATCACACCCTTTTATAACGGTTCTGTTTATGTGAGCCCATTTCCTTTGCAAGCCAGGATTGTATGACTGATGATTTAAGCAGAAGTAGATTTTCTGAAATCATGGGTCAATTATATATGGGTCGTTAAAAGATCTTGAGACATGGAGAACAAGTTGTTGGTTCTTGAACGCACTGTTACGGAATTCAGCCAAGATTTTATTGGAATCATCTCGTACCAAACAAGAACCTTCAAAGGCGGGCAGAGTATAAATATGAGTACTGTAAAAACCCGAGTTTAGATGAGCGTCTTGACAGAAGACGTTATGATGCTCCGAGATTTTAATTAAAAAACTTTAGTCATAGCGGCCTTAAATTGATATCTGGTGTGAATGTCACTCTTAACGTTCTAAGACCAGAACTCCCACAAAGACTAAATAATTATTTGTGAGGACAATCCAGACAAAAATCCGACAGTGTTAATCCATCCTGAACCACTTTGATTTCTAAAGCATGACAGTGTACAAGCGAATTCCTTCACCGCAGATGAGCTTGCTTTGTTTATTCAGAACCTGCATTTAGTGAATGACTGGAATTATACACACACGCTTGTACACAATTTGCTTGTATGCGCTATACAAAAACAGGATGTGAAATGAGTACTGTTCAAAACTGTATGGTGAAATGCATTTGCTTTATAGTAGTCTTTTATAATAATACACTTCGGTGATGTACAGTACAACAAACACAGCATTTGTGTTTCTAAAAAAGAATAAAAAAAACATCTGAATGGATCAACAGACATAAACAGTAATAAAAACCAACACTGGTTTCCTGTTGATTAATACTGTAATTAATCTAATTAGACTTTAGGCAGATTTGTTGCATGGTGCAAATGAATAATAATGAATTCCTTGTCAACAGAAAATGACAAGCAATTTTCTCCTCTGTGATTGATGAAAATATGTTGGGTGTTTTTTTTTAGTAAACAGACTTTTTTCGCAAGAATTCCAACATGGAATATGGAAAATGGTGATTGGTTCCAATTACAGAAAACTGCTATGGATTTTATATTTTTAGGCGGCATGGTGGCATAGTGATTAGTGCTGTCGCCTTGCACCTCCAGGGACTGGGTTTGATTCCCGCATGGAGTTTGCGTGTTCTCCCTGTGCTTGGTGCTCAGCTTAATCTGCAGTCCAAAGACATGCAGATTAAGCTGATTGGTATTTTCTAAATTGCTCATAGAGTGTGAAGGAGTGTGTGAATGTGTTTGTGTCCAAAGTCTCCTGAAAAGGCTCCAGCGCTGACCCCCCCCAGCACCTCCACCCTCAACCCACTCACCCGCACGCACACAGACACACACACACACACACACACACACACACACTTCCCCCTGTTACCCTGTACACAGGAATCATAATATAGAAGATGAATGAATGAATTTCATTGTCAACCTCTTCCAAAACAGGGGCATGTAGTTCTATTTATTGAATCATGATTTCTCACAAAATTGACATTTTTTGTGGTTTCACAAACAATCCTTTGACCTATGACTCACACGATCATGTTCATGTAACGGATGCTCTCTTTGCTTTTAACCAAAGCAGCTATGAAATCATTTGATAAAATTAGCAGACCGTTGCATGTCTTTGAGAAGAGTTTGTATAATGAAATCTGATAGGTTCCTAGCACAGAGCTGTGATAACATCGGTGCTTTGTGGAGGCAGATTACATTTTTACGGCGCTGAAGATGTGCCTGCGTTATTATATCTAGTTGATGTTGATGTGGCCTTGAGGTATTAAAAACAGTAGTGTTTCGCTGCAGAGATTCAGATGTTCTATAAGATGCCCTTTCCTATTTGCCAGTCCAATATTCCAGACAGATCTCTTCGAGACCGGATGCTATGCTTGTCTGGCTGTGAGACCCATCTGTATCTATCACTTAAATCGTAATCGTGTCACGGGCTACGCCATGATTCCTCGCGAACGCGTCTGAAATAATGTCTGTCCATGCACACATTGCTGTCTCCATCTGTTTTATGTATGGCGAGTTTATTTTACTTGTAGGCTTCATCATGTTTCCTGTTCTATGTTATTTGAGATATGAAGGAAAAAGAAAAAGAAAAAAAAAAGAAAAAACGGTGTTAGTGGCTTTTCAGATAACAAACAGCCTTGCTGCAAGGGTTAGTAGAATCGAATATGTCTTGGGAATTAATGGCAAAGCCCCCACCCTTCCTCGGTTCCTCCCGCAGAATCCTACCATCATTATCAGGCTTTAAAAGCACTGCAGGACAAGCGGCGTCTGAAAGCAAAGACAATACAAGCAAAATTTATAGGCGAAAATTTATAATTTAACATTCGATTTGCAAACAAAAGCTTTATAAAAGAGAAACAAAAATCTCTTTCGGATGTATGCATGATGACAGATCCGGCTTAAATCTTCATAAGTACAACCGAGCTTTCCTTTTTCTCAGTCCAAATGGAAGATCAATGTAAAAAAAAAAAAAAGACAAAAAAACAAATATCCAAACTGAAAATTGGGATGGCCTGTTGTGTCTAGTCCTCAGAATTCTGTTTGCCATCTGCCTGTGGGAGTAAATAAAATCCGAACGGTGCGGCAGCTCATGCCGTATTGACAGCCTGTTATTTACAACATGCTCAACACAAAACCAGTGATTTACTATTATCCCAGTTCAAGTTTGAAATGAGGCCATTGACTGTACCAATTAAGTCAGGCTAATATTAGGGTTCATCATTGAAAAAGAAAGAAAAAAGCTTGCGAGGTTAATAGCTTTGTAGTTTTTTTTTTTCTCTGATGATTACCAGCGTATAACCTCCTTAGAGCCGCACAGCGCTCGGGCCTGAGGTCTTCTTAAAAAAGAAGTCTAATTATGTCAGGCTTTTTGCCTCCAAATGTGAGACTGGATAGCAGATAGAGTCTGCATATTTACACCATTTTTTCCCCATTTCCTGCTGCCCTTTTTTTTTTTATTTTTTAATCTCAGTTATTAAAACCAGTGATTGCTGGACACAATATTGAATGTACTTATCAGCAGTGTATAGTGCAGCCTCGGCACAGGCACAAAATAATAACACATACACATAAAGAGACAGTTAGGCAACACTATTCATGAAAGGTATTATTTTCTAAAGTGTTTCAAGTGCGTAATCATTAAGTGTTTCTTTCAAATAACAAGCATGGCAAGCAGAAAAATAGCACTTGCTGTTAGCCAGCTCTTTTGTTTAAACCACACAAAAGTTACAGATCTTTTGTGTAATTTGGGCTTTCATTGTTGCCTAAGTCTGTTAAGGAAGAGTTTTTTCTTTTTCTTCTTTTTTTTTTAAAGCACCGTATTCATGTTTATATGCCTGCTGTGATATTTTACATTCTCTTAGTCACCCCAGATTTCAGGTAATGATAAGGAAACAGGGGCCCCTTTCAATAAGTTCAATAATTCCTTTTCCCCCCTTTCAATAAGTCCTATGTTTCTCAGCTTTAATTTATAGTTCCATAGTGTCTTGGTAATTCTGTGCCCTGGTAGACAGTAAATCCAGAGAGCATTGTACTACAGTAAGCATAATCACTTGGGATGATTGTTACAATTCACTCGATCTGTGAATCCCCAGTCAGGGTCAAACAGAAATCAGCCTGATTCAGAAACTTCTACCGCCAGTATCATATGTGTAATAACATATTTCTACATATTACACATTTTACATGCTTAGATAAATGTACATTTAAAATCACAATTTGACTCCACCCACTTCTAGCGCCCATAGTAACGAGATATTGTGATTGAGATTTAGCTCCTATGATAAGGACTTGCTAAATTGTAATAGCTAGACAATTTAACTGAGCCAGAGCAACTCAAATACTGCAGGTCTTGTGGGATGTTCCTGTTCTGCAGTGGTCACGACAAACCAAAGGTGATCCAAGGAAGGAAAACCGGTGAACTGGCTAAGGGTCATAGGTGGCCAAGGCTCACTGATGCACATGGGAAGTGCATCAGTGACTATTGAAGGCTGGCCGGTGTAGTCCAATCCAATAGAGGAGCTACTGGTACTGTTAGAGCTGAAGTTTAATGCTGGTTCCAAAGGAAAGGTGTCACACAAAGAGCATCACTGTCATGGTGGCAGAGGTGGGTAGTAACGAGTTACATTTACTCCGTTACATTTACTTGAGTAACTTTTTGGGAAAAAAATACTTCTATGAGTAATTTTACTGCACCATACTTTTTACTTTTACTTGAGTAGATTAGTGAAGAAGAAACGCTACTCTCACTCCGCTACATTCGGCTACCCTCAGCTCGTTCCTTTCCTAACCGTTTATCATAAAAATGCAGCCGGTGGATCTACCACATGACTGTTTCACCAATCAGAAAACATTCAGCCGGTGTTCTATAAATTCCTCCTACCTGTGAATTTGTCGTACATATGCTGACTGCGCACGTGCAAACAAAAGTTTCCGGATCTTTCTCTAATTTTGCGGAACGACCTTAAATTCATGCTGCTAATAGTGGGATCTTGCGGTTAGTGTACAATCTTGCAGTGAGTATAGAATTCCTTTTTTCATGTTTGTGTGATTATATGTTAACTTTTATTGCACATATAATGTTACTTTAACAGTCTATGAATATATAAGTATATTTCAGTACAGAATTAATTGCCAACACACGTGTTGTGTGTGTGTATATAGTGTGCGTGTGTGTGTGCGTGTGTGTGTATATATATATATATATATATATATATATATATATACTGTATGCTGTGTGTGTATATATTAAAATAAATAATAAAATCAGACATTATGATGAAACAGTTACTCAGTACTTTAGTCTTTTCATCGAATACTTTTTTACTCTTTCTTGAGTAATATTTTAGTATTATTACTTAGTACTAAGTAAGTAGGGGGGGGGGGGGGCAACACTACATGGTACTCATTGAGGATTTTTCGAAATTAGGATTATTCACCATCGGGACAGCTTCACAGGGCAGCGATTTCCTATCATTGAATGTTATCATTAAAAGTCGGGCACTTACTGTGATCATAAACACAAACAAACTTGAAATTTTGCATTTCTGAGTATTTCAATGAGTGCGTTATGAAGGGTAAAGGTAGTTTGACCACCAGGGGAAGGATAAAGGGAACAAGTTTGTGTGCAGTGCTAGGGATTTTCTGAGGCTTATTTGTTTTAAACGCATATTTCTACTGTATTTTGTTATAGAATTGGCAATTTGTGCCCTAAAAAAGTGCATTTTGTTTCTTCGGTGGCCTTATTTGTTTGTGCTCTTAATACAGCAGGCCAGTTTTAGCAGGCTGCATCTCTCTCTGCAAATGACAATTATTTGCTCTAATGAGCTGGTGGCTGGAGCGTGGTTTTAGATCACTGCTCATTCTGACCATCTAATTAAGCAACGATGCTTAATGGCTTTAATTAAATCAAAGTTCCCCTGCTGAATTTATCAGTAGGATTGTAAAAAAACAAAAAACAAAAAGACAGCATCTTATCAACACCATCTACTAAAGCTTTTTCTCTTCTAACGCTGTCCTTTTTTAACAGACAAAGAGGATCTGGATCTACCGATAAATACATACAGTAATTGCCAACAAGGCCCATGAGTATTAATTAAAAAAGTTTACTGAACAGTAAACAAAGGCATAGGAAAGGTAAAACTCAAAAACACTTGACTCAAAGCAGGGAGAAACATATAGTTTCCTTAAATCTCAGGTCCTCGATTAAGGCAGCTTTCAATAGGTTTATATCTAAAAAAAAAAAAATACAGCTTATATTTTAGATTCACAGGCTATGGTCTGTGCTGCTTCAGTACAATCTTGTGATAATTGCCTGATGATTGGTGTAAGGTGTTAGAGCAAAGGGAAAAAATTAATCTCAATAGCAATCCACAGATCCTGTCAAATCAAATTTTGGTTTATATTTACTAGTCCTGTTGATCTGAATCACAGACTATTTTGATGTAGCAAATGGAAATTATAATGAATTATAATAGCATAATAAAACCATAATGTGTAAGGCTTACAGTTTTGTATTTGCTACCTTATAAAGTCACAGCCTTTATTTCCATCCAGAGTCTCTTATCCAACACATCTCAATGAGTTTCACTGGGCTGAAGGTCAAGGGCTCTGTGAAAATGATTCCTTATGCTCCCAGAACTACTCTTCACTGTTTGAGTCTGATAAATCTTGACTCTATTGTCTTAAAATTTGCCTGTGCCATCAGAAAGAAAAACTCCATAGATGTGATAACCTGGTCATTCAGTGCATTTAGGTCTTCAGCTTCCCTTCTTACCCCTGAAACGCCCATCACTGTGGAATATGGTCAATCTGGAGCACATCACTTTTTTCCCATTGCTCCAAAGTCCAATCTCCCTAACAAACCGAAATCTTTTTTTCTGACAAGTCTCACTAACAAGTGATTTTCTAATGGACATACAGCTGTTTAGTCCATGTCCTTTGTGTTCATGCCACATCGCACATGTGCAAATGCTCTTTTAACTATTAAATATATGGACATACAGCTGTTTTCCATGTCCTTTATGTTCATGCCACATCGCACATGCAAGTGATTTCATGATGCAAGTTCATTCATGATGTTTTTCCCCTCGTTAAGTTGACACCACTACCCTTAAAGGTTTTAATAATGCAGGACGATATTTTTTCCACTTTCAAGGAATACATCTTCCGACATACTGTAGTTAATAGAGAAATGAGAAGCTGCTCATTTCATCAGTTAGGGTTGAAAGACACGTTACCACCTGAAACATATAAAAGGATTTTAAGTAAGCATTATTTAAATGTCGTGAACTGTATCTGAAGAACCAATAAGTATATAAACATAGATCGTAGCACTCAACATTTCTATTAAAACAGATTTTTGAATAGTTATTAAATGAGCTTGAATGTCAGGTTTGATAGCACTTCGTCAAGTAGAAAAAAAAATTGCATGATAAAATAAATCACACATTAATAGGACTAAAGAAATTTCATGGCACACATTCCAAATTGACCCTTACTATACTATATATCTAGCCTAATTAAATTTTTGGATGACGATTATGAAAGTCTGGACAAAATGGGACATGGGACATTTTATCATTCTAATGCAGTCAGGCTGATTTACTGTTCATTCAAAGACTGTGTAAGAACGAAAAATGTGACCTTCTCAAAGGCAGTGAGTCAAAAGCCAGCAATACAATTAGATTAAGCAAATCTAATGGTACAGCTACAAATATGATCGTCGCAATGGTAAAACATTAACAATACATTTTATTGGCCAGAACCTTTATTACTTTAAGATCACTTTAAAATCAGTTGTTTGATCATGCTGTTTGATGTGGGAACATAATATCATAATACTTATATAATTACAGGTCTATGATTTGTGAAATAATTTATCTGACCTGGAGAACCCGGTGGCTTAGTGGTTAGGACTGCCGCCTTGTACCCCCAGGTTTCGAGATGGATTCCCATCTTGAGTCTGTGTGCATGGAGTTTGCATGTTCTCCCCATGCTTGGTGGGTTTCTGCCGGGTTTCCTCCCACAGTCCAAAGACATGCAGTCTTGGCCAATTGGCAATTAAATGCACTTAGTGTGTGAATGAATGTGTGAGTGTGTGTGTGCCCTACGATGGATTGGCACCACACCTAAGGTGTGCCCCAAGTTTTCAGGGATAGGCTCCAGACCCTCCGCGAACCTGTATACAGGATAAAGCAGCGGTATAGATGATGAGTGAGTGAGAACACGTCATCAGGCATGTTTGTTATTTCATTGAGATGCCTTACAGGATAAATAAATATTATTTTTGAGAGTAAAATGTGAGGTACAAAGATTTTTGAAAAAAGTAAACTTGGTAGATATGAATGCTTTTTAGAAACGGTATAAAATTCCTATAAAAAAAGTAACTTGGCTTCCCACTGTTATGATTCTTAATGAGACTTTTGCTCCTTAAAGCCAACCAGAAGCATTAATGCTTTGTTGTTCTGTGAGCTGATGGCAGCAGGCCATCTAAGCAGAATTTTCTCCTGATTTTTCAGGTCGGCAAGCATTTGCGGATGGACTGAAAATAAGATACGCTTTCCTACAGAGACGAGAAATTCTGCTTTGAAAACTCTGATACTGTGCCACGAATGGATCAACCCCCTCTCTATCCTTTCATAGCGTCCGATTTTCCAGTCTACACATGGGTGATTTGTTTAACTAAACAATTCCAGAGTCACTGAACCGATGCTTTAGGTAGTGTTCTTGGCATAGCAGACAGCAGATCACATTAGAGGCGTGAAACGGTCCCTGGCACATGTGGAGGTGATGAAATTCCATCCAGCGAAAGCTGGGCCACTGGGTGTCTTGTGTTTATAATGATGTCACACTCTGTCTGTGATGTCTCGCTGATGATCTATGAGTATAAACATACACAGCCCATGAGTCCATTCTAACTCTGACATAGTGACACGCTGAATATACAAGCCTTCACCTCAAATGAAACCAATACGCTGCTATAATACAACAAATCTGACATGAAGTATACTGGGATGTAATTAAAAGTGAACGTGTCACACTGGGGATAATGTATATCTTGGTTTCTGACTGTAATCACCTTATGACTTTTCCAATCCCATCAAATGAAGGCCATGTGGAGTCCTATTGGGGGCAGACCATTTATTTTGACATGCCATTTCTTTGAATAAACACAAAGCAGTGCTCTATGACTAGCTCCATCTCTAGCTCTCTCAGGCTCTCCAAGGGGAAAGGCTGATAAGAAATGGCAGGAGGGAGAGTAAGGGGAAAAAAAATCAATACCACAGTTTTCTCTAATCAGTTTGAGAGGAATTCTACATAAGCTAGTGCCTTTACTCAACTGTCAAAGCTGGTATCGGACTGAGAGGCTTGTTTAGTAGACCGGCTCTTTGGTTTTGCAAACAGAGAAAAGAGAGAGCCTGAGAGGAATGTTGGAAGTCTTTGTGATTCAATGCCAAATCACCAAAACTGGAAATGTTTTTCGTCGTTTAATGCGCAAATGTAGATAAGAAATACCAGACTTAATGTTATGTCCTGCGGGAAAAGTTATGTCTCTTATAAATCCAGATTAAAAACAAAAAAACACTTAAAACAATAAAACATTGCCATAAAGCAGCTTTACCAAAATGTTAATGTAGATTAATCCATCTTTATGATTACAGCATTCATTCATTTATTTTCAATACTGCTTATCCTGTACAGGGTTGCGAGATGCCTGGACTCTTCTCCACAGTAGACTTTGGGCACAAGGTGGGGTACACCCTGGACACAGTGCCAATCAATTGCAGGGCACAGAAACACACTCAAAACCTGCTCTGTATGTCTTTGGACTGTGGAAGGAAACCTACCAAGCACTGGGAGAACATGCAAATTCTATGCACACATACGTGAGACGGGAATCAACCCAGTGTTAATCACTATGCCACCATGCCACCTATGATTACAGCATCAGTTCTTAAAAACAAATCTACAGCACACACTTAAGCCAGAGAAAAGACTTGGGCATAAATTGTTTAAATTAGGCTTCTCTTGCATTACAAAAGAAAAGAAAAAAAAAGGAAATCTGTTATCAGTCATACACTATGTGTGAATGAAAAGCTAATTGCAGAAGTAAATAACTGACTTGAATAGAATTTTTTTTTTTCTCCCCCAGCAAATCATATGTTTGCCTAAGTAATTTATCAGATGTCTGCGTTGTTAAAAGGTTTACACATTCCCCCATACGACGACAGCACTGTTGTGCACTTTTATAATTAGAATGATGCCCTGCGGCAGGCCAGAATGTGAGCTGGGCAGATTTACAACCGGCTCTCCAACCTCGGCTTTTAGTGCTTCTGCTGCACCTCGACCGAGCGCGACAGGGAGAATAAATAACCTTGTGAATCAGACCTGCGTTTTAATCACCCGCAATGTCACAATTTACCGAGCCCCCGTTTGCAGTATCTTCTCCCAAAGAGCATGCAGAGAAGAAGTGACAGACAACGCGAAGTTGTTAAATCCTGCACCAGGACTGCACTATTTTTCTTTAATGTGTGTGAGAGAGAGAGAGAGAGAGAGAGAGAGAGACGCTTGAGTACAGGATGCGAGTGCAGTCATACTATTAGTCAGCTGTCGTGTTGACACGCTGGGGGATTTCTTCATGGTTAGGTGCCTTCGACAGTCCCTCACCTCCTGCATCTGTGTGAAATCTGATGCAGGCCATACTCCATGACACAGGCAGTTAGCTACTCCAAGAGACACTCCAGGGACACTGCTGCACCTCTGAAATACATCTATACATAGCACCGTGTGAGTTCACAGCCCTTTCTATATATATATATATATATATAAAAGGCTGGCTAAAGTCGCGAAGCAACAAAACTGTCAATATATCAAGCGCATCTGGGAACTTACTGGAGCAGCAAGAATATCAGTTGTAATCACTTTAGCCATTAGTGTGCATTAATCTTCGGATGGATTAATGTAGATAAATGGAGATCCATTGACATTCACATTTCTCATTCTAACTGGATGATCTTTCTTTTGTGCCTCAGTGAGTTTCTTCTACAATCCACTTCCTGCCATACAGTCCACTGAATTATCCGTTATTTTTCTCCCCCCTGGTGTCCAAAACAGTCTGCTTCCCTTTGCTAAGTAATACAAGTCTGCGGAAACATTATCGTACTCCCTGCCTCTTCACCCCTCCTCTTCCTTGTGCCCTTTTGTCCTCGTCTCTACTATCTAATCCATTTGGCTAATAACTATGTCCCAGGCTCCGATGCACCACACTCGCCCCATATGGATGACTGACAGGGTCCAGGGCATGTCTGACTCACCATGCCCGTCCAGATGCCGCCTCTACAGGGAAACAGACGAGGGAATGAGGCCTGATTTATGGATCCCAATGGATAGGCCTCATAACCCTTTCAAAGCACTCCATTAATTAGCCTCTGGATGAGTGCAGGAGGCTGACTGGGGAGCTTTTCCCTTGATTACTGAGGTTCAGTCTTCAGCAGGAATGGGAGTAGCTTCAGGACCTCCCCTGCTTTATATCGTCTTCTGTTTTTTTAAGTGCCTTGTAGGGGTTTGAGCTCTGCTTCTTCACACTAATAATCAGCACCTAGCTGCAGACACATGGGACCCTGAATAAAACATGTGGGTTTTGGTTCTATCCCAGATTGAGGACCGTGCAGCATGCTGGACACTTTCCTTTGAGGTGACATGTAATTTTACACATGAAAGGAGTGCAGATGCAGATATTAGCTGGCCAGCTGGATGCAACAATCAACTCTTGGATTAACCAGGAGGGATTGAGATGGATAAAGGAAATGTTAATTTTATCCCAAGTTCTTTAATGTTTTTGAGAGTGACAAAGTACAGAGGGCAAAGATCTTGCGTTCATAATGGTGTAAGCTCTTCATTAGCTGGAGGGGAAACTATGTCACCAATCCTCTAACCATGAAGAGGAATAAATGTGTTCTGCACGGCCTACATGTACAGCACACTAGTATGTACTGTTTGCTTTCATGGCATTTGGCGAGTAAATCCTAGGAGGGTGAAATGAGATACTAGATCAAATTAAAGGCAGGCACAAATCTCTTTTGTGTCAGGTGTAAAACAGCAGGGCAATGAACTGTACATAAGTCCACAGTAAAAATACAACTAGCATAAATAACCCACTAGCAAGTGCAGCTACTAAATGTAAATGTAAAAATATTAATAATATGTTAGTTTTTTTCATAACTGACCTTTTTAATTCTGCTATCTAACATGCTGCTAAATTGGGATGCAGTACAGTACCATGAACTTGAGTACATCATCCTGGTGTCACTGGCATACTAGGAATAATCATTATGTTAACGTTACTGTATGTGTAATGCACTCCGCATTTAGACAGAGTTTAATATTAGTGCCATGCATACTTTTTAAAACAATGTGGAACCTAGTGTTACACGAGCATCACTGGAAAATCATCTATTTTCAAGTGGTCTTGTTCGTACCTTATCACCAATAAGCTGTGTTTGAGTGCTGAGTGCCTCATACTGTATGTGTCAATCTGTGTCTTCAAATATTTCTCTAAAATGGAAAACCTTAAGGAACATTTCGGTCTGCAGTAGGAGTTGACAGTCGCACCGAGTGCAGCCAGCAGAGTCCTTCACACTACCATTATCACCAGCTCAACCCCTGATTAGTCCGTCTTCATCAGCTGGAAGGGGGATGACAACAGATCGCTGTTGATATGAATGTAAGAAAGCCTGCCTTCCTTGAGCAGCAGGCCAATTAAAATGGCACTGAATCCACAATGAGAATCACAGGGAAGAGAACAAATAGTTGACAGATATGTTTAATTGAGCTGATACACAAGGAGAAAAAAAATCAACTTGAAGAGTAAGAAAAAGAAGGCTGACAAGGTTGGACGGTGGGAGATGGGGCGTTGCAGTTACATCCACCCTCCTTTGTTGTTTGCTCAGTAGTCTCAGAATCAGTTCCAGATGAACTATTTCTCTCAAAAAAAAGGAAAAGAAAATACACCGTAAATGAGGCCAAAAAGTTGAGGCTTCAGTAATGCAAGCTATTCTAAGTTTTTGCATAAGAAATGAGGTCACAATAGTATGCAATCACTTTTGCAGCATGCGTTTTTAATCATCAACTGGTATAACCATTGTTCAGTCCATAAACCCCATTTTGTCTCTCTTGATCTTGATGAGTATTGAGCCTGTCCATGTGCCATCCAGCGATAGATACTCTACACACACTGATGATACTGTATATCCATTGTTTTTATGGCTTAAGGGGGCAGGTTGCCAGCTCGACACCCGATTGTCATTCATACACACACACACACACAAGTGGCAATTTGGGAACACCAATTAGTATAACTTGCCTGTCTTTGGACTGTGAGACAAAACCAGAGTACCAGGAGGAAACCCACCAAGCACATGCAAACATACCCCAAGGCAGGAATCGAACCCGGATCCTGTAGATGCAAGATATGCTGCCAGTTTCTTTTAAAAGCAAGTGCTGCCAATATTTTCTTGTGTATTTAAATGATTAACCTAGCATTCTGGCAGTATTTCAGATTGAATCCATAGAATCGATGCTCATTAGTATCCGTATTGTTCCCACTACATAACAATGCTATTTTTTCTTACACTTTCCAGTTGTTTGTGGAAATTGATTAGATTTCATTTTTAATTATTTGCTTTAAAACAAGAGCTTGGTGGCCTGGGGCTATTTGTGAACTAAGAAAAGGCCACCCAGAGATGTGCTTCTTCCTCCAGCAACCTCTTTCCAAAACTAGCCCAAATTAGTGTGAAAAATGTGTCTCTAGCACTCCAGACTATAATCACACAACCATAAGTATAAATCTTGCATAAGCACAATAAATGCATCTTTTTTTTTCTTAAATAAAGGATGCTTTGGTTTTCAGAGACTGACATTTTTTGAAGTCAAAAGTTATTGGTGGGATTAATTGTTGACAGTCGTAATTTAGTACTGTACAATCCTTGCATTTATCAGTTTGATCCTTGGAGTGTGTTAAGTATGAGTTAAATTCAGCAGATACAGTGCAATTTGCTAACATGGACCCAATGTTTACTGACTCAAGAGTGCTTGAAATGACCAATGATGCTCTTGTTGTGAATTGTGCGAAGAAGGTTCTCCAACTTGTCAACATCAGCTACATCCAAAGCTGTGCTCATCCTGTAACTACAGCAAGTTTCCAATGCGGATTTGTGAATAAATATGCTTCGATGACAGCCCGTTACAAAAAGGGCAATGCACTTGAGTGATCCCAGACATTTGGCTGCTCAGCGTTGAAGAGCTGCTTTGCATTTGGACCAGAGAAACTGAGTCCTTCGGGCAATTATGCAAAAAAAAATCTTGTGAAAGTTGATCTCCCAACAATAAGGTGCGCTGAGAGAGATGGCTAGCATGGTCCACAGAGGATTGATTTCTTCAATTACAGTTAAGGTGCAGCGTCAATGGAATTAGAGAACAGAATTTGGTGCGGGCCTTTTATTAAAAGTATCATTGCAATTAAGCATAGAACAGATGCTGCAGGCCATTTTTTTAAGCTCAAGGTCTGGGCTAGTGTCACGTTCCGGTGTGTTGTTCGGCATAAACGCAGGAGGATCCAGGTTTTAAAGGAAACGATGTTTTATTAAACACAAAACAGGCAGGGAAACTCAACAAAACAAATAGACTTTAAATGAAACTGAAACCAAAACACGTATAGACAAAACAAAAGACACTAGGAAACAGGCTGACATGACTAATGTAAATGAACAGTTGCAAGACCACGAAAAGGACTAAAAGCACGCTATTTATAAGGAAACTAATAACCAACTCGGTTCAGGTGGGCGCCCGTGTCACCTGACCGAGATTAAACAAAACAAAACACAACACAAAGTCTCTGGGCGCTAGGCGCCCTCTAGGGGTTATCCCTGACATAACCCCCCCTCAAAGGGCGCAACTCCGGGGCGCCCCAGGAGGTCCAGGGCATCCCCCCCAGGGTCCAATGTCCGCCCCTCTCACCCATAGGCTGGCACCTATGTCCTGTGGGCCAGGTGGCTTCATGCCCCCGTTGAAGCAGGGCGGCGGAGACGGAGGAAGCTCGCCGTCCTCTTTGATGCTGGGCGGTGAAGGCAGTGGGTGCTCGCCGTCCTCGGTGACGCAGGGCGGCAGAGGATGAGGAGGCTCGCTGTCCTCGGCGGCGCATGAAGGCGGCGGCGGAGGAAGAGGAAGCTCGAAGTCCTCAGCGGCGCATGAAGGCGGCGGCGGAGGAAAAGGAAGGAGCTCGTGCTCCTCGGCGGCGCATGAAGGCGGCGGCGGAGGAAGAGGATGGAGCTCGTGCTCCTCGGCGGCGCATGAAGGCGGCGGCGGAGGAAGAGGATGGAGCTCGTGCTCCTCGGCGGCGCATGAAGGCGGCGGCGGAGGAAAAGGAAGCTCGCTGTCCTCAACGGCGTACGAAGGCGGCGGCGGAGGAAGAGGATGGAGCTCGAAGTCCTCAGCGGCGCATGAAGGCGGCGGCGGAGGGAAAGGATGGAGCTCGTGCTCCTCGGCGGCGCATGAAGGCGGCGGCGGAGGAAAAGGAAGCTCGCTGTCCTCAACGGCGTACGAAGGCGGCGGCGGAGGAAGAGGATGGAGCTCGTGCTCCTCGGCGGCGCATGAAGGCGGCGGCGGCGGAAAAGGAAGCTCGCTGTCCTCAACGGCGTACGAAGGCGGCGGCGGAGGAAGAGGATGGAGCTCGAAGTCCTCAGCGGCGCATGAAGGCGGCGGCGGAGGAAAAGGAAGCTCGCTGTCCTCAACGGCGTACGAAGGCGGCGGCGGAGGAAGAGGATGGAGCTCGTGCTCCTCGGCGGCGCATGAAGGCGGCGGCGGAGGGAAAGGATGGAGCTCGTGCTCCTCGGCGGCGCATGAAGGCGGCGGCGGAGGAAAAGGAAGCTCGCTGTCCTCAACGGCGTACGAAGGCGGCGGCGGAGGAAGAGGATGGAGCTCGTGCTCCTCGGCGGCGCATGAAGGCGGCGGCGGAGGAAAAGGAAGCTCGCTGTCCTCAACGGCGTACGAAGGCGGCGGCGGAGGAAGAGGATGGAGCTCGAAGTCCTCAGCGGCGCATGAAGGCGGCGGCGGAGGAAAAGGAAGCTCGCTGTCCTCAACGGCGTACGAAGGCGGCGGCGGAGGAAGAGGATGGAGCTCGTGCTCCTCGGCGGCGCATGAAGGCGGCGGCGGAGGAAAAGGAAGCTCGCTGTCCTCAACGGCGTACGAAGGCGGCGGCGGAGGAAGAGGATGGAGCTCGAAGTCCTCAGCGGCGCATGAAGGCGGCGGCGGAGGAAAAGGAAGCTCGCTGTCCTCAACGGCGTACGAAGGCGGCGGCGGAGGAAGAGGAAGCTCGAAGTCCTCAGCGGCGCATGAAGGCGGCGGCGGAGGAAGAGGATGGAGCTCGTGATCCTCAACGGCGCACGAAGGCGGCGGCGGAGGAAGAGGAAGCTCGAAGTCCTCAGCGGCGCATGAAGGCGGCGGCGGAGGAAGAGGATGGAGCTCGTGCTCCTCGGCGACGCATGAAGGCGGCGGCGGAGGAAGAGGATGGAGCTCGTGCTCCTCGGCGGCGCATGAAGGCGGCGGCGGAGGAAAAGGAAGCTCGCTGTCCTCAACGGCGTACGAAGGCGGCGGCGGAGGAAGAGGAAGCTCGAAGTCCTCAGCGGCGCATGAAGGCGGCGGCGGAGGAAAAGGAAGGTCGCTGTCCTCAACGGCGTACGAAGGCGGCGGCGGAGGAAGAGGATGGAGCTCGTGCTCCTCGGCGGCGCATGAAGGCGGCGGCGGAGGAAAAGGAAGCTCGCTGTCCTCAACGGCGTACGAAGGCGGCGGCGGAGGAAAAGGAAGCTCGTGCTCCTCGGCGGCGCATGAAGGCGGCGGCGGAGGAAGATGATGGAGCTCGTGCTCCTCGGCGGCGCATGAAGGCGGCGGCGGAGGAAGAGGATGGAGCTCGTGCTCCTCGGCGGCGCATGAAGGCGGCGGCGGAGGAAAAGGAAGCTCGCTGTCCTCAACGGCGTACGAAGGCGGCGGCGGAGGAAGAGGATGGAGCTCGTGCTCCTCGGCGGCGCATGAAGGCGGCGGCGGAGGAAGATGATGGAGCTCGTGCTCCTCGGCGGCGCATGACGGCGGCGGCGGAGGAAGAGGATGGAGCTCGTGCTCCTCGGCGGCGCATGAAGGCGGCGGCGGAGGAAAAGGAAGCTCGCTGTCCTCAACGGCGTACGAAGGCGGCGGCGGAGGAAGAGGAAGCTCGAAGCCCTCAGCGGCGCCTGAAGGCGGCGGCGGAGGAAGAGGATTGAGCTCGTGCTCCTCGGCGGCGCATGAAGGCGGCGGCGGAGGAAAAGGAAGCTCGCTGTCCTCAATGGCGTACGAAGGCGGCGGCGGAGGAAGAGGATGGAGCTCGTGCTCCTCGGCGGCGCATGAAGGCGGCGGCGGAGGAAAAGGAAGCTCGAAGTCCTCAGCGGCGCTGTGCAGCGACGGAAGCTCGCCGTCCTCGGCAGCACTGTGCAGCGACGGAAGCTCGCCGTCCTCGAAGGCACTGTGCAGCGACGGAAGCTCGCCGTCCTCGAAGGCACAGTGCAGCGACGGAAGCTCGCCGTCCTCGGCTGCCCTGTGCAGCGACGGTCGCTCGCCCTCCTCTTCGCTGCAGTGCAGCGGCGGCAGCTCGCTGTCCTCGGCGGCGCGGTGCAGCAGTGCTACCTGCCCTTGGAGCTTGGCCACCTGCTCCCGCAGGTCACGAATGCGCTCTTCATTTATTTTAGCGCACCGCCGAAAGCTGCTCCAATCAAGCTGGGAGGTTGCTCCCTGCTGCACGTCCCGCTCACACTCCGCTCTATTGCCGCTACGCCGTTTGGTTCTCCGGCTACCTTCCACGCCGGCTCCCCAAACTCCAAACATCGTTGCCCCCCCCAAAAATAATCTCCCCGGGGGCGGGCTCCTCTGCTATGCCTCTTTTTAGGTCTTGCAATCTGTCACGTTTCGGGGTTGTTGTTCGGCATAAACGCAGGAGGATCCAGGTTTTAAAGGAAACGATGTTTTATTAAACACAAAACAGGCAGGGAAACTCAACAAAACAAATAGACTTTAAATGAAACTGAAACCAAAACACGTATAGACAAAACAAAAGACACTAGGAAACAGGCTGACATGACTAATGTAAATGAACAGTTGCAAGACCACGAAAAGGACTAAAAGCACGCTATTTATAAGGAAACTAATAACCAACTCGGTTCAGGTGGGCGCCCGTGTCACCTGACCGAGATTAAACAAAACAAAACACAACACAAAGTCTCTGGGCGCTAGGCGCCCTCTAGGGGTTATCCCTGACAGCTAGTCATTGGCTTGCAACAAAATAAAACATAGTTGGATCTAATGGCTACCGTACAAAAATCTGTATCATAAAAATTATCACAAATTACATGTCGGTGTTTTAATGTCTTGTTCCAATGTGGAGTCATGTAAAGATCGTATCATCAACACTGCTAACAAGAAATTGTTAACAAGCAAACCTAAGGAATGATCACTTTGTAAATGATAAAAAGAACCCAGAGCTGTCAGCACTAACACATTAATTTGATTAAATCAAACTACTTAATACATTAAAATGATTTCATGCTAATAAATTCAAATTCCTCAAACGATGCCCAGAAGTCATGGGCATAAAATGGGCAAACAAAACATTTCTAATTAAGTCACAATTCTAATTAAGCAATATCACACAAACGGGAGTGCTGGTGTCCTGAATGTAATGATACTCCAGTGTGACCTCAAGTGTGATATTGTTTTATACAATAGTTCTACAAACACCATTTATTATTAACAGATTATGATTTGTTTATTTATTTAACCAGTTATTTTGCTCTGCCAACCCTTCCGCAACAGGCGCAGCTGGTGACCAACAGTTAGCGACTAACAGTTAGAGTAATTATCATTTACGTTCACATTTACGCATTTGGCAGACGCTCTTAATCAGAGAGACTTACAATAGTGCTTTGTAGTTCCTGTCATAGGGTAGATCCTTATACTGGGTTGCTTGGTTAATAACTAAGTACCACCAGTCAAATACTATAATACTATATATTATTCCACTTTACAATATCAGGTAATATCCAGGTTTCCAGGGTTGAATCCCAAATACTAAATGGAATGCTAGTGCACTATGTAGACTGAACAATCCCTTATTCCACACACAAAGTAGTCAATTCGATCAGGGCTTAGAGAGGGATTTGGCATTCAGACTTGTACACTTGGTTTATAGTTTTATAGCTCACATTAGCCAACAACACGGACAGTTCAGAG
Organism: Clarias fuscus; assembly: GCA_030347435.1. Lineage (NCBI taxonomy): Eukaryota > Metazoa > Chordata > Actinopteri > Siluriformes > Clariidae > Clarias > Clarias fuscus. The sequence goes on from CM059212.1 coordinate 26,436,994, forward strand.
GACATTCGTAATGACTTAGGAGCAATTACCTAGAAGACAAAGTGTTGTTTAAGATGAAATTACATTATAAGATGTGAGTTATTGCTGAAAGTGCTTCCATGAATGGTTTGAATGTTGGTTTTGACACACAGCTGCTCTCGCTTCTTTCCAGTACTATGGATTGCACTGACTTACTTTCATCCACGTCCAGCAGTTAGTGTAATTAATGATCGTTAGAATACATGTGAAGCAGAGTGATATACAGATATTTCAGTGTCCCTGTGCTAGTATGCTCTGTATCACCACTCGTGGAATGCCTCTCATCCTGTCCGATTACTCGGTCTGGTATGAGAAAACCAGTTCTACACTCACTCAACCACCGTCTTTACTATAGTATACCATTGTATTCCGTATACAAGGGTGGTCATATAATTTGTATTATCATATAAAATATTTGCCCATATTATGTCTCTGGACATAATTTCGTACATTCTTGAGTATGTTCATGAACATTCCTACTTCTTTAAAAAAAAACTGTATAGTTCCACACAATGCCGCTAGAGGGTCAAAACCAAGGCGAAGCATGGTGGAATTTTCACAAAAGTGTTCACCTTCTTCATGACAACGCGCCAGCCCATTCAGCTCACGAAACGGTTGGAACTTGAAGATGACTTGGGGTACAAAATTCTGCCTCATCACCCCCTACTCCCTCGACCTTGCACCCAGTGACTTCTTCCTCTTCCATCACTTTAAGAAATCACTTCATGGCAGGCGTTTTAAAGATGACGACAAGGTTACAGAGGTGGAATTTTTTTCTCAAGAGCCAAAAAGAGGGCTTCTTCAAAGACGGTCTCCACCAGCGCATTCTTTGTTTGGAGATGTGTGTCGCCTTAGATTGAGGTATGTAGAGAAGCACTAAGCTCATGACCAAAGATCATTTCCTTTACATACATTTTTCTTTGCAATAATAACAATTTTATGACCGCTCCATCATAAATTAGGTGCATCACATTCAGGAAGTTGAGGAATTAGAATTTTTTCGCATGTAATCATTAACAGACTACAGACTCACATAAGTGCAACCGTCAATAAATGCTGAAAATGGAAGAAACCCATGTGTGTATTAATTAGATACAAATAGATAAAGATTAATATACAGTATATAAAAAAAATTACCTACTTGACAGCCCTAATCAATGCATATCTTTTATGTCCTGGTCCTTTGCCTTTCAGTGAATTACCTATTCTGCCAATTGAAATGTATTAACATTCAGTCTAATTCATGAGAAAGCAAATAAAAAGCACAAGTTCAAGTGTCTCTTGTTTCACCCTACGAAGGGATCAACAATCATATAGTAAATGCTACAATTAAACTGTAGATGTATTTTTTAACTTTGCTTCCCACAGATCATACCTCACAAAACACAAGGTTTAATGAATTTCCCACTTAAACATCTCAATCTTTCAGACCTAATAAACTTTGTGCTCTGGGGAATGAAAAAGGGTAACAAGCTCATTTTGAACCTTGGTGTTGTTTCATTATGGTTTGATTGCATTAGCATTTAAAACAGAAAACATTTGGGTATAATCGCGCTCTCTGCATAGTGACACCAGATGCAATAACAGTGCTGCTCGCAATATCTGACAACAGCACATAATCTTTTTCATTTGGAGACTTTTTATTTATGTCTCTCCAAGCTTATCCCAAATGCCCCCATGCTTAAAAAAAAAAGGCATGGAAGGAGAAGAGAACAGACATGTCCTTGGCGATGAGTCGAGTTTTTTTCTTCATTAACTTGTATTTCTCACGTTTTTTATTTAATCCTCTCAGAGCTGTCATGTTTGTCCTGAAAAGACCACAACAGTGAAATTAAGATGTAAAGATAAGTGTTGTAGTATTATTAATAATGATGATGATAATAATAATACTTTTCTGACACTAATTGTACCCACTTCAGCCAACCTTCCTTAGTATTAACAATCCAGTCTGGTTCTAATTGCTGAATTTGTTTACTGTAGTAATTCCTAGAGGTTCTGACATCATTTAACAAAAATGGGAAACATTTATTGTAAAAATGCACAATTAAAATGAATTATTCAAAAATAACTGGAAAAATACACTCACTCACTCATCTTCTCACGGGGGTGGGGGGGGGGGGGGGGGGGGGGCTGGAGCCTATCCCAGGAGACTTAGGGCACAAGGCAGGGTACACCGTGGACAGGTTGCCAATCCATTGCAGGGCACACACACATACACTCATTCACACACTCATTCACACACTATGGGCAATTTGGGAATGGCAATTAGCCTAGTCTTTGGACTGTGGGAGGAAACCGGAGTACCCGGAGGAAACCCACCAAGCACGGGGAGAACATGCAAACTCCATGCACACAGAGACGGGAATCGATCCAGGCTAGGAATCAAACCTGGACCCTGGAGGTGCAAGGCAAATCTATTTATTCACCTTTGGGTTTCTTGTTTGGTATTTTGGGTATTGTCTGGTCTGGTGTGTAGTGGACCTGGAGACTGTCCCAGTGTCCCAGTAACACTTCAATTACACTTTGTTCATTCAGTCCGTTTCTGGACACCATGTCCACCTGCTCATTCACACCGAGGGCCAATTTAGTGTAGCCAATCTGCCTACCAGCATGTCTATAGACAGTAGTGGGAACCTGGATAACCTACAGGAACCCTGCATTACCATAGAGTGTACATTTTCCACCATTTCAATGTTATCTTTAATGGTGTTTGGAATGGTTACACGAAATAAGCCTTTCATATATGCCAACCTTCATGTCTTAAAATAACAACTGACTGTTGTTGTTACTTAATTATCTGTCATGATTCACATCCTGTCTGCATTTTTCCTACGTCACTTTTGACATGTGCCTTGGTTTTTCCGATCTGTCAGGTGTCTCTTCTCACTGTCCTGTTTCCGCCCCTCCTGCGCACCTGTTTCCTATTCAGCGATTTAAACACGCGCTGCTTCAGTTGCTGGATTATCTTGCGTATTTTTGCCTTGATTTTCTCGTGTTTTGTTTCATTGCTTTCACGTTGTCAAGTTAGTTTCGTTTTCTTGTTTTCTCGTCTCTCTTCTCTCGCTTTGGATTGTCGCTTCGCTGTTTGATCTCCCGGCTTTGATCTTGCGCTTACTGTTTTTGACCACGGCTTTTGTTTTACGTTTTTTTGGATTTTCGCTTCGCTGCTTGATTTCCCGGTTACCGATTTAACGCTTCCTGTTTTGACTACGGCTCTCGTTTTGCGATTTGGCTTAAATGCGGCTTTGACTGCTCTCCTCCATCTACATAGTCAGACGTCATCTGCACTTGGATTCACCTCGTTCCGCTCCGCCATGTGACAATTATCTACCACCATATGTGTTATTTCGTGTGTGTATGTCTGTGTGCCCTGCGATGGATTGGCACCCTGTCCAGGGTGTATCCTGCCTTGTGCCCTAAGTCTCCTGGGATAGGCTCCAGGCTCCCCGCGACCCTGAATACAGGATTAAGCGGTAATGACGATGAGTGAGTGAGATATGTGAAGAGGGTGTTCGATCGCTCATGTCATGGAAGAGAGGCAGGTCACAAACTGCTAAAGCTTCACCAAGGCTCACGCTCGGCCTGTGATTACATCATAGAATTCCAGACCCTAGCTCTCTCCAGCGGGTGGAATAGTCGTTCTTTGAGTGATGTTTTCTTCGAAGGACTGACAGAAGCACTCCAGAATGAGCTAATTGCTCGAGAACTTCCCTCATCACTCCAAGATCTCATGGATCTGACCGGCCGAGTGGATTCACGTCTCCGCCTTTGGAGAGTGGCCAGGATGGCACCGGTCAGAGTCCTCCCGCAATCCAACCCTCAGCTGGAACCAATACAACAGGGCAGAACCTGCGTCTCGCCAGAGGAGCGGAGGCGCCGTCGAGTGGAGGGAGCCTGCTTCTACTGTGGACAAGCGGATCACGTACTTAAGAACTGTCCAGTAAGGAGGAGGCATCTCAAGTCCAGCTGGGAGCGCTAGAAAGCACTTCTCCAAGGAGACTTCCAGACCAACGCCGCTTGCTCCCTGTCACGGACAACTCCTCATCCATGGACAACAGACCCCCCTGGTGCAGGCGTTGATCAACTCCAGTTTGGACCGTAACCTAATCAACGCCGCCTCAGCCAAGCCCCTGGGAATCCCTGCTCTGCCTTTGGAGACCCATCTCAAGGTTCAGGCTATTGACGGGAGTCCACTCCCTTCTATCACCCACACAGGACACCTCTGCTCAGTCTAAGGGTCTCAGGCAACCATTCTGAGCAGACTTCGCTATTTATAATGGAGGGATATCATGCCACGGTCGTCTTGGGCCTTCCCTGGTTGATCCGACACAACCCACAGATTGACTGGGCTGGAAACCTGATTTCAGCCTGGAGCCCATCTTGTTCCACGACCTGCTTATGAGCCGCCCTCATGTTATGCCTCAACCCTGCCCAGGCGGACGAACCACTGGAGCTCACTCACGTGCCCCCTGAGTACCACGATCTCAAGGCTGTGTTCAGCAAATCGCGTGCCATTTCTCTTCCTCCCCATCGGCTTTACGACTGCGCCATTGATCTGCTCCCAGGCACCGTTCCCCCCCAAGGGCCGTCTGTACTCGTCACCCAAGGAACGCCAAGCCATGGACAGTTACATCACCGAATTCCTTGCGGCTACAGGATTAAGCGGTAATGACGATGAGTGAGTGAGATATGTGTTATTTAATAGTTTTGAAAAGAAAAAAAAATCCAATATTGTTCTAAAGTATAAAAATAAATCCAAACTTAAACCACTAAGCCAATAAGCCACTGTAGGGTATAGATATGTGTTCCGTTACTGGTGCTCTCTATTAGTTCTTTCAATCTTGGTAGACATTATTGTCAGAGGGTCAGTTCTGTTTTGTTTATTTTTTTTCCCCAGGGGTAGCTATTGCCACAGACTGTGTGGTGGGCAACAATACTTTTGAAAATAATGATTAGTAGAAAGAACCATAAAATAAGGATGGTTTTCATTAATTAAAATTAAAGCGCATTGACACATGTTAAAGCCCAAAATGTTTCTTCTTATTATTAATTTTTCTTATTTTCACAATTTGTTCCAATAATTCCGCCTGCCAAAACTAAATTCTGGCTAACTACCCTCAGAGCTGTTATGTTAATGCATGAACACGAATCAATCAACACTCACAATATTTTCCAACAACTCACAGAAGCCTCCAACATTCTGCCTTAAATAGAGTGCGGATTGAATCCTATTAGACAGTTTTCTCCTCGGTGCTTTGATAGCGAAGTAATAAGTGATGCGTTTTTGTGTCATTACAACCGTCTGTGATTTCAAGAATAAAAAAGCGATGAAAAAAAAAGTCATTTCAGGTCGATCCACAAACACAGAACAGACAGACTTGGTGCTGAAATTCAAATGACATATTTATTCGTCTCTTGAGAAGTTCAAGCTGATTCCAATGGGAAGTGGAGCTCAAGATTGCAGTCCCATGGGAAGCAGTAATTGGGCCATTCTGGGAGCGGTAACTGCGCATCACTTTACCCGCTCCATGCCTCCACTGGCTTTCTATTTTACAGATCAGAAAAGGTATTGTTCTTTTCTGAGGTAGAAGTCGAGATAAAGGAGGTATGGTGGCTTGTATTAATATTTACCCGACTGACCTTTTTCATGTTTTAGCATTACAAATCAGCCTCGGATTGGGATTAAATTTAATAAGTGCATGGAAAATGGATTGGAACGTCTAGGGTGTGTCATCAGAAATTTTATAATTGATCAAAATCTATTGTAATTGTGTGAAATATAATGGTCATATGAACTCAATATAAAATATACTTATTTCTATCAGGTGTAGAAATTATAAGAAAGTACCATGATGACCTAGGAAACAAGTACCAAAACAAGTCTTGGACAAAGTTCTCAAAATATATTAATCAACTTTGTTTATAATTATTATTTACTGATTATTATACATTGATATGTAATTATATAATAATTACATATCAGTGACCAGGTAAAGAGTGCATTAAAGAGAATGTTAATGATTAAAGTAACACAGAGGTCAAAGGAGCTGGAGAGTTCAGGTGGAAGAAGCTTTTTAGAGATCAGTGAAATATCTAGTCAAAAAAAATCCACAAAGCTGGCCTTGATTAAAGAGTGGTGAGATGAAAACTATTTCAAAAAGGACAGCTCTGAGAACACTATTACGACAATGAACCAGGGTGGTGGTAGCATCATGCTGAAGGGATGCTTTTTATCCACAGCGATTGGGAAAACTACAAGAAGCACATTTTTTTGGTGTTGTTTTTAATCAAAATGTAAAAATAACAACCAAAAAAATTAAGTTAACTGCAGTTCTGCTATGATGTGGAATTTTATATGTGGCAATGTGACAACAGTGCAAATAGTATTAATTGTGCAAATAACTAAGTAAGTGCATATCATACTCCAAATATATTTCCCCACAAAATGTGGAAATGGGTAAATACTTATGAAAGGTACTGGAGGAATGGTGAGAATTCAGGATCTGGAAGTCTCAAATGACAACGTTAAATTTGGATTCCGATCTTGTCTATCTGCTTCATAACGGAGGGTTCTCATTAGTAGATCATCTTTAAAACAAATGCCTCATAAATAAAAAAGTGTGTGTGTGTTTGTGTGTGTGTGTGTGGGGGGGGGGGGGGAGTAGCATGGCTTTCAAAGTCGATTGTAACCCACACAATTCCAACAGTGAATGATTCTTCCTGTTCACTAATTAGCCACAAGCAATAAATACATTTATATGATTGTGCTGTTAAAGGAACCAAAAGCCTTTGTTTGTGGAAGATGTGAGATGAATAAAAACAACCAACATTACCTTTACCGATGTAATTAGGTCAGATTATTCATACAGAGAGCAAAGCCCAAGAAATATATCGTGCTACATTTAACACTGGACTCCATGTAAGACACGTGTTTAACAATTAGATTTAACCCTCTACCGTATTAGCGATACTGCAAGTTCTCAGATTGAACCTAGAAAACCTAATAGAAACGATGCACCATGCTAGCCAGAGAGATGATCTGGCTTTCAAAGTGCCATCCAAATAAACATATCTCACTGTACATGCAAGATGGACAGGTGTGTAATTTACAACAAAACCAGGCTGTTTTTGTTAGCTATGGTAGGCAGGGTGAAGCAAGATGATGGAGTGTCTACATTTCTAAATGGCTGAACAGCAGACGTTCAAAGCCAGCTGCTACATAAAAGCCTTTGAACAAAGGTCAGCAAAACTAACAGAGTATCTCCCAGGGCCGGCTTCAGAAGGGAAACAAAACAGATCCATTTCTACGGCTTTTGCTTGCTGATGGCACACAAAAGCCCTGAAAATGGCTGAGCTAGTTCACGGAGAGCCTCTCTGTTCTCAAAGCGAGCACATGGAGCAACCTTGGTATACAAAATAACATAAAAAAAAATTCAGTTGCAGTTGTTTCCAGGAATTCATTTCAGGGTGGGAAGTATGGCTAAATATGCAGATTTCATCAGATTTCATTTATTTGTGAACTGCACGTAATGGGCAGTAGACAATGACTCAAAACTGCCTGTAACAATCTACCTTCAACAAATCTCACATAATATCCTCCCCCCAGCCATTTTCTTTAATTCAGTCATGGCCTCTTTCACAGCAACCAACCATGAAGGCAAAGACTATCAAGTAAAGCCAGATGAGCAAATCTTCTCAATCTGCCTATCACACAATGTTGCACAATTAAGCTAAAGTGCTATCCACCCACTTCTGCATGCGTGAGCTCTCAGACATCCATAATTGGCTAGTATCTGGACTGGAAGAACAGTCATGATAGCTTTCTCCCTTTTGAGTGCATGGTCAATTTTTGCTCCCTAGATCTGAGCCACCAATGGCTATAGCTTTATTGTGGTTCGAACTTATGGGTGGCCAAAAGTATTGACAATACATATATTATAGTTCTCCCTATGCACAAAACCAGGTAGTTTGACCAGAGGAGTTGTACTAATCAACTGAAAATCTAGTGAAAAACTTGCTTGCAATGGTATTCAACTTCTGAAGTCATGGCCTGGGTTATCTTCAGAGCAAAACCCAATAGCAAACTGTTGAACAATAGTGAAGAAAGCAGTAGCAGTCTTCTGTGCATGATCTTCAGGAAGCAATCGAGCAGGCATTGGTTGAACGAGTGGGACCAGGGTTCTATAGACGTCTTTTTGACTTTATGTCCAGTCGGATCCAGTAGGTGAAAATTGAAAAATAAAGGACTTCATAATAAATATTGACTGATTGTTGTTTAGCGATTTCATTGCATAAAATAATTATTCGATTATTCTTATTATCTCGATTGGCATTACTGTAAAATTTTTAACATTTTTCTAAATTTAAACATTTAAAAAAATATTGCGTTTCGTTTTGGCGTCAATACTTTTGGCCACTACTGTATACATTATACAGTGTCATCACAATATCACAATATCTCAAACAGAAATTTTATTAGTAGGCTAGCTGTTTGGTTAGCTCTGTTTCTCAACAACGCAGCTCATGATTAAGGCATGGTTTCTTAAAAATGCACTTGTTTCAAAGTGGAAACTGATCTTACGATCACAGTATGGAAGCTCTTCATAAATGGGGTCTAGAGAGCAATATTGGGCTCTGGTACACTGTAGGTCGGTGAGATAGTATGCATAGTCTCCATTGCCAATCGCATGGACGCTAGCCAATAGGGGGCATCTGTGAGCTTGTGTAGGATGGATAGTTCCTTCCATCATTTGTCTTATGCTTATATGCATAAAACGCAGCATGAGCAGCAGTTTGGTTGGTTAATTTTATTTAATTATAAGATGCGGGTGGGAATTGATCAGATTATGAACATGATAGCAGAATTACTGTGCAAAACATCATTAATCACCTTCATTGTATTTAACAAGCAACAAATAAGCATTTGGATCCGTCATAAAATATTTCAGGATGAATCTAACCCAACATTCTTCAACAGTGTCACAGTCGGGCCAGGCTCCGACACCACCAGCCAAACACCGCGCCCTTTATCACCGGAGTATTAATCAGTATCACCTGAGGTTAATCAACACACGCCCATAAAAGCACACACCGTGCTGCACTCAGTGTCCGGGTTCGTTTAACGAAAGTGGACCGAATCTCCGAGATCACTCGTAAGAAGTGTATGTCTTCTGTATTACTTACCTGTATTCTCTGTTTCCTAGAAGGTATCCAAGTCAAGCGTTCTCAGCTTCATCTCCACTGCTCCGTGGTGTGTGCTCTCCGTCCAGGACTCGCCAGTCATCAACTTCCTTTACCTCCGGAAAAGTAACGTTTCAATACAGAACTGCCATAGCTTTCACTACGTCTCGTTAAGCTGCCATTTCCGCACTCCTTGCAAATAAACGATTGCTCATCTTTAAACTTACCATCTTGTGTGTGAGTCCGTCCTTATTACAGAAGCCCGGACCGTACCACCGATTAGGATGAGCGATCCCGAACCCATCCAAGCACTGGTGGAGGAGTTACGCCGGAATTTCGTAACAACACCGCAGACATTACCGAGCGAGAATTAAGAACTGCAGAGAGAAGATGGAAGAAATCGCAGCTTGATGCCGATCTTGTCTCTTACCAGACTATTCTCTCCAAATTCTCATGTGACGTGACTTCTGCCAAAACTGCATTCTACAGAGAAAAGCTGGAAGCCTCTGCACATGATCCTGGCAAACTCCATAACATCTTCTCCTCACTACTCAACCCACCGACTCCTCCTGCCCCTTCCTCTCTGACTGCTGACGATTTTGCCACATTCTATGATGGGAAAATTGCAGCAATCCGCCAGTCCTTCGCTCCCAACCAAACTCCTACAGTAGAACCTCAGGAACTTCCCTTTCCTCCCTTAGCAGAATTCTCCAACCTGTCATCTGATGAGATTCAGCAGATCATCTCGTCATCTAACCCCACTACCTGTTCTTTAGACCCAATCCCTTCCACAATTCTCCAGGCCATCTCACGAGACCTCCTTCCCTTCACCACAACCATCATCAACCATTCCATATCATCTGGTCATGTTCCTGCTGCTTTTAAGAAAGCAAGGGTTATTCCCATCCTCAAGAAACCCTGCCTGGACCCATCAGAAGTTTACAACTATCGTCCGGTATCACTTCTCTCTTTTATTTCCAAAATTCTTGAAAGAACTGTTTATAACCAAATGTCTCTTTATCTCTCACAGAACAACCTTAATGATCCCAACCAATCTGGATTCAAGGTGGCACATTCCACAGAGACTGCCCTTCTGTCAGTCACTGAGAAGCTCCATGCTGCTAGATCTGCTAAACTGTCGTCTGTCCTGATCCTCTTGGACCTGTCAGCTGCATTTGACACAGTGAACCACAAGATCCTATTATCTATTCTCACAAGCCTTGGTATTTGTGGAACAGCGTGGCAATGGTTTGCTTCTTACCTAGAAGATAGGTCATATGAGGTGACATGGAGGGGATCTACATCTACTGGTGTTCCGCAGGGCTCAGTACTTGGTCCTCTTCTGTTCTCCCTCTATACCCGGTCTCTTGGTAAGGTCATATTATCGCATGGATTTTCATACCATTGTTATGCAGATGACACTCAACTTGTTTTCTCCTTTCCTCCCTCTGACACTCGGGTTTCCACGCGGATCTCAGCATGTCTGGCAGACATCTCATCCTGGATGGCAGCTCATCAGCTGAAACTCAATCTGAGTAAAACCGAACTGTTGTTCATTCCTGGTGACGCATCCCCAGGTCAAGATCTTGTGATATCCCTGGACAACACTCAAATCACTCCTTCAGCCACTGCCCGCAATCTTGGGGTAACCATGGACAATCATCTGTCATTTTCCCCTCACATCGCTAACCTTACTCGCTCTTGTAGATTTCTTCTTTACAATATCAGAAGAATCCACCCATTTCTTTCTTCACAGGCTACTCAGGTGCTTGTTCAGTCCCTTGTTATTTCAAGACTGGACTACTGCAACTCACTCCTGGCTGGCCTGCCTCTGTCCACAACTCGTCCTCTGCAACTGATCCAGAATGGAGCAGCACGTCTCGTTTTCAACCTTCCCAAGTTCTCCCACACCACCCCACTCCTCCGCTCCTTGCACTGGCTTCCTGTAGCTGCCCGCATCAAATTCAAAACACTGATGCTTGCCTACAAAGCTAAAAATGGCCCAGCACCCACTTACCTCTCTGCTCTAATCACACCACGCACTGCGCCACGTTCCCTCCGGTCCTCCAGCACTGCTCGCCTCGTCCCACCATCTCTCAGAGATCGAGGGCGGCATTCATCCAAACTCTTTTCTGTTCTGGCACCTAGGTGGTGGAACGAACTTCCTCTAGATGTCCGTACAGCAGAGACTTTGACTATCTTTAAACGGCGACTCAAAACTTATCTATTTCTCCAGTACTTACAGGACTAACCCCCCCCCCCCCCCACCAAAAAAAAAAAAAAAAAATCTTCCCAGTTGTGTTAGACTAATCGCACTTCGTTATTGACCTAGTTACCCCAGTGTAAGTATCTATCCAGTAATGTAAACTTTAAAGCACTTTTTGTAAGTCGCTCTGGATAAGAGCGTCTGCCAAATGCCTAAATGTAAATGTAAATGTAAATGTATCCACCGGCGCTTCCGGCACTTCCTTGATGGCCCCGGTTCCCAGTCCGATGGCGCGACCAGCGCCCTTCTCTGGCTCGGCAGGGAATTGCAAGGGTTTTTTGCTGCAGTGCTCACTCACCTTCGCTATGCAACCTGCATGTTATCCCAATGACAAAGCAAAGATCGCCTATATAATTTCACTTTTATCGGGACAGGCTTTGCAGTGGGCGGAGTCGATCTGGTCACAGGCTGGACCACTAACGGACTCTTATGAACTCTTCGTTTCACATTTCAGGGAGGTGTTTGAGCGTACAGACAGTGAAGGCTCGGCAGGAGAACAGCTATATCACATTACACAAGGTAATCTTTCAATTCAAGATTATGCATTGCGTTTCCGTACCTTAGCAGCGACCAGCGGGTGGAATGAGCAAGCCCTCATCACCACCTACCGTCAGGGGTTGGAGCCCAATCTGCGGCTTATGCTGGCGACTCACGATGACTCCATCGGTCTCGAGCAGTTTATCCAACTCTCTATTCGATGTGCTGCACGTCTCACCTCCTGGCGCACTGACCCAAGGAACCCTGCAGCGCTTCTCTTCGGGCATCCGAGGAATCCGCGATCCTCCGATCCAGACGAGGAACCAATGCAGCTGGACAGGGGAAGGATTTCATCCTCTGAACAACAAAGAAGGCTGACCCAGAGTCTGTGCTTATACTGTGGTAGCGCAGGGCACTCTAGGCTGGAGTGCCCCATTCGTTCCCCTTGGCAGGAGGTGAGTGCTCTGTATACTCATGTCGAAAGGTTACAACCCCTCACCACAAATGTAATTCTTACTGCCTCTTGCCTTACGATTTCAGTGGCCGCTCTCCTCGACTCTGGGTCAGCCGGAAACTTCATCTCCGGAGAGCTGTGCCGACGGCTCAAGATCAAAACCACCCAGACGGAAAAACTCTTCCAGGTACAATCCATAACTGGAAAACCCCTGTCCAGGAAGTCAGTCCATCTTTATGCAGGCCCTGTTACATTACAAATCGGACTATGTCACAGAGAGGAGATCACATTTTTGGTATTGGAGGAATCCACCTCGGACGTTGTCTTGGGGCGCCCATGGCTGATAAAGCATGATCCTATCCTCTCGTGGGCCACAGGAGAAATTCTTAAGTGGGGAAGGACCTGCTTTGAAAATTGTTTTCCCCAGCTACCACTAAAACCAAACATTCTCAAACTACAATCCACATCGATCGAGAGTCCAGTGGATAAACAGTCTGTGGAAATTCCCCACCAATATTCCGCATTCGCAGATGTCTTCTGTCCAAAAAGAGCCACACAGTTACCACCACATCGGCGATGGGACTGTGCGATTGACCTTCTCCCCGGAGAACCACTACCTCATGGACGCATATATCCACTCTCACTCCCCGAATGAAGGGCCATGGAGGAGTACATCACTGAGGCTCTCCGACAAGGTTACATCCGACCATCCACTTCCCCAGCGGCATCCAGTTTCTTCTTCGTGGCCAAGAGGGAAGGCGGTCTTCGGCCCTGCATCGATTTTTGCACCCTCAACAAAGCCACTGTGAAGTTTAGGTATCCATTGCCCCTAGTACCAGCCGCCTTAGAGTGTCTCCGGGAGGCCATGTTCTTCACCAAACTGGACCTCCGGAGCGCCTACAACCTAATCCGCATCAGGAAGGGCGATGAGTGGAAGACGGCATTTGTCACACCTACAGGGCACTACGAATACCTTGTTATGCCCTACGGCCTCGTCAACACCCCAGCCGTCTTCCAGAACTTCATGCACAAGACCCTCCGGAATTTCCTTCATCAATTCGTCATTGTTTATATTGACGATATTCTTATCTATTCCAAGTCCGAGTGCGAACACCATCAACACGTCATGAGTGTGCTTCAACGTCTATGCCAGTTTCGACTCTTTCTCAAAGCTGAAAAATGCTCTTTCCACCAAACGTCCGTCAAGTTTCTGGGATACATCATTGACCGTAACGGAGTGAGGATGGACGAGCAGAAAGTTTCCACCATTTCTACCTGGCCAGAACCTACCACCATCAAGGAGCTGCAGCGCTTTCTAGGGTTTGCCAACTTTTATCGGAGGTTCATTGTAAATTACAGCATTACAGCCAGCCCTTTGACCTCCTTACTCCGTGATAAACCCAGGTCGCTGAAATGGTCACCAGAAGCCACCTCAGCTTTCCAGCAACTCAAACAAGCCTTCATATCCGCACCAATCCTCGTTCACCCCAATCCAGAACTCCCGTTTGTGGTGGAGGTTGATGCCTCGACAACCGGGGTAGGAGCAATTTTCTCCCAACGACAGGGGAACCCACCGAAACTTCACCCATGCGCCTTCTTTTCAAGAAAATTCAACCCAGCTGAAGTGAACTATGACATCGGAGATCGTGAGTTATTGGCCATTAAATTGGCTCTCGATGAATGGAGGCACTGGTTAGAAGGAGCAGCCCACCAGTTCATGGTGCTGACCGATCATGAGAACTTGCAGTACTTACGGGAGGCCAAGAGGCTCAACCCTAGACAGGCGAGATGGGCCATGTTCTTCTCCCGGTTTGACTTTCAGATATCCTATATACCGGGTTCGAGAAACACCAAGGCTGATGCTCTCTCCAGATTACACTTCTCCAACGAGACGATTGAGGAACCAGGGCCCATCCTTCCAGAAACTCTGTTCGTCAATCCCATCCAGTGGGAATACCTGACAGCCATTGCAGAACCCGCCCCAACGACTCCCCGAGATTGTCCACCAAATCGCAGATTTGTCCTGGAACGAGATCGTAATTCCCTTATCCATTCTGCACATACTTCATTGGGCACCGGACACCCAGGGATCGACCGAACTCTCTCACTCATGCAAGATCGCTTCTGGTGGCCCAATATGGAGAGGGACGTGAGACGATATGTTCAGGGATGTCCAGAATGTGCCATGGCGAAGACCCCGCGGCACCTGCCTGCAGGAAAAATCATGCCACTGCCCATTCCTCAAAGTCCCTGGTCACACCTAGGGGTTGACTTCATGACTGACCTTCCCGAATCAGATGGACGCACCTGCATACTGGTCATCGTAGATCGGTTCTCAAAGGGGTGTCGGCTAATCTCTCTCCGGGGCTTACCAACTGCAATGGAGACTGCAGAACTCCTTTTTAATAAGGTCTTCCGCTACTTTGGCATCCCAGAGGATATCGTATCAGACCGAGGTCCCCAATTCATCTCACGGGTTTGGCGAAGATTCTTCAGACTCCTAGGTGTGACCGTCAGTCTGTCATCAGGATACCATCCACAGACAAATGGGCAGACGGAGCGCAAAATCCAAGAAATCGGCCGCTTTCTCCGCACTTTCTGCCATGGCCACCAGAACTCCTGGAACCAATTCCTAGGATGGGCCGAGTATGCACAAAATTCATTGCGTCAATCTACAACGGGTCTCACTCCCTTCCAATGTATCCTAGGATAACAACCTCCATTGTTCCCTTGGAACGGAGAACCATCAGACCTCCCGGCGGTGGACTGCTGGTTTCGCGAGAGCGAGAGAGTCTGGGAAGAAGCTCACCACCACCTACAGAGGGCTGTACGCAGGCACAAAAACTATGCCGACAAACGTCGATCCACCGCTCCAACATATCACCCAGGAGATAAGGTATGGCTCTCGACTCGGGACATGCGTCTGCGTCAGTCCTGTAAAAAAAGCTCAATCCCAGGTATGTCGGTCCCTTCCAAATTCTAGAACAGATAAACGCGGTGACCTATAAACTCCAACTTCCACCACAGTACCGCATCCATCCCACTTTTCATGTTTCCTTATTGAAGAAATACCAAGATCCTGTTTTTTCCTCCACAGAGCCTGGTCCAGAAGAGGAAGTGCCCCCTCCTCCGATCATCGTGGACGAAGGCACCACCTATCAGGTCCGGGACATTCTGGATTCCCGCCGCCGCGGGGGTCGCCTGAAGTATCTAGTAGATTGGGAGGGTTACAGCCCAGAGGAAAGATCCTGGGTGCCTCGGGACAATGTTCTGGACCCCAATCTACTAGAGGAATTCCACAACTCGCATCCAGACCATCCGGGCCCTAGAGGATGAGGTAGGCCTCCACGACGGCGGAGGGGTCGACCCTCAGGAGCGGGTCGTGGAGGAGGGGGTAATGTCACAGTCGGGCCAGGCTCCGACACCACCAGCCAAACACCGCGCCCTTTATCACCGGAGTATTAATCAGTATCACCTGAGGTTAATCAACACACGCCCATAAAAGCACACACCGCGCTGCACTCAGTGTCCGGGCTCGTTTAACGAAAGTGGACCGAATCTCCGAGATCACTCGTAAGAAGTGTATGTCTTCTGCATTACTTACCTGTATTCTCTGTTTCCTAGAAGGTATCCAAGTCAAGCGTTCTCAGCTTCATCTCCACTGCTCCGTGGTGTGTGCTCTCCGTCCAGGAATCGCCAGTCATCAACTTCCTTTACCTCCGGAAAAGTAACGTTTCAATACAGAACTGCCATAGCTTTCACTACGTCTCATTAAGCTGCCATTTCCGCACTCCTTGCAAATAAACGATTGCTCATCTTTAAACTTACCATCTTGTGTGTGAGTCCGTCCTTATTACAAACAGCTATACCTCTGGTGAAGTTAAATGTGATTTAGGAACATAAGTTTTAGTTGATTTCTTTTAACATGAATCATCAAATGCTACAAGGAATAGATCTGAGCAAATGCTAAGCAGCATTAATAAGCATACAGCTTATCATAAAAAAATACATTTGGTGAACCCCAATGGAAACGACAGTGTAACAAATAAAATAAAATAAAATAATCCTCACTTTTAATAGATACTAAGAAGAATACAAATTGGAATCTATAAAACCTTTCAAACTCTATTCATCTTTTACTGTATGTGTTGTTTTTTCCCCCCTTACCCATATGCACTTTCTCATTTCAAACAAAATAGCGGTATGTTTCTGGAAAGGTTTTTTTTTTTTTTTTTGAGTGAGAGAACTTTAAAGAAATGAGTTTTTGCAAAGAACAGATGCTTTTTAAAACACCCAATGAACTTTTGCTGCTGCACCAGCCATATTTGAGATATTGACTCTTGTACCCATGTTGGTAGGCAGTTGTGACTGTCATTCGCAGTATTTCAAATGACATGACATGTGGGTAACATGAACTTTCACCCCTACTCCCTGTTCACACATATGATACACAAACACACATACACACTCACATGCAAACACATGGCATATCACCTTCACCCACACCATGTGCACCAAGGCTTGGCGCAAGTCAAGACACACAGATACGTTGAACTGCAAAAAGCATATTGGGGAGGGAATGTGAGCCATTCCTGAAGGACACAGAGAGAATAATGCTGGTAAAGAGACTACAGAAGTCCAGTTCTTCGTTAATAAGGATCATCAAACTTTTTTCACTTTGTATTAACTCTAATTGCAAATGAAAAAAACCTTTATGGTAAAAGGTTTTTAAATAACCATCTTACTTGAATGACATGTTTCTCTTTATATTTAGACTTACTGTGAAAAGTTTTAAGCCCCACTCATTTATTCGTTTTCTACGTTACGGTATGTTTAATATAGGCTTGAAAAATAATTCACTGGTCAGAAATGAACCATTCCAGAGGATACTTTTTTTTTTTTGTTATCCAACACACAGTAAACTATTAATAATAATAAAACTTAAGACCATGAACCAGTGAGAAACAGGTGCAGATGATTTTATTATTACATTAATTACTATACTACTGATGCTGAATGCTGAGAAGTTGGACCAGACGAGAGGGGAAATGAGGTTGCTGTTGAGGCTAAAATTGGATTTTCAGGCACTTTGCAGCCTGTCACAGTAAAACAGTTGTTCCCAATGTTTCTCCAATTGACTCTATTCCCCTTGTTTTAATCTGCGACTGAGAACTGCCACCTGAAACTGCGCCTGAAACATGACTGCCACCTACTGGTCTCGTGTTTCCTGCGACATCGTGTCTCATGAAATCTCGTGCACTGCCGTGAGTCGTCATGAGATTCCTGTCCCTCTGACGCACATTTTTTATTGCCCCATCTGTATATTTGAATGAGTTCCATAAGCCCAATTTGTTTGCAAGTCCAACAAACATTATATTGGCTATACACAGTATATAACAGTACAGCATTCATATCTTATAAAGTTCGTAACTCGAATGTTCGTATGTAGGGGACTTACTGTATATGTAAATTCCTTGGCTTGATTTAATTCCATTTGCTGGCATCAACATGGTTAATAATATGTACTACCTTGTCATCACACGCAAATTCAGGTTTTTACAAAACTGTAGAACACAATTGTTTAGTGAATATACAGGTATCTGGTATCACCTGCTGGGGATAAATGCTTGTTGCACCTCTACCAGTGCCTGCGGATCAGCTGCAGGGTCATTAGCCAGGAACGAACAGTCTCAGTGTTTTGCTCCTTTACACCTGAAACACCACCTGGTGGCGGAGCGGTAGAGCTGCCCTGCTCCAATCCTCCTCTGCCAGTTCTTTTGTTGCTTGCCGGAAACTTTTTCCCATCACTCCAGCATCCCTCACCAGGGAAGTGATTAACAGCCCAGCAAAGCCTCAGCATCTGATTTCCACTGGTTATCTGGAAGTCTTCCAGCTAACCTTCCTGCACTCAGCAGCCAGGTCTGAATACTTGACCTTCTTCTGTTCAAAGCCAGCTCTATCTCCTTTTCCCATGGTATTGTGGCCTTTGATGAACCACTTGACTACAGTATGTCAGGCTGGCGAAATGTGGTAGTGATCTTGCTTGGGAACTAGAGCTTCCTCCAGGATCAATACTCATGGTATTCCTGGTTGGTGGAAAAGAGCCTGGGTGTTTCTCCTGAACTGGTGATCTTTCCTGAAAAATTGTGTCTGCTGACTATCTATTTTGAGTTTGTCAATAAAGTCTTGGTATGCTGTATTATTATGCTTTCCCTTTACTGAAACCTGTTCCAGCATGACACAAAGCAAGGTCGGAGTGGAAGAAATTGAGAGGCTTTGCTCAAAACTCTAACCTCAACCCTATTGATCACCTTTGAAAGAAATTGGAATGACAACAGCAACCCAGAACTTCTCATCCAACAGTAGTGTCTGTCCTCAGCAATGCTCTTGTGACTGAATAATCACAAATCCCCGCAGCCATAATATGAAATTTATTGAAATCAGGTCCCCATAACAGTGGAGGTTATTACAACAGCAAATGAAGGGCACTACTGTAAATCTAGGAAAAAATTTCCTTTTGAGAAATCTTAAGAGTTTTATACTGTAGGACTTGACTTGGAAGTCATTTGGTTGTTTTCATATTCATCTTTTGTTAATGTTATTAGAATGTAATAAGAATATTATTCATGTCAAAACATTTAAATACATTTACCTTTAGTGCTGTAATCATGAATCTTTACAGGAGAAAAAAACCATCTGTAATGAAATGAGCAGCAATACAGGCATTATTCAAAGCCCTATTGAGCAGCTCTAATATTTCCTTGTTTTCCAGTCTAACAGTGTGTGTGTGCTTTCTGGATATCAGTGATGGCTAAACAGTAGGTCAAGCCTTGACAGGTCTTGACCCCCGGTGTTTATTTGTTTAAAACAGAAGCGAGCCCGAAAAAGAAGAGCGGATCATGAAGAGTAACGTGATGATGGGGTCGAGAAGATCTGAGTACACAGCCAGCTTGACAGTATGAGAGCAACGAAATCTTTCTCAATGTGTATCGCAGACACACACTGTTTTAGACAAGCTTACTGCCCAAGGCAGAATGAGCAGAGAGCCAAGGCTAAAGGTTGGCGAGAATCCTCCTCCTGCAATACACGGCTGTTCCCAACTCCCTCAACGCCCATAATGTCAAAGTAAAAAAAAGTAACTCCACATAATGAGCCGGCGTGCTCACTCGTTTTTTCTGACGGAGCCGACCACGACCCGCTTCTTGTACCATTAAAATTAGATTCCCTCACGCTAAAGCAGTGTAATCCACTTATGTGTGCCTGGATTTTGTGCCTCCTTTATTCAAAACTAGGTGTATCTCTTTGTACAAATCCCTTCATCTCTTCCTCTCAGGAAATATTACATTTGGCTTCTACTACACTACCAGCTGGGGGCTTGAGTAATGTCAAACTTATTATACACTATTTCAACAGACTTCCTACGCTACTATAATTACTTCTCCCAAAGTCAGATTGAAACCAGGGGTGCAGGGAGAAGTGCAGTTTGCAGAAAATCCATCACTGACACGCTACAAGGCTGATACCTCCAGTAGAAGTACAGCAGGAAAAAAAAAAAGCTTCTTATCGTAATGATATGATAATATGATGAGAATGGTTCAGAGGATAAATGGTAAAGAGAGAGCGATAATTGTTTTACAGAGCCTGACGTGTTGAACGGTTGACTTTTATAATCAGAGGGAGCAAGAGGATGGCGAGGTATTCTATAGGAAATCTGCTCACAAGCAGAGGAGGGTTCGGGGGTTACCAGCGATGAATCAAGCCGACGCAGATATAAGCGACAGATGTGGAGGCTGAATGGAAGCCAGTGTAGCAGAAATGTTTGAAATGGTTGGAATTGCATCTAAAGGAGATTCTATCAATTATCTTTTACAATACATGATCATATTTATCACACTTAACCACCATGCCTAAGCTTTAATAGTCTTTTAGACATTTTATTGGAATTAATGGATATAATAAAAAAATGATGGAGAGTAGCATTAAGTAGTCATATCAGTGTATCTACAGTATAATATTGCAAGTCCAGCTCACTTTCCACATCATCTACTGTTAAATAGCAGAGTAAATAGCACAGCAAGAGAACTGTAGGGGACCAATATGCTGAGAGAAGATAATTCTACCATGTAACTGGTCTAAATTTGGTCTCAACAGATATGAATATGTTTATTTTTTAAACATTTTTTTATTCAATTAAAACTTGAATCTATTTGAGACTAGAAATGTACAACAGGACTAGGATACAGGCAGCACTACGCTTCTTGGTTAGGACTGTTGCCTTTCACCTCCAGGGTCCGGGTTCGATTCCCACGTAGGGGTCTGCGTGCATGGAATTTGTAAGTTCTCCACGTGCTTGTGTGGGTTTTCCCTGGGTACTCCGGTTTCCTCTCACATTCCAAAGACAGGCTAATTGCCGTTTTCAAATTGCCCATAGTGTGTGAATGAATGTGCGAGTTTGTGTATGTGTGGGCGCCCTGCAGTAGATTGTACCCTGCCTCGTAGTCTCTTGGGATAGGCTCCAGGCACCAAGCGGCCATGTATACATGATAAAGCAGTATAGACGATGAGTGAGTTACCAGGATACAGCAAGATGCAACAAAAACAAGTGGTGTTAATGGAAGGTTCATTGGAAGCATTGTTAACATTAAACATTAGGATAGTATCCAACAGGAATGTCTATTTGTTGCAGTGGTGTTAACTCGACAGTGTTATGGAGGTTAGGGCAACGCTGGTATTAGGTTGATTTTAAAAGTTCAAATGACCGGTAAAATGATGTCAGAACAACGTCGACTGCATGACGATGGGATAAACATTGAACAAACGCCTATAAAACAATGTTGACGTCAAAACAAGCTTCATAACAGGACTCAAACATTTAGTACTACAGTACATGTTTACCACTGGACCCCTGGGGAAGATGCTTTTGATGCTGGTAAATGTACGTCCACAAAAAATATGGAAAATAGCAATTTGCTAAAATATTAAATAAAAAATTAGTCAAAAAGGTAAACAAACAAACAAACAAACCTTAAAGTCTGAGATCTGTCCTGTGAGACCGGATGTGATGCAGTGTGAAAACTCCATACAGTACAGTAACATTTTTGAAAGAAATTCAGCACTAAGAAGCTGTTGTGTCCGTCCCAATCTCAAATTGGAATTCTAAACCCTGTTAGAAACTTAAGGGAGCATGAGTTTGGTCAGACCTTGTGCAAATGGATGTGCACTGGCACAAATGCCCCAAATAAAACTTTCACTCAATGCAATTTTATCAGTCATTCTAACTTTCACAAACTACATTGTCCCTATGTTAGACGTCCTCGTTCCCTTGTAACAATTTATTATTATTATTATTACTTTTTTTTTATTTTTACATTTTTTGCTAGAAACTTTCGCAGACTTGCAAAACAAACAAACAAACAAACAAACAAACAAACAAAAAAACCCTGAATGAGCAGGAAATGAAGCTGAGGTTGAGGAACTGCAAGAGAATTCACACACCATGCTGACAGAGCTGGCAAATCTACCTCTACATTTCTTCCCTTGTTTTGCTGATAGTGTTCGTGTTCTTATTCATTAGCAAAAAAAAACAAAAAAAAACAAAAATGAAAGGAGTAAAGAGGCTGCGATCACATCGGATTTAAATAAGAATACAGACAGAGGCATTGCAATGCATTAAATTCATCATGAGTGTGACCTTCGAAATGACTCGAAAAATACAGTTGCTGTTGTGTTTTGTGTTGCCATGTTTCTTTATCTGGAAAAAAAAAAGAAAAAAAATCAGAGTAAGTCTGGGAAAATTGTCATGATCCCTCAAGATTTTTTCATTCCACTATTTCAAGGCTAACATATTGCACAAGCAAAACAAAACCTTCATCATAAAGACAGTGTGTTGCCCTGAGTTGTAACCCGGCTCAATAATAGACTGCATAAATCCGTCTAGGGCTAACATTAATACAGCATTAATCAGGTATGGATAGCACTTACTATTCAGTCAAGTGCAATTACCCTTTCAATATGCTAAAATCTCCGTATCCTCAGTGCACCATGAAATATACACACTGCTTGTCCGACCTATTGAATAACACATATGAAATATTGTGAATTCTATTCATATAGAGAAGTGCCGACATTGACAAGTTAGCAATAACATTGATGTTTTTAACACCTGATTTGGGATATCACGGTAGGGCCCAGATTTTCTTTTGCTCTGGACTTCAATTAAAAAAAATATGGTTCTGTGGAAAATAGGGTTTGTTTGCAATACCAATAATGCATTGTCAAAGTGCCAGGTTCATATCTGGTCCATCTATTTTGATGTAAAGTAGACAGCGTTGCTGATTTATCACGAATGCATTTGCCAAAAGGGTGAATTGTAGCAAGCAACCACTCAAGAAACACAAGCGAGACAGATGTTAACCTTCCTACTTGAACGAATTTCTTTTAAATAGCGCCAAGATGAACGTAGCACTTAAAATAAAATAAAAAATAAAAAATACCAGAAAAGTGTGCTAAAAAAAAGCATATCAATCTAAGCAAATGCGAATAAAAGAAAGTTAACTGAAGGACACGTGAGGGTAAAGGCAGACATTTGTACCTGGTAGCGATTAGTTACTATATTTAGATGAAGGATGTGGTTTTGTGAACCAATTTAATAAGTTGGTTAGGGTTGCAGTCTCTGGTTGTTAAAGAGTGTATACAGAAACCAACCACAACTTTAGCACCACAAAACATAAACACATTGGTGACAGGATCATGGGCACCTAAGCCTGACCATGCCTATTTGGACCAAAGACCAACCTCAACGAAAAGCTAGTACAGCACAACTCAGCAAAAAAACATCAGTGCTAGCCATGATAGAAAGACACCAGAAAAGCCAATGCAGCACAGCCTGGTGCACATGGGGTCTAACAGACAAAGAGCCCAAGGCCGCCGACCCGCGCTCCACAGACGAGATGTTCCAGACAGTCCGATCCATGGAGGCCCAACCTCGCAACCCATTGCACAGCACACCCTTGAGGCCTTGTGGAGTCATGCCCCGTGGGGCCAGAGCTAACCAGGTGGCACAAGGGGAACCCAAAACCTACAGAAGGTGGTTATAAGGGAAATAATTTGGCTGATCAGTGTAATCTGTTTATTGTTTATGTTGTTCTCACAAAGCTGCCAAGAATGCTAAAAATGTTTTGTGGTGAAATCCTCTCTGCCTAGCAGGATTTTCTTATTAGCAATATTAACATCACTTCATGCATTCAACATTCTTCTTTCTCTTCCACTGTCTATGCAGCTTCCTTCCTTAACACAACACCAATGCTGTAGCATCGAGCTTGGATTAAAATCCCTCTAACTCCTTTGGACTCCATCCACCCTACAAAGCCTCTGTTAAAAAATGGAAATAAATGAATAAAACCCTCCTGACAATTAGAAATGAAAATTCATCCAGCTGTGGGGATTTCTTCTCAGGTTGCAAATTCCAAACAAGTTCACAATGGTTATTAAACCAAAGAGGATTAGACCTATGCTGGACAGTGTTTTTTTTTTTTTTGGCACACTTAACCCCGTCATGTTGACATACACTTCTCCAAAATTAGGTGCATCCTGTAATATTTTGTTGGCCCATCTTGAGTGTTGATTATGAAGCGCATTTGCCATGGTATTGTTTCAATAACCATAACATTTATTCCCGCCTAGAGCAGCATAAATTTCTGGCAGGGATCTTGTATTGATAATGGCAGAGTCAAAAAAAACTCTGTAAAATCTTCTCCAGTCTATCTCAAAGACTTTCAGCGTGGTTATGGTCAGAACTAGGTAGTGGCCTGTGCCATCAGGGAAGAAAAAATCCATTGATGGTCACCACTGTACATTTTAATGCCACATAATGTTGCTGAGTCTCGACCTGATCTGAAGCAGATCATATCATACAGTGGGCACTATGCATGATGGGTGCATTGCTTCATGCACTTCCCTTCTTACTCTAATGCACCCATCACTCTGGAATAGGGTGAATCTGGACTCATTAATTCCCATTACAATATGTATATAAATTTCTCTTGTTTCTACTCGCCATTTTCTATGATGCAACTTCATGCGTTTAAGTGAACGCAGATTATGCGTTACATTCTTTTTATTATTATTCTGTGATTGCTGAAAGAGAAATGAGACACTACTGACAGTTATCAGATAGGGTTAAAAGAATTGTTGCTGGTTAAGACATATTAATCACTGCAGTAATTATCCAGTGGCAGCAGATCCTCTAAATTCTGTAAGTTGCTAAGTTGATTCCATGAAAGGTTGTCAAGTACATTCCCACACCGGGTTTGCTTGGATTATAATTTGATCAATTTGGAGGCCAATCTAACACCTTGAACACTTTGTCATGTTCCTCCAACCTACGTATATGAACAATTTCTGCAGTCAGGGCGCAGTTTCTTGTTGAAGGACCACTGCTATAAGAGGCTGTACTCAGTCTGTATCAATAGTTGGATAATTGGTATGTGTACCCAAGATTTCCCAGTAAAACATCTCACACTACTTTCGCCAACTTGCCTTCTTCTCATAGAACATAGTTAAGTGAAGCTTGCACACGCACAAGCACACACACACAGATGATAAAAAAAAAAAAGAAAGTACGATTCATTAGACTTGGGCACCTACTTCCATGGCTCCATGATTCAGTTCTGAAGCCGATTCTCCACATGCTCACTGTATATGGTGGAAAATCTGACCTGTCTGTGGTTATGCAGTTCTATACAGAGCAATCTGTGACAGAATGTGTTTTCTGACAACTTTCTATCGATGTAGAACAAAACAAAAGAAAACCAAAAAGTCTTTTCTACTTGCAAAGGGATTATTTGTTTAATAACGTGTCACCATGAACAAGGCTCAGGATAATTAGTTAGCGCTGTCAGAACCTGTGTTTGCATCAGATTTATTTCTAACATAATAACTGAGACATTTGAAAAAGTCCTATAAAAAAAAAAAACAGAACTGCAGAGGCATTATTTGCATACTGAACATGGCACATGATGAGCCTTCATCTTGGTGTAGCAGGTCAGAACTGTTTGACCCGGTTTCACTTTTTCTGAGTGCAGATGGAACACAGAAGGGGCCGAACCCATTCCCGAGTTCTAGAGCTGCTAACTCGGCACTCAGCACTGGCTGCAGTTGATGAGGCCATTCTTCACTTGATAAAAGGAAGGTGTGTGGCATGGAACGAACACAATGGCGCACTTTGCAGGTAAATTATGCTCACGCTGCTCGGTAATCACGCCGCAGTCACGGCTGACTGAGATTGCGGCTCTCGTGGCATGTTGCTGAATGACCACTTTTCTCAATCCCAGATAGTACTCTTTCTTTTTTTTTTGTTTTGTTTTTACATTTGATTTTGGAGGTACCGTTATAACCGAGCGGGTTTGTTGGACAAAGACTGGTGAACCGGAATTTAGATTCAGGGCAGGTTCAAGGGGGTGTGGTGCTTAAAGTCTGGCACTGTCTCATTGCTGTAGCGTTTCTTTCAATCAACAAAATGGGTCAGGCGCTTACGCAAAAGTAGCTTTGACAAAATCGAAGCTGGGTTGTAGAGGTTAAGAAGTCAGTGAACGTGTTCCCGGTGTAAACATACCTTCACTTTTACATAGTACAGAAGGTAAACAAGCGTTTTATCGGCCCCTGATCTCTCGCAGGGAACAATTATTTAGAGCCGTTATTATGTTAGTGTTAAAAGGTTCCAGATGTTACTCAGCATTAACATTTACATTAATAAATCTAAGTGGATAAAAAGGATATGCTGAAGTATAAGAGGAATACATCACTTTGGAATGCATCGTTATTGGCAAACAATCAACCTCAGTGTAGGAGCAGTAACTCTCCTTTAGCGTCAGGTCCCATCACTCCGCCCTGACACTGATGCTCCACTGCGTTTTATTCCATACGTAACTAATCTTACAAGTATACTGCTCTCCATTTATTCCCTTTTGCTTCTAGGCCAGTACAGCACAAAGCATCGAGAAGATTTGTGATGATTAGGTCGCAACCTTGTTTATCTATACTGGTTTATCTCGCAGATGCTGTGCTAAGGCGACGGGGTAACATAAACAAATGCATTAGTTTCCTGCGATTGCATTATACTGAGAGGCAGTTCCTCAGAGGGAATTGCACACAGAGGTTAGAATCAGCAATTATTACATCCATCGCTCACAGCTGAGCTCCACTGCACTCCTCCTCCTTTTCTCTCCATTGGCCTGCGTGGTAAATGGAGGCCGTTATTGGCTTCCGAAATGGCTCCGGGGGTCACCAGCTCCTGTGTGTGACTAAGGTGAAGTGAAGACAGCGACAGATTGCACGTTGTTGTCTTAGTGATGGAAGGAAAAGCACTTCATCGGCTTGCCTACCTGTGAAAGGAAAGACAATATCTGCCTGAGAAGATGGGCATCAAATGAAAGGGCATCAAAGAGATTTAAGCAAGTGACTGGATTCCTAATGATTAAATCGTAAGTAAGAAAGGTACAAGCCTTGAAAATTTTTGTCACATGGGAATATGAATCAATGAAAAACGTCCTGCTTTGCATTTCAACTTGTGTAAAAAAAAAAAAAAAAAAAAAAGATTTTTTTAAATTGATTTATTTTTCTTTACACAAAAGCAGAAGATAATAAAAACCTTGACTTAAACTGGTTTCATTGTTTGTCTTTGTTTCCTCACACAAAGTTAGAAAATCAAATATTTGTAAATCCAAATATGAAAAAAAAAATCCCAATTTCAGTATGAACAGTCACTTTGGAAATATATTTCAAACTGTATGTCTTACAGGCTATTCTCATATACTGTACATCATCCAGCCCATTTCTGATTGAATTGTCAACCCAAATATCCATAAATTTTAGTCCCAATATAGTAACAAGTGCACCATAGCTTATTTAAAATATTAATGTTGTGAATCCAAAAGTTTTTAACAGTTTGCGCAGAAGATAAGGAACACTTAAACACAACGTAGAGAGACATCAGACCCTCCAATCAAGCGTATCTGGTTCAGAATTCCACAAGCAAACTTTCTCATTACAGCTGTTTGGGAAATGAGTAAGAATTAAGCCCGGTAGAAGGAACCAGGGATTTGGCTGGGAATGTGAGAGACACTCATCAAACGATTGTTTTCAGTCTTTACCAGCAATTGAAACACAGCCCTGGTGGCCATCATTAACCTTCAAGTGGTGGCTGGTTACTGTGTGATATCTGACAGGCGGGGACATAACGAGAGTGACCGTATTCTGCCTCAAGCGTTGTCAGAGTGTGAGCAATACCATGTTAAAGGCTGACAAAAGCACGAGCATCTCAGGCTCCGAAGTAACTTTCACTCCTCGGAGCACCTCAGAAAACAGCTATGATTTTGGTGCAACGAACACACAGACCGGACCCATTCCAATCAATGACGAGTTGCGTGATAGCGAATAAAGTGAGGGAAGGAAAATAAGCTAACCAGACACCACTGCTTCAGGGAAACTACTTCATCTAGCACTGGAAATTAAAACCTTTCAGGTGTTACAATCCGGAGACAACCAGATTTGGGCAGAAGTGATGAAGTCACTCCTATTGACTCTATCTTTTATAAACCAACCGGTCCTCAGAGATTAGCTGGTGCACGCGCTTCCTCTCCGTGAACATTGTAAGATGCAAGAATTTTTTGTTTATTTCTGCACGTCTAATCTGATACATCTGACAGGGGCATCAGACCAGAGTCAGTGCTGAGTGTAGGAAAGAGATAAGAGAGGAGGAGTGCGGCTTCAGACAAGTGCCATTAAACATCTCGCCAGTTTCTTACACAAGACCCTGTTTCCAAATTAGACTTGCAAATGACCGCTGAGGAAGCCTTTTGGAACATTTGGAAGAAATATTATTTCTTTGTCTCATCTCGACATTCTAAAATCGGCAGCGAATGATCTGCACAAGACAGACCGACATGACAAAGAAAATGAACTCGGAGAAGACCAAGCTAGCCTATTAGCTAAAACTCACTTTTCAGTAATCACTACAACCCTGGTTGGGAGTCACAGCAGAAACAATGTCAACCCTGGGGACACTGAGGGCATGGCCGGAATATATCCTATATGGGATCGAAGGTAGAGCCATCATAGGGTAACACCCATGGCATTTATAGTATCCAATCCACCATGTGTTGTTTTGGGGAGGTACTGAAGGAGAAAATCCATGTAGATCCGTGTAGACAATACTCCAAACTCAGGATCCAACACTATGGCACCAACATGTTAACATCCATCGAACATCTACAGTGCTGTGAAAAGGGTGTATTTGCACCCTTCCTGATTATATATATATTTTTTTCTTGCATATTTGTAAATGTACAATATGCATTTTTTTTTTAATTAAACACATTTCTTTGGAAAGCTGAGATAAATTTCAATTCACACACCCAGGCCTGAGTACTTGCCAGAGCAGTTGAATCAAGTCATTACCTAAATAGAACCTGAATTACAAAGTGAAGCATGCTAAAGGATCTTAAAAAGCAACACATCATGGCACAGTAATTGACATGTTTCAGTCTGGAAAGGGTTACCAAAGCCATTTCGAAGTCTATGGGACTCCAGCGAACCACGGTGAGAGCCAATATACACAAATGAAGAAAACTTGCAACATTGTTGGACCTTGCCAGGAGGCCGGCTTACTGTACCAAAATTACTCCAAAAGCACAAGGACGACTTTACCAAGAGCTCATAAAAGAACCCAGAACGGCATCTAAAGACCTGCATGCCTCACATGCCTTAGTTAAGGTCAGTGTTTTTCAGGATTCAACAATAAGAAATAGATTTTTTATTTTGACTGATGCATTTTGACTGGGCAAAAATGGCATCAATAGGAGAGTTCCAAGGCGAAAGCCACTGCTGACCAAAAAGAACACAAAGGCTTATCTGACACATCTTGATTATGATTAAGACTTTTGGGAAAAAATTCCGTGGACTGATGAGACAAAAATGTTACTTTTTGGAA
Source organism: Clarias fuscus (assembly GCA_030347435.1). Lineage (NCBI taxonomy): Eukaryota > Metazoa > Chordata > Actinopteri > Siluriformes > Clariidae > Clarias > Clarias fuscus. The sequence continues at coordinate 26,466,376 of CM059212.1, forward strand.
GGTGCATTAAATAAAAAAGACATCATAACAGTCAAACCTGGAGGGTAGTGAAATGGTCTGGGGCTGTTTATATATTCAGGACCTAGAAGGACTTGAATGAATTCTGCGCTGTACCAGATATTCGTGAAGGAGAGTGGTAGGCCATCAGTTTGTGACCTCAAGCTCAGGCACACTTGGGTTATGCAGCAGGACAATTATCCAAAACACACCAGCAAGACCAAAGGTTTTGGAGTGGTCTAGTCAAAGTCCGGATTTTAATCTGATTTAGATACTGTCACATGACCTTAAACAGGCCGTTCAGGCTTGAAATTCAATGTGGCTGAATTAAAACAATTTAATCGCAAACACTTGATTGCAGTTGCTGCTACGAAGGGTGGCAAAACCAGCTATTAGGTTTAGGGGCAATTACTTTTACACATAGGGGGTAGGTAGGTTTGGACAGATTTTTTCCCTTATTAAATTAGATCATAAATTAACAACTGCATTTTGTATTTACTCAGGTTATGTTTGTGTACTAATAAAATGTGTTTAATCTTAATCATGTAATTGTGACATATGCAAAAAAATAAAAATTCACAGCGTTTATCCTGTGTATCCTTTGAATTTAGGGCACAAGTTAGGGTACACCCTGGACTTGGTGCCAACTCACTGCAGGGCAAAAATGAACACAATCAGTTATACACTGATTTGCCAATCATACTTAATGCAGAAAACCAACAGGACCGAGAGGTTTTCTGCATTAAGAGACAATGATACCCAATAACTCACCGTGCCAATTTTATACAATTTGGGACACCATGATTTTGTCAAAACATAACAACCAGTACATCAAAGTGCTTTTCATGTAACATATAACAATATGATTGTACATTGGTGTGAAGTGGGGCACTAACTGTCTCCTATTGTATATATTTACATAAGGTAAAAGTCCTCTTCTGAGAAGAAATCCATGCTTACCAACCAGTTGGTGGGGGATAATGTGAGATACTGTAGGTCCCTGGCTTGATGTTTTGGAGGGTTTCTGTGTCTATGCAGGTTCATCAGTTTTCTGAAATGACCTTCCCAAGCACAACGAATGTACTGTAGGTGGATTGAATAATCAAGCATGAGTGCACGCTGTCCTGCGATGGTCTAGCATCAACTTCTCCAGTGTGTATACGGTACGCTGCGACTCTGAGCAGGATAAAGCTTTTCCTTAGGTTGAAGTATTTAACGAAAGAAAGAATGATTATTCCAATAAAGGAGCCAACACTAAGACCATTCTAGAAACATTCCTGAAGCTAAGCAGTGGTGTGTAAACGTATTAACTCTAGTAATTTAACAGTAGTTTCATTTATTAAATGTGCCCCATAAATTAGAAGGCTGCTGTTTTGTCTGAATACATCAGTATTACTGGTTAAGAAATAAAAAGCCTTATTTCCCAGGTGGTCTCTATCTTGTAATTCGAGGCACCTTGAAAGTCTACACAAAGCCATTGTTGCAATTAACAGCAGGAAGTGATTTACTAAGTGCCCCGAAACACCAAATTGAAGCACAACAATGAGGGTAGAAATAAGCCAGTTGACGCTACATCAACCTAAATTGAATGGACGTAAACGTCTAAGCAAATATTATTACATAATGGAACGCAGTACAGCTTAAACGCCTAAAACCAGCACCAGTTTCGGGTGACATTTCCCCTCCCTTGTGGGAACTCTGAATGTCTGAAGTGGTTTGGACAGAATTTAAAGGGGAAAAAGAAAAAAAAAAAAAAAGGTCTAGCAACCACATCAGGAGCCGGTTTTTCTTTGGCACATCTCGAGCTCTTTAATTTTCTCCTGAATCGATGGCAGATCTGAAGCCTGCTGTGCTGCCGTTTTGCAGCTTATTGCCTAGTTTAGTTCCTACAGCTGAACAAATATGTAGAGGTTGGAGAAAACCCACAACAGAAAGCAATTGCGTGCTACGCTTTAACCTCTCGGAGTTCTCCCAAGGTCTCTTCGTCACATAACTGCGAAATTGTGTCAACACTGCACATCGTTGGTGGTGCACATGGATACTTTTTTTCAGATGAGGTGTATAACGCGAACGATGAATGAACTCACTATGATGTAACTCTACCCGGGGGTGTTGGGTACAGAAAATATGGCAGGAAAATGGTTTATTTTGGAGTGCAGTAAGCCAGTGATTAGGTTGGGCTACTACGGCAAGCTACAGAAGGAAGAGAGGAAAATCAGCATGCTTTCTGTTTGGATCGTATTAATGATCGTAGCATTTGCTCCACAAGAAAGGTTTCTAGGGTCATTGTTTGAACAAAAGTACTGATTAAAAAAAAAAAAAGCTAGGCCACGATCCATAGACATTGGCTATGGAAAACAAAGAGAAAGTGTACGTACTGTACCATTTTTATATTTGAAATGATATAAGGATTAAATTGGATAATACACACGTGGACAAAATTGTTGGTACCCTTCGGTCAATGAAAGAAAAACTCACAATGGTCACAGAAATAACTTTAATCTGACAAAAGTAATAATAAATAAGAATTCTATGAATGTTAACCAATGAAAGTCAGACATTGCTTTTCAACCATGCTTCAACGGAATTATTAAAAAAATGAACTCATGGAACAGGCCTGGACAAAAATGATGGTACCCCTAACTTAATAGTTTGTTGCACAACCTTTTGAGGCAATCACTGCAATCAAACGATTCCTGTAACTGTCAATGAGACTTCTGCACCTCTCTGCAGGTATTTTGGCCCACTCCTCATGAGCAAGCTGCTCCAGTTGTTTCTGGTTTGAAGGGTGCCTTTTCCAGACAGCATGTTTCAGCTCCTTCCAAAGATGCTCAATAGGATTGAGGTCAGGGCTCATAGAAGGCCACTTTAGACTAGTCCAATGTTTTCCTCTTAGCCATTCTTGGGTGTTTTTAGCTGTGTTTTGGGTCATTGTCCTGTTGCAAGACCCATGACCTGCGACTGAGACCCAGCTTTCTGACACTGGCCAGCACATTTCTCTCTAGAATCCCTTGATAGTCTTGATTTCATTGTACCCTGCACAGATTCAAGACACCCTGTGCCAGATGCAGCAAAGCAGCCCCAGAACATAACAGAGCCTCCTCCATGTTTCACAGTAGGGACAGTGTTCTTTTCTTCATATGCTTAATTTTTCCGTCTGTGAACATAGAGTTGATGTGCCTTGGCAAAAAGTTCCATTTTTGTCTCATCTGTCCATAGGACATTCTCCCAGAAGCTTTGTGACTTGTCAACATGTAGCTTGGCATATTCCAGTCTGGCTTTTTTATGATTTGTTTTCAACAATGGTGTCCTCCTTGGTCGTCTCCCATGTAGTCCACTTTGGCTCAAACAACGACGGATGGTGCGTCATTCTGACACTGATGTTCCTTGAGCATGACGTTCACGTTGGATCTCTTTAGAAGTCTTTCTGGGCTCTTTTGTTACCATTCGGATTATCCGTCTCTTTGATTTGTCATCAATTTTCCTCCTGCGGCCACGTCCAGGGAGGTTGGCTACAGTCCCATGGATCTTAAATTTCTGAATAATATGTGCAACTGTAGTCACAGGAACATCTAGCTGCTTGGAAACGGTCTTATAGTCTTTACCTTTAACATGCTTGTCTATAATTTTCTTTCGAATCTCCTGAGACAACTCTTTCCTTCGCTTCCTCTGGTCCATGTTGAGTGTGGTACATACCATGTCACTAAACAACACAGTAACTACCTGGAGCCCTATATATAGGCCCACTGACTGATTACAAGATTGTAGACACCTGTGATGTTAATTAGTGGACACACCTTGAATTAACATGTCCCTTTGGTCACATTATTTTCAGTATTTTCTAGGGGTACCATCATTTTTGTCCAGGCCTGTTCCATGAGTTTTAAATAATTCTGTTGAAGCATGGTTGAAAAGCAATGTCTGACTTTCATTGGTTAACATTCATAGAATTTTTAAAAATTATTACTTTTGTCAGATTAAAGTTATTTCTGTGACCATTGTGGGTTTTTCTTTCATTGATCGAAGGCTACCAACAATTTTGTCCACGTGTGTAGTTGCATATTGAGGATATCACAATTCTGAAATGCATGCACACCACTGTTAACTGCCCACACAAAAAGAAAATGGCTTTTCTTTCAAACAAAAGCCATTTTTTCACTTAAAAAAAAAATCTTCAGCTCATTTTGTTTTGTTTTTGGTTTTGAGGAACTCTGCCAGTCAGCTTCCTACTCACGCTCCAAATTTCCAAAAATCCTAAAAAAAAAAAAAAATCCCATTATTGTTTAATTCTTGCCAGTATTTGCTAATGATGTTTAATGCACTGGGCAGCCATGTGAATTGTGTAACCAGTGCTAAAGTTAAGAGGGTCATTCATTTGGGTTTAAATCTTTGACATATTACATCCTCAGGTACTTCCTCAGTCACTGGAGCCACTCCAAACCAAACATGAATAAAGATTTTTTTTGTTGTTGTTGCTCCAAACTGGTACATTTTCAAGATTAGTGACGCCTCCAGTCCCATACTCCAGGGCAAACATCCATGACAGCAGGGCAACGATGATCCACAAATAACTGAACAGTCCTCCAGGGAGCTCGCTTCGTCCAAAGGAAAGCCTTTTACCCAAATTAATTATGTTAATTAGCAATACCCATAAAGTAATCCATTAAAATTATTTGTGACTGCCATGCTGCAAATAAATAAATAAATAACAAATAAACAAAATAAAAATCACATCAGGGTAAAAAGGTATTTACTAGCACTATCTCATCAAAATTAATCTGTTTCTGCCAAAACATAAATTTTCCCATTGCAGTCATTAGCAGCTAATTCAACAGTAGAGAAATACGTTTCGCAGGATGCTTTTTGCACTTAGGCTCGGCTTCGCTGAGAGCACTCTCGTGTCCAAATATTTCTGTTCAAGAACTACTCAAGGATTTCCAAAGAATTTCCAAACCCCCCCCCCCCCCCCCCCTCTTTTTTTGTTTTGTTTAACAGTTACTCACTCATCATCTTTACCGCTACATTCTGTATACAGGGTCATGGGGGGGGACTTGAAGCCCATCCTAGGAGACTTGGGGCCAGAGGCGGGGTACACCCGAGACAGGGTGCCAATCCATCGCAGGGTGCACACATGCGCACACATGCTTCAGGCAATTTTGGGAACACCACTTAGCCAAATCTACATGTCTTTGGACTGTGGGAGGAAACCGGAGTACCTGGGGGAAAACCCACCAAGCACATGCACACAAACCTGATGTGGGAATCGAACCTGGAGGTGCAAGGCAATGGTGCTAACCACTAAGCCATCTTTTAAAAAGGTAATGGTTTATAAAGACGTTTTCAGAACTCAACCAATGTAGGGCTCTCAGTCACTCATTCTCTGTATCGGTTGCGGGACGCCTAGAGCCCATCACACTAAGCGGGGTGCCAATCCATCGCAGGGCATACAAAACATGCAAAAACACTCACTCCTACACTACAGGCTTTTTTGGAAACTGTCTAAACATTTACTGTAGCTTAATCTGTATGACTGTGGGAGGAAAACCACCAAGGACAGAAAAAAACATGCAAACTCCACACATGCTGCCCCAAGGCAGGACTTGAACCCTCAAACTCAGTGGCGTGGGGCCACAGTGCTATCCATTACACTGCTGTGCCACCCATTATGTAGAAAAATTATAAATAAAATGTAATTAATAAATCAAACTTTTCACACATCCATTCAAACTGTCCATATAAAAAGTGCTTAATTAAACATACTTCATTTAATAAGATTAAATTTCTTATTTTAATGAAATCAATACACTTCATAAACTTGGCAGTTCCATCTCCAGAATTCCGAGCGTGTGCATCACGAGGACGCGGTGTTCAGATGCAAAAACCTAATTAAAGTTTCATTCATCAGCTGCGGTTTGAAAAGCAGAAAAGATGCTTCACTTTGTGTAATTGAATATTGGCAGCGTGCAAGCTACTGTAGGAAGTTTGCCTAAACATATCATTAACCTCTGATTAAGCACCATTGTACACTTTAGTGAACCAGATTTACTTTGAATGTTGTTTGTTTTCGGCCCAACGACCTACACATAGGTCACGGTTCAGGGTTTATGGACTTATGGACCAAGTAACACAACCAGGTAATGCTTTTAGCAACACACAGACCACATCTTGGCAGTATAGGATTTTTGGGAAGTCTAAATCTTAGCAGTCAAGTATGTTAGATGGTCCAATTTATCGGGAGATTCAATAAAAAAAGTGCACTTTCTTTGAAGGAAGAAGAAGAAGAAAAAAAAAGCAATTCCCACCAGCTAAATCCACCCAATCATCTTACATCTACTAGTCTGTGAGGGTCAAAGTTAACGCAAGACTCCCTTTGGTACACATGAATGCAGCATCTTTTTAACCATCTGAAAGCACTTGGGAGAATGCAAACCGCTTATTCCCGTACAGACACACACCGGGGGTTGATAAGGGCCAGAGAAAGGCCATCCGAGGACAAAAAAACTTTGGGCTTCAGCGTTCAGGCTCTCAGACATGGGTGGCTGTAGCACAGTCAAGATTGAATCTTGTAATTTTCTGATAATAGCATAAACTCTAAGACGAGGTCTGTGCCCCGAGAGGGTCTTCCTCATGAACTCCGACCGGATTTATGAAGAGACAGAAGAAACCAAGCTGACTGGACACACGGACAATCTGAAAGACAGATTCACAGATGCAAGAAATAGAAAATACACAGAAGCGAGCTAAACCCTATTCTTTCTGCATGGATGATCTGGATTACATTGTGGACAATTTGAGATTGTTTTTTTTTTCTTTCTATTTTTGACCCTGTTGAATTGAGAAACCTGGGATTTCAGATCTGAACAACAAACAAAAAAAAGTGTACTATAGGTGGCTTAATTATACAGTAATGTCATATATCTACACAAAATACTAATTAAACTCCTAATAACCACTGCCTGGCTAAAAGAGAGCTGTTTCACTTCACATAAAGAAATAAAAAAACAAAATACTGAATGACCTTGAAAGGAAATCAATTAAATGTTTGATGAAGTAGTAAAATGCAGAATAGAAATCTTTAGAGTAGAAGTACTTTCCACACAAACAGTGCAATTAGAACTCACAGGATTGTGACGAACCAGCTGTACATCCATAAGAAAACCACTTGTTAGAGAGATTCATTAAAAAAAAAGGCTTTGGATAACTAGAAAGCATAAAAATTGTACTTTAAATCTATAGAAAAAGGTCATGAGGTCTGATGAGTCCAGACTGCCCCTACTCGTCATCCATAGTGGCCCCTGTAAGATGGTCAAATTAAATATTGGAGAGTGAGACTTTTTTCTTTGGGGCAGGAAATGTAGTTTAACCGCGAATTAATTAACAATAAGAAAAAGAAAGGAAAAAAAAGTGACTGCATAAGTATGCACTCCTGTAGTTCAGATGTCACAAAGCCATGACCTTGTGCAATTATAGGGTCACTATGGACTCAATATACATGCATCTGTTTCTTGAAGATCCTGAGCACAAGAAGTCTAAAACAAAGTTTCAAGAAGTGTAAAAAAAAAAATAAAAAAAATTGAACAGAGCATGATTAAAGACATTTATTTTCATTCTTAATGTTTTTTGTTTTTTTTTTAACTGAAAGGTCACGGAACACCACCACCAAAAGCCAGCGACGTATAATCCCAATTAAGTTAATTTCAGTTTCAGGTTGTCATACAATACTACAAAATGTAATAAAATTTTAAGAGGGGTGACTAATTTGTGTTCTAATAATTAAATAAAACTCTAAACAAGGAAAAAGAAAAAAAAAAAAGAAATGGCGTTGAGAAAGTTTTGCTTATCATATCGATGGTAAAACCTTTTAATTAAAATCTCTAGCACCGCATACAAGTGTGTATCATACAAATATACCCTCACGTACAAAATTTGAACAGTTGCTTTACATTAGTGAAAAACTAAAAGACTAGCAGCTCTGTTGAGAACTGAAAAACGCAGGCAGCTGATTATAAATAAAGCAGCAAAATTAGAAGCATCCTTACTTTGTCACATATTCATTACAGCACAGTGAAATGATCTTCTACACACATCTCAGCTTGTTAGGAAGCCGGGGTCAGAGTGTATGGTCACACATGAAACAGTACTCCTGAAGCGCTCAGGGTTAAGGCCGGACAGTGGCAGCTTGGTGGAGCCGGGGCTTGAACCCTTGACCTTCTGTTCAGCAACCCAGAGCTTTAACCCACTGAACTACCTCTGCACCACGTTGCACAAATCTTATTTAGCATTGATAACAGACGGTAATACACACATTATTTACACATTTTGCACAAGGGAAAAAAAAAAAAAAAACTTGAGGCACCGGTACCATTCGCATTAGCCAGTCATTAATTCACTGATCATGATTTAAAATCTAGAAATATCTCCCTTTTCCACTCAAAACAGCACTGCAGTTATCTCAAAATCCAGATATACTAATCAGCTTTTCTGGAGCGTTTGAAAAACAGAATTAGCTCATTTTGAACGAGCACGATTAGCAGTTCTGGGAATGCAGCATCTTATCATGGATCTGTAAAGCAACACTGAACATAATCAGACACGGACACAGTGGCACAAGTTCACGACTCGAATTTTATTGACTGTTCAGTTTTACAAAGCAGATGCAAAGAAAGGCCTGTACAAACTTACAGCATGAAGGCCACATTAGATAAAAGTAAACGCCACGATCTTGAGCAGCCAAAGGCTTTAGAAAAAACGAACCTGGCTGGGAAAAAAAGAACTGAGACGGAAGAAGAGAAATGATCCTAATCCTTCACAGAAGGATTAAACACTTCCCCGCTGGTTGAAGCCTAATCACACAAGATGGGGCTCTGTTATCAATTTAGTCAAACGTTCTAATTTGTTCTTGTAAAATAAAGCATTTCAATTTTCTGAGTTTCTTTTCTTTTCTTTCTTTTTTTTATTATTTTTTTTACAACAGCACCTCCTGTGGGGGAAAAAAAAAAAAAAAAAAAAACATGGGAATACCGCAAATCCGCAAAATCAATAAACCCTGCATGCAGCCTGGCTCATCACAAACCTTTTACATTAAAGGGAATCACCAGTGATGCCTGGTGACATAAGATCCATAAGAGTATGCGTAAAGGGATAAAAGCGCATCAGTAGAGCCCTGCATTGCAGTCCTGAATGGTGCTGATGAAGGTGACGCTCGTGGCTGGCTCAGTCTTCAGTCTTCCCCTTTTCTCATCTTTCAGGACGGGTTGGGCTGCAGGCCTTTGGCCAGCATTGCTCGTACTTTAGCCATGAGGTCCTGTATCAAGGGGGAAGATAAACAAGAGGTATGAGATACACTGGACTGAGTTTGGGAGGCAGAAAGAAAATAGGGGGGAAGAATCAGAAATGATCAGTAAAAATTCAGACATAAACCAGAAGGCAGAAACTTGAAATGGAAAAACAAAACAAAACCCAAAGCAAATCATAACATATGGTAATTGAAAACATTGCTACAATGCTATATCACAGCACATATAACCTGCTCAATCATGGAATTATCCAATACAGTTTGTTAAAGCCAAATGGGCTCGTTTAACATTTCAAGGCCCGAAACACCTGTTTAAGGAATGAGAACGGCAGACTGAAGTTGTCAGGACAGCTCAGAGTAAAGCATCTACTGTAAAAATGAACATGTTGAAGCTTGAGGCGGAGGCTACAACAGCAAGAGACCACATGTTTCTCTTTCGCAATTCGGTTCTATCTTAGCCTCCTGAGACCTGAATGTCCTGAAATGAGCACACGAAACTTTTGGGACTTTTGATTGTGCAGAATAACAGAACGCAGAGTTCTGAGAATAAAAACTCCCTGTATTTCTCAATATAATCAACTGCTACACTAATGCACTTATCCCAGTGTTTCACAAGTGCTGGGATACGATTAAGGTAGAAAGTTCTCTCAGTACGCCGGTTAGGGCTTGCCTGCTTAACGTCGGAAACGCCGGCCTCCCAGGAACTCCTTTATTGGCCAAAACATGTCAATAGGGCTTGGAGCGAGGTCAGGACTGTATGGAGGCTGTGGCAATACCAGAACTCAGATGGGAGTTAATGTGTGAAGTGGTGTTGGTGAGTGAATGTGTGTACAGTTCCCACACATGGATGCGTCTCTTCTGCAAGTTGTCTATAAGTTACCAGTTGATTTTTAAGGATCAGGTATTCCACAGGTATTATACTGATTTATAGTGACCAGGTGCTAATAGTAATAACATGCAAAGTACACAACAGTAGCGTTTAGGTCACAGAGGTTAATTTGGTTAATAAGTGAAGGTCTAGCATTTTAAATTTTATCCCAAAAATACTATTTTTTACAATTATTATTACAATATTACATTTCAGGCTGAGCCCATTAATCTCTAGTATCATTTCCTGAGATAAATGTCAGCCATACCTGATTCAGACTTGACTGATCACTGTTGGCTCTTACATCTGTGCTAATTACTGATTAATTCAGTAAATTCTCAATTTTTTTTTTAAATTTAAGCTATCATCTCTAAAGTGCCAGAGTAGTGTGTGTGTGTGTGTGTGTGTGTGTGTGTGTGTGTGTGTGTGTGTGTGTGTGTGTGCGTGCATCACAGATCATTTGACAGCTGGTATTTAGAGCATTTACAAATTGAATCTATTAGGCTTAGATCTGTTTTGCTACAGCAGGTAACCAACAAGCTGCAAGGCATGACTTTCAATGACAGGAAAACACACTTAGCAATTAAAACATCTTTATGCGGCTGTGTTTGTGCTCCTAGCAGGGTATTTATCTAATGCAATCTTAACAGGAAGATAGCAGGAAGATTAGAAAGGTAAAATTAAGATGTTTTTGGTCAAAACCTGACTTTTGATCTTCTTTTAGCCGTAATTCAGCTGTGAGACATATGATGAGGTTTTCAAACCCTGTACTTTAGAGAAAGTAGAGATACCCTAGGTAAAATATTACTGCAGTAAAAGTAGAAGTCACCAATTAAAAATTTCACTTGAGTAAAAGTATAAAAGCCTTTAAATGCTCTTAAGTATCAAAATAGTGAGCTTATTTATATCTATGGTAAGAGTATGTAAACTTCCCTCTCGCTACACACGGCGCTCCTGAGCTGCCGGTGATCCATCTGCCCTGGTTGGAGACCTTGTCGCATGGAGGCCCTGTTCGGGGAGCGTGTGGTGACTGGCGGAAAGTTCCACATGACTGCAGTCTCAATAGTTATACTGATAACCGTACAGTATACAGTAACCCTGCAGATCAATCGCTGCTATTTGATATCACCAAAATGAGTACGTTTTCCCTTGTTGAGTCTGGTTCCTCACAATGTTTCTTCCTACCGTCATCTCAGGGATGTTTTTCCATTGACATCGCTCTCAGCTTGCTCAACAGGGACAAAGATTGAATCTGTAAAGCTGCTTTGGGACAATGACGTTCTTAAAAGCGCTATACAGATAAAGTTGAACTGAAATCTAAAAGACTGGATGCTGTTTGAGAAGGAAAACACACATCACTCGCTCTAGTTAGGAAAAGCCTGAACACGTGAGTTTAAGGGTGTATACACTTGGCCATGCAAACCTGCTCATCAGCACGCTCTTTATAGGGTTATAGATTTAAACATTAGCTGGCTCTCCCTGAGTCAGCATTAGAAATGTCCAGATCGGTATATCTGTGATGTCTCAGATATATATAAAAAATATATCTTAGTGTTATATTATATCTCATGTGTTAAATATAATAGCAAGAAAAGAAGATAAGAAACCAACAAGGTCTTGAAGTTGCTGATGAAAAAAACATGGCATGTACATAGGAGAATACTTGTAAACAGGAATCGAACAACTTGGAGTGTGTACGGTAATCCTTGTCTTTATATGCACCTCAGGACACAGCTGTGTTGCTGAAAGGGTCACAGAGTCTTTTTCTACATGTCTAAGCCTTCCTGTCACTAATGTGGTTTAAATCCACCGTACTACACACTCCTCTGCCTCTTCTACTGTTTGTCTATTCATTTATGTATTACATTCATTTATGCAGAAAAAGTGTTTCATCTCAGGAGATTGCACATCGATACATCAGAGCAGCGTTACATGATACGGTACCAGGAGCCGCAGTGTGCTCGAATGTCAGCTGCTGCTTCAGTGCTGATGCGCAATGATCGGAGATACGCTCAACCCGCTTGCGATCTGATAAAGTTAATGTTTTAGCAGTGACAGCTTAATGTGCCTTGACTATTTACGTGCTTGTCGCCTTCAGCACCTTTTCGCCAAACTGCTCAATCGTGCTGTTCCCGTTTGAAACCGGTCCAACTTGGAGAGCACGCGCTGCATCACGGAGATATTCAATCTCCCAGAGCGGGAGAGGTGCTATTGTAGGAGGCGAGCCAAAATGAGCCATCGCCACAGCCCTCGTCTCACCTTGCTCTTGTTCGTCTCGCCCGGCTGAGATATCGATCCAGAAATTCCAATAAAACCCGACCAGAAATGATCATAAAACAAACCAAACAGGCTCGTCAGCAGGCTCGCGCTGAATGGTGGTGAGGAGGCGGATAAATAGAGCGCAGTAGGAGGTTGGCGGTCCAAGTGCTGAATAAAACTCACCCCAAGCGGTACAGTATAAAATACTGGCTTACAAGCGAGAAGGAAACACAAAAAGCACAGAAGCAGTCACTGAAAAATCTCTCCTGACCCTCTCTCTTATTTGTGTCAAGGCAAGTCAGCTTTATTTATATAGTGTATTTAAAAAGACAGCCCGTGGCAGCCAAAGTGCTGTACAGTAACTATTTGTAAATCCAAACAGCAATGAAATAGGATAAGGAGGAAAAGAAAAAAAGCTTTCAAAGATAGAACGGATGAAAACACAGGACGAAAACCGAAGACCCAATGCTATAGACATCAAAATTACACGAAAGTTCAAGGAGTAAATCACGTTTAAAAATTGAATTCAAATTCCGTTAAAATCTTTCAATTTGGGGCAGGGAATCCTCACTTTCATCATGAGTATCCTCATCACTCTGCAAACTGGTTGGCAAACTGGTTGGCATAATAATCGCCAATTAATTCAGACACAACTGTTCTACTGGGTGAAAGTCTTATTAATATCTATTTATTAGGTATTTTAAGCCATTTAATACTTTGTCTGATAGAGACTGTCCCCAGTTCTTTGTGTAGTTAATGATGTGATGGCTCATAAGCGCTGAGGACATTTTGACAGCAATTATCTAAATACAAATGTAACTGATTAGGCCGCTATGGCATGAAGTTATGCAAAAAACTTACTCAATCACACTTAAATACCACCATTAGCTAGCACAGATTTTAATCTTTAGCCAGACTTACTCATCTTGACCTCTGCATTTGTTAGCATGTTTTATACACGGCTTGGTCCAAAAAACAACAACAAAAAAAATGCAGCTTTGACTTCAGCTTTGATTACACACAATATCATTATCATCATAATTGATGCACACAATGTGGTCTCGAGTTCATGTGTGAAAATAATTCCTCATGTTCTCAGAACCACTCTTTCACAATCTGAATCCGGGAATAATGCCTGTGCCATCGGGGACCAAATACTCCACTGACATGATACTCTGGTCATTCTGTACATTCAGGTCATCAACTGACATCATAACATTGCTGAGTCTAGACCTGACCAACTGAAGCAACCCCAGATCATACCACTGTCAATCTGAACCTTTTTCCATCGCTCCAAAGTCAAATCTTTAGGCTCCATGGCTAATTTTTTGATGAGTCTCACTAACCAGTGGTTTTCCTATGGCCACACAGCTGTTTAGCTCCAATCCTGTGAGTTCTCATCAACATTGTGTGTGTGTGTGGAAATGCTATTATCTTTACTAATAAACATAGCTAGGTCTTTGCTGCTGATTGGTTTACCAGGCAACTTCACTGAGTGATCTCCATTTAAGATGTCTTTCCAACAAAAGTTGATGATTCAACACTATGATTCAAGGTTTTGATAAGGTCTTGAAGGGTTCTTAACCCAACTCGGGTAATTTCAAATCTCCAGGCTGTTTTCTTTACAGGTAAAAAGTCAAGGTTAGAAAGTAGACTAAATAAAAACACTACTAGGATATTTGGGTACAATACTATATCTGTTTTTTAATTACCAGAGAGACATCAAAGCATATTACAGGCAAAAAACATCACTTTTTTGTTTCATCATTTTTCAACCGGTGACACAATTCATAGTGATATACAACAGAGTTTCCTTGGCCACCAAACATTTATATAAACTTTCTCTGTTTAGAGAGAAGGAAAGTTATGCGCTCGTCTCTTTCTGGTCTTCCTGCAAACTCTAACAAACATCCTTCTAGACCAACAGAAGTACCAGGAGGCATGATAACATAACATCCATCCAAGGTCTAATCCTACCTGCTACTTATGCACTTTATGAGATGGCTGGCCAGTGCTTATTTTGCTGCTGATGTGACACGAGTTGTGAGATGTGGCATAAAAAAAATAAAAAAAACTTGAATCTGTACGTGAGCTCCAAGCCTATAATTGGTGATCGGCAGACCTGTCTGAGCTGAGATGAAGAGCTTCTCATGATACAGTGAGTCACATTAAGACTAAGCAGATTGCGGCAATATCTTCACCGTCGCTACGGCGTGTCAAATAAACACAGCTGCGTGACTCGCGGAGCTCAAAATGGTCACAGGAAAAAATTATAAAAAGTCTGCTGCAGCTGTTTAAAAGAAAAAGTTCTTACCCACGTCTTTAACCATGAATGATCACGATTCCAGTTTATATTACATTTACTGTGCTAATGAAAATTCATTTGTTCCAAGGTTTATCTGAGCCTCAAATATTCTTCAGGATTTCACAAGGGTAAAATTTTGGTCTCTTTCCACTGAGCACATTTCGTGTACAGCATTATGTTTTAGTTAATCTCAATCAACAGGCAGAAACCATGTTAGGGACAAACATTCATCAAAATATTGCCCACTTCCTTGTTAATAGAGTTAGTTCACCTGAGATTTTTATTTTTTGATTAGCTCCCTAAGTAAGGGTATCAATCCTTTAGGAATCTAGACCATGGCTTGTTTTCAAGCAACCCCTTCCTAATTACTTGTTGTTCAATTGCATGTTGTATGAGAGAGGAAGCAGGGAAGGAGTAAGTAGATTACTCCTTCCAATGTGGAAATGCTCTGGAGACACCCCGGTGTTGTGGATGCTTTTTTTCTCACACTTATTTTCTCTCAGATGAGGGCTGAACACTACAATTGACAGCAAAATCCAAGATAAATAACGTAAAAAAAAGGCACAGTGAATGAATCTGTATTGTGCCATGATTTAGCAGACAGATGTACATAAATCAGGTTTACATTCAGCTGCGGCCGGTCAATATGGGGCGCAGGGGAGCCGCCCCCCTTAAAGTTAGGAAGAGAAGAATGCCACTTTAACATGTAATTATTTAACATAATAATTATTTATTTTAATAATGAAATAAAGTCATTTGGTCACAATATTCCGCTGTATTTCTTAATATAATTTATTTGCAATAAAAAAAAATCTAAACTGTATTACGTTAATTTGTGTTCGTGTACGCGAGGCGCCGGACAAAGGAGTGTCTATGTAGGCACATACATTTTTGAAAAGCATGTGAGTTGAGGCTGAGCTCTGATTGGATTTTGTCAAATCATCCTTCGGGCGCAGCACTGTGCACCCTGAACCCTCCCACTTTTGTTCTTAGTAAATCATATTTTTTTCAAATATTTGGGCTGATGTGATCGGAGCATTCTCAACGAGTCTTCCAGCACTTCTTATGGTGAGTGGAGGTGCTGACTGGATGTGATGTGAGCCAGTCCTTTACGTATTTTATACCAATAGTAATGATGCTTAATCACCTGATAAATGGATATTTACAGGCGAGTATTAAAAGTTTAATTTTAATTTTGTTTGCGCCCCCTCCAAAAAAAATTGCACCAGACACCACCATTTACATTATATAAAATTAAAATTTTTAACAGCATTCCAAAACAAGACAATATGGAGGCTTAGTGGTTAGCACTGTTGCCTTGAACCTCTAGGTTTCAGGGTCAATTCCCGCCTCAGGGTTTGTGTGCATAGAGTTTGCATGTTCTCCCCATGCTTGGTGGGTTTCCTACGGGTACTCCGGTTTCTTCCCACACTCCAAAGACATGCAGATTATGCCTGCAGTGTGTGAATTAGCGGGAATGTGTGTGGGTGCCTTTCAATGGATTGGCACCCTGTCCCTGGTGTGCCCTGCCCCATACCCTATGTCTCCTGTGATAGGCTCCCGTACCCCCCCTCCCCGTCTGCGACCCTGTATACAGGATAAAGGACTCAACCATGAGTGAGTGAGTAATGCCAGAGCAATTGCTGGCAAACTGCTGTGGTATAGAAACACTAAGACATTTTGTTACAGAAAAATCATAACCTTCAGATGGTAAGGTCAGCAAATCCTGTTAGTTTCAAGCACTATTGAAACGCTGGAATAAGTGCATTAGTGTGGCAGGGGATTATATAGAGAAATAAAGTTAGCTTTTACTCTCATAATGGTGTTTGGTTATTCTGTACAATCAAAAGTCCCGGTTTGACCTGAACAGCCATTGTATATATAATAAAAATAATAATAATAATAATAATATGAAATACTAAATATTGTATATTTTACATTATACATAACATATATGTATAACATTGAGGTGTTTTACCCTCAAATGCATTTAGATGACTTAATGGCCTTAAATACCAAAATAAATAAATAAATAAAAGAACCGTAAAAAAAAGTTGTGAAGTAGGATATATATATATACATATATATGTAAAAAAAAAAAGACCCAAATGACATCAGCTTAGGTCAAATAATCTACAGGATAAGACCTGAAGATAAACCCTTTTTTTTTTTTTTATTGTCCTATGATCTGACAGATGGCTAATTTTTTGATGAGTCTCACTAACCAGTGGTTTTCCTATGGCCACACAGCTGTTTAGCTCCAATCCTGAGAGTTCTCATCAACATTGTGTGTGTGGGGAAATGCTATTATCTTTACTAATAAACATAGCTAGGTCTTTGCTGCTGATTGGTTTACCATGCAACTTCACCGAGTGATCTCCATTTAAGATGTCTTTCCAACAAAAGTTGATGATTCAACACTATGATTCAAGGTTTTGATAAGGTCTTGAAGGGTTCTTAACCCAACTCGGGTAATTTCAAATCTCCAGGCTGTTTTCTTTACAGGTAAAAAGTCAAGGTTAGAAAGTAGACTAAATAAAAACACTACTAGGATATTTGGGTACAATACTATATCTGTTTTTTTCTTACCAGAGAGACATCAAAGCATATTACAGGCAGAAAACATCACATTTTTGTTTCATCATTTTTCAACCGGTGACACAATTCATAGTGATATACAACAGGGTTTCCTTGGCCACCAAACATTTATATAAACTCTCCCTGTTTAGAGAGAAGGAAAGTTATGAGTTCGTCTCTTTCTGGTCTTCCTGCAAACTCTAACAAACAACCTTCTAGACCAACAGAAGTACCAGGAGGCTGGATAACATAACATCCATCCAAGGTCTAATCCTACCTGCTACTTATACACTTTATGAGTTGTGCAAAGGCGTGGCATGACCATAAGCTGCACGGTTACAGTGCTGGCTTGTACAGCTTCTAGAGTGGACAGATATCTTTAAAAGCAGAACTAATGCCCGAAGCCTTGCCAAGACCATCCCATAGTGACTGGGGCATGTACTGGTGTGCCAGTGTACAACCCGAATTCTGGAAAAGGTGGGATGTTTCTTAAATTTGAATAAAATGAAAACTAAAGGACTTTTAAATCACAAGAGCCAATAAAAAATTATTCACAATAGAATACAGAGAACATGAATGTTTAAATAGGGATTTTTTTTTTTACTTTTATCTACTGAATTAACTCATTTCAAATTTGATGCCTGCTACAGGTCTCAAAAAAGTTGCGACGGGAGCAACAAAGGGCTGAAAAAAAAAAAGGAATTTTGAAAAGATTCAGCCAAGTTAATTGACATCAGGTCTGTAACATGATAAGCAATGAAAGGGCTTTTCAGAAGTACAGATGGGCAGATGCTCTCCAATCTGTGAAAGAGTGCATAAAAAGATTGTGGAATGCTCCTCAACGCCAAATTGCAAACTGGTGAAATCTCTGTGCGTAAGGGACAAGGCCAAATACCTTTGTTTGATGCCTGTGGTCTTTGGGCCCTCAGATGACACTGATTCACTCATCGGCATGATTGCATCATGATATTAATAAATGGGCCCAGGAATACTTCCAGTAACCATTGTCGGTAAAAACTATCCGCCGTGTCATCAGCAGATGCCAACTAAAGCTCTATCATGCATGAGACATGGTTCAGAAGCTCTGTCGTGTCCTGTGCACCAAGATTCATTTAAAATGGACAGGTTAAAAGTGGAAAAGTGTTCTATGGTCAGATGAGTCCAAATTTGACATTCTTGTTCAAGGACGCCGTGTCCTCTGGGCTAAAGAGGAGGGAGACCTTCCAGCGTGTTATCAGCGTTCAGTCCAAAAGCGAGCATCTCTGATGGTATGGGGGAGCATACAGTAAGTGCATACAAGTATGGGCAGCTACGTTTTGGAAGGCACTGTGAATGCTGAATAGTATATAAAGATTTTCGAGCAAAGTTTTAAAGCAACATGTGCTCCAAATTAACAAGCAGGTATTTCAGCAGGACAATTCAAAACCACATAATGCAGCATGGCTTCGTAGTAGAAGAGCCTAGGTGATGAATTGGCCTGATGGTGCAATCCAGATCTTTCACCATTTGAACATTTGGCGCATCAATAATTGAAAAACACATCAAAGGCGACCACAAACTCTTGTAGCAGCTGGAAACCTATATCAGGGCAAGAATGGAATCAAATTCCATCACCAGAACTCCAGAAACACATAACCTCAATGCCCAGACATCTTCAAACTCTTTTGAAAAGAAGAGGAGATTGCTCTTCTTGGAGACACCATGATAAACATGCCCTTGTCCCAACTTTTTTGAGACCTGTAGCAGGTCAAATTTGAAATGTGATCATTTTGTGCATAAAATTTTAACATTTCTTAGTTTAAACATTTATGTCCAATTGTGAATAAAATATTGGCTCATGTTATTTGAAAGTCTTTTAGTTTTCATTTTATTAATTTTTTTTTTTTTATTAAAAAAAAAAAAAAAAGGTCACAACTCTTCCGTAATACTTTGTTACAGACGTTGCTGATGTTCTTGTTCTTTTGGCTGCCCCAATTATGGCTTGCCCGAGAGGATCATTCAATCTGCATCTTTGATTTGGCACAGGTTTTCACACCAGATGTCTTTTATGGCGTAACCCTTTTGGGCTTGGGATCAGCTCGGAGAGTGACCCCCCGTAACACATATTTCCCTTTTAGGAGACTGACTATTTTTTTTTTTTTTTTTTTTTAATGCCATACCATATTCAGAAAACATAGTAAAGTATCTCAAACTCTCACTTGCTAGTGCTACCTTTTTACTCAATTTCACTAGTCCTTGCTCTAATTCTTTATCACTCCTTGTCCTAATGACAAATTAATAAGACTCTGTCATCCTTGAAACTTCATAATTATCTCCATCTACAAGTTAGCTGTTGTGTCTTAATCGTCATCCATGTCAAATTAGCCTGTTTAAAGCTAAAAGATAAAAAAAAAACATTTCATTGCATGCCAAGAAATATAGAAAGAAAAAAAAAAGGTTTTATTGCTGCAGTAGCAGGTGAGAGTGATGCAGGAGGAGAGTAATACATTCACCCACACACAACTGCAAACATACACACACATTCAAACAGTCTGCCTACATCAGGCTCCTGGCTGTACAGTTATTAGCACAACGTTATCAGCAGGAGCTCTACAGTACGTTCTGTCAGCAGCTGTTGGTTTTAATACGAAGCCTCTCTTCATTGGTGGTTGCCATCCAGGTTCAGTGGTGTCAGCATCGCTAACGTGATGCCGGCAACAGAAAGCACAAAAGAGCTCCGAGGCTCTGCAACTCTATCAACAACAGGATATTGCTTTAGCCACAATAAAAGACTGCTTAGCAGAGTGAATTTGCCTTCTCCGGGTAATCAGACAAACATGGCAGCTAAGCAACCGTCGGAACACGGCTTTGACGGGCGCGTTTTTTTCACCTTCGAGCTTTCCTCGCGTTTCCAAACAGAGGGCCCGGTGGAAGAGGAGCTGATAACTAAAATAACCAAACATGCACGCAGCACTCAGTTTCAGAAAAGAGAGAGAGAGAGAAAAAAAATAGAGGGCAGAGATCAGCGGAAAGCTGTCGAGGGTGACAGCTGCACTGCATCAGGATGCTGAAATGACACTCTTTTTTCTTCTCGCTTACAAATACACAGATATACATAGACATGATGGGATCAAGAAAACACATCACTGTATATCATCACTAGGAAAGGAATGAAACATACCAGGCCACTGGTGTTATTGGAAATTAATCAACGAGAGGGTGTTTTGGCATGAACTAAGTGACCTGACAGGACATGCATTTGTTGGTACCACCAAGAAGATGATTATAGCCCGCCCCCCAACAAAAAAGCAAATGGTTTATTTTAGAAGTAGCTTGATATTTGTATGAGCCATGATATCTATGTTGGTCAGATTTTGCCTACATACCTGAGTGATTTTGTTTTGAACTGAAGAAATAATGGTCGATGAGACATGCTTGTCTTTTTCCTGTGATGCGTCCCTATTGAGAGAGAAAGAGAAGGGATGAGATATGCGTCAGCAGTCAACAGGGACTAATACAGTATATGCGTAGATGCTGGCCTGGTATTAAAAGCTGTAAGGATTGACTAGTAAAAAAGAGGAATTCCGCAACTCAGACAGAAAAATAAAGAGCCAGAGAAATGCTATGAAATATTCATCCATCCCCAGAAGAACTGAGACAAGGGAGGCACCCTAGGGATTTAACTTTCTTTCTTTCCTTCTTTTTTTGATGAAACCTGAGAAACTTCTGACAGGCTACTTTTATACACAGATGTCCCCTGCGGTGATTTGAATAAAACGATCAATAACGGAGAAAGAACAACAATAACAAACGCAGTGTGTTCACTTCGCTCAGTGTGTCTCGCATGTCAGGAATGCGTTCTGAATCAGAACGCGCTCTGCGACTCGGCGCTTTCATGTTTCATTCAACAGGTCATTAGTCTAGATGTCAAATCATACCAAATCTGCGGGAAGCTTTAAAAGGAAAGCAACTCTTTCTTGTTGTGATGGTAATGTGAGATTCACTAAGAACACTGTGGGACACTTTGCTGTGAGTCATGGGGAAATAAAAAGGGCGGGAAAAAAAAATCTAGAAGCACAGCCATATATAATTCATAACGTACACCTCGTACACTCGTCCATGGTACTCCCTAGATAGCAGAACAGTATGAGATTAACATTACCTGGAGCTCCTTAAGCTAGAGGTGGGGCTAGATGTAGGGGAGGAGCTAGCAGTGTGGGTGGAGACCTTCCTCTTTGCTCTCCCTCTGTCTGGTGAGGTTGCGGGTGAATTGGAGGAAGCCTTCGAGCGATGCACTGATTTTGATGACTTCTTTCTCCTTTCACGAGGCGATCTGAAACATTCATGTGGAGGTTCATTAAAAAGAAACATATATTACACACAATATGCTTCCCTCCGTGGTTCGAAATAAATTTTTAAAAGTCATAAAGTACACTTACATTGCTGTGAAAGTATTTGTCTCCTTGTTTTTTTTTCATATTTGCTAATGATTAAATTATTGAAATTATTAAACAAATTTTTAGATTACATGTAGATAACCTGAGAAAATACAAAAAGCAGTTTTTAAATTATTTCATTCTTAAAGGGAAAAAAGGGGGGAAAAAAAGCTGTCCAAACCTGCCTGGCCCTAAGTGAAAAAGTCAGGACTGAACTGTGATTAACTATGTTTATTTTATTTTATTTATAAGAAAGCTGTCACTTGCCACACCCAAAGCTGATTACTGCCAGACCTGTTAAATCAAGAAAGTCACTTAAATAGACCCTGACTGACGTGAAGTGAAGAACGCTAAAAGATCTCATAAAGCAACACAATGAGGAACAGATGGGGAACAAAGTAATTGACCTGTACCTGTATAATTGTCTGGAAAGGGCTACAACGCTATTTCTAAGGCTTTGCGACTCCAGTGAACCACAGTGAGAGCCAATATCCAAAAGGAGAGAGAACTTGAAACAGTGGTGAACATTCGTAAGTGTGGCCAGCCTTCCAAAATTACTCCAAGAGAACAAGGGCGCCTCATCCAGGAGCTCATAAAGGGAAAGGCTTCCATGGGAAAGTTCCAATGAAAACACCTACGCTGACCAGAAATAAGACAGAGACTACATCTGACATTTGCCAAAAACATCTTGATTATCCCCAAAGCTCTTGGGCAAATATCCTGTGGACTGATGAGACAAAAGTTGGACTTTTTGGAAACTGTGCATCCCTCAAAATAACACAGCATTTCACAAAAAGAATACCATCATACCAACAGTCCAACATGGTGGTGGTAGTGTGATGGTATGGGACCACTTGAATTCTTCAGGACCTGGACAACTTTCCATAATTGATGAAACCATGAATTCTGAACTCTACCAGAAAATCCTGAGAGAATTGTCCAGCCATCAGTTCGTGACCCCAAGCTCAAACCTCAAGCTTGGGCTATACAGCATGACAAAGAACTGAAACAGCAAGTCCACCTCTTAATGCAAAAAAAAAAATAAAAATTCAGGCTAGTCAAAAATTCAGACTAGTCAAAGTCCGGACTGGGATCAGATTGGGATGATTTTAAACAGGTCGTTCATGTCGTTCTCCAATGTGGCTGAATTAAAACAGTTCTCCAAAAAAGAGTCGGCCAAAATTGCTCCACAGCGATGTGAAACACTGATTGCCAGTTATCGCAAACACTCGATTGTAGTTGTTGCCACCAAGGGTGGCACAACCAGTTATTAGGTCTAGAGGACAATTACTTTTTTGGACTGTTTTTTTCCCCTTAATTAATTAAATCTTCATTTATGTATGTGTAATAACTTTTACATTTGTTTAATGAGCCCTTAAATGTGAGACAAAAAATATATTAAAAAATGTAATCAAAAACTTTTTCCACAGCACTGTAAATTTGTTCATTTATTCACATATTCCGGGATGGTACCTCAGCACAGGATGCGTGTGCATACCTTCATTCAATTCATACCTACGGACAATTTAGCATAGACAATGTTATGGAAAACCACAGACTGCACAAGTCCACACTGACAATGAAATGAGCTGAGAATCCAATTGGGGATCCTGGAGCTGCGAGGAGGCAATGCTACTCACAGCACTATCATGCCTTCCCACCCTTACATATGTGCATACTGACCCATGATGGACTGGTATCCTATCTAAGATGAACCCATATCCTGCTCAAATCTGATCCTTACCAGGAAAAAGCAGTTATGGAGGACAAATGAATGATAACAGCCTGGCGGTGCATACTGCAAACTGCCATGAACAAAACGCAATAACCATCCGTCACACAAGTTGTAGCGATTAACAAGCATGGGTCGAACTGTCCTCAGATGAATGAGTCCACTCAGACTTTCATGCAATTCTTCGACAAACTGTTCGCCAGGACTATATTTTTCCCCTGAAATACATGCATTCGTATCAAATATAAAGCTTGAGCGCTTGCTTTTAAGAATACGCATAATAGTGGGAACAAATTTGCATGGTACTATTTTGTTGTCTTCAAATGTCAAACTCTGAGAGGCTTGGTGGCCATTAGTCATACAGCAGATGGGAAGAAGAAAGAAAAAAAGAAGAAGCTTGCATCTAAGTGAAAAATATTATCAATGGCCAAAACAGCACAAAGCATTGGAAAAAAAAAATCTGCTCCTTTCTTTCTCCAGAGGAAATGTGGCTGTGGGCAGAACAAACACTTTGTAGAAGTGTGTAATGTGCACTACATACAGTAGCAGTGTAATCAATGTGAAGGCACACAGTGCTACAATGCACTAGCTGCAAATGCTCCAGAACAATAAAGTCAAGCTGGGCTTCAGTTACAGGAGTGCACGGCGGTCAAGTAACTCATTTCCGATTTGGATGCAAACAGACATGACTCATCTGAATGGCTTGGCCTTTTCTCATTCTTTTAACAACAGATCAGAGTTACACTTTGTTATCGCTGAAAGGTGTGAAGTCAGTCAGCAAGCAGTAGGAGTTGAGGCAGTCCTTAAGTAGGTTTCTATCAACAAAACTTGGTCTGAACTTAAAAAACAAAAACAAGGGCCTCCGAGTGGTGCAGTGGTAAAGTGCTCGCACTATCATCCAGAGATCGGGAGTTCGATTACATACATCGCAGCCAGAGGTCTAGAGAGAGCTGATTGGCCGAGCTCTGTCAGAGGGGAGGGATGAGAGGTATTTAGTGCTCCCACATTAATCACGGCTCTATAAGCCAATCAGGGGCGTCTGTGATCTCACGCAAGCGAAGGGAGCGGATAGCGTGGTTACGCCGCCCCCAACGGTGTGCGAGTGAGCCGTTCAAAAAAATGCTATTGGCTGGCGTCACGTGGTTCGGAGGAAACATGTGATAGTCTTCGGCTCTCCTGACTGAGTGGTAGTAGTAGCTTAATGTGGGAGCCCCCTAGTGATGGGGAGGAATTGGACACGACTAATTTAGGGCGAAAATTGAGGGAAAAAGAAAAAAAACAACCCACCTCATTCAGAGAAATGCAGCCTTTATGTTGCAAGATGCAAAGAGTAATGTAGTTTGCATTGAAAGTTGGGGCAGAGGTACAAACCAGGACTTTTGATTGTGCAAAATAACAGAACACAGTTATGAGAGTACACACTAACTTTATTTATTTACTCTATATAATCCCCTGCTACACTAATGCACTTAGCAGCTTGGATACCATCAAGGTAGAAAGTTTTCTCAGTACGGCTGAGCTTCATGACTGAAACACTGGCCTTCCAGGAACTGCAAACATGTGGATGTACCAATAACTCCCAGCTGAGATCCTGTAATGTGCAAGTGGTGTTGGTGAATGATTGAGTGTACAGTTCCCACAGACAGATGCGTCTTTTACGCAAGTTCCACTCGCTGACCAGGATATTTATTTGTGGTCATGTACAGCCTTTTTTAAAAACGTTTCCAGCATTCAGATGTTTTACTGCAGCTAAGAGTCTCATCAGTGTACTGTGCTTAATCTGTTTTAAGCCTTCATGATGTAAGAAATTACATCAAGTTCTGGTCTGACATAATGGCATTCATTTTACCTACAAGATGATACAAGTTTCACTATATTGCAATGAATAAAATCTTAATTTGGAAACATATTCGAACTCTTCAACTCTCTTCAGGACCCAAAGCTGTAACCATCAGAATTTTGACAAAATCTTTTCTTCACGAGCTCTAAAAGCCTGCAAGTCTGAAAAGCCACCCCTGTGATGACAACTCTTGTCAATTGTGAGAATTTGTGTTGGATGCTCTCTCTTTTTGTTCTGAAATTGCCCTCAGCTCCGGCGCACTACATTATTTCCACATGGAGGCAATTTTCTCGAAATGAAGTACGAGTGATGCGATCCTAGGATACAGATGTTATAACAAACGCTTTAAAGCTGGAGTACTGCGTGCAGGGTACTGGCATACACCACGAGTGCCAAAGCTCTCAGCTGAAAGCCACTGCTGTTTCTCGCCTTGCTTCCTCTCTCATCATACATGCTGAAAACAGATTCTCTGGTACAGAAGACACAGAGGGTTTTAATGACATGAGATGGCACTCCTCGAAAGTGAGAACTGAATGTCCCTCTAGGAGAAAACTGAATGAGGACATTTCGAGAACAATTCATCCTGAACTATACAAGTATAATTAAAGGTGGAGAAAAAGGGGACTGTTGGATGTTACCATGACCTTTACTCTGAGCAATTCTTTAATAATTCAAAATTGCTTTGGGGTCAAAAGTGAAAGAGCGGTAATAGGAAGATGGTGAATTGATGGTAACATCGGGCAGAATGGATTAATAGTATCCATTAATTAGGACGTCCATTTGCTTACAGGATTTGCCAACTGGAAACTCTACCAAAGTCCTCATGGTAATGAGGGTGCTGTCAGTCAAGTGCATCATGCTTTCCTCTTGTTCCCACTGACTAACTGATGTCAGACGCTGTAGATCTCTTTACATTCATCTGCCTCATTGTTACAGTGCCCACGTAAATCCTGCGAGCCCTACACAGACAGAAGCACAAGCCCCTATCAGGCACTTGAGAGCTAGACATTCACTTCCTGTATTGGGCCCTAAGCAGCCCTCTACTTCTACTTAAAGGTGCTCTAAAGCCTGCTCATGAGGCAGGTTGTCTCCAGGATGCTTTACAGTCTACCGTATAACTAGCTGGCAAGGAAATATAACAGACAATGTGAAAGGGGCACAAACTTAAGGACCTTATACCAGACCTTATCGAACGAAACCAACATACTTTCTAGTTAAAACAAAGCATTTGTCTCTGAGGGATTTCATAAAAGCTGGATCCTAAAACCCTTCCGTACACCAAGCAAGGGCTACCAGATGTTACTCATGCTGTAGTTTAAGGTTTGCTTTCCCAGCAAAGGCGCTCCAATTCAATAATCTTGAAAGATCTTTCAGCCTTTCTGTAGCATCACAGGTGTTCTTGAGATGTATTGAGGTAGCCTTGTTGCTTCTTATGCTCAGAGAATATATATCTCTGTATAGCAGGCCATCTGGGACACAAAGCAAGTACATCTCTATCTTATGGTGAACTTCCTCAAATAGAAACAGAACAGGCCACACGTACACAAACACCACAAGTGGTACACACAATCTCTTCACTGGTACATGTTTAATGGGATTTGCTTAGGCAAAACATTTTCCTTTCTCTAAAGTCTTTCTCAATCCGGCTGGGCAGTTTTAAGCCAGGTTTGGCCAGGCTACCATACCGCATGAACAGACAGGACCACATAGCAAGTAGTATGGCTGAGCTGCAAGTAGACATTGTGTAGTCTTACGGTTTAAGGCTATGAAAATATGCAAGTCTTTGGATTTCTATAACTACTGAAAAGGCAGGCACTATCCAGATTTCCCAAGAATAGAAAGAATCTACACTGATCCTCGCAAGCCTCCATGGATTTAGAGACCTTGGGTTGTTTGGAATTATTATACGAATCACGCCGTGATGTCTGAACAGACACGTGGTGCTCTAAACTCAAAGAGCATTTTCAATACTAAAAGATTACCAAACTGATTTCTACAGGCATCCATCTGATTAATTTCTGCAGGTGCTGAGAGCATGGATGATATAATATGTTTTTAGTAACGGTAAATACTCTACATTGTGTGTGTACCTGGATCTGGACCTTGACCTCTTCCTGCCCAGGCCTGGGCTGTTGCCAAGGCGATGGTTGCTGCCTCCGTAGCGCTCCCTTTCTCTTTCTTCACGATGACGCTCTCTCTTGCTGGGAGAACGTGATTGGGATCTGAAAGGTATAACAAGTATGATATTACCCAGTGAGTCACAGCGGGGCAAACGACATACTGTATAGCATACAATATACAGTATATCCATCTCCATCCACCCACACGGTGCCGAGCACTTTTGAGGTCCCTTAATTAAGGGACTTTTTTTTCTTTGATTGATCCTTTGGCCCATTTTGACTCAGTGTTCATTTCCTCTCACTAATGACATAACTTTTTCATCATTAGAAGTGAAATGCAAACTGATAAAAAGTGCGCTTACGGCACAAGTTATTAAAACAAGGTACGAGTTGCAGGGTGTAAAGGCGGCACTCTTTCACAGTTTTCAAACTTTCACACCAAAACAGTTACCAAAAAAGAGGAACAGCAGAGCGTAATTTAAACTTTTCCATTAGCCTTAGTGACAAAGCAGCAATCTGAGTAGGGTAATAGCGACAATTTCCCAGGGGTCACACGCATTTAAATGGACGACGTCAATGGAGTACATCCCGCTTAGCTGAATGGCTCATCCACATCATTTACTGGTGTAAGAGCCGGCTACATTTCCCATTAGTTCCTTGCTGAGCGATGGCATAACTGGAGAGGTGAGAAGGATTTTCGCTCCTGTACCTCCGTGCCTTAGGCTTAGGTAATAATCAATATTATAATACTAAAAGTTTTTTTTTTTATTATAAATGTTTAAGGCCAAGAGCAGTATGAAATACCTCTCGTAAAGCTTAAAAATCTCATTTTCTATTCCGCCCCCAAAGAAAGTCGACCGGACAGCAACCGTGCATGCCACGAACTAACGAAGCCGTTTTAGGTATACATACACACCTACCTACACACACACACACAAACACAAAGACACAAGTGCCCATTTATAACCTTCTCACAATCAAATTACTCTAGTCAGGAAAAGGGATATACCAGAGAGGAGGGTGTCATTTATTCTCAAATAAAGCAATATACAATGACAAATGAGAGTTACCTGCCAAATATCTCTAAGCCACTGCTAAGTTTAACTTTGGGAAAACTTTTTGGGAAGTGAATGCTGATTCATAAAGCCATTTTCACATCCTATGGAAAAGGAGACGATAGGGAATAAAAAAAGAAAGGCGAAAGAAAGGTAAACAAAAGAACTAATCAATAAATAACAATACACTCTCCATATAGTCAATCTTTTAGCAATGGTCTCTTCTAGAAATTGTAAATCGGCTGACATCACATTTTCTGCTCACGTTGATCAAACATATCTGTGCTCCCTTTTTTATTCTTGCAACAGCAGCTGAATTAAAAATAAATAAATAAATATTTTCCAATAATAAATAGCCCAATTCTGAATCAAAATGCGTTACTGCTGATAGATTTCATCTTACACCAATGACCTAAAAACCTTCTCGATTTACCTCCAGAAAGTGTGACTTGCAGAAGAGTTGGAGTTTTCAAAATGTCAGTTAATACTGGAGAGGTCAAAACACACATACACACGCAAGTCCAGATTCACACGTTGAGTGGCTGATATGCTCTTTTTATTAAGAGGGAAGAAAGAAGATTGCTCTTTTGGCAGATTTTTGAAAATCAGAGCTCCTAAAATATGTGAAGGTTTGACAGGTCTGCAAATGCTCTTTATATCTCACTCTCATATAAAAGGGGGTCTTGACCCGCCCTGGTGTTCCTGTTCTATCAGAAGTGTTTGGACAGGTCTGGAAAGAAATGATGTGCAGTGTGTGACCTGTGAATAACCGCACAATAGTCAAGCTGAAGCAGATGAGGGTCAGGAATAGATTAGGGTGAGACGAAGCTGTGAAGAGTTGAACGACGAGACAAATGGTTGTTCTTTAATTAACTGGTGCACTAGTCAAACAAAGATGGTCTTGTGACTAAAACATTGTTAACCCTCATCAACAGTAGTAATAAACAACAACATGCATATGTGCTACTGTATATAACCCATGTAGAAAATACTGTATTGTGTAAAACTCGTGAACGATGACCCGAGTATTGAGCGCATCAGCTTCCGTTAACTTGCATATCTACCCTTGTGCTGTCTATTTCAGGATACTGTTCAATCTGTCTCAACATGTTAAAAAAAAACATACCATGGGGTGTTCAGAAGCACACCAACAGAAATGGAGCTGAAGAAAATGCTATTGTGTATCAGTAAGCAATATCACAATTTAATATGATAATTTATTTCTCAGGCTCGAGAGATTTCTCAGAGAGCAGAGAAATGCCTGAAATGTTACCTAGGGGAAGGACAAAAAGAAGACCAAAGTTCTCTTTTTTCAGATGACCATAAATGTTGCATTTTATTTGAAAATCAAGCTTCCATGAAAAGTGGAGAGGCGCAGAATTCAAGTTTCTTGAAGTCCAGAGTAAAGTTTCCCCAGTTTGTAGTGATTTATGGTGCCATGTTAACTGTTGATGTTGGTCCACTGTGTTCTACAAAGTCCAACGTCTACACAGCTGTTTACCTGGACATTTTATAGCTCGTCATAATTCTGCCAGCTGACAAGCGTAGTGGAGATGATTTCCTTTTCCAACAGTACCTACTGTAGCACCTGACCACAGTGCCAAAACAGCCACTAACTGGTTTGCTGACTATGATATTACTATGCTCTACTGGCCAGCCAACTCACCTGACCTGAACCTCATAGAGAGACTATAGGGTATTGTTAGGAGGAAGCTGAGAATCAGCCGACCCACCAATACAGATAAGCTGAAGGCTTTTATCAAAGCAAATTCGTCCTCAATACTGCTTCAGCAGTGCCACAAGCTGATCACTTCCATGCTGTGCCTCAGTGATGCAATAATTCTTGCTAAAGAAGTCCCAACTCATGTATTGAATGCATAACTACTTAATGTTTTTTATTGTAAATCTTTTCTTAGGAAACATTCTTCTATTTTGAGTTAAATTTATTTTTTATTTTTTCCCATGTTCTAAGCTGTAATCACTCACTCATTCTTTATACCACTTATCCTGTATAGGGTCACGGTTGGCGTATCCCAAGGGACTCTGGGCACATGGTGGGGTATACACTGAACAGCATACACAATCACTACAGGCAATTTGGAAATGCCAGTTAGCTTACTCTTATGTCTTTGGACTGTGGGAGAAAAATGGAGCACCTAGAGCAGGGGTCGGCAACCTTAAACACTGTTTCCCACAGAAAAGAAAACACCGGGAGCCGCAAAACCCTTTTGACATCTCAAATTATGATAACACTGCATATATATATTTTTTAACTTCGTGCTATTTGTTTCCAAAAAAAAAAAAGTTATATAATAGAGAGAGAGAGAGAGAGAGAGAGAGAGAGAGAGAGAAACCAAAATTTTATTTCTGCACGCAACAAAAACATTTTGAACTCCGAAAAAAAGGTTACTTTCAAAAGAAATTACACAATGTCTATTTGAGTCCTCCTCGTATTTATGAAATAAAAAGCCAAACTTAAATCATCCACCTGCAGCAAACCAAAAATGGCGTCTGCTTGTGTGCCGTCATCCTTCTATCGCGTGTACTGGAGCGTGCAGTCAGCTGTCAACCCGAATAAAACCGGGGGTCAAAAAGCCCAATAAATCGGTGCCGACGGGTGTCGCACATGGCCGGTTATGACGCATGTTTTGAGCGACAAAAAATGTAACACGTTTTATTCTAATGTTACAAGATCACCACAATCTTCAAATTATATTAAAAAAACTAACAAACAAGAATAAAATAAATTTCAATGAAGTCTCATTGTTTATTTTCCAAAGCTAAGGGGGGGTTGGGGCGGGATGAAAGAGCCACATGCAGTTCCGGAGCCGCGAGTTGCTGACCCCCGACCTCGAGGGAAACAAAACAAGCAAAACCCACGCGGCTTTAACTTGACGCAGGAATCTAACCCTCGACCCTGGAGGTGCAAAACAACAGTGATAACCATTAACGCCACAATGCCAAGCCATTAAAAAAAAAAAAAAAAGGGGGGGGGGGATAAAAGCTGCTTGAAATATTTCCCTTTACATGTAATAAATCAAGAATATATAAAAGTTAAACTTTTTTCATTAACTTTTCAACTATCCTCATTTTTGTTTTAGATGCATTGTATGGGCTGTTTTTGCAATATTGCTAATACAGTATACTATTTCTAATATTAAAGAATATTTATATGCATAAACAACTATCAAACAAGTACTGATGCAATGTGAATTCATACTTAGCTATGTACAACACTTTACAATTTAAAGGATTACCATGGAAACTGGAACAAATGTCGTTTTGTTTTCAAATGTCATCAGCTTTAGAGACACGATGGAGTGTTTCGACCAGGGCTGAGGCAAGATCCGGACCCCTGGTAACTGAAAACTACAGTGTGTTCGCACCAGCTGTGTGTGTGACTGCATGAGCCAACTCATTTTCCTTCCCTTGTCTATTGTAGTTTCCACCTTTGACTGAGCAGATCAGCTGGAGTACAAAAGCCAGACAAGCCCATGCGGGGATAAGCTGAAGGTGAAACCTCATACGTTTATTCTAGCAGTGTCGGCAGGTCAAAAGGGGCAAGCTTTTACAAATTTTTTTTAGAGCGGGAATTGTGTACATCGGCAAAGCTAAGCCAAAATCAGCAGAGATTCAGAGGCTCGACTGTGACAGATTAGCAGTCAAAAAAGGAGGGGAAAAAAGATAAAAACACACACACCCAGTCCCACTGAGACAAGGCTTAAACTAGCAAACTGAAACCCATTAAACCTATTAGTTTCATGCTCTCATAATCCAGTATTAGATAATTAGACATCATAGTTTATTCCTTGAATAATAAGTTTCTTCCTTATTCTCATATCACTTTCACTCTCTTTAGTTAAAAAAAAAAAAAACTAAATCTCCAATTTCCTTGGCCAGACGGCAAAAGGGTGAAAGAAAGAAAATAATTAGAGTGAAAAAAGAATAAAGGTAAAAAAAAAAAAAAAGTAAAGAAAGGAGGTGAGAAAGAAACCGAGTCCTCAATTCCAGCCTTTAATTTGCACTGTAAGTGATTTCAAGCCGGGGGCAGAAATGATTCAATCTGCAGAAAATATATTAAGGCGTGTCAAAAACGGCAGGATGAGACGAGTGTAATTACTGCGGCTTCAGCAGCTGATAAGGACAAATTGGCGAGTCATGAAAAGTGAAATGACAAGAGAAGAGCTCCTTTTCTGAAACAGTGATTACAAAAAAGGTAGAGCGAATGTGGTATGTTGTAGGTGTGAGGGTTTATATGGCTGAACCCTTGCAACGATGTTGTCAATTAATATATACTTAAAAAAAAGCGCATGCTGAAAACAAGCAAAAGATCATAGATGGAAAATCATAGAAAGTTACCTTTAAGTACTAAATCCTGTTGGGTATCCGTAATGAATGCTGTTATTTAAAGAAAGAAAAAAAAAAGGAAAAAAAAAAGAAGTGATAGATATTTCTACCTGGGCCTTTTGTAGCTGCGGTACGCGCTCGGTAGCGAGTGCTTGGTTTTGGATCTGGAACGCGACCTGGAACGAGACCTCCTTTTGTGTTTTTTCTTTTTCTTGTCCCTGTCTCTATTCCTGTCCCGTTCTCGGGCAGAGGAGGAGGCGGATGTAGAAGAAAGAGGCAGAGTGGTTGCAGGGGGATCGGTGCTCCTCACCGAGGGCTCCGGCGGCGGGTATTCAGAAAGCGGCATCTGGATTACGGGCGCATCTGGCACACTGGACACTTCTGGCTGTGAAAAGAGAGAAAAAAAGAGATGCTGATTAGATTAGGAGATAAAAGAGTTGAAAACGAAAACAAGAAAAAATAAATAAATAAAGAGAGTACAGTAATCGGCGAAATCCAGTAATGGTGCTTTGAAGGCAGTGAAAGGGTGCGTGAGCTGGAAAAAAAAATTGTTAGCTTAAAAAAAAAAAAAGAAAAAAAAATCTATAAAATGAAGCAGCTGGTTTGGTAAGAACAGACCCACTTTCCATGCTTTCAAACAGGGTACATGGATGAAAAGCAGCATGGAGGCTAGAAGAGGTGATATATATATATATATATATGTGTGTGTGTGTGTGTGTGTGTGTGTGTGTATGTATGTATGTATGTATGTAATGTAAAGTGGCTCAATAATATTTAGACTGGTGACTATGCAGGCCATGGGAGATGTTCAACTTCACTTTCATGTTCATCAAACCACTCTGTCATCAGTCTTGCTGTGTGTATTGGTGCATTATCATCCGGACACACGGTACCGCCTTCAGGATACAATGTTTGAACCATTGGGTGCATCTGGTCTTTTGAGAATGGTTTGGTAGTCATTGGCAGTGACGTGGCCATCTAGTACAAGTATTGAGCCTAGGGAATGCCATGATATTGCAGCCCAAACCATCACTGATCCACCCCCATGCTTCACTCTGGCCATGCAACAGTCTGGGTGGTTCGCTTCTTTGGGGCTTCTACACGCCTTAACTCTCCTGGATGTGGGAAAGCGTGAAGGTGGACTCAGAGAACCAGACTCTGCAATGACAAAGATTTTCATTGCTGGCACCATTGAAACCAAAATTTGGCATTGGCACTAGTAACCAAAGGTTTGTCTATAGCAGCCCGGCCATGTACACTGTGAAGATCCAGACGAACAGTTTTGGTGGAAACAGGAGAGTTGAGGTGCACATTTAATTCTGCAGTGAGTTTGGTTTTAGGTTTTATTGGATACAATCGGGGTTAGTACCCGGACATCCCATTCAGACAGCTTCCTCTTGCGTCCACAGTTACTCCTGTTGGATGTGGTTCGTCCTTCTTGGTGGTATGCTGACGTTACCCGGGATACCGTGGCTCTTGATACATCACAAAGACTTGCTGCCTTGGTCACAGATGCGCCAGCGAGACGCGCACCAACAATTTGTCCTCTTTTGAACTCTGATATGTTACCCATAATGTTGTGTGCATTGCAATAATTTAAGCAAAATTGAATTAAAAATTAACATTCTGTCATGTCCAGCATCAGTCAGCCATCGTATGCCAAGCAGAAAAACATGTTCAGTTACAGACTCCTATCACGGAGCTGTTCTACTGACGGACTCAAATCCTTTGTTCTCACATCCCTACATTGATGTAACACCTCTTTACCGTTACTTGGTAAGTGATTGGGATTCCTCCTCGTGATGGTTCCTCCGCCACTACTCATCCTCGGTTATACGGTATGTGCAGCTCTCCTTCATAAAACACACTCACCGTCATATTATTCACAGTCATATTTATTGATCTACTCATCATGTACCTAAATCTGCATTGACTCTCAGTAACTCACTTTTTGCACTGCTGGCACTTTCAATTGCTATAACTCAGTTGCACTGGTCTGTCCACTGATTATGCATCTTCATTGCATATATTTGCACAAATTCTCATCCTTTTTTGCACAGTGTTGAGACTGTGTTATGCAACATCACAACGCCCTGGGATACGTTGCCTGCATTTTATCCAAAGTTTAGGCTTCGGCTCTTCAATAACGCCTCGCTGTAACGGGTGATGTAAAACTTTTTTGAGGATGTTTCCGTTCCACATTATGTTGTTTACTCTCAGGCTCATAGTGATGAATCCGTGTCTCCTCACCAGTAATGATTCTCTGCAAGAAACATTCACCTTCTTTAAAGTATCGGTCCAAATTTTGTTTGCAGATATCCAAACTCTTCTGTTTACGCTCCTCAGTGAGTTTTGTGAGACTACAAAAAAAAAAAAAAAAAAAAAACAGATCACTCCACACTGTTATTCTTTCATGCAAATCATAAGTTGGGCGTCTATTTTTGCTGGCACTGCAGTTTCTAATGAACTGATGTAACACGTTCACACCTGCACATCAGTGACTGGGGGAGATTGTCTGTAGCCTTGAACAGGAAGCGCTGATGAAACCTCAGAGTTTTGTTCCTGGTCATAATTCTTCATTTTATCCTTACGAGCAGTAGTCATAGCCTCAAACCACAAATTAGAGGATTTCAGCGATTACTCAACAAAAACACCAGTGCTGGTGCATCATAATGGGCTCTGACGCATAATTACCTCGTGTGTGTGTGTGAGATTAAAGGAAATGAATTCGCGCTAACAATGAGCTGTAAACACTCAGCCTGTGCTCTTACGGACCGCAACTTTCTCTTGCGTCTGATTCATCTTTGAGAACGACAGCGAGCGCTGAGAAAAGTTTGCGAGTTTGCCGAGCATTAGTGCCTGAAATTCGGGGGAGCACGGGGCGCGCCGAGATTCAAAACATGGCCCAATTAATTCCACACCATGGTGTGAAACACCAGCTATTGCTCGTATGGAAATAGCGCAATACCTCACTCGGAACAGGACGGAGTGAGAGAGAGAGAGAGAGAGAGAGAGAGAGAGAGAGATAAAGAGAGGATGCAGAGGAGTGAAAAAACAAACCAAAACAACAGTATAAACTAGCAGTATGAACAACAACAACAAAAATAAATCTGTGCCATTAGTTAAATAATTGCACTGGGCACTTGTTAATTAGCAAGACACTTTAATGAATATATGTTGGTAATCTGATTCCAGTGAAACTGGGCTATGAAACCGGACTACTCGCTTTGAGGAGATGAGGACAGAGATGAGTGTATTCTGTTTGATAACCCGAGCTCTCGGGATACTTCACTCTAGCTAAGTGCTCGATAGCGAGAGGCAGGGCCCGGGTTCGATTTCACTCACTCGGGTTAAAAATAGCCTGACATTTGGGAGACTAATTCCCCTGAGATAGGGGCAGAGGGAAAGGAGCACATGTCTAACACACACTGACCTGTTCAACCTGTGTGTGTGTGAGAGAGTGTGTGTATATACACTACACACACACATTCCCAAGCACACATAAGCAGCATCACCCACGGGCAGTCTCTCTCTCTCTCTCTCTCTCTCTCACACACACACACACAGTGACACACAATCATAAAACCAATGTCACACAAGCAGTATCACACACTAGCAGTGCCTCCCAAGTACAGTACACACACACGGTCACGCAGTGTCACACACAAGCAAGGTATCACACACAACACATGTTCTTTTATACACACACACGCACAGTTAGATGATGGTACAAACAATCTTAAACAGAATGTCACACATGCTCGTACACGGCGTCACAGCGTCATACGCAAGCAGTGTGTGACATGCAAAGAAACAGAGTCTCTCTCTTTCTCTCTCTCTCTCACACACACCCAAATCCAACCCACACACACACAGTCTGACACACTGACACAGTCTTGACTGTTTAAACACAGTGCTATAACAGCGCATCAGTATGCAGGGATGTTTTTTTTTATGTTGGTTTGAAAATCACACTCATGACAATCGGAACACTTTCATTCCAGGGGGCGTTTTATTCCGCACCATCTCTGTGTTCGACATTAACGTTCACAAGCAGTGTAAAACCTTAAATCCACGTCCTGCTGTGATCGTCTTACATCATTTCTTTCATTCCAGCTTAAAGCCCTATAGAGAGGCATTACGGTCCCACGCATCCACTTTCAACACACTGGGAACTACACGATAATAAACCACAACGCCTTAACTCTGAAACCTTTAGTTGTGTGTTTAATCATGCTTATGGTTCAGGCAGAGAAAAATCGGTTCTGTTAGGGATCGCAAATGTTTTGTGTGGAGATTCATGTATCATATTGACCTGTCACAAAGGATGGGAAACAGCAGTGACCTCCCGAAACGATAGTATCATGATACCTCTGTTAAAATTATGATTCTATAAATATCACGATTTTATAAATATCCCGATTTGGTATTACATTTGTCCCCGGTTTTGCTACAATTTTAAACCTCTAAAAAGTTTCATGATTACTTAATTGTAGCCCGTTTCTGTATAAAATTCGATTTCTCACTTAAAAACCAGTTGCAAGATTTAAACAATACAAAAGAACTTCAAATAAAAGCATTTATCATTTAACTGAGGAGAGTGCATCTCTGTCATCTGCCATAATTATTATAATTTCTAAACAAATACGCAAATTATTCAGATCAAATTAAGAGTTCAGACAGCGCCACCTGTAGGATTATAAAAAACTGCAACGTTTTAACTCTTCAAACGCATCCAAAGTCTCAAAAGTCAACTCGACAGTGAGCGCATGGGTTGAGTGACTGAACGCACATGGATGCATGCGGCTTCAAATGCAAGACGCACGCGATTTTCAACTAATTAGGCGTGTGTAATGAGTGGATTAGAGACTAATTTGCCCACATAGTTCGGAGAAAATGGCAGAATGGATGCTTTTAACACGCTTGATTTTTGATAATGTAACGCCATAAAAACGCGTCTCAATTGCGCCACTCGGAAGCTTCTGTTCCATTTACAGGATCGATATATCCGAGAGCTGATCGGCTGATCAAACTAAAATCCAGCCAATTCTGGTCACTGGCTGGATCAACGGGTTCATCTTTATTATAAAAGTGTTTTATCATGAATTTTACGTGTTTTACGGGAATCGCCACACAAAAGAATCTTGAATTTATAATTGAATCAATACTTTTTTTTCGCTCATCTCTATTTATTAAATTCATTTATTTGATGGGCCGTAACCGATCCACTTAAGGTCTAGCGGATTCTGTGCCGAGTACACAAGCTTCTGAGCTTCTGAATTGTGCATTTTTATGGTGTCACATTATCGAATGTCACATCCAATCTGCCTTTTTCTCCAAATTTGAGAGAGGATTAGTTTCAAAACTCACTTATTACGCACACCTACACCAGAAAAACAAACACTGAGAATGCAAATCAGTCTCATTATGAAGTAGAGTTTTGAGACTTGAGGCATTTGAGGCGATAAAGCGCCACCATTTTTATAATCCTACAGGTGGCGTTCTAAACTATTGGCATCCTGTGTGGTACGAGTGAATTATTTGCTTATTAAGTTTTAAGTTTGTTTAGAGATAATTATGGTAAATGACCGATATGTGCTGCTCAGTAAAATTTTATCCCCTTTGGTTTTATTTCATTTTAAAAAGCGGAATTCACTTCTGGCAGCAATTCATTTCTCTGTGTCAGAGGTTCATCTAGGTGAGCGTTAATAAATTTTCAAGCCTAGGATTGCTGTTGTTTCCTACAATGTTAAAATGATGCAAATAAATATCAACAAATTCTAATCGCTAATTAGTAGAGATTGTAGGCATTTGTTTACTCCTACAGGTGGTGCACTCTAAACTATTGACATGTGTTAGGAGTGAATTATTTGCCAAGTACATTTAGAAATAATAATTATGCCAGATAACAGATACATGCTATTCAGTAAAAAAAACTGTGTATTCAGTTAATTTAAATGTTAAACTCAAAACAAACTTGTTTGCTGTTTCATGTTCTTATAATCCTAAAATTTAAACAAAATCAGAAAAAAAAAACTTTAAAGTAGTGTACGAATTCATACAGAATCGTAATATGAATCGGTATCTTGATATTGAATCAAATGGTGATTCCCTAACACTAACATTCGTCCCCTCACCCACTTCATGATGTCATATGTTTCAAATGTGGCCCCATTTCTCTTCTCACATTGACATTGTTGTATTATTATTATTTTTTTTATAAATTTTTTTGTACAAAAGGTTTCAGCCAGCATCCTCAGTTTTAGTTATGCTGTCACACGTAGATCTGCCGGTGTTCTCACTTGCACTCACTGTGCAGCCTTTTAAACCCCTGAGGTATAAGAGCACACATAATAATCTGCTCTTTGCTAGGACTCCTGCTGAGTGATCCTGACACACTTCTACTGCCTTCTTCATGTTTGGAGCTTTCCTGAACTCAGCTTCTACTCCTGGGGATGATCCCAAACGGATACGCTAAAGACCAGCAACTTGTTTGCAAGTCCCAGCTGAAAAGAACTCTACTAGATGGTAAGATATTGTCAGGGAAAAAATTCACCACCTTCACCAAACTCCACACTTTGCCACTAGAAACCATAAACTTGTCACCTTTCAAGTCGATACTCGGTAGCAGTTACAGTGTGAACAATATTATCTTGTTACAGTGGCACCTGTTATACATTAGGGGGATATATGTGAAGTGGGAGAAGGTTCTCAAAGTTGATATGCTGGAAGCAAGAAAAATAGGCAAGTATAAGCTAAGGTCAAGTGTAAGATAAAGTGTATTTGAGCAACTTACATGGGCCAAAACAGGTCTTATGGAGTGTTTCTGATATGCAGTGACCAAATGCACAAACAATGGACATGCGAGCATTAGAACTAGACCATGGAGCAATGGAAAACGATGGCTCTTGTGGATGACCAGGTGGGTGATGGAATCAGGATGCACTAAAGGGAATGTGTGATGCTCAAGGACGATGTTCTGATGGGAAACCTTGCATCCTGGGATTCATGTGGATGTTAATTCTACACTGCACAAGAATGGTTTGAAGAGCATGCCAAAGAGTTTAATGCTTTAAATTCCCCAGATTCCCTCATTCCAATCAAAAAAACTGTAAAATGTTCTGCACAAACAAGTCTTATCCATGGAGGCCCGATCTCACAACTTACAGGACTAAAGGGATCGGCTGCTTACGTCTTGGTGACAGATACAAGAATACACCTTGTGGAATACATGCCTCGTCAAGTCAGAGCTGCTTTGATAGCACAGGGAATTATGGACAATATTAGGCAGGTGGTTTTAATCGTAAGGCTGATTGGTGTATTCTATATGGCCAACAGTATGACCATCACACCAATATGCAGTTCTTCTCCAAACTGGTGAAGGCTTACAATTTTCCTTTACTGGACTAAGAGGAGCAATCACCTCCCAACATGACAATGGCCCTGCGCAAGATATGGTCCACCAATGCTGGATAGGAAGATCTAAAACGCTCATCGCGTAGCTGTGACCCTGCCCCCTACAGAACAGCTTTTCAGCTGAGAAGACCTGAGGTGTTTCAGTTCAATCAATCACTGCCTGACCTCTGTAACACTCTTCTGGCTGAACGGGGTGAACCGCAGTAGTCTTCCCAAAAGTGTGGGGCTGTTACAGCAGCAAATGAGTGACCAACTTTGGAATGGCATAAGGGTGTCAGTCAGGGATCCACATCTTTTTGGACATATAGTGTATTAGATGTTCTAGATATTATGTGCTTCACCATAACTGATTCTTATGGGTTGTAGATGAGGAACAAAATGTTTAACATGAACTTTAACAATTTTAACAATTTAACGCAGATTTAATGTCACTATCTTCAGACAGAAATCGTACTACAAATGTGATAACTAGATCCCCTAAATATAGCTTTTTGAAGTTCATATGGTGACAATTTTATGACTGGTGATAAAGTTGATGATAAGCTGCCTCAGTGTTAGCGTTCAAGCAGTGCGTGGCTTTCGCTAATAGAGTAGCGACATTTACATAACTCAACAAACACATCGTTCTATTCTGAGCACTCCGTCTTCCCAATTCGCTGTCATTTTACAAATAATAGGCACTTAACTGAGCTGAGCAATTAGCTCTGCAATTCGGGGTTCAGATTTTCATAGATCTCGTCTCGCCCGGTCACTACCTCCGCTCACGGATTAAAGGCGAGTCAACGTCGCCCCCTGATTCTGCCTTTATTCCTTCCATACAGAACAGTGCCAAAACAATAGTACAATGTTCCCCCCTTGAACAGGGTGTGGGAATGGGGCTAACAAGATCAAGTTGATACCTTGAAATAGAAGACCCCAGTAGTGGTTTACAAGCAATACCCATGAAGCCAATAACTTTGATTTCTCACAGGTAAGAATACTAGAAATAAGTGGAAGGATAAACTCTACCGTGCTTTTCTGGAGT
Organism: Clarias fuscus; assembly: GCA_030347435.1. Lineage (NCBI taxonomy): Eukaryota > Metazoa > Chordata > Actinopteri > Siluriformes > Clariidae > Clarias > Clarias fuscus. The sequence goes on from CM059212.1 coordinate 26,507,626, forward strand.
AATTCCCAGAAAATTTAATGCGGAGGTCTAGTTTTTATTTATATAAAAAAATAACCTTCCGTTATCTTGAAAAATACATCTGAACTCTAAGTAACAGCAAAAAAACAAAAAAATCAATAGTTGGGCTTAGTCATTCCATGCTCTTTCGTAGAAAGGTACATAAAAGCTTAAAAAAACTGCATCTCTGCACCCCTCCAAAATGCCTTTTTGACTCTGGCTCTTTTATCTCTGCGAGCATTACTGCAATTTCCCAGGAGGTTCCTTGGGTTCAGAGGAACATTAGCAGCTATACCTGGAGCAGAGTTGCCACTCTGGACTGGAACATGCTAATTAACATGAAACCAGTGACAACGGTGGCCCTGAAGAAACAGGCAAGGCTCGACTAGGAAATTTTGGCATTTCAGTTAACATTTCAGCATGATAGCAGGCTCATGAACAAGGCTCTGAAATGTTAATCCAGCACGAACAATAGTAAAATTAGCCTGTGTACACACTTCTTCGTGCGGAAACACTTTAGTTTCTCCTGATGAAGTGCGGCAGGTAGTGATGGTGTAGCGCAGGAAAGTAGAAAACGCTTAAGTCAATCTAGGTTTAATCTAGCACTTCAGGGCAATCTTTTCCTCTCCATTTCTCATTTGCACCCTCTTAAACTAGCGGGCAGCCTGTTGATTGGGGTCAGCAGATGATGAGAGGACTGGAGCGAGAGATTCATGTATGCATAAAGGCAAGTAACCCGTGGGCTGACCCTTTAGCCACTGTGGAATCGAGTGAGGATAAAATGAAGATGGGAGTAGGGGAGTAGAACCTGGTGAAGAGGAAGGGAGATTTATAGCTGCTATAACTTTACTTGCAGATGTAATGCAATGCTAATATTGCAAATATGTAAAATATGAAATTATAAAAATAAAATTGTTGTGAGACAAGAGGAATGCAGACTGATAATCATAACTCTTTTTCACACCAGGCTACATCACACCGCACCGCACCACCCTGCTGCTGACTGTTTTTCCATAACAGTCAGACTTGTGTTTTAATCTTTACAAGAAATAAAACTGAATCAATAAACACAACCACAGAGGTTATGAGGATAAAAAGGGATGGGGATGGTAGCAGATTGTTGAGATGTGGGAGCAGGTGTGGGACATATGTTGGTGTAGGAGGGGTGGTAGCAGGTGTGGTGAGGTGAGAGTAGGGGTAACACAAGTGGTGGGGTCGATGCGAGAGTGTGAGCAGGTGGTAGAGATGGGAGGAGGTATAGGAGAATGGGCAATGAGTGGGAATGGTGGAAGCAGGTGGAAGGGATGGGAGGTGTGATGGGTGTGGGCGGGTGTGGAGAAGTGGGAGCTGTTGAGGTGGGGAAGGTGTGGGAGGAATGGCAAGAAATGTGGATTGAAGGCAGTGGTGGTAGCTGGGGTCATGGTAGAGGTGGCGGGTTATGGGAGTGGTAGAGCATGTCGTTGTAACAGGTGTGGAAGGATGACATCGGATGTGAAGAGTGGGAGCAGTTGACCTGGTAACTGAAATAGAATGGACGAAGCAGTTGTGAAAGTGGTGGTAGCACCTGTACAGGTGTGGGTACAGTTGCGGTCGTAGAAGGTGTAGAAGTGGATGTGGTATTATGGGTGTAGCAGGGTGGGAGAGGTTGTGGAACCATATCCAAGTTTAAAGTTACCTTTAAACCAGCAAATTCTTCACCACTGATTTCATTAGGCACGATAGAAAAACTTTGAATGTGACAAAGAAAAATTTTAATTTTGAAAATGTGCTTATGGTGGTAGCAGGTATGGAGAGATGGGAGCTTCTGTGGAGGTGTTGGACCGGTTGTGGCGGTAGCAGGTTTGAAGAGCTATTATGGTGGGTGTGGGGGCTGGGGTGGCAGAAGTGGAACCTTGCTGATACTCTACCAGGAGAGGTTACAAAGAGAAAGTAGGAGGCTTCGAATATGAAACAGATCTCAAACAGCACATGTCTTATTATTTAAAAGCCAGCTAATCATGAACGCTATAATCAGAATTTGGCTGAAAAACTAATTAGCAAAGAAAAAATAACAAGCTAGTGCTTTTCGATTTAAAAGCTTCAAAGTGCAATTATACAAGATTACACATATAAACGGTCATCACCTCGCCTGATTGATACTCTTGATTTTATTTAGATACTCATGAATGGATATAACAGATGAATTGTATTTGTGACGTTTTATTGGCAACTTGACAACTACCTATGTATTTGATGAGCAACCTGGCAGAACAGAGTGAGAGATATTGCAGGTTAAAAAGAATAAAAGAATGGCTTAATTATTATAGAGAAAGGGTCTGAGAACAATACAAGAGGATTGATACAGATCATCAGGGCAATGCATATGTCCATATTTCAGAAAGGTTAGATGATTTCCTTCACTGGTAACTTGTGCACTTGGCTATCCTTGTAACATGCATAAAACATTTGAGAGATGGGGTAGATGGTCACCCCTGTACTCAGATTTGGTCTTAATTGGCAGGGAATTTCCCATGATGGTTGCCTGTCCTGTTTAACCAGGCCTTGATGAATAGTTCCTCTCCCTAGAGCATAGTGCTTTTGAACAGATAAGATCCGCTCGGAGACTAAGAGTCCAATCAATTTGGGAGCAAAGTACACATCTGCGCATGGCCCAGGGGTGTGTAATCCTACATCCCAACATGACACTGGGGAGAAGCAGCGCCAAGGATAGACACCAGACAAGACCTGGGTTTAAACAAGGCCTTTAAGTTGAGAAACATAACGAAGCTTAAAGGGATCCCTGAATGCCTGAAATGGAATCAAGAAGTAGGAAAAGGTAAAACAAGAAAAAGAAAAGACAAAACGTGAAGGACAAGTGAAGTGTTACAACTGAGATTTTAGTTTTTTTAATAAATATGTCCCCAATATGATGTACTTGAGTTAATATCTGTAATGAGATGCAGGTTAGAAGAAAGGGCGTATTGATAAAAAGGGCTTATGATTGATAGTTGGAGCATGCCACCGCCCGTGGCTTAAGGGTCGCTGGAGAGCCGTCCGTCCGCCATGAACAATTTATGCCTTTATTCATCAGTCCAGAGAGCATGAGGCAGCCAGCTGGCACGACGGCTGCTGTAGCCGCACACTTTCCTTAATTAGTCCGAGAACACTCAAGGTGAAAAATATAACTGTAATGATTACGCACTGCTTGTTTATTCCGAGCAAAGCGATATTTGTGTCAACAGAAGTGAACACGTAAAAAAAAAACCTTGACTGCTTGGATGCATAAACACACATACACACACACCACACCTCAAGATAATACCATCAGCAGCTCAGCTCACTGAGAGACCATCGACCAAAAACTGCTTAATGTCAACTCTGCTTTTACAGTGCTATCAGTTTAATCCGTTTCAAATGGACTCTAGTGTGTGTTTTATTTGTGCTGCCCAGCAATTAAAGAAGTGAAAACAGAAATTAACTTATCCGATGAAAAGAAAACCTTTTGTAAATGCAGGCTGCTTAATTGCCTCTATTTATGTAAATAGAAATAAAATCATTAGTTCATACATTAGTCATTTAGACTTCATAACAATAACAAGGACTAGTTAGATCACCATGCTCCAAGGATTTTTATTTTTTACAGTATTGTGCAAAAGTCTTAGGCACACCTTTTGTTTTAGTACAAACTTACAGATTACTATTGAGTCAGTATAAAAACATTTCTGATTTTCAAACATTAGTATTCCAGCACAAAATTTAAACTTAAAAAGTATATTAGCAAGCCAGAAAGAAGAGGAGCATATTATGTTGAAGTAAATAAATAAATAAATAAATAACTGGAAGCTGCTGGGTTTTGCATGCACAAAAAACAAAACAAGTGCAACAGTCAACGTCCTGAGAGGAACTCTGGGTGATTCTGCAGAATGCTGAGAAAATCGACTGTGTGGCTAATTTCCTTATAAAACTGCACATATTGTACCTGAGAATTAACGGTCCTCAAAACGCTGTCATACTGACTTTGTTTAATGATTACAGGTTACTGGGATTTATAGTTTTTTCTCTCTTTTTTCGAGGACACCCTTGCTCTATAGTATTTATTTCCATGTGTCTAAGACTTTTTCACGGTACTGTTTACAAAATTTATCAATACTACTTGCTCACACAATTCCACTGACACTTCTGCTTCCATGAATCCACTACATTTATCTAATGTATACAAATTAATGTAAAGCTTTTTTTAGCATGCTGGAAAAAGCACATACATATACACACACAACTATTATTAATAATAATAATAAAAATAAAAAGCTGACATTAGCAGACATTAGAGTACCAAATAAAAACACTACTGTTATTGGAGATAGCATATACTGTAGTAGAATGTCAGATTTGCTCCATTTCAAAAAGGATATACATTATAACCCTATTTGGTTTGAATTCAGACCAAGCACATGGTCTAATGTATGTGAAAGTGCCCTCAGTCTACTCTTCGACATCAACTTAGCAGGTCGATAATACTAACCTTTAAAAGATAACCACCATTTTTCAACATTTTTAGGGTAGAGCACAGAAGCATGTGGCACAACAAAACCACTGCGATAACTGGAAAGGTTTATCTAATGCTAACGATCTGTGCGTCAAGCCTGGGTAAGAAATTGGATTTGGGAAAGACTGATGTTTAGCAATGGCTAATCATGTCTATTTCTTTATTCATGTACTCAGGATAGCGGTATAAGAAAGACTTTCCTTTTCTGAGACTCGAGCTACAGTAATACAACAAAATATTGGAATCTACATGTCAAAGTGCCTAACGGTAAGCAAACCCGTCATACATCATCACCGAGTCTGGGCCAAAATCCTGCATTTCTCACCGAGATATTTTTAATCAAACAGATCTATTAGGTTTCCCACCTGCCCTCGAGCCTTCTTGATCTGTAAATATTAAGACGTGACTGCCACGTCTGAACAGAAAGCTCCTGGTGGGCGATACTGGTCGATTCAGGTCGATTGGCGCATTACTCCAGCATGATAGATGATGCCTCTATATGCACCAACAGTTATAGCCCAGGGTGTTGATGCTGACTCTACTGCTCAAAACGAATACAGAGAATATGATAAAAAAAAAAGAAAAAAAAAGTGACATTAGGATAAATTTTTATACTACTTGTCCCCACTTGTTATTCAAGATAAACTTTCATGAATACTGGATCAAGGCCATTAGAAGTGAGCTGAAATGAAGTGGACAAATCAGCAGCTTGAACAGATTCTACAGTATGTTTGTGCTCATTCATTTATTTTCTTTATTCATTGTGGACAAGTTGAACTCAAAGATGCCTCCACCACCAGGAAGTTAAGTATTTTTTTGTGAATAATTTGTGTACCCTTAAAATATACTTCAAATAAAGCTACCAAGGAAAAACTTTGACCTTGTTTGACCTTGCTGTGACCAAGTTCCAAGATCCAAGTCTGGATTCATTTTAAATCAGTTCATATGCTGGTTTCGATGATAATTTCATACACATCCAACTACCTTTAATCCACATACTCTTGAGATATCATGCTAATGAAAATCTCAAATCTCAGACGGGCTGATGAAAGAAAAGAAAGAGAAAAAAATGTAACTTAAAAAAAGAAGAAGAAAGAAACAGGTCTTTACATCCTTTAAATGAATGTGCAAGTTATTTCTTTGCATGACAAACAGGAAGCAAGCAATTGAAGGATTTCAATTCATTAATTTGCTGGCTAAATTCCATACACATTCTTAAAAACAGTCATTTTTTTATACATCACTACTGGGAATCTTAAACAGACAAACAACCCCAAAATATAACAACCAGAAAAAAAAAACACTCCTGAAAAATATCTTTATGCGAGCTGCAAGGACAGAATAATACAGCTCAATGCTACAACATGTACCAACAGCTTGCCATCTTATTTGTTGTTGTTGAAGACCTAAACATAAAGAGCTACATTAATGTTTTTTTTAGACAGTGATAAATAATAATAATAATAAGCTTGCCACTTATAGTACATTTGAAAAGTGGCTCACTGGGTTCTAAAAGCTTGTGGCCACGACTATAGCCACATCTATCTCTTCTTGGCTGACTTAAGTGGAACCTGATATCATCTGCTATTTTAGCGCACTCACTTCATGTGTGCTCTGAGATGCTTTTCTGTTAACCACAGTTGTACAGAGTGGTTATTTCAATTACATTACTATAGTAATATTTAATTCAGTTGTTATTTTTTAAAATGATTAATATAGCACTTTTAAAAGGGTCACAAAGCAGCTTTACAGAAAGACAACAGTGAATAGAGATTTGGAAATAAATCGTCTTATACAGATATGAAAGTTGCAGCTTTGTCTGTCCTAACAAACAAACCAGAGGTGATGTTGGCAAGAGAAAACCTCCCTGAAGTGATATGAAGAAAAAACCTTGAGAAAAGAAATGGACTCAAAAAGAAACCCATCCTTCATCTGGGTGACACTGGGTAGTGTGATCATACATAAATCCTTTCAGTAACTGCATTCTGTGAGGTCAAATGTGTTACTGTATAACAGGAAATTCATGTTAGTTATCCTGAAGTCCACTCTGTAATATCAGTACAAACCAGTCCTGCCATTCGAAAGACACCCTCGTTCATCAGCAACATTTTCTCCTGCAGAACTGATGCGGAGAATCAGTGGAAAGATTTTATATATATATTTTTTGCTTTCTTTTAAGTGTGAAAATCCCAGGAGACATGGGGTTTCTGAAATACCCAAACAAGCCCATCTGGTGCCAAAAATCATGCCATGTTAAAAATGAAAACTGAGATCAGTCTGAAGATGTTTAATATGAACATTAGCTAAAGCCTGCATCTTGACTAGTTTCTGCATAAACGCATGTATTGCACTGATGCCGCATGACAGGAAAACTGCAAGAATAAGGGTGTTACTGATGGACTTGCACTAATTATAATTGTATAAAAATGCACTAATTTCTACACACGCTCATGAACGCTTTTCAAGCGTGTACATCTCAGCAGTCTGTAATGTCTGGCACATTTAATGACATGTATGAAAATAATAATTATTAAATATACTGGGCTACTCACCCCTCCACACACACAACCCATCAAACGAGAAACATACTGTCGTGAAGAAAGGACAGTTTTTATGACTCGGTCTTGTTCAATAAAATAATAATAATAATATTTGTCAGCGGATCCTATTTTCCACTGAGACACAGTCCTTAAAGATGGACAAAAAAACCAAAAACAAAACCAAAAACAAAGCAAGACTCCTCAGGCTGAGAAAATATCACGAACATCAGCATGCATGTGCATACATGGCCAACCTTTCTCAGACAGACCCATTTCCTCAGGCTCTATTGATTCTGTACTTCTGCCCTATTACTCTAAAATGAAAGAAAGGGGAAAGGTTTGCTTTAATAGAAAAAAAAAGTCACATTAGCAAAAACAAACAAACAAACAAACAAAAAAAAACAAACAAAAAAAAAAAACAAGCGCTCTATTTCAAGTAAGTGTTTCGGTCCTGCTGCAGGGTCTGCACGGTTCTGCTTGCATGCCTTCGTAGGTTTCGGCTCGGTTATTAAAGTCAGATGGGATAATAAAACAAACAAGAGGAAGGAAACTGAACCAAGTTATTTCTCTTTGGTTTTAAAGAACGCTTTCTATGTATTGGAGCCTGAGTGGAACACATTTCACACAAAGCAGTCTTTGGACCGAAAGCGTTTCTTGGAATCTTGTTGGTTCCCTGAGTAATGGTGCATATGGGACATTTGGGCAGCTTTTCAAGGCCAGTGAATCAGAGGTGTTAACTTCAGAGTCTGAAGGTCTGCCTTTTTTTAAATACAGCAATTATGTGCGCCTTCTTTTTGTTAGGCTACAATGACGTGTGGGATGTAAGGTGCAGATTAGTCAAGGCTCAATGCTCGGTTACAAATCATTTAGCAGATGTTGTGGGGAATCCAGTAGCTGAGCAGATACTGGGTTAAGAGGCTTGCTGATGGGCAGACACTGACTCTGTGGAAGTGCTGGAACATTAACTCACCACGTCTCTGTTAATAGCATTTCAGCATCTCATGAACAGTAGTTAGACTGATTTTATTTTCCATTTGATTTTTTTTCAGCATTGGGATTTTCACATCTGATGTTGCTCAAACAGCTCTGTACCTTACAGGTTTTAATGTATTAAAATGACTAAAAATATCTAATAAACACTGAAATGACGTGTCTCAGTTGTGTTGTCGATTGTTTAAATGTCGTGTCTTGTACGGTACAAAGTGATAATCTTCTGCTTTATATATACTCCAGTCCAGTAGGTGGATAATTACAAACCTGACTTTTTATATACACAATTAATACAGCTGCTTTAATATTAATTTTTTTACATTATATTATCATACTTTGAAAATGTTCAACTATGAACACTTGCAGTCAGCCCGGGATCTTATAACACCACCATGCACCACCAACCTGTCGCTAAACTATCTGCACCATTAAATGCATTAAGAACTTTGGATCATACAGCTGTATACCTGTATCCTACCTTTACATGCAAAATTTTACTCCCGCTTGGCTCAATAAACGGCTGACGAGTCAAAAATGAGCCGAGGAAGAAAAATTCGAAAAAAACCTGGAGAATTAGTGGTGCATGAGACGCTGCTTTCTTGCTTTCCTACTGCTTTGAGAAATGGACTAGAACCACTTCAAGTTGAATGAATGCTAAAACTCACAGTTCAAATAACAATTACAAAACATATAATTAGGATTTATATTTAGAATTTGCATAACAATAAAAAAAAAAAAGCTGCATGTATGCCATCTCCCTGCGAGTGGCAGAACCCAAATACCACTCCTGATTTAATTAAAGCAAAAATATGGGAATGGGATTTTTATTTTCCTTTTTATTAAAATATGTATGGCCTCCTTGAATTTTAAATATCTAACAAAATTATATACGGACATCTTTCTGTCCCTGATGTCATTGTAAAGCTATATAATTATAAGAAGAACCACCGAAGCTCCTGCATTCATGGACTTAAAAAAAAAAATTTGGACATACCTGGCCATGATTAAATATATATTTAAAATTGAGGATAATGTACACAGTGGGATAGAGTGTACTGCGAATGTTTTCTTAAATTAATGTAATTATAACAATTTCACCTTATGTATTGTTGTATACGATGCATATTTTTCTTTGTGTTGCAAAGAAACAAAAATATTATAAATACACTACCAGAAGGATCAAATTATTGAGCTGCGTCAAGTAGCAAAACTGATTGGAGAGATTTGAAATGACATGAAATTGGGTTGAGAAATGTTCACAACATCATTAAAACCTGTAAGGACTATGTGAAACCTTCAAATTTGTGGAAGAAATGCGGTCAGGACAAAAAAAAAATCATGAATATAGTCAAAGTAAGAGCATTTCTTTACAAACCCAACGTGATAAAGACTCACAGGGTTGAAACTAAACATCTGTGTAGCCATAAGAAAAACATTTTTCAGATGAAAACGTTTCAATTTGAATTGGTGCAATGGGAAAAAAAGTCAGTTATCTGGTCTGATGAGTGCAGATTCACTCTATTCCACAGCAATGTGCATGAAGTGACGCGCCATCATGCATAGTGTCCACTGTACATCCGGAGGCAGTGATATGATCTGTGGTTGCTTCAGTTGCTCAGGTCTAGGCTCAGTGATGTTACGTGGCAATAAAACAAAGTCGGCTGATGACCTGAGTGCACTGTTTAACCAGGTTATCACATCTATGGAGTTTTTTTCTTCCCTGATGGCACAGGCATATTCCAGGGTAACTTGTATATAACTAGATTTTAAATGCTGGCTCACGCCAAAAAGTAAAAAAACAAGAGAAACACGCACACAGAAAAATGCTTTACATTTCCGCTGTAAGATATTCTACCAACTCCTACATGTAGAACCCATTTAAATTAAGAAAAAAAAAAAAAACAATATTATTTGCCATTTGCAAATAATTATATACTTATGTGAGAAATGAGAGCGCTCTGATTAAGTCGTCTAGACTTCATCATCTAGATTCTTTGTCTTATTGCCTGACGTAAAATACATTCACTCAGTTCTGTGGTTTTAATGACTTCACATTAATTTATTTTAATTAAGTGTGTCATCATCAGTCAGTATTTGATTACAATATAGGAATGATTACTGCTTAATTGATTTTTTGATTTTATATATACATATTCCAATATTGTAATGGTCTGGTGCAGGTTACTATTAAAATAAATAAATAATGGACATTATCTGTTTTGCATCATATTTCTCCGTAGCTCACATATCTATTAACTTGTACATTGCATTTGCAGCTCAAATGATGCACAATTTTGGACACAAATTTTACTTCATAACTAGAATAACAAATTTGCTGGCATTGTACATTAGACCTGTTTGGCTAAAATTTAAACTGAGAAAAAATGTTCGCTTGTTTGACTTTTGGTTAAGAAAAATGTTGAAATTTGCAACCTTAATACAAACTGAATCAATAAGCCTTAAATTAATTTTACTACAGCATGGCCATTACCAAAAGCTTAATCTAATTATGTGAAAAGCATTTAACTAGCAAGCTTTTGGACATTTTTAAGCAGACTGACTGAATTTACTGTGCTTGTTACAGTAAATTGGCACCTTAACAAGAATCATCTTTGCAGAAAGACACACAAATTAAAATTAGAAACCAGCCTAAATATAAACATCTACATGCTGTTTGGATAAAATAGATTTATGCTTCCAAGTATTCTACTAACATACTACTACTACTACTTATAATAATATTAATAATAATAAAAAAAAAAGGTTACATTTTTTTCCAGCATTCTGCTAGAGTGAAAGCATACAATTTCCATATACGAAACACGTAATTGCAAGTAGATCTTGATGTACTCTAGGGGCGAATCATTTTTTTTTACTCAAATTCTGTCAAGTCCTATACAGGGGAACTATATACACGGTCATGTATTTCTGCTCGTTTAAAACTGACACACGAGTCAGTTTCTTATAAGTGTGCTTTACTGCTAAACCTACTCATTAAAAATCTCCACAGGAAGCATGCAGGGAATAGTCGTCCTGCAGCTTTATATAAAGTCGAGGCGTCTTTAAACCTTTAACTGACTAGTTTTATATGGCCGCAAAGTGGAGTCTGAAATGTGGAGGCTCGCAGGCTATGACGAGGAGGAATATTTCTGATACTGCTAATAAAGGCGGCACATCTGGCCCTCGAAGGCTGTCTGAAGTTATAAATATAATTGCTCGCTTTCTTCTGCTGACATCTCCACTTACCCGTGTTCTCTAATGACTCTGGGTGACTCACGAGCTCCGCCCCTAGACTCTAGATTAGCAGCGGGTGATATGACAAAATTGCCCTATAGTGATATGACGGCATGTCTACATTATACTTTACATAACTAACAAAATGTCAGCAAAACAGTAATAACCGTAAAGAAAGAAAGAAAAAAGATATACATTTTAAATAATTTACTCTCCTCGGACAGTGCATTATGACAATTTTTCAGTACATCACTCATGGTATTACACTGCCCAGCCTCCTGAAAACAGCTTACACACAAACACAACTCTGAAGGCTATAGCCCTTCATTAAGCATTTACAGCTTTTCTCCTTTTCAAATGACTCCTACTTTTACTCTAAATGCATATAAACGTAAATCCTGATGTCACACAATCATAGCAAAACTGCATTATTTCCAAAATAGACCACGCGTTAGAAAGACCATTCTTGTTAAAGGGCACAATTCTAAATTCTCCTCCATTTGTTGATTGCAACAATTACTTACTTTCAGTTAAAGATGTTCACTATTCACACTTCACGGCCAAAAAAAAACAAAACACAAAACAAAAAAAAAAAACTTTTTTCCGCCAAATTAAAAAATGCTCAAGTAAACTCAACATCTACTTAGAAAGCTTATTTTATACTTGAATTGCATTACGTTTGCATAGTAGTCCAGAAGAAAGCACTCTGCGTTCTCTACACCTGGTCGTCGGTGCTGCATGCATGCGTTCTCTTCCTGCGCAACGCCACCTGCCCGTCCAGGTGACACGCTAAGTTTTCTCCCAACTAAACGACGGTCTGCATTTCAAGTGTTTTCTATCCACTTAAAAATCTGAATGTGTAGCACCAGCTTTAGTTCTATAAAACCGGGCCGGATTCAAACGTCTGTGAATCTACAGTTCTGTACATCTCTGAGCATATGCAGACATTTGCATAAGCATCTGCCAAAAACATTTACATGAAGGACAAATATGCACAGCAAGAATCTGCGTCATATGAAATAAAACAGTAGGGCTGAGAAGACTAATTTATGCTTCGGCATCAAGTATACACATTTAAGGCATTTATACTGTACTTGTGTGCCGGTGTGAGCAATTACACCGCCGGATCGCTAATTGGCAGTGAAGTTTCTATCCCACTCTGTTTGCTAATCTGTGGTGAGATTTTTTTTTGGTATACTACAGATAGCACGGATTTGGTGTTGCTGGAGTTGGAGCTCTTTGTCCAACGATCTGCTGCCATCTGGCAGTCTTTGTAGCCTGGCAAAGACGAAAAATTACAAATATGGATATTTACAAACATCTATGGTTATGTTTCGATTTTGTCCATATTTGTGAAACCCCTAACTCAATTAAAAAATTGAAGCGTAGAAAAAGCGGATATGCTATACTATCAGGTGGACCAATCGTTGTGGCTTACGATGCTGCAACGTGGAGGCTAATGATGTTCCCGCGGAGGTCCACGTCAGGCTATTTATTGCATGTGGCCTGAACTATAAATAAATAACTCGCCTTTGGGAAGAAACAGATGGATGAAACAAAATAATAATAATAATAATAATAATAATAATAAGCATTCTGCCTCTAAAAGCTCCTCAATCTCAATCAGCTACATCACTCAAGTTCCTACATAGTCTCACATAGACATGTCGCTATAATCTGCTATATATCGTTTCAATTTTCCGGCTGTATAATTGTACTGAATTGTTTATTTACTTTGTAAAATATATAATCTAGAGGGTTACTGTAAGCCCAAACCAGGCGGATAATTGGCGGCTACGGTGCATTCATGTTAATGAACTTTGTCTTTACTTTACAAACACAACAACAAAAAACTTTTTATTTCACTGAAGCCAGAAGAAGAAATAAATAATAGATTTGAAAAACAGCTTGCACTGTACTTAATGATTATCTAAGCTTATGTAACCCTGAAATTGGGCTAGATGTGTTTTATTACTTAAAAAAAAATTGAGAACAATGATTTTTTTATTTTTTATTAACTGGATTGAAAAAAAAAAAAGAGTTAAAGTTCACAACTGCTACTGTTTTTTTTTTTTTTTTAAAGCCCCTTCTTTTAGCTCTTTCTATTAGAGCTTGTCAGATGGGATCACCAGGTCTGCATATGCAATTTGGCCCGCGGCATGCCCTTACAGACACAACCCATCTCAATTTATCAGGGCACTGAGAGCACACCAACTTGCAAGAGACTTGACTGGAAATCAAACCTGGGCCAGAGCGGTGAAAGCCACAAATCCACCAGGGATCCACTGGAACACTAATTAATAGGGATGGGAATCACCAGTCACCTACTGTATATCATAATACTTAGATGAAGATTAAAATTGCGATTTTGTAAGAAATCATGATTATCTCGATTCAATATGAATTGTTTTCTGATTTAGCAAAAATTTTTATGCGATTGAACCTTCAAAAATTTGCCTAAGCATTTCATTGCATATCGTACTGTGTATGATTGTGTATGTGACAAATAAAATATTAATTTTTTATTTTTGAATTTTTTATTCAACAGCATCACAACTGAATTGAACGTGAGCAATAAAATGTAGCCCATTCCTTATAACAACAGGTTTGCAGCATTAAAGCAAGACAAAATAACTTCAAATACAAGAGATTAACATTTAACTTCAACTTAAAAAAAAAAAAAAAAAAAAGGCAAAACGTTTACTGAGCAGCATGTACTTCTGCATGTGTCATAATAATTAGTCCTAAAGAAACTTTCTAAAGAATTCACGTCTACCACACAGGATGCCAGTTAGGGAATAGTTTAGAGTGTACCACCTGTACAATTATAAAGAAACGGTGATGTATTACCTCCTAAAATGCCCCCAAAGTCTTGAAAGTGGTATGCAACTGCAAGTACAGCACAGACAGCTTTTTGTGAGTGTGTGCAGCTTCTGACGTGGTCACGCTCATGGAGTTTTGAGACTGGTGTAAGCATGTATAATGAGTGGTTTTGGGAATAATTCGCTCACAGACTTTGGGGAGAAAAAGCTGAATGGAGGGTTTTTAAAGACACACAACTTTTGATATTGTAATGCAACAAAAATGCGTTTCTGTTGCACCATTTGGGTGCTTGCGCATTTGGCACAGAATCAGTTAAGTCTAACGTGATCAAAAACAGCCTGATCAAGCTGAAAAACAGCCAATTCCGGTCACTGACTGATCGACCGGTGCATCTCTATTATAAATGTAATAAATCATTTAAAAAATTGATTTCGGAGTGAGTGTGGCACGAGTCGCATACAAAAGTATCATGAATACTGTATAACTGAATCGATCCCCACATCTCAACTAATTAGTGATTCTAACTTGTTTGTTATCTGCATCATCTTAAAAATAGTTTCTTAGAAATAAGGAAGGCAGCAGGAAACAATAGGGCAGAAATCTGAGGCTTGAAAATTTATTTAAACCTAGATGAACTTGACACGAAGGGAAATTAATCACTGCCAGTAGCGAATTCCCTTTCTGAAATACAGAGTCCTAATTGGGTTTTTCTAAAGGCAAGATTATTAATGTTGGCTGTGAGCGCTCTTGGCTCACTACAAGAACAATCTATCTTTCAATATTTGTTCCACCAAAAAATAAATAAATAAATAAATAAACAAAATAAATAAAAAAACAAAAGTCTACATTATCGTAACCAATCAGCATTTCCATGACAAACAGCACGGCAGATTCCTACGATGTGACGGATCTTGAATATGTCCTTTCCTCAAGGTAAGCTTACCCAAAATTCTTCTCTGTGTCCTGACGTATGCCTATGCTTCCACGCAACTATGCAGAAGTATGAATCAGCTTTAACCGAGTAACTTCAGCTACCACATAAGCCACTATGACTGTGCTATGAGTCACTGTAAAAGGCCCATGTGAATTCCTGAGAGGACGGCGAGTAAAAGTACATGACTTCTTGAACGAGACAGCTCGTCTTTATTACCGGGATGCAGAGTGTGAAGAAGCTTCACAAAAGCTGGAGGCTCAATGCCAAGTGTGGTACAACCCTACACGGTACAGAACTATACGCCATTAATCTCCGTGGCGTACTTTGGCATTAAGTCGTACTGCTATTTTGAATTATGACTGTGTAACATTGTTTTGTTAGAATTCAGAACAAAAGTCGGCATCCCTTATGGATTCTGAATAGAGAAGAAAAAAAATCCATTGTTTTTCAATAGATTCACTCAAAAGAAATAAATACATCAACTTTAAAAAAAAAAAAAAAAAAAAAAAAAAAAGACACATTGTAAGACCAAATCAACTGAAACGTATTAGAACAAGAATTCACTCGGCTCTCGGACCTGGAAGGCAACTTGTATAACAAAGTACAGGCAACAGATAATATTTCCAATGTAGTCCCTCCACCATGCGCTTGAGGAAGGAGGGGGAAAAAAGTTGTCTGCTTTAATAAACAAGGAAACTTCAAGTTGAAGTAATGTTGCAGTAAAAATGTTTAACTTCTTACTTGTATTCATGAAAAACATGTTATATATAGAAATAACCGAGAAAACATAAAAACCAAACTTTTCTACAGGCTTCTTAACTGTTAACTCATTCTAACCATTTCTTGTCTAAACCTTAGCTAGGTTAAACAATTATACAACACTTAGTCCTGACCAAGTGCTCTGATTGGACGAAAGGCATTCTATGGGTGTTATCATTCCACATCACAGGTGTTATAATAATCGTTCAGGTGTCCAAATAATCGTTTCAGTCGGCCACCATAGATGTAGTGCTATTTCTTTAAGAACTGGATTCCATACACATGTGCACATATTTCGATCGCCTGACCGGTAACACCCACACTCATTTTTACTGTTGTTAAGATTACTATGGCAACGTAGACCATTACCTTTAATGCTTTTATTTTACAAGTTCTCTTGCATGGCAAAGTAGATGGTTGAACTGGATTATTTCTTCTCACTTGGATTAAAGTACGAGCGAATGACTTTCCTGTCGCTGGGTTACTTGTTTTCCTTCCTTGGAGCACTTTTGGTAGGTCCTGATACTGTACCTCAAGAACATCTTACAAGAGCTGCAGTGTTGGAGTTGCTCTGACCTAGTCATCTAGCCACCACAATTTGGCCCTTGTTGAAGTCGCTCAAATCCATAAGCTTGCCCATTGTTTTTCTGTTTTTAACACATCAACTTCAGGGACAAAATGTTTACCACACATTTCCAGGTGCCACGAAACAATCACTGTTATTCACTTCAGAATGTTGTGGCTGATCTGTGTACATATACAGTACATATGATCCTGGACTATCTTGATTAGAACGTATTGAAAAATCACATGAACACATTGATTAGACTTAAAGGAATTAATGAAGAAAATCAACCAGCACTATTTAAATTTAGACTGAATTCACTCAGCTTGCAAGATGCAAAAAAACAACAACATTGTGCCAAGAACAATATGAACTTTTACTATGTACTACTATATATGTACTGTTACAGTCCTACTGGGCAGCTATTCAATCACTCATTTTGTTCCAAACTTAGTCGTAGCCAATTCCCACCTGTCAGCGTTCTCCCATCATCCCAACACCTACGTGCCATTCAGGGAGGATGTAGACCATCACATGCTTTCAAGACATGCAAGACACCTGACCATTGACAGATGAGCGCATCTTCAGAACTCCTGCTCATACAACATGTCCAGCTCGGATGAAAAGCGCTGTCCAGCCCTCCTGCTTGTACGAGTTTGGCTAGTGTCACCATGATTGATGGGAGAGAGCAGGAATGCCATGCCATCCTTTCCCCGAGACAACACGGCCAATCTGCTTTCCAGACTGCCGGCCATGGCTGTTGCATCACCCGTTAATCGAACTCCAGGTCCTGGGATGATAGTGTAAACGTGTTTTCACCGTGCCACTCGTGAGCAGGCTAATCTTATTTAATATCCTATTAAACATGAAGTAAAAAAAATATAATAACGTTTAATAATTAATGGACCATGCATAGTTCGAGTGTTGCCTAATTTGGTTGTCACATTCTATACAAGGTTGTACATCACGTCCATGATCGCAACATAAATTTGTCTCAACCCAACACAAAATCTGCTCCATATTCCACCATAGTGAATGCTAAGCTATGTCTCGTTCTTGACAAATTTTCATGAAGAGGGTACAAAGTCACTAGAAAAAAAATTATAATTATTTTCTCTGTGCTGGTATAAAGTGAGCAAACAAACACTCGCTATGCTACCAAGTCCCCAGTATACAGTATGGAGACCGTGTTAATGTGTTTAAGTATATATAAATAAGGTTTTGAGGTTTTTTTTTCTCCCCTCCTAAGTGTATGTCGGGGGATGTGACATAGGATGTACGGGGTGAATCTGACACACCTCGGACACGGTCTGAAGTAGCTATTGAAAAAAATACAATAGAGTAGGCTCTTGACAAGCCATGTTCGGTTCTGATCAAAATTCTGGACAGCACACATACGAGCCAGAATGCGAAATCTGTTACTGCAAATAAGACGATGGGAGCAGAGGTACCACGGCGGATGTTGAAAACATACACAGCATATGCCCTGCGTCTGCCACCTGCATCTCTGATTTGAATCATCATAACGAGAAACGGTGAGGGGAAAAAAAAAACAGTGAGGGGGAAAAAAAAACTAGAAGCTTCTAATGAAGCCAAAGCAGCTGCACTGCCAAAAGCCTGCAAAACCCCTGGAACTGGATTATAGTGCCTGAGTGAAAGAGGCTGGGAGACTGCGGCAAAGAAAGAGCGAAACAACGGCCACGAGTACGTCTTATAAAAAAAAAAAAAAAGAAAAAAAAAAGAGCTGATTACTCTGAAGACATGATTTGCGTCAGAGATGCCAAGTAGCCTTGAAGGAATGCCGAACACTCTGCATGCCGCTTAGCAGATAAAGCGGTCAATACCGATATTCACAGGAAGGCAGGAATAAAATTACTCAGGGATAAATTATGCAGTAATTAAAAAATTAGGTAGAACATTTTATTTAACACTTATTTAACACCTCCAGTGTCAATGCTTTATACCTGTCAGATGGAATGCTTTCAAACAAGCTACAAGATTTAATGTGAAGGGCTCTGCGGTTGCTTTGGTAACTTGACAAGCTGTGCCTTTTTTAATTTTTTTGTTTTGTTTTATTAATATGCTGATTGGGAAAATAAAGGGGCTAATGAACAAGCATTTATATCTGGTTAAGTTAGCAAGAAGTTAAAGACTTCCAGCATAGTACGGTGATGAGACTCTCAGGGTGTTGTCACATTATGCATGATTGGTTTATACTGTATCTAGGAACATCAGCTACCCACTCCCCTGCTGGCCAGCGCTCACATTATTTTTGTTCTCCGTTCTCGGGTACACTTGCGTATTTATGCTGTCTAACCTACTTGGTTTGTGAGCCGCCATTAAACACAACAGAAGAAAGACGTTATCCTTCTCATTATGCCAAACAGTGCATATATTTCGGAAAGAAAGTCAAGAGCAATGATCTGTTGTGTAGTCCCTACTTTTTTAGCTATGGCTGTGTTGGTCATAAGATGAGATTGGAGAAGATTTCCGAGGAGACAGATGGCACCGATGACGTCGCTTTAAACTGCAATTCATCTACTTCCATGCACAGGTATGATTGGCTTCAATATCCGATTTGATCTGTACTGTGTCTGAGACCACCTCTTGAAGTGGTCCCCGAGCCTGGAACGATTATGTTCTTATTGATCAAAATGAAGCAGAGTTTGAGGTCACGTGTCCTTTAAACGATCCCAGGGCCCCCAATGTGACATCTGAAGGGTGCAAACATTTTAAAGAAAGCTGTACATCCAAGAATGACGCTCCAGGTCGAGGTGGCTCGGAGCGCACTGCATTCTTTCTTGTCAACAGTCAGCGAGTGGAACGAACGACACTTGGAAATTTGGCAGATAAGTTGTCACCAGCTTGCGGAAAAGACGCATCTGTCTGTGGGAGCTGTACACACAATCATTCACCAACACCACTGGCGCGTTACAGGAACTTGGCTGGGAGTTATTGCCACACCCCTGTACAGTCCTGGTCTGGACATTTTCACATGTTTGGGCCATTAAATGTCTAGTGAAACGCTGGGACGAGTGCATTAGTGAGATTGCATAAAATAAACAGAAATAAAGGACGTTTTTACTGTCATAACAGTGTTCTGTTATTCTGAAAAAATCAAAAGACCAGGTTTGACTTCAATACCACCCGTACAACAGAATGAGCTACTGCATGTTATTCTCTCTTTTTTCATCTCTGCTATAGTTGGTTTTAATTTAAGATAATGGACACATCGTTTTTGTAGACAGTTTTTTTTTTTTTTAAACTTATCCTCGATACTGGACAAAGAACACCTCAGAGAGACAAAAAAATTAGATGTAGCTCTCTGTGCTGAACTTGAACCAAAGGTTCAACTAATCATGTAATGTGATGCCTAGAGTCTGGAGTAAAGTCGTTTTAAAGGAGGCACGGCGCACAAAAAGATGCTGACTGGATGTGAACCCTAGACCACTTTAGAGACTTGTTTCTGGACTGGTTTCAAAACTGACCAAAATAGAGAAGCTGTAATATTCTTCAACAAAGCGGCCAGGAGTCATTCGAGTGTTGAAGTGTTGGTGGGGCTGGATGCATCACAAACATGACTGAGAAATGTTGTGGCTACAGTGGTGCGCTACTTTCCCGCCATGTAGTGTGTGGTACTTAGTTATGTTGTATGTATTTAACACTAAAACAGCATCCATGATTTTCTTACAAATAAACGGGAAATAAGATATGTAGTTATAAGAAGAGAAAAGACATATATTGCAGTGTAATTCTTGTCTCCGCATACTCCAGCATGGTGAGAACACCGGGTCAGCCATGATAAGGCTCTTGCAGCATAGAGGCCTGACTCTAAACCCAAACAGCGGCAGCTTGGTGGTGCTGAGGTTTGAACTCATGACCTTCTTGATGCAATTTATACATCAGCTTTTAGAGAGAATACATCTGATTCATGATCAAAACAGACATTATACATCATTTTTAGCAGGAAGCCAACTGACTGCGGTTAAGTGGGTGGCTTGGCATGCTTTCCCCTGAGTGCCCGTGTTGCAGTGACACGCTGCCAAGGAAAACATGGCAGGAGCAGTTGGAACTCCTTCTGACCACCAAGTAGCGAGTCACTCGGGGTAAAGTGAGGAATTCAGTGCGAGGAATCGTTACTATTTACGTACAGTGGTGACCAAAAGTAGTAAGACAACACATGCCATGTGCAAAAACCTGCTATGTGACAATGGTATTGAGCCTCTTGACCACTCCTGTACCCAAAAGTAAACTATTGAAGACGGCGGTAACAGTCAAGGAACTGTCATCTTCAGCAGCAAACAAGCAGGTGTGGACAGAGCAAATGACCCCAGTGTAGACACCTGGAAACATGTTTTTGACTCTGTGCCCAGTCTGATCGAACTTCATACTAAATAGTGATTGTTGTGATAAATTATTTTTATTATCTTGATTGGGAATATTTAAAAAATGTGACTGTAATTAAAATATCGAATTTCACTTCTGTCTCAATACTTTCGGCCACCACTTAGTTTGACCACCACATAGTGGTTTTGCTTAACCACGTATATGGTTTTCTTTTATGAATTTTATAATGTACAAATGAGATACTTGAGCTTCGTTCACATTACCATCCTGAAGTGACTCAATTTTCACTCTAATGTGTGTATGTTTAGCGCTGTCTGAATGCACAAATCTGATGTTTTTCCAGATCTGAGGAAAAAATATGAGACACTTTCATATGTGGTCCTGGACCGGATATTTAGGCATGATCAATTCGTCAAATGCAACCTCAGACAAAACAACATATAACTTTTTTTCACCGTGGCATTATATATTTGCCAAAATTAATTTTAAAAAATTGGGCAATACTAAGTTCCCTCTTACTGCTTCCACAGAATTTAAGAGGGCAAGTTGCAGCCAGGTGCTTCTATAAGCTTCTATAAAAGCAGTTTTGTCAGTTTTCTGGATTGGAGCATTCAGGTAAGCATTAACACAAGGCCAAGGGGTAACAACATATGCCATGGTCTTAGAGTAGCGAGGCAAATAAATCTGGAAAGCATCTGGAAAACAATTTGTATCTGAAATGATGAGGATTATTCACCAAGACACTTGCCGAGCTTCCCACTTGTAATTAAGAACGTGATGGTCACGACATGCAAGTCTAATCTGCCTAAAAAGAATCTAAATGGAACACAACCTTACACATCCTTAAGGATATCTCGTGATGCTCTGGATAATATTAATTAACAAACAGAAATGGGATGAACCTTTGTAGAGACTGCAGGTGCGAACAAATAAGTAGGCATTTCTTGCATATGGCCAACTGCTGTATACTTGCAGATCATTCTATATCAAAGGATAACAACTATGAGCGTATTTAGCTAGCAAACAAGATTTGCCATTTACTCTTTCTACCATTTTTAGCCAGGTCAATTAGGTTTCCAAGCAACGACAAAAAGGAACTGAACAGCACACAGGAGCTTCCACTTACTGAAATGGCTAGCTAATGGATTTATGACTTTTCCACCACAGCAAAGTATATAATCTAGTATGAATCACAGTGCTTGAATCAAAGTCATATAGTAAGGTTAAGTGCACCGAATTTAAAAGCTAGTGTTACATGTCAAGCACGTACACAGAACATATTAAGTTTAAAAAAGAAAAAGTATAACGCAGAAGCACGTGTTCGATCCACCGAGCATGTTAATACAACATGGTGAAGAGGAACAGTTAGAAAGTGCTGACTGCTATAGATTCTCCCTTTTATCGCCTTATCTTCTTCATGTGCAAACCCTGAAATTACATGCTAGGCAAGAACATTGCAGTACTTCTACGTAGACCAGAGGAAGAAATCCTGGCTTGTTGTTGCCTTACAAGTAGGGATAAAGGGCTCAGCAGGAACAGCATAAAACTTTGCACTCTTACAGTTTCTAAAGAACTACGAAGCCAGGCAATAGGTCCGAGTCTGTAATGTACAGGGTTTTTCAAGTGTAAATCTTCAAGTTCATCCTTCGTCTCCCCCCCGCCCTTTTGCTTTGACACACAGCATTCGAGACTTCTTTGTAAGGTCCATAAAGAGCCCCGGCGGCCCAAAAGAGATGCATTACACCTTTACACATCATTTACACAGCCAGCAAAGCAAGCGTAATCATTTCCAAAGGGAGTATATACAGCCGTACATGACACGTATTACATTTTCCCCAAACCAAGACGGATCGATAAACATTTGAAATCCTTACAGTCTATTTGAAAATGCGGTAATGGTTTCAGGAGCCTTATTTTCCCACAATAATAAACACAAATAGCTGAAGCTAACAAAGGCTCGAAAGAGCAGCGGTCTAAGGATTTCTTACGCGTTCTACAATGACAAAAGCACAACTATGAGGCTGTGCAGGTTTAGAGCAGGACACATGAACATACTGTACCTCGACAGGAGCGAAGGACTCGTCCGTCCGTTTGAGCTCGACTTCTGGGCCGCGCAGCGTCTGCAGGAATAACGCCGCCTTCCGCTTGCGCTC
Organism: Clarias fuscus; assembly: GCA_030347435.1. Classification (NCBI taxonomy): domain Eukaryota; kingdom Metazoa; phylum Chordata; class Actinopteri; order Siluriformes; family Clariidae; genus Clarias; species Clarias fuscus. Next base: position 26,530,493 of record CM059212.1, read on the forward strand.
AGCCTGGAGCTGCTTCTCCTTCCACTCTTTGGAGGCCTGAGCCAGCTTCTCGCGTGCCGCGGCTGCCAAACGATCCTCCAGCTTCTGTTTGGCTGTGTGGCGAAAAACACAGGAGGATCATAAGCATAAGTAGGGGTGGGATTTTGTGGTGAGGGCTTTCGAATGATTAGAGAGTTCCACTTTGTTGAGATTCTTTATATATGAAGCTTATGGACTTATGGACTACCACAAAAAAAGTATTATATTGTATATATATTATAATACGCAAGAATAATCAATAAATTAAATGGCTTAGTCATACAGATAGCTCCTTTACATCATCAGAAGGATCCAGGCATTTATTCCCATTCAGGTGTCCCTCGTCATCTCAAGACAGGATGACTGCAACTAATTCCTGGCAAATTTTCCAGTGTCTAATCAGACCCCTGTAGCTGAACAAGAATCTCAGAGTTCTTCCACTGCGACACTATACAGGCAAAAGTGTTCATTTCTTTGAATCCATCATAGTGCAAGGGATTTTGGGTCTCACCGCTGATATTTTTGCATGCTCAACAATTTGTGTTTTGGCTCACTTAACCAAGCTCTCTCCCGTGAGAATAATATCTCATAAAACATGTTTAATTGAAACAATGGGCCAAAGTTCCTTGCTTTAATTGTTCTATAAGCAATTAACGGAAATAAAAATTGTATTTGTCTCCCTTTTTCTGCTGAGCTGCAAAATAATTTCACCCATGACTCAAAACACCATGACCCAATTTTGAATTGTGAGTTTTGTGATCGGTTGCACCTAAACTAAAAGCTCAAACTCACTTTCAGCCAAGCTGTGGCATTTCTCTCTCTCCAAGTCGTCTTTATTTGACATGCACCACCTGGCCAAAAAAATGTTCACACATGAAAATGATTCTCATGCTCCCAGAACCAATCTGTCACGATTGGAGTTGAGTAATATGACTGTGCCGTTACTGAAGTAAAACTCAGATCATTCAGGTCGTCAGCTGACTTCACTTCATTGCCACAGAACGTTGCTGAGCCTAGACCTGACCAACTGAAGGCACCCCAGATCACAGCACTCCCTCCAGAGGCGATGGCCGCAATTGTTTCATGCACTTCCATTCTTTCATTCTGGAATAGAGTCAATCTAGTCTCATTAGACCATGTGACCTTTTTCCATTGCTCCAGAGTCCAGGCTTTATGCTCGCTTTAAGCTGTTTTACTGATTAGTCTCACAAACAATTGGTTTTCTTATGGGCACACCATTGATTAGTTCTCATCTCATTTTAAACATAGCTATAGTTTACACTGTAGATTTTTTAAATCATGAATTGCAAATAAAGGTCCACATTAACACATCTTGGATTAGTTCTGCATGAAGCAGTGGAGCATGTATAATTTTTATTTTATTTTATTTTTTTAAGTGTCTCCAACTCTGATATTCATGACAAGACACAGTGCTGCCATTCTTTCCAGGACAGACATGACAATTATAATTTAAAGTTCATAGTCAAAGAGAATTGATGACGGTAACTGTAAGATGGTAATGATAGCAGTACAGTTCAGAAAAATGTTGTAAATGGTGTTCTAACCTACACTCACCTAAAGGATTATTAGGAACACCATACTAATATGGTGTTTGACCCCCTTTTGCCTTCAGAACTGCCTTAATTCTACGTGGCATTGATTCAACAAGGTGCTGAAAGCATTCTTTAGAAACGTTGGCCCATACTGATAGGATAGCAACTTGCAGTTGATGGAGATTTGTGGGATGCACATCCAGGGCACGAAGCTCCCGTTCCACCACATCCCAAAGATGCTCTATTGACATGGTGCATTATCCTGCTGGAAGTAGCCATCAGAGGATGGGTACATGGTGGTCATAAAGGGATGGACATGGTCAGAAACAATGCTCAGGTAGGCCGTGGCATTTAAACGATGCCCAATTGGCACTAAGGGGCCTAAAGTGTGCCAAGAAAAGATCCCCCACACCATTACACCACCAGCAGCAACCTGAACAGTGGTAACAAGGCATGATGGATCCATGTTCTCATTCTGTTTACGCCAAATTCTGACTCTACCATTTGAATGTCTCAACAGAAATCAAGACTCATCAGACCAGGCAACATTTTTCCAGTCTTCAACTGTCCAATTTTGGTGAGCTCGTGCAAATTGTAGCCTCTTTTTCCTATTTGTAGTGGAGATGAGTGGTACCCGGTGGGGTCTTCTGCTGTTGCCGCCTCAAGGTTGTGCGTGTTGTAGCTTCACAACAAATGCTTTGCTGCATACCTCGATTGTAACGATTAGTTATTTCAGTCAAAGTTGCTCTTCTATCAGCTTGAATCAGTCGGCCCATTCTCCTCTGACCTCTAGCATCAAGAAGGCATTTTTGCCCACAGGACTGCCGCATACTGGATGTTTTTCCCTTTTCACACCATGCTTTGTAAACCCTAGAAATGGTTGTGCGTGAAAATCCCAGTAACTGAGCAGAATGTGAAATACTCAGACCGGCCCGTCTGGCACCAACAACCATGCCACGCTCAAAATTGCTTAAATCACCTTTCTTTCCCATTCTGACATTCAGTTTGGAGTTCAGGAGATTGTCTTCATCAGGACCACACCCCTAAATGCATTGAAGCAACTGCTATGTGATTGGTTATTTAGATAATTGCATTAATGAGAAATTGAACAGGTGCTCCTAATAATCATTTAGGTGAGTGTATATGATTACTAATCAGGTATGCAAAGGAAAAGAATCTACTGCAAACCTCCTCGATTTTACAGTTTTTGAAAGCAACCAGTTTCAGGGTAGGGGGTGTCCATGATGTCCATGATGAGTTGTCCTTCTTGGCTTTGCATACTCATGTCATATACACTTTAGTGAGGAAAGGCTGCAGGTGATGATTTTCATTGCCATCTTGATGGTGTTGTATTTTCCCCTTTTCTTTGCAGAAAGGTGCACCAAATGAGGAAATATCACCCATGAAAGGATGCTTTTAATATAGGTATAATAATAGGTATAATAATATGGGTGTGTATATAATATATGGTTTCTCAGTGTACATATGCCATAATGCTGGATCTGACTACATATGTGTGGAAGTGGAGATGTATTGTTCCTGAAGCTGTGGTGTAATTCTTTGGTTTTAAGGTTATTGATCAGAAGGTAGTTCTTGCTCCACTGGGACGTTAATTGGTTCACTTACTGGTGGTACTTTGTCTCATCACCATCTGTCATGAAAACAATCAATGAAATGTCATCATTAAATTTTATAGATGCGTGTCTGGAATGGCATTAAGAAAAGTGTTCTCACAAACTGCTTCTCGTCAGACAAGAAGTTTATGATCCACTTACTGTCATGGCTGCAAAGTATGTCTGCACAAAAAAGTCATTATGAGGGAATGTTTAATGCAGAAATCTTGTTCACAAGCAACTGTCAGATAGCGAGTTTCCGCTAGTGAGCTAATGCGAATCTCTGTGATGCATTAGCACCAATATAACATCAGTGTTAATTTCCCATATGGTGTGCCGAACTTGCAGTAACTGCTCTAGTTCACTTACCGTAAAAACCTTAACAGATGTTACAATTAGGCTGATGCAAAAATTACACAGCATGGATTAGTCTCAATCATGGACAACACGAGTCGTTGTCTGGCTTTAACGAGAGGAGAGCTCATGTCATTGCAAAGACCCCTGATTGGGGCTTTAAAAGCTGGTCAACTAAGCAAAGACGAGCTGCAGAAAAATGTTCTACTTCTCAGTCGAGCTGAAGTTCAATAGCTCAATTTAGCTCGAGTGGGCAGGGCATTTGTTCTCCAGCCTATTTCTTCAAAAATTGAGAGAAAACAAGTGATTACACAAGGACGACGAAAACACTGTGCTTATCCCTCTGGGCTAAAAATAGGTCTCCTGCCACGCAACATTATATGAAACACAGTGGGAACAATATAGGTGAGTGAAAACACTCAGCTCTCACTCATGTAGTAGAGAATAAGAACAGAAGAGGTAATATGTGGGGAAATGGACAAAGGTGGCCGGGAAAACGTGATTTATTAGCCTAATAAATGAATATGAAATTTGTTAATAAACCTCATTATTGGAGAGAATCAGTTTTTGTAATTACTAAACATTTAATTTGTTTCAAAAATTCATGTATAAATTAATTATAGGGGCCTCCGCGTGGCGCAGTGGTATAGCACTCATCCGATTATCATGAGATCACGAGTTCGATTCCCGGGTGATGCTGTAACCTCTCGCAGCTGGAGGCTTAGAGAGCGCTGATTGGCCGAGCTCTCTCAGAGGGGAGGGATGAGAGGTACTTAGTGCTCCTACATTAATCACGGCTCTACAGCCAATCGAGGGCATCTATGAGCTCTCACAAGCGGAAGGAGCGGATAGCGCTGTCCTCAGAGTGTGTTACGCCACCCCCAGCGGTGTGTGAGCAAGCAGATGCGGTTGGCTGGCTTCACGTGGTCCGGAAGCGTCTTCGGCCCTCCCAACTGAGTGGATGCATCAGCCTTAATGTGGGAGCCTAGTGACGCGGAGGAATTGAGCACGACTAAATTAGGGAGAAAATTGGGGAAAATGTTTCCCCCCAAAAATTGTAATTATAAAGTCGACAAATCAGTATTGTTGGCATCAATGACGAGCAAACTGTGTAAAGACTACGAGACACAGAGCTTGGCGCTTCACTAAATGACCAAAAGTATACAGACAATCATGTTGTTTAACTCCAATCATGAGGAATTAAACAAGCAATTCTGAAACAATAGACATTAATATCATGTTGGTCACCCCTTTGCTGCTATAAGATCAGGTTTTCCACTAGACATTGATACATGGCCATGTAGACGAGCTGAGATCAGGACAGGGTGCAGGTCATTCATGTTCGTCCACATAAACCTTGGCAAAGCATGTCTGAATTTTTCTTGAAGGAAACGTTCATGAGCTTAATCATCATGTTGGAACATGGTTTGGCCTGTGTGCCATTCCAGTGAAGGAAAATCATAACGCAATGGCATCCAAAGACATTTGAGACGATTGTGTGCTTTCAACATTTTGTGAAGTATGGCTGGATGTGATGTCCAAAAGGTGTCCTCTTACAGTCGTAAACAATCTAAACATACTCAAATACTTTCATGTGCAATGAGAAGACAGAACTGTGTCTTAACTCAGTAAAACATCAACCAATAACTTCTGAGAGCGTAAACTCAAAATGTATTATTATTCTTTCAAACTGTTACCTGAAACATTTTAGCTTACTTGGTTATGTTTCTGGGAGACCAAAACTTTGAACTATATATTGTTACAGTACATAGAGCTTTGACATACCTGCTGGATTAGCTAAAACCTAAGATTTGTCAACTGTGTGATGCATTTTTCTATGACAAAAACTATGACGGACACTACCCTAGCCTACTACAGATTTTCTTTTTTTTTTTTTGTGTGCGTGTGGAAAAGCAATTCCAGCTAGAGACATTAATCAAACCTCCACTGTGACTGTTTGATCAATCGATGGTCTGCACTATTCTATACTATAATTCCACCTGTATGTCCTGCCCTGGCTTGCACGGTACCTGGGTAAAAAGTGAACAGCATTGGCACTTAAGGATTGCAAGGCTTGTTTGGTGGTGGAAACAAACACCATTAAGGATTATGATTAATTTATTGAGCTGAGCCGTGCTGCACCGTCTGGTGGAAAGGTGCTATATAGCCTGGAGATCGGATGACCTTTTCAACGGGCAGAGATAAAAGACGACTGTTTACTCCCTGTGCTCGGCAGGGCATAATATATTTACAGGCACAGAAACGTGCATGTGTATAGCAAAACTGTTTCAGTTGCTGACTTCGGGCAGTACTAGAGCTTCCTTAGATTACACACTGCTGTACAAAAATGACAAAAGGACAGTTATTTCGGAATATGCCAGACTACTGGACTTTCAGTCTTCATCTAGAATTCCAAGCTTCTGTCAACGTGCTCTATTTTAAGCTCAGCAAAATCATTAATAAAATATATAACAGACTATTTAAAGTGAAGTATGCTCCTTGGTCCTTAAAGCTTGCAAATGTATCCTGATATAAGCTGGGGCAGGATCGGGGATTCAATCCAAACCACAGTCTTCTACCTAATATTTAAATCAAAGCACAATACCATAAAATGTACAGGTAGTGTCTAGAACACTTCATTAGGTACACCATGTTAATGCTGGGTTGGAGCCCCTTTTGCCTTCAGAACTGCCTTAAATCTTCATGGCATAGATTCAACAAGGTTCTCAAATCATTCCATAGAAATTTTGGCATGAGGTTCATCAGATTTGTCGGCTGCATCCATAATGCAAATCTCCTGTTCCACCACATCCCAAAAGTACTCTACTAGATTGAGATCTGCTGACTCTTTAGGCCGTTCGAGTGGAGACCAATTTGAGATGATTTTATCTTTTTGACATGGGATGATATCCAATCGCCATAAAGGGATAGACATGGTCAGCAACAATACTCGGGTACTGGGAAACCTCCCCTGCACCATTATACCAACACCAACCTGAACCGTTGATCCAAGGCAGGATGGATCCATGCTTTCAAGTTGTTTATGCCAAATTCTGACCCTACCATCCGAATGTCACAGCAGAAATCGAGACACATCAGATGAGTCAACGTTTTTCCAATCTTCTATAGTCCAATTTTGGTGCAGCCTTGCCTGAACTGTAGCCTTGGGTTTAATGTTTGTAGCTGATAGAAGTACAGTAGCACGCTTTGTAGTCTTCTGCTTTTGTAGCCGATCTCCTATAAGGTTCGACGTGTTTTGTGTTCAGAGATGCTCTTTGGCATACCTCGGTTATGATGAGATATTTTTTGAATTACTGTTGCCTTTCTATCAGATCGAAGCAGTCTGGCCATTCTCCTCTGACCTCTGGCGTCAACAATGCATTTTTGTCCAGAGAACAGCCGCTCACTGGATTTTATTTCCTTACTCAGACCATCCTCTGTAAACCCTAGAGATGGTTGTGTGTGAAAATCCCAGTTGATCAGCTGTTTCAGAAATACTCCAATCATCCTGTCTGCCACTAGCAACCATGTCATGTTCAGTCTCACCTTTCTTCCCCATTCTGATGCTCGGCTTGAACTTCAGATGATCGTTCTCACTATGTGCAAATGCCTAAACGTGCCGAGGTGCTTGGCTGATCATTAGATATTTGCATGAATAAGCGATTACAGAACAGGGACAAATTTTGCAATTCGAAAAAATGTTATGTCCTACATTTAAAACAAGTTTGTGTGAGCTTTTGCACTGAAAAATATATGGAGCACATTGTTAAATTAATTTTTTTTAAATTAGTGACTTCAGTTTAAACATTACATCAATACTTAGACAGGGAAAGTTATGCATAATCCGAGAAGGGTTAAGCACCTGCTTAAGTCAATTTCCTAGTCTTCCCATTTAGATTATGCAAATTACAGTTCTCGACTTGCCAATCATTATGCAAATTAAATATCTGGGTTTCCCATTCAGATTATGCAAAGTCCTTCATCTTAAAGCTGCAAGATTGTTCTCCCAAAGAACAACCAAAGTTTTTCTCTTTTTTTTTTTCTTGAACAGTGTCTACACCACACCATTCAAATACTGTGACATGCCCTGGTTTGATGGTGTAAACAGACAGAAGAAGCAGACCCTTCTTTTATTTTTATGACGAAATACATTATAATCTCATATAAAAACAAAAAGTGACTTCAAAATAATATAATTAACTATCACACATGAAAAAGACAACGGCATGCATTCAAATAAACTACTAATAGCAGTCAATTACACTGTCGATATACTGCTGCATAAATAATCCGAGTTGTAATTATCACATTAATCACTGCAAATTTGCACAAAGTTAATTGTCCTCCCAAGGTAATGAGGCCATGAGATACTAAATCAAGGTCAAGAAAGAGTTAGACTATATTACGCAACTTTTAATTCATCTATTTTGATCTGAAGTATACTCCGACCGAGAACTTGCGTGCTGCGATCACGGCTTACGTTAAAGCTCAGGAACCTGTGCATATTTATTTAGGCATATTTACAGCCCACATCATTTAGACTTGCAACATGCTCATAACAAACTGCAGGCTGATTTCTGTCTTCCGGATTCTGAATACTGACAGAGCAACTCCTCATTACTTGAGCATACCTCATAAGGATGGGAATCCCCAGGGACATCCCAATACGATTTGTGTTGCATTTCTGTAAGTATCCCAATTTTACATATATCCTGATTCGATTACAACACAGTGTGAATAGTTTAGCCCACAACACCTGTAAGATTATAAAAGAACAGCGACATTTATGCAAATAAATAAATAAAAAATTCAATAATATTAATAATAATAAAAAAAATCTATTTTGGAGATAATGTGGTGAAAAATGTGGCAAAAATCTCTAATAAATTAGGTCCACACACCTTTGTGTTTAGGAAGCATAGCAAAAGCTCAAAGAGAGACAGAAGAACAGGAGATAGTTCTCGGAACAAGCAAAAGTATTAAGGCAACATATACCATGCATTATACGTAGTTCTCCTGGTCTACAAAATGAATTGGTGATGTCACTAATTAGTTCTCGTCGATCTGACTGAAAAGTTGGGCAAATTACAATCAGAAGCCCTAGTTAAAGGATAATATCTATATATATATATATATATATATATATATAGATATATATATGTGGCAGGACTTTTAATTTCTGAACCTGGGGGTTTCCACCTCTGCACAAAAATGGTTAAAAACTTGGGAATTCTTAAGTGAAATGGAAACTTCCAGGGAAAATTTCTGTACATGATCTTCAGGAAACAGTCAAGCAGGAGTGAACGCCCGCTGATGTTTCCGGATGCAGCGGAGTTTTTTTTAAAGAATAAAGGACTTCGTACTAATTATCGACTGCTATTTTATGCAATGAAATTTCTATACAACAAACAAATTATACCTATTATTTTAGTTGTCTTTATTACAAAAAATAAAAATCATTAAAAAATATTCAATTTCAGGTTTGTCTCAATACTTTTTTGTTGCCACTGCTGTAGACACCGGTATCACACCATGATTCTGTGATCCTTTCACAACCCATCGACAGGGATTAGGTCGCTTCAGAACAATCGATAGTCCCTCGGTGTATCCCAGCATGCTGCTGACTGAGCTGCTGTCTATTTCACATCCTTCAAGCTGCTGTCAGTCATTGCATGGAGCCTGACTTTTTGTAATTCGAGGCTGAACTAAATAATAGAATCTTTCAGTAGTTTGTTCATGTCGAAATCACTACACGAATTCAATAAATGAAATATGAGCAGCTGTATGTTCATTTTTTTTTATTTAAGAAGTACTGTATGTGTAACTCTATCATGGTATCATACAGTATACATACAGTACTGTGCAAAAGTCTTGAGTCACCCCTCATTTCTTTATATTATTATATATTTCATTATATTAATTTACATTTAATTATGTGCATTACACGGAATAAATAGAAACAAATTTTTTACTTCAATGTGCCTAAACATATTACAGTTAAAAAAGAAATTAAAATATCTGCAGGAACCTCATTTCCCCTCTTGTCTGGTCCAAGCACTCAGCATTCAGCATCATCAGTATACTGATAACTGTCCTGATCATGTGCAATCATCTCCACCAGTTTTTCACTGGTTCTTGTCTTAAGTGTGACATTTATGCTGGAATGATTCATAGGTCACTGTTCGACTTAAACAAAAAACATTCATCTGAAAACGGTCATGTTCAGAGACTGCACTGAAAATGAGAGGCAAAATAGTCTGTCAGGAAGCCTGGAGAACTATTCCTCAAAAATACACAAGAAAATAAGTACAAGCTAGTCTGGCTCTTTGGGAGCAAAATATGAAAAAATGAGAATGGCTCAAGACTCAAGGCCTAATAACTAAAGAACAAGCTTTGGCTTACCTTTTTAAAAGAAATGAAGGATTCTTTTAGATAGAGATCTCAGAAACGAGAGCATTATATAGTATAGTGTAGAAGAAAAAAAAAATTTGTCAAGACATGAGTTATACAGCATTAACTATACTGGTGCGAAAAATGGCCTCATATTCTTAATACCCTGATGAAAAGGAACAGTTTTCTGTCCTATTATTTCCAATCTGGCTTTATTTTGTTTGTCATGTGGATTTGTGAGAATCACAGCTGCTCTGTTTTACGGCGTGATTGAGAGCCATGGCGAATTTATGCTTGATGAATCTGCACTGACACAAGGGGCTGTCACTGAAAGGCTATAATCACACTTGCAATCATAACCATGGCAAACCACAGTATTGTTTTGAAGTAAATATTTCTAACTACGTTTTGACCATAATACCCAAGATGGAACATTTCTGACTTTGTGTAACTACAATTCATTTTCACAGGTACCACTCATCACCATCGCCACAGCGAAGCATGGTGCCGATAGCATTATGTTGTGGGAATGCTCTTCATCAGCCGTGACAAGGAAACTGTTCGAGCTTAAAAGCAAGATGTACAAAACCCTAGAACACAAACTGTTTCAGCGTGCGGGAGACCTGAGAACAACTGAGCATCGATTGAAAGTACACCGGAGTAGTTCAAACACACAAAAATCTCAACCTGTTCGAATGTCCCAAGCCACAATCCAATTCAGAAACTACAGCAAGGCTAAAAATTGCTTTTTAAAAAAAACAGTCTCCGGGTAATCAGGCAGAGTCCGAGGACGGTTGGATCAGGATCCAGATGGACAAAGGTGATCGAGACATATCCCAGAGGGCTGCAGCCAAAACATCATGTACTGAGCCAGACGGGTGAATACTTATGCAGACAGTAGAAGTTTGCTTATTTGACATTGCACCTTCTTCAGATGATTCATTTCAATTGTGAAATGTGAACAAGCCCATCGCCATCATCAAAAACTGTCACTTATCTTCACTTTCCTGTTTCCACCCACACACAGTACCTGAATAAAAATAAAATAGACCACACATAAAAAAAAGACTTAACTGTATTATTCAAAAGTACCATTTTGTTTTTAAAGGACTTGTTCATTATGCTGAAAATGTCAGCGAGGCATGCTACACATTAATGCATAGCCTATATAAGCTCATGAGGGAATATGATCCCAGAGCAAACTGGCATAAATGATGAGCAAAGGTCGTTCTGCAGTGACAGAGTCTACATGGACAGTGTAAATGTCCTTCTCCTCCTTTAACCTCGAGATAGATGTTCACTAAATTACTCGGGACAGCCACAAACTTCTAGTGCGCCGATGGATGGATCATTCGCTTGCTCTTTGACATTTTATTTAATGCCTTGTCAGTCAGGGGAAAATGACGGGGAGCAGGTCAGGATCTACACTTAAGAGACTCTCCAGTAAACGAGTGATAATTACACACCACACACACTGCATCTTGATTTCTTTAGCTACAATAGCCAGTTAAACTATTACGCATTCTTATTTTTCCATCCCCTCTCTCGTTTTTTTTATCGCAAATTATGTAGTTTATATTAGACCAGCATTAATACTGCTCTAATGTGATGCTCACTCAGTGTAACAGACACACATATGGATCAATAAACAAAGCTAATCTGCTGAAGAATATATGAAGAGGAGGTACTACAGTTAAAATATAGTTGCAAGCAAAGATGAGTGGGTCCAAGCACGCTGCATCATCGTCACTCGTGCACATCAGAAAGACAGGGGGCACAGTGGGACCAAACTATGGTGCCATGCACTGTGATATTTAACCAGATTTCAGCAGAAGTTTAAGGCATCGTCACGGCTGACCCATTCGAGATACCAAAAATCTCTCGGCAATTTTGCATCCATAATGTCTTGACATCACATAGGCCTGAAATTTATTTCAGGTGCATGTGTGCAAGTTTGTATGGACTATGCGGCAAAATCTCAGGCATCCTATATGATTCCAACCTGTCTGCCAATTGTAATGAGTTTTTGAGCATGGCAAGTCACCCAAAATGGCCCGGATTCCGGAGAAATAAAAAATCCTTAGATGAACAAATCGGAATTATATGACAGAAATCGGAACTATATGACATCAGCACGATCATGGCAATGACAATATAGCGATGATGTCATCGTGTTGTCGTCATAGTGCTTGGGCCCTAATAAACCGTTGCACTGAACTTCAGTTTCGAAATTTTCTGATCCACACTCCAGTCCAACAGATGGCAGTGTTGTACCAACAGCTCACAAATTCAAAAGAAAAAGACGAGGCAGTGGATCATTCACAAAATGCTTTTGTATTTTCTGCAACAGCTGTTTATATTTTAAAGTGAATCAGCAATTTTAGACAATTTAACATTTGACATTTAACACTAATCGCAAACTTGAAACTAAGCCAGGACTCATCTTTAGCAGAACAAGGCCGCAATTAAAATAAACAGAGCTAAATAAAATGTTCAGTGAAGCTAATAATCGTTTAATATTGAAGTCCCTTATGCGTATCTTTTTGAGATCGGTATCAACGAGTACCAGATACATATACCTGACGAAAAAACAAATTAATTAAAAATAAAATAAAATTATGCAAAGGAATTATGGGCAGTTTCCAGCTGGTTCTAGATCAACATCTGAATTATTTCCTAGAAAATGGACACTACTGATTAGAGCTAAATTTTGCTCAACGACCACATACCTGTTCAGCATCAAAAACAAGGCATGAAATCACAGCTGAATGAAAGTGTGCTCTGTGCTATTCATTAAAATAAAATTCTTACATATTTATTTATTACATATTCATAGCTTTATGTTGACACTTATTCCTCACATCACATTTCGTTTAAAGGGAGGCTGTCTCTAAATTCCCGTTTTGGTAATCACTGATTACTTGAGATGTTTGTATGCACTCCAACTTCCTTGTTCCACATAAATAGTGCAGGGTAGTTAAACATAAGGGTAGTTAAGTGATCTGCTGTACAGTACAACTCGCCTGAAAATGGTCCATTTTTCTACACAAAGTGAACAAAACTTGAAAAGTGCAGCTGTTTCATATATGAGGCAGACAAACAAATTACTTCAGTCTGGATTTTAAAGATGGGCATTTTTTTTCTTTTATCTAATACTTTATTTATTTAAACAGCATCAAGGAGCTTGAGGTAAAAGTTTAATGACACCACAAAAGCTTAATGACACCACACCTGTGGAACAATCTATGGGCAAAACTAAATATTTTTGCACAATAAGTAATAAGTCACAATATTTTCAATACAGCTAAAATAAGTTTGCTGATGCATGTAGTCTCAGGATTTAGCAAAGCGAAAGCTGTATATTAACATGTAACAAAAGTAAACATGGCTAATTAAACATTAGCCAACAGTTAGTTCCAACTAAGCAATCTGATTGGACAAGAGACGTTCCACGAGCGGTCATAATAGACAGTAACAAAACCGGGCGTTTAACTATATGGGTTGCTCTGCATGGAATTTATTCTAATAATTGTTAATTACGTTATCATGGGTGGAAGTAGGTTGGTACGGTCTGCAGGACTGAGGAGAGCAGCTGCCTGCCGAATCCCACATTCAAAACCAGCACTTTCAGCAAGAAAACATGCATGATAACATTAATATTTTATTTATACTTTGTCTTTTCATGAATTACTTCATGAAGTCGTTCCGAATTGTCTCTGAATCGTCCATGTCGTTCTGTTCACATCTAACTTGAGCTACAAAACACAAAAAAAAAGTTTCTCAGGACTGTTTCATGGTTCCACGGTTTATTCTCCTCACCGTTTGGCTATGTATTGTAGTACCCTGTTGGTCGCCAACTCCGCCAGTTGTGATTAGTTAGTTCCACCACTTGCATAAGCATATGTGATGGTGGAGAAAATAACCAGTTAAATAAACAAACAAATTGTAATCGAAGTGGTGTTTGTAGACCTGTGGTAGGGCTGTGCCGTTTCTGCCTATGACGACATCACAGTATCATTTGAATTTCTGCCTACTGCAAACGTGAATGAGAAAATAATCCTAAATGCAGCTTAGACAGAGGTACTTGACTAAAAGGAAAACCAAAAGGCTCCCACGGACCAAGATTTGGAAAAACCTTCTAATACTTCCAAAGAGTATACTGGAGTTCTCATGCTGGTTGATCTTATGGTAACTCAAGTAAGATTTTTCATTGAATGAAAAAGATGTACTAAATTCATATTTGAATTAATAATTAGTTCATTATTAAATAAATACAAGTTACAAGATTTGTTTCTATGATGAGACGGTATAGGATGTATTTATTTATTTATCTATGGTGAGGTAAAGGAGTAAATGTGTGAGAATTCCTCTAGAGAAAAGGTGTCATTTGGGCCACTCATCTGCATTTGATTGTGCAGTTTGCACAGCATTATGTCAACAGATTAGAGGAAAATGTGTTGGATAATGTGCAGTGTGTGTCAGCAAACTGTGTAGTGGGAGCAGTTTTAGCAATTTAGCAGTTCCAAACACCTGGCCTTCTAGATACACAGACTGAAAATGCATCAAGTAAATACTTAGCTTAACATGCCCATTAAGGCGGCATTTTGCAACCAAAATGCTTGACTCCTCTGCTTTGGTTTCTTAGAAGATGAAAAAAAAAATCTATAAACACATGCGCGCACACACAAAACCTCATTCATTTCTTAGATGACTTTCTCCGCAAAAAGTACCTTTGCTCCAGTCGTGCTCCTTCCACTCCTGCCACTGTTGTCTGATGTTCTGAAAAGGTTGGCTGGTATTTTGTTCCTCATGAATTCACAGACCCATCTTGCCCTTATCCCTGACCCGGTTCTGAATTACTGTTGCTATATACCTCTATAGACACCATGCGTCTCTTTGGCATGGTGTTCCTGAGGTTGTCAACTGTACCCATGCAAGGCACTCTACTTACACATAAGAATCCGTGGCTAGCAATCATAAAGCAAACTGCATCACCGCAGCGAGAGCACAACAATCCTTAATCCCTACTATTAATCAGAGCTTAATCTATGATACTATTTAAACACGGCTGTATTAACGAAACATTTTTGTGTTTTGTGTTGTCACACCACCTTGCTTGGCCTCCAGCTCTTCCTGTGAAAGAGTGGGCTTCTTCTCCTCGGGCGGTGGGGGAGGGGCCTCACTTTGTTGCTCCACCCCGGGCGCACTCTGCTCCGCGCCTTCCTGCTCTTCGCCTCTTCCCTTGTCCTCGTCGGAGTCGTCGTCCAGACGCACACGGTTCTTCTCCAAAGGCAGCATGTCGTTCTCTTTGTATTTTATTGCGAAGCAAATGGGAGCGAAGGATGCTGGGAAAACAAAACAAAAAACCATCAGAGGTTGGAAGTGAATTCTGATCTGTTCCACTTAGTTACAGCCATTAACCTTCTCCCAGGGCAGGAAACGCGTCGAGCACTGAGGGTCATTAGGGGTAAAGACGGCATCATTATGGTCTAGACACACCAGAACAAGTGTTAATACTGCACAATGATGCTCGGCTCACCACTTCACTCGATGCAACATGGGAACTTTCAGCACAACAGTGATTACAAGACTAATTGCATCAGCGCAGGCATTTTTTCCCCCTTTTTTTTCCTTTCCTCCCTAATTCTAACTAGTGGTTTGGTCCCAGGAGTCAACTCCATAGAGGCACATGACGAAGCTTACCTTTAATGAGTTTGCCCTCATTAGACTGTTTGTCAGAGGGACAGTTTGCAGTGCCGTCACCCTTGTGGACTGCAGAGCCCTGAGGACAAAACAGAGGACAAGAATCAGCAAAAATAATCACACAACATAAATAACAGCCAGGATTGAGAGACAGACTGGAACATAAGGGGGAAAAAAAATAACGGCATATTCTTTACAGCTTGGCAGCTAGCCAGCTCACATTGCTCTGTACATTCCTGCTAAGGGTTCTTTCAATGAAAGTGGCTTCCTTTTTTTTTTTTAAAGAGTTTTTACTGTAAAAATTACACCAATCATCCATAACATTAACACCACATAATGTTACACACATTAACACTGATTATCAATTGTATCCCAGCAAACTGGTAACAGGATCATGGGCACCATGTCTGATCCCACAGAAAGGCTAAGACCGACTCTGGAAGATTCCGATCTGAAGGAACATCCATGGGATCAAATCTGCCAACAGCCCTGAGGAGTGATGCCCTGAGAAGGCAGAGATGCGTAGGGGACACTAGTGAAGGCTACACAATAGTGGGATTAATGTTTTGTCCTGCAATGTTATGGCTGATTGATGTATATTCATAAAAAAAAAAAAGGATATTTTGTCATGTCTGCTGAAAACAGCACAATTATATAATAATATACTGTAGTAATCGTCACAGTTCAGAGGAAACAACAGAGTGAAACGTCTCAGAATGATTAAACTATACAGTATATGCGCACTCTCTGAATGTCACTCGACCAATCAAAATTATCCTTTTATAAGCCTGTGTGAAAAGTCACAATGCGTATGAAGGCAGTAAAAGCAAGGTTTTGCTGAGAAACATATGAACTAATGTTTAAAAAAAAGAGCTACATTCCATTAATGCAAAATAAATAAATAAACTTGAACTTTTCTGGCCTCTCCACTAAAATAACTTGGATGAATAGAGAGAAAAAAAGCCTTATAGAAGTACAGAACACAGATTAAAATACGGACTAAAATCGAATATGTAGAAGAATACTGACAAATTATATAGTATACTGATTAAACAGAATACTTGGAAGATTACTGACTAATATAGTATGGAACACTGACTAACATACTGCCTGGTTGGGAAGAAAGTCTCCATTTGGGTTTTGTGGTTTTTTTCTTTCTTTCTTTTTTTCTGAATTAAAACAAATATTATGAGACAAAACATCTATGCATATTAGTTTATCTAGCATTATTAGCTACGCAAACAAACACACCTACTGTATACATCTGCTATTGGCTATGAATAAAGACTTACACAGCCGATGTTAAAGCATTTATTCTCCAGCGTTGTGGTTTCTCAAATCTAACTTGTCTGATGGTGTTGAAAACTTTTCAATAGATCTATTTTCTGTAATCAGATCTTTGTTTAGCATCTTGGAGTCTGCGATATTGTGTACAGACGCAACAAAGACGTCAGAAAAAAACTTAAATTCAATTATTATTATTATTATTATTATTAATTTCAAGAAGAAAGAGCCAGGCTGGTGAGGGAACAATCTTTTACAGCTGCAACAATTAAAGTGATAAAAGTTCCTTACTTTATTTCCACAACAGTAAAAGTAACTGCATGGAAACTAATGCAATACGTCTTCCTTTAATAGGCAAAACTTTTTTTGTTAAACATTGCTAGATGGTAATGATGTTACATTTAGTACCTGCTGTGGTTAAAAAAAAAAAAAAAAAAAAAGGTTATAAAACTCTCGAGGACATGCTGTTATAGAAAAGCATAGAAAAAACTTTGGGGTTGTAACAGTAACTCGGTTTTGTATCATCACTGATTATTTTGCGTTTGCAATACGCCATGTGATATTTTATTCCATTCCTTGAGTGCTAAATGTCCCTCCATGTGCGCTGAGCTCAGCAGATTGAAAATTTACATCTGCATCATAAGCTGTTGACGACAGCGTGTCTGAAAATCGCGGCTGTAAGTTACGTGAGTTATGTGACAGTCGCTTGGAGGTGACCTACCCATTCAGCTGCTTCCCGAATAAAAATAAATATTCATCTTCTAAACGACCTAGCTAGAACATCGTAAACGATGGAAACCCGTTGCAGTGACTGAGGAATTGAGGGACGCATTAATGTGGCATTTTTAATTTCCAACTGCTATGCGGAGAGTCACTTAAATCTCTGTGAACAGCATGTTGACAACACTACCTCTCTAAATTACATTAGATTATTACTTAGATTTCAGATTTAATATGCATAGCGTAATAACACCTTTTCGCTGTACAGCACATCACTTCCAGTCCGATCCTGCCAAGTGAGCAGCAGTGTACAGTAACTGCTGAACAGTACGTACTCCTGATAAAATTGGTTAAACTTCTTGCCCAGTGTGGATGGTCATCCGGACATATAGCAGAAGTTCGCCGGATGATTAGGGATTCCGTTGTACATTCTCGTCCTCCAAGTGTTCCTTCAATTTAATTTAATGAATTTCAATTAGGTCAATTAAATTGTATCTGTACAGACCTTGTAAACGTAGATATTGTCAGAAAGCAGCTAAAAGGGTTAAAGAGTCTTAAAGGCATCAGAGTTCTTCCTTGCCACTGTCACCTCTGACTTGCTCAAAAAGGGAACTAACCACACATTTGCATTTCTGTAAAGCTGCTCTGTGACAAGGCATGTTTTCGAAAGCACTAGACAATTAAAGCTGAATTAAATCAAAATGCAAACGTCCCCTGCGATGGATCGGTGCCCTGTCCAGTACATGACCGTCCCTCTGTTGAGACATGAGAATTGTATTTTCTATACATAAAACTTTAAGACTGAAATTTCAACAGCTAAATACAAAATAAATTAATTAATATATGAAATAAAATTCTGAGGAATTATCATAATTTTGACACCCCCTCCCCTTTTTTTTAAGATGATGCAAACACAAGCTATTTTTCAATTCACTGATCTCCTTCTTTACAACAATGAAGAAAAAAAACTAATTGGAGTGTTTTTGCCTTTAGGTTAATTAGCCGATTTTAGAGAAACCGAGCATTTGCATAAATACAGTAGAAATTCTATCGGCAATATTATTTGGGCTGTTTATTTTGTGGATGGGTTTTCCTACCTCACAATATATCAGTTTGATCTAGCAACCCCGATGAAGAATTGGGGTAAAATGGCAGTGAAACCGTTTTTATTAACACTGTGACCGTCAATCTGTTGTTGACGTGAGGGAACAGTATCAGTATGGATCACGGATCAACTGGTCCATTATACAGTACCTCTAATGATTTTCAATGTTCTAAAATATTTTATTTAAGTCATTATTATGCTTATGCTTTCTTTTGCATAACTATAAAAAATAAATAAATAAAAAACTAACTTTAAACCTATAAACCTTTTTCTACCTATAACATGATGCACACAATCTGTTTTGTCCTGGGTATCTGGGACCAGCATTGTGGAACAAAGAAAGTTCCACAGAGAGGGAAAAAAAAAAAGATGTAATATTGGTGTGCAACAATAATTTTTGTGTATTAGAATGCTGTTAAAAATAGAAAGCTATTCAACATTATTCTTTCTTTAGAAATGATTCAAGGTTAGATGGCCTGACGAGTGCTCCACTGTATTGGTGCCAATTGTTCCAAGCACTGTACCGTATACACCATATTTCTGTTGCAAAAGAATATCTCTATGCAAAAGGCTTCCTAAGATATAACAATCATTTGTGCGGATATTGAAAGAAAAAAAAAAAACATGAACAAGGTCGTTTAACTAAATAATCTGAAATAAGATGAATGTCAAACTATAATTATTTTGTGTGGTACATCATGAATTGTTCGTCTAGTTTATGTCCATTGCACAACGTAGGCAAAGAAAGCGAGAACTACGCAGAGTAGGAGTTAGGAGAGCGTGAGTCAGACGAGTAGCTGGAAAGTTATGTGACTAATTGAAATGTTTAATTATTTTACACTTCTGTTTGAGGAATGAACGTGAGTCAGTCTTCAGCGCAGGGGTGGGACACATAAGGGGTCCATTAACCTGCCTAAAAATGAGAGTATACACAGGAGATTAGATCCAACAACAGGAATAACGAGGTGGACGTTAAACAAGACATTCTTCAGCACCGTACAAGGAGACTTATCTAGTTGTTCAGAATTATATTATAGAGGCACTTCAGTCTTGCTGATAGTTTGGTTCTGCTTTGTTGCACGGTATTGTACGGGCAAGGTTTTTAATTTGTTCTACTCGTCCAGGGACTTTCTAAGCACACATCTTTGTTATACATCACCAAGTTAATAACGCAATGCAAACCCTGTCATATTAGGCGGTCCTTTTAGCGCATAAACACACTACCAGTCAAAAGTTCGGACACGCCTTCTGATTCAATGGTCTTTCCTGATTGTTATTTCTTTCTAAAGTGTAAAACAATTCTGAAGGCGTCCAAAATATGCAATAATCTACTTTGAACAGATGATCTTGAGATGTGTGCTACTTACTGTATGCTTTGTAAAGCCTTCATAATAATGGCTGGTGACTCTAAACTCTGAACTTCTCCTCTGCAGCAGAGGTAAGGTTTGGTCTTGTTTTCCTGGGATGGTCTTCATGAGAGCCAGTTTCATCATGGCGCTTGATGGGTTTTGCAAATGCACTTGACGATACCGTTCTTGTAAGAACTGTTACTACTGAAAAGCTAAAGACCTTCGTGTTCAAAAATGAGAAAATGTTTTTCTATTTAATTACCAGAATCCACAGGAATTATTTCATATCTTTGAAATCTCCAGTATTGTTCTAGAATGTAAAAAAAAAAAAGTACACATTGTATGAGGTGTTCCTAACTTTTAACTGGTACTAATAAAAGCACATGGACATGTCTTATTGAAGACATCAGTTGTTCTATGCAAAGTACTTTTCCTTTCTTGTTTTAGGAGAAGCCAAGGAATTAAGGCAGGGTTATGACTGAGATGATGATGCATGGCCACCCAAATACAAAATACACAATTTCGCCATCACTGTGACTGACACAAAGTTCATTAAATCAACAAATCTCCTAAACCCTGTGGCGGTTAGAACTTTCATTAAGTTTGAATATGAACCAATACCAGAGTGCACACTGTAAGGCCTACAGGCTGAAATACTGAGCTGACATTCAAAAAAGATTTGGTGTTTCTTATTCCCCCCCCTTCATATTTTAGTTCATTATTTCTTGCCTGACACACCACCAACATCCATTCTTTAAACACACACACACACACACACACACACACACACACACACACACACACACACACACACACTCCCCTTCGCCAACAGGAAGAAAGAAGAACTGCACAAAAAAAAAAATGGTGACGGACAGGTGCAATGAGACACACAACGTGAAAAAGGAAAGAAAGAGCGAAATAAGAACGAGAAACGAGACTAAAACGTGGATGAGAGGAACAGCATGAAGGGCGGTGAGGGGGGAGAAAGAGAGGTTCAGAATAGAGAGGGAGCTCAGCATGACCGAAACCTTAGTCGCCCCCCTGAGGACGAAACACAATAATTGGTGATTAAGTACAGCCATGACGAAGGACTAAAAGCAACACACTCCAATTTTCTTGCCTATTGAATAGTAAAGTTCCACCCTTAAAAAGAGTGGAAGGGCAGGGGAGAATCTCAGAGAAAAGGACAGCGAGATATGGGCCACGCAGAGCACGGCGACGACGAATGGTCATCGCTCTACCTCAATGCTCGATGTGCCGCAGGTTTGGCTTTTCTGCGTAACCCTTGTTGTAAAGAGTGGTTGTTTGACTTGCGTTAATGTAACACTAACTGGATGTCTGATCCTGTTACTTGATGTGAGCAGGTACTGACAGAATAAGCAGATACTGTATACAGATGGTTCTCCTTATTTTGTTGAATCTTTATTAAGGATGCAAAAAAAAAAAAGATCACATGCGATTATTTAACACATTCCAAGGTCAAAACAAAAAAAAAAACAAGTCCTTAAAAGCGGTCTAATATGGTAAATCTTTGTTTAAAAAAAAAAAAACGCTATAGAAATAAACTTTGATTGATTGATTTTGACACATACTGCGATTGCAGTTTAAGCTGTGATATTTAACCCTTAAAACCCAGAACCTTACTTTGCCATTTTTGGCATTACTTAAAAAAAAATAATAATAATAAAATAAATACAGTGCTGTGAATAAAATATTTGTTCCTTCTGGACTTTTTTGGCATATTTCTCTCAATTCAACGATTGAGATCATCAAACGAAAATAATTCTGTGTGTAATATTAAAATATGTTTGCTCCTTTACTGTAAATACAAAGATGCCAAAAATCAGTAAAGGGCAAATTTTTTTTTTTTTTACTTTTTTTTCTCTGTATACATGGGGTTAGGATTGTGCAATATAGAGAGGCATGTTTCTTTTTTTTTTTTTTTTTACCTCAACCATGTTAATATAATTAAATAAATATTATTTTATTTTAACCAACTCTGCAAACATGTGCAAAAGTCCTTTTTTAAAAATGCATTACACAGGCAATGAAATAGCACATACACATCATGAGGTCTTTTTATGCTGGACAAAAAAAACAAACAATAATAATACAACGGGCATTATGTGAGTTGGACATTTTGATGGTCATTCCCACACTCCTGTAATAAATTGCTGCCTTTTACAATTAAATCATTGCACAGGTCCATATTGTGATTTAGATTTTTATGTCATTACGCGGTACTAATCTTCATAGTAAAAATGCAAAGATCTCATTAAATTATAAAATATAAATCAGATAAATCCGACCTTGCTCTGTCATGTAAAAGACAAGACTGTGCTGTCTCACTATTCATGTTGTTAAATGATTCATACAGTATATCATAGAAACATTAAAGCCAGAATGTTTAGATGACTGTTTCCTTAATTCTGTCTCTTCACATTTGTGTAGTCTTTTATCTATTTAAAAAATGGTTAAGACCTTCAATAATTTATCGCCTTTAAAAAAAAACATATATATATATATATATATATATATATATATATATATATATATATATATATAAAAACTCAAAATTTCTCTCTCTACAACTGATACTCTGGTTTAAGTTTTTTTTTTTTTTTTTCACAGAACAGAAGTGTCTCGCATGACTACTGACACCCGGTACATACTGTAACATTGCCCACATAAATTATTATTATTTTTTTTCCTCTTGCACATCGACAACATAGATCCTGTCCGACACTGGAATCACCACATGGAATCATTGCCTCTTTCTTTTTTTAGCAAAATGGCGACTCCAACCCTTACGGCATTAAAATAAATCTCAGATATGACTGCCTTCAGGAACGCAGCAGGCCTGATTTCAATACGAGCGATAACATCAGTTGGGTTTTCCCAAACCATCAGCCATATTTATGCCCATCAATCAGACACGACCCGGTTGGACAGGAGGGTGTTCTCGCAAATCAGAAGCGACACCGGCACATTAACTGTTGCTTGATGTGCTTCGAAGGTCTTCCACTTTAAAAGTTGCACGCTGCCACCCACTGTGCCAAAGTCTATTACAGTAGTCCCTCTGTTGATTGACTCCCCGCCCACATGTACAGACAGCAGCACTAATAATCCACCTATACTTTTTACAGTTATTTGCATTTCCTTTGGAAATAAATAATCAGATGCCCTCATGTGGCAGTTTCAAGTTTTTTTTTGCCTTAATGTGTATAAATAATAATACTACTAATGAAAAAAAATATTTCATCCAACATGAGATTGGATGTTATCCACACAGTTAATAAACCTACTTTAGGACTGATGAAAGTCACATGACTGCATGTGCTCTCAGTGCCAGGACTGTCATAACTCTTTTTAAATACATAATGCCACTTTTTTTGCAGCATCGCAGCTAATTAGATTGGAGCTTGACTGCGTTCTTTTCAATTTTATGCTTATTAAGAGGATGTGGTGTCAGACAGGAGACAGAAACAAGGATGTGCTGCATTGTGTCTTTAAAAATAGAAAGAGAGAGAAAGAGAGAGACTGACTATTTTCATATGTAAGAATAAATCCTCTAATATTGTCACATGTACTTGGATGGATATAGGCACTTCAGCCAAGAGTGTGTGTGTGTGTGTGAGAAAGAAGACTCACAGAGAGACTTAATGCAAATCTGTCTTCACAATTCTCTTACTTTATTTCACACTTTTTGGTCTCAATTCCTTCATCTTCTCTCCCTCATTCCCGCGCTCTCCGGGAGTCTCTCCCTCCCGACACTTTTCATGCGTCTCTCTCCCATTCCGACAATCTTCGTGTGTCTCTCTCTTGCTCATTCCGACAATCTTCGTGTGTCTCTCTCTCTCATTACGACACTCTTCGTGTGTCTCTCCCTTGCTCATTCTAGACTCTTCGTGTGTCTCTCCCTTGCTCATTCTAGACTCTTCGTGTGTCTCTCCCTTGCTCATTCTAGACTCTTCGTGTGTCTCGCCCTCATTCTAGACTCTCCGGGTGTCTCGCCCTCATTCTAGACTCTCCGGGTGTCTCGCCCTCATTCCCACGCTCTCCGGGTGTCTCGCCCTCATTCCCACGCTCTCCGGGTGTCTCGCCCTCATTCCCACGCTCTCCGGGTGTCTGTCTCTCTCTCATTCCCACGCTCTCCGGGTGTCTGTCTCTCTCTCATTCCCACGCTCTCCGGGTGTCTGTCTCTCTCTCATTCCCACGCTCTCCGGGTGTCTGTCTCTCTCTCATTCCCACGCTCTCCGGGTGTCTGTCTCTCCCTCATTCCCACGCTCTCCGGGTGTCTGTCTCTCTCTCATTCCCACGCTCTCCGGGTGTCTGTCTCTCTCTCATTCCCACGCTCTCCGGGAGTCTCTCCCTCATTCCGACACTCTTCATGCGTCTCTCTCTCTCTCTCTCTCTCTCATTCCAACAATCTTCGTGTGTCTCTCTCTTGCTCAGTCCGACACTCGTCGTGTGTCTCTCACTCTCATTTCGACAATCTGTGTGTCTCTCTCTCTCTCTCTCATCCCTAGACTCTGGGAGAGAGACACATGGAGAGTCTAGGAATGAGAGAGAGAGACACACACACATGATGTGTCTCTCCCTCCTTCCGACACTCTTCGTGTGTCTCTCCCTTTTTGCATCAATGCCATCTCTCCTGTTGTGTCTTTCTCTCTTATATTCTTCCCTTTTCTCAGGCTTCTCTTTCTCGGCCTCTCTCCAATCCTTCACCTTCTACTGTACACCTTTCACATTTCAGTCTCTCTCTTCAGCTCCTTCTCTCACACACACACCCAAAACACACACACACACTCCCCACACACACTGCTTCATTCCTCTCTCTCACAGCGTTTCCTCTCTCCATGTCCCTCTCTCTGACTCCTTTTCACACGCATCACTTTCTCTGCCGTGAACAGAACTGAGGTTGTCATGACTGGTTATTAGAAGGCACCCCAGTGACGACCCCCAGAGGATTTACTGTGCGTGTACACTTTTTACGGAGCTTCACTCATCCCAGGCTTTTAATGTCCAACTCCATTTGTGACCTGCACCATCATTTAGTGTTACTCTGACCCAGAAGTTGCTTTAACAAACTGTAGTACCTCTGAACACTGAATGAGAGAGAGACGGAGAGAGACGGCGAGAGAGAGTGCTGCAGGGAGAATATTTTTAGATATCAAACAAATTAGTGCAGTTAACCACACAGTGAGCATTATTACCAATCTCTTTCTTTTCCTTTGCCAGGAGTGGTGATAAACACACACGCTGCACACACTGGCACTTTCCTGAGGTGAAATATTGTGAGGAAATCATCCACCAGTGACTCAGTAATGAAAAAGAGGAGGGGAACAAGGAGTGAAGAAGGAGACGGAGTGAGTCGCAATGCTCGCGGCTCACTAACTTCCGCAGATAAACAGGGTTCCCCCCCCCCCACTCTCTCTAAAGTGTCGCCGCAGTATGAAAGACGAGATTTTATTTGATCAGCAATCCTGTGCAATTCGCAAAAAAAAAACAACAACACTGGAGTGGCTGAGTAGAGATCTCAAAGCTAGGGATTTGAGACTCGATTTGGACCTTAATGTAAGTAACTGGAACACAATGCTTTATTTACTGAATGCTGTCTGAAGCGTTCGGTTTGCACAGCTGATGAAAGACTTACAAAATATCCGGTAACATCCTCCAGCCGGATCACGGGATTCCTCAATGAAAATCCACCATCCGTTATTATTTCTTACTGGGAGTCTGACGCTGAGCAAAAACACTGCAAGCTGAGCTATACTTTCTCGAACACGTAAAAAAGGCAAATGCCGTACTTGCTTAATAAATTAATTACTTTATAAACCATAGCTTTAAGTATTTTGGTGCTTAGTTGATTAACAGAACTATCGATAGCAAATAGTGTAAGCGATGTTTCTCTTAAACACCTGGCATTTAAAGGATGCGTTTTAAACATTATGTGCGTTATGTTTCTCCTGATGATGGCGTTGTTACTATTTTTGTCCAACTCTGTTAATCCTTCATTTTCTACAGCGTAAATGTGGACCCGTGTGTTTCAAGACACAAGAAAAAGTCAATTCCCAAATCCGAATTCATGGACTGATGTCAAATCAAAGTCGCGTAATAAACCATTTTATTTTTAAAGGAGTATACTACAGGTATACACACAATTATTAGCTTTAGATTAATCAACATACAGATACTGTAAATCCCTTCGTTCAATCTAAAACTGCTGTTTAATTTTATTTGTCGAGCGCGCTAAAGTCTGATCTGATAAATAAATAAAATTTCCGACTCACTGTTCCGACTCATAATTTTTCGTCACATTTTAACAAGAATTTATTTTGTTCTCTTCAAATTCAACCTCAAATTCGAAGGACTTTATTAATCCTAGAGGGAGTTTGCTTTAAAAACGTTGGCATAATGCATGTGTTGATGCATCATGTTAGTTTTTGTGTCCTCCGCATATTCTATCTATATGATTGGCTCTGCTGAGTGACATGTATACAATGGAAAACGGCTAAATTAGAAATAAGAAGCGCAAGATGCTAGCTCATAACTTCTACACGACATTTTGATTTCATTTATGGCGCAGGTTTAACATCAGGCAAATACTCGAGTACCGCCAAAGTGAATCAACACTGCATGGAATTTGGTGACGACTCAGCATGGTGCCAGGATGAGAAAGGAGTTCAGCTGACTCACTGATCAAGATGACGAGGGAACCTTTTCTTAATGAGCAACTGCTTGTTATGACTGGCCTATACATTCTTTATAATCTTATTTAAACTTATTTAAACCAACGGTTTCCATTACAGTGCTTCTCAGTTAATAACAAAGCAATAATGAATGATGAAATATATAAAAAAGAAAAGAAAAGCGACTGTTACACCGAAGCAACCTTGTTTCCGAGTTTTTGCTAACAGCGACTAATATTCGAAATATGATAAATATTTGATTATTTTATTGTAGAACTTTACACATCACAACGTATAGCATGTCATCACTACTGTCTGAACTATGACCAACAATGCACTCATTCACACTAAAATCCATGTTTTTGTTAAGGGAACCCAAAGGAAACCACTGGAACATGTGGAACTCCACACAGACAAACCTGAGCTCCGGATCAGCCTTGGGACTGCTAGACCTTTGATAAGCACGATGAATCGGTTAAAACATAAGCATTCTTTAACATTTTAGACCTATACCTGGTGTCATTTATGAACACAGAGCACTTGATTGGTTAAATAAAGCGAGTAGTTCACTGATTCAAACATTAATCTTTATTTATTTTCGTTTCATTTTCCGAAATCCAAACGTAGCCACATGGTTTCACATCCGAGTCTAAAAAAATATGCATAAAAATCTGAGTTATAGTTACAGTCCTGCCAGACCGCATATTGCACTGTAATTAAGTGCCAGTCATCTGACGAGTAATTAACATTCCCATTTGCTATTCATCATCATCTTCTTAGTACTAGTAGTGTCAGCAATAATAATTACCACTAGTAGGAATAACAGCAGGAATAAAGGTAGCAGCAGCAGCAGCAGTTGTAATCTCATTCACAGGCCCCTAATCTCACTCTGTGCATGATTTCTTCCACAACATGAGCAACTGAAACGTTTTCTTGATCTGTGCACCTCTTGTTCATGTGTCCCACCCATCTGACCCATGCAAGCACATGAATTTATCCACCTACAGGCAGAATAAAAAAACAACAACACTGGCCTAATACATCATTGAAAGAATGAAAAGTTTTATGAGGGACGTTCAAATCAAACTGGGACTTTTGATTTACCAGTGCTTGGACACCATTAAGGTAGATTTAGAAGTTTGGCATGCCTGCTTCACGTCAAGATTTATCACACCCAAAGTGTGCGCATCTGCATGTTGCTATTGACAGCTGCTGAAGTAGTGCTGGAACTAACAAGCTAGCTGTCAACACAACTGTCACAAGCTCTCAGGGTTTCTAATCACTTTGATCAGTTGTAAATAAATAAATAAACAAAGACAAATAAATGTGTATGAGTGGATATACGCAAGATTGCACATTGATTGATCGCATTACAGGAAGGGTCTCGTATGGGGACTTCTCGTGTTTGATACGTCTTCACAGGAAAGCTACATCCCTAAGAATCTCTCTGGAATAGGAAATACTCATAACGCAGAATGCTCTTTATGCTTTAGAGCAGTGATGAGCTTTGTGAGCCGTGTGAGCTGATGACTGCAAATTATACAGCACACGCACGGGCTCCCGAGTGCCGTGATCGTGTTATCGCACAACTATCACAGGTCCGAATCTTGGCAGAGTCTAGGGGCCAGATCGGCTTTGCTCTCAGGAGGGAATGGATGTCAACGACGCTGTCGTTAGTAAACAGTTTGAGAAAGATGCTGTTGGCTGTGTTGGAAATCCGAATTGGCCAAGAAAACTGTGAAACAGGTGCAAATCGGTGCATTGTAAATGATGTGTTGCAAGATGTGGACAAATTGTTTAACAAGGCTGAAATATTTTTTACATACAGTAATCATGATGATATACAAGAAATTTATATGCATGCAGCATATCACAATATATACTGTAACGGACAATTTTAAGACCGACAATCTACAAGAGCAGAAACTCTACGGCATTCCTGCCAGGTACGAACATGAGGTCTTAGTGGGAAGAGGCGTGCTCAAACTGAAGGGGGGGGGATATTGGGATGTGGTCGATTTAGTTATGAATCTTTTTTTTTTGGTGACGATTAATGTATCGACACACTGACTCCGCAATCATTTTTTAAATAATTTATTGCATTTATAATACAGACGCACCGGTCGATCGGTCAGTGACCGGAATCCAATCCAACTCAAACCGGTCCATTCCGGCAGCAACAACCGTGCCACGGGTCAAGTCACTATCATCACGTTTCCTTCTGACATGAACAACTCAAGCTCTTGACCTGCATTCGTATGTTTTCCTGCAATGTGCTGCAGGAATACAGGTATTCCTCTACATCAGTGTATACTGTACAGTAAAATTAATATTTCGGCCAATTCAGCGTTTATTCTACTACACAACAGAAAACCGAAGCCTGGTGAAAATCACAACGACTTTTGCTTCAAGAGAACCTGAAGAGCCAGCGGTACAGAAAAGTGTCTAGCGTCCAAGTATCGATGTTTGACCAGAATCATTAAGTGATTGCTAGTTTATGACTCTGGACTAATAAAAAGAGACATCTGGCTATTAAAGTCTGACTTTCAGAGTGCACGCACTACCAGATTTTACTTGGTCAATAACTGGAGAGACTTTGCGTAGTGGTGTTGGGCTTCATCTAATTAAAACGCGCCCTTCCAGCGCATGAAGCTGAATTGTGTTTCTTTGAAAAAAAGCAAAGAAAACAACTAAGGACTAAGGCCCCTTCAACACATGGTCAAAATATGATAAGATAGTGCTGAACTGTTAACTTAGTGGAAGAAATGTGGTCAGGAAAAAATTTAAATAAAAAATAATGAATGGACATCACTTAAACCCTTGGAGAAAGTCGCACAGGTTAAAAAAATTTTTCCCCCCTGATTGCACAGTCATATTTCAGAATTCAAACTGTGAAAGAGTGGTTCTGGGAGCATGGGGAACCATTTTCACACATGAACTGGCCATCATATTGTTTGATTGAATGAAATCTTTTTTTTTTTTGACCAGGCAGCATAGAGTATAGTCATTTCGAAGGATTAGGAAAAAAAACAAGAATGTATGTTAGACAGAAGACATCAGATACACTATGAATATTTTTTTCGTTCTATACAGTACATATTTAAGGCATTAAAAAAATTTATTAAAACAAAAGCAGTTTCTCTGGTTTTCAAGAACAGCGTAAAAGCACCAATAACAAATGTGCCTTAAAACTCAAGTGAATTAGGTGGAGAGGGGAGTGTAAGGGCACATTTTTTTGTAAAACATGTATTCTTTGGGTAATTCCCAAATGGACATACTTAAAAAAAAAAAAAAAAAAAAGAAAAGAAAAAAAAGGCAGAATTAAAAGCTTGAATATAGTCGTACTGAAAGCATGTGAGAGTTCGGTATCGAGACTGCAATTAAGAACGAGTACAAAGTTTTACACCCTGCATAATTGTAAGGTCATAGCTATTACTTAACGTTAAATAAAATTGATTTTCAACTTAGGGTGAAAGCATAAGGAATCTCACTGAATAATAATTTCTACTCTGAAGACACGGGACTTTTTCACAGTTGGAACCGTAATAACAATCTGCATAGAAGGAACTGGAACGGGGAGAGAAAGAAAATCAAATCATTTGCATCGTTTGCAGTTGCTTGAAAGCTGGTGAAATCTGAATCGATAGAGTATTCTCAGAAGTGGCACACAAGGCCTAAATACTGCGATGAATGAATAAACTAGCACATTGGTATTCACTCGTAATAAGCCGAGTGCTCGTAAACAGACTTATGGGGCTAGGCTCGCATAGTAAACAGGAACATTGTACTAATAAATTGCTGTGTAATATTAAACCATCCTTAGGATGCTTTGGCGCAGTCACCCATGTTATGTCAAGATCTTGCATATGCTTGAACCGTACGCACACGTTCACGTCAACTTAAGGCTCTCTGTCAGTTCTGAGAACTTCTGCCTTTCTCTTTATCAAATTCAAACAAAACTACTCCAGGCTACAGCTGAACGCACCATGAATTCAAAATGATTTTTATTTCACTCACAATTACACTGCGCTGGATGAAACAGCCAACAATGAGAGTATTTCACACTGATTATACACAGCCTGGTCCAAAATAAAATTCCACATTCCAACACTTCATTCAGTCACCTTTAACTTTGATTACAACACACAATGTGGTGGCCAGTTCACTCATGAAAATAATTCGTTATGCTCCCAGAACCACTTTTTCACAATTTGAGAACTGGAATACGTCATCGCAGAAGAAACATCAGTTCCAGTAACTTCAAATCGCCTTCATTGTTTTCCGTTGCTTGATGCAGCCCAATAATTTGACCATTCTGAATTCTTTATTTTTTTTAGCCAGGCAGTGTATCCTGGGAAAAAACATTCACATGTTGGTGCTGTTGCTGTCGGTGGTTGTTGTATTCGTAGTAGGACTAAATAGTGGTACCTTGGCGCGTAACCTGTCCCGTACCATTTCTCATAAAGCCATGAAAGAGATGTCAAATCATGCAGTGTATTCGAGAATGGGTGCTATGATTTTTCTAAGGGGAAATTTACCACCCAAAGTCCCATAGACCTAACATTGAGTCTAATTTTGAAGGATTCTAGTGCAGAGCAAGAACTTTGTTGAAATAGAAAATACACAACATTTGAAGAGACTTACATGATGTGTCAATATACCCCGCAAGAGGGTACAATTTGTATCCCTGGGGCGCAAGAGGTGAACAAATTTACCCCATTGACATATAATTATGCAGGATTTCCACTGAAACAGTAAGTGCTCACAGTTGCATACCTGGCTATGGAAACGTTTCAGAGGAACTTTGAAACTGGATTTAACTGGGGATCCCATTGTTATAGCGATATGGGGTTTAGAGTTTTGCCACAACGAGCACCACTCACATTTTTTTCAGAAAACTCACCTCTCTAGTAACTATTACCAGTATTGATAATTATATATATCGTACTACTTGTAATAGTGGAAAAAACTGTAGCAGTAAAGTAGTAGGAACAGTTCGATTTATAGTATAGTATAGTATAGTATATAGTATAGAATAATAGTGCTAGTAATAATGATAAAAATAATAATAACAACTAGAGACAATTCCATGAATACATCAGTTTTCCTTGACAAAAAGGTGAAAAGGCGTTTTTTCTTAGCCTTCCTGTTCCTGAGATATGGCCATTCACGTACCCTGTGTGCGAGAACCCGAGAGAGGCAAGTGGGGTGTGGTTTAGCCCGGTTGTCATAGCCGTCTCCGCATGACTAACTTGCACACAGAGGATGTCACCTAATCTCTTTCATTAGCTTAAATGGGAAAGCGACTGGGCTGTTTCTTGGCCAGATATCTTGGGACCGTTAGTGCTAGAGCGCTCTTTTAAAAACATTTTTGGAGCTGTCACGAGACCCAGAGGAAGGTTTGGATAAGTTTAGAAAACTGAGTGAGAGTCTGTGAATCATTTCTTATAGAGAATTTCCGAACATACTTGGTGCTGGTTTTGAAGCGGGTTAGTTATGTTTTATCAAAATGATCTTTTCCAAAGTAGCTGTTCGATGTGACGTGTCTTGTTTTCTCATCACACTTAAAATGAGTGAGGATTCAAATCAGGTCTCAACTGAATTTTTAATAACTTAAATGATGCATTTGATTTGTGGTGGTGGATGCATAATTGAGGGAGAGAAGGCTAGATAAAACTCGGAAAAGCTGGAATTTATGGAAAATTTCCTCCGATTCCTTAGAAAAGCAATAACGAGCAATTCCATATGTAAAGTATGATAAGTAGTACTAGTAGGGGCGATAATAATAGCAGTAGTAAGAGATGCACCAATTGAAATCTCCTTGGCCGATTCGATTTTTTGTATTCTGACCTGAAGTGACAGTAGACAAATTCTTTAAGGAAAAAAAAAATTCTTTAATAGAAAATTCAAATGCGTGTTTATATTTAAATGTGGACTATTTCCTACATGTATAAAAATAAATAAATAAATAAACAAATATATTATTTATAAATAAATAAAAGTAGACAGTTACCATACAGGAAGGAGCGAAAGCTAGCACCTGCTTCATCTGAGACATGGGACACCAGTATCTTTTCGAACTGTTAAGACACAGTTAGGTGTGGATGTGCAGGCTGGAAGAACAGATTGGTTACAGTCACTTTCTGCAAGGCACTTCCTAGACTCACTGCTATAGAAGGCTGCATAAGGATTTTTACTTGTGTGCGACCCCCTTGAAATTGGTTATATGGTCAGCAGTTGTTGAGCAATTTCGGTTATCGGCTGATTGACCGCTGCGTCTTTAGAAACAGAATAGTGGTTAATTATCAGTGCAGGTTGAAAACACACTGGGTAAACCCTATGAGATCTAGTAAAAACACTTTAACTATTAGGAGTACCAAAGTCATTTACAACACTAAATGCTGTTAAGATATATTATGGCACACTGCCACAACCACGAAGGAAAAGGACTAAAGCATAGTGGCCAATATTTACAGTGCTGTGAGAAGGTATTTGCACCTTCATTATTTCATTAGTCTTTTGCATATTTGTCACCCTTAAATGATTGAGATCATCTAATTAATTTTAACAGAATACAAAGACAACCTGAGTAAATACAAAATGCCGTTTTTTAAATGATATCATTTATTAAGGATAAAAAGCTGTCCTACCCGACATATTTGTAAAAGTAACCCGGACTACTATGAATTCTGCGCTTTACCAGAAAATCCTGAAGTAGAATGATCAGTTATGCAGCAGAACAATGATCCGAAACACACCACCAAGGGGGAAAAAAAAATAAAAATAAAAATAAATAAATAAATAAATACACACAATGTAGTCAAAATCTTGACAAGTTCAATTGAGGTGCTGTGGCATGACGTTAAACAGGCTGTTCATGCTCAAGAACGCTCAAATGTGGCTGAATTAAAACCAATGTGCAAAAAAGAGTGGGTCAAAATTCCTCCAAAGTGATGTGAAAGACTCATTGGCAGTTATCGCAAATGCTCAATTTCAGTTTCTCAAACAGACAGTTGGTAGGTTGAAGGGGCAATTACTTTTCATCATTTAAAATCTGCATTTTGTGGTTCCTCTGATAATATTTTTTAATATTAAAATTTGTTTTATAATGGTAGCAATTATAAAAATAGTACTAAAATAACGCTATTAGGAAACAATGTAGTCCAAAAACACCCTGGGTAAACCCTACACCCTCACCATTCCTGATACAAATCAGCAAAGAGCGATTCTTAAGGGTGCAATCGGACAATGGTTTATTTTCCCCCAATGTCACAATACTAGCGCACATTATCAGCACAATCTGTGCCATGATCTATGGTCCCTATAGCCGCGTACCAGAGCGATGCTAGAAACAGAATGATTTATCTGATACCGAGATCCGCCGCTGAATGGAAGCAAAATCATTTCCATTTCCTGCTATATCAAACTGTGAGATTAAGCTACAGTCTAATACTAATCTCCAATTTCATAAATATATTCAGGAAATAAATTGCGTAATAAGGAACTGAAAAGACACCGGAATTGAAAAGGTGCGTACAGTCTGATAAAATAGGTAGTTAACAGGTTCACATCCTTATTGACAGAATGTTTAATTGAGCTAGACATCTAATTTACACTGGTAGACACGGAAAGCACTGATTAGGCTTCAAAAGGCTGGGGACAGATGAGTGAATTACACCGAGCAGAATTTTTAGACGGAGAAGCCATCACTTTAGAACCTCTGAAAAAAGAAACAACAAGGAAGAGCAACAAATAAAACCAAACATCTTTGCTGCTGCTGCTACAGAGCCGGGCTATGGTCAGTTTTTTCCACCATTTTCAATTTGACAGGAATTCAAATCCACTCCTCCCTCTTCCTTGATTAAATAAGTTTCACCCTTTCACTTCTGCTCTCCAATCTCAGGAGCTGCAGGCTAAGATGCCTGATGGCTGGTCAAGGTTAAGGTACTACCAGGGCCTCTTATCCAGACGTAACCCTTGCAGATCTCAGGGCATTAGGAGACGGGTCCGTTATGTAAGAAGGTCTGGTCATGACCCTGCGTTCACCTAAAGCAGTCACTGGCTCTGTGAGTGGGATTGTAGAAGTATTACTTGCATGTAATTTTTTGGAATGTATTTAACAGCTATTTTCTGTTATTATTTACGTCACAAACAGCTACAGTTATTCTCATACCGGCTTCTCTTTTTCTCTCTTAACAAGATTAAAACAACACTTCAGAGAAACTACTACTGATGTTACTACTACTACAATCAACATTATGCACCATGATGGCTAAGTGATTAGCACTGTCATCTTGCACCTTAAGGATATGAGGGCTCGAATCTCATCTCCGGTCTGTCTCACGCTTGGTGAGATTTCACCAGATACTCCAGTCATGCATTATTAACTGACTGCGGTTTCCAAATTGTTGGTAGCACAATATGGCACAATTGTGTGCGCCCGTGGGTTGCAAGAAAGTTGGGGTCCTCGGTAATGTACAGTGCTGGGAAAAAGTGCCATCTTACAGATTTTTTCTCATTTAAATGATTCAGATCATTAAAAAAATGTATACTACGCAAAGTAAACCTGAGTAAATAAATGCAAGTAAAATGCAGTTTTTCCAATGATGATTTCATTCATTAAGAGGAAAAAAAAAGATCAGTCCCAACCTACCTGGCCCTATGTGAAAAAGTTGGTGCCCT
This sequence comes from Clarias fuscus, assembly GCA_030347435.1. Taxonomy (NCBI): domain Eukaryota; kingdom Metazoa; phylum Chordata; class Actinopteri; order Siluriformes; family Clariidae; genus Clarias; species Clarias fuscus. Next base: position 26,565,956 of record CM059212.1, read on the forward strand.
CCAACCAGAGGCAGGACTATACAAATTACTCGAAGGGCAAACTCTGACTCGTCCAGTAGATCACAACAAACCCAGAACACCACCTAAAGAACTATAGCCTCACAGTTGCGGTCATGATTAAACAATAATAAAGAGACTGGGCAAAGATGCCATCCATGGGAGAGTTCCAAGGTGAAAGCCACTGCTGGAACACCACAGTGGTTAATGATCAAATAAATTTAAAAAATGAATTAAATAAGTTAAAAAAATAATAATAATAAATAAATAAAAACTGCTTATACGGAAGTCCTGCTGGTATGTGACAGATAATCCTCAACTTACAATCGAATTCCGTCCCGGGGCACGTTCGTAAGTCAGATTTGTTCTTAAGTCTGTTAAATTGAGTCTTGTACGTCTTTGACACGAATTATACAACGTAAAACATAATCCACTTGACTAAATCTGTCCCCTTTCCCGACACTACCATAATTACACCTAAGGAAATTAATTTCACAGTGAAATTATTAAATTGTGAGAGGAATCCCGGATGCCATTTTGTCTCAGAGCTGTGGACTGTGAACTCGGTTTTGTTGAGGATTTACCAAAATTAGGGTTATTCACCATCACAACAGTTTTACAGCTGTTTGTCTATCATCGTGCTCCTGGACTGATTCGTCGAAACCTGTGAGGACTCGTTTCACCCGTCCTGCAGTGTCTATTTTTTGTACAATACACATGATTGAACCAGAAGTAGAACAGCAGTCTGTAAATATCTGCAAAAATTCATAACTCATATGTTTCTAAGTCAGGAAATACCTGTATTTTTGTATTACTATTACCACTACCAATTTACAGCTTACAGAAAACTGTCCTACATCAACAATTACCTAAGCTTTTTGAATCGTTTTAGCTGAAGCTCCCATCGTACATGTCCCTGTGCAAATTGTCACTACAGAAACTATAACATTTATCTTTAACAGCAAAGAGCTGTGCATACGAGCGAGCACAATAATTAATAATAAGAGGAACAAACTCATTTTCAAGATGTTCCACCTCATTAAAGACACTAGTAAAATATACAACATGATGATGCTTAATAAATCAAGTGAAACTGTTAATAAAAAAAAAAAAAAAAAACACTTTGAGTCACAATGTTATTGGAGAATAACTCGCTGATAATAAACCACCCCGGTTTTATTTCAACTTTTGGTGGGAAATATCACTACGATAAAAAAAAAAAAATTCAATACAAAAAATGAATAATTTAGCATGTGTACTTCTGCATTGTGTTTTTAAAAACAATCTCAGGCACCCTATGTGGGTGAGGGGGATAACGTGATCCGACACGGGTCTTGTGGATTATGCGGGTTTTGTTTTTAAAAATACGACTCTTGCTTTTGAAATGTATAGTGGATGAAGGATTTGAGCAGGATGAGAATAACGAAAGCAGCAGGTTCGATAACAACTCATGCAGTAAACAGACTTTAAAAGAGCACTATCTATTAGATTTCTGTAAAAAAAATTATAATAAAAAAAAATTAAAACAAAACCTAGCAGGAATTAGTATGTAGGCTGAAAAGAAAAAAAAAAAAATCACAGAGGAACAAACCTGAAATAAGACCACCGTTTATGCAGAACATTTATTAATAAGGAGGGGGAAAATCCATAACAATTTAGAGGACATGCTGATTATATCCTGGCATATTGTAAACTAATCATTGACACATGCATAGACTTGATTTACTTCTAATTGCAAGATTGGCATTTCCTCTTTTCTGTCAATTTGTTTAATGAACACTTGTGACTCTGAAAAAAAAAGGATTGAACTGAAGCTAAATCATTTGTGACCATGTTTTTACCTCCACCACACAATCAAACATATACAAGATAAAGGAGTACACACTTATTAACGTCCAAAAAGGGAAAAAAAAAAAAACACCCCGTCACCTCTCTAGCTCACTAGTTTATTTACTACAGCATTATTAACTCGGGCTGCTGCGTGCTCAGAATATAAATTGACCACTTAGCGCACACTTTACACAAATAGCTTAATAAATCTGTCTCTGTGTGTCACAATTAACCCTTCAGATTTTATTTTACAATCTCCGGCTTTAAAAAGAAATCCATGCTCCTGCCATATCTTTAAAACAAACTAGTGAGCTGAAGGACACTAATGTAATGGAAATGACCAGTATGCTGAGTATGATGCTATACTGTATGTGCCGTTCTGGGTGCTAGGCTTCAGACAAAAAAAGTAATATAAAATAAGAATAAATAAAATAAACAAACAAATAAATAGAATAAACATGCAGGGAAACAGATATTGCAGGGGCGGAGCGGCTCGATCGCGGCTTGCACTAGGTTGGAAATTCTACACGCAATCAGAGAACGAAATGAGATTTCAAACATAGCGTGATAAAAAACACCATATAGAGCGCATCACGGTCAATCACATAGAAGATGGAGAAAAACAACTTTCGGGACTGGATATTATTCTGTCTGTCTGAAGACCAAATTAAACATCAGTCAGACCAGGGATGACGACATCTTCTATACTAATACAAACGCAGATATATTATTATTTATACATACATATTTTGCATAAGGGTCCTGTGGGAAGCCACAACGCAAACATGCAAACGGATATGACGCTCGTAGGAGGGAGAAAGACCTTGTTTCTTCAATCATTGACAGTTTCTCTGGTCACAACATCAATGTGTTCTAGGATTAACAAAAAAAAAAGTCATCACTTGAGCAGGATCAAATTATTGGTTTGGACCAGGCAAAGATAACACCTAAGGAGATTTGAGGGAATGACTGGAATGAGGTCAAGAACCTTTCAACATGTTATTAAAACCTTCCAGGATAGCGTCGAAGGAATGTGATTTTGTTTTATCAAAGACATTACATATCATGTATCAAGACATTACAAATTACAGCTATGTTTAATAGCGAAAGTAAGAGCAACCCACACCCAAGGTGTGACGAGAACTCACAGGATTGGGACTTAAATGAAATCCACCAGTTAGTGAAACTAATCAGAGAAATAAGCCTTCTGGAAAGAGAGGACTTTGGCGCTATGGTTTTAAAAAGGTCTGACGAGCTCAGATTGACCCTATTCAAGAGCGATCAGGGTAAGAAGGGAAGCGCATGAAGCGATGCACCCATCATGCATAGTGTCCACTGAACAATCCTCTGGAGGCAGCGTTATGATCTGGGGCTGCTTCACTTGCTCAGGTCTAGACTCAGCAACGTTATGTGGCAATAAAATGAAGTCAGCTGACATACAGAATGACCAGGTTATTACATCTACGGAGGATTTTTTCCCTGAGGACCCAAAGGGAAAAAATGATAATACAAAAAAAAAAATTAAAGAGAGAGTGGTTCTGAAAGCATGGATCTGAATCGTTTTCAGACATCAACTGGCCACCAGATGACACATCGTACTCCAAAGCTAAAGATGGTTAAAAAAAAAAACTAAAAATTAAAAAACATCTTAATGTGTGCAACTTTTTTTTTGTTGCTAGTAGTTTACATTTTGGTGAAATTTTTTAAAATTGTTGTTGATGAATTTATAGTGTGACAAACAGCAAAGACTGCGCTGTTCAACAGTCAGCGAGAGTCTGAGAGGAAACTATTATAGTCACAAAAAGTCTTTGCTAAGAAAGTACTATGTACTTATGTAGTTATGATGAATCAAACTCGAAAGGAATACGGTAAGGAAACATGACATCGCTTTGGACTCTGGTTCTCTTTGCAGAACTGGTGATCTTCACAGAGCCATCTTCTCACAGCCTACCCTTTGTCCATATTTTTTTCTTCTGTTTTTTTTTTTTGGATATACAAAATAATGCAGACGCAACCAGCACTACCACAGCCGGTCGCTCCATCCCATAATAAACAGTTGTGTTTAATTTGGTAAGGAAGCAGATTTGGGGGATTAGACAAGCGTCATCTGGGATTTCTCCAGGCGAAGGGAAGGCTGTGTAGCACTCGAGTGAAGTGTGCAAAACTGAGACATCCACAAAACTACCGGACAACAGTGAGATTTGGAAAGTCGAGTAGCGTCCGCTAGGCGTTACAGAATGCAGATTTTGACGCCTAATGAGCGTGCCGGTGGCGCCAGCGGCCGGGAAGAGCGCAATAATGATAAGGAAAGAAGAGACCCTGAGAGAAACCGTACTCAAAAGGGAAAAAGACTTTTTACAGAAAGTGGGGATATAAATGATTACTCTTGTGTGACTGCATACTGTAAAGGAAGACGTGTTGAAAGGACGTTTGATGAAAAGTGGCTCTTTCTTTAGCAAATGTCCTCAACAAAAAAGGATTATACCTGAGAGAGAAGTTTTATCAACATGTCATTATGAAATTTTATTAAAAAAACGAGCGAAGCGAAGAGGCACAGAGTAAGAGCTGAAGGATAAAAGTACCTGAGGCAAGTTGGAGGCTTCTTTCTGCATGAAGTAGTGCTTCTTGAATTCATAGTAAGTGTTGTACTGGTGCCAAGACTGCAGGAAGTCAAACCTTTGGACACACAACAGACACACGATTATTAATGTTTTATCTTTACACCACAAGCGCTGTTGATTGATTTTGTATAACATCACCTTTAACTGTAGTGGTTACCATGGTAACATGTAAAACTGGGACTTAAAATATTTAAAACTTATAAACGCTGATATATGTAGAGCATTGATGCATTTTTTTTTTTTTTTTGAAAGGAGTCTCGAGTGTCAGCGCTTTGCAACAGTGGGAGGTAAAACTGCAAAAGTTTTGCAACTGCAAAAGTTTTAGACATAGTAGGATGTTTTACAGTTGAAAAAACATGCAAGAGTAACGTTAGACCGTGGTGAGAAGGAGGGGCTCAGAGTGCTTACCGCGGGTCGTTTTTAGCACGCACGCTGCTCTCGAACTTCTCGCCGTTTCTGGCTACGTATTCGGCTAGCTTATCGATGACGGGCTGGATGTCTGGTGGTGGAGGGACGATTGCCGCAGCTGAAGACGAGGAGGAGGAAGAAGACGACGGCTGGCTAACACTGGTCTGGGGAGTGGAAGAGCTAAAGGAGACACAGAGAGACGGAGAGAGTCAGAGCGAGATAGAGAGCGACAGACAGAGAGAGAGAGAGAGAGAGAGAGAGAGGAGGTGAATGTTTGACTTCAAATCTGCAAGACAGCCAATCACAGACAAACCTTGGTTAATTAAAATGTGAGTCATTCATTAACAAGCACTTTTATGCAAACTGAATCTGCAGCACTGTTCCAAATACATACAAAAATAAATCTAAACAGATAAAAAGCAGGATCACCACAGAAGTTGTATTATTTTACGCATTTAAGTAGATTAACTTGAATGTTTATTTAATTTATTTGAATTTAAAAATATTTGAGGATAGTGGTGGCTCAGAACTAATCGGAAGGTCAGCAGTTCAAGTTCCGGTTACAACAGGTTTACATTGTTGGGCCCTTAAGCGAAGCCCTTAACCCGTAACCTTAATCTGCTACAGGAGCGCTGCATCATGGCTGACCCCTGCGCTCTGGCCCCATTACGCTGGGATATGCGAAGAAGAAAGCTCACTGTGCAGTAATGTGTCTACAGTACGTGACACATAATGACTTAACTTAGCTACATGGATTCATTCAAATTTAGCATCTTCTTATATGCAGTGATTAGTTGTCATGGCAACAGAGGGCCGTTTGCATACAGTACATGTATGCACAAATTGTATCTATGTATATGTAAAAAAACTCAGACTGGATCGTCATTTACGGACGTACGACTTTCAATAACACTATATAATATCTACAGTATCATTCAAATGTTTTACTGCAGTTGAACAGTACGAGTCTTAACACCGCACTGCGCTTGTAGTCTTCTGTGATGCCAATCAATTTTATGCCTTTATTAAATAAAAGATAAATTTCATCACAAGTCCCAGTTAGACTTGAAAGCCTCTCATACATTATCTATACAGTACATCCTTGCATATATATATACTGTATCTTCATACGAGAACAACTCGATTCGTCTAAAGAGATTAATTACATTTATAGTCACCAGGTGCTAAAGAGTAATAATAATAATATGCATAATAAAATGAAACATAAACAATGGTAGGTTTACCATCTGAAATGTTTACTTCGAGACAAAAAACAGCTTTCCTCCATCAGCGTGCCAAGTTACCAACAACGTCAAACTTTCAAAACACTTAAAGCTGTCGAATGATGGAGAAGCGTGCTGTGCTACGATCGGCCCTGAAAGCCGTCAGGAAACACAGTCGGTTCAAGTTGTCAATCACGATGACTACACAATCCATCCAATTATTTCCAATGACACACATTCATCTGGGGACATACAGCAGAACCCAATTTCACATGGAAACTACGGGGGTTTGCAGGCTATTCACTAGTTTGGGTATGATTAGGTTAAAAATGCATATGACGGCCCGGCCTCGTGAGTGGCAACACAGGAAAGCGTTCGCTCCGTCAAGCACGGGATCCAAGGCTGGGAGTCCAAGAGAGGAAAACTGGTCGTGGTGTCTGGATGGGAGGGATGGCACGCTTTCTGTCTTGTGTCAGTCACATTGGCCAATAGCGGGCAATCTGAGAGAGGCTCATCTCATGTGTATGGAAATTGCCGGCGATGTCTAGATTCATGTGCCTTGGAGGAAGAATTTGTTATCCCCGACTGGTCGATGTCGTACTATAGAGGCGAATGGTGTGTAGGAATTGGAAGAAGACAAAAGACTCAAAAGTAAAAATATATTATTGTCAGGAAACACAGGTTTGTTTTTATTTATTTTTTTTATAATTAATTATTATTATTATTTGATTTTATAACTCAGAAGCGACATGTGGTAAATTACAGAAAGCTCAAGTATTCACAGGTGTCTGATACACGTACCTAGTGCTGTAGAAACCAGAAGGTGTAACATGAGACAGTGGAGCGGGCGCAGCGGGTGGAGCGGCAGCAGCTGTTGGGGCTGATGGGACTGAAACGGCGGAGTCGGGGGGAGGTGTAGTGCCTGGCGGCGGAGGAGCAGGGGATGCTGAGTGAGCAGGCATCATGCCAGCCGGCATCGAGCTGTAATATGCGCTGGCATCGATGCCAGGTGGTGGTGGTGCCAGGCAGTACGTCCCATCGGGCAGCATGCAATACCCATAATACACCGCTGCCATGTTCGCTGTGAATGTATACCAACAAGGGGATAAATTAGATGCAGAAGGTATTACGCTACGCATAAAATAAATAATACAGTTTACAGGAATGTGGTATTATCAGCATCATACGTCACTATTCTGATTTGTGTATTCACTAAATATATATGTAACTTATTATTTAATGGAAAACGCAACTGTATGTTGACATAACATTGACAATTACATTCCTCACATTTTCTTCAGGACATTCTCTTAAAACAAAAAAAAAAAACAATGTTTTTTTTTTTTTTTTTAATTGAGCTTACTGGAAAGAATACAAAAAAAAAAAAAAAAAAACATTAAATTTGGAAACAAAATCCAACTGAAAATGAGTCGACAGCTGCCAACCGGGAGGGCGAAGGCTATTACGTGCTTCCTCCAAGGCACATGATGCCAGCAGCCTACGCACACGATTGGAGAAAACCTGCCATCCAGACTCCCTGACTACAGATGGCTGCAGTGGGATTCAAACTCACAAACGCTTTTCTGTTGCACTACTTGAAAGAGTGGGCACAATTGGAACAGAATTGACTATACACTACACTACCAGTCAAAAGTTTGGACACACTTAATTCGATGGTCTTTCCTTTTATTTCTTTCTACACTGTAAAAAAAAAAAAAAAAAAAAAAATTGCTGAAGGCATCCAGAATATGTGATATGTGCTTTGAACAGTTGATATTGAGATGTACTCATGCTCTATTCAGTCTTTGCAACGGCTCTAATCTGAGGTGCTGTTTGATGATTGGTGATTTCTGAGGCTGGTAACTATAAATGAACAACTTCTACTTCTCTGGTCTGGATTTCCTGGGAAGGTCTTCATGAGAGCCAGTTTCATCATGGTGTTTGATGGGTTTTGCAAATGCATAACCAAATGCAAAATAACTGACTGTCGTTGTTGTTACATAATTATCTAATGCCATATGTGTTTTTACATAGTTTTGAAAAAATCCAGTATTTCTCTAGAATGTACAAAAATGATCGATCTGTCCAAGCAACGGACATAGTCACAGTTTTACAGAGATAAAAAAAATAAATAAAGCTTCTTATAAATGTTTACATTATCAGTTGATCCCTAATGAGCAAGCTGGAGGCACTAGCGGCAAGAAAAGAAAAAAAAAAACAGACTCAAAAGCGAACTCATCCTAGGCTCCAGAGTAACACAATGGAAACGTGTTCACCCCATCATACGGAGGTCATGTGTTCAATTTCCAGGTGATGCTACAGCCATCCATAGGTGGGAGTCCAGATAGCAGATAGCATACCTTGGACTCTCGCATGAATCTCTAGCCAACCGTGAACTCACACTAGCTGAAGGGGTAGATAGCGCTTTCCTTCGTTCCCAACATTGCGTGAGCAAAATTTGGAAAAGAAGCGGTTCTTGGAGGTAGCCTGTTACACTCTCCACCTTCTTGATGGAAGTGCGTCTTAGCAGAAAGATGGTGGAAACTATCTAACTAAACTTGTGAGACAATCAGGGGACAAGCAAAAAAAAAAGGAAGAAGGAAAGAGGAAAAAATAAAATAATCCTTGTTCATTTGTGAGATACTGGGTAACACGACCATGAATAATATAATATAACTGTGTGCTATAAAGTCAAAGTCCATTTGGTTGAGTTGACCAACTGCTCAATGGTGGAGGCTTGGGGAAAAAAGTACGAATCAGAATATAATCAAATCTGTAATCAGATCTACAGTATGTACTTTAAGTCTTTAAGGTGGACAGAAGCACTGCCGATCTCATTTGCATATTTGTTTAAGTCCCAACAAAATCATAACTAAAAAACACATTTTTATTATTATTATTATTTTTTTTTTTTTTTACAAATTCAGAGATTTTTCCGTTTTGATATAAACATGTTCAACATGTTCATGTGACACCATCCTGTGTGTGTGCTTTCACACAAAAACTAAAGATTCTAGGTGAGAGATTTGTCTTCTCACGCCATCTCGTTAGCTATTACGCAATTGTGTGTAATTCTTTGCTTTATTTATTCTAAAAATGAGTCTCTCACAAACTAATTGAAAGAGATGGATCAAATGAATTTTGTGGTGTATGAAAGTATTTTCTGAGACTTTTTTAACTTTGACAAGTTTGAGGTTGTGATTTGTGGCACATCTTTATATTTAGAAAAGTGTGTAGGAAAAAAAAAACTTTTTTTAAAACACTTATCAATTTATCTAGTTAATTTGTAATTATTACATGGCTGTTCTTGAAGGTGAGGGTGTAAGGATTGCACTGATGTACGACATAAAAATGCTCAAAAAACTGACACTACAGCAATAAAAAGTCTAAGATCAACTCTAGTGGAGCTCTTTTATGGCAAAGAAAAAAATACTAAACGTTGGCTCACATGTCTAATGGAAGTGAGAAGAAAAAAAAAAAAAAGCTGACACCATGGTTCATAAAGTGGAGTCCGGGGACTTCAGTGATTGTGTTACGGTGATTGGAATCGCATTATAAACCTAGTTATATTTGTTATTGAGCTTGTGTAGTTATTAACATGCATAACTGCTCATATAAATTGAATAGATTTACCCAGAGCACGAAGCCAACATCAGCACAAATGCATTTGCAAAAACACCCAAATTATTATTATTACTGTACTTTAGTGCTGGATTGTCCATGAACGATTCGTTCTTTTTGAACAAGTCTTTAACATGACTCAGAAGAACGAGTAGTCTCAGAGAGCGATACGTTAATTTTCTATTGCTCACACATGCGCAAAGCAACGTGAAACTTCCGCAGCTTACGAAACAGAAATGAGCGGTTCATCTCATGTGTCTTCTAGTCCGAGTCGTTCGTTCTTTTCTCTAAATACTCCCATAGAGGCAATGCTGTGCAATAGATTTAAAAGAACGAATGACTCGGACTAGAAGATATGAGAGGTAACTACTCATTCTGTTTAGCATAATATATGTCCTTAGCTGCATTGTAATATTTTCATTACTGTAACTACAGCCAACATTTGTGTATGTAGACGTATTGGGGGTGTGTTTATTGAAAACATACATTTTTTATTTCATTTCTGCTAAAAAGAATGAAATAACCTACATGACTCAAAAAAAAGAAAAAAAGATTCGTTCGTTTGAGGGCCGAGATTCAAAGAACCGGGTCACTGAAATGATCTAAACTTCCCATCACTACTGTACTTGTTTAATTGATGCTAGATGTTTGAATTGTTGCAAAATGCATTTAAAAACATTCACAGGGAAAGAACGAAACCTTAGAAAACCTTCTTAGACTAAGAAAAAAAAAAAACTACAAAGAAGATCACCATGACCCTGCAGTGATAGTAAGTGTAGTGATCAATTCTGAACAGCATCTGAGAGCGGTTAGAATCAAGCTCCTGGAGTTTAGTCAATCATTATGATTTCAGAGTGATTGCAGCCTTGTATCAAATGTAGCGATGTTTAAAAAAAAGAGAGAGAATATGTTCTGGACATCCGCAAATGTACATCATATCAGATCTCTGTATTTATTATAACGCTACACCTCTCACCCAAAGCTAAAGCTAAAAATTAGATTCTATTTCAGACAGTGGCATCAAGAGCTGTCATTCCGTCGATTCACTGTGAGGCTGAGCGCATGTTTAGTGCTCCACAGACCTGCTGTTTGGGAGCATAGTTAAGTATTTCTGACACGCCGGACTCTCTTAGGGCTAATTGAGACGTAAAGTGTTGACAGCACACACCTCCATCACAGGGGAAATGTGCACCATAAAGCCAGATGCTATCACGGGACAAAGCTCTAGTGTGCCAAAAGAGAGAGGGGGAAAAAGAAAAAAAGTAATCATCCCATTATGGTGTCTCATTTCATCGCAGGCTGAGAAGGGATTGGTTTCAACAATAGATGCTAGTATCATCAATCATCTGACAATTCGGAGGAGACAACTACTGGTGTGCGCTGATCTGGGCACAGCACTGCTTGATGGTCACATTTATAGCCTGTTTTCTCGAGTATATGGCTCATTTTTTTTTGTTGCAGCATAAAAAGCAAATGTACCTCCTCGTTGAAAAATAAATAAATAAATAAATAAATACCCAAGAGCAAATGATTGAAGGGCCTTTGATTAAATAATAATTGCATTGATTAATATGCGTCAACTGGCAACAGTTCTTTTAACCCAAACTTATGCATTGAGTAGCTTTTCATTTCCTAAACAAGCATGTCAGAAGACCTATCCCGCAGTCACGGAATACATGTTACTGCGTTTCAGAAGAATACAATTATTGGCCTGCATTCAAGCAAAGAAAACAACTAATAAGACGTGGAAAAATTTGTGGAATTGGTTTAGAAACTGTTCAACGCATTTTTAAAACTTGTAAGCACAGATCTGAATAGTAAACATCTAGGATTACTTATACGCTTGGAGAAGTTGCATTGGAAAAAAAAAAAATCAGCAAGAGACATCACAGCTATATTGAATAATTAAAGTAAGAGCATTTCCACACTAGGGCTGCAATTAACATCTACTCTAACAATCAATGAACTAAACATTAAACGCAAGAGAAAGAGAGAATGAGGAAGTTCACCTTCATGCGATGACTAGTATTAATGATATTTCGAGGAAATTTTCAAGATCAACGCTCTCGCGTGCTTTCTTATGTCATCAGCTGTTGGATGCTATCTGCATCCATAACTGATTTGATCTCTGCACAACTCTGCAAAACACGGAACGACTGCGTTCTCACTGAGACCTTTGGGTCAAGGCCTCTTGGAAATGATACCGGGGCCCAAATGTGAAAACTACCTTAAAGATGCAGATACGACGTTTTCGGATATTTACATTGTCTGAAATTAATGATAATCGATTCACGATACTATTCTCCATTTCACCATTTGGACTGACTGGAGACTTAAATTCCTAACAATATAGTAGAGGCTCTGCTAACATGCCAATAGTCTTGAGCCAATATTAAATTTTAAAACAGGATGCAAAGTGCCTAAGGATTCGATTTGGAAATAGTTTTTTTTTTATGTAACAACCTCAGCAGCAATCTCATTTCCCCTCTCTTCTGTAGAACCATTCAGCATCACCAGTATACTAATCACCGGCCTGATCATCTGTCATCGTCTGCACCCGTTTCCTCACTAAATTAGATGGCATTTGTGGGCATAGGTCACTGTGTGGCTTAAACAAAACATTCCTCTGAATCTGGTCAGGTACTGGGACTGGACTGGACTCTCCTTCAGAGAGCATGGAGAGCTATTCCTCGAGATAACATTAAAATACAAGAATATCTCGCTCTTTTTAAGCAAAATATAAGAAATGAGGGTTGGCTCAAGATTTTTCCACAGAACTGTATTTCAGGGAACAGGAAGGCACAATGCAAACAACATGAATGATAAACAGTTGTGCAATTTTACCAACGTACGAACACATCCAAGTCTTATTTTCTATCCGATTAGAAACTTAATAAAGCTGATGTACTCTCCGCTGAACTGGCTTTTTCGTCTACTTTTTTGGTCTGCAGCTACTTTATCTGAAAAGCACAGAAGCATACTTTTCTTGTCTCCTGTACATAAAGTACATCAAACTGTTGTTCTGCAAGACCTTGGTGCATCACACCGGACCATATAAGAGCGGTCTAATGGACTGCGTAAAATGCAAATTGGACAAGCTTTGGACGAAAATTGTACGAAACTGAAGCTATACTGTGCCAACACACAAGTAAGGGCAAGCTCGCAGAAGCATTGTTGCAGAAAAAAAAAATCTGAAAGCACTTACAGCAGTTAACAGTCCATTTAATTGAGTGCACAATCTACCCCTTTGTTCTGTACAAACACGGAGCCCATCGGTGCTCGATAAAGCAGAAACTTGACAAATGACTCAGGATTGATGAGTGGAGGTGACATACGCAGAGCTAACAAGAGGCCAGAGCTATCAAACCACCGTACCTTCACTGCACCTGGCCGATGTTAAGTGGTTGAAAACAAATATACTAGTATATTACAGTTACCTACGAAGCAAAACAAAAGCTTGAATCGAATTATGGCTGGGCACGGCAGCCTTGGAGGCAGCTTTATTTCCTGCAGTCACGACAAAATAAATTGCATTAATAAAGAGCTAAAAGTGCTCGAAACAGCTGAACCCTGTCAAACCCGAGTGGAATTCTTCTTACTGGGTGAATTTGTGCTGGTGTAAAGGTGAATCATTGGTGATCAGTGCATGCTGGAATAAATGAGCAACATGGCTAGGTGAGCTTGACAAAACCTGTTTTAGCCAAAACAAAAACCAAGGGAGAAATCTTAGAAAAAAAAAAAAAGAAGAAAAAAATAGGAGCTGAGGGAGAAAATAAAAACTGGGATTTAAAACCTGAACTGAAGCTTTCTCCAGTGAAACCACTCGCGCTTATAAGGAAATAAAACTGAGCACTCGTTTTCAGGCAACTTCCACCGAAAGTGTATTCAGAAACTGTTAGATATTATTAACAGAATTTTTCACTAAATAGAAATTCTCATGAAAGTTTAATCCTGTTTAAACAAAAAGGAAAAAAAAAAATAGCTCAAGCAAAAGGCTTCATTTTTGGCAAAATCCAATTATTGACTTATATTTCCTGTATGATCCTTCAGTCTTATGCACAAAGATGAAACACTCCAGGAATCAAGCATGGAAATAGATTTTCTGTTTTTCCCATTCTCTGAAGATTGACAAGTAATTGAGCCTCTACTCGGTCTGTGTAGCTCAGGGGGAAACTTAAATAAGTCATGGTAATGTGATGCAATCAGGAACTAAACCAGAATGTAGACTTTCTTGGGGCAAACAGGTAACAATGATGCAACAAATGATAAATAACTATAAACATATAAATAATAAATCATTTTTTCATTTTAATTTGTTGATAAATCCAACCCACCCTGCAACCCAGAGCTGCCAAAGGATCTGTCTCTAACATCCCAGGGCCAGATACTACAGCACAGCCCGAGAGGTCTTGCTGAATAATGCCCCAGGGTCCTATACACTATATTGAACACTGTAATTATATGGCTGATCTGGGTAGAGGAAAATTGATTTCTTGACAAAGAATAAGCTTTTCCTGACATATACCTTGATTAGCCATAACATAACATCATGACCGCTGACAGGTGAAGTGAATAGGACTACAACACTAGCAAACTGCTGACCCAAGGTTCACCTATGCCCGCGGGGACCAAAAGCCAGTCTAGTCCGATCCTACAGAAAAGCTTATGCTAGTCATGAAAGAAAGGCACCAGAACACCCAGCGCACCACAGCCTGATGTATACAGGGCCCAGGAGGCAAAGAGTTCAAGAGGTCTATTTGAATAACGCCCTAAGCAGCCAGAACAGCAGCGCAAAGGGACCCTACAGAATATTAAGCACTGCAATGATATGGCTTGAACTGTGTAGCTCAAATCCATTAAGCGTGTCTATGGCAAAATAATCCTTAGACCAAAAAAAATAAAAATAAAAAATTCTTAAATATAGATGAAAGCAATGATGAGCGGGCCCAAGCACGCAATCAAGTCCAAGCACCCAAGCATACAATGTGACGTCACACAATGTGTAGCAGTTATTAACCACTTTTCAGCATACGTTTAAGATTGAGAAGTCAAAAATTAAGTTAAGTTGAGAAATCAAAACTCCGTCCACAATTTTGTAATGCCTTGAGATCACACGGGCCTGGTTTGTTGGCAATCGTATAAATTCCCTAGGAAGGGTGTATCTGATTACATCGGGAGCATTTTGCAAACAACCCAAAACAACTGACTTACTGTAGAGTTGACCCAATGACATGCAAAATGTTGTTCGGCTCAATGAGCTCTAAAATGTTTACGGGCTTTCGCGTGCATACATGCAAGTGTGTATGATGAGCTATGCAGGAAAATCTCTCGGCAGATTCCAATCTGTCTGCCAATTTTCATGACTTCAGTATGAATTCAGTATGCTAAGACCCCCAAAAGGTTCAAATGCTGTTGGTTGGGGGGGGGGGGGGGGAGGGGGGGCAAAACCCTTGGAGGAGCAATATGGCCTTTCACACACTATGTCGTTATAGGACCGATGTCATAGTGATTGGGCCCTAACTAGCTATCCAGTAAAGCACTATGGGCTTGCAGGAGCACATATGTGGTGAAGGTGGAGCTAAAATAACAGAACATCTTATGGTCTATTAAAGAACATTTCCGGCCTCCGAGTGGCGCAGTGGTAAAGTGCTCGCCCTATCATCCGGAGAGCGCCAGTTTGATTACCGGGTAACTTCTCGCAGCCGGAGGTCTAGAGCTGATTGGTCAAGCTCTCACAGGGAGGGAGGGATGAGAGGTACTTAGTGCTGCCACATTCATCACGGCTCTACAGCCAATCAGGGCGTCTGTGAGCTCACGCATGCGGACGAAGCGGATAATGCTGTCCTGTTACGCAGTCCCAAATGGTCCATGTGCTACAGTTCGAAAAGATGCGGTCGGCTGGCGTCTCGTGGTATGGAGAAAATACGTGATAGTCTTCGGCCCTCCCGACAGAGTGGTAGTAGTAGCCTTAATGTGTGGGGAGGAATTGGAAACGACTAAATTGAGGAGAAATAGGGGGGAAATAAAAAATAAAAAAAACATTTCTACATGTAAAGGATGTTTTTTAATATGGCCAAAAATGTAGATCCCTGAATACTGCATCCATAAGTCCTTGTTGAGCATCCCATTACAGATGTGGTCACTTGTTCACTGTTACACTAAAATTATCCACACTGTCCTGGGAGGGCTTTCCACTAGATTTTGGAGCATGGCTGTGGGGATTAACGAGGTTAGATGTTGATGTCAGGCGCCGAGGCCTGGAGCTCAGTCGGCACTCCGGTCTATCCCAAAGGTGTTAAGGGAGGCTGAGATCAGGGCTCTGTCAAGGACCATGAGTGCTTCCTTTTTAACCTTGGCAAATCATGTCTTCATGAAGCTTGCTTTGAGAACAGGGCCGTTGTCAGGATGAAAGCGAAGAGAAACTATAATGCCACAGCATATAAAGAAATCCTGTACAAGTGTGTGCTTCTAACTTCGTGGCAAAGGTTTGAGGAAGAACGACATAAATATGTGTATGATGGTCACTACCCTACAGACCAGACAATGTATTACTGAATACAGCTCGTCTGTTTTCTTCCACTATGTTTGTTATGCTAGGAGGAGAGTTAGAGTTCATTTGTGTGTCAGAATGTTCCTGATTCTGAAAAGCTTAAATCTTGCAGCAGTCTGTGGACGTATCGCATCATCGTCAAGTGCATTACACTTAAACACACACAGGAAATAAAAAGTTTAAAACAAGTCGAAGGAGTAGGGCTTATGTTACTTTTTTTGTTTTCTGAACCTGTACAAACTTGTAGTGATCAAGTTACTCATCTGTCCACTCCTGACAATAGGTTTGATGAAACAAACAAAAAAAAAAAAACGTCTTTATTGAGCTTCATAAAATGAATATTTTCATTTAGTAAGTAGTTAGTAGTGATGGGAATAACCAGGGACTACACTATACTACACAATACTAAGGTGCCGATTCAATTTGTTCTGCGATTCTATCACAAAATCACGATATCACCTGATTTGGTATTGCTTTTTTTACGTTACACTTCCAAACAATCTTAGCAAATAATTTGCTCCTATTGCACAGGATGCTCTGCTGCCTGCAAATGAATGAAAGAGCATGCCACCTATAGGATTATAGAGGATATACTGCAAACTTCAATGAGGAGTAACTATTGCACTTTAAAGATTTACGATACCACCGCTGTTGCTCATGATTTCATTTCGCACTCCATGACCACCCATACTACTGCTGGTGTTTGCACACTGCACATTCCATATACTTTATACTGTACACACTTATATACTGTTTAATTCTTTATACATTTCTATTACATACTTTATTTTATTATAACAAAATGATTACATATTGGAGATTTTATATTTTAACTTTTTATTTTAAAAGATTTTACATTTTATATTTGTTTTCTATTAGCATTTGCACCTCTTATTTCCGTTTTTAGGTCAGTCATGTAAGCTTTAAACTGTACATCATACTGTGTATGGTGGTGTATGTGATGAATAAATGTGAATCTGAATTTTGAATTTGAAATTTCACCAGTCCAAATGCAAAAACTAAAATTGCATTATTCTTAAAATAAAAAAATTAAAAAAGATTTTGAGTCAGTGTGGCGACAGAAAAAAAAAAAAAGATGGCTGCCACAGAAAAGAATAACAATATGTATGCGAATCGCACACACAGACATCAGACTCGACAAACCAGAACGTGCAGGTACATGAAACTGAACCAATAAAGTATGGCACAAAGCCGGGATACTGTATAACTCAACTTTAAGAGAAAATAAAATGCAAAGACATGACGCATCTAAAATGTAAGCCGACGTTTCTTCCTCTTTTTCCCCCGCGATGTACTTCTACATGATCATATACATATTCATTCCTCTTGGTCTGTATAGATGCACCAGCTTGTCATATACATATGGACAAAATTGTTGGTACCCTTCGGTCAATGAAAGAAAATAACTTTAATTTGACAAAATTAATAATAAATAAGAATTCTATGAATGTTAACCAATGAAAGTCAGACATTGCTTTTCAAACATGCTTCAACAAAATTATTTAAAAAAAAATGAACTCATGGAACAGGCCTGGACAAAAATGATGGTACCCCTAACTTAATAGTTTGTTGCACAACCTTTAGAGGCAATCACTGCAATCAAACAATTCCTGTAACTGTCAATGAGACTTCTGCACCTCTTTGCAGGTATTTTGGCCCACTCCTCATGAGCAAGCTGCTCCAGCTGTTTCTGGTTGGAAGGGTGCCTTTTCCAGACAGCATGTTTCAGCTCCTTCCAAAGATGCTCAATAGGATTGAGGTCAGGGCTCATAGAAGGCCACTTTAGAATAGTCCAATGTTTTCCTCTTAGCCATTCTTGGGTGTTTTTAGCTGTGTTTTGGGTCATTGTCCTGTTGCAAGACCCATGACCTGCGACTAAGACCCAGCTTTCTGACACTGCCCAGCACATTTCTCTCTAGAATCCCTTGATAGTCTTGAGATTTCATTGTACCCTGCACAGATTCAAGACACCCTGTGCCAGATGCAGCAAAGCAGCCCCAGAACATAACAGAGCCTCCTCCATCTTTCACAGTAGGGACAGTGTTCTTTTCTTGATATGCTTCAAGTATAATTAGCAACATTTCCCTTGGCAAAAAGTTGCATTTTTGTTTCATCTGTCCATAGGACATTCTACCAGAAGCTTTGTGGCTTGTCAACATGTAGTTTGGCATATTCCAGCCTGGCTTTTTTATGATTTGTTTTCAACAATGGTGTCCTCCTGGGTTGCCTCCCATTGGCTCACTTTGGCTCAAACAACGACGGATGGTGCGATCTGACACTGACGTTCCTTGAGCATGAAGTTCACCTTGGATCTCTTTAGAAGTCTTTCTGGGCTCTTTTGTTACCATTCGGATTATCCGTCTCTTTGATTTGTCATCAATTTTCCTCCTGCGGCCACGTCCAGGGAGGTTGGCTACAGTCCCATGGATCTTAAATTTCTGAATAATATGTGCAACTGTAGTCACAAGAACATCTAGCTGCTTGGAAATGGTCTTATACCCTTTACCTTTAACATGCTTGTCTATAATTTTCTTTCGAATCTCCTGAGACAACTCTTTCCTTTGCTTCCTCTGGTCCATGTTGAGTGTGGTACATACCATGTCACCAAACAACACAGTGACTACCTGGAGCCCTATATATAGGCCCATGACTGATTACAAGATTGTAGACACCTGTGATGCTAATTAGTGGACACACCTTGAATTAACATGTCCTTTTGGGCACATTATTTTCAGTATTTTCTAGGGGTACCATCATTTTTGTCCAGGCCTGTTCCATGAGTTAATTTTTTTAAAATAATTCTGTTGAAGCATGGTTGAAAAGCAATGTCTGACATTCATAGAATTTTTTTTAATTATTACTTTTGTCAGATTAAAGTTATTTATGTGACCATTGTGAGTTTTTCTTTCATTGACCGAAGGGTACCAACAATTTTGTCCACGTGTGTAACTTACAGTATTTATATCATATTAGCAATCACTTTCAGCCAAGACAATCAGGATTCTGTACAACTAAAACAGAGACCTGAGCATCACAGGAGTGTTTGTACTTTCTTGGAGCGCTAGCGTATCTTTTCTGAAGATGTAGAACATTTAAACTTTGTCCAAACTTAACCCAGGTTAACCATGCAGCCTCTATTGAACAGACATCTCTGTTTTTCTTTGGCATTAAAAATAAATCAAAAACTATACAAAAATAAGCCGGACAAAAGTCCGTCCACAGTTATGCAATCAACTTTCACTGACCTTGCATCATCCTTTACCTCATTCTAATGAATCTTTTCAAAACGTATTAAAAATGCTGTTGCAAGTACAGGAACCTGTAATGTGTGTTTTACATATCTGTACAGGATTTTAATTACTATTTATTCCTCCCAGGATTCAATATGTGCTAATAAACTTGCCTGAACGTTAGCGAACACATTTAACCAGTCACCATTGTTATTTTCTACGTATGAACAATTATTCAAATTCCGCTAATGATCGAGTGGCACATAATTATGAACCCCATAATTATACTAACTGTTGGACTCGTTTTCCTACCGACTCCCGCAGCTTCTGACCCTCAATTCAAGTGCAATGCTGGTCAATCAGTGATTCAAGCTTTCTGTCAAACAATGAAGCATTCCCAGGGGGTCAGTGATGGGCGCTGAAAAATCATTCAGAGGGGCAGATCACAGGGGTGATGATGCAGTCCACTGGGCCTGGCATGGTTAGATTAAACCAGCACGTAAAGAACCGTCATCAAGATTCAAGAAGATCTACATAGCTCTCTCTCTCTCGAAAGCTGTCCTCTCTGAAGGCTTTTATCTAGTCAACAACCAAGTCCAGTGTTAAATCATTTGTATTACATTAAGAATGAAAGTGATATTTCGAACAAGCTGCTTAAATTTGCCATTAATGTCACAGTCAGAAACACCTCCTGGGGGTCAGGCTTTAATTGGACAGATTATCAGTACATCTGCCTCACATTGTTCAATTCAATTTTATTGTAGCACACTTTGGACATGGTTGCAGAAAATCGGGACAAAGAAATAATTAAGTAAGCCAGAGGAGACAATGGTGAGGCAAATCTCATAAGGAAGAAACCTTTCTTTGTGAGCAGACTCACAATGGAACTCATCCTCTGGTGGCTGACATGGACTGTAAACCATCAGAAAGTGGATGTTTTATTGATGAAAAGTTCAGGAATTAAAAGCTAGGTAGAACAAGTGGAACCTAGGATTAAGAGTACCTTGGTCTACGAGAGTTTTGCAATACATATTTTTGATACCGGTTTTGTATGTGTGTGTGAAAGTCGTCCTACACAGTAACCCCCTTGTGCTCCTGCTCTCGTCTAACACCAGTCACGATTCTTTTCAAAGTTAAAGTGCAGGTTAATTTATTTTATTTTTACTTTATATTTTGTATTAATTATTTTTATATGAATATTTTTGTGCTGTGGAACGAATCATCAAAGTTTGCATTATTACTTATGGAGGGGATTTGCTTTGATATACCAGCTCGCTTCTGGAACAATCCAAAAAAAAAAAAAAAAAAAAAAAAAGGATTAAATAGTTTGATTAAATCAGTAGTGACGCCTCGCTACTGACTGTCTCACTAACTCCTCGTCATTACCGCTTAATCCTGTATTCAGGGTCACGGGGGGCCTGGAGACTATCCCAGGACACTTGGGGCACACCCTGGACAGGGTGCCAATCCATCGCAGGGCACACACACACGCACTCACACACTCATTCACACACTACGGCCAATTTGGGAATGCCAATTAACCTAACCTACATGTCTTTGGACTGTGGGAGGAAACTGGAGTACCCAGAGGAAACCCACCAAGCACGGGAAGAACCTGTAAACTCCATGCACACAGAGACGGGAAGCGAACCCGGACACTGGAGGTGTAAGGCGACAGTGCTAACCACTACACCACCGTGCCGCCACTACTGATTTAATCCTGAATACAGGATTAAGCGGTATAGACGATGAGTTAGTGAGACAGTCAGTAGCGAGGCGTCTGAGACCATTTTTTTCCTGTTAAAAATGTTCCTAGCTGTAAAACGTTACTTACGATCAGCGGTGTACTCCGCTGGCGGTGCTTGTGCCACCACCTCTTCCTCAGGTTTGGTGGTGATGACCACATTTCCATTCTTCTCCTGCTGGGCTTTGCGAACTAGTGCGGCCAATGGATGGTCGGGATCCATGACCTGTAGGGGCTGGAGTACCAAAAGAAAAATAAATAAACAAATAATATTGATTGAGACTTCTTAAATGCTGCCTGTGGATGTATCCAAGTTGTGATGGTGCAGCTCAGAGATCTCACCTATTCAATACAGTACTGTCAGCCATTTCTTATTATGCTTCTAAAGTGCCAGATTTTTTTGTTTGTTTTTTTTTGTTTTCATTTTAAATGTTCCTGTACCTGTCCAGTTTGTACCAGAGGAATGTTTTGTTTTTTAGTTTGTTAATCCACACAGTGACCAAAGAATCACTGGTGATGTTGAATGCTGAGTGTTTGAAACAGACGAGAGGGGAAATGAGGTTGCTGCTGAGGTTTTTACATAAACAACCAATCTTTAAACTGTATCTTGAGGCACTTTGCAGCCTGTTGAAGTAAAACATTTATCCTCATTTCTTTAATATGAAGAAATGAGGGAGGGTTAGACCATTGCACAGTACTTTAAGTATAACTGATGGCTTGATCAATAAGGAGGACCAGTATGTAATGGGGCAAGAAACCACAAGATGTAGAGCAAATGGAAAAATGGACCAGTTTAATGATTAGATGGCAGAAATACTGCAAACTTAAGCACTTTCTACACTGATGTGCTTTCAGATTCGATAGCATCCATAGAATATATAAGTAACAACTTGCACACGAACTGGTGTAGTGGACGCACCATATTAACAACTTTTAAAAACACGTAGTTGCGATAGTTAATCTTTCTGCGAGAGGACAATTATTAAGCCTCTGGAGTTGGGGCTTTCTAGAAACTGTAACTTTACGTTTGTTTCTGAAGGGGTTTTGTCAGGCTGCCACGTAGGATCTAACCTTACTGAGTATACTGTGACTTGGCAAATGTACGAAGATAAAGCTATATATTATGGACTGTATTTTTCCCTAATGTACAGCCTACAAGTCTATTTCCTCCGGCAACTCAAGTTCTTAACAAATGTAACCCCGGTTATCAGCATTCTACAGCTTGATTATAAAGCTCTGCCATCCTGGGAGTTGAAACACAACGAGCATACGAAATAGAAAGAGGCCCTCAAGCCCTATACACTTCACAAGCAACAGAATATCAGACTGAATTTGCCGACGATATACATACATACAAACATATTGCATACACACATACACACAGATTATCTGCACTCTTGCTGTAATTAACTTTTAGAAAAGACAAATATAGGGCCTCCGAGTGGCGCAGTGGTAAAGTCCTCGCCCTATCATCCAGAGATCGCAAGTTCGATTCCCGGGTGATGCTGTAACCTCTCGTAGCCGGAGGTCTAGAGAGAGCTGATTGGCTGAGCTCTCTCAGAGGGGAGGGATGAGAGGTACATAGTGCTCTCACATTAATCACAGGTAATCACGCAAGTTCAGCAGTTCGAAAAGATGCGGTCTGCTAGCGTCACGTTTGGAGGAAACACGTGATAGTCTTCGGCACTCTAGGCTGAGTGGTAGTAGTAGTCTTAATGTCAGAGCCCCCTTGTGACGGGGAGGAACGACTAAATTAGGGAGAAAATCGGGGAAAAAAAAAAAAGACAAATGCATACCTTTGGCCATAATTTCCTTGCTTTTCAATACACTTTGTTCTTTTGTCAGTATTCCCTCATTAAAATGTTTTGCCAATAATGCACTGCTGTCTTCATTTCTTCATCAGAAGTGAATCTTCGTCCTCGTAGGGCTGCTCTCAGGAGACCAAACTGGTGAAAGTCATGTGGAGTGAGATGATGACAATAGGGAGGACGCTTTAACGCCTCAAAACACGTACATCGTCATGCAAGATCACAACGCCTTGTATAGCAGTGCTCCACATTTAATTTAAAGTGTAGGCTTCAGCTCTTCAATAAGCGTCTCACTGTTGATTGCTGAACCTTTTTCCTGGTAACATTCTAATACTGGCTTTCGAGAATCCCAAAAACTGTAAGCATCATTTTTCCACCTCATGGTTGACTTTTGAACTTTCTCTCATTGGCGATTGAGGATGTTTCCGTTCCGTACTCTGCTCTTTTCTCTCAGGCTCGTAGTGATGAATCTGTGTCTTGTCACCAGTAATGATTCTCTTTAGGAAACTTTCACCTTCCTTAGATCATGTATCTTTATGCTCCTCCGTCAGTTGTTTCGGCATCAGATACACCCATCAGACAAGCAAAAGAACTGAAACGCTGCTCTTTTTTCATGCAAAATCACAAGCAGGGCATCCATTTCTGATCACACGGCAGTAACAAATGCACTGATGTAACACGTTCACACATGCGTGGAGCGGTGACTGGGGAGACAGCAGCTTTGTACTGAAAGCGCTGATAAGACGGAAGAGCGGCCAACGGAAGTTTTAATATATCCAAAGTAGTGCAGATAATATTTTATATCATATACTCCGTCCTCCCATCTAGCAGGTGGCGCGACTTTCCGTAGCAAAGTGACTCGAGTACATTTTTTGTACTATCTGAAATTAGCCTGTTTGTTAGATTCTTTAATGGGTGTGCGACTCCAGGGGTAATGAGAAGGCTGCTGAGTGCACGGCGATTATAAAATACCGCGGCTGAGCTAAACTGAACTTTTATTCTTACACTGGCAAAGATCAGGCCGGCGAAAGCTACTTATGAGATATGAGACGTTTCGGAATGAAAGTAAAAATCCAGCTTGAAGAAGCGATTTGAACCTTCAACATGCCGAGAGTGGTGCAGCAGAGCTTTATTCTTTTAAGTGTTTGCGCTGTGTAGCTACAAGGCACTCTGGAACTTTAAAACTTCAAAAGACTTTTTGCTCCATCAGATACTTCCGAGTTGGATTTCTCATAAAGAAACATCACAGAAAATAAATAAATAAATACAACACAAAAATGAGTATATATAAAGCTATAATGAAATAATATAAAAACGTTTTTTTTTTTTTTTAGATTTTTTCCCCCCTCCTATACGCAAATAAAAGAAATGTCTAGTCCAGTATGTCTCATCAGACCACGCATTTTCAATAGTTGCCTTGATTAATAAAGGAATTACTTTGAATACACCGTTTTTGAAAATATAGAACTGCTACAGTACGTCCTCTACAGAAACAGGCGGAAAAAATTGCTAGGAAAACTTCCCAAACATGATCAAGAGTTGAAGTTACTTGAATGACGATAGGAAACCTGATAAGATGTCGTCTTATTTATTTTTCGTTTGTATGCTCGCTTTAAATGCTTCCCTGCAACACACACCGCAGAACATACAGAATATTAAATCAGGTAATCGAGTTTAAAATGACTTGCTGTCATTGCATAGAAAACCGAAAAAAAAAGAAAAAAAGGAGGGGGGGGGGGGGGGACGTCTAAAGCACTTTGATGTCAGATGACTTCATAGCAGGCCCAATTATGCCAGGAAATGTAACATTTGAACATGCATTTTCAATTCGTTCTACTGTGGGTGGCTTTTAAATGCAGGAACAGAGGAAGGGGATAAATATTAGGACTCCCGCAGAGATGAACACGGTCACTGAATGAGTGCATTAGTGCCTTCTTTTTGAAAGGATCTATACAGCCCATTATCATGTCGTGTGTGATTTCTAAAATATACCGTGGTGCAGGAGAATGTATGCAAAGTGGACACGTAGTCAGCTCTGCTCTTGAAACTACCTGAGATGACGCAGTACAGAGCGATTAGACACAACATGCAGCACCATTAAGGGGGGAAAACAAGACAAACAAGCAAGACTGGAGTTGTACCTTTATTATCTCCTCTAGACGTGAGCTCTTGCTCGGGGCAAACAAACTGGGATGGAGGTAACTGCCATCATCGTCGTCATCGTCGTCATCTTCGTCCTCTTCTTCGTTGGAATTTCCTGTTTTGGTGTCTGCGCGTTAGAAAAATTACTTTCAAAACAACTTTTGCAAACATGATGCACTTGATGAATATTTTGCGATACTACTATTAGTATGAGGAGTCGATCTCAGAGCTTGGAACTTGCCCCGAGTCTGATCCTGTTTGCTTTCAGATGCGGGCGTGTATCGTCCCTCCTTCATGGCACGAAGGATGTGTTTGTAGTAAGGGTTCAGGTAATGGTCGAAACGCAGGAAGTCGAACTGAGAGTTCCCGGCTTGCTTCGCCTTCAGCACGATCTCGAACTGGGCACCTTGCTTGCAGACGAAGTTAGCGGTGCGCTCGATGATGGCGTGGGTCTTAATGGTCGCGGGCTGAAAGACATCACATTCGGATCTGAACAGTTCTCTCGTTCCGCAACGAATGCATACATTTAATAACAGATATTGAGCAGAAATTTGATGTCTGTGAGAAATGGTTTATGATTCTAAATAAAGTAAAAAAATAAATAAATAATGCAAACAATATAATGCACTTCACTGATCAATATTACCCATAAACAACCACAGAAAACAAAACTGAGCAAAGAAAAAAAAAAACTCAGGGTATTCATTAAACAGTCTGCACTTGGAACCCACTGTGTGACATTGTGATTTAAAATGATCGACTTATTGCTTTTCAAGTCTTGGAGGCCAAAAAGAGAAATTCTCGTCCGTGGCAAATAACCTTGAATTTACTGAAGGTGAAGAGCAAACATGTTTCGTCATGCAAAGAAAGAAACGTTTTTCCCCCCGGTTGTTGTGGAGAGGCTGTGTAGCCCGACATGAAATAAAGAGGGTGAAGAGAGCAGAGCAGATTAATAATTCAACAGATACGTTCAAAGGACTGGCAGACTGGCTTAAAACTAATTGGGAGTTTCAAGCTGGAGGGACTGAAAGGTTTCGTTGTGGTACTCATCAAGGTTGCATTAAGAGAGCGCTCGAGAAAAATACTCAGGTCTGAATGGAAATAAAGTTTCCAAGTTTCACCCTGAAGTTTCGATGGGATCACTGACTAATAATGTGAGGCAGAGTGATGAGGGACATGCGTGATTAAAGTCCTCACTGCGAACTGCGAATCACAAGGTTGAACGTTTGATTTCCCGCCATTTTAGCATTTTTGATTCTATAGCACTACGTGCTCTATTTATTGTCTCAAGCAGATATATTTCTTACAAGTTTTAAAGTATTAAAAACTATTAAAAGTATATAATATGCATTAAAATTTTGTGCAATTTGGGGTCATAATTTATATACTGATGACCTATTTTCCCCTGGGATTTTCTGCACCATACTCCAGTCCAGTAGGTGGCAATATTGCGCCAACCGCCCATTGGATTAACAGTAGTTAAAAGTTTTAGTGACTCGCTTCTTTGAATCTCGTTCATCAAAATGAACAAATCTTTGAGTCATTTAGTTCATTTTGATCTTTTGACCAGAAATAAAACGTAAAATTTTCAATAAACAGACCACCAACACGTCTACATACACAAATTTTGGCTATAGTTCCAGTAATGAAAATATTACAATGCAGCTAAGAACTTATAAACAGAATGAGCAGCACACATATGTTCTAGTCCGAGTCGTACGTTCTTTTGTATCTATTGCACTTCATAGCGTCTATTGGAGTCACGTGACAAAAGAACGAACAACTCAGAAATGAGTCGTTACGCAGGAAACAGAATTGAACGGTTCTCCTCAATGAGTCTGTTTCCTGTACATAACCTACAGAGGTTTGCAATGATTTGCGCATGCGCGCCCAGTAGAAAATGAACGAATCACTCTCTGAGGCTACTCGTTCTTCTGAGTCACATTAAAGATTCGTTCAAAAAGAATGAATCATTCAAAAACCATGAATCATTCATGAACGACCCATCACTAATCCTCTTACAAAGTGGGAAACTTCTGCATTTTCTGCAAAAGCGGTCTACCTTTTTAGAGAATGTAAGGTTTGAAAGTTTTACCAAAATACTTTAAAAAGTCTGAACAGATTCTGAGTAGAAAACTGATCCATCAATTCAATTAAGTGAATTGATGGATCAATTCAATTAAGTGAATTGATCAATAAACATCGACTAAACCTCATAACTGATTAAATCACACAGCTCTAGTCCTTCCGGCTCAACATGATGGTCGTGATTTAATTATGTTTGTCGGCACATTGCCCCTGTAAGCCTTATGTCTATTGTAAAGGTTATTTCCCAGCCTTTTCATAGCCTTTAATAAGGACTATATCCTAGACATCGGGATGCTGTATGTTTTTATAAAATTGTCAATTTTTATAAAGATGTCAACCACCAGTGGTGCAGACGGTAATGGAGAGCCTGAAGGTCATAAGTGAGGGGTAGATAAAATGATCTTAACGACTGTTCCTAATCACACATGCCATGCTGTAGAAGGCTATATTGAGTTTGTATTACGTTCTTCAAGCACTTAGAACACTTATATTAGGCTTGCAGCAGTTTATCAGTGTGTCTATGTAACGTTCAGAGAATGTTTGGGCTGCAGTGAGAACTTCATGGACTTCGCCAGAGTGTGATTTCGCTCAGACGCTGTATAAAGAAAGAACCGGGTTCTCAAAAACATCTGAAATAGAAGATATATAGAACAAGCTCCTAAAACACCCATTTAAAAAAGCATCTGGCGAATAATGTCCGCGCACATGTTTCAAAATCTTCAAACTCAACATTTTTATTTCCAACCAAAGAAAAGTTGGAAAAAGGGAATAATATGAGGGAAGGCATGTTGGTATGCAAACTGTCTGAAACTGCATCAATGATCCACATTTATTGCTACCATGGAGCAAGACCTGCCCCAAGGGGAGGAACATTTATTTTCCGGAAAGCTTTTACATGGACAAACACAGCTCCTGACTACTTAGACGGGAAAAAAAAGAAAAAAAAAAAGTTTGCCTGATCGTCCCTAGATCACTAGTTTGAATTCTGATGATGTTACAGGTATCCAAGATAGCAAAAAAGATAGCAAAATTAGCTTCTGGATGGAAAGTGCGGTTTTCCCTTTTCCGCGTTTAATCGCTGGCGTCTATAAAATGATGCATGCGGAGAAGTGCGGATCACGCTTCCCTCCGAATGTGTTACGGCGGCGTGTGACGGTGCAGGTGACTCGCTTCACACGTCTCTGAGGAAACAGTGCTCATGCTCCTCTTTTGGAAGCGGTTTCATGATAAGGGAGAGCTGACTGGAAATATTTTTTTAAGAAAATCATGAGAAGTGTGAGGGTAAGATAGCAGCAAACTATCAAATTAAACTCAAGAATATATCACTTCCAGGTATACAGTCCTACTGGTTTCCGGGTACAAAACGCTCAGAAAGACCCATTTTGATTTCAGGGCCATTTTAAGAGTGACGCCTTAGGGGTTCAGATCATTCACGTATTCAATTATCCTTGGAGCTCCTTCTGCATTTCCAAAGGAAACATACTGAGGTGAAAGCAAACTGTCTTTATGAACGGAATGCTCCAGTCTCTCTCCATGCTAAGCCAAACACAACAATTCAAAAGTTCACCGAAAATGACCTTCAGACGCTGCACAAAGCAGCATCTCTCGATGATTAGTTTGCACTGTGCAGCCTGGGGAAGGAGGGGTGGGTGATTTGTGTGAAAAATGGCAGCCGCTTCATTTCATTTTTGGACACCCAAGGACAATTTTTTTTAAACAGCTTGCACCCTGACCACTTTAAAGATAAATATTTAAATGCTGTCACTGAAAAAAAAAAAAAGTAAATTGCCTGGTAAAAAATTCACGGCTTTAGATGTAACGGTATTGCTGTGAAACTTTGGCAATAAACTCGCATTACTACATTGTTCCAGACTCTTTGAGAGTTTAAATATGGGTCATTTAAGTGGCTCTGATGTAAGCTCTTCAGCATAGATTCAGTTTCCATAAAGGCTTTCTGAACTGATTAAGTTCACCAGATGGACAATTACATAGATAAAAATACTTTTTACCGAGTGCAAAAGTATACATCCCGCTCTGCTGAAAATATGTTTAAAAGAAACACTCACACGTTACTCATAAACAGAATAAATACTTGCGATAGGAATCTATCACAACACGGTCCTAAGTTTTATTTTCATCTACTTACAAGTTTGAATCCCTGTTGGCAGGCTCGAGTTAATTTATTTGAATTTATTTATTTATTTATTTTTAAACAGCGCCTCAAAACACTCATTAGATGTTTACCGGAAATCTTATTTACTCATGCGAAGTTCAAACGCACTTAAACTCTCAAACTGTTTGCTTTGGGAGCAGTGGGATCAGAAAAATAGCTTTTATGAGTCCCAGAATAAAAAATATTGACCTTTCATAGAGCTGTAGAAGCATATTAAAAAGACATGATAATGTTTAGAGTGAAAACCATAAATCATGGATGAAACGGACATGAAACGTGGAGACGAAATAATAAGTGAGAGAAAGGAAAATGCCTAGGACCTTCACAAAATCCAAGATAAACAAAAGATTTTTTTTTGTGGCGAATGGAAAACATTAAATTTGTAAAAAAAAATCTTTGATGAATAAAACCCTAACATTTGCATTAATTAAGCAATATAGAATTTAATTTGTCTGATACTACAGCACTGTTAAATTCCCAGATACGACACTAGTTACTATTACCATGTTTTCTATAATATGTCCCAGAGTGTCTGCCCACATTTACATTATTTATTAATGTCACCTCGAACATGCACTACCTTGCCACTGTTTCAGAAATGAGAGCAACAAGCAAAGAAGAAAATGAATTATATAACTGAAATTACTGCAACTGTTCCCGGTTAGGAACTCTCCGACACATTAATAAAACCTGAAAACATTTCAGAAAGAAAAAAATATAAATATAAATAAATAAAATCATCTATGACCATGGACAAAGCCTCTAGCGGCAGTGTTATGATCTAGGGTTTTAGGGTCAGGTTTAGGCTCAGAAACGTGATGTGGCAACAAAATGAAGTCAGCTGACGACCTGAATTTACTAAAAAAAAAAAATTAAAAAAATTAAAAAAACAGGTTATCACATCTATGTATATATAAATAAAATGTGTATAAAATTAACATTATATATACACACAGTATACATACACACAATGTTAATATTAATATACAGTATAACAAACCTGCGATGAGCTACTGTTATTAAAAAAAATAATCTACACCTACATTCAGATCATAACTTCAACAGTTCTGTGGTATTGGTTTAAAATAATGCATCAAAACCTGAAAAAAACACGAGTATGTAGTGCTATGCTCGAGTGCGACACCTTATCACGCTTCAAACGAGCATTTAGTTCATCAAGTATTGATTTACATTCCTGCTATATTTATACAATAGACATTTTTGATATGGCTGTACACACTATTCTATTTATAAGGTGCATTAGTTAACAGGATTGCCCTTTGCTCATTCTCATTGTGCCTGCTAAGTAGAAAGATACTCAACACTCACTCAAAAAAAAAAAAGAAAAAAACCCACTTAACGACAACAGATGCTTCAAAAAATTATGCTGCACTTGTGGTTGTAATGATGTAATCTCCCACCTTGGGATATTTTGTTCTGCAAAGTGAAGGGGGGGGGGGGGGAAGGTCACCTTCATGAAAGCATTTCTTTTGTTTGCTCGGTCAGTGCACAAGAAGCTCATAAAAAGCTACCAGTATTGCACTTTTACACTTGCATGCTTGAGGAGCTCCCGGTTCTGTTCAACTGAAGTGTACAACAAACATCCACACAAACCTTTTGACCGACATTATGGCCCAGGAAAAACAGTGCTGGCTGGCTGTTAAAAGTTTACATACACTCACGGTCACTGCAACATTGGGCTTTCAATGATTTCAGACTTATAATAGAGATAATACATTTTGAGTTTAGTCTCATTCAGGGGTATGTCTTGTATCCCTTTTACACAAAGGCGGTTCTGGACTCAATAAGAGTCAATGGAGTAAATAAAACGGGCTTCCCAGTAATGATTAAGCCAGGAGAACTGCTAGCAAAGCCATGGTGAAGTTGGTGTGCTTCCCACTAGCATTTTCTTTCTTTTTTTTTATTATTTGCCGCTAAAGTAGAGATATACACGGAAGTAAACAGTGACATCATGAGGTGACTCTCTAGCCCATGGACAAACAAAGCCAGTTCTTAAGAGGTTCGCTATTGAACCGGCAAAGAACCTGGTTCACTTTGGTGGAAAAGGGGTCTTCATCTGCCAAGCCCAAGGCGTCTCAACTTCCTGTTAGTGATAATTACAGACTACGGAGATCTAGCCACTTTGCTCTGTCAAGGTCTGGAAGAAGATCCAAAACTTTCAGCCTGAAAAGTTAAGAGGAAACTGGTTTGGATGGTCAGGAACAACCCATGAAACGGAAGTTGATGGAAAACCAGTGTCGCCGTCTACACTCTAGTAGGTTTTACGCCACCACGGGCCGAAAGGCTGCCATCCGAGAAAGACGCCCGTGCTCTGAGCGTGTTTAACGATTGCAGCTGATCACATGGACAGAAAAAACTTTCTAGATGAAGTTGTTGATTAGAGGTATGTTTGTAGGAGTAAAGCTGAGGCTATCATGCTGGGATGAGCAGACTATCCCAGGCTGATTAGTTGAAATTGTATGTTGAAGATTTTATTTTGAGGAAGGTTGTAGGCTGAAAGCGACAAGCTGCAACCTCACTTTCAATGCATGAGCGTCTTATTATTATAACAAACTCCTGTATTTTACTAAAGAGCCTTAGTTCTTTGAACAGAGTGGAATTTCTTAAAACCATTCACAGATTAGTAATGCTATACATGTATGCCATATAGAGAGAGATAGAGAGAGCACTTCTGTTATCCGAACACAGAGAACTGTGCCATCCGAGCTCATTAGCGTCTTATCCAGAAAGGGCCAGAGAAGGTTTTAATTCCAACCGAGCACCTGATAGTCTACCGAAAGCGAAGAATGACTAATTAAATAGGTGGAACCTGGTGTGGCTTCTGCTTGGTAGAAATGAAAGCCTACAACCCACACTGGCCCTTTCTGTACAAGACTCGACAACCATTGGGGTAACATTCAAGTCGGCTTATTTTATTATTCACACTCCTTGATGTTTCTTTGCGCACTCGGATAGTTTGCACATATCGATTAGGGTCCATAACAATTAAACAGAAAACTTCACATGACATGGCAGCAATTAATTTTTACCTTAAAATAAATAAATAAATAAAATACTACATCATAAATCTACTAATCTACCTGAATAACAAAAGATGTTGAAAGTTTATATCTGTTGACATCCTTGTGGCTCGTTGTAAAAACCTACCAGCTCTACATCTGAGGGTATGATCAGTCCAGCGGGCGCTCTGAATGGCTCTTCACCGTCTTCTTCCTGAGGCTCAGGCTCTAAAGAGATGAGAATATAAGAAGTATAAGAAAACAAAGCACAAGTTGCCGGAAGCACTCGAGCCATCATAATTATTATTACTTTTAATTACTCCGACTGTCGGTTTAATTAGACGTGTTTAGACTTTTCAACTTCATGGGTTAAAAATGGCTGACCATGGCGTCCTGTGGATAATTACTCTACAAGACAGACATTTTCTGCAAAAAGCATTACATTTATAATTAGTGCGCTGTGTTATAACAATGTGTTTATTATTATTATTACGCGGTGTTCGGCTGGAGCATCGCTACTGGTAATAAAAGCTGACCGAATTAGATGGATCCATGTAATTAAAGGTTTTTTTTTTTCCTCTCAGCGCAGTAGGGTTAATTAAGTTAATCGCTATCTTGCGATTCGATCCCATAAACAGTCAATTCACTGACTCCAGGCGTGGAAAAACTGAAAAAGTCATGCCCAGAGTCGATTCCGCTCTTCACTTGAGCGTCTTAATATTTCTTTTAAAACTATTATTTTTAAGCCATCGAAAGAGCTTGTGCTTGTGTGAGAATGACTCCTCATGTTCCTCCTGGAAAATGGCTGCGTGTCAGAGTACTGAAAACAAAACCGGTCATTCAGTACTGTACATTCAGGTCGTCAGCTGACTTAATTTTATTGCCTCTTAACGATGCCGAGTCTAAACCTGAGCAAGTGAAGCAACCCCAGATCACAACACTGACTCCAGAGGTTTGTACAGTGGACACTTTGCATGATGTCCATTGCATCGCTTAATGCATTTTGGTTCTTACGACATCCGTCACTCTGGAATAGGGTCAATCTGGACTCCTCAGACCACACGACTTTTTCCATTGCTTCAACGTCCAATTTATACGATCCCTAAAGCCTTTTTTTCTGATGAGTCTCACTAACAAGTGGTTTTCTTATGGACACACAGTTATTTAATTCCAATCATGAGTTCTCATTACATGTGTGCGTGTATGAAAATGCTCTTACTTTCGCTATTAAACATGGCTATTATTTTTTCAGTTTTTTTTTTTGAAAATTAAAAAAAAAAAAAAATTTAAGTGTTTAAGTGATTTTTTCCAACCACATTTCTTCCACAACGAAGCAGCTGTACAAGCCCCAGGATGCAGTGTTGTGATCTGGGGTTGCTTCAGTTGCTCAGGTCTAGACTCAGCATCGTTATGAGGCAATAAAATGAAATCAGCTGACAACCTGAATGAACTGAGTGACCAGGTTATCACATGTATGGAGTTTTTCTTCCCTGATGGCACAGACGTAATCCAGGACTCAAACTGTGAAAGAGAACTGAGAACAAGAGGAATCATGAGCTATGCACCACATTCTGGGCTGTAATCAAAGCGAAAGGTGATGATAAAGACATATTTGGGCTTTTAGGGAAAATGGCAAAGATTGTATGTATGAATGGATGGATGGATAGATGTATAGATAAATATAACACACTGTACATATGAGGTCACCCAACTAACTGCCGATCTGCTGAGGAACATTCATTTAACATTTAAGCCAGTGATGCAGTCTGGACAGCAATTTTTTCCATTCCCTTTAAATCAATAATTTAAAAGCAAAGAAAAGGAAGTGCTCTCTGCCACCGTCATTGTCATTTCTGCCAAAAACTCAGGAAAAACACTGTTTAAGATGGACCTGACAATACTGCGAGTACTGCCAGCGTGAGGTCGATGCAGATGGACGCACCCGGCCTCTAACCTTTCTTTTGGAGAAAGAAAAATAAATAAATAAATCAGTCTGCTTTCTTGGCTCACAAAAAAAATGCTGTTTGGATTTCTGCACGACATCAACAATACAACCGGCGCTATGACAAACAGTCAGCTTCACTGCTAGACGCCGGATGTGGAGTAAACAAATCAAAAAACCCTACTGAGAACTAAAGAATTTGAATAAATATTAAGGCCATATTTACTCGACTCAGAACTTAATATCTCTTTGAAGGCTGAGATCATGGGAGCGCAAGAACGGATGGCGAAAGCTCAGCCCTCACTATTTATACAAGAAGCAGAGCATTAGCCTTTGCGTATAGCCGTCCTGTTAAACTTGTGCCATTGAAAACCTCAATGTTTTGTTGTTTGTTTGGAAAAAAAACCTTCAAAATGACAGCTCATTTAACTTTAGAGCATCTGAATAATTCATCGTCAATGTCTGAATATATTCATGGCCAAATTTGCATGTTTTCAAGGACTGGCAACTGTTTACCTAGTGAAAAATGACCTAGAAACTAGTTTGAAGAGTTTGTGCTAGAATCAGGCTAGCTTATAAAGAGCTTTGTGTATCAATCGCTTAGTGTTATGGAAAATTATACGGCAACAGTCACGTACTTTTTGCCAATGTTTGTACTTCAAACACTTAAATGCTCTCCTGAACATTAATGCTTAGAGCCAAACGATTGACCATCATATCCGTTTGACCATTTTATTCACATGTACTTTTTGAACGTCTCATTCCAGACCTTACCCACTTTGCTGTTATAATAAAGTTGGCACCTCCATTAAGGCTTTCCATTAGATGTTGGAGTTTGGCTGTGGAGATTTGCCATCATT
Organism: Clarias fuscus; assembly: GCA_030347435.1. Classification (NCBI taxonomy): domain Eukaryota; kingdom Metazoa; phylum Chordata; class Actinopteri; order Siluriformes; family Clariidae; genus Clarias; species Clarias fuscus. The sequence continues at coordinate 26,601,234 of CM059212.1, forward strand.
AAGCCATGAGAGCGTTAGTGAAGCCGTCAGACGGAAAAGTTCAACCCAAATGAGTTGGAAACTGAGCAGTGTCAGATGCAACAAAACATATATTGAGGTGCAGGCCATGCTAGAACAAGAACCTACATCATAGTAACCCTTTTAGACAATCATGCACTTCTCCCATGGTTGGACAAGAACCACACATCAATGAGATAATCAGTGGTAGCTCATGGTTAAAGTGTTGGACTGCGGATATGGTTAAAGTGTTGGGACTACGGATCTGAAGGTCCAAGGTTCAAACCCAACGACCACCAAGTTACCACTGTTGGGCCCTTGAGCATGCCCCTTAACCCTCAGATGTGTATTGAGATTAAAAATATACTGAAGTCGCTCTGGATAAGGGGCGTCGGCCAAACGCCTAAAAAATTAAAAAATAAAAAATAATTATAATAATCAGGTGTCCAGATACTTTTGGCGGCCGTCTTGCTCTACAGTCGTCTTCACGGCAATTTTGCTTTGGTGTACACTACTTCCTTTCCCAAACACCCCTTCGTTATGAAAAAAAGGTGGGTTTGTCGTGAATGTTTGGCATGGAATTTGTGTGTAACTCAAGTTATGTAATTAAAACACTCCTCTGAAAAATTCCTACCCACTTAGAGCTGTCCCATGCCCAAAAAATCTTTCGATAAAGAATCCTTCTCTCTACGCTCGTCGTCACTGTAGGCAGGCGATGAGAAATCTATACTTAGCCAGGCCACTAAGCTACTGTTAAATCTCGAGTTCAACAAGGACGTGGGTAATGCCAATGCTCTGGAGAGTAAATCAGTTCTATACTCTATCACTTGGACTTCCTGTTTCAAAAGGAAATGTGCATGGAATCAGAAAACATTTCTTTTTTAACCAGCAATGAAAAGAAAAGAAAAAGAAAGTGGTAAAGTAGACATCTTGTCTATTGAAAAAAAAATAGTAATAATAACAGTTTCCTGATAAATAACAGTTAATTGCGTTTCAATTTACATCCATTCACGAGGTACAAATTAGCTCTGATTATTTTATATATACACACACACAGTCGTATGCAAAAGTTTGGGCACCACATAATAAATAACAGACTTTGGTGATTTTTTTTTTTGGTGATGTTGGAAATGGAAAAAAAATGCACAATATTTTCAGCAAACATTGGTGCATAGTTACTTCTTATGCCATAAATTGAACAAAATAAAAACATTATTGTGGCACTGGGCAAAAGTCTGAGAACCATACATAATCAGTACTTAATAACACCTCCTCTGGCAGATATCACAGCCTGTAAACGCTTTTTATATCTAGCTAAAAGTCTTTGGGATTTTCTCCCATTCTTCCTTGTAAAAGGATTCTAGTTCTGTAATATTCTTTGGTCGTCTTGCATGCACAGCTCTTTTAAGATCTACCCACAGATTTTCAAATGATGTTTAAATCAGGAGACTATGACGGCCATTTCAAAACCTTCAGCTTGCATCTCTTGAAGTATTCCATAGTGGATTTCGAGGTATATTTAGGATCATTGTCCTGATGTAGAACCCTTCCTCTTTTCAGCTTCAGCTTTTTTTTTTACAGATGGTGTGATGTTTGCTTCCAGAATTTGCTGGTATTTAGTGGAATCCATTCTTCCCTCCACCCATCCAATGTTTCCTGTGCCACTGGCTGCCACACAACCCTGAAGCCTGACAGATCCACGCACATGCTTAATAGTTGGCAAAGTGTTCTTTTCATGAAATGCTGCTTTTTTTTTCCTCCAAACATGCCTTTGCTGATTGTGGCCAAAGAGTTCTATTTTAACTTCCACAGTCCACAGCACTTGTTTCCAAACACATCAGGCTTCTGTAGATGTTCTGTTGCATACTTCTGACGTAGGATTTTATGATGGGGACGCAGGTAAGATTTTCTTCTGCTGACTCTTTCATGAAGGTCTTTGAAGGGTGCCCAAACTTATGCACAGTGCCACAATAATGTTTTTATTTTTTTATCTTTGTTTAATTTATGACATAAAAAGTAACTATGCACCAATGTTTGCTGAAAATATTTTGCATTTTCTCCATTTCCAAGAGAGACTGTGTTAACATCTTTTCCATAAAAAAAAAAATAAAAAGAAATTCACCAAAATCTGTTATTTACCAAGGGGTGCCCAAACGTTTGGATAAGATATACACACACTGAAATTTTACGCGATGGAGAAATCTTAGATTCTGAACCCGAGAGCGCGTAGCGGGGAAGCTCATGTCCGCTAACAAAAAAACCTTTCCCACAGCTCACGCTGTCACAATGAATTCTGTAATGACCTGCACCGTTCACAAAAGGAATATGAGTTTCCACTTTGAGAAGAGTGACTGTATTAATCAGTCTCAGCAAACCCTAATTTGGTTCGACGTGGGGGTGTGTGTGTATGCGCACCGTTGTCTTTGCTGCCGTCCTCTTCCTCAGTGGGCTGCGAGGGGTCGTAATAATCAGCACTGTAGCGGAAAGCCACCGCGTTGTAGGAGCCTTCATCAGCCAAAGCCTCACTTAGCCTTTTATATTCCTCTTCTGCACATCAAAAAGAGAAAAAAATATATAATAATAATCACACACAAAACAAAAACAACACCTGTGTTACATCTTTCTTCTTTGTTTTTTTTTCCATACAAGCAAGACTAATTAATTCAGAAGCCAGAGCTGGGAATTCTAACAATGATCTGGATCTGAACTAAACTATGGGGTCTGATGGATATTGTGTCAAATAGAGCCATATTCAGAGTCGAGTTAAGAATGTGTAGTGAGGAGATAATACTACAATTACGCACATTAGTATTCAAATCTCAGAATAACCCAGACTCAAACCGGGCTCATGCAGTGCAAGCGGGAGGCATGTCTCAGTTCCTGGTACTGAGGTTTTAAATCAGGAGCCCTTCTTGTTCAAAATCGACTCATGCAGGAAGCTGGATCAAACACGGTGCCATGACAAATTTATAACCATCTCAGTGTTACCCCTATAATAGTGAAGGCACAGAAGGGTTGCCATGCCACCACAAATAATCATTAGCGTTGGGGAGTCTCTAAATCTGAAGTAAAATTAACTGATTATAATGATATTGATTAACCACATTATCGATTATTAATTCATTAAATGATAAAAATCAGTAAATACAAGTGTAACTGATTTAAAAATGCATTAACCAATAACATTTGTTTTGCATAATATTTCGCAGTAGCTGACACATCTATTATCCCGTATACAACACTGGGCGCGCCTTGACGTGAGATATTAGCCATTATATTTTAACGGCCCCGTTTTTCAGTGAGGGTAGAGAGGCAAGAGCAGTATTTCCACCTTAAAGCCTTATTGTTTTATATGCTGTCTGTTTAAATTATTTGGGCTTCGTGAAGTTGTCTCACATAACTCATTTATTGGGATTGTAGCCCGGTAGAACTGCTTAAATAAAATAAAATAAAATGACAAAAAAGTAAACTGAGAAAAAAAAGTGCGTTTTCAAACATTAAACATTAAAAATTTTAAACATTAACTATTGATTGTTCATTTGTTCATCTATCGGTTGAGAAAATTCTGTGAAACGTAATTATAAATAAATCGCTAATTATTGATGAGAACAAACGTTGAGTAAAAATATATTATATATAAAAATATATAAATGTATGTTTAAAATGATGTGTAAATTATTCAGTAAGCTAGCAATGAGATTTGCTCGTCATGTGAACATTTTTAAAACACCCCATATCTGTTTTGACTAATGGTAGCTCCACCCTAGAGTATGAACATATTGATCAGGGCTTGCCCTGTCGTATTATATCGTACCGTGGCAGATTCAGTGACAGACAAATATTAAATAAATTACTGCCTTACCAATTGAAATCATTACATTTCATGTGGAAGCTTTGGGTTAATCCCTTATACCCTTCGTGTATGTTGTTGTTGCCACAGTGGACTGATCGATTTGACTTGATCTGGCAAAAGGTTTTACACTGGATACCTTTGTATTTTTATCTGGGCTTGGACTGGCACTAAGGATGCCCTGCATCTTCCCTCAGCATGGGAAAAAAAAACCCTGAGCCTTCCACATGGCAGGTGAGAAGCTTACCACTGAGCCACCATACCCCTGGAATACAGAGTGCCCTTATTATATACTAGACGGTTAACTTTCTTTTGGCTGCTTCTGTCAAGGGCACAGCGGACTACACAGCTTGGCACGGGTTTTTACGCTGGATTCAATTGGCTTAGCCAAAATATAACCAAAACTAGCACGTCCTCAAGCAAATACTTGTACCCGATTTATTTGTTATTGTTTCCCTGTTTGCTTTTGGAAGGGCTCTAACCTGTAATAAACCTCAAAACAACTGCTCAGACTCTGTACCTTGCCTGGCCTCCTCTTCCAGCAGGTCAGTGTGCAAGGCAAGGTATCTTTCCTCGTCACACAGCGCTTCGATCCTCGCTTCCTCTTCAGAAAGCTGGTAGCTCTGGTTCCACGAGCCTGCATCATACTCCGAAAGGTCATGTAAATGACCACGGCCATCGTATCTGCAAAATAATTAGCTTGATTAGACAGGAATTCAGCCAAAGCACAAACACAGAACAAATACTCACCGCAACGGGAGAGCCTGAAGGTAAAAGGCTTTTAAAACCGAAACTATTTCTCTTACAAGGCAACTGCACGATCCCTTGGAGGCAAAAAGAAATGAGCATCGCTACTCCAGCACTTTAGGTGTACAGACCAAAAAAAACAAAAAAAAAACAAAGACATTTTTCTTACTATAAAGTACAATCCAATTCTCGACTAAACATTTAAAAGTTTCAAAAGCCCTGGAGTCAAACGTAATAAAAAAAATAAATAAAAAAAAAAGCAACTTTCCTCTTACCTTACACGGTTTCATAAAAATGACAGCTTGTACCCGCGTCACTCAATTTTTTTTTTCTTTTAACGATATCTCACGTCATCACTCTTACTTTTATTGCAAAATGGTATATCCACACAAGCCCGAGCACATAAATACCTATCCGCAAGAACCCATATGGACGATTTTTTCCTGCGCTTGCTCCTCTATTCCACTTCTCAGTTCCAGTCTCTTCGTCGAAAGAGAGAAGTGGGCGGTGAGATGGCAATCGGGGCCTGGCACGACCCCTTAGCCTTAATTGCTGGGGAAATAAGGTCTGGATTACGTGATAGAGAGACACACACATACACATTGGAAACAGGGAACAGATCCACGTATATTAAGGTGGCTCCTTGCGAGTACTTGCACAGACATAACCGCATATGTCCATGACGTTAAACTGAACCAAAACAGAAACACAGAGAGAGAGAGAGAGAGAGAGAGAGAGAGAGGCCATCACTGCTGCATTTCATTTATTAATTTTATATGAAGATTATTAATCTTATGAGAACCACCTTAATAGACAGAATGATTTGACAAAGCAGTGGAATTCGCTTTGGCTTTCACTTCAATAACTAGAATGGATATTATTTCATAATACACTACTTCGTACATATATTTTCCTTTTTTTTCCCCCATTTTCTGCTACTTTAGAATCACATTACGCTCACTCACTCGCAAAAGTTTCCCAAAAGCATCGCATTTGTTGCTAAAGTGTAGAATGTGCTTCAAAGCTAAACGTCTCTTTCTACCTGGTAATACAATCCTCTTCAAAAACTATTCTGCCTGCTTTAGCGTCTTCCCTAGCAGTAATGCATGACCTTTCATAATGAAACAATCAAGAAGATACTGCAACTAACTTATCCTTTAGGCTACTAGTAAATTAATTCTTACACCAGCCCTGTAACAGGAGATTGTGCGTTGACCGCATAAACAGTCTATCAGTTCTTTTTCAGAGATATAAAAATTTCAGAAATTGATAAAAGGCGAAAAGACAAAATGCCTACATTAACAGATAGCAAATGTATTGTACATGTTTCATTCTGATTATGTTTAATTCTAAACAAGATCCTGGAAACTGTAAAGAAATTTTTTAATCAAACTGACAATTTTTTATGTCTTGTACAAGATTATAAAGCGGGTAAGGGGCAGCGTAATACTTGCCCCACTGGGCCTCTATTAGGGAAGAAAAAAACATGAAGGACAGGGCTACTTTATAAGCATAAGAAGAGCTGGAAAATAATTATTAGAGTTGAAATGATATTAAACTTATGCTCCGTTTCTGAAAGTTGCTGGGGTGGTGTGACATAACAGCAGATTCCCGGACCCGCATATTTTCAATGTACCACAAATTTTAAATCAAACACCCATCATGACACAATTCTCCACAACTTATTTGGGCCTGGGACCGACACTAGGAGTGCACCGAGCCGTACAAGCGCTCCCCTAGGGGCTTGGATTAGTGTTAAACTATAGGGTGGGCCATTTATATAGATACACCTTAATAAAATGGGAATGGTTGGTGATATTAACATCCTGTTTGTGGCACATTAGTATATGTGAGGGGGCAAACTTTTCAAAATGGGTGGTGACCATGGTGGCCATTTAGAAGTCGGCCATCTTGGATCCAACTTTTGTTTTTTCAATAGGAAGAGGTATTCTTTCATGAGTTATTTACAAGTATCTGACCACTTATAAAATGTGTTCAATGTGCTGCCCATTGTGATGGATTGTCAATGCAACCCTCTTCTCCCACACTTCACACACTGATAGCAACACCGCAGGAGAAATGCCAGCACAGGCTTCCAGTATCCGCAGTTTCAGATGCTGAAGATCTCGTATCTTCACACCATAGACAATTGCCTTCAGATGACCCCAAAGATAAAAGTCTAAGGGGGTCAGATCGGGAGACCTTGGGGCCATTCAACTGGCCCACGATGATCAATCCACTTTTCAGGAAACTGTTCATCTAGGAATGCTCGGACCGGACACCCATAATGTGGTGGTGCACCATCTTGCTGGAAAAACTCAGGGAACGTGCCAGCTTCAGTGCATAAAGAGGGAAACACATCATCATGTAGCAATTTCAAATATCAAGTGGCCTTGAGGTTTCCATTGATGAAGAATGGCCCCACTATCTTTGTACCCCATATACCACACCATACCATCACTTTTTTTGTTCCAACAGTCTTGGAGGGATCTATCCAATGTGGGTTAGTGTCAGACCAATAGCGGTCGTTTTGTTTGTTAACTTCACCATTCACATAAAAGTTTGCCTCATCACTTAACAAAACCTTCTGCGTGAACTGAGGGTCCTGTTCCAATTTTTGTTTTGCCCATTCTGCAAATTGTGTGCGCCGATCTGGGTCATCCTCGTTGAGATGCTGCAGTAGCTGGAGTTTGTAAGAGTGCCATTTGTGAGTAGCTAATATCCGCCGAAAGGATGTTCGACTAATGCCACTCTCCAGTGACATGCGGCGAGTGCTACACTGTGGGCTCTTGCTGAATGAAGCTAGGACAGCCACTGATGTTTGTTCATTAGTGACAGTTTTCATGCGTCCACATTTTGGCAAATCCAACACTGAACCAATTTCACGAAACTTAGCAAGCAGTTTGCTAACTGTAGCATGGGAGATGGGTTGTCTCGTAGGGTGTCTTGCATTGAAATCTGCTGAAATGACCCGGTTACTGCGTTCACCAGATATCAACACAATTTCGATCCGCTCATCACGTGTTAACCTCTTTGACATGTCAATGGCTGTGAACAAAGAGAAACTTGTAAATAACTCATGAAAGAATAAAGTTACGTTAAAACCAAGCATACCATTGTTTTTCTTGTGAAATTCCCAATAAGTTGTGCGTCACATGACCCTCTTCCTATTGAAAAAACAAAAGTTGGATCCAAGATGGCCGACTTCTAAATGGCCACCATGGTCACCACCCATCTTGAAAAGTTTGCCCTCTCGTGCCACAAACAGGACGTTAATATCACCAACCATTCCCATTTTATTAAGGTGTATCCATATAACTGGCCCACCCTGTACAATGGATTTAATTTGGCATGTACACAACCATACAGAGCAGAAATATGTATGTGATATGTGAAATGCTTAGACGACTGTTTGTGAGATACAAAGGAACAGAATATAGAATGGAAAGATTTTTCTGCAATAAGAAGAGAGAAAAAAAACTTGCAGTAGGAAAAAAAAATTACAATTAAAAATATCCAGATCGATTAACATTTTATCCCGTTAAACTTCTGAGCTGGTCCCAAGCCCGGAAAAAATGGGAGGGTTGCGTCAGGAAGGGCAAATCGGTATAAAAACCTGTGTTGAGTTAACTTGTGGGGATGGATCTCAGTTGGAGCTGTCGAAAGACTAACAACACTTTGTGGTGCCAGGGTTTGAACCTGCAACCTTCTAATCAGTAGCCTAACAATTTAACCACTGTCATTTTCGTGACTGGGATTCAAACCGATGCTCGCCTCTAGTCCATCAGGGACACATATTAAATCTTGTAACGCTTTTGGGAAAATGCGCAAGATTTGGAGAGTTTTCTCCAAAACGAATTCCACATGCACCATGATGCACAGGCTTCCCTCAATTCAGATTGAATCATAATGGACTAAAAAATTTAAGACATTTTAACTCATTTGGGGAAGAAAAAAAAGATATTTAAAGGGAGGAATGTGCATCTCTGTATCATGATGCATAGAACCTCTCAGCACTTTTTTTCTAAATGTGTTTCCTCTCGCAGGACAGCAGCTTCAGCTTTAAACAAATAACACAAAACAGGCCACGTTATTCTCGAGCAGGGGTTTGTTTTTATTTTTATTCTGATGCATGTCACTTGAGCCGCGAGCCTCCAGCTGCAAAAAGGAAGATCCGAGAGTCTTCGGAAGACATGTAAAGTGTGTGGAGGGTTAAAGAAAGCATTCCCTTTTAAGGCTTGTTCAACCGACCTATCGATCATGAGCTTGCTGTCTCCCATCCAGGGGATGAGGTGCTTGCCCTGCTCGTGGTGCACGGCCCTCTCATCGTCCCGGAAGAGCTTGCACGCGTAGCCGAACACCAGCAGCTCGGCGTACTTGCTGCTCGCGCTCTCCTCCTTCCGCTGCTTGTCCGTTTTACTCGCTCCTCTCCGGTACATTCCGACGGAAACGCCTATCCGAACCGCTCATAAATATCTAGCAATTATTATGACTATAATTAATATCACACCGTTTGGAATAAACAACTAGCAAGACTAGCCAGCTTGCACTAGTCTCATTTTCAAAACACTTGCGTTGTCCCCTTTTCCCTTTGAGTATAAGTAGTTTCTTCTATCTTTCTCGCAGTTTCGATATTTTTTCCACGTACACGCCGTTTCGTTACATGTTAAATTCCTACTTTAAAAAATATTATCTTTTCTCTCATACGAACGGCTGAATTTTATATTTATAAATTTATATTCTCATTCCAAACAATAATGACAAGAGATACTTCGCATTAGAAGCACTACTGTGTCGAAAGTGCAAACAGTGAATTAAACGGTATGTTTTTAATGAATCGATGCGGCGTTTCCGGGAGTAGGAGGAGCCAATACTTTATGTCACAAAATAATAATAATAATAATAATAATAACTTACTTGAATGTGTATTTCTTTAAAACAAATAAAACAATTGTTATAGCACACCAACTTAAACACAATGGAAAAAAAATTATTCGATCAATTAATTAATTAAAATATAAAGATTATTAGTAACTAGCTTAAGCACCCGTTGTCGGAGGAACAAACTTATTAATACAAATAAATACGTATTTGTAAGGTTGAGTATCTTACGCCTTGTTTCCGCTAAGTTGTACTTTCGTCGTCAGCCAAATACACCATTTCAGTAATCGGAGAGTGAATCACAGATGAGAAATCGAAAAATTCAATCGAATAAAGATGAAGTTTTGTTTTATAACGACTCCAGTGCATTACAATTTACTTATACAACTTCAGCTCTGTTATTTCAGCTGTAAAAATATTAACTATTCCCAGTAAAAATGTTCAATTTAGCTTTTCTGATTAATATCTATTGGTGCAGGTGTTTGTTTACATGGAGCTTAGTAGTAGCGCATTTGTAGCTTATTAGTACTGTTGCTTATTATAAAGTAAATAATTAAATTTGATTTACAGTGCAGGTTAAAATTCAGGCAGAGATCTAAGCAACATACTGCAAATGTTTCATTAAATTCTGTCCAAATTTCGGTTTAAGACGCGCCCACAGTTTGAAGTGTGCGCAGTACGTGCTCATAACTTGAGGTTTCTAATCTGGCACATAACTGATTATAACACCCCTTATACTCAACATTTTTATTTAATTTATGGTGCAGGATTAACCTTAGGTACATACCTAAGCACTTACCAAATTTCATTCTATTCTGTCCAGGCAGTTTTATGTGATGCTGTGACCAAATCCGGCTGGATAGTCTTACAGACAGAACATTTTGGAGACTGGTTTCTGGTCCTCCAATGCATGAAATGTAAAGATATAATTAAAAGAGCGAGTTCTGACCCATGTACTGACAAACCTTTTCTTTCAGTTATATAGATGACTTGTTGTTTGAATCAGTTTGTCTTTTAAGCATGCAAAACATTTACTGTATCATAATATCACACAAACTTCTTTTTTAAGTTCATTAATTAAAAGATAATCATTTAATAAATATATAAAGGTTATTAGAAATCGCAAATATAAAAGCACTGTACACAAACTACTACAGTATATTACAGTTGCTTTCCCTGACCCCCAAACAAAATTGTTGGCCTACAGTACATGATTGGTGTGCGTGGGCATGGTTCGAAACATACACTACCCCTGATCTTTGTGTGTGTGGAGTATGAATGTTTTTCCCATGCTATGTGGGTTTCCTCCTGGTACTTCAGTTTTAGACAGCAGTTAGCACTGTCACATTGAACCTCCAGGGTCCGTGTTCGATTCCCACCGGGTGCATGGAGTTTGCATGTTCTCTCTGTGCTTGGTGGGTTTCCTCCGAGTTCTCCAGTTTCCTGAAGTAAGATACCCCTTAACTACTGTAACTGCCATATTTTTATGACTTATGGTCTTGTATGACTTGTCAGTCTGTAAATATGATATATGATGCATGCATGCAAAAATAAAGTGAAATAGTGTTCCCGAAGACTTTGTTATGTGGTCATATTGTTCTGTCATTCCCTGCATAAGCTACATCTAGGGTATCTTTATTCATAAACATCTCAGCTCTCTTTTAACAGAGACCTGTCTGTGTGTTTCTACAAAAGCGAATAACAGATACCAGCTTTATAATAAAGTAGGGCATTAGATAATACATGTGGAAGACCTTTCTTCTACTTAAGTCTACTTAGATAATATTACTAGGACTATCTTTGTCTTGTAAAGAGAAACTATTCAGATTAGGAAGTATAATGTCATTCGATGATGCAGAAAAACTGGTTCATGCTTTTGTTACGTGTAGGTGGGACTATTGTCATGTCTTGTTCTCTGGATGTTCTCTGGAATCCTTACTAGCAACTATGTTAGCCTTAATAATACCAGTGTTCCGCATACTGAAGGACTGTAAGGTCTTGTTCCTCACAATGAAGTGGTGTATATTGTGATCCTCTATAGCTGTGTTTTTTTTTTAACCTGTCAGTCTTCAGGTTGTCAGTACCTAGAATAACAAAATCTACAGCAGACGCGCATATGGTCCTCTATTTGTAGGGAAATTTGTAAGGTGCAAGTGCAGATATAGGGGACATGGTCGTACCTAGGATTGAGGTCACCGAGGTCCCAAGCTTGTTTTTTTTTTGCTGGATGGTGGTGTACATAATAAAAGTTGAAAAAGGATTGGTTGAATGAAACCAACCAATATTCCCATAACTGATGTTGCTTAACCATTTGTGTGGAGTAAATTTATCTTCTTGTTACAACAAAATCTTTACTTAACATGGTGGTTCTTTGAGTATGTGATCAAATCGTAAGGGGCAACTAAATCAACCAAAGTATGATCCAGGTAACTAGAAAATTTTACTCTCTGCTTGTAGGATGGGTGTTCAAGTGAATCTGGGACTTATCCCTGTGTTTCATTGGTGCTTGGATACCATCAAGGTAGAAAGTTTTCTCAGTACGCTGGAGTCGTGATTTGAAATTCTGGCCTCCCAGGAATTCTTTTAAAAAGCCCAAGCATGTGGAAATGGCTAGGGACGAGGTCAGGACTGTACAGGGGATGTGCCAATAACTCCCAGATGAGTGCGCAAATGGCATTCGTGAATGATTGTGTGTACAATTTCCACAGAAAGATTGCATTGTTTAAATGCTTAAAGTCTTCTGTAAATGTCAGTCCATTTTAAGCCTCTATTTACCAGAAGTCCCAGTTTGACTTGAATGCCAGTGCCATTCATTCCCAGACTGTGCACACCCACCAAGGCTGTCCATCTTGATGCTACAGTAGGTCGATAGTTCTACTTGAGTGAATCCAATCCAATGTCCGTCCGATGTTAGATTTTTTAAATGCTTTTCTTTCGATTAAATTTCTGTAAAGCATTATGAAGTGCATGTTCATTCCTATGAAGTAGCCCTATATATTTTTATTTTCCTTGCAAAATAATTCTAGAGGAGGCTGGTAACCTTTTGCATATGTATATCAACCTGAATATGAACCCGTGTTTATTTCCTTCGCAGACTACAAGCAATTTGGGAACGCCAGTTCTGCATGTCTTTGGACTGTGGGAGGAAACCGGAGGACTGTGGGAGTCGAACCCAGACACTGAAGGTGCTAACCACATGATGAATTTGTTTGGGGGAAAAAAAATATAGAATTAGTTATCCAAATTGCACAAAAATGCACAAGTGTATGTGATGCTCCTATCTTCCTAATGCATTTATGGAATATGCAATTGATAAATAAGGGCAAATCTCCAGAGCCGAATAGTATTTCCACTAACCTGTGCTTAACATTATGGCCTCCGGCAAAGGCTTTATTCTTAAATACTCTATTTTTTATTAATAACATTAGGCAGTCATCCAGCTCTATTATAGCTTTACCCCTTTCCCCTTTTGAAGACACATAAACCGCAGACTGAATGCTCTAGTGATATTCCGCTTAGTCTGTTCAATTGGGAAATTAAATAGTTTGCATGGGTTATTGTGTCTTGCCTAGAGCACTGCATGTCTTTTCTTTAGTGCACATTGATCCAGCTGGCTTTATTAAGTCCAGATTCGCCTCAGATAATGTCTGCTGCTTACTCCATATTGTTAATGTTTTTGAATCAGGGCCAGTTGGCACAGCCATTTTATTAAACATGGAGAAAGATCATCACTGGAATACTATGCTGGAATAGAATTAGCAAATACTGTACTGTGAAGCAAGAGACAGTGATGCTCTCTCCATCTGTACATTCTTTCACTTGAACCCTTCTCAGAAATAATGCTGCTCACTTTATTTATTATTATTATTTTTTTCATGTTAGAATTGCAAATTTGAGCAAATTTTAAATCTTTAAATTTGCACATTGTAAATTTGTATAGCAAGGAAGGAAGTGAAGGAGGAAAATAAAATAAATAAATAAAAAGAACAAGGAAAAACTAATTAAATGAATTTAAATAATGTAATTAAATAAGCAAAAAAGAAGCTCTTGAAATTAAGTAAATTAATAAAATTTAAGTGAAAATAAATGAGCGGGGCTGTAAAAGTAATTTAAGGGAATTAGGGGAAAAAAAGTAAAGTAAGTAAAAGTAAAATTTGAATGTAACGTAAATGTAAAAGTAAAAGTAAAAAAAGCAAATGATATAAATATTTGGAAATGAGCTACATTCAGTAAAGATTGTAAATAAATGAAATAAAGTAAAGCAGGTACAGTAAGAGTAAATTAACATAATAAAAGCAAAGTAAGGTAAAAAAAAAAAAGTTATGTAATAATACACAAAAAGAGAAAACGAAACTACAAAGAACCAGAAAGACAGAATAGGTGTTGGATGTACTGTATGTAAGAAAAATGGCTAAGCAAAAGAGTCTGAAATCGATGTCCTCATACAGTATATTCCATATAATGCTGAATAAAAAGCATTATAAAAAAATTTTTTTTTTTTTTAAATTGTGTTTAAGATTGTGCGTCACAACAATCTGAAAACTGGTACGTGTCCAGAGAAAGGTGTGAGAGCCAATACATTTTTACAGTACCTGGCGTATACACTTACACACACACACACACACACACACACACACACACACACACACACACACACACACACACACACACACACACACACACACACAGTCACTCACATATCACAGGCAATTTGGGAGCGCCAATTAACCTAATTTGCAGGTTTCTGACTGTGGTAGGAAACCAGAGTACCTGGAGGAAACTCACCAAGCATGGGGAGAACACCCAAATCAGACCTGAGAATGAACACAGACCTGATGCGAGAACGGAACACAGTCCCTAGAGACTGCAATTAACACAAATACATTTCTTTACATAAGCTACAGTACGAAGCAAGTTCAATTTTACGTCCCCTTACAACAGAAAAATCAGAAATCAAGGCCAGTACTATACATTAATTATGTTTAATGGAAATCTTGAATTTTGCAGTATGTACACATTGATGTTCAGCGGGGCCCAAAAGTCTAAGACCAGGTTCAAAATCTGTGATTTTTTAAATTATTTTTACTTCAAATCGGAACCTACAGTAGGTTTAAAATTGTTGAAGTATTTAAAACATAAAGTAAAAATAAAATATTTTATATTTCACATTTTTAATATTTATCTCTATTGATCTCTGTTTAAATGTAAGCAAATGCATGATATTGACCAATTAGCCTGACCTGCATATCTTTGTACTGTGGAAGGAAACCGGAGCATCTGGAGGAAACCCACCTGTGCCACCTTATTATCCACTAACTGTAATTATAGGATGCCAAATAAAACAATTTTTCTGCTCCATATCTTATTTTCTTTTATTAAATCATTTTCTACAATCTTGTTTCTCAAATGTATATTTTTCTACAATGTCTAATGTCACTACATGACTTTAATATAGGTGTCTTTCGAGGTTTCATACTGCGAAGGATCAGATGTAATGTCAGTGTGATTCACTTATAAGCTCATAAGTATAGTTTATGATGAAGGTGCAGGAGCCTTGAATTGCCTTTAAATTGCCCGATTTTTCCCCACCACTTTTATAGTCACATTTTTAAACATATATAATATAATAACATATTTTACACTTATATAATATGTTCCACATCCATTCCTATGCTAGTGAAAACACATAGCAGTTGCATTTCTCAAGACACTTTCAAAGAATCCATCATCCTTTGCATATTTTGCATTGCAAAAATTGCATATCTCAGGTGATGGCAAACAATTAATGTGTGTGATCATGGGGGACATGAAATTGGTCTGGTTTTCAAATCAGAAATGTAAACCTATACCAAGTTCAGGCAAACATTGTTTACCTCTTGCCATATCAACATATTTTTATGGATTTTTTTTTTACCAACAGGGGTCAAGCTGACTCAATTACAGTAACATGATATAGAATATAAGTAAAAAATAAAAAACATATTATGTCACAATAATATCCAATACAATACTATACAATTACAATTTAATTTACTAGCTTTATAATTACTTATACTTATGTACAGGAAGTAAGGATATATATACATATATATATATACTGTAAGTGAACAGAATATCACAACAAATAGTTTTTCATATTTAGTGTATTCAAGAAATCACTAAATATCTACATTTTTTCATACATTAATATTCAATAAAATAAAATTGCCAATTATCTTTTTGTAGTGCTATAGTTTAAATAAATTGTTAAAAAATAAAAAGTCCTAACAAATACATTCTGAAACCAAAGTTTAATTTGATATTTTATTCCATCAACATCATTTAAATGGACACTAGCAGGAAATGAACTATTTCTATGTCACACATAATAACATGAAACATTTTTTGAAAATTGTGGAACATTATGGAAAATTTGATTGAAGTATTTGTCCACGCTGGCCCTGGAGGACCTCCTGTCCTTCGTATTTTAGTGTTTTCCTGCTCCATCACACCCACATTCATTTACAAAACCTGTTAATTAGCTGAATAGTTAAATCAAGTGTGATAGGAAATGATGTTCAAAAATTCTTTTGGGACGTCATGACCGATTATGTCTTACATACAGTAACAATAGTAAATTTTCCGATGGGGCGCATTTAAAGGTTGTTGATGCAATAAAATGACAAATCCAAATTTAACTTTGGTTGCAGAATGAATTTTTTATTAGGTAAAAAAATCCATAAATTAGCACCAATAATGCATTTCTGGAATTCATACAGTGTATAAAATATACTCTGTGGGGAGCCCATCTGGTATGATTACGATTAATGGCATACAGTCGCTTGTAATAACATGAAATGTGTGTGTGTGTGTGTGTGTGTGTGTGTGTGTGTGTGTGTGTGTGTGTGTGTGTGTGTCTGTGTGTGTGTATATAAAATATTTTTTTTCACCTTCAAAATGTTGAAATGGTAAAAATAAAACAATAAAATCAATTTCAAATACAGACTGTAACACCTCAATAGAGAAATGCCTTCTACGAACTCCTTTAATGGTCTAACCTCCAGGAAACCTCCAGGAAACTGCTTGGTGTGAGGTTCGGACTGTACAGGGGATGTGGCATGTTGGTGAATGATTGTGTGTGCAGGTCCACTTGCTGAATGTTCATCATTCATGGAAACACAGACTTTTTTAAAACATTCTCTCCATTCGAATGTTTTATACCTTCATTCATGAGAAATTCCAATACAAATCCCAGTTTGACTTGAACACCCCTCATAGTATTAGTAACTTCAAACATTTCTTCAGTATTACAGTATAACCACTATTTTGTTATGTCTTGGACAAAAGTAGCAGATTTGTTCCAAATATTGTAACTTGTTTTTCTTACCCTGTGCCATATCTATAGCGTCTGTAAAACACTACTGAGTGGTAAATTGACCTCTTATAATAGAGGTTATACCGTAAGATGGGCTGTTTGCTGAATATAGTCAGTGCAATCCTGGAATGAGAAAGGTTCCAACTGCATGTGCAGATTTAATTGAAACTGTCAGTAATCAGGTCTTCTGGAGATGTTGTTCTTGTCTTATTTTATTGCTTTCCTTCAGCACTTTTTAAAAAAACGTCACACACATCACTTCATTAATCATTATCTGATAGAGCATCATCTGTATTCATGCTATGACAAAGAAGTGTCTCATTTTTCATCATCAACATTTTCTCTCATTCTACGTCTGAGTAGTTGATGGTTAAGGGCCTTGCTCACGGGCCCAACAGTGGCAACTGTTCAAAGCTCACGAGTAGTGGTGGGCTTTGAACCTGGGCCATTCTGAGCAGTAGTCCAATGCCATAAGCACTGAGCTACCGCTGCTCTAAACTCTTAAAGGGCAGTAATGTTAAAAAGCTTTGGAACAAATTATGACTCACACTCACTGTCTACAGTATATAGCTTTATCCTGTATTGAGGGTCACGGGGAGGCCTGGAGCCTTAGGGCACACCCTGGACATGGCGCCAATCCATTGCACTGCACTCATACACTATGGGCAATTTGGGAACGCCAATTAGCCTCACCTGCAGGTGGGAGGAAACCAGATTACCCAGAGGAAACCCACCAAGCACCGGGAGAACATGCAAACTCCATACCCACCGAGATGAGAATCGAACCCGGACTCGGGAGGTGCAAGGCAACAGTGCTAACCACTACACCACTGTGCCACGGGGGATCACATTATGCCATGTTTTAAATATTTATTGCAAACTTTAAAAAATGTTACTTAAATAAAATCCTATATATATATATATATGATTTTAAATATATAATACAAATATGTAGTAATTTTTTTAAAATTACAATAAATCTGCTTGACATCTCTTGAACTGCTGCATTGTCATGTCTGTCTAGTAAATCCTGTACAGGCAAGTTTTTAATAATAAAAAGGCAAATTTTTATTTGGTATATTTTTATACTTATATACTGTACAGTATATATTTTTGTACTGTACAGGCAGGTTTTTAATAAGAAAAAGGCGGATTTATATGCTCTGATGAGTCTTAGATTGACTTGGAAAAAATGTTGAGATGGTAACTGCATCAAATGGGAGTGTTAGTTAGATATTTTCCTCTGATTGCATCTCTGACTTCGTCGCCTAGCAACCGAAAATGTAGTCGCTAAACGGCTATCCATGGCGTTAAAGAGCCCTTTAAATGTGTTTTAAAAAAAGGTTGTTTTTTTTATTAGGAACCCATGAATCATTTATAGGATTTTTAGGAGTTTTCATGCATTTCCTTGAGGCCCCATAATAGCATAATGCAATCATGAAATCCCCTCAAATCACTCATAATCATCCATTAAAATACTGGGATTCAGGTCTTGGCTAGGTGATGGCTGATGCTGTTGAGTTTGAGTAATTAATTAGTCATCACCAAAGCACCAGTTCCAGCACCTTTCACTATTATTAGGATTGAACTTTTCTGCATATATACAATTATTTTATATGATTTAATATTTACTCCACCATCAACATGGCTATAGTTAAAAACCCCTGTATGTCGATCCAAGGACCAGGGTTTTAGTGCTTACACACATGCCCCGGACTCCAGCTCACAAGGGTTTGAGTTCTGCTCCTCAATTTCGATTAAATTATACATATATATATATATATGATATAATATTATAGAGACAAGACAATGTCCCGATTTATCCTGTATCCAGTAGAATAGCATCAGTGTCATGAAACGAGGAATACTCCTTTTATATAGGTTTTACTGAAAGCCTGCTGTACATTTGCAGCTGCTTAAGACCTGCAGACAGATCCTGATCACAGTAAAGCCTGGAGCTGCCCTCGAGGCACGTCTTGTGCATATAACACTTCCTCATTAACTCATTTACTCTCTTCCTACGTAACTGTCTGTCAGTCATCCTTTCTCTTCTCTTTCCTTTTTACTTTCACGCTTCAAATTTATCTGGGCAAATCCTTTCTTTCATTTCCCCCCACTTGACCCATTACTTCCTTTCCATTCTTCTTCACATTCTTGCTATCTTTCTTTTTCCACATCAATAAATGCGGCCGTGTCGCCTCTCTTCTCCTGCAACAATGTGTCCTGACAGCTCTCACCTCCCGAGGGGGCTAAACATTGTGCCTGGACACCAGATTAAGCCGTTCCTGATATCATCTCATTTGAAGAGAGACAGAGCGATAAAGGCTAGGTCGATATATAAATCACATACTTGGGCTATGCCAAACTGGGCTCCTTATCAAATCCTTATGCTGCTTCTCTGCGCTGTCAGGAACGAACGGTTTATGGGATTTTATTATTTATTATTAAGTTAGAAAGTTTCTACAATGGCAGAATAATCAATAGCACCAATTAAAAACAATTAAATCATCACATGATGTTATTTTAACAACAACAACAACAAAAAAGATGCTGTGTGATTAATGAGGGGGTGTGGCCTCCCAGGGTATGAGACTAGAATTTTATTTATTTATTTATTTATTTTTGAAACACCTGATGAATGGTTCATATGTCATTTCCTATTAAAAAGAAAATGCTTTTAAGTTAAATCCTATAGTAGCACACGCTGACGCTCAAACACGGAATCCCTATTTAAATACCTTGTACAGAAGAAGTGTAATTTTGTAAAAGATTACAATAAACCTGCCTGACATCTCTTGAATTGTCTCATGCAGACACTCAACAGTGACTCAGAGGACAAAAAAAAAATTAAAATGAGCGAATGAAAAAACGTACCATGCAAAGTACCCTTATTCACACTTAATTCCACCGTCTTTGATTCGCTCTCTTTCAGCATCCAGTCTGGTGTTAATTCACAGTCTCTCACATCGATCGCTCAACACCAACCCCCCACCCCCTCACCCCCCACCTTTGTTTCATATCTATCTAATTAAAAAGTCGTTAAGAAGGCCTTCTCAAATCTAAAACCTTGATAGAAATGAAGAGTGTTCATGATCAAGGAAGGAGAGAACAGACTTATAATTGTTCAGAGAGAATTCTTTGTGCAGCCGTTTGAAAGAAACAGATGGATAATCCAGAGAACCTGAGCGAAGCGAGACCCTGACGTTTTGCAGCAAATGCGTTATCTTATTATCTTATTATCATCTTGTTATGATTGTTAAGATAAGGCTTCTCTTATAATCAGAAAAGCATCACCCTCCCCCACCCACTTTAAAATAATGCAGCCTAACTAAAATGAAGACAGACACAGGTTTTGTGTCACGAGCAAAGGCATGGGCGAACTCAATGACTGAGCAATGTGAAGCGCCATCTTATTTCCTTTTATGCTTCCTGAAACCCGACCGTATTACTTCCGGGTCCTAGTGCCGGTCGTGTTACGAGTGTGCATGACAGTAACCCCCTTTCCAGGACTGACTCTCGACGGTCCTGGGGTGAAGGATACCCGACGACGGTAGTCCCGGATGAGTCCGGGGTCTAGGACGAACCGAGCCGGAATCCAAGATCGCTCCTCGGGACCATAACCTTCCCAATCCACCAGGTACTGGAGCCCTCTGCCCCGAGGACGTGAGTCAAGGATCCGGCGAACGGTGTAGGCGGGACCACCCTCAATGATACGGGGCGGAGGAGCAGGGTGGGTGGGTGGAACCATTGGTGAAGTGATGAAGGGTTTGAGCTGGGAGGTGTGGAATACCGGATGGATCCGGAGCGCCGCAGGCAGCTGGAGCCGGTAGGTGACAGGATTGATACGGAGGGTGATGCGGTATGGACCAATGAACCTGGGTGATAGCTTCTTGGATTCTGTATGGAGGTGCAGGTTTCTCGTAGACAGCCATACTTTGTCACCTACATTGTACAACCGTCCCAGAGGGTGTCGACGGTGATGTTGCGCAGTGTAGCGGTGGTTGGCACGGTGAATGGCAGTGTTGGCTTGACTCCATAGCCGTCGACACCTTCGTACCAACTGTTGGGCCGACGGTACATTGACCTCCAGTTCTTGGTGTTCGAACATCGGAGGCTGGAAACCGTGGCATATCTCAAATGGGCTAAGGTTGGTGGCAGAGGAGATGTGGAGATTATGTGAAAGTTCTGCCCAAATGACATAGCGGGCCCAGGAGCGCTGACGATCGGCGACGAAGCACCTCAGGTAGCGCTCCAGTTGTTGGTTGGTCCGTTCCGTCTGACCATTAGTTTGAGGATGGTATCTAGATGACAAACTGCAGGTGGAATTGATCAGACGGCAGAAGGCCTTCCAGAACCGTGCCGTGAACTGAGGCCCCCTGTCCGAGACGATGTCCTTGGGGAACCCATGCAGACGGACTACGTGTTCTAAAATCAGCTCGGCTGTCCTTTTAGCTGACTGGAGGGCCACCAGATGCACAGCTTTGGAGAACCGATCTACGATGGTCAGAATGGTGTTTTTTCCCTCGGCGACCGGCAGGCCCGTGATGAAGTCGAGAGCACTGTGCGTCCAGGGCCGACGGGGGACGGGGAGCGGTTGGAGCTCCCCGGCTGTTGGTTGGTTGGTGTTCTTCGCCCTGGCGCACACTGGGCATGCCTGGACGAACTCTTTGATGTCCTTTGTCATTGTGGGCCACCAAAAGGCGCGCTGTATGAATGTTTGCGTGCGCCCCACGCCCGGGTGGCCGGAGAATGGAGTGGAGTGGCCCCATTGGAGGACCTCGCTTCTTAGGGCGTGGGGGACGTAGAGTCGTCCAGGTGGCACACCTGCCGGTTCGGTCTCCGTGGCCTGTGCCTGGCGGACCCTCGTCTCCAAATCCCAACAGAGTGGTGCGATGATTTTGGATGGTGGGAGAACAGGCGCGGGGTCCGCCCGGGGGGCGTCTTCCTCATGTTGTCAGGAGAGGGCATCGGCCTTGGTGTTCTTCGACCCCGGACGGTAAGACAGATGCAAAATATACTGTTCAAACTGTTCAAGCTGTTTCAAACTCCGGATAGTGATTAGATTTTGGTGATTGGTCCAGACGATGAACGGTTCTCCGGCGCCCTGGAGCCAGTGTCGCCATTCCTCCAAAGCCCACTTTATGGCCAGCAGCTCGCGGTCCCCTACTCCGTATCGCTGCTGAGTGGGATCAAATTTTTTGGAGAAGAAGCTACAAGGGTGTAGCTTCTGATCTGGACATCGCTGGGAGAGAACCGCCCCGGCACCCACGTCCGAAGCGTCCACCTCCACAATGAACGGTTTGGTGGCGTCGGGGTGAAGGAGAATCGGAGCAGTGGTGAATCGGTGGCAGAGTTCATGAAATGCAGAGATGGCAGCAGAGTTAAGGTGAAAGTGATGAGAAGATGGTCGGGTCAGGGGGGTTAAGGGAGCTGCAACTGTACTGTAGTCCCGGATAAAGCGACGAAAGAAATTCGCAAACCCGAGAAACCTTTGAAGTTGCTTAAGTGTCTTGGGTAGGGGCCATTGACGCATAACTTCTAGCTTCTGCGGGTCCATGGCCACACCCTGGGGCGAGATGACAAAACCCAGGAACGTGGTGGAGCGCTTGTGAAAAGCGCACTTCTCCAACTTACAGTACAATTGATGGGTGAGCAATCTCTTAAGTACCGCTCTGACATGCTGGATGTGTTCGTTGACGGAGCGGGAGTAGATGAGAATATCGTCCAGGTAGACGAAGACCCATCTACCTAGCATGTCTCTCAGGACGTCATTAATGAACTGTTGAAAAACTGCAGGTGCATTGCAAAGTCCAAATGGAATGACCAGGCTCTCATAATGTCCAGTAGGTGTGATGAAGGCCGTCTTCCACTCATCCCCCTCTCTGAAGTTGTAGGCACTCCGGAGGTCCAACTTTGTGAAAATGGTGGCACCAGAGAGGGCGTTCAGGGCAGAGTTGGTAAGAGGCAGTGGGTGATGATTCTTGACTGTGATGTTGTTAAGCCCCCGATAGTCGACACAGGGGCGTAAATCACCATCCCCCTTCTTCACAAAGAAGAACCCCGCGGCGGCAGGCGAAAAGGAGGGCCGGATGGTACCTTGGCGGAGGGCGTTGGAAACATATTCCTCCATCGCCTGCATCTCAGCGGTGGAGAGTGAGTAGAGATGGCCGCGAGGAGGGATGGAACCAGGCAGAAGGTCGATCGCCAGGTCGTAAGGGCGATGAAGAGGCAGGTGGGTGGCGCGTCGCTTACAGAATACTTCAGCCAGGTCCCGATAGGTGGCCGGGATGGCGTTGGTGTCAACATCGGGGGCCTCGGACTCCCTAGAACACGTCCCAGCCGGAGCCCGTAGGCAAAGCTCGGTACAAGCCGGCCCCCATTGAAGGATCCGATTCTGTGTCCAGGAGATGAACGGGTCGTGCTGAAGGAGCCAAGGATGTCCAAGGATGATGGGAGGGGAGGAAATGGAGGTGAGGTAGAATCGGATCTGCTCCTGATGTTTGTTGATTGTGACGGTGATCGGTTGGGTCTGGGAGGTGATGGGACTGGAGGAGAGGGGCCGACCATCTACAGAGGTGATCCGAACCGGCTGGGATAACACCTCGACTTCCACCCCCAGTTCCTTGGCATAAGAAGAGTCAATGAAGTTACCTGCAGCACCAGAATCGATGAACGCGGTACTTCTGACCCGTGTGTGGCCAAACTGGAGGTGTACCTGAACCATGAAGCGAGAGACGCTGGGTGTGGTGGTGGAGAGATGGAGGGAGCCCAGTGAACTGTTTCCAGGGTTCACCGGGCCTGGCCGTTTCCCGGTCGAAGAGGGCATATGGCTCTAAGATGCGCCGCCGACCCACAATAGGCGCAGAGTCCCTCCCTGAAGCGTCGTTCTCGCTCTGCAGCGTTCAAGGAGGCGCGTCCTAATTGCATGGGTTCCCCGGCTCCTGTGTCAACCACGGCGGGAGGTGGAGATCCGACGGGTGCCATGGCGGTGGTGTTGAAAGCTGGTGGTCGGGGTGTGGAGTGAGAGGAAGATGGCGTGATGGGCGGCAGGGTCCGGGGGGCTGGCCTCGGACGGGAGAGCAGACGCTGGTCAATCCGGAGGGCGAGTTGGATTAGTCCCTCCAGCATGGTCGGAAGCTCCCGTCCGGCGAGTTCACCCTTAACACGTGAAGCCAGTCCTTCGTAGTAGGCCGTCCGGAGGGCGGCGTCTCCCCAGGTGGTCTGTACGGCGAGAGTGCGGAAATCCGCTGTGTATCAGCTCACGGACGACCCTCCCTGCCGCAGATGATACAATTTCATGTCGGTCTCCACCTCAGCAGCAGGATGTTCGAATGTGAGCTTTAGTTGACGGGTGAATTCTCCATATGAATAAGCAGTATTTGAATCTGATCGGAGAACCGCCGTGGCCCACTCAGCTGCCTGCCCGGATAGCAACGAGACGAGAAGCGCAATGCGCAGTCGGTCTGTGGAGTATCTGGTGGAATTGAACTCAAACACAAGATCCAACGCGGTTAGAAAAACACTGCATTTCCCATCTGTGCCATCCCACTTATCCGGTAGAGCTATAAACACATCAGAAGGGAGGGTGGGCGGCACCACAGCCGCTGCGACGGGCGTGGCAACAGCCGACTGAGCAGCAACCCCACGGAGGGTCGCGTTCTCCTGCCGTAGCTCCGCCACCTCGCGGCGCAAGGCCACGACGTCTTGGAGGTCCTTTTGGAGAGACGCGACTTCACCACGGAGCTTATTGATCAGTTCGGCATGCTGGTCAACCACATCACAGAGGTGAGCAAACTCCGCTGGGTTTACTGCTTTGGGCTCAGTCATTCTGTCACGAGCAACCGAGGGATGAACAGAAAAGCCTTAGCAGTTAGCCCGTGTAGCGTGGATGGTAAACCCAAACGCGGAAGCAGCGTGAGTAGGCAGGATAACCACGCGATTAGTTTAAGAACTCTCTTACACAAAGAGCAAGGATCTACACAAATAAACCCGCGTTCTAGCAACACACACTCAATCAAAGAAGCAACCCGAATTGGTGAGTACTCACAGAATAGTCGGCGTAGCGTCAGCAAAGGCATGGGCGAACTCAATGACTGAGCAATGTGAAGCGCCATCTTATTTCCTTTTATGCTTCCTGAAACACGACCGTATTACTTCCGGGTCCTAGTGCCGGTCGTGTTACGAGTGTGCATGACATTTTGTTTTATTCAGCTGCAATTACTTCAACATCCAAGTGAAAAATATAACACCAACATTTAAAAAAACAAACAAAAAAAACAGAGTCAATGATTTGGAAAAGGATTACCCTCCCCCCTTTAAAAATGACTTGTTAATTTATAACCTGCTGTGTGCCATTTTACCTGATATGGTACCCTCCAAAGTTTAATACCCAATTTTTGGATTAGTCTTTTTGGGTACTCCCGTTGAGGGGGTCGCCACAGCGGACCCGCACACAACTTGCCGTAGGTTTTACGCCGGATGCCCTTACTGACGCAACTCCACCATTTTATCCAGGCTGTGGGAGCGGCAGGGACTGGGGTTTGGGCAGGCATTGAGTGGGAATTGAACCCGGACCATCTGCATGGCACCACTGACTGACTCAAGATCTTTCGGCTGCTCCTGACTATAGGTTGCCACAGTGGACCATCCGACCTACAACTCCTTGGCAAAGATTTTATCCTTCCTGATGAAACAATCCCAGGTACCGGCACCGTATCCAGTGGCTGAGAATCGAACCTGGGGCGTCTGCATGGGTCACCAATGCACATCACTGAGCCACCCAATACTTTAGTGAATTCTATTGGGTACCACAGTGGCTCCCAAAATTCATCAGGTATCTTATATGGTACTACCTGCATTATGCCATTAGTACTATCAGTATTTACTAACATATGGTATCCAATATGGTATAGTAATAGTGAATACCTGTTACCTCATACCTGATGCTACTTTGGTACCCAATACGCACCGTGCTGTTCACCAAAGTATAGTAGTTGTACAACAATGGGATTATACTGAATTTCCAGAGTACGTACAGAACCCTGGCACACTAGAAAATCCTATGGTGCCTCCCATGTTAATGTCTGAAGTAGCACACTCATACTATGGAGTATTATGGTATGTGCTACTATAGTACATGCCATAGTGCAATCTCTTATGGGTGCACCAGAACCAGTTTAGTTAGAACATATTTTGAACTAATTACAATCCTAAAACTTGTGATGTTGATGTGAAATCAGCTTAAATGTTTTCATTCTGTTTCAACACATTAGAAAAGGGAAAGTTAATCTAGCTCATGGAGGCTGAGCTCATTTTGATTTCGTTAATCTGCCATGTCAGTTGGCGCTAATTAACCCCTGTCACATATGCTGCCTAATTAACATCGCCAAATAGTGGGGACGTAGTGAGAGTTAAGTGTAATCTTTACATAGTGAATTTGTCCAAGCTCTACATATTTTCATTAGTGTGCGTTTTTTTTTTTTTTACCTTTTCTTCTCTTCCCAAAATAAAGGTGGTCTTGAAAAATAGATCAAAGATTTTGCAGGGTGGCATGCAGTGGCACTGCCAGGATGCAGTCTGACCGTTCATGGTCTTCGCTGCACTCCAGAATTTCAAATTAATATGAAAACAGCGAGCTGCACAGTGTTCTCATTATTCGAAGTGACAAACAATTATTTACATAATAAATTCACTTGTCTCATTTTTTCCCCCCTGTTATACTCAAGTTTGTAATAATGCATGAAAGGGTGTTTTTCTTTGACCTACTTTCCACCATGTCTGTTCAGCGGACAATGAGAACGTTTTACATAATATATAAAACGACACTGATTTGACTTTCAAAGCCTAGAGATAAATAAAAGTGAATGAAACAGAAAATAAATAAAAAAGGAAGAAGAAAAAAAAAACAGCGAGAAACCAACGAGTGCACACATGGAGGTTTCAGCACGACCTGGAGAGTCTACTAAATAATAACCTGCTGTATGACCATGTGCATCTGGTTTCATGGTTTATTGTAATGTTTTCTTATCATTCTCCTGTTCCCTCTGGGGAACTAAAGCCGTTTGGGAGAATGAGCTCGGTACAGGAGCTCTGAGATGAGCTATTGGATGAACGTCTACATAGGATTCATAAATTCTACATTAATGTCATGCTTCAGGGTTTATACAACTGGATGTTATGTAAAGGTTGCATTACAGTACAGTACGTACCATATATAGGAAAATCTGCCTATGGAACTGATGTATGGGTTGCATTGGAACCTTATCTCATATATTCGGACTTTTTCCTAAGGTATCCAGCTTCTAAAGAAAAACAGGTATACACTAATGTCATGGAGATTATTTGAGATATTGGCTGCCTTAAATTGGCTGTTGTTATTATATTCGCACCCGATGTTGTTCATTTTTAGCATGAATATGGCTCGGAGGATAATTTTGACAGCATGATAATTACGTCTTTGTTGCCTTCATAAGAAAGTTTTTGTCCCCCCCCCCATCCCCCCCGCCCCCCAAATTTTGCCTTGAAGGAATGTTTTTCAATATTTTTAGACCTCAAACCACATGCGCCAAATTCAAAATTTGGCCTATAATTTATTACTTTATTTCTAATTAATTATTAAAGAATTACATAAAGTGTATTTAATTTTCATGTGTCCGAGCTGCACAAATGACCCACATTAGTGATAATAATAATAACAACAACAGTAATAATAATAATAGTCTCCACATCATTTATGACCGAACAGGCACAGCGATGTTGTGCTATTATTGGCATTTAGCAGTGTCCTGCTGTAATGTAATGTCAGATTTAATGAGAAAAAAAAAAGTTGGCCCCGGGGCCATGTGGCGACTTTGTGAAGCAGTGGAGGGAGAAATGAGCATCCACAATCTCACCGTTCAGCCCCGCTTCAGGGGCTCGTCAATTAGTGCGACTGACACGAGTCGCAGGGGTTGTCTTGAAACAAAGTGCTGTCATAAGTCTCAAGGTGGGCTTCGTGGAAAATGATGACAAGTATGAAAAAAAGGGAGTCATTATGAATTTCCATTAAAGGCTCATTCACGTCAGTTCACTTCATCCAGGGGATAAACCGCAGCTATAACCTACTGTAGAATTGAATCTGTATAGAAGCTAGAACAAGAATCTGGCATGACCACCTTTTGCTTTGGAAAACGGACCTGCTGTTTCATGCATATGCAGTTTTATAAGAAAACTGACTTTTAAAGGGTATAATCAGTAAAAAGGAAAAAGAAAGAAAGAAAAATACTGTATAACTATAGATCTAAAATAACAAGGGAGAACAAAAACAAGAGAAATACTGTAATATCTTGCTCATGGGCTCCTGAGTGGTACAACGGAAAAATCATTCGCTCTATTCACCCCGAGACCGTGAGCTCAGATCTCAATAATGCTTTAGCCATCCGTGGCCCGGCAGTCCCAGGGAGCTAAATGGACCATGCGCCTCTTGGAGTACAGGGAAGCGATGACTTACTTGCCCTTCCATATCAATCACAGTAGCACTGGCCAATCATAGGAGTCTGTCAGCTCACTCAAGCAAGAGGGCAGATAGATAGTGCTTTGCGCCGGTGAGTGTATTTTTCAGTAAGATAAAAGCCTCTCTTTTGCCCAGTGATATGTTAGATACTTTAATCATTTTACCTCGAATGGCCAGTAAGCGTGCCATATGGCTCAGACGCTCATACAAAGGAAAATGCATGGCACCAGGGGGAGAGTTTTCCTTGCATGTCAGCTCTGTACAGTATTATGACCCCAAGGTTAATGTTATTGACAGCAGGTGGCACTAAAGTGGTAACATCAGAAGAGGTCAAGCATTGGGGCGTGTCGATGGCAAGGCAAGATGATTTCAGGAAGCCGTGTGACTTATTGTATGCTGTCCTTCACAGTACTGTATGTGTGACTCAAGTGTACATCGGTCTAATAAATCATGTATACAGTATGTATACATATACAAATAAATAAATAAATAAATAAATAAATAAATACATTAACAAAAGCACTTCCTGTCTATTTACAGTATGTAACAAACAAATAATTTAAATGTTTGATTGTACACTTCTTCAAATTTTTATATATTTTAGTGTTTTTCATATATTTGTTGTTCTTTTTTTTTAGTATGAACTTCCCTGCCCTTTTTCCTTTTTTCCTTTTTTTTTTGGTCTGCCTGTTTTGTGTCTCCAGTCATATGCTTTGACTCCTTTGAGTATTTGATTACCCACAATAAAAGGCTTTGACCTTAATAGCAGGGAATTCAGTAATTCAGTAGAATTTGGTCTAAATTGAGAAAAAAAAAGCCATGCAGAATTTATGGGATCTTATGCTTATGTCCAGTTTATAAGGAAGTTTTCATGCAATAAAATTTTATTATACTGTATGCTTTATATATTTGTATCACATAATTGATCTTGGGTAACGCCTTTTAATAATCTTTTTTTTTTCATAAGAAATACTGAAATTGTTAATAAAATAGTTAAAATACATAAATACAAACTCTCAGGAGTGTTATACACATGTCGACAAATTTGTCAGTACCCTTCCATTGAAGAAATAAAAATCCACAATGGTTACTTAAATAACCTAAAAGCAATAATAAATAATAATTCAATAAACATTGACTAATGTAAATCAGACTCAACGGAATAGTTTAAAAAAAATGAAGCTGGACTGGACAAAAATGATGGGACCCCTAACCTCATGTGTTGTTGCCCTCCTTTGGAGGCAATCACTGCAATCAAACGATTTCTCTAGCTCTCAGTGAGACGTCTGCACCTGTCTACAGGTAGTTTGTCCCACTCGCTGTGAACAAACTGCTCCAGCTGTCAGGTTTGAAGGGTGCCTTCTCCACCCTGCATCTTTCAGCACTTTCAACAAATGCTCGACAGGATTTAGATCAGGGGCTCACTCCAGAATAGTCCGTTATTTTGTTCTTAGCCATCCGTGGGTGTTTTTAACTGTGTGTTTTGGGTCATTATCCTGTCTGAAGACCCATGACCTGCGACTGAGGACAGGCTCTCTGACACTTGGAGTACGACTCAGTCCACAATGTCTTGACAGATTTAGGACACTCTGTGTCAGAAGATAACCAAGTCTCCTCCATGTTTCATAGTAATGTAGGCAGTGTTCTTGATTTTTGCGTCAGCTGATTTGCCTTTCCAGTTTCATCCAAAAGACATTCTCACAGAACCATTGCAGCTTGTCAATATGCATTTTGGTAAATTGCAGCCTGGCTTTTATATGGTTTTCTTTCAACTGTGGAGTCCTCCTGGGCTGTTCACTTTTGCTCAAAGAATGTCAAATGGTGCAATCTGACACTGATTTGCCTTGACATTGGAGTTCATCTGTCCTTGAAGCTGAAGCTGTCCTTGGCTCTTTGGTTACCATTTGTATTATCCTTCTGTTCAATTTAACATCAGTTTTCCTCTTATGGACACATCCAGGGAGGTTGGCTACAGTCTCATGGACCCTAAACTTCTTCATAATATTTGCAACTGCAGTCACAGGAATATTAATCTGTTTGGAGATGGTCTTATAACCTTAAATGACTACTTTCCACCATTTAAATGAGCTGCCCAATAGGCTGATTGTAAGGTTGAAGACACCAGTGATGATAATTACAGGACACACTTCAGTATGCAGGTATATAATAATGTCACTGTTCAAAGAATTCATTTGTGTCTAGGGGTACCAACAAATTAGTTTATTTATTTATTTTATTTTATATATTATTATTTTGTTGAATCACAGTTGTTAAAGCAATGACTGATTTCCATTAGTCAATGTTGAATAAATTATTATTTCTTTTGTCAGTTTTATGTGATTTCAGTGATCGCCATGGTATTTTTTTTTCCTTAATGGAAATTTTCCCATGTGTGTATTTCAAATACAGTGTGAAAAGGTTTATGCATTCCTTGTAAAATTACACTGCAACTGTTAATTTGATAAATCTAATGAAATTAGCACAACATAAATTAGCACATAGAAGGCACATTTTTCGTAGACCACCTTTTCTTTTTTTATTAGTTGGATTGTTTAAAAAAAATCAAGGTTGAAACATTTTCTACATATTTATTTACTTATTTATTTATTTATCATTTAATTTTAATATTTAATATAAATACTGTATATATTAAGTTAAGTTATATTATTAATTAATTCATCAATTAATTAAATTGTTTAAAAAATAGTAAAGGCACTGGACTACCTACCTCATTAGCCCCTGCACAATACATGATATTAGTATGTTTTTTTATTTTATTATTTTACTGTATTCTGAACTGTGTGCTACTGCAACTTAACTATTTTCACGATCAATAAAGTACTCTGATTCTGATTATTAGCATTTGGCATTTGTCACCCCATAATCAAGTGTGATCTTCATGCTTGCCTTGTTCATGTTCACATTTATAGTCTCTTTGCTTTCATTGTCTTGCCCTTGTATCCACTTCCAGGTGAAAGCCCAGGCTGATGAAATAATGTTATACAGAACAAGCGAATAAATAAATCATGTTAGATATCCGTAAGGGGAAATTATCACCAAATTCACAAGAAAAAATGTTTTGATTGTTTTTTTGCTTTAAATCAACACGTCAATAAGTTTAGATGGAAGCAATATCGTCTCGGGTTACTTGGCTGTAACCCTGTTCCCTGATAAAGCGGGAACGAGATGCTGCGTGAAAACGCTATGGGAACATCTCTTTGTTGCCCGGTTGTGAAGCTTGTGCATGTCAAACCCGCCGAATACCTTCGGCTTATAACCTGTGCAGGCATGACGTCACCGAACAAGGTGCACCTGCAGGTTATAAATAGGAGTGAACCGGAAACATCCTCAGGTCAATTTTGTCTGAAGGACGTCCAGGCACGCCAGCAGTGCGGCATCGGAGCGCAGCATCTCGTTCCCGCTTTATCAGGGAACAGGGTTACAGCCAAGTAACCCGAGACGTTCCCTTTCAAAAGCTACACTCGATGCTGCGTGAAAACGCTATGGGAACGAGAATACCAACGCCGCCGCACTGCAAGTGTCTGGACCCCCAGGTTGTGTAGCGTGTGCGCACAAGCCGAGGAGGTCTCAGACCTAGCTCTGGGATGCTGACTCAAGGATCCGCGAACCTGGAGTAGCATTGACATCCAGACTATAAAATCTAACAAACGTGTGTGGAGAGGACCAGCCCGCCGCATCACACACCTGCTGCAGGGGTACGCCTCTTGCCAAGGCAATCGATGAGGCAATCCCCCTGGTTGAATGAGCCCTGATTCCCAGAGGCGAAGTGTGACCACGCGCCTCATAGGCTAGGGCTATGGCATCTCTCACCCAGTGTGACAGAGTCTGTCTAGTGGCAGCCGCCCCCCGGTTGCGACCCCCATGGCAAATAAAGAGTTGCTCTGATTTACGCCACTGGCTAGTGCGGTGGACGTAGATCCGAAGAGCACGTACTGGACACAGTAAGTGAAGTCTTTCCTGCTCCGGAGCTGTGAAAGGCGGAGGACAGAAGGCTTTGAGAACAACTGGGTGCATGGTTGAGAATGGAACCTTGGGAAGATAGTTCGGGTGAGGATGCAGAATAGCTTTGACTTGCCCAGCGGCAAAGTCTAGGCAGGATGGGGAGACTGACAGAGCCTGCAGATCCCCAATCCTCTTCAAAGAAGTAATAGCCATCAGAAAAACCATCTTAAGAGACAGAAGCTTGACAGGCGCTGACTCTAGTGGTTCGAACGGGGTGTCAGCCAGGCCTTCGAGTACGATAGTTAAGTCCCACGAAGGGACCGTCGCTCTAGTGGGCGGCTTCAACCGTTTAGCTCCACGAATAAAACGGGCAACTAAATGGTGCTTGCCCACAGAAACCCCGTCGTTCAGAGCGTGACAGGCCGAAATAGCGGCTACGTACGTTCTGAGCGTACTAGGGCATAAGCCCGAGGACAACTTTTCTTGCAGAAACTCCAGCACTGAAACAATCTGGCAGTGAACTGGGTCTATGTGTCTTGTCATGCACCAATTTTCAAACACACTCCATTTGAGGGCATAAGTTCTCTTAGTGGAGGGAGCCCTGGCACTTAAAATGGTTTCAATTACGCTGGCTGAAAGCCCAGCCTGTCTCAGTTGGTCCCGTTCAGGGGCCAAACGTGAAGGTTCCAGAGCTCGGGCCGGGGATGAAGTATTGTCCCCTGCGCCTGAGACAGAAGATCCCTCCTCACTGGAATCACCCAGGGTGAGCCGTCGAGGAGAGATATTAGATCCGAGAACCACACTCTGGTCGGCCAATGGGGCGCTATCAATAAGAGGCACAACCCTTGTTGACGGACCCTTGCCAGGACTCCCGGGAGCAGAACTATAGGCGGAAACGCATAAAGGCGTAACCTGGGCCATGTGTGGGCCATTGCGTCCAGACCCAGGGGAGCTGGAGGAGTCAGAGAGTAGTAAAGGGGGCATTGTGCTGTCTCTTGTGAGGCAAAGAGGTCCACCTCTGCTACGTAAAATCTTTCCCAGATTTGACTGACTATTTCGGGGTGGAGCTTCCATTCCCCCTGTTCTACAGCTTGTCTGGATAGCAAGTCTGCTCCTACATTCATGTGCCCTGGAATGTAAATCGCCCTGAGGGACAGGAACTTGTCCTGTGCCCAAAGCAGAACCTGGTGCGCTAGCTTGTTCAAGCGGCGCGAGCGCAGTCCACCCTGGTGATTTATGTACGAGACTACCGCAGTGCTGTCCACCCGCACTAGGACATGGTAGCCTCTCAACTGCTGGAGGAAGTGTTTCAGGGCCAGAAACAGAGCCATCATTTCGAGGCAATTGATGTGCCACGCGAGAAGATGACCTCTCCAGCTCCCTTGTGCTGGACGGCCATCCAAGACCGCACCCCAGCCCATGAGGGAAGCGTCTGTCGTTAGCATCTTGCGACGACAAGACGGACCTAGAGTGGGACCCAAAGTCAGAAACCGGGGTCTGAACCACATAGAAAGGGTACGAAGCCCCAGGCGCGTAACCCTTATTAGCCTCTGGGGGTTGGCCCTTGAATGAAACCCCCTGGCTCTTAGCCACAGCTGAAACGCTCTCATGTGCAGAAGGCCCAAAGGTATCACCGTGGACGCAGCCGCCATGAGGCCTAAAGATTTCTGAAAGTGATGAACAGTGACCTTCTGGCCTAGCTTGATTTCCTTCAGGGTGTTGAGAATGGATTCGACACGAGCAGGAGACAACTGTGCCCGCATCGTGACCGAATCCCATGTGACACCCAAATATGTTGTCCTCTGAACAGGAAGGAGAACGCTTTTCGTGGCGTTGAGTCTCAATCCTAAAGAATGAAGATGGGCTAGGACGACATCCCGATGTCGAAGCGCTAGCTCCTGAGACCGGGCCAGAATCAGCCAGTCGTCTATGTAATTCAAAATACGGATGCCCTGGAGTCGTAAAGGAGCCAGAGCCGCATCCATACATTTTGTATATGTGCGGGGTGACAGAGCTAGGCCAAATGGAAGGACCCGAAACTGGTAAGCCTCGCCCCCAAAGGCGAACCTCAGGAACTTCCTGTGCTGTGGCAATATTTCTATATGGAAATAGGCGTCCTTGAGATCGATTGTCACAAACCAATCCTCTAGTTGAATTTGAGAAACAATCATTTTGACAGTCAACATTTTGAATCTGGATTTCCTGAGATAGCGGTTCAAGCCGCGAAGATCCAAGATCGGACGCAACCCCCCCCCTCTCTTGGGCACCAAAAAGTACCGACTGTAGTAGCCTGACTCTCTGTCTGGAAGGGGAACATGTTCTATGGCCCCTTTGCCCAGCAGAGTCTTTAACTCCTGGGCCAGCAGATGTGCTCGGTCCGGTTTCACGGAAGTGGAGACCACGCCGTTGAAACGCGGAGGACGATGTGCAAACTGAATCCTGTAGCCTGTGCCTACAGTCTTTTCTACCCAAAGAGATATGCCTGGCAGTAGTTTCCACGCTGCCAGCTTCTCCGAAAGGGGCACGAGCTTTGACACTTCGGCTGGATGGGGGGGTGTTAGGTGTTGGGTATCCTGAAGTATGGCAGGAGATACCCAAACACCCAACTCTTCGTTGGAGACCGGCGCTCCCCGAAACACCAGTGGTGGCGGGGATTGAACACCGGCCTCCAGGGAGTGCCAGGGAGGAGGCCCTGCTTTGTGATGAAGATCCAGGCACCCCTCATTGGGGGGGGGGCACCCCCACAGCCCCAGGCGCACGAACCTCAGGGCCTCTTCTTCGAAGAGAGGAAGCTCCTCAGATCTGGTCTTTTTGAGGCAGATTTCTGGGAAGGGCGGCGAGCCCCACCCCAGTCTTTACGAGGGGGTGTGCGGCTGGTCACGCTCTCCTTCTGGACCTCACGCCTTATAGGGGCCAGACCTGGCCGGGGCCGGGTGGCCGACGGTCCCGGTTCTTGAGCACGGCGGGGAAGGAACCTCTCAAAAGCCTGTTCATATAGCTTCGCCTCCCGAAACCTAGTGGCGACGGAATTAACAGCGTCGCCGAAAAGGCCGGAAGGCGAGACGGGGGCATCAAGGAGGACAGCACGATCCTTATCCTTGATGCCCGAGAGGTTCAGCCACAGAGGCCTCTTCGTGGACACCATGGCAGCCATGGAACGGCCCACAGCACGGGCCGTCCGCTTGGTTGCACGGAGAGACAGGTCTGTGGCTCGTCGCAGCTCTGCAAACGCCCTGTCATCAATAGCCCCGCCGCTGCTCAGGTCCTTCAGCAGGTCAGCCTGGTAACCTGCCAAACCGCCATGGTGTGCAGTGAAGCACCAGCCTGTCCTGCTGCCTGAAAAGCTTTACCCACCAAAGCAGATGTCAATCTGCACGGCTTGGAGGGGAGAATAGGCTTTTTCAGGGAGGATGATGTCCCAGGAGAGAGATAGCCCGCAAGCGTCTCTTCTATCTGGGCATCATCATATAACCGCGTGCTTTCGCACCAACGATATTCGAATAAGTCGAAGTCGATGGTACAAAAACACGCGATGAATACGGCTTGCTCCATGAAAGAGTTAATTCATCATGGATGTCACCAAAGAAGGGGAGAGAGAGACGTTGAGGCTCCTCCCCCCGGCCACCCGACAGACACCTGTCGTTCAATCTCGAACGCTTGGGGGAATCTCGCTGCTGCGGCCAGTCGATATGCAATCGCTCGACCGTACGCGTTATAACCTCTAATAATTCCTCAAAAGCTCTGTCAGCACTGGAGGAGCGTTGTGAGGAGGCTACTTCCATGGAAGCGAGAGAGGAAGATTCCTCCGCTCCTTCACAAGAAGCGCCGGAGTGCGCTTGCGAAGCGGAAGCTAAAACTTCCTGATCCGGAGAGAGCGCGAGAGAAAGGGGAAATTCCGTCTCGTGCGCGTCTGCCAGATCAGCACGCGAGCCCCAGGAATGCGCCGCGGCTCGCGGTTTCTCTTTAAAGAAAGCGAGCCGCGCGCGAAGCACATTAATAGGGAGAAGATCACAGTACTCACAGTCTCCCTGAAGCCCGAGGCGAGCGTGTTCTTCCCCAAGCACTCGAGACACAACTCGTGATGATCGCCCTCCGAAAGAGATCTATCACACGGAGGCACGCATCTCTTAAGCAACTCCGCCATAACGGTGAGTTAATGCTGTTATTTTTATTTCGCTTTCGTTACGGCTTGCATGCACGCGCAAACACAAAGCGGTCCTGAAGACAAAAAGATCTGAGGATGTTTCCGGTTCACTCCTATTTATAACCTGCAGGTGCACCTTGTTCGGTGACGTCATGCCTGCACAGGTTATAAGCCGAAGGTATTCGGCGGGTTTGACATGCACAAGCTTCACAACCGGGCAACAAAGAGATGTTCCCATAGCGTTTTCACGCAGCATCGAGTGTAGCTTTTGAAAGGGAACAACAATTCAACAATCAGCATTTCATCAGCGATTAACTTTTTCGTTGTTGTTGATCAACACAGGAATATAGCAGGGCCTGAGACGATGTCTTTGTACATAACCTCTATCTCTGTGTACAGACACATAACCCTCTTCACATGTCAAGATAACCCATCTATCCAGGGCAAAAGAAGTACGAAGGAAGAGAATTCTCAAGTGTCTATTCTTTATAGCATTTCAGCTTTATCCCTTTAGACCTGCCAGGCTCTGAGTGCCTTTTCTCTATTCATGCCTAGGCCAACCTTTCAGAAACATTTCAGAAAACAACAACATGGAGCAAGATGTACAGCTAACACCTGTTCAAGCAGACCGGACAGCATGAACAATTCTCACCCATATGAACATGGCATACAGTAGGTACCATGATAGTCTGATGGTACTGTTGCAATGGTAGCTTTGATCATGGTATATATTTTGTATGTACCATGTACTATTATACTGTTACATAAATTTATTTATTTTTTTAAGTAATGATGTTTCCAATTTTAAGTAAACAGAACTATCAGTTTTTGAGTTTGTTGTACTCATTCATATTAATTTGTTCTTTACTTGCATTATTGAGTGACATAACTCATACTATTTAATAGCAATTAGCATTTTTTGTTTAGTTGTTGCAAATTAAATAAATGGGTTGCTACAGCAGACAATCCGGTCCACACACATGCTTGGCACAGGTTTTACACCAGATGCCCTTCCTGACAAAACTCTTCTATGTTATCTGGGCTTGGGACAGACACTTCATCCTGTTGTTGGGAATCGAACCCGGGCCTTGAGCATGGAAGGCGA
The DNA here is from genome assembly GCA_030347435.1 of Clarias fuscus. Classification (NCBI taxonomy): domain Eukaryota; kingdom Metazoa; phylum Chordata; class Actinopteri; order Siluriformes; family Clariidae; genus Clarias; species Clarias fuscus. The sequence continues at coordinate 26,638,766 of CM059212.1, forward strand.
AACACCTACCACTAGGCAACCAGAACCCTATTGCCCTGATGACGTCAGACACAATATTGCTAGTCTGGAAGATATAAAGTTGGTGGAACTTTAACGTGACAGTTACTGTTACTTAAAATATCAAATTTGTTCAACTAACTTGAAAAGTCTCATTTCTACTCATAAATACCAAAAAGTTCTAAATACTCATCAAGGTCTATTAAGTTGAACTAATTTTAATTATTTAAGTTAACAGTACTCAATATGCTTAATTACTTTGAGCGTTAGGGTTTACAGTGTACTGTAGAACATGGTTTGCAAAACTGTAATATTTTACTATGGCACAAGTATCAGGATACAGTAATGTCACAAATATGCTATACATGTTTATGTAACATAATGGCAGTTTTATGCACAATAATTTAGTAAATAAAATAAGTAGTTTTTTTGTGTACTTCTACTTTTAAAAGTAGTTTTTAAAATTTGTAATTTTACTTTTACTTAAGTATATTTTGTTTGAAGTATTGTACTTCACTAAATCATATTCGCTACCGAGTAAAAAAGAAATGAAATAAAATGAAAAATTATAAAATATTGCAACGGGGAAGGAAAAATATTGCACCCCGGAAACCACTGCACTGATTGATGGGCGGGAAGAACAAACAAACGCGCTAATCTCACAAGAACGAAAGAGACGGACAAAACTGTCCAGCTGAAAGTGAAATGCCATCAAATTCTTATGAAGCAAACCCCTGGCCATATTTAAGTGACCACTTTGATTTCTAACACAAGAAAGGCCACAGCTTTATTATGCAAAGGTGTTCCTTCAATTAAAACAACTAGTTTGAGATTTATAGCCTCTCTTTTTTTAACTCCACTAGAATCCCCCATCCCATCCCTGCTGTTAAAAAAAAGTAACTCGACAACTGAGTCAATTTTTTTTACTTTTACTCGATATAGATTTTTTATAATGGTACCTTTACTTGTACTTCAGTAAAATTTCACTGAAGTAACAGTACTTTTACTTGAGTACAAAATGTTATTACTTTTTTCACCTCTGTTAAATACCATGGTACTTACTAACACATTGGGTACCAAAGTTCAGCAGGTATCTAATATGGTGCTGTCTGAATTATACTATAGCAGAATCTAATATGGTACAGATATACCTGTTACAGTTTGGCTGCCACTGTGGTATCTATAAGCACCAGGACTACTCAGCTGAAAATCCACCGGGCTCTGGTCTTTTACAATGAATAGTCTGAGACTTAACTTTAGTTATATGGACTTGGAGTACAGAAGCATTATGGAAACTCAAACTGTTCACTAATATGTTATGGAACATCACTATACACCAATAACATTAATGCCACCGCAAGATGAACTGAACGACATTGATCAACAACAACAGTTGATCCAGCAAACTGGTGACAGGACAATGGGCACCCAAGCCTCACCAATACAGTACAAATTGCCGGCACACCCAGTGCACCCCAGCCCACCATGCAAGGGTGCCGATCAGGCAAAGAGCCCAAGGCCTCCAAACTTCCCAGGCCCCAATCTGATTGAGCATCCATGGGATGCGCCTGACAAACAAGTCTGATCCACAGATCCCCCCCTGTAAATCCCACAGCACCCAAAGGATCTGCTGCCAGTGTCCTGGTGCCAGACACCACAGCACACCCCAAGAGACCCTGCAGAGTCATGCCCCAAGGGACCAGAGCTGCTCAGGTGGAACAAGGGGAACCCAAATCCTAGGTGGATTTAATGTTAAATATTTTAACGTTATGGCTGATCAGCGTATACTGTCAGTTTTTTTCAAATATCCATTTTTTTTAAAGGTATCAGATATTTTGTTCTTTAATAGTCATGCGATCAATCTCTTAATTTTCACCTTATAGTTGCTGAGAGCAAAAAAAAAAAAAAAAAAAACCTGTCTGTCCACATCTCACCAAACCCCTCCCATACTCTATGAAACTTAGACCGGCTTTTTCAGAAGACTTTATTCAGTTTTCTAGGGCACTAATACAGATTGGTGGAAAGGAAAGGAGAGAACATGGCACAAGGGCAAGAACCTATAAGGTATCGAGGTAACTTTTTAAAGAAATTTAAATAATTGCACCATTTTCCGCAATAAGGCTAAAAAAAGGCTTTAATTACATATTTTATAACAGCTGTTCCACCAGCTTCTTAAATATCAATTACAACTTCAATAATAAGATTTTTTTTGTCGTCTTTTCCTCATTCGTTTATTCCGGTTACTTTTTTCTTCATTTTTTAAAAAAAATATTATGACCTGTGTCTTTATTTCCCAGAACTGCTTCATAATTTATAGTGGAATTGATGAAGTTTCTTTTTGTCCAAATACACTTTGGTGAAATATTACACACCAGCTGTTTGTGCCATGTCTATAAACCACATTTGTTGCTACTTCATGCATTCCTGCCATACTTTTGTTTGTAAAAAAAAAAAAAAAAAAATCCTTTTTTGCTTGTATTTTGCCAGAGCCATGTTTCGTCTTTTGCTGCTTTTAGGTCAGTGACTTACTGTATATTATGTTATTATGTTTCAGCAATTCAAACAACTTTGAATCTGAGATTTCATATTTAGTACATTTAGTAATTGTGTAAATGTCTAAACGATATATGCTGCATGATTATTTACTATAAGAATAATACAATTTAATGTGGTTAAACAATTTATCTATGCCTACGTTCCTGGATCTCAAATTGTTTAACCACTAACCCTAACCCTAACCCATTGCTAAATTATGACAAATTATGTCTTAAACAGGAGTTTCCGCAATTGGGGTCTGTCTCTCTCGCCAGTATCACTTCATTAACAAGAATAAAACTTGGGCTGAAGCACAGATGTACTGCAGAGAGAAATACATTGACTTAGCAAGTATTGATAATGCTGAAGAGGAGCTGGCCCTTATTAAAACAGTAGATATCAGGAATAACAGCCCCATCTGGATTGGACTTTATAATGATCTGAACAGCTGGAAATGGTCTCTGGATGATGATGATGATGATGATGATGATGATGATTTCTACCAGGAGGCAGATACAAGCTTTAGAAATTGGTATATGCAGAAACCAGGAAAGTGGTATGAAAAGAGCTTATTTGCAATCTTTTCAGGGTTTAATGGAGCATGGGAGGAGAAGAATTGCTCAGATGTGCATCCATTTATTTGCTTTGATGGTGAGTATAGCAGAAAGGTATATTTATCATTAAACATTTGTCAAAAAAGAATGATGTAGTACACTTTCATTTTAGCTGTAAAACTAAACTCAGGGAGAGTAAATTAGAGTAATGTCATAAAGGTAATGAACTGGAGATGATTTTTTGAGAAATGGTGAAGTAGGGGCGCATAGACGCATTGGTTTTTCTGGGCAAAACAGTTGAAAATGGTTAAATTGTAGAGTGTAGTGTTTCTGAGACGGGGCAACGTACCATGTGTTGGTGTTGGGGGGGTTGTGTGGTTGGGGGTTGGGGGTGTTGTGTGGACAGGGCTTGGTCTGGGATGTTTTTTGTTAGCAGGAGCTGCTTGTCCGCTCACACATGCAAACCAGTATCTTCTGTGTTTAATAGGAAGGTTACTAGAAGTTCTTGGCTCGCTTGAGAGAAGAGGTTTAAATCTTGTGGGATTTTAAGTTTTGTGTGTATCTTTCAAAAGTTAGGGCCAGGCTGGCAGTTTTTCCAAAGTGGACCAGTTGGCATTTAGTTGTAAAAAAAAAAATAGCCAAAGGGTAAAATGAATGGGTTCTTATTTAAAAATCCGTTTTTTGTGAGGTCCTAAACAAAGCTCCATAACTCCTAAATGATTTGACCCATCTACTCAATTTAAAGTTTAAAAACGCAGGAGACCTGGCTTTCTAGTTTGCTATAAGCTTTGTGTGAGAGACTGATGTGTGTTCGTTTTTTGTTTGAGAGAGCCTTTTTTCTGATTCACTGCCTCTCCACTGTAAAATGCAGTTTGTTCTTTATGGAGCAAGTTTGGAGTAAGTTACTTACTTCAAGCACAAGACAGAATGCACAAGGCACATATAACATTTCCCAAGGACTGAGTTAATCTGGACAAACGTAAATGACAAGGTTTAAAGCACAGGCAGTTAGGGAGGTCTTGAGGACATGGTACGGTACAGTATATCTAGGTGGTGTTCATCTGCCTAGGTTTTGAGCTTTAGTGGTGGATGGTAACAGGATTAGTCCAGAACCATCCTCTTTTTTTTCTGATTCTGGGAAATGAACAAATGAAAACTGCAGTCAAATTATCCTATTTCCTACAAGCTTCTGCTACAAGAGTGAGTAGATATCTGACTTGTAAACAAGCCTTTTATATCCAGTCAGGGCTAATGATCAGTATTAGTTGTACATACTGTAATAAATGCAAAACATTTATGGAATGCAGCATTTTTCATCAAAATCGCCAAAGGACAACAATAACTCGGGTTTTTATTTTGCTTTTCTAGCTAAGTCATCAGCATCTTCCCATGTGTACTATTTTGTAAATGAAAGTAAGACCTGGCTGGATGCACAGAGCTACTGCAGAGAGAATTATACTGACTTGGCTACCACTGACAACATGGAGGAAATAGACACGCTCCTTAAAACCGTAAACGGCAGCGATGCCGATTTAGCCTGGATTGGAGGGTATGATGATCTGGACAGCTGGAGATCGTCCTTGGACAAGGATATTTTCTACGTGGAAGGAGAGAAAATGTTAAGGGAACCTGATAACTTCAATGGGAAAGAGCTGTGTGTCTTTATCCGTTCTGATGGAAAATGGTCAGATGGGGATTGTAACAATCGTTTGACTTTTGTTTGCTATAACGGTGAGGACAGAGTATCGTCACATGAACTACGACAAATTGTGTGAATTTTTCGAATGTGTGTTATATTTAACATTCCTTCATTACAGGTAGAGCTGTAACAGAAGGTTACGTTTGGGTTAACCAGTTAATGCCCTGGGTGGAAGCTCAGCATTACTGCAGACAACACTACATAGACCTGGCCAGTGTGAAAAATCAAGCAGATAATAAAAAAATCCTCAACCTCACAGGTGGCTTTGAGGCTTGGATTGGTTTATACAGGACCAGAGTTTGGTCAGACCAGCATGCAGCTGTATATGAAAACTGGAGACCTGCCACCACTTATAGTCCTGAACAACCAGACAATGGTTTATATGCTTATTGGGAACAGGGCAATCAGCAATGCACTGCTGTATTGCTCAGCGATTCAGGGCAGTGGACAGACGAGGCCTGCTTAGCTACATTCCCTTTTATTTGCTCTAGCAGTGAGTTTGTTTTCGTCCCTATACTTTACACCAAGTGTTTCTAATCTTAAATGGCCACTTTGGCATCAGATCTTTCTCATGCAAATCAAGCCTGGTAAATTAACATACAGTATACAGTAAGTAGTTGTCTCATCTGTCTGTTAAACTTAATACCAGCCAAAACTCCTTTTCCTACCATTACTGCAAGGGGTGTTCAAGCCAATTAAATTAAATTACATTTGTATAGTGCTTATAACATTGAAGTGGTAGTGTAGTGTAGCACTGTCACCTTGCACCTCCAGTGTCCGGGTTCGATTCCCGTCTCTGTGTGCATGTGTATATTGAATGAACAGTGAGAATATTAAATGGATTGCGAATATATTGAATGGATTCTGAATATATTGAATGGATTCTGAATATATTGATTGTACGCTTAATGTATAAAAAAATAATTAAAAAAACTATTAAACTGAATATTGAAAAAAAATAGTTGTAGTTATTAGCAATGATAGAGTGGATTATAATACAATAGGTTTTAAATGTGTAATCCACATAACGAAAAAGCTATTGAAAATTCATATTTTTTAATATTAATAATAAAAAAACTATTAAACTGAATATTGCATAGAGAATGGTTAACGAAGCTATATGAAAAGGCCTTTGGGAGGTTCCTTCCCCGCCGTGCTCAAGAACCGGGACCGTCGGCCACCCGGCTCCGGCTAGGTCTGGCCCCTATCAGGCGTGAGGTGCAGAAGGAGAGCATGACCAGCCGCGCACCCCCTCGTAAAGACTGGGGTGGGGCTCGCCGCTCTTCTCAGAAATCTGCTTCGAAAAGACCGGATCTGAGGAGCTTCCTCTCTTCAAAGAAGAAGCCCTGAGGTTCGTGCGCCTGGGGCTGTGGGGGGTGTCTCCCCCCAGGGAGGGGCGCCTGAATTTTCATCACAAAACGGGGCCTCCTCCCTGGCACTCCCGGGAGGCCGGTGTTCAATCCCCGCCACCACTGGTGTTTCGGGGAGCGCCGGTCTCCAACGAAAAGTTGGGTGTTCGGGCATCTCCTGCCATACTTCAGGATACCCAACACCTAACACCCCCCCATCCAGCCGAAGTGTCAAAGCTCGTGCCCCTTTCGGAGAAGCTGGCAGCATGGAAACTACTGCCAGGCGTATCTCCTTGGGTACAAAGGACTGTAGGCACAGGCTACAGGATTCAGTTTGCACATCGTCCTCCGCGTTTCAACGGCGTGGTCTCCACTTCCGTGAAACCGGACCGAGCACACCTGCTGGCCCAGGAGTTACAGACTCTGCTGGGCAAAGGGGCCATAGAACATGTTCCCCTCCCAGACAGAGAGTCGGGCTACTACAGTCGGTAACTTTTGGTGCCCAAGAGAGGGGGGTTGCATCCGATCTTGGATCTTCGCGGCTTGAACCGCTATCTCAGGAAATCCAGATTCAAAATGTTGACTGTCAAAATGATTGTTTCTCAAATTCAACTAGAGGATTGGTTTGTGACAATCGATCTCAAGAACGCATATTTCCATATAGAAATATTGCCACAGCACAGGACGTTCCTGAGGTTCGCTTTTGGGGGCGAAGCTTACCAGTGTCGGGTCCCTCCATTTGGCCTAGCTCTGTCACCCCGCACATATACAAAATGCATGGATGCAGCTCTGGCTCCTTTACGACTCCAGGGCATCCATATTTTGAATTACATAGACGACTGGCTGATTCTGGCCCAGTCTCAGGAGCTAGCGCTTCGACATCGGGATGTCGTCCTAGCCCATCTTCATTCTTTGGGATTAAGACTCAACGCCACAAAAAGCGTTCTCCTTCCTGTTCAGAGGACAACATATTTGGGTGTCACATAGGATTCGGTCACAATGCGGGCACAGCTGTCTCCTGCTCGTGTCGAATCCATTCTCAACACCCTGAAGGAAATCAAGCTAGGCCAGAAGGTCACTGTTCATCACTTTCAGAAATCTTTAGGCCTCATGGCAGCTGCGTCCACAGTGATACCTTTGGGCCTTCTGCACATGAGAGCGTTTTAGCTGTGGCTAAGAGCCAGGGAGTTTCATTCAAGGGCCAACCCCCAGAGGCTAATAAGGGTTACGCGCCGGGGGCTTCGTACCCTTTCTATGTGGTTCAGACCCCGGTTTCTGACTTTGGGTCCCACTCTAGGTCCATCTTGTCGTCGCAAGATGCTAACGACAGATGCTTCCCTCACGGGCTGGGGTGCGGTCTTGGATGGCCGTCCAGCACAAGGGAGCTGGAGAGGTCATCTTCTCGCGTGGCACATCAATTGCCTCGAAATGATGGCTCTGTTTCTGGCCCTGAAACACTTCCTCAAGCAGTTGAGAAGCTACCATGTCCTAGTGCGGGTGGACAGCACTGCGGTAGTCTCGTACATAAATCGCCAGGGTGGACTGCGCTCGCGCCGCTTGAACAAGCTAGCGCACCAGGTTCTGCTTTGGGCACAGGACAAGTTCCTGTCCCTCAGGGCGATTTACATTCCAGGGCATATGAATGTAGGAGCAGCCTTGCTATCCAGACAAGCTGTAAAACATGGGGAATGGAAACTCCACCCCGAAGTAGTCAGTCAAATCTGGGAAAGATTTTACATAGCAGAGGTGGACCTCTTTGCCTCACAAGAGGCAGCACAATGCCCCCTTTACTGTTCTCTGACTCCTCCAGCTCCCCTGGGTCTGGACGCAATGGCCCACACGTGGCCCAGATTACGCCTTTATGCGTTTCCACCTATAGTTCTGCTCCCACGAGTCCTGGCGAGGGTCCGTCAACAGGGTTTGCGCCTCTTATTGATAGCGCCACATTGGCCGACCAGAGTGTGGTTCTCGGATCTAATATCTCTCCTCGACGGCTCACCCTGGGTGATTCCTATGAGGAGGGATCTTCTGTCTCAGGCGCAGGGGACAATACTTCATCCCCGGCCAGAGCTCTGGAACCTTCACGTTTGGCCCCTGAACGGGACCAACTAAGACATGCTGGGCTTTCAGCCAGTGTAATTGAAACCATTTTAAATGCCAGGGCTCCCTCCACTAGAAGAACTTATGCCCTCAAATGAAGTGTATTTGAAAATTGGTGCATGGCAAGACACATAGACCCAGTTCACTGCCAGATTGTTTCAGTGCTGGAGTTTCTGCAAGAAAAGTTGTCCTCGGGCTTATGCCCTAGTATGCTCAGAACATACGTAGCCGCTATTTCTGCCTGTCACGCGCTGAATGATGGGGTTTCTGTGGAAAAGCACCATTTAGTTGCCCGTTTTATTCGTGGAGCTAAACGGTTGAAGCTGCCCACTAGAGCGACGGTCCCTTCATGGGACTTAACTATCGTACTCGAAGGCCTGGCCGACACCCCTTTCGAACCACTAGAGTCAGCGCCTGTCAGGCTTCTGTCTCTTAAGATTTTCTTATGGCTATTACTTCTTTGAAGAGGATTGGGGATCTGCATGCTCTGTCAGTCTCCCCATTCTGCCTAGACTTTGCCCCTGGGCTAGTCAAAGCTATTCTGCATCCTCACCCGAACTATCTTCCCAAGGTTCCATTCTCTACCATGCACCCAGTTGTTCTCGAAGCCTTCTGTCCTCCGCCTTTCACAGCTCCAGAGCAGGAAAGACTTCACTTACTGTGTCCAGTACGTGCTCTTCGGATCTACGTCCACCGCACTAGCCAGTGGCGTAAGTCGGAGCAGCTCTTTATTTGCCATGGGGGTCGCAACCGGGGGGCGGCTGCCACTAGACAGACTCTGTCACACTGGGTGAGAGATGCCATTGCCCTAGCCTATGAGGCGCGTGGTCACACTTCGCCTCTGGGAATCAGGGCTCATTCAACCAGGGGGATTGCCTCATCGATTGCCTTGGCAAGAGGCGTCCCTCTGCAGCAGGTGTGTGATGCGGCGGGCTGGTCCTCTCCACACTCGTTTGTTAGATTTTATAGTCTGGATGTCAATGCTACTCTGGGTTCGCGGATCCTTGAGTCAGCATCCCAGAGCTAGGGCTGAGACCTCCTCGGCTTGTGCGCACACGCTACACAACCTGGGGGTCCAGACACTTGCAATGCGGCGGCGTTGGTATTCTCGTTCCCATAGCGTTTTCACGCAGCATCGAGTGTAGCTTTTGAAAGGGAACGTCTCGGGTTACTTGGCTGTAACCCTGTTCCCTGATAAAGTGGGAACGAGATGCTGCGTTCCGATGCCGCACTGCTGGCGTGCCTGGACGTCCTTCAGACAAAATTGACCTGAGGATGTTTCCGGTTCACTCCTATTTATAACCTGCAGGTGCACCTTATTCGGTGACGTCATGCCTGGCAGAGGTTATAAGCCGAAGGTATTCGGCGGTTTTGACATGCACAGGCTTCACAACCGGGCAACAAAGAGATCTTCCCATAGTTTTCACGCAGCATCTCGTTCCCGCTTTATCAGGGAACAGGGTTACAGCCAAGTAACCCGAGACGTTTCTCGCTGACTCACTCATCCTTTCTAAAGATGCCGCTGTGTTTCGATGACGTCATGTTTCATTCAATACATACTTAGTTTTCATTCAATATATTCAGACTTTTCATTCAATATATCAGTTTTCAATCCTGAATTCATTAAATATATTCAGACTTCATTCTATATATATATATATATATATATATATATATATATATATATATATATTTTTTTTTTTTTTTTTTTTCAATCAATGTATTCGGAATCCATCCAATATTCTCATAGTTCATTCAATATATTTAGAATCTTCATTCAATATGTATAGAGTTTCAATCAATATATTCAGAATCCATTCATTATTCTCACATTTCATTCAATATATTCAGAGTTTTCAAAGTTCTCTCATGAATATTTACCTAAACGGCATGCGATAATATAGGCAAAATAATTATATATATAAAAACTGGATCCAGTATTTATTTTGCTTGTATATATATATATATATATATATATATATATATATATATATATATATATAGTACAGACCAAAAGTTTGGACACACCTTCTGACTCAAAGAGGTTAAATTTGTATTATGGCAAGAAAAAAGCAGCTAAGTGAAGAAAAAAACGAGTGGCCATCATTACTTTAAGAAATTGGGAAAAATTGGGAAAACTTTGAAAGTGTCCCCAAGTACAGTCACAACAACCCAAAGAAAAAATACAAAATACAAAGAAACTGGCTCACATGCGGACCGCCCCAGGAAAGGATGACCAAGAGTCACCTCTGCTGCGGGGGATAAGTTCATGCGAGTCACCATCCTCAGAAATCGCAGGTTAACAGCAGCTCAGATCAGAGAGCAGGTCAATGCCACACAGAGTTCTAGCAGCAGACACATCTCTAGAACAACTGTTAAGAGGAGACTGTGTGAATCAGGCCTTCATGGTAGAATATCTGCTAGGAAACCACTGCTAAGGACAGGCAACAAGCAGAAGAGATTTGTTTGGGCTAAAGAAAACAATAAAGAACACAATAAAGAAAACTCTTTGAATGAGAAGGTGTGTCCAAACTTTTGGTCTGTACTGTATATATAAGCAAAATAAAAACTGGTGAAACAGTTTTCATCTGATATATATATAAATATAATTCCATATATCTTCATGTTCATGTTGTCACCAATAAAATTATGATCAAGAATTCTAATATAAACAGTTTCAAAACACCATCTTGCATGTGTAATATTACAACAGACATTTTTAATTTAATGCAAGTTTCATTTCAAAGAAACATCCAAAATGAGTTTAATAAAGTTTAATAATGCAATTTTGTGAATTGTTTAAAGAATTCTGTACAGGATCATTATGTACCTATCAGTATCACTTTGTTACTGAGAATAAAACCTGGACTGAGGCACAGAGCTACTGCAGAGAGAAGTACACTGATCTGGCCACCATCGAAAACATGGAGGACATGGGAAGTCTGCTTGACGCAGTATACGGAACCTATTCTGGTTTAGCCTGGATTGGCCTGTATGATGACCTAAACAGCTGGAAGTGGTCTCTGGATGATGATCCTTTCTACAAAGGGGGAGAGAGAAGCTTTAGAAACTGGTTTCAATACAAACAAAGGAATTGGTTTGGAAACAGTTTGTGTGTACACTTTTCAGGTCTGGATGGAATATGGTGGGGAGCTTCTTGTTATATCTCATTGGCATTTATCTGCTTTGACGGTGAGTAGCTGCATTCATAAATATCTTACATACCAAAAGCTTCAGACAAAATAATTTGTACTATACAATCCCCTTTTTTATTTTAGGAAGAGTAAACGCCGGTGAAAGATACGTCCTTCTTTATCAGTACCTGAATTGGACTGAAGCTCAGAGATACTGCAGAGAGCATTACACAGACTTGGTCAGTGTGAGGAACGAGTCTGAGAACCAGAAAATAAGACTATTATTATATAAGAATAATTACAGTAGAAGCATATGGATTGGCCTGTACACTACAAGGTCTTGGTCAGATAAGAGCAATTCTTCGTTCAGCAACTGGTATCCAGGTCAACCTGATAATTCTGGACAGGATGAATACTGTACTGCAGTTTTAACTGAATCAGGAAAATGGACAGATGAAAACTGTGGTCATAACTTTCCATTCTTTTGCTACAGTTGTGAGTAGATTTCTGTTTTATAATAAGAAGTGCAGCTTCTGCTATTTAACTTCAGCTTGCACAGAGTATATACTGTATAATTAACAATTGATTTTGTTGCATTTTGTAGCAACGAGCTCAATCTCTCATCAGTATCACTTTGTCAATGAATATAAAAACTGGACTCAAGCACAGAGATACTGCCGTGTGAATTACACTGACCTGGCAACCATTGATAACTTGAAAGAAATTAACAGTCTCCTTAATGCAGTAAATGAAAGCTATAAGGGTTTAGCCTGGATTGGATTGTATGATAATCTGGATGACTGGAGATGGTCTCTGGATGATGATGCTTTCTATAATGAGGGTGAGAGAGAGTTTAGAGGATGGTACCATGAACCAAATAACTACAACGGGAACGAACTGTGTGTTTCCATGTACTACACAGGGGAATGGTTTGATCTACAATGTAATCAGAGATTGGGATTTGTGTGCTATAATGGTAAGTGCAGAAAATATTTGCTACCTAACACTTTGTTCAAGTTATATTTTCATAATACTGTATGCGTATTACAGGATAAGCCAAAAGTATTGTCAATAGGCAGCATAAGTGGCAGTAATTGGTCTCAATCCTGAAAGACTAATAATGACTTACAGCAACAAAGCTTTTGGCTGCACAGCAGACTTTATCACACTGAAGTTTTCTTAGCAAATGCCAATGCATCTAACTAACTAACTAACTAACTAACTAACTAACTAACTAACTAACTAACTAACTAACTAACTAACTGTTGTTGCATTTAAATGCTATTAAACATATTCATCAGAGATCGGCATATATATATAGATATAGATTTATATTTTATGATTATTTTCACAACCCAAATCATAGAACAATGGGGACATATTGCTAAAGCAATTCCAGAATCTTTTAGTCGCAAATATGGCAGCATGGTCATACAGTGATCTCATATTAAACAGGTCAATGAATTTGTTGTGTACTTTGTATAAATATGGCATGTACACCGATCAGCCATAAATACTGATGGAAAATATAAAGCAAAAAGCGGGCCAAATTATAATGGCCAGATGACTAGGTCAGGGCATCTCCAAAATGTCAGATGTCAGGTTTGCAGTGGTTGGTACCTAACAAAACTGGTCCATGGAAGAACAACTAGTAGTACACCGCTTCATGGCAACAGTATTATTTGACCTCCCCAGTTCTCAATTTGATTAAACATCTGTTTGATAGAACATATGTGTGCTGGAATAACAAGTCTATCTGGGTACAAATTATAATTTGTATCAGGGTAGTGGTACTATGGAACACATACTGTACAAGGATAGAGTCAAAAATATTTTACACATGTTTATTTGCGTTGGGGCAGGAGTAGATTAATGAGTAAGGCATTGGACTACTGGTGGTTTAAACCCCACCAGTACCAAGCTGCCACTGTAGAGTCCTTGTGCACAGCCTTTACCCCTCAACTGCTCAGATTCGTAATGAGATAAGAATATAAGTCGCTCTGGATAAGGGCACAATGTAATGTTTTACTTTAATGGTAATATTTATAAAGCAGCCTGTGCAGTGCCATTTTTCCTGTTATTGTACTTTTTAAAGTTCAATATACATTACTTTGGGGAATTCCATGGTACTTATTATTGTAGGTACTACAGTGACAACCAATGTTCAGTAGGTATCTAATATGGTACTGCCTGTACTTTACCATTCCAGTAATACGGTATGTACTCAGATATCTAATATGGCAGAGTATGAACAAACATATCACAGTAGCTACCTTCTGAATTTTAGTAGCCTTTGTCATACCAAGTAAGTGCTGTGGTATTGATAGCAATAGTGTGTGGTCTAAATGTCTACGAAGAAGGGAGAGAAGCTCAGATCATCATCTTAGAAACTCAGATCATCGTCATAGATGTCATCTTGAGACTTGGTTTTGGTGCAATTTCCAAACCAGGCAGTGATAAAGCTGTCCAGGATCCTCTCTATAGTCCATCTGTAAAATGTGATTAGGATAGGAGGTGATAGGAAGAGATGAGCTTTACCCAAGCTTTGAACTTGTTTCAAGCCAAGAGGTGAAACCAAGAAATTCAGTCCTCTTGATCATCTCTATAGATGAGCCTTGATGTTACAGTATATTGCTCACTTCCTCAGGTACAAGCAACATATATGTATGGGTTTCTGAAAAAATGACTTGGGAAGAAGCTCAGAGGCTCTGCAGAGCAAACCACACAGACCTGGCCAGCGTGAGGAATGAGACTGAGCTTCAGAAGATACTGAGCATTACACAAGACTTGGAAGTATGGATAGGTCTTTACAGGAACCGATTATGGTCAGATCAGAGCAACTCAACTTTTGCATACTGGAGACCAGAAATCCAAACTCATATAATAGCAGAACCTGATAATGGTTTGTATTCAAATGGACAATTTGGAAATCAACACTGCACCGCTATGGATAATACTGGCAAGTGGACTGATGAAAACTGTTCAGCCAGTTTCCCCTTCTTCTGCTACAGTGGTGGGTTCATCTATTTTCTTTGTAGAAATAGTAAAAAATATATATATCCAATAATTTTTAGATTTTCATTCAGTCATAGTTGAATGGCCAAACCTGCTATAAAAATTGACCATAGCAATTTTCTGCTCTGAATAGATTTATGCATGTTCTCCAAATAATAATTATGCCCTTTTTTACTCTTGCAGTACCCACTCCAGGTAAGGAAGCATGTGTTCTTAATCTTTAATTTATAAGGGTCTGTAGTAGATTGAAAATCCAACCTACAAAACTGAAATATCGTTCAGGTCTTTTCAAGTCTGTCTTAAATCAAAATTAAGGTGCATAAAAGTATATCACCAAAGGTCTTCGTTGTTATACATTTTCCTGCTCTGCAGTCCCACTGAGCAAAAATCGAGTTACCATCTTTCAAAGTTATGTTATATTCATTACAAATTTAACTATTTTCTTTCCTCAGACCTTCTGGTTAGCCATATGATTATTTCAGAGGAATGGAAAGAGTTGAATTTGTACTAAACACAGCATAGCTTTGAAAGATACAAACTGGATTTAGCTTCATATGAGTCTCAGCTGAAAATTGGAATGGATTTTTTCACCAAACGAGGGCTGTGGTCTTCACTTGGACCCAATTACTTACATTGTACTCAATTGGCCCCAATTACTGTACTTACGTTGTCTTCAACTGGCCCCAATTATTTACATTGCCTTCAATTGGGCCCAATTACTTATGTTGTACTCAATTGGCCTCAATAACTTACATTGTACTCAATTGGTCCCAATTATTTACATTGTACTTTACATTCCAGGTGACAAACGTCACAGTTGGTGTGCAGAGCAGGAATATTTACATGTATATTAAACCTCCTACAATGTACTTACATACACTTTAATTTCAGACAGACGTAAAAGATTAACCCCTAATCATTTAAGTGGTTAAGGAATCATTTTATTGCATATGTTAAGCATCATGTGATTGTGTTTTTTTCTTCTAGAATACGGTACTTTTACCACAAGAGCTATGATAGGACTGGAAGTAAAAATGAAATTTAAGAGAAACATGCTGGACTCTCAGATAAAAGGCCTTTTTTTGATGCAAGTGTGTAACTTTTCTGTATTATGTCTTCTAAGGCAATAAATGTTATATTTCACTTCTAGATAATCTAGTCCAATAATAATTGTAACAAAAGATATATTTGTTGATTAATTAATGAGTGAATCACTGAATTTGGCATTGTTTTATATATGAAGGAGCTTTCTTTTTTTTTTTTAATCCAAGATTTACTTTTATGTCAGTTTCAATGAGAACTGAGCAGACTGGGGCTGTCAAGGACCTTTACTTTGAGAGTGAAAACCGTCCATAAGGTCAGCCCATGAAACGAGAGACATTCCCAAGGCATTCAGCAACAGAATACTAAACTCTGAACTGTTCCAGCTTTTGTGAAGATTTATTTATTTGTTCATTTGGGCTCACCTTTAAGCCTAAATACGAGAAACATTGAATATGCAGTACGTCACATGTTCAAGATACTGTAAATAATGAGTATAATAATAATAATAATAATAATAATAATAATAATAATAACAATAATAATAATAATGACAGCACTAATCAGCCACTAAAAGTCACACTTAAGGTCACTTGTGGATGTTTTTTGTTTTAATGATTGGCGCTTCATGTCATCTCACTTATGGTTTATGTCCTTGATGTTTATGCTAATGCTAATGCTTACTCTTAGTTCGACTTTAGTTTCTGTTCCTGTGTCTAGTCCTGCTTTTATTTCGAAATTGGTTCCTGCAGTTTGCATCAAAAGCCTGCACCTGCATACTTGACTCTTCTATTCGGTGACAGCAGGAAGTTAAATAAATGTGTAAATACTTGTAGTTTTTTTTTTTTAGTTAATAATTTCAAAAGTTCTACAAACAAAATTGTAAATTTTTGGGGCAAAATCCTTTGTTTTTGTCATTTTGGCTATATGCCAGAAACAAATGATTCATAGAAATTATGGTCAGAAATAAAAAAAATATATATATATAATAATATGCACCAGCAAATCATAAATGGAAATTCATTTAAAAAAATTCATTAAAAATATGTTGGTCCATGATTTAAAAAAAAAAAATTATTACATACAACGGTGCAAAAGACAATATACAGTGAAGCACATACTACTGCACCATGTGATGCATAATGTTTTTTATGGCTTGTCTTTACTGTCATAACTAGCATCCAACCTTTTGTATTTTATACAAAATAATTTTCCTTTTTTCAGTGCTATATAACAACACATTCATCTTTTTACATTATGCTATGTTTTTCCAATTTAATAAATGAACATACCGTACAGCTGGGTCCATAACTACTGGAACAAAGATACCACATTGAATTTGAAATGAAGCACTTAAGATGTGAGCGAAGTCAAGACTCCCTGCTTTAATTCAAGAGCTTTGACAAAAGTGTCGCATTATCCATCCATTATCTCACTCCACCTGCCAATTTGGGGTGGCTCATAAATAATGGAACAAACTAATATACGTAATTACAAACATAAGGACTGTCTTTAATAGTTGGATGAAAATTGCCTGCCAACTGCCTGAGGTCGGCCTGAACCCATGGCCATGACCAAATGCTGAGTTTTCTCTCTCGAGAAGCTTGGACATTTGTGTTCAGCTGCTGCTTGTTTATGGGTCTTGTTTTATCAGTCTTGTCATCAGTAAGTAAAAAGCTCTATCGGGTAGTGAGCAGGTTACTCACTTGGCCAGTGAAGAATATCCCATTTTTTTGTCTTGGGTAGTTTTCATTGGCCTTTCTGTTCGTGAGTGTTTCCTGGTGGATTGCACCTTGTTGTGAAGCGTCTTTATTTCCTTCATAAAGCCATCTCTTGACTGTAGACTTGGACAATGGCAGGCCTCAAGAGTGTTCTTGACTTGGCTAGATGTTGTAAAAAGGGTTCTTCCTCACAATTGTTTTCCGTGGTTTTCCAGACCTTTTCCTGTTGCTGAGCTTGCCAGTTTACAATTCCAATTGTTTTTGTTATATCTGATGGGTTTATATTGTTTTTTTTTTAATGGCCTGCTTCACTTGCATAGACAAGACTCTTTGGACCTAATGTTGAGACATCCATTAAACAGCTACCAAATGCAAATGTAACACTCAGAACAACCTCCAAGTGTTTCATCTCATTGATTAGTCTTCGAGTAATGAGGGAACAGGCTACACCTGGCCATGCAACTGCTTATCAGCCATTTGTTCCATTATTTATGACCCCAACCATGTTTTTGTGCGCAAGAAAATGGCTGTAATTCCAGAATGGTTAATGCCACCATAGTTAATGATTTTGTCTACCCCCTTGAATTAAAGCTGAAAGACTCGATGTTACTCACATCTTGAGCAAATCTGATTGTGTACAGCGGCCAAATGCCAAACACATATCTTTGTTGCAAAATTCATGAACCATTTCAATACTTGTTCACTTCACTTATTGCATCCACTGTCTTGTGCATCATCCTCTGTAGTGCTTCCACCCTATGTTTTCTCATGGTTGTTTCCTGTAATTTCAAGAATAATTTTTTCTAGTGCTCTCTTAGATTCTAAGTAACCATGATTCAAGGTTTATTCTGTCTAAAAAATTTTATTCTGTCAATGTGTTGTTACAAAAGTAATAATAATATACAGTATGAAAACAGTTAAATGATTTTTTTCTCTAAATCAAGAACATGCAAGGTATTATTATCTCAGTAATACTTTAAATAAAATAATTAAAAATAATAAATGGAGAACTTGACCCCAGTATCACTGTTCCTGCAAATGTATCCCTCTGCACTACTCCCACACCCGATGATACTTATACAGGCTTGTTCAGAATATATTATTCACTTTGATTAGGGCAATACAAACAGCTAGTGAAAGGAAAGAAAAGGATAAAACACAAGGGCACAAACCTGTGAGTTGAATTACTTTTTAAAGGAGACTTAGAGCATTGTTCACATTCCAGTAGTACGGCTAATGGTCAAAGAATGTAATCCTTTTTATATTTTTATATTTGCAATATTATTACAACAACTTTGTCAACTTCTCATAAATATTAATTACCAAATTAACAACAATAGTAAGGATTCTTTGCTGTCCTGTAGTCCTTCTTCTTCTCGTTCTTCTTCAACATTTGCCCATATAGTGTATATTGCCCATGTCACTGGCATGTCTCACCTGATCACAGAATTTGTATTGAATTTGATGCAATTTTCCAAAACCCCCTATTTGCCTTATAGGTTCTAAGTAAAATATTCTAAATCAGGTCTTCATATAATACCTACAGTACAAAACACTTTTACTACTCCTACAACTACATGGACTCCAGTCGTAGTTCATACATCTTCTAACTATTAATTATTTTTTACGTTTTTACATATAATAATAATAATAATAATAATAATAATAATAATAATAATAATAAGAAGAAGAAGAAGAATATGTCCTTCCTATCATTCTGTCCTATCCAAGCTTACTGCTCTTGCACATACTGGATCTAAAATATGTCATAGTTCACCACTTTAGCAGCTACTACTGCCATCGACTTGGGGCTTAATGCATAGTACTGTATTTAAAGCCTTTTAAAAAAATGCTTGTATGGTTTTATTTTACCTACATTGTTTTATTTGATTTGCACAGTTAATTTAATAGTTGACTTGCGAATTGACCGATAATGTTAAAATGTATCAAGGAGTGTGTAACCTCTGTTAAAACTATAAGCATTACACAGATCAGCCATAATATTAAAACACAAAACATTAAGCCCGATATTGTGCATATTCCCCTCGTACCGCCGAGGTGGCTCTAACCCCTTGGGGCACGATTCCACAATTCCTAAGGTGTTTCTATCATAGCCAGCATTGACATTTTTTTCAGCAATTTGTGTTACACTGGCCTTTCTGTATCACCTGTATCACCATTGTGGCTGATCGGTGTATTTCAATTTGCATTTAGAATGCAAAACTACCATTGTGTCTTAAACAGGGTTTTGCACAATTCTCTCTCTTTTGCACAACTCTCTCTCTCCCCAGTATCACTTCATTAATGAAAATTAAACTCCGGCTGAGGCATAGAGATACTGCAGAGAAAATTGAAATGTTGACTTAGATAGTTTAGATAATGATGAAGAAGAGCTGACCCTTATTTAAAAAGACATCAGAAACAGCATGAACATTGGACTGTATTATGACCAGAACAGCTGGAAATGGTTTCTGGGTGGTGATTCTTTCCACAAGGATGAAACGATCATTTTTAGAAACTCGTATACAACACCAAGGAAGCGAGATAAAAAAATACAATTAATAAAATAAAATTAAAAAAGTTCATGTGGATTATTGACAGTTTTTAATGAAGAATGCTATGAGTATTACACCACTGTGATGCATTTGATTCAATTGTGAGTATAGTAGAATGTAGAGAGTTTAGCACTAATATAGCACTACCACGGTTGTACAAATGAGAATAAAATCAATGGTCACCATTGGCCTCCACAGCCCCTAGTTGGACTACAGAAGTTCATAGGTGGATCAATGTATTTTGCTTAAGCAATAAGTGACTAATAATGATTTGTAAATATCGCCATATTGTAAATCTGACAGTGTGCTGTCCTTGTGCTGTCAAGAACAGCTGCGGCTTACAGCAAGGGACTGGTTATAGCAAGGGACTGAAGTGTCTCTCTCATCAAAAAAGTTTGGAAACGTCATTATTATTGTTACAGTACTAGTCAAACGTTTGGACAGAAGTTTGGATTTATGTTCTACATTCAATAAAAAGAACAATACTGGATTTTTTACATTTTTATTCAAAATCATAAAATAACAGTAACAACAACAAATTAAAAAAAAAAATGGAACATTTGTTATTTTAAGACACGAAGGTCAGCTGTTCTGGACCAGTTCCTGTATGAACCGCTCTGTCAAGTGCATTTGCAAAATCCATCAATCACCATGATGAAACTGGCTCTCATGGAGACAATCCCATTATCAGCCTGATTAATAATTGTTGTTATGGTCAGTATCTGTCTAGCAGATTAATATTACATACAAGGGGCATTCAAGTCAAACCGGGACTGTTGCTTAGCCACATATTTATTCTATAATGACTTGCTAAAATGTGTAAAATCCCATCCAGAGTGCATTCTCATTTTATACCCAGTTTAGACTGATCTATTGTAACCAAGCACTTCCGGGAGAGATCTGGCTCCAAAATAGGCTGGGAAATAAAAAACATATTAAACTAACTAATTAACTAATTACTATTAAATTATTCAGGGAAAATTGTTTGGTCTTGAAGCAACAATAAAATGCTTCGTTTGTCATATTCTGAAAATATATAACAATTTGCAGAAACCCCAAAGAATTCTTTGTATTTGGGGGAAGAAATGATAAAGAAGTCACTTAATAATGTGATGCAGGCAAACAAACAGAATCCATTAGATGCTGCTTTTTACAGCTGAATTGATGTCAGCGAGCAGAAAACATTCATTTGTTACATACCTCCACACAGATCCACTCATAGAGCAAATTGAAAAGCTCTTGTAGTGGAGTGTTGGGTGAAATTACGGTAAATAGCACACCATCTCTTGCAAATAGACCAGCAGGATTTAACAGTGAGGCAATTTAAAACGGCGACAGGAATTATTAAATCATTTTTTATTTGCTACTACTATCTTATTCTAGACCTTGTGGGATTGTCTTCCCTACTCCCAATTGTTTTTGCTCAATCCATACTCATCCATACAGTAGCAGCACCGTGTACTAATCTGCTGGACGGATGCTGACCATAACAACAATCGATATACAGAGATTTTCAGAATTATTAATCATGCTGATACTTTCTCAAAGCTTTAGGATTTAAACGGATTAGCAGATAAAGGTCTTGCTGTGAGGTACTATCACAAGGATCCTTCACGAGAAGGATCCCACAAGAATGGTTAGGCTTTTTTAAGCACTGTGGCTAAGGCTAATCAATCCTTATCCAATTGCCCCAGATACTGTAATACCAACACGTCAAATACACTACTAGTCAAAAGTTTTAACAGACCTTCCAAATAATGCTGATGGTGTCCAAAATATGCAATAATCTCCTTTGATATGGAGATTGCTACTTATGCTCTGTAAACCCTTCAAAACAACTCTAATCCAAGGTGTTTATTAGTGATTTCTGAGGCTGGTGACTCCTCTGCAGCAGAGGTAGTTTTGGTCTTGCTTTCCTGGAAAGGTCTTCATGAGGTTTCATCATGGTACTTGATGAGGTTTCCAGAACAGTTGCCTTATTTTATAATTTTGATAAAAACAATCCAGTATTGTTCTAGAATGTATAAAATAAATGTCCCCAAACTTTGACTGATGTGTCGAAACTTTTGACAGGCACTATATAGTACATACATACAGTACATATAATGGCTGTTTAAGTCAAACCTTAACAGAACACAATTATGAGAATAAAAACTCCCTTAATTTCTTTATATAATCCCCTGCTACACTAATGCACTTATCCCAGGATTTCACTAGTGCTTGGATACGATCAAGGTAGAAAGTTTTCTCAGTACGCCAGAGCCATGATCAGACTGCCTGCTTCACATTTGAAACTATGGCCTCCCAGGAACTCCTTTAATACCCCAAATATGTGGAAATGGCTTTTAGCAAGGTCAGGACTACT
This sequence comes from Clarias fuscus, assembly GCA_030347435.1. Taxonomy (NCBI): domain Eukaryota; kingdom Metazoa; phylum Chordata; class Actinopteri; order Siluriformes; family Clariidae; genus Clarias; species Clarias fuscus. Next base: position 26,660,831 of record CM059212.1, read on the forward strand.
GTATATGGGAGATGTGGTAATAACTCCCAGCAGAGTTCCTGTGTGTACGGTCTCTAATGCATCTCTTTGGCAAATTGGCGCCAAGTTACCCATCGATTTTTAAGCATTGGGTGTTCCCCTCGAAGAATGTCCACGGGAAAGACAGCAGTGGGCTCTGAGCTAACTCAACCAGATTATTATTGACCTCTTTAAAATGTTTGCACCATTCAAATGTTTTACTGCAGCGAAGAGTCTCATCACTGTACTCTGCTTGAAGACTGTTGTCAGGGATGACCCCTAGAGGGCGCCATGTGCCCAGAGACTTTTGTTTGTTGGTAGTTCTGTTAAGTTTGACTTAATTTCTCAGAATGCACCTTGGTCAGGTGATGAGGTCACTCACCTGAACCGAGGTGAATGGTTGATTAGTGTGGCTATAAGAAGCCTCAGTTTATTTTTGTCTTGCCTCTGTTGGCTAACATTCGTGATATGCTGGTTAGTGGTTATACTCTTATTTGGTTTATTTTTAAGTGAAGTCTGTTTATTTCTGTTTGCTTTCTTTATTATTATTAAAAAGAACAGTAGTAAAAATCATTACCTCTGCGTCTATGCCTTGACTACTACAACATCACCTTGAGAACCATGACAGAAGGGAGCAGGAGAGCAGGAGGGAGAAGAGGGCGATCCTGCAGAGCGTCGCGGAGAAAGACTGGTCAGGAGGAGGTGAATGAGCAGCCAAGTGGGGAAGGCGATGAGTCTCGGGTGCATGAAGCATTTCCCCAGCTAATGGAGGACATCTTCAGGCAGCACACTAAAGAAAATAGTATGCGCATACAAATCCTAGCCTCGGTGTAGGCCCAGACCTGCCAGTTGGCCTCAGTGGAGGCTCAGACCCGCTAGAGAGCCCCGCTGAGGGCCCAGTGAATCCAGAGAGCTCGGCACTGCTCGCTACTCCATTCTGCATTGTCGATGGTGAGCTCTCTCCTCCGCCACCTAGCTGCAAGGACAGCGTGCAAGCTCTGCTGTTCTGCTCCAACGACGGCGAGCTCCCTCCTCTGCCATCTAGGTGCGTGGACAGCGTGCCATCTCAGCCACTCTGTTTCGACGACGGCAACTTCCCTCCTCTGCTGCCTGGCATCGGCGCCCCAGTGCTGGTTCCGCCACTCGGCTTCTGGGACCTCGTGACAGTCCCGCTTCGGAAAGGGTTGGGAATTGCAGCCTTCCTACCTGTCCAGACATCCTGCCCAAGAAACACCATCTACTGTAAAACCTCAGTGTAAGGTGGCCAGACACGGGTCGTTGGGGGAATGCCCTGGACCTCCGGTGGCCATGCGCCCAGAGACTTTTGTTTGTCGGTAGTTCTGTTAAGTTTGACTTAATTTCCCAGAATGCACCTCAGTCAGGTGATGAGATCACTCACCTGAACCAAGGTGAATGGTTGATTAGTGTGGCTATAAGAAGCCTGGCTTTTCAGTTTATTTTGTCTTGCATCTGTTGGCTAACATTCGTGATATGCTGGTTAGTGGTTATACTCTTGTTTGGTTTATTTTTAAGTGAAGTCTGTTTCTGTTTGCTTTCTTTAATATTATTATTAAAAAAGAACAGTAATAAAAATAATTACCTCTGCATCTATGCCTTGCCTACAACATCACCTTGAGAACCATGACAACTGTGGTTTGTACGCCTTCATTCACAATAAATTTCATCACATGTCACGCTTTGTCTTGAACACCCTTCGTAGTACAGTATATATGCATTCAAGTCAGTGTTTCTGACAACCCATTTGTCCATGTTAACATGATGGAAATTGAGTGTGAATTACTTGACACCCATTGTCCCTAAGAGATACTCACCCATTACAGAGGATTAAAAATAAAGCAGACCCTTATCAAGGAATCAGATGGAAGGAAGCCATACTTAAAGAGGTCGCTTAAGAAACGGATGTTCCATTTCAATTGAAGGCAGGCTGCCAACTATGAATTCTGATTGTAACAGAGAGCTTAATATGCATTTTAATTTTCATTTAGTACTTTTAACTCCATCTGTATTATTGTATTTCTTTATGTGGAAGCTTACTGTTGTGAGTGGTGTATTTGCATGTGGAGGTTGGAGGACATCATGCACAAACTGGAAAGGAAAATATCTAAATAATGTAAGGGAACTGTTAATAATATTGGTAGGGGGGATGCTTTAAAAATGTTTTAAAAAATAATAATGGACATATCCTTTATGTGGTCTTTGTATAGAAATATTACTCATTACGATTTGTCAGTGCACATGATTTGAAAAATAAGTGTGAATTTCTCAGTGCACTGCTTGACATTCAGAGTGTACTGATCTCTGCAGTAAATTTTCAGTCCGAGCTTGCTACTCGGGCAATCCGCTCTAGTCGTGGCAATATATAAAGTTCACATTTGATTAGTTTGAAGTTATTGGCTAAATGTCAAACCCGCGATGTTTTCCAAACATTTCTCTCTATATTATGAGACCTATATTCAAAGGTGCTGACTTATGTTCAAAAGACGCATCGATATTTATTCAAGGATTTTCTGGGTGTCCCATTCAGGTTATGAAACCTCAATTCTTTTAAAATAAAAAGTCGAGTCAGTAATATCAATTGACTGGTGTTTCTACGCATATAGTCATGTCATCTGTTATGTTGTTTTCAGTCAAATCTGTTGGGGTACTTTAAAGCAAAGGAAATGATGCACTAATATGATATGATAATGAACAAACACACTGAAGCATTGAACATGCATTGAAGTGTGGCAGGAGTTTACTATATTACCAGTTAATTGCTGCATGAATAGTTCTATTCATTAGGATAATTAATAGTTATTCATGAATAACAGTCTGCTACTGTCTTAATTTGACAACAAAATAGAAATCTTGATCTAAAATATCCTTCTTTTGCTTAGTTGTGAAAAATCTACCGACACATAAATTTAGATTGAGATTGTCATGCTTTTAATGAACTTTGAGATTTTAAGTGGTTGAATGAATACAATAGCACTGATTGCGATGATTTAAAAAGATATCCTAACGTTTTATATTTTATAGATTTTGCAACATGTGGAGATTTGTTAAGCTTAAGGTCCTTCAGTTCCACTATGCTACAGCATATACAGTCATCCTATATAATAATATACCTGTCAAATGGCAGTCCACTGAGTGGATTTGCAATCCAATATAATAATTTCAGTACTTCATATGACATATAGGTAATATTAGTAATACTCCCCATTTGATCTCTATATACACCTACTGTAGGAGAATATGCCAGTAACCTGGTGACAGGATCACGGGCAGGATCTACGGTCACTAGAACCAAAGGTTCGCCTGCCCAGCTCGATCCCACAGGAAAGCCAATGCAGCACAAAGTGCCAGTAAAGTCAACACTGCCACCTCCAAATTCCTCAGATCCCAATCCGATCGAGCATCCATGGGATTCGCTGGATAACCAAGCCAGATCCACAGAGGCTCCACGCTGCCACCTACAGCACCCAAAGGATCTGCCGCTAACGTCCCAGTTCCAGACATCACAGCACAACCCCATAGGTCTTGTGGTGTCATGTCCCGAAGGCCAGAGATGGGGACAAGGGGAACCAAAAAAACCTAATTGGTTTTAATAGTTATGGTTTTAAACCTCTGGCTAATGTGCAACACATAAGCTGTTTTGAGTGGTTCAAATGTGTTAAAAGGGTTTTTGGAGAATGTTGAAGCCAGGAAAAAGACTGCCATTGCTTTTACTCTAGCCATTATGTGATATGTTCTGCAAACAGCTTTTTATATACAAAACTATGTGGTAATACATGTCTGAATGTTGACCATAGGTCCTACCATGGTTGTTAGTATGGGAATATATACACTGGTCACCATTGGCTTCCACGATCCATAGTCAGACTGTACTACCATGGTCCATATAAATAGATGGATGGAAAACTATATATGTGCTATACTATGATGATGGTTAGGAAGAAATACTGTAATGTTACAAAAGTCTATTCTATGTACTAGAATAGGGACTGAAACTGGTAGAGGAGGATGCTTAGGATGCTGTAAACTGAAACTTTTGTATTGATTTGAATGTTTCTCATCATCATCAACAATCCCTGTAATTAAAATCAAATTATTGCCCATTTTTCCGTTTGAATCACTACAAAATCACGAATATAAACCATCTTCTCACCGTTTTTTTTTCAAGATCTGGGCACATTTTACACTCAGATATGTTTTAGTGACTTCAGCAATTAATCATTGCAAACATAATATTTCAATGTCTTCATTTTCTAATATGTATCTATCAAACAAAAATGTCAGCCTTCTCGTATTTGAAGCTGTTCTAAAAGTAAATAGAAAAACTTCACACTTGAGTAAAGAAGGCAGCTGTATTAATAAATGAACCAGTAGCATCATTAATCTTTTATGTTATGTTATTGCATTCTAATGTCTGAACAATCATGCTAGCATCTGGTTAAAACGTAAACAGTTTCTTTTGTTCTGTAATATCTACAGTATGTTTGTGTTGGAAAGCAATACGTAATGATGAAATGATATCAAACTGTGCATGCAAAACATACAAAGTTTTCTAGAGAGTGAAAGATTTAACTGATGCTAATTTAGATTTATTATGAACTACTGTAACCTTAAACAGTCCAGCTAGGAGACAAAAATCAATCCAGCTCAAAGTAGAGCATGCTATTCTCTTGTGACACTATGTAGGAATCTAATGTATGCTATTGATTGCTACGGTTTTGGTATTAATTTATGCTGTTATATTATATAATATAGCACACTCCACAGGCAAGGATGCACTTTGACTATATGCAATATTGATCATACACATTGTGTATAAGAATAAGTCTGCTTTGTTGCACTACATGAATAGTTGATAAGCAGATTAAAAAGCCCTTTCTGCATTTGCGCATTCAGATTTAGAATAATGTGCAAAAGGTCTCGAGCCACCCCCATTTCTGCATATTTTGCTACCAAAGAGCCAGATATTGTTCTATTTTTAATATAGTCTTGAGGAAGGGTTCTCCAGGTTTCCTGAAGGACTTTTTGGCTCTCATTTTTATCTAACTTAAGGCATGAACAAGTAACAAACAAGTACAGATGATGATCAGGGCGGTGATTAGTATACTGGTGGTAATGCTAGAATGATTTAAAATTGTTTAATTCAGTTCAATTTTATTTGTGTAGCACATTTAAGAATGGTCGCTGTCACAAAGAACTTCCATAAAAAATAAAAAATGGATATAGCCTGGGGCGAAGGGGGCATGGAAAAACTCAGAGAGGAAGAAACCTTAAGAGGAACCAGACTAACAAGTGAACACATCCTTGTTATATCTGTGTGCTATAAGCATGAAAATTTAATATAAAGTCCACTTTCACTGATGGAGGCAAGGATACAAAACTGTGGCAAAACCACATGCATCCCGGGCACACCATACGGAGCCACCTCTATGTTACGAGAACTTTAACCACAAGCGGGCCACCAGGATGTGTCAGACATCTCCAGAGGGCAGGAGAGATCAGGATCACTGTTAACTTAGGAGTGCCACAGGCAGGTTGAGAGAGAGAGAGAGAGAGAGAGAGAGAGAGAGAGAGAGAGAAAACAGATACACTCAAAGTCACATAATGGATAAGGCTGGTGTACAAGCAGGAATTCCAGCACGACTACTGTAGGTATGACAACAATTCTTTTCAGGTTGAAGCTCACGTACATGTCTGTCTGTCTTTTTGTCTGGCATAGTATGGAACTCTCTGCCTAACTTATTAATACAAAGAAATCACATTTTTCCAAGGTTGAGTATCTTACACATTGTTCAGGCTAAGTTGTACTTCTCTCATCTCCAGCCAAATACACTCCCTGTTTGGTAATCGGAGAGAAACTCACAGATGAGAAAATCGAAAAACAAGATCGGATAAAGATTAAGTTTCGTCTTAAAATGACTCCAGCGCTTTATAATTCATTTATACCACTTCAGCGCTGTTATTTCACTTGTGAAAATATGAACTAATCCCAGTAAAAATATTCAGTTATCTACTAGATGTGGCCATGACTTGCACATGATCATGAATCTAATTGCACTCTCATTTTTATGATATAAATAAAATCTTCCTGTGGGCCAATTGCAATGTAACAAGGCCTATATGTTTCCTCAAGCTCAGCCAAATACACCTGTAAAAACCCCATTAAAATACGTTTAGTAATTTTTACGTGATGCGTGCACAAACAAACTCAGGAACAGATTACTCATCTTACGCCTCCACCTCCACCATCCACATGCACAGTACAGTACACTGTCAAAACTTGCAGTTTGTAATCTGGCACATAATAGCTCATAACTTCCCTTCCACTCAACATTTTGATTTTATATATGGTACAGGTTTAACTTCTGGCTTTTTTATTTATACAGAAGACCACTTGCTCACTTTCATAGTGATTTTCATAGTTTGGTTACACAATTGAGAGAGAGAGTGAGAGAGAGAGAGTGAAAAAGAGAAGAAGGTTGGATGTGTTTTAGCGCTGGTGATGTGAGAGTGAAGTAAACATTTTTTTAATGTCTTAATAGATCCTTGTATTTTTTTTAAAATATATATTCTTTTATTTATACAGGTATTGCACAATCAATAACAAAAAAAAAACAGCTGACGTTAGCAAGCTAATCAGCTCGGGTAGGCATGCTAGTGTAGCTAAAAACAAGCTCTTGTTAGCGGTGCAGTAGTCAAATAATTTTCATATTCACTAGGATGAATAAGATAAAACATTCTATTGAAATTATTTTTAAAAAATTACTGTTGTCTGTTAAATAGCTGCACACACACACAAAAATCTGTTCAGACCTTTTAGTCTGAAATATGTTTGTTTTTACCGTGGTACCTCTGCATATAAATTTAATCCATTCCAGAAGCGAGTTCTTGTTTTGAGAGACACATTTTCACATAGGAAATAATGTACATGCAGATAATCCGTTCCTGCCACTAAAATATTACCATTATTACCAATATTACCAATTTCCAACACTATAATTATGTTTTTCCATATAAAAAATCTAAACATTTAGAAAAGAGATGTAAATTAAGTAAAATATAAAATAAATAGACATTAAACTGAACTTCACCTTAATATATAATTCTTCTTGGCACCGACTGCTTTAAAAACAAAACTGAAAGTCACTGCCTTATCTTCTTGCTACCGTCTCTTGGCTTTCTATTGACGGGAACATGTTTTGAACATTTCCCAGATGTACACCGTTTAGTTTGTTCGCTCGTATACCAAAAATGCTAATGATCTTGCAAAATTTCAGTTCATATGCCAAGGTACCTCTGTATATTGTTTTTTTTTTTTGTCAGTAATTTTATAAACATGACCCCCAAAGCCATTCACATCTGTAACAGCTGCAACTTGACTTTCCAGCAATTGAATGCTTGAGTGCTCTGAAAGACATTGCTAATGGTAACTCTAGTTATCGTGCTAATTCTAGTTTAACCAAAGTTGAATCTTTGTGTATACGGGTGAATGGATATGTTGGCAGGCTCCATGAGTCAAAATAAATTGTCGAAATCTTATTCGGCTCCACCCATTAAACTGTTCGAACGCTATTTTTTTTCTCCTCACAAATTTTAACTATTGAGCTTTTAAAGGACAAACGGTTAAGCTCTGTAACCTAGCACTCAAGGTTTTATTCTCACAGCATGTCTGTCACATCGAGATAACGATAATGGCACCAGATAATTACATCGATGTGTAGGGGAGAAGGCTGAAGCATCATGAAATGTTCTTGAGTAAAAGGCGATAGCATTTATTTCATTTCGTTTTTTTTTTTTTTTAATCAGGGAAGGAAAAATTCCAAAATCTTCCATCCAACAGCTTGAACAGCTCTTTGTTTTCCTTGTTTACTTCAGCAGCCATGAACATAAAATGGGGCTGGCAAACATTTTTTTAAGCATTCACTTGTTTGTATTGCTAGTCTCTCCTGAGGGTTTTCTAATTTTATGCACGGACAATATTATTCCTTCTCACCATTTTAATACTTACCAGTAAAATATAGCCAGGGGCTTCCTTTCAGCCATCTAAATCAAAATCCTTTTTTTCTGCCCTTGTTAAAATGTACGTAAGTAAAGAATACAGGAAATGATTTAAGCAAGGTCACACAATATAAATGCACCATTGTTACCGAGTCTTAACCGCCCATGACTCTGTCACCGGTTTAACGGTTTTATTTCCTTGGACCACTTTTGCTATGTCTTGACCACTGCAGACCAGGAACGTTCCACAAGAGATGCAGTTTTGGAGTTGTTCATCACAATCAATTTGATCACAATTTGACTCTTGTCACATTAGCTGCGCGAACAGTATCTCATTACAATGGCACCTGGTAGTGGATGAGGCATACTGTATTTTTCCTGAACTTATGGTGGAAGCATTAAAAAATGGCCATGCATAAGGATTTGAGTGACTTTGATAAGGGTTTTAATTATCCAATTACAGCTCACGAAAAAAAAAAAGTCTGAATATTTCATCAGATTAAAGAAAACATTTTCAACATAGCAAATTATTTATGTACTAAATACTTGGTCATGACTCCTTTTATATACTGCATTAATGCTGCATGGCATAGAGGTGATCAGGCTGTGGCTTTGCTCAGGCATTACTGTAGACCAGGTTGCTTTGATAGCAGCCATCAGCCTTCAGCAGTCTGTATTGTTAGGTCAGGTGTTTCTCATCTTCCACTTACAACAGTCCGTAGACTCTCTATGTTCAGGTTCAGGTGAGGCGAGTTGTCTGGCCAATCAAGCACAGTAATATCATGCTCAGCAAATGAGTTAGTATTAGTTTTGGCATGGTGAACAGTTGTGCTAAGTCCTGAAAGAAAATCTGCATCTCCATAAAGCTTGACAGCAGATGGAATCATGATGTGCTCTAAAATCTCCTGGCAAATGGTTACGTTAGACTTTGGACTCGATAAAACACAGTGGGCCTACAACAGCAGAAGGAAAACTTCACATTGGATTTTAGGAAATGTGGATTCTGTGCCTCTCCACTCATCCTCCAGACTCTGTGACATTGATTTCCAAAAGAATTGCAAAATTTACCTTCATCTGAAAAGATTACTTTGGACTACTGAGCATCGGTCCAGTTCTTTGTTCCCTTACCCCATGTAAGACTGACTTTATCTAGGAATTCAACAGTTGTAACTCATTTCCTGAAAATGTCTGTCCGTGGTGTCTCTTGATGCACTGACTCATTCACTACGCTCGTCCAAGGTTTTGAATTGACTTTGCTTGACAATTTTTCCTTAAGGCTGCTGACATCCCTGTTGCTTGGCACCTTTTCCTACCAATCTTTTCCCTTCCAGTCAACTTTCTATATGTGTTGATATGGTACTCTGTGAACAGCCACAGAGGTGGAGAGGTGTCAATGATCATCTCCTGGACAAATGTCAAGTCAACAGTCTTTACCATGTGTGTACTGAACTAGACTGAGAGATAAATGGTATTTATACTGTATGAATAGTAATTTATTCAAGCTCGAAATTAAATATTGTAATATTGTGAGTCATTGAAATTAAAACCAAAACAGCTTGAAAGATTTCATTTACATGTAATCAATTTAGAATATATGAGTTTCCCTTTTTGAATTAAATTATGAAAGAAAATTAACTAAATTCTAACACACACACACAAATATAAACCATGTGCATGTCCTAGAAAATAGCTTCTTTCATAAGGCATTCAACGAGATATCCAACTTTTTGCATGACCTTCCTTTTCCTATGAATTAATGCATACAAATTGGATTGAATTGTAGATGGGCTAATGGAGAAAATAAAGACTAATGGAATCCAGGTCATGCTCTCTGTCAGAGCATGCTGTTTCACATTAACATGTAAAGTGCATATATAGCTTTTTATACATTCTGGCTTATTAAAAAAATGGACAAAAGTGAGTACAGCTCAGATGGCTGTTGAAATGCCTACATGACCAATTAGCTATGATATTATTACACTGTAAAGTAGGCATGATCTGATTAAACAGGTTACTATTTACAGTACGTAGTAGTTTTCAAAGAGATTATTATTATTAATAATTATTATTATTAGAAGTAATAGTAGTAGTAAAACTCACAAGTTACAGACACAAAATACAGAATTGTAAGACTATTAAGTGTCTCTGAAACACACTCTTCAGCTCTTTGCCCTATGGGACCATAAGGCGATGAATAGTTCATTATCAAGAAGATTTTACATTCATAAGTGATTATGAATTTCCATTTCTCTGACCTTTGTCATTACATTAAAATTTTGTCCTCATAGGACCCTAGTGGGTCTGGAAGAAAGTGTCATTGCCGCTGCATTTGACATTTTATTTCGAATGAACAGGGTATATTAAAATGAAGGGAAATGAACACGAATTACCTTACTGTTTTTCAATTATGCATAAATCTGCAGGGCAATCAGTCGCACACAATTCAACCTATGCGGCTACTCGTTAGATGTAATTTAAAATGATTGCAACCCAAAATATTGCTACTTTTCCTATCTATTTCCTATCTCGTGTTTTTTTTTTTCTTTCCTTAGTATATCATCAGTGGCAGCTAAGTCAATGTAAATACAAACTACCCCGTGCAGTTACTCTACTATTGAAAAAATAAATGAATAACTGAAGTGACACAAAAGTATTTGACACTGCCACGTATCACCAGTGCTACTGATATAAGCATTATCAATGGCAATTTGGAGGAAAAAACAGAAGGCAATCTAATAACTCTTGCGAGATTTAAAACGGTGAAAATATCTAAATTCACAGCATGCTCGACTGACTCTGCGGTTCAGCTATGTGATATTTAATTTCTTTCCAGCACAGGACAATAGAGACTGCCAACTCTCACAGGGACAATATTGAGCTATTAAATGCATTTTCAAGACCATTACTCAGCACTCTATCATTTATCGAGGAAAATGGCAGTAGTGCTTCAGTCTCTGTCCTATACCTCACCTATAGTGACAAGGCTATATACGCTCTGTGATAATGTGAGGAGTTCAGCAAAGTTTTAAAATAGAGCAACGTGTCCTGTGAATAGGGAACTTGGGGTGTTTTAGACCACTTTTTATTAATTAGAGGATGCACACTGGATAATCTTAGTAGCTCTGGCAGAGGATCTGATCTAAACTTTGAATCCTGTTCCCAACTAGAAGAAGAAATTAAATTAATTAATATTACATACTGCATGTACAGTAGGCCCTTAAGAAACAAGGCTTATGCAGCACATAATTTGTGATCCAATTCCAGTTCCGAATAACCGATTTAACACCCCTTTGCGGCGCCTGGGGATGTGATTGAAAATCTCGCTCAGAGGGTCCCTCTAGCAATACACGTCCGATCGCTCTCCCTCATAATAACATATTAATTTATCTTCTCATCATATACCTTATTTTCATTGACTTGCACTACCTCTGTTTTAGACCATCCACTTTGGCACTGCTGTCACTTTTAATGGCTAGATCCCTATGCTTGTTGTCTGTAGTCTATCAGACAAAGTCTGGCCAGGTAATTCTTGAAAATGACAAACAAATGAAACGCATGAGGATTCTCAGACTGCATGATTGAATGAAAAAAAAAATAACCTGTTTGAAAACTGTCTGTAAATTCTTTTGTATAGACATTTATCATTTACCTTTGGCTTGGCTCTAAATGCACTAAATGCATTCAGTGGAAACCAGACCATCTCCAAAGTGGCTGGAGAAATGCTGAACTAAAGCGATGCAAAGAAACAGTGTTGTGTTGGTTATAGGGCGAATATTGAAAGATGTAATGTCTTGTTTCTCATTTCAAATTTCCTGTTTGTAAGCTTGTGCATTTTCCTCTAATAAAAGCTTTATTATGCCCATTTTCTATTTTAGCAATTACAGTTAAGGATCTCGTTAGTTTCCTAAACCAGACTCTATAATCCAATTATGAACTGATTTCGTGCCACTCGGTCTCACATGTACGACACAAACAACAATTCAGTACAAGCCCTGTTTATTTATTTATTTTTCAAAAATCTATTTGCACTTCTAATACTGTGTGACAGAAGCTGAAGGTCCGGCCGTGCATGAATCATGCTCATTCATCTCTGCCCGTGTAGATTTTAGTCATATCGGCTGTCATAATCATCTGGCACGTGTATCTTTTATGAGTATAAATGAGCAATGCCTATAGGCATCATTCATGTTTAGAGCAATATTTCAACCGAGCATGCAGTGGAAGAGAACTGAAAAGACTGAAACATGTAATAAAAGAGTCCAGCACAGCTGAGACTCAGGAACTGATGCAGGGCAGGCTTAGCGACGATTTTTTTCCATTAAGAAATCTATTGGGAATTTGTACTTGCTAATTTTAAATCGATGTTGAAATCTAGGCAGAGCAAAGATCAAAGTGGCATTACAGACAATTACTGTATCTTAAACAGAGCCAGAGCCAGTAGTGTGCATTAGAATAATGAATGATTATACTGCATGCACTTCCCAATCCCTAGGGTTGCTAGTAAACCATTAAACTTAACACTAAACCTAATATGGCATTTTTACCTTGTAAACAGGTTTTTTTTTGTTACGGTTGTTTATCTTGTTACAATTTATACATCAGGTGGCACGATGGCTTAGTGGTTAGCACAGTCGCCTTGCACCTCCTGGGTCCAGGTTCGATTCCCGCATGGAGTTTGGATGTTCCCTTTCAAAAGCTAAACTTGATGCTGCGAGAAAACGCTATGGGAAAATTTCTTTGTTCTCCGGTTGTGAAGCCTGTGTATGTCAAAACCGCCGAATACCTCGGCTTATAACCTTTGCCAGGCATGATGTCACCGAATAAGGTTATAAATAGGAGTGAACCGGAAACATCCTCAGATCTTTTTGTCTTCAGGACCGCTTTGTGTTTGCGTGTGTGTGTGTGCCACAGAATCACGGTAGGAAAGAAAAAAACTTTACTTACCGACAATGGCAAGAGTTCATTGAGAGATGCGTGCCTCCATGTGATTTCTTTCGGAGGGCGATCGCCGTATTAAGGCACTTCGCGCGCGGCTTGCTTTCTTTAAAGAGAAAAAGGGCTCGCGTGCGTATGAGTATTTCCCCCTTTCTCTCGCGCTCTCCCCGGATCAGGAAGTTTTTAGCGTCCGCTTCTCAAGTGGGTATCGGCGCTTTTTTGTGAAGGGGCCAAATAGATTTCCTCTCTCACCGCAAAAATAAATAAATAAATAAAAGAATAAAAATTAAATTAATAATAATAAAAAAAAAATCCCCAAGCGCTCAAAGTTAGAGACAGGTTTCTGTCGGGTGGCTAGGGGAGGGGCCTCAACGAGGGTTCCTCCCCTTTTTTGGCGACCTACATGACGAGTTAACTCTTTCATGGAATAAGCCTTATTCATCCCCTGTTTTATGATAATACCCCAGATTGAAGAGACGCTTGCGAGCTATCTCTCTCCTGGGAGCTCATCCCCCATGAAAAAGCCTACGCTGCCCCAAGCCATGTAGACTAACATCTTCGTTGGTGGGGAAAGCTTTTCAGGCAGCGGGTCAGGCTGGTGCTGCCCTGCACACCATGGCGGTTTTGCAGGCATACCAAGCTCACGTGCTAAGAGTTCTGAGCACTGACGGGTCTATTGATGGCGCCGAGCCACAGATTTATTTCTCCGTGCCACCAAGCAGACGGCCCGTGCTATCGGCCGTTCTATGGCTGCCGAGGTCTTCTGTGATTAAACCTCACGGGCATCGAGGTCAGGGATCGCGTTTTCCTCCTTGATGCCCCCCCTCTCACCTTCCAGCTTCTTTGGCGACGCTGTAAACACCGCCACCACTAGGTTCGGGAGGCGAAGCTCTACGGGCAGACCTCTGTGAGGTTTCTCCCCTGCCGTGCTCAGGAGTCGGGACTGTCGGCCACGCAGTCCCAACCAGGTCTGGTCCCCACGAGGCGTGAGGCGCAGAAGACAGGGGAGGGACTCGTCGCACTTCGCAATCCGCCTCAAAGAGAAAAAAAAAAAAGCACCGGACCTGAGTAGCATTATCTCCGCCAAAAAGGAAGTCCTGAGGTTGACGTGCCCAGGACCATGGGGGTGTCGGAGGGACGTGTAAAAATTCCAATAAGGGATAAAGACTCCTCCCTGGTACCCTATGAGGGCCGTTGTCTAATCTCCGCCACCACTGGTGTTTCAGGAAGCAGCGGTCTCCAGCGAAATGTTAGGTGCTCGGTTCCTTCCTGCCTTGTTTCAGGATGCCGGACACCTAACACCTAACACCTCCCCCCCCCCGTTGCACATCGTTCTCCGCGTTTTCAATGGCGTGGTCTTCACTTCCATGAAACCGGAACGAGCGCATCTGCTGACTTGGCAATTACAGACTTTGCTGGGAAAGGGGCCATAGATTATGTTCCCCTTCCAGACGAGAGATGGGGGGTTGCGTCCGATTTTACATCTTCTTGGGCTGAACATCAAAATGTTGACAGCAAAAATGATTGTTTCTCAAATTCAACCAGAGGTTTGGTTTGTGACGGTCAACCTGAATGACGCATATTTTCATATAGAACACAGGAGGTTCCTGAGGTTTGCTTTCGGGGGCGAAGCTTACCAGTATTGGGTCCTTCTATCTGGCCTAGCCCTGTCACCCCGCACATGTAAAAAGCACGGATGCAGCTCTGGCTCTATGATTCCAGGGCATCCGTATTCTGAATTGTATAGACGACTGGCTGATCCTAGCTCAGTCTTAATAGCTAGCGCTTCGACATCGGGATGTCGTCCTAGCTCATCTCCATTCTTTAGGATTGAGACTCAACGCTACGAAAGGCGTTCTCTTTCCTGTTCAGAGGACAACATATTTGGGTGTCACATGGGATTCGATCACAAGGCGGGCACACCTTTTTCCCACTTGTGTCGAACCCATCCTCCAACACCCTGAAGGAAATCAAGCTAGGCCAGAAAGTGACTCCATCACTTTCAAAGATCTTTAGGTCTCATGGCAACTGCGTCCACGGTGATACCTTTGGGCCTTCTGCACATGAGGGCGTTTTCTGTAGTGTCTAAGAGCCAGGAGATTTCACTCAAGGGCCAATCCCCAGAGGCTAATAAGGGTTACGCGCCGGGGCTTCGTACCGTTTCTATGTGGTTCAGACCCCGGTTTCTGACTTTGGGTCCCACTTTAGGTCCGTCTTGTCGTCGCAAGATGCTAACGACAGACGCTTCCCTCATGGGCTGGGGTGCGGTCTTGGATGGCCGTCCAGCACAAGGGGGCTGGAGAGGTCGTCATCTTGCATGGCACACCAATTGTCTCGAAATGATGGCTCTGTTTCTGGCCCTGAAACACTTCCTCCAGCAGTTGAGAGGCTACCATGTCCTAGTGCGGGTGGACAACACTGTGGTATGCTTGTACATAAATCGCCAGGGTGGACTGTGCTCGCGCCACTTGAAGAAGCTAGCGCACCAGGTTCTGCTTTGGGCACAGGACAAGTTCCTGTCCCCCACTAGACAGACTCTGTCACACTGGTGAGAGATGCTATTGCCCTAGCCTATGGGGCGCGTGGTCACACTTCGCCTTTGGGGATCAGGGCTCATTCAACCAGGGGGACTGCCTCATCAATTGCTCTGGCAAGAGGCGTCCCCCTGCAGCAGGTGTGTGATGTGGCAGGCTGGTCCTCTCCACACACGTTTGTTAGATTTTATAGTCTGGCTGTCAATGCTACTCCGGACTCGTGGATCCTTGAGTCAGCATCCCTGAGCTAGGTCTGAGACCTCCTTGGATATTGTGCGCACACGCTACACAACCTAGGGATCCAGACACTTGCAGTGCAGCGGCGTTGGTATTCTCGTTCCCATAGCGTTTTCACGCAGCATCGAGTGTAGCTTTTGAAAGGGAACGTCTCGGTTTACTTTGGCTGTTTTGACATACACAGGCTTCACAACCGGAGAACAAAGAGATGTTCCCATAGCGTTTTCACGCAGCATCTCATTATCGCTTTATCAGGGAACAGGGTTACAGCTAAGTAACCCAAGACGTTCTCCCTGTGCTTGGTGGGTTTCCTCCGGGTACTCCGGTTTCCTTCCACAGTCCAAAGACATGCAGATTAGGCTAATTAGCGTTCCCAAATTGCCCGTAGTGTGTGAGTGTGTGTGAGCCCAGTGAAGGATTGGCACCCTGTTGTACTCCGGCTCATGCCCTAAGTTTCCTGGGATCTGGGATAGGCTCCAGACCCCCCGCGACCCTGAATACAAGATAAAGCGGTATAGAAGAGAGAGTTTAGCATCATATTTTAGGAATAGGATTTTAGGTTCATTATTTAAGTTGTTGTACACTCAAGAACTGAGGTGCAGTCTAAAAATGACAGACATCACCAGCCACATTCATCCATGGTTTAGTACCCTGCTTATTGCACAACTTTATTGATTTAAAAACTTTTTTTCAACAGAATTCATCAAAGCAAGCAGAGTCGAAAAACTCTCAATTCTTTGAAAAACCACACCACAGATGATGTGAGGCTAATGACGTCAGTCCTGATGTTTTTTCATTGATTTTTTGGCTTTATCGTTTTTTTTAGATTTTTTTTTTGCTTTTGTGTTAAGGAATGAATTGGTTAGTTTTTGTAAGTGTATTCCTTTTATATGTTTGCAATTTGTAATTCAAAGCCAAAAGTTTTTATGTTCTGCTTGTTTTCTTGCTTTTTTTATGTGTGTGTTTTGTTTTGTACTTCATGGCTGAAAGTTTTCATTTTCTTGTAGTTTTCCTACTTTTTCATGTGTGTGTTTCGTTTTGCACATTAAGGCTGAATTTTTTTGCTTTTTCATTGCTTTCTCTTTTTGTTTGTGTGTGTGTGTTTTGTTTTGTTTCTGTTTTCTTGTGTGTTGTGTCTCGGCAGTTTGCACTTCAACACTGAATCTTTTTTTGTGTATGTTTGCATTTCACACTTCCTGGCTGAAAGTTCTTGTTTTTTTGTGTGTGTGTGCGTTTGCATTTTGCACTTTAGGTCTGAAAGTTTTTGTTTTCTTCTTGTTTTCTCTCCTTGTTTTGCACTTCAATCTATGTACTTCAACAGAAGCCCACAATGTAACAACATTGTTTACACTGTTTCTATTTTTTTTTTCGTATTCCTTTTTAAGGGTGCGGGCTGTGTGGGAAAACCTTATTCTTGACTTATTACTTAGTGCACTCGTATGCACTGGGACCAGTGGCGGCTGGGGCAAAAATATTTTTTTGGGGGGGGGGCAAACAAAATTAAAATTAAACTTTTAATAATCGCCTGTAAATAGACTTTTATCAGGTGATTAAGCATCATTACTACTATTATAAAATAAAGGCATGACTCACATCACATTCAGCCAGCCAGCTCCGAGGAGGGGTATTTTAGCAAAGAAATTACACAATTTTCTCTCATATTTAGCTGGCTTCCACATCAATTACTAATCAATACATTGACTAACAATCCTGACCATTCATAAGACTCATGGTCCAGTTACATGAGGCCAAATATTTAAAAACAATATTGATTCGCTAAGAACAAAAGTGGGAGGGTTCAGTGGCACAGTGCTGCGTCCACAGGATGATTTGAAAAGATCCAATCAGAGCTCAGCCTCAAGTCACATGCTTTTCAAAAATTTACGTGCCTACATAGACACTCGTTTGTCCGACGCCCCGCGTACACGACCACAAATTAACTTAATACAGTAATAAGAGTTTTTTTTATTGTAAATAAATTATATTAAGAACTATTGTGACTAAATGACTTTATTTCATTATTAAAATAAATAATTATTATGTTAAATAATTACATGTTAAAGTAGCATTCTTCTTTGCCTTACTTTAATGGGGGCGGCACCCTGCACCCACTATTGACTGGGACACTGCGAAACGTTAAATGCAAGGTAGTACTCTCTCTCTCTTATTGTTATTTTAGTTTTAATATTAGTTAGATTTTTAGTACAGTTGTTTGTATGTCATTATTTTATACCCAACTACTTAACATTTTTGTGATTACATACGTAAATCCACTCATTCATTAGTAGGAATCACAACACAATACAAATATTACCCTAAATTGTTAAACCTTGGACAAAATATTAACCTATGGCAGGAAATGCAATCAAGTTTTAGAGAAAAACAAGTGGACACTTCATCACTGCATCATTCTAACAGCAAATTCATTGTATTTTCAAAAATTAGGGTTTCAATAGGGTTTTACAATAAGCTTGTGTTTTGTTTATAAACAGCTGGCCAGAGCTCCACTTGAACCAAACCTCTGCTGTACATAATTACATACGTTTATGATGAGAACAGGTTGGTGTGTTTTATTGTAAAAATATTTTTTCCCCCTCATGAATCAACAAATAATGTCACTAAGAGTGACAAAAGTACTGTTGGGCATGCATTGCTTCTCTTTGATGAGAAATTTGAAATTAACCATAAAACGCACGCAAGAAGGTCTAATTTTAAACAGTATACTGTAAATTTACAGAAACCACATAAAACTGTAGGATGTGTGAAAATACATTAAATTAAATTAAATTAAATTTTATTTATATAGTGATTTTAACAATGGTCACTGTTTCAAAGCAGCTTCAATTAAAATTAAAAGAAAATTATGGAAATTTGTATAAGTGGAAAAATGCGTATAGATCATAATAATGAGATGGTAAAGCTAAGCGCGATGGTGACGCTTCCTGAAATGGCAATGGGAAGAAACCTTGAGATGAACCAGACTGAAGAGGGAACCCATCCTCATTTGGGGGATAATAGCAGGGATTACATGCTGACATACTGTGTGTTAGACAGCTGGAAGTTCAATATAGCAGAAGGTGTCTAAGTTAATATGGAGTCCAATTCAGTTTGGGACCAGGATGAGCAGAGGAGCTCAGGAGCAGTGTGTGTAACTCCAAACCATCATGAAGCACAATCCAGCTGTACAGTAGGTGGTTATTCTCTGGATGCCTCAGGATCCTTGCAGCGTTGTCCTCTATCTACTGGAGCTGGCACAATCTCCAGATGCCTCGGGATGGGTAGAAAAAGAAGGAACAGGTGGAAAAGAATTCTATTATCATTATATTAGCAGCATTAGCTGAGCGTGTGCATTTAAATGTACTGGAGTACGAGGTTATTGGATGAGTTATGTGGCTAAAGAGATGTGTCTTGAGTTTCCTTTTAAACTGGGAGATGGTGTCTGAGCCCCGAACACTGTCAGGAAGGCTATTCCAAAGCTTAGTTATGAGAACGCTCTACTCCCTTTGATATTCTACCAAGAACTAGAACTACCATCAATCCAGAGTTTTGTGATCTTAAGGAGCGCTGCGGATTGTAACGTGTCAGAAGGCTGACTACTGTACTGTATATGCAATTTGATTATTGTATACTGCATGAAACAGTATCTAAATTACTTGAAGTAACAGCATTCTGCATAGATTACTATAGATTTTATTTCACAAAGTAAGGAGTTTTTAAACCTGCACCTTCTTAAACTGTATATACTGTACAGATAAGCAAAGCCCTTGAAGTTATCAAAAGATGTTCAGGCGGTATACAGCTGAGACGCACTAAAGCAATAAAGCCTAAGAATTACTGAATCAGGCAATGCATGCTGGAGGTCACAGGTAGACTCTTTCATTAGAGTTTCTTATCTCGCACACCTTACCAGCAAAAGAATTTTGCGAATTTGCAAAAGCAATTAACGTACTATACACAAATGCTACAGAAGACAAATAATAATAATAATAATAATAATAATAATAATAAATCCAATCTTAAATTAATAGCTTAAATTGTAATCATTTGCCTTGACCTGTAATTATTATTTTTTTTTTCACACTCCAGTGATGAAAGAACTGCCTACGAGATACATGAAAGGACATAGTGGCTCTTTGATTGGGAGTACACAAATGATCCAAGAAGTAAAGAAAAAATATTTTCCACTAGACTAACTAGGAAATCAAATAGATTTTTGAAGGTATTATGTCATGTATATAATGAAGAGTCTAGCAATTTCAGAAATGTAACTGTAATAGTAATTAAAAGTGGTCAATACCAATAATTAAACCATTAATTTTCTTACATAAGGAACAAAACAGTTCCTTAAGCGCACGGGACAAACAGATTTAACATCCAGGTTATTAATTTATTATTTGTAGCTGCCTGGCAGAGAAGCAGGAAAAGAAAATAACTCATCATTATATTCCTCATCATTGACTTTTGAAAAACAAGATTAATGCTGTAAATACAGGTATAGCGCAGTACTTGTTCTGAGATACACAACTTGCAGCAATACACACATTATCCTAGTCGCGTGATAATGCTGGCAGAAAACCCTTTCCCCACATGTTTAAGAAATAATTTGCGGTCACAAACAACAGATCTTATTTAACACTGAAGGCTTCTTCCGTTAATGTCATCCCTCCATACAGAAAACTCCACCATATAGCAATGTGTGCTGAGGCTTTTAAACCATCAGACATCAAAAAACTGGTCTTCACCATGCCACTATGTCCTGCTTAGAGCATCTCCAGAGTGGCACATTAGGAGGAGGAGAATGATTTAAAGCCACGCTCGAATAAGCAGCCCTGCCAAAAGACAGAAGTGAAGGACAGCTGGAGATTGTCCAAAGACAAATAGCTTGGCAGTGCACTTTAATCTTCGGGGAGTCATACCCCTTCAGTGGGTCCATAAAGTGGAGATGTTAGCTATTGCTGTTTTATCTCTGAGATCTAAAAAATGTCAGCCCTGCAAACTATTAAGTGAAACTGGAACACAACACATCATGCAGTATACTGTAAATACATGGACAGTTAAAAAACAAAAAAACTTGAGGAATTGAAATTGGAAACTTCTTTAAGAACTATGCTGATGCATTGCATGGTACTCAGAATTGTATTATATCATTGGACTACGGATGAGAGTAAGACACCACTGCATTGTAGTTGCTGTGGAACTAAACTGGAAACTAGAAATGTTTTGTTTTTGCCTGTTTTAGGAGAAAAAAATTGAGTCAACATCCTTTTTATTACGAAAACCATGCCTTCAACTTCACTTCTCATTTCCCTTTAACAGGGAAAATTCACTTTTAAATAATTTTTTTTTTCTCCTAATTTAGTCGTATCCAATTCCTCCCCGTCACAAGGTGGCTCCTACATTAAGGTTAGTACCACTCAGTCTGGAGGGTCGAAGACTATTACATGTTTTCTCTGAACCACGTGATGCCAGCCGACCGCATCTTTATGAACTGCTAACTCACACACCCCTGGGGAAGGCGTAACACACTCGGAGGACAGCGCTATCACTCCTTCCGCTTGCATGAGCTCACAGACGAACCTGATTGGCCGTAATTAATGTGAGAGCACTAAATACCTCTCATCCCTCCCCTCTGAGAGAGCTCGGCCAATCAGCTCTCTCTAGATCTCCAGCTGCGAGAGGTTACAGCATCACCCGGGAATCGAACTTGCGATCTCCGGGTGATAGGCGGAGGGCTTTACTCTCACATTACTTTCTCCTTTGAGGTTTTCCCTTTAACATGACATACAGTATAAGAATATACCCACAGAGGGAAACAGAGGACATCCGAGGGGAAGAAGGATAGAAGAAGAAGATATGGGACCTTTAAATGAGTTATGTAGTCATGAAGTGGCTAGAGTGTGAATGTCTTTTTCCTGGCTTTAACATTCTCCAGAAACAATTTGAACACTTTCAAACCTATCACATCATGCACCTGTAATGGGTGTGTGTCGAAATCTTTGTCAATCTCATTTGTTCCAGAGTCTAACTAGGTAGGCAAGTATACAAAGGGGTGGGGCCATGGTTATGGGCACATGGTGATGGTGATTAATTATCATTTATTGATCTCTGGATTCTCCCCGCACTATAAAAACAAGTCAGGGAGTGTAGCTCCGGGGTCTGTTTCTGGAGATCTACTGTGCAGAGTCATGCGGCGGATGCCTCAATGTGGAAGAGTGGTATGCACATATATATTGCCAAAAGAAGTATCATTATATTGCCAGCCTTCACATACATATGAACTTGCGTAACATCAATTTTTAATCCACAGGGTTTAATACGATGTTGACCCAACCGTTGCAGCTATAACAGTTCCCTTTCAAAAGCTACACTCGATGCTGCGTGAAAACGCTATGGGAACATCTCTTTGTTCTCTGGTTGTGAAGCCTGTGTCTGTCAAAACCACCGAATACTTCGGCTTATAACCTCTGTCAGGTGACGCCACCGAATAAGGTGCACCTGCAGGTTATAAATAGGAGTGAACCGGAAACATCCTCAGATCTTTTTGTCTTCAGGACCACTTTGTGTTTGCGTGTGTTTGTGTGCAACAGAATCACGGTAGGAAAGAAAAACTTTACTTACCGATAATGGCAAGAGTTGGTTGAGAGATGCGTGCCTCAGTGTGATTTCTTTCGGAGGGCGATCTCCATGACTTTTTCTTTGAGTCCTTGTGTTTCAAGGAAAGTGCAAACATTGTGAGCTTCCTTTTAGGGCGCTTCGCATGCGGCTCGCTTTCCTTAAAAAGAAACCGCGAGCCGCGGCGCAATCCCCCGGCGCCTCTTGTGAGCAGACGGAAGAGATTCCTCACTTGCTTCCATGGAGATAGCGTGCCGATCTGGCAGACGCGTATGAGACGAAATTCCCCCTTTCTCTCGCCGGATCAGGAAGTTTTAGTGTCCACTTCTCAAGCACACTCTGGCGCGTTTTGTGAAGGGGCCATAGATTTCCTCTCTCGCCGCAAAAATAAATAATTAATTAATTTAAAAAAATAATAAAAAATTTCCCAAGCGCTCAAAGTTAGACTACAGGTTTCTGTCGGGTGGCCAGGGGAGGGGCCTCAACGAGGGTTCCCCCCCCCCCCCCTTTTTTTGCCGACCTCCATGACGAGTTAACTCTTTCATGGAATAAGCCTTATTCATCCCCTGTTTTATGATGATACTCCAGACTGAAGAGACCCTTGCGAGCTATCTCTTTCCTAGGAGCTCATCCTCCCTGAAAAAGCCCACACTTCCCACCAAGCCGTGTAGACTAACATCTTCGTTGGTGGGGAAAGCTTTTCAGGCAGCAGGTCAGGCTGGTGCTGCCCTGCTCACCATAGCAGTTTTGCAGGCATACCAGGCTCACCTGCTGAGAGTTCTGAGCACTGGTGGGTCTATTGACGGCGCCGAGCCACATATTTATTTCTCCGTGCCACCAAGCAGACGGCCCATGCTGTCGGCCATTCTATGGCTGCCGCAGTCGCCATGGAGAGACATCTGTGATTAACCTCACAGGCATTGAGGTCAGGGATCGCGTTTTCCTCCTTGTGCCCCCCCTCTTGCCTTCCGGCCTCTTTGGCGATGCTGTAAATACTGCCGTCACTAGGTTTCGGGAGGCGAAGTTCTACGAGCAGACCTCTGTGAGGTTTTCTCCCCTGCCGTGAAAAAGGAAGCCCTGAGGTTGACGTGCCCAGGACCACGGGGAGGGACGTGTAAAAATTCGAATTTTACATCTTCTTGGGCTGAACATCAAAATGATTGTTTCTCAAATTCAACCAGAGGTTTGGTTTGACATGTTTTCAGATAGAAATATTGCCACAACACAGGAGGTTTCTGAGGTTTGCTTTTGGGGGCGAAGCTTACCAGTATCGGGTCCTTCTATCTGGCTTAGCCCTGTCACCCCGCACATATAAAAAGCACGGATGCAGCTCTGGCTCTATGATTCCAGGGCATCCGTATTCTGAATTGTATAGATGACTGGCTGATCCTAGCTCAGTCTTAATAGCTAGCGCTTCGACATCGGGATGTCATCCTAGCTCATCTCCATTCTTTAGGATTGAGACTCAACGCTACGAAAGGCGTTCTCTTTCCTGACAACATATTTGGGTGTCACATGGCATTCGATCACAAGGCGGGCACTTGTGTCGATCACAAGGCGGGCAATTGTGTCAAACCCATCCTCCAACATCCTGAAAGAAATCAAGCTAGGCCAGAAAGTGACTCATCACTTTCAAAGATCTTTACGTCTCATTGCAGCTGCATCCACGATGATACCTTTGGGCCTTCTGCACATGAGGGTGTTTTCAGTTGTGGCTAAGAGCCAGGGGATTTCACTCAATGGCCAATCCCCAGAGGCTAATAAGAGTTACATGCCGGGGCTTCGTACCCTTTCTATGCGGTTCAGACCCCGATTTCTGACTTTGGGTCCCACCTTAGGTCCGTCTTGTCGTCGCAAGACGCTAATGACAGACACTTCCCTCACGAGCTGGGGTGCGGTCTTGGATGGCCGTCCAGCACAAGGGGGCTGGAGAGGTCATCTTCTCGCATGGCACACAAATTGTCTCGAAATTATGGCTCTGTTTCTGGCCCTGAAACACTTCCTCCAGCAGTTGAGAAGCTACCATGTCCTAGTGCGGGTGGACAACACTGCGGTAGTCTCGTACATAAATCGCCAGGGTGGACTGCGCTCGCGCCGCTTGAACAAGCTAGCGCACCAGGTTCTGCTTTGGGCACAGGACAAGTTCCTGTCCCTCAGGGCAATATACATTCCGGGGCATATGAATCTAGGAGCGGACTTGCTATCCAGACAAGCTGTTGCACATGGGGAATGGAAACTCCACCCTGAAGTAGTCGGTCAAATCTGGGAAAGATTTTATGTAGCAGAGGTGGACCTCTTTCCCTCACAAGAGGCAGCACAATGTCCCCTTTACTACTCTCTGACTCCTCCAGCTCCCCTGGGTCTGGATGCGATGGCCCACACGTGGCCCAGATTACGCCTTTATGCTTTTCCACCCATAGTTCTGCTCCCAGGAGTCCTGGCGAGGGTCCATCAACAGGGTTTGCGCCTCTTATTAATAGCGCCCCATTGCCCGACCAGAGTGTGGTTCTCGGATCTAAAATCTCTCCTCAACGGCTCACCCTGAGTCTCAGGCGCAGGGGACAATATTTCATCCCCGGCCCGTGCTCTGGAACCTTCACGTTTGGCCCCTGAAGGGGGACCATTTAAGAGATGCTGGTCTTCCAGTCAGCGTAATTGAAACCATTTTAAGTGCCAGGGCTCCCTCCAGTAGAAGGACTTATGCCCTCAAATGGAGTGTATTTGAAAATTGGTGCATTTCAAGACATGTAGACCCAGTTCACTGCCAGATTGTTTCAGTGCTGGAGTTTCTGCAAGAAAAGCTGTCCTCGGGCTTATTCCCTAGTACTCTCAGAACGTACGTAGCCACTATTTCGGCTTGTCATGATCTGACCGATGGGGTTTCTGTGGGGAAGCACCATTTAGTTGCCCGTTTTCTTTGTGGAGCTAAACGGTTGAGGTCGCCCACTAGAGCGATGGTCCCTTCGTGGGACTTAGCTATCGTACTCGGAGGCTCTGTCAGTCTCCCCATCCTGCCTAGACTTTGCCCCTGGGCTAGTCAACGATATTCTGCATCCTCACCCGAACTATCTTCCCAAGGTTCCATTCTCGACCATGCACCCAGTCGTTCTCGAAGCCTTCTGTCCTCCGCCTTTCACAGCTCCGGAGCTGGAAAGACTTCACTTACTGTATCCAGTATGTGCTGTTCAGATTTATGTCCACTGCACTAGCCAGTGGCGTAAGTCAGAGCAGCTCTTTATTTGCCATGGGGGTCGCAACCGGGGGGCGGCCGCCACTAGACAGACTCTGTCACACTGGGTGAGAGATGCTATTGCCCTAGCCTATGAGGCGCGTGGTCACACTTCGCCTCTGGGAATCAGGGCTCATTCAACTAGGGGGATTGCCTCATCAATTTCTATGGCAAGAGGCGTCCCGCAGGTGTGTGATGCGGCAGGCTGGTTCTCTCCACATACGTTTGTTAGATTTTATAGTCTGGATGTCAATGCTACTCCAGGCTCGCAGATCCTTGAGTCAGCATCCCAGAGCTAGGTCTGAGGCCTCCTTGGCTATTGTGCGCACACGCTACACAACCTGGAGGTCCAGACACTTGCTGTGTGGCGGCGTTGGTATTCTCGTTCCCATAGCGTTTTCACGCAGCATCGAGTGTAGCTTTTGAAAGGGAACATCTCGGGTTACTTAGCTGTAACCCTTTTCCATGATAAAGCGGGAACGAGATGCTGTGTTTCAATGCCGCACTGCTGGCGTGCCTGGATGTCCTTCAGACAAAATTGGCCTGAGGATGTTTCCGGTTCACTCCTATTTATAACCTGCAGGTGCACCTTATTTGGTGACGTCACCTGACAGAGGTTATAAGCCGAAGTATTCGGTGGTTTTGACAGACACAGGCTTCACAACCGGAGAACAAAGAGATGTTCCCATAACGTTTTCATGCAGCATCTCGTTCCCGCTTTATCAGGGAACAGGGTTACAGCTAAGTAACCCGAGATCTCTTCTGGGAACGCTTTTGTGCACTGGTGTCCAGTCATTTTGGAACAGGAATGGGCCGTCCCCAAACTGTGCCCACAAAGTTGGGAGCATGAAATTGTCCAAAATGTCTTGGTACGCTGAAACATTAAGAGTTCCTTTTACTGGAAATGAAATGACTGCAAAACAACCTCACATCAGTTCCAACATGATTGTGCACCAGGGCACAAAGCAAGACCCCTAAAGACAAGGATGAGTGGTTTTGGTGTGGAAGAACTTTACTTGAGTCTTGACCTCTACCTGACAGAACACCTTTGGGATGGGATAGAGCGGAGACTGCAAGCCAGGCCTTGCAGTCCTATAAAAAATATAGACACTTCTTAAAGTGGCCAAACTTACAAAATCTGCAGAGGATCAAATAATAATTTTCCCCATTTTATGGCATATGTGAAGACTGCTCAGCTTTCACATTAGCAGCCTAATAGATCTAATTTTTTTAATTTGAATTAGAATTTTTTAAAGCTGTCTAAATGCACTGCTGATTTGCAGTTTTTCAGATCGGATCTGAGTCACTTTCATACTATATGTGGTCCATGATCGGATACATATGGATATGCGGTCATGTGACTTGAATAGGAATAGTAAATAAATAAATTGGAATTCATGCAACCTGTTGTTTCTGTGCATGTACCAGAATTAGCACTGCGTGATTTCACAGCAGTGCTACTCTAGCATTAGCTTCTAAGACAGTTAAAGAGCGCCATCAGGCTTTCTTCCTTCCTCTGGACCACAAAAGATACAGCTGACTAAATGCTTGCCAGCCTCCAGAGCATCAATTCCCTTCCATATTTTTTTAAATGAATGAGTGCTACAAGATGGTACCCAGATGGTAATAGCAAAGATGTATCGATGTTCGTTTGTGCCGTTTCAAAGGACAGAAGTGTCTGCATTAATACAGTATAACTGAATGTGAACCATCATGAGAGTCATGGTTCCTTTATTTTTATTCTTTGCAAGAACTGGCCACTGGGGACGATATTTGTCAAGGCTGCTTGGATCTCCACTTGTGGGTATATTACAGTAACTCTAATAATTTACGCTGGTGTTATGTTGTATTTGCGTGTTTAATTTTTATCTAAATGCATTTTAATAAATTAATAATAATTACGTAAAACTTCCAGATAATAAATAACCCCAGACTTAATTTACTTTTATTTTAGGTCGTAGACAATATCCGCTCATCGACTGATCAGCAACTTTGTGATACAAAATTGAATGAACAAATTTTACAATGACCTTTGCTGACCTTTGGTGAAGCTAGCCGGGTAATGTCACCAGCGGCATATCAAATTGTTGAAAATATTTTCTGCACTCAAGTCCTTGGGAGTTCATGAATCTTGATGAAAATAAATTTCAAGGTAGGTCATGACCTTTAAGACCGGGCAATATTTTTCACTATCAGAGTGGCAATTAAACAGCTCAGTGTTTGAAATATAAAGGGCTCCAATATGGTTATGACCTTTCATCGGTCAGCAAAGTATATTCGCAGATTATACAGTAAACTTGTTACTTGTAATTGGCTTTCAAGAGTGGAAGATACAGTAGCTGGGTGTTAAAGCGAGATGTTAGATGAAAACAAATCGCTACACTCTGTATTCTCTACAGTCATTTACAAAATGGTAGGCATTGGTGTTTAAATGAGAAGGCCAGGCCAGGGCAGTCCACAGTGGAGGAAAGAGGTTGCTATAAAAACTGCACAGCTAGTTGTGTGATGTGAAAGCTCAATGCTTAGGGGAGTCATTAAAATATTCCTGTAGCATCGCAGAAGCTGTGTTTATAACTTTCCCTATCAGGGATGGACTTGAATAATGTTATTTGGTTCCAGATAATGAATGATTCAAAGACTGTAGTGCAGTTTGAGTCTGATTTTACATTTATAAATAAGTATGGGAAGTGGAAGTGAAGCTGTGCATTTAAAAGCATAAGTAAATGTCCTTTGCAATAACTTATGTGAATTTTTCAGGTAAATACTGCTACTTAAAATAAATATATGATATATATATACACACACAAAAAATGAACTGTCCCAGTGCACTATTACTACTACAGTTGACTTTGGAATATAATCGTTCAGATTAATATTTTAACATCTCATGCTTCAAACTTCATGAGTCATCAATTAATGTTTATTAAAGGACATTTTACTCATGACCCACAAAGTCCACTAAACCCTGTTACCTGAAAGGCATTGTAATACTTATTGTAAGGTCTGGAGTTCAGCACTGCCAAGTTACCTCTGTTGGGCCCCAAATAAGACAAATGCAATGTCCTTTCATGTCTGTAAGTTGCTCTGGATAAGTGATTCTGTCAAAAAAACAATAAAGTTGCATTGTTAAATTTTCTTTAAGAATCATACAAAAAGGAGAAAAAATGTTCTCTCATTCATTTTTTCCCCTTTACTTTATATTTCTACAGGAGAGTGCACACTAACCAAACATGAAAAAAGTTTTTCACTTGTCTTACCAGAATTGTCGATAAACTCTCAACTGTAAAGGGAAGTCTAGCAGCAAGATCAAGTAAAATATGCAGGAAGTAAAAAAGATAATAAAAAAAATATCCTGCTCCAATATAACACAATAGAAAAGTGTTCTCCCAGTTGTCATGAGTTTGAATCCAGATAATGCCACAGCTATCCGTGACTGGAAGCCAAGGGAGGACATTTGGCCGTGTGGGAGGGATGGGATGCTATCTCTCCCTTGTCATTCACAGTAACACTTGCCAGTCTTAGGGATCTGTGAGCTCACACATGTGGAAGAAAGCATGTTGTACTTTCTGATAAGTGTGTTACACTGTCCTGTAGTGCAGCATGAATAGCAGTTCAAAAAGATGCATCCCCAGAGGAAGCACAAACTGGGAAAATAATAAGGAAACAAAAGTACCCATAGTAGCACTATAATGCAATGTTGGATGTACAAAGGTGGATGTTAGGAAGACTTCGATTAGCCCGGGAGGTGTTAATACACTATATGGAGAAAAAAATTATTTGGCCAAACCTGCAATGGCATTGTATGCAAATACACATACATTACTATAGAGTTGGTCCTCCTTTTGCAGCTATAACAGCTTCTACTCTTCTTTTAAGGCTATCCACAAGATTTTGAAGTGCTTTCATTCTGTAAAGCATTTATGAGATCAGGCACTGATGTTGGACGAGAAAGCCGGGCACGCAATCTCCATTCCAAATCATCCCAAAGGTGCTAGATGGGGTTGAGGTCAGGGCGCTGTGTGGGCCCTTCAAGTTCTTCCACACCGAACTTGTCAAACCATGTCTTTATAGTCCTTGCTTTGTGCACTGGGGCACAGTCATGTTGGAATAGAAAAGGGCCTTCATCAAACTGTTTTCCACAAAGTTGGAAGCATGGTTTTGTATGCTGAAGCATTAAGATTGCCTTTCACTGGGGATGAGGGATCTGATTGATTAGATTAGATTAGATTAGATTAGATTAGATTCAGCTTTATTTTTATTGTGCAAAGTACATGTACAGAGCCAATGAAATGCAATTAGCATCTAACCAGAAGTGCATCAGTGGCCTGTTTACAATAAATAACTATGTGTTATATAAACAGAAGATGCATTAGGTAAAAGCGCTATATATATAGTAATGTGCGGTATGCATGTAACTGCAATATAACGTCTCGGGTTACTTGGCTGTAACCCTGTTCCCTGATAAAGCGGGAACAAGATGCTGCGTGAAAACCACCGGATACCTCGGCTTATAACCTCTGCCAGGCATGACGTCACCGAATAAGGTGCACCTGCAGGTTATAAATAGGAGTGAACCGGAAACATTTCAGGTCAGTTTTGTCTGAAGGATGCCCAGGCACGCAGCATCTCGTTCCCACTTTATCAGGGAACAGGGTTACAGCCAAGTAACCTGAGACGTTCCCTTTCAAAACGCTATGGGAACGAGAATACCAACGCCGCCGCACTGCAAGTGTCTGGACCCATAGGTTGTGTAGCGTGTGCGCACAATATCCAAGGAGGTCTCAGACCTAGCTCTGGGATGCTGACTCAAGGATCCATGAGTCTGGAGTAGCATTGACATCCAGACTATAAAATCTGGTCCTGTGGAGAGGACCAGCCTGCTGCATCACACACCTGCTGCAGGGGGACGCCTCTTGCCAGAGCAATTGATGAGGCAATCCCCCTGGTTGAATGAGTCCTGATTCCCAGAGGCGAAGTGTGACCACGCGCCTCATAGGCTAGGGCAATAGCATCTCTCACCTAGTGTGACAGAGTCTGTCTAGTGGGGCCGCCCCCCCCCGGTTGCGACCCCCATGGCAAATAAAGAGCTGCTCTGACTTACGCCACTGGCTAGTGCGGTGGATGTAAATCCGAAGAGCACATACTGGACACAGTAAGTGAAGTCTTTCCTGCTCCGGAGCTGTGAAAGGTGGAGGACAGAAGGCTTCGAGAACGACTGGGTGCATGGTCGAGAATGAAACCTTGGGAAGATAGTTCAGGTGAGGATGCAGAATAGCTTTGACTAGCCCCAGGGGCAAAGTCTAGGCAGAATGGGGAGACTGACAGAGCCTGCAGATCCCCAATCCTCTTCAAAGAAGTAATAGCCATAAGAAAAACCATCTTAAGAGACAGAAGCCTGACAGGCGCTGACTCTAGTGGTTCGAAAGGGGTGTCAGCCCGGCCTTTGAATACGATAGCTAAGTCCCATGAAGGGACCGTCGCTCTAGTGGGCGGCCTCAACCGTTTACCTCCATGAATAAAATGGGCAACTAAATGGTGCTTTTCCACAGAAACCCCATCGGTCAGAGCATGCCGAAATAGCGGCTATGTATGTTCTGAGAGTACTAGGGCATAAGCCAGAGGACAACTTTTCTTGCAGAAACTCCAGCACTGAAACCTGGAAATCTGGAAGTGGACTGGGTCTAGATGTCTTACCATGCACCAACTTTCAAATACACTCCATTTGAGGGCATAAGTTCTTCTAGTGAAGGGAGCCCTGGCACTTAAAATGGTTTCAATTACGCTGGCTGGAAGACCAGCATGTCTTAGTTGGTCCCCTTCAGGGGCCAAACGTGAAGGTCCCAGAGCTTGGGCCGGGGATGAAATATTGTCCCCTGCGCCTGAGACAGAAGATCCCTCCTCACTGGTATCACCCAGGGTGAGCCGTCGAGGAGATATATTAGATCTGAGAACCACACTCTGGTCGGCCACTGGGGCGCTATCGATAAGAGGTGCAAATCCTGTTGACGGACCCTCGCCAGGACTCCTGGGAGCAGAAATATCAGAGGAAATGCATAAAGGCATAATCTGGGCCACGTGTGGGCCATGGTGTCCTGACCCAGGGGAGCTGGAGGAGTCAGAGTAGTAAAGGGGACATTGTGCTGCCTCTTGCGATGTGAAGAGGTCCACCTCTGCTATATAAAATCTTTCCCAGATTGACTGACTACTTCGGGGTGGAGTTTCCAGTCCCCATGTATCACAGCTTGTCTGGATAGCAAGTCCACTCCTACATTCATGTGCCCTGGAATGTAAATCGCTCTGAGGGACAGGAACTTGTCCTGTGCCGAAGCAGAACCTGGTGCGCTAGCTTGTTCAAGCGGCGCGAGCACAGTCCACCCTTGCGTTTTATGTACGGGCCTACCACAGTGTTGTCCACCCGCACTAGGACATGGTAGCCTCTCAACTGCTGGAGGAAGTGTTTCAGGGCCAGAAACAGAGCCATCATTTCGAGGCAATTGGTGTGCCATGCGAGAAGATGACCTCTCCAGCTCCCTAGTGCTGGACAGCCATCCAAGACCGCACCCCAGCCCATGAGGGAAGCGTCTGTCGTTAGCATCTTGTGACGACAAGACGGACCTAAAGTGGGACCCAAAGTCAGAAACCAGGGTCTGAACCACATAGAAAGGGTACGAAGCCCCGGCGCGTAACCCTTATTAGCCTCTTGTGATCGAATCTCATGTGACACCCAAATATGTTGTCCTCTGAACAGGAAAGGCCTTTCGTAGCGTTGAGTCTCAATCCTAAAGAATGGAGATGAGCTAGGACGACATCCTGATGTCGAAGCGCTAGCTATTAAGACTGAGCTAGGATCAGCCAGTCGTTTATACAATTCAGAATACGGATGCCCTGGAATCATAGAGCCAGAGCTGCATCCGTGCATTTTATACGTGCGGGGTGACAGGGCTAGGCCAGATAGAAGGACCCGATACTGGTAAGCTTCGCCCCCGAAAGCAAACCTCAGGAACCTCCTGTGTTGTGACAATATTTGTATATGAAAATATGCGTCATACAGGTTGACCGTCACAAACCAAACCTCTGGTTGAATTTGAGAAACGATCATTTTGGCTGTCAACATTTTGATGTTCAGCCCAAGAAGATGTAAAATTAGACGCAACCCCCCCATCTCTCGTCTGGAAGGGGAACATAATCTATGACCCCTTTTCCCAGCAAAGTCTGTAATTGCCAAGTCAGAAGATGCGCTCGTTCCGGTTTCATGGAAGTGAAGACCACGCCATTGAAACGCCGAGAACGATGTGTAACGGGTGGGGGGGTGTGGTGGGGGGGGGGGGATGTTAGGTGTCCTGCATCGTGAAACAAGGCAGGAAGGAACCGAGCACCTAACATTTCACTGGAGACCGCTGCTTCCCAAAACACCAGTGGTGGCGGAGATTAGACAACGGCCCCCATAGGGTGCCAGGGAGGAGTCTTTATGCCTTATTGGAATTTTTACACATCCCTCCCCAGGGGGAGTCACCCCCGTGGTCCTGGGCACGTCAACCTCAGGACTTCCTTTTTGGCGGAGATAATGCTCCTCAGGTCCGGTGCTTTTTTTTTTTCTCTCTCACTTTGAGGCGGATTGGGAAGCGCGACGAGTCCCTCCCCTGTCTCTACGAGGAGGTAGCTGGCTCGACACACTCTCCCTCTGTGCCTCACGTCTCGTGGGGACCAGACCTGGTTGGGACTGGGTGGCCGACAGTCCTGACTCCTGAGCACGGCAGGGGAGAAACCTCACAGAGGTCTGCTTGTAGAGCTTCGCCTCCCGAACATAGTGGCGGCGCTGTTTACAGCGTCGCCAAAGAAGCCGGAAGGCGGGAGGGGGAGCATCAAGGAGGAAAACGCGATCCGTGACCTCGATGCCCATGAGGTTTAATCACAGAAGTCTCTCCGTGGCGACCGCGGCAGCCATAGAACGACTGATAGCATGGGCCGTCTGCTTGGTGGCACGGAGAAATAAATCTGTGGCTCGGAGCCATCAGTAGACCCGCCAGTGCTCAGAACTCTTAGCAGGTGAGCTTGGTATGCCTGCAAAACCGCCATGGTGTGCAGGGCAGCACCAGCCTGACCCGCTGCCTGAAAAGCTTTCCCCACCAATGAAGATGTTAGTCTACATGGCTTGGTGGGCAGTGTAGGCTTTTTCAGGGAGGATGAGCTCCCAGGAGAGAGATAGCTCGCAAGCGTATCTGAGGTATCATCATAAAACAGGGGATGAATAAGGCTTATTCCATGAAAGAGTTAACTCGTCATGGAGGTCGCCAAAAAAGGGGGCCCCTCCCCTGGCCACCCGACAGAAACCTGTCGTCTAACTTTGAGCGCTTGGGGATTTATTTATTTATTTATTTTGCGGCGAAAGAGGAAATCTATTCGGCCCCTTCACAAAAAGCGCCGGTACGCGCTTGAGAAGCGGATGCTAAAACTTCCTGATCCGGGAAAAGCACGAGAGAAAGGGGAATTCCGGCTCATGCGCGTCTGCCCGATCGGCACGCTATCTCCATGGAAGCACGTAAGGAAGTCTCTTCGTCTGCTCACAAGAAGCGCCGGAGCCAGCTTGAGAAGCGGACGCTAAAAACCTCCTGATCCGGGGAGAGCGCGAGAGAAAGGGGGAAATACCGTCTCATACGCACACGAGCCCCAGGAATGCGCCGCGGCTCGCGGTTTCTCTTTAAAGAAAGCGAGCCGCACGCAAAGTGCCTTAGTAGGAAGATCACAATGCTTGCACTTTCCTTGAAACCCCAGCACTCAAGAAAAAGTCATGGAGATCTCCCTCCGAAAGAAATCACACGGAGGCACGCATCTCTCAACCAACTCTTGCCATTATCGGTAAGTAAAGTTTTTTTCTTTCCTACCGTGATTCTGTTGCACACACACACACACAAACACAAAGCAGTCCTGAAGAAGATCAAAAAGATCTGAGGATGTTTCCGGTTCACTCCTATTTATAACCTGCAGGTGCACCTTATTCGGTGACGTCATGCCTGGCAGAGGTTATAAGCCGAGGTATCCGGCGGTTTTGACATACACAGGCTTCACAACCGGAAACAAAGAGATGTTCCCATAGCGTTTTCATGCAGCATCGAGTGTAGCTTTTGAAAGGGAACTGTGCAAACATTCTGTAGTAGATTAATATGTCTAAAAGATTACATGTACAAAAGTAACAGGACATACATATGTATATATATGAGTTCTTACTTGTTCAATATATTCAAAATAAATATGGGTGGAATATACAGTAGTGCAACAATGACCATAATTATAGATGGTGCAAAGATGCATAGTGGACAAAGCTGTGCAATATAGACAGAAAGTGACAGTGCAGTGATGTATTAGTTAACATAATACAGACATGATTAATCTGTCGAGGTGCCTGTCTGATGGTAGAAGAGTGAACAGTACATGATTGGAGTGAGAGGAATTTTTAATAATGCCTCTCGCCCTTTGCAGACAGCGTTTCTTGTAAATGTCCTCTGGAGTGGGTAGCTGGGTTCCAATGATTCATTGACTGTTTTTTCACCAGTCTCTAAAGGGCTTTATGGTCTTGAGCAGCACAGTTGCTGTTACACTGAGATGCAGTTTATAAGGATGCTCCCAATGGCACAGCAGTACAGTAAATGTTCTCCAGTATCCTGGAACACAGGTTGGACTTTTTAAATATTCTCTGAAAGTACAGACTCTGTTCTGCCTTTCTGATCAGGAAAGAATAGTTCAGAGACCAGATGAAGAGATATGGGTTCCAACGAACTTAAAGCTAATGGGAGCATGAGTGTGATTGCCAGCTTGTCGGAAATCTACAATGACCTCCTTCATCTTCTTGGTGTTTAGTTCCAAATTGTTGGCCTCACACCATGAGACTAGACCTCTCCTCTGTATGCCATCTCATCATTATCTCTGATCATGCCCACCACCCTTGTGTCATCTGCAAACTTTATAATGCTGCTAGAGGCATAGACAGGTACGCGGTCACAGGTGAAAAGGGTATAGAAGAGTGGACAATATGCATTCCTGAGGAACTCCAGTGCTGAGGGTGAGACAGAGTGGGTGGCTGGCAGGGTTTGAGGTGGGTGAGGACCAGTCTTTCAAAGGACTTCGCAATGATGGGGGTGAGTGCAACTCAGAGAAACAGGGTCAAAAGTCACAGAGTGCTGTTGCAGAGGAGTGCTTTAGCACTGGCACAATGGTTGCAGACTTAAAGTATGTCAGAACAGTAGACTGGGCCAAGGATTGAAGATGGTTGTGAAGAGCTCCGACAGCTCTTCTATGCATGTTTTGAATACATGGCTGGGGATACCATCAGGGACAGGAACCTTTCCTTGCATTGATTTCACTCAAAGAAGCACACACTTCAGAGGTGGAGAGTGTGAGGGTCTACGTACAGTACCCACCTGGTAGTAGCTCTGCTTTGAGAATTTGAGCATACACTGCTATCACAACAATGCATTTGAACTCATGTGGTAGATAAAGAGCGCATGCACTTAATAATCAAGTATTCAAGATCAGCAGAGCAGCGAGAAGAAACAGTGACAGAGACAGTGCACCGTGTTTTGTTTACATAAATGCATAAGCCCCCGCCTCTGTTTTCACCTGTCCATGCTGCTTCTCTATCAGTCCAGAAAATGGAGCGCCATTCGCGCTCCAGCACGCTGTTTGGGATGGCGATGTTGAGCAAGTTTCAGAGAAAATCATGATATTACAGTCCGTAAACAGTCCAGATCCGAAGCTCATCCAGCATGCTCGTGTTTTTGGGATTTGGTAGGGGTGGCATTTAGGAGTTTTCCAATAACTTTTCATCATTGCTTTTTCAAAAGCTTTAGCAGGGAGTATCTATGTAATATCTGAACTGATACATTGTATAACCTTAGGCAGGACGAAACTGAAGGAATGGTGATGTGGTAAGGGATTCAATTATAGGGCTATTGGAACATAAAACAAGGTTTATGAAGATCTCTCTCTCTCTCTCTCTCTCTCTCTCTCTCTCTCCTACACATACCTTATCCATGGAAGGTTAATTCCTGGTGATTAATGTCTTATACCTTTGTGGTTCAGAGCATAGGTTTAAATGAGGACCTAAATGCAGAATTTCCCCTAACTCCTGTAGAAATTTTTTTTTAATAGAGGTTAGAGGAAATTAGAAAAGACTGCAGTCATGCATGGTGTTGCACTAAATTAACACAACCTAGGGCATTTGAGCATTTTTCAGATCCTTTCAGAATATCGCTATGTTTATGGCCTGTGATGTAAAAGCCAAGCACAACACAAAGCAATATAAAGTGCACCGGTGTAAAAAAACTTTCAAATGGGCTTCTTGCCTTGTGCATAATTGTTACTGACAAACCACTATAGATCAGTATTCCTTTATTTAACATCATACATAAAATACAAAATCTATGCCTACCACTGTGAATGATGCGTTTGGTACATAACCAGTTAATTACACCATATCCCATAGTAGAGGTCAAAGGCGGTCTCCTCCACCCGTACAGTAGTGCTAATAGCAGCGATGTTTAGTGTTAAATGAGAAAATGCTGACCCTTTGCCCTTGAAGCAGGGGCGTCTTGTCTATTAATTGTTGAGCTGCAGTGAAAAGCCATTTCCTGCCCCCAACAGCATCGAGATGGGTGAGATAAGAGTTCAGGGTAGATAATGGGTTTTAAGCTACTACCCAGCTGGCAGGTCGAAGTGAAGGTCCACTCATACAGCACTTTCGGTTTTGTTTGTGCTATTTGTTTGGTCCAGAAATTTAAAAAAGTCAAGAAACAGTTATTTAGCATGGCAAATGTGAAAATAGAGCCACGTTTTAATTGTCATACTTTGCTTTTGAGGTACCACCTCATGGGAAAAATCATGTAACTGTACAAATAAAGTGTAATTTATCTTATTTTAAAGATCATAAGAGAAATATATATATATACCAAACAGTATATTTAAATTACAGACACAATTTAGTCACCAGGGAATCGCACCCATATGTGGGTCTTCACCAAACTGCGGCAACAAAGTTGTATAGAATGTCAAGCCAAGGATATTGGTGAAGAACTCAAGAATTGAAATGCAAGAGTACATACTGGTCCTGTTCATCCAGCTTCAGTACCTGACCTGACTAATACTCTTGTAACTGATTAAGCACAAATCCCCACAGCCACACTCCAAAATCTAATGTAAAGCCTCCTCAAAAGAGTGAAGGATGTTATAATAGCAAATAGCAAAAGGGGACTAATTGTGGAATGGCATGTTCAAAAAGCACATATAAATGTAATGGACGGGTGTCCACAAACATTTGGCCCTAGTACTGTTACTTTCTACTATTCACCTTGTTTTAATTTATGTGAACAGTTTTACAGCAAAATGAGATATATGCATTTTGGCATTTGAATAAAAATAACTTTTATATCCTGCATATACAGAATAATTTGCCTTAATGAGTCTGAAAATTGTGTTTATCTAATTTTGTTGTTAAACTGCTTGTAATTTATTATAGGTTGCAGCACATTATTCCACTACTCACAAATCCCTTGTACTGTAGGTAAAGACCTACCTGGCAATAAATGCTGATTTTAATTAATGAGCGATATTTCACCAAAGTCAAATAAAAGTAACGGAAGAGAAAATGACTTAATTCTTCATTGCTAGTAAGTAAGTAAATAAGTAAGTCTTTTAGTATTGAAATAAATCTGTATCCTACAAAGTATACATCAAAGGCTGTTGCTACAAATCCCCGAGATTTACCCCTCTATTAGAAAGCTCATAAACCTCTGTGTAATATTCTCTACTAGAATTAAAGGTAATCTCTAGTGTATTAAACCTGCTTTGTGTTTCTCTTTCTTTTTATTTAAAGCAAGTGCATTAATTCCATGGCTGCTAAATCCCATGTGTTGTTAGATCAGGATTGAATAAAGACCTTAAAGAGTAACTAATGATCTCAGTGGGTAGCAAACCTTTATATCCTGCAGTAAAGGAAAGGTCTTACAGAGGCTTAATTTACCCAATATAGCATTAGCACTCTTTAGGCATTGTGTTTTTAAATACTGGTTTCAGTTGATACTATGCACATTTCAACTCTCACTTGAGTTCATTTGAGTCTGCTTTTAATAAAAATATCGGTTCATAAGATGGGAAGTATAATTCTATGGTGGTGTAGTGGTTAGAACCGTGGCCTTGCACCTCCAGGAGAAGAGGGTTCAAATCCAATCTTTTGGTCTTTGTGCATGGAGTTTGCATGTTCTACCTATGCTTCTCCCCACGGCTCAATTGACACCCCATCCAGGGTGCAAGTGGAAATAATGAAAATGCTTGCTGAATGATCAGCATAAAAAACCCTATAAAAATATAAGCATTACAACAGTAGCTGGCAAACAATTGACTAGATCAAATTATTAAATACTGTTTAGTGTGAATAAAGTACAACACAAGGTGAAACATAAACTTTGCCATGCAGCAATTAGTTTAATGTGAGAATTATAGCATTAACCAAATGCAATTTCGAGGCCTAATTTGGTCGAAATGTGTTAGTCATTCGATTTATTAGCAGTGAATGAAGCTGAGCAAAAAAGGTGCTTTATTTTAAAATCAACTTTATTGCCTGTTATTGGACCCTGAGTGTTAAATACCGAAACATTGATGTTGTACTTTTTTTTAGTTTCATTTGCACAGCAGATTCCTGTTACAGGCTCTATCAAATTTTGATGAGATTAAGAATCACCTAATTAGACTGAAACAATTTTCCCTTTGCATTTCTACCTTGGGGATTTTTTAAATTACCAACGGTTAAATTCAACATCTGGTTCGACGTGAACAAATCTGATGATGATGCCACCAGGTTTTATATGGCATTGAACCACACATCTTTGAATGCTGTGTGCACAGAGTAATTATGGTAAAAAAAAAAAAAAAAAAAAAATGCCCTGAATGATCTTTTTTTTAATGCCAGTAGCACAGATCTAGCTCAGTGGGTGTGACATTAGACTACTGGTCAGGAGATCATAGGTTCATACACCAGTACCACCAAGCTACATATGCCGGGCAGTTGAGCAAGACACAGAACTGCTCGGCTGCATTGCAGATAATTGAAAGTCATACTGGATAACGCTGTCTGCCAAATGCTGTAAATGTAACGGATATTTCACTGAGGTGATGAACTTTGGTATTAAAAGTTTATTTAAATTGAAGTTCTCAGGTTAATTTAAGAACCTAACCAGTGACTGGCGGAGTAGTTGAATAACAGAAAAATTTAAATGTGCACTATAATATAGAGGTTTGTTGTTAGAAATGTACAGTATGCCATTTATGCTATGTTGGCCAAAGCAAAAATAGTAAGCAATTAGACCTAGAATTATTGAAGAAAATGTAAATTGACTTTCATATCCATCCATCCATCCTCCATTATCTATACCAAATGGAAGGTATCCCGGGGAACTTAGGTCAAATCCTTATCCTCTTATACAAAACCCCTGCACACTCACTTACTCACACACCCTGAAGGTAACTTCAGCCTACACCAAATCTTTGGACACATTAATCACAGGGAAAATGTGCAAACCCCATATACGAAGTCAAGAGGCAAGATTCAAACTTACTGTACCACCCTAAATGTGTGAGGCAACAGGGCTAACCATTAAGCCACTGTTCCATCAACCTACACCATTGAAAGAAAATTAATAAATGATAGTTGTATTAATATTTAGAAGGGGGCAGGGGTACTACATGGTTAAGGTGCTTGACTGCTCATCAGAAGGTCCCCATTTCAAGACCTGGCACTGCCAAGCTACCTTTAACCTCAATGTTAGATACAATCAGGTGTCAAGCTGGCAACCCGACCCTGTAGGAAAGTGCCACCGAAATGACAGATACCTTCCCGGGGTAAAGAGTATTCATCGTCGGATCGCACATAAATTGAACCTAATCACATTCAGAAAAAAGCCTATATTTGCATAGATGTCTGGCAATCAATTAAAAAGGAATATTAGTAGTCAACAAAACAAGCCTAGGTAAGATGTCTAGCCTCGTATTATAAATGTTAAATCAGTTCTACAGTGGATGGACTCTCATACATGAGTTGGTTGATATGCTTCAGCAATTAATCTACATTTATTTTACAATCCAAGCATTTATTTATTTTTTATTATTCAACACTGAGGAAAAGATCTCACTGGAGCAATGCACATTCACACAGCAAGGCTAACATTTGAAAGTAGAAAAAACTGCTGAACCAGACACTTTGACTAAGAAACAATTCCAAGCTGCCAGAGAAACTATCTCAAACATGCAGATTGTATTTTTAAAAAGTTGTGGACTTCGACTTGTTTAATGAGTAAAAAAGT
The DNA here is from genome assembly GCA_030347435.1 of Clarias fuscus. Taxonomy (NCBI): domain Eukaryota; kingdom Metazoa; phylum Chordata; class Actinopteri; order Siluriformes; family Clariidae; genus Clarias; species Clarias fuscus. The sequence continues at coordinate 26,701,735 of CM059212.1, forward strand.
TTCATTTGGAGAATTAAAAAAGCAATAGGGAGCACAGACTGAAACCACCTTCTCTTTTTCTGTGGTCAATCTGCATTTAGACGTCTTTTACAAACGGAACAAGATGGCACAAATTAATGAACAGATTGAATTTCTACTGCTTCTTCTATTCGCTTTTTAAAGCCAATTAGTTGTCTATCCCCTGCCATGATAGCTAGTTTGTTAATGAGAAATCCTTTAAGGGGGGAAGATGTGAAATTACAAGGAAGCTCGAGTGATAGCAGAAGTATTGGAGAAGCTGGGAGCCATGTGGAATTCATTCGCATCCAATCATAGTGAGCTTTTGATCCATGACGAGGGTGATCAGTGCTGGTTTAAAGACTCAATCCTTCACTAGCCTAACATGCACTCTGCCCCTCATGAACCCATGATACAGGTACCTGAAATGGCCTACAAAGAGGTAGTGTAAATAAAACTGTTTGAGTTTCTGTCAAAACATATTTTTTTCTTCTTACATTTCTCATAAATTAATACAGTTAAACCTAGGTTTCATCTGGCTGCTCCATTATTGTTGATGATAAAGAACAATATAAAATTTTTAATGAAATTCGAAGTTGACATGTTCACCCAAGCATGTTCATCAACATGTTTATCCATTTAATTGGTAATGATGTCCTTAAGTTTCTACAATAGCACAATAGCACATACAATTTCTACCTCTACCTGAAAATTTGAGCAAAGTATGAGAGCTTTGGCAGCATGGTGGCTTAGCACTGTTTCCTTGTACCTTCAGGGTCTGGGTTCGATTCCCACCTCGGGGTCTGTGTGCATGAAGTTTGCATGTTCCTCCTGTGCTTGGTGGGTTTCCTCCCATAGTCCAGAGATAATTGTCTGCAGCGTATGAATGCTGACCTACCATGGTTGTAAAAAATGGGTAAATACAATGGTCACTGTTGGCCTCCATGCTTTCTACTACAGAGGTTCCTAGATTGATGGATAGATGCATCTGTAGTCCTTCAAAACTGTCCATCTTTCTTATCCCTTTACCAATCTGCTTTCCAATCTTTACCTTTAATGCTTTTATCATTATTGTCCTTCAGTCTCTCTAACTAGACAAACTGAGGCTCTTATGCAATTGCATACGAAGCACATCTACATCCTATGCTACAACTTTGAATGTGTTGAGTTAGCTGAATGTCTGTGGAGAATTGCAGTAATCCAGGTCATGGTCATCTCAGGCGCTGTTTGCTTGACATTTCTGAAGACATTTCATGTCTCATTGAAAAGGCTTCACCAGTTCTATTTGACTGGCTTCGAGTTGCAGGTATATAAACTCTGTGGAGTCATTAAGTTGTTTACATCATTCATTTGAAGTTTGATTTAGTGTCATTTCCTCAGACTGTGCACCAATATGTGATCTGTCCTGGATTTGGTGACGTTTGCTAGTGTTGGAGTTAACTCATTCAGTGCTGTGGCAAATGAGACTATGTTGTATATGTAAATGTTGTGCATTATGCTTCATGATGAGGTGACATTAACTAATACTGACATTTCATGTTTTCTAATTAAAGGGTAACTAACTGTTCTGGAGCAAAATAGAGGATAATGGTGCCCTGGGTAGAGTGTCATGATTGTACAAAATGGGAATAAATACAATGGTCACCATAGGCCTTCACAGTCCCTGGTTGGACTACAAGGTGTTCCTAGATGGATGGATGGATGGATGTAGGATCACTTGTTCCACACACCGAGTAGTGCCCTTGTAGGGGTTAGAGAGGGACTTGGGATTCTATCTTGTTTGTTTGCGTTATCAGTAAACAGAACAATGAAGAAGGTTCAAAGGCAATTTGGAACAACTTAAAAGGAGTTACTAAGGAGACGATGTGTTATTTATGATGATATACTGTTATCAGATGTGTTTTCTTCCGTGACTGGTTTTGAATGTGAGTTTTGGCACTGCCATCCGGTAAGTAATGTCCCATTTGCCTTCCAGACGTTGGTGGGACCATGAAGGACAAAAGGTCTATAGGATTATTTATTGTACCTCTGTCATAAACTGTACAGCGTGGCTAATTTCTCATGGAAGAAACAAAAAAATTACATCCCAAATATTTAACTATATACAAACTGAATGTGTTTCAAGGTGGACATTTCCTTTTCCGTGTCTCGTTATAAACAGATTCTATTATTAGCTTAGACAATCTATTATATTTTCATCCATTGTAATGGATCATTTGTATTCGTTTTTTACAACATTTTCTATGCTTACCTAATGTCCCTGTTCTATTAACAAAACCACCCACCTGAACATATTTCATTAAATAAGATGTGTTTTTGTGCCCTGTGTATCTATTACACCCATTAAAATGATTGAAACCGTCTCTTTTCAGACATTATTAGACAATGTTTGCCCCAAAAGGATGAATTATTGATGGCTCCATGTTTTTCTTCTCCTTTTTTTTTTCAAGGACCTTAAGGCATCAAAAACCCTACTGTGCTTTTGATGGGGAAAAAAAGAAAGCTGGTGTAACATATGTGACAGTCAAGCTGAGCCAGTCAAATTGACACTCCTGGGCTCTTTCATATGTGTGAGCTGTCTGGCTGACATGCAGATAAATCTGTTAATCAACTTTGCCAGTTGCAAACTAATGCTGATGAAAGCCTGAGATGATGAATGACGTTCTTTCTGAAGCCTACCTACATAACACATTTATAAGCTTTGCAGAAATCATTTAGGAAGCGATAATTGAGGAATTATCTAAGGCTCATGTCACAACACTTTCTGTGAAGTCCATATTCATAAATCATAACTGTGCAATAATAAACTGCATACCTTTATGTAAGGATTATAGAAACATTTATAATGCTTCATAAAACTCTCAAGTATTTAAGTTTGTCCTTGATAGGCGGCGTGGTGAGCACCGTGCCCTTGCAACTCCAAAGGATAGAGGGTTTCGGTGTGTGTGCAAGTTACATTTACTTGAGTAACTTTTTGAAAAAAAAAATTACTTCTATGAGTAGTTTTACTGCACCGTACTTTTTTTCTTTTACTTCAGTCGCTTTGTGAAGAAGAAACGCTACTCTTACTCCGCTACATTCGGCTACACTCGACATGTTACTTTTCTAACCATTTATGCAGCCGGTAGATCTATCGCATGACTGTTTCACCAATCAGACGCAGCAACACATGACTCTGTTTGACTAATCAGGTCAGGAGGCATAGTGGGGAAAAACCTTCAGCCGGTGTTCTATAAATTCATTCGACCTGGGAAGATTTGGTTTACGAGTGTTTTGGAATACGAGCCCACTTCCAGAATGATGTTTCACTGTGTCTATATAAGTAAATTTCAGCACAGAGTTAATTGCCAATACACGTGTACATTTGCATGCATCCCAAAAAATCGCTGGCATCATATACAAAGCATGTTTTGCTTTCAAAAGAACAGCTTCAAACTGTGGTGTCTTGTCTATCGGCCAAAACAGACACACACTTCAGCATATATACTGTGTGTACATACATACATACATACATACATACATACATACATAGAGTGTATACTAATATGTGTCATGCACACTCGTAACACGACCGGTACTAGGACCCGGAAGTAATACGGTCGGGTTTCAGGAAGCATAAAAGGAAACAAGATGGCGCTTCACATTGCTCAGTCATTGAGTTCGCCCATGCCTTTGCTGACGCTACGCCGACTATTCTGTGAGTACTCACCAATTCGGGTTGCTTCTTTGATTGAGTGTGTGTTGCTAGAACGCGGGTTTATTTGTGTAGATCCTTGCTCATCCTGTAAGAGAGTTTTTAAACTAATCGTGTGGTTATCCTGCCTACTTGCGCTGCACCTCTGCTGGTTTCCTCCCACAGTTGAAAGACATGCAGATTAGGCCAACTGGCATTTCCAAATTCCTCGTAGTGTGTGTATGCTTGTGCCCAGTGATGGCTCCATGACCCTAAATGAGATAAACAGTCTAGAGAATGAGTGAGTGAGTAATTTCTTGGAAAGTCATGTTTGATATAATGCCAGGTCCTATACGGGAATAGAAAAGAATAAGAATAGATCATTATAACATTTAAAATGTGTGTACTTTTTTATGATCATCTTTTTAAAGACATTTTATAAGTGTATTAATAATACTGAATTATGACCAAGTGGCTGCATTATTTTACGTGTTATTGTAAGTGTTAAGGAACTTCCACATCATTAGAGCTTCGTGACGCGTTATTAGACTTGACTTAAGCAAGGCTTCATTAGAGTTTATAATATGCATACAATTTACAAATTGATATAAGGACAGTCATAATTAATTTGTAATAAATTAATTCTCTATTTAAAGAGTCTCTTTTTAGATATAAACTCAAAACAAATCAACCTCAGTACTAATGACAGTCATTTATTCACATTAAACCTGTGTATGGAATGTGGATATAATATACTCTAAGCCTTCAGCATCGCTTTGTAACCAGATCTATTGTATGCTGCATGTACTAAATGTATTATATTAACACCCTGTATAGGTAACCTTTAAATAAAATGCGACTGATAAAGTGCTGGCTTTATGAGAAATATGCAACATGGGCTGAATAATAATTTAAAAACACACATTTCTATTGGGAACATACACTATATGGACAAATGTATTTGGCCAAACCTGTTAATTAGTGAATTCAGGTGTTTCAATCAGACTCATTAATCCCAGTGAAGGGCAACATCTTGGATAATGCTATCCTTCCGACTTGGTGCCAACAGTTTGGGGAAGGCCCTTTTCTATTCCAACATGACTGAGCCCCAGTGCACAAAGCAACGACTATAAAGACATGGTTTGATGAGTTTGGCATGGAAGAACTTGACCGGCCCTTCACACAGAGCCCTGACCTCAACCCCATCAAGCACCTTTGGGATGAACTTAAACGGCGATTGCGAGCCAGGCCTTCTTGTCCAACATCAGTACCTGATCTCATAAACGCTCTACAGAATGAATGGGAACGAATTCCCACAGAAACACTCCATTATTTGGTGGACAACCTTCCAACAAGAGTGGAAGCTGGTTTAGCTGCAAAGGGAGGACAAACTCCATATTGAAGAATATGTATTTGGATACAATGTTATTGCAGGTTTGGCCAAATATTTTTGTCTGTATAGTGCACCAATCAAGAAGCTTAGGATGAAGAACCACAAAAAAACAAACAAAAAAGCAAAACTCACCTATATGGTATGATCATCCAAATTCATAGTGAGACGGTCATGATCAATATCACATCACGGAAGGAATTCAATGATGAGTCTTCATTAAAAAAAAAAAAAAACATTCTCGACCAGATGGGAACTTGATGAAGAGTAAAGACATAAGACAGAGCCAAGCTATTTTTAAAATCATTTTCAATTATGCAAAGGAACATCCAGCAGCGTGACATAAGGAAAATAGGGATTCGCCTCGTCATTTTTTCGGCACGCCAAAAGAATGAGATGCCTCTCGATGAACAGACTAATATTAATCTCTAGGATCCATCAACACTCAGCAGATGGCTACGGATCATTAGCAATTTTCAAAAAATCTGGGGATTTCACTGAACCGTTTCTAATGTGAAAGATTTTGTGCATGTGTTTGTAGTCTGTGATTGATTGATCTTGTTTTAGGTTATTTGAAGGAACACGACTTTCCTGCTCATTCATGTCAATTTCTCAGGCATGACAGAGGAAGACCACGATGGACGCATGATCGAACCGTCAAGCTTCCTTGAGCATCCTGCTGATTTGTCTCAGTTCGCCAGATCTACAGTAGTAAGGTCATTTTTTAGATTTTTATTTGATATTATGAATTGCATTTACTTGAAGGTGCAATAGTCATTTAAAAATACTAGTTGTACGAATACCCTGGGAAATTAAGTAGAAAATTGAATAAACTAAAAAATATTGAAGTCAGGGTCTCAACTCTCCAGTCTGCCCAATCTCAGTATGAGATCTGTAAGCACAGAGGACAACCTGATAACTCTTTTTCAAATTACTCAGTGCTTTGTGGAAAAAGCTGGATACTGGACCAGAATGTAGACATACTGTAGACACAACTTGTATAAAGCTTTGGATTGTTGAATAAAGAAAAAAAGAAAAGAAAAGCAAAAGCACTCTTGCCCATTGTCATAAATCATTACAAGCTAGAATTGTTAGTGTGTACTGTACAATATTCATACATTTTAAATGCGAGCACGGTACTAGCATGAATCCCCTATGTGACACTCGGGGGAATACCTGTCGTCCAGTCAGATTGCTCGGTCCAAACTAACCATTGTATAACAGAAGGATTAAGTACAGTTACATTGTGTCATATCTATGAAATGGCTTTATATAGATATACATTTGACTAATGCTGGAACAACAAATTGATGAAATCCAAATGTGGTGCTTTTATACAAAGTGGAGGATTTTATGCTTTTCAAGCAACTTCCAAGTGCATTACTCGGATTATGTGGAGCATGTTTGTCTTGGAGACGACACAGTGGCGTAATGATTAGCACAGTAGTCTCACCCCTCCGGACTCGAGGGTTCAAGTCCCACCTCTGGTCTTTGTGCAAGGGCGTTTGCATGTTCTTGGTGCTTGGTGGGTACTTCTGTTTCTTCCCACAGTTTGAAGACATGCTGGTCAGCCTAATTGGTGTTCCCACCTGCTGTGTGTGTGTGTGTGTGTGTGTGCGCCCTGTGATGGATTGGCACCCTGTCCAGGGTGTACCCTACCTTGTGCCCAGTGTCTCCTGGGATGTAAACCTGTAACAGGAAGGCGGTATAGAAGATGTATAAATTATTTCTTGGTCTTCGGACTACTCTTCCCTAGTTTTTGCCATTTTTTGCCATTTTTGAAACATGGACACCATGCCTTCAGAAAGGAAAAGTCCTGGCATGAATTTTTGTTCCATCCATTAACTAAACCATGTGAACCTATTTAGCACAACTCAGCTAGATAGGCAAGAACTAATTATCACAGAACTATAATGCACGGCATATAATGTCTTAATACATTTGACCACCACTGTACTGTAAAAAAATCTGCTAGATGTGTTAGATTAATTTCAAGGATATTTTAATTTTCTCATTTACACATTAACTTGTTAATCGCTTTTTTCTTTTTCTTTTTTTAAATTATTTTTTGTTTTTATGTTAGATCATATAACATTTGACAGTAACAATTAAAGATCTTCTTCTCCAGTCCATATTTTATATCCCTAAATATTTTAGAAGGACACTTATAAGACACTCATCTCAGTTGATTTTGCTCAAAATAAACCTGGCAGGTCTGGATGAGTCACCACGCACCTCAAGGGTTGGTGGTTCGACTCCCATTTCAGGTCTTATTGTGTTACCTTCTACAGTTGAATGACATGCTGTGTATGATGACAGGAATTTCCAAGTCTCTCTAGTGTATGACTGAGTGTGTTTGTGTGTGCTTGTGCTCTACTATGGCTTGGCATCCCATCCAGGGTGCGCCCTGTCTTGTGCTCTATGTCTCCTGAGTTGGGCTCCAGAACTCCTTGAGGGTGAGTCAATAATTGGTGTCACATCAACCATGTCTGTAAAAATCACTGTAATCACCTGATCCATCACATGACCTGCTACCTTGCTTTGACATTCTGGATCTATACTAACGCACACAATCATTATGTAGGCTAACCTCAAGCCATTACTCATTGTAAAGTACTATTTCTACTGTAGCTCATGGCATTATCCTGCTTTTTGACCTTGAATTGTTTATGCTATTGAGTTTGCTTTACCCAGGCTAATCTGTTTATCGATCACCTCCACTTTCGATTTTATGCCTGCCTTTGGCTTTGGATTTGTTTGCTTTGCAAATATACTGACACATACATTCAAACCCCTGTGCCTTAATAGCACATGGTTCGTATTCTCATTATACTGTATCTGTAAGTTGAAAGGATGTTTCATTAAAGGGTCTGATTGCACACTACCACTCAATCATCAGCTTTCCAAAAATAAATGCAGTGCCGATGAAAGCACTAGGCCTTACAAAACTAATTCAAATGACAAAATAGAACAAAGAATGTGTATATACAGTACACACACACATGGACACACATACAGAGAATATTAATAGGTTCTGTAAAGAAAAGGTATGGAGGAGAAACTGTATGATAAATGTAGGTGTCCACTCTTGTCTTTCCTCTTTATTTATTTATCTATTTTATTTTATTACAGGTTGCCCTACCAACGAAAACATCAGTCCTCAAGGAAATGGAAATTAGTGACAGTCAATCTAGCTCTCCCAGAGCAGAAATAAAGACCTCGTGGCTTTTAGCAAGTGAAAGCCTGCATTATTCCATCTAAAAGCCTCTTATTAAAACAATTTTCCATTCTAAATGCAGAACAAACTAATGAATCCAGCTCATTTCAGTTAAACTCAATAATAGTCTGGAATAATCTTTTAATCCTTTAAATAAACTTTAAATGCAATCTTCTGAACTATCCCCAAGACTTTAAACCTTCTTTACGCTCCTAATATATCACACTGCATTAAGGAGCAGTCTAGTCTAATATTTACGAAAGTTATTTGAGAATCATTTTAAGAGAGGTTACTGAAAGTATTAAAAAAAGTGAAAATCTGAAGGCTTTTTCCATTAAATCATGCCATTATGTGCTAAGAAAACAAAACATTAGCAGAAAAAAAACAAGAAATGCATGGATCTGATGGTTCCTCCACCTCAGCTACATCACTCCTCTAAAATTTCACGGAAACGTTAAATAAAACATTTTTGAATTGTATTGTAAATTAAATATGTAGTCTCTCATTTAAATTCATTTAGTATGGCTTAGTAGTAACTTCAATGATCAACATTATTGCATGCTTTTTTTTTTATTATATCCTGTGAAAACCACCCTAGTTTTAAACCAATGAAGCCCAGGGTTTCTGAAGAAGCTAGATGTTATAGAAGATCGACAAACCTGAGTGATGCTCAACAACATTCTCTACGCTGAAGCTTACATTTTACATTTACAGCATTTGGCAGATTAGTAGGCCAACAACTTAACCACTGAGCTACCCCTGCCCCAAATATACTGCAGTTCTTAATGACATTGGCTGTATGTTTGTGGGTGTCATCCTGCTGCAGAAATAATTTGGAGCTATTCAGATGTCTCTCTGATGTTATTTAGCGATGAATAAATACCCGCCTATAATTCTCAGCATTGAGGACACCATTAATCCTGACCAAATGTCCAACTCCATTTTCAGAAATGCAGCCTGAAACTTGCAAGGAACCCCCACCATGCTTCACTATTGCCTGTAGACACTTATTATTGTATGGCTCTCCATCCTTCCGGCAAACAACCTGCCTCCTGCTACAGCAAGATATTTCAAATTTTAACTTATCAGTCCGGAGCACCTGCTTCCATTTTTCTGCACCCCTGTTCCTATGGCGTTGTGCATAGTTGAGTCACTTAGCCTTGTTTCCATGTCAGAGATATGGCTTTTGGTCTGCAATTCTTCCATGAAGACCACTTCTGGCCAGACTTTTCTGGACAGTACATGGGTATACCTGGGTCTCCCACTGGTTCAGCCAGTTCATCGCTGATGGAACTGCTTTACATCTTCTGATGTTGAAGGGAAGTAAGCATGAACAGAAGTCTTTCATCTGCTGCTTTAATGTTCCTTGACTTCTACCATCTAGGGTCCTCAACAATGCCTGCTTCTTTGCGCTTCTTCAAAATAGCTTGAGCGGCACATCTTCAAACCCCAGTCTGCCTTGAAATTGTTGCCTGGAAGAGAACTTACCATGTATCTTGCTGCTGTGTTCAGTGTTGCCATTGTGCATGACCTGTGGTATGAAACTTTCTTCCACAACCTCACATGAGTAGCACAGTTTGGCTGTTCTTCACCACCAGAAAATTATGTACTTTATTGGCGCTAGACTGATAAACGGTAGTGGGGGTGGGACAATATATGCAGCTACTATAGCTGGCTCTGCAAAATGGAAAATGCTGGTAATTATGTCGACTTCATTTTGGCAAAGACGTTCCTTGGTCTTATGATGAGAGACTTCAGGAAAGTTGAAGAAAGATGTTATGAAGAACTTCATTTGGTGCAAAAGTGTAAAGCTCCCAGTCATTTCAGCTCTCCAGGTATGACAAAGTGAACTTGAATAAGAAAATGAACTGTTGGCCAGGTCTTTTAATGGAACCATGTCAGGGTTGAATTGTTTGGCCAAAATAGTTTTTTGTGCATTTTGTTGACATTGACAGCGCATACAAAAGGCATGAAAAAAAACAAAAAAACAAGGACCACTTAATTTCTGTGCATGGTTAAGGTTACTTGCAAGTGTGGGAGTGGAGCATGCAATTAATGAAGATCAGTATATACAGTACAGGTGCCGAAGCATAATGAGTGAATAAAAAAGGACAAGGAATATCTGAATGGCTTAATTGATGTCACTTCACTGCTTGGCTGTCAAGAGCTGGCTTTCAGGGGCTACTTAGTGACTAGTGGCTAGTGAGGATATTGATTCTGTGAATAAAGGGAAAAGAGAAATTCATTGTGGTGTTAGCCAAGTATGACAATGTCTTATTTAATTCCAGTGATCTTTGTTCTTCTTTGTGCCATTCGCCATTCAGAATTTCTTCCATTATAGCCACTGTCCTTGATAAAATAAAAAATGATAAAAGTCGATAGGACTATCTATGATAGTGCTGTATGTAGATACTGTAGGTCAAATTCAGCTGTTTTGATATATCAGAAGGACGAGATGCACAGTTTGGCTTTAATGCTGTAAATAGTCACCCATGTAGGGTTAAAATTACAAAAGTGATGTATATGGGATGCTCTTAGGGCTTTCTGTATATATATATATATATATATATATATATATATATATATATATATATATATATATATATATATATATATATATATATACAGTATACACAGGGGTTGGACAATGAAACTGAAACGCCTGGTTTTAGACAAATAATTCATTACTATGGTGTCAATATGCCAATACAGCATCAATTCGTCTTGGGAATGACTGATACAAGTCCTGCACAGTGGCCAGAGGGATTTTGAGCCGTTCTTCTTGCAGAATAGTGGCCAGGTCACTACCTGATGCTGGTGGAGGAAAACGTTTCCTGACTCGCTCCTCCAAAACTCCTCCCCAAAGTGGCTGAATAATATTTAGACTGGTGACTGTGCAGGCCACGGGAGATGTTCAACTTCACTTTCATGTTCATCACACCACTCTGTCACCAGTCTTGCTGTGTGTATTGGTGCATTATCATCCTGATACATGGCACCGCCTTCAGGATACAATGTTTGAACCACTGGAAGCACATGGTCCTCCAGAATAGTTTGGTAGTCCTTGGTATGCAACAGTCTGGGTGGTACGGTTCTTTGGGGCTTCTCCAAACCGTAACTCTCCCGGATGACAGCTGACAGCCAGTACACACTTCTCACTCACACTTCTCACGCACATGGCATAACCTCTGCTGACTCACCTGCTATCTCTGTGTGCCTGAGACGGGAGCGGGCGCTCTAATTCACCTGGACTGTAGACTGGATGTGAAGACACTGCTGCTCGATGCCCTTTTTCATAGCCATAATCATCAAAATAAAAAGAAATAAACACTTGAAATACTCTATATAAGCCTGTGTGTTATGAATCTATATAATACATGAGTTTCACTTTTTGATGATATTCTAGTTTATTATGATGCATATGAAAAATCAGATTTTTTTAGGCAAGGTAGTGTTTTTCCATTTAGTCTTAAAATCTGTGTTCCAAATTAAATTACCAATTAAATACCTAGATGCCAAAATAATGCTATGTGATTTATGTTTTTTTTTTTTTTCATTTTTTAATTTGATGTGGGCATGATGTGGCAGTGATGCGCCTCAATTCACTGATGAACAAAGACAGGAAATGAATGAAAACCACCACTTTTCCTCTGCCTTACCTTTCAACATTGGCATGAAAGCACCAATCTTTGTGTGACTCATCACCACTGAGCTGGATTATTTCATTTTCACAACATCACAAGGTTTGCAGTGCACTCATATGCCAGCACCATTTGCATAAGGACAGATTAATTTCATCGATTTTAGGACAAAAACATAGCCATGGTTTTATAAATATGTATTAACTATTTACCATCCTCAAAAAAATAAAAAATATATATATTTTATGGGCAATAATGATATCAATAAATATCATTCATCAATATTTAGGCCTCTTGTGAATGGTGCTTCATGGTTAAAATAACAATAAATTTATACTGTAAATACAGTGCAAAAAAGGGTCAGAAATTGGCAAAATAATCATTAATTAATGTTAATTATTTTTTTGGGCGGGGATTTTTCCACAATTTTCTCCCTAATTTAGTCTTGTTCAATTCCTCCCCATCCCTAGAGGGCGCCCACATTAAGGTTACTATTACCACTAAGTCAGGAGGGCCGAAGACTATCATGTGTTTCCTCTGAACCACGTGACGCCAGCCGACCGCATCTTTTCGAACTGCTTGCTCACGCACCGTTGGGGGCGGAATAACACACTCGGAGGACAGCGCTATCCTCTCCTTCCGTTTGCGTGAGCTAACAGACGACCCTAATTGGCTGTAGAGCCGTGATTAACGTGGGAGCACTAAGTACCTCTCATCCCCTCGTCTGAGAGAGCTCGGCCAATCAGCTCTCTCTGGACCTCCGGCTGCGAGAGGTTACAGCATCACCCGGGAATCGAACTTGCGATCTCCAGATGATAGGGCGAGCGTATTACCACTGCGCCACTCGGAGTGCCACCTAATGTTAATTATTTTAACAGTCCCCAGTATAGTATAGACTTCTTCCAAATGGTTGACATGTTGTTTCATGGTTAAACGATCATTAATTCAGAAAAAAAAGTCTGACAATTTTACATTTTTGTGTGGTTGGACAACTACACAAATGTTTTTGGGCATTACTCACTCTCTCATCATCTCACTCACTCACTCATTATCTGTACCACTTAATCCTGTATTCAGGGACACGGGGGGCCTGGAGCCTATCCCAGGAGACTTAGGACACAAGGCGGGGTACACCCTGGACAGGGTGCCAATCCATTGCAGGGCACACACATACACACACTCATTCACACACTCCGGCCAATTTGGGAACGCCAATTAACCTAACCTACCCGGAGGAAACCCACCAAGTGAGGAGAACATGCGAGCTCCATGCACACAGAGACGGGAATCGAGCCTGGCCGGGAATGGGACCCGGACCCTAGAGGTGCAAGGCGACAGTGCTTAACCACTACACCACCGTGCTATTATACTATTTTAAATTCATTATTTCATTATTGTCTACCATTATTTAGTAGACTTTTGTAGCGTGGCATAACATACCTTAACCAAGTGATATGATAAATTTTTATAAGTTTGACTCATAATGTGCTCTACTCTGCTAGTTGAGCAGAACGTTTAAGGGTTAATATATTTCGATTTTCTTTCTCAGGACTCTTGTAGGTACACGTAGACACATGAAAAGTGTATAATATAAAATACTTTTGATGCTTTTGAATAATACAATAAGTCATTAAAATAAATGACACACAAAACGAGTGTACCAGAACACTCTGACTGATGTTAGAAGATCTAATAAGTAGATAAAGAGTAATGTTTCCTCACGAATAAGTAAGAAGTAGCCCGCTGCTGTAGAAAAATGGCAGTGTTATATGTGTAATCACTTACAGTATGACAGTGCTAGTGTAAACAGTCATTCCCTCACAGGCTGTCTCTTTTTTCCCTCTCTCTTGACATTAATAAGACAAATAATGCAGTCGGTGTTGTTAAATCAGAAAGTGCAAAGACCTCCGTTGTGTGCAAGGTTACAGGCCTGACTGTTACAAAGTGCTGACATTGCGGAGTTTCAGAAATGCTAAATGACCCTCCCATTACTGTTAACCAAATCAACAATTACACAATTTTTTAAATGGGTTTATGCAGACCATCCATCATCCATCCAAGTTCCTGTATCGGTTGCTACTCTAAAAATGATATCAGTATTTGAATTAAAGTCACTCATCTACTATACTGCTTAATCCTGTGTAAAGGGCCTGGAGCCTATCCCAGGAAACTTAGGGCACAAGTCAGGCTACCAATCCCTCACAGGGTACACACACACACACACATACACACACTCACACTCTCATTCACACACTACAGGAAATTTGGGAATGCCATTAGGCTAATCTACATGTATTTGGACTGTGGGAGGAAACCTGGAGGAGACCCACCAAGCACGGGGAGAACATGCAAACTCCATGCACACAGAGGCGGGAATCAAACCCGGTGTGGAATTGTACTCGGACCCTGGAGGTGGAAGCAGACAGTGCTAACCACTAAACCACCGACAGCACATTTAAAAAAACAAAAACAAAAAAAACAATAACAAATGTTGTCAAGGCGGGTTTATTTTGGAAAACTAATCGCCTCATGAGCATTTGAGTATTTTTGGTGCTGTTGTAGAGGACTGTAACTCTAAGGTTGAAAAAAAGTGTTGGAGAATTGGTCATGAATGAATGAGTTGGAGCAAAGGCTTCATACAGTATTTCCTAAAACACTACCAATCCATTTTTGTACGGAAATATTTCTTGTGACTGTCACCCTTTACATTCTCATTAATGGCTGAGTAACAGGCCAGGTTTCTTAAAACAGTGTATTAATTGCAGCTGTAACTGACGTTTCACTCACTCACTCACTCATTGTCTATACCACTTTCTCCTGTATACAGGGTCGCGGGGAGCCTGGAGACTTAGGGCACGAGGGCACATCCTGGACAGGGTATCAATATATTGCAGGACACACAAATACACACACACTCACATGCTCATTCACACACTATAACCAATTTGGGAATGGCAATTTGCCTAATCTGAATGTCTTTAGACTGTGGGAGGAAACCGGAGTACTTGGAGAAAAACCACCAAACACGGGAGAACATGCAAACTCCATGCACACAGAATCGAGGTGGGAATCGAACCCAGACCCTAGAGGTGCAAAGCGACAGTGCTAACCACTACTGCTAAGCCTTCTTGACATAATTGCAGCAAAAAAACTTCATTAAACTACAGTATATATATATATACTTTTCACTAATATACTTTTGATATAGTTTATTTTTTAGTCATGGTGTATTATTTCCTCCACTCTTAATGGCATTCATATCTGGCGAACCTCACGAATACATACTCAAATGATGAAAATCTTTCCGGCAACTTTTAGTACTCTGCCCTTGGTCTATCTATATTTGGGATATGAAATGGCATTAAATGTCACAACACAGTCATTACTTCTTATTTAAAAACTCATAAGCTCATAAGACTTCTTAAATGCACTACACCATGCATCTGTCATGGGTCTAGCTTGGTGGTGCTGGCTAGACCCGGCTGATGTTGTTGCCGTGGGCATGAAGGTAGGCATGAAGGCAGAGGGGTGTTAAACAGAAAGAGTCTTTATTTGAAAGACAAACTCAAACATTGAAACAAACCAACAAAGGAATCAAAACAACAAACAAACTAAAACTAGGGCTCAGGAAAAACACAGGGAACGGCGCGCTAACACAGGGAACGGCGCGCTAACATAGGGACAAGAACTGGACACAGGGAACCAGGAGCTGACATGGGAACCAGGATCTGACACAGGGAACCAGGAGCTGACACAGGGGATGAGGAAACATGGAGCTGAAGCTAACTAAGACACATAGGGGAGCTAGAGATGAGACAGGGCTAGACAGGAGAGACAGGGCTGGAGACATGGGACAGGAGACTAGAGACAGGAGACTAGAGACAGGCTGGGTTAGTGGTTAATTGGGTTAGTAGCTACATGGAATGCTGGGGACACTGGATGCTGACCTAACCAGGTTAGTATCTAATGGAGTTAGTGGCTAACCGGGTTAGTACTGACCTAATAGTGGGGAACTGAACACAAAAGGCAAAGCACACATGAGGCTATTCCAAACTAGGGGCTAACCCTGCTAGCAATCAAGGCCTACTAGCGGCTAACCCTGCTAGCGGCTAGACCCTCATGTGGCTACACAAAACTTAAACAGACAAAGAACTAGACCAGAAGACAGAACAGTACTTACACAGGAGGAGACACAGCCTAGCTAAACATGAAACAGGATAGCTCCATGAATCCAGTAACACAAGGAACATAAGGAAAACACAACTAGAGCCCTCTTTAAACAAAGGTAAAACAATATAACTAAAATATAAACTTAAAGAAACAAGAACTAAACAAGACAGACAGACATGAACAGTGACCTCTAGTGGAGGTTCCTAACAGCATCACCTCCGACCCACGTGCTGAATGAAGAAATCAGCAGATTTTTTTTTTAATGAAAGGTCCATACTGAATACAAATAAGAAAAATACAGGATGTTGAAACATATTTTAGAATTTATCACTATTTATTGGTGTGCTCTGCTTTTTCATATAAAATCAGCAGATATATTCAAATACAGAAATACGACAGGAGGACAGGACAATTGAATGAGCATCAAACAAACCGGTGATAATGTACGACAAAACGATTGAGAGGCAAGCTGTCGTTCCAGTCTGCTCTTGCACTCCATATTGGTAATAACCATAAATCTAGCGGAGCATACTTTACCGCTTTAACCTGTTTCTGCTCACAGAATATAAATGACCATTAAGCCTTTTCTCCACATTCTTAATGTTGGTAAAATCATGTGGATTTTAAATTCTTGGTGGTTCTTGGTTGCCTGACTCACATGCCTTATTAACCTACAGATATTATGATGCATTTACAATGTACTTAAAATTACCATGAAACCACCTTTAACTGCACTAAAAACCATTTCAAAGTCATACCCAACTCTCACCAATTGTCTACAAACTTAGATGCTGTTGTTATTATCAATTTATAAAGACAAGAAGAAATGGAACGAAAGAGAATGACAATACCGGTCGAGGTGGCTCGGAGGCCACTGTGAAAATCTGAAAATCGACGGGTAACTTGCCACTAACCTGACTAACAAACACCACTTCACACGTTACAGGAACTTGGCTGGGAGTTATTGGCATGCCCCCCGTATTGTCCTGACCTCACTCCAAGCAATTTCCACATGTTTAGGCCTTTAAAGGAGTTCCTGGGAGGCCAGCGTTTCAGACGTGAAGCAGGCGGCTCTGGGGTACTGAGAAAACGTTCGACCTTGATGGTATCCAAGCACTAGTGAAACTCTAGCATAAGTGCATTAGTGTAGCAGGAGATTATATAAAGAAATAAAGTGTAACTGTGTTCATTCATTCTGCACAATCGAAAGTCTAGGTTTGACTCGCCTCTCTCATCATAGTTTATGGGGCACAAATAAGTGATAATTCACAAATAAGTCAATATGAAAATTAATTATGGCACATGGAAAAGTAAGTCAGTAATCAGTAACATGTCCTTTGGCAGATATCAATACTTGAAAAAGCTTTTTCCAGCCAGCTAGAACTCCTCATTGTGTTAATGCCAGTCTCTTGACTGACTGTTTCACATTTGCATCCAGAAATTGCTGATATTTATTCCGTGCCATTGCCTGCCACACAACCCCAAAGCATATCAGATCCACCTCCATGCCCAACCCTTGTTGAAAGTGTTTTTTTTCCATCATGTACTCCTCATTTTTTCTCTCCAAATATACCTTTGGTGATCATGGCGAATGAGCTCCTTTTTGCTCCATTAGTCCGTCAACCACATCACTTGTTTCCAAAATGCAACTGGCTTATCTACTGTAGATGTTTTTGCATATACAGTACAGTGCTGTGAAAAGGTATTTGCCCCTGCCTGGTTTATTTATTTATTTATTTTTGGTGGGTTGCATATTAGTCACACATAAATGATTGTGTAATATTAAAATTTGTTTGATGATCTCAAAGACAACCTGAATAAATACAAAATGCAAATTTTAAATGATGATTTCATTGATTAATGGAAAAAAAGCTGTCTGAATGTTCTTTTTATGAAACACTGTGTTAGATTCACAACGGATGTAACAGCACACACACCTTAAAAAAAGTTCAACTTTAGTTTCATCCGTACACAGAATATTTGCCTGGAATTCTTCTGGATAATCAAGAGGCAAAGTTAGATGAGGCTTTGTGTCCTTTTCGTCAGCAGTGACTTTCACCTTGAAACTCTCCCATGAATGCCATTTTGCTCAGTCACTTTCTTATCTTTGAATCATGAACACTAACCTCCTGGATGAGTCGTCGTTGTGTTTTTGTGGTTAATTTTGGTAGGCTGGCCACTCCTGGTCCAAGTTTTCTTCATTTGTGGATATTGCAGTTCTCACAGTGGTTTGCTGGAGTCCCGAAGTCTTAGAAAAGGCTTTGTAACCATTTACAGACTGATATACAGTACATTCAATTATTGTATGAGATTTTTTAGCATGCTTCATTTTAAAGGCAGTACCATTTTTTTAGCAAAAGAGAGAAAATATTCTATATTAGGCGGGTGGTCATAACTTTATAGCTGATCGATGTGTATATACCCAACCATTTGGTTGTAGTAGATAATACATGTTAATTCAGGTTGCTCATCATTGATTTTTGTCGAACTGCACAAACCTTTTGAATAGAAAACAAGCTGTTGTCTCAGCAAATGTCCATGTTTATTAATGAAGACACCAATATTAGCATGCTTCATAGTATTCAACATTAGCATATAGTCTTTGCAATATCAGCAATATTATTCAAAAATTATAAATTATTCACATTTGTCTCTGAGGCATAATCATCCCATTTTCATTTATACAGTATCTGGAAAACATTAAGAAAAGTAAAAACGCTATTACACTGTTTTGTGATTCATGTGGATCCTTATGAAAAACTGCCAAAGAGTTTCATGATTTACATTATATGCTTCGGTAAACTTCAGGGTTCAATCCTTTTCACGAGTGTCTGAAGTCACCATTGTAACAGAAGCAATTATTCTGATCTGTGTGTTATTAGCAAGTGTGTAGCTGATAAATACTACAGACTGCTCGAGGCAAACACACAGGGCTTACCAGAGGTGGAAAGTAACGAATGACATTTACTCGCGTTACTGTAATTGAGTAGTTTTTTTTTTGTGTACTTCTACTTTTTAAAGTAGTTTTTAAAATCTATAATTTTACTTTAACTTAAGTATGTTTTGTTTGAAGTATTGTAATTCACTACATTTTAAATCATATTCGCTACTGAGTAAAACAAATGAATGAAAATGAATAAAAAAAAATACTATGCTTTGTGTAAATGCTTCGTTACGCTCGCGTATGTGTATCATGTCCTGGTCGCGCACCGCTCCAGACTCCACTCCAGGTTTTCTGACTGTCCCCACATCGGCGTCTACCTGACCTTCCACACGGTCGCTTCCGCCCTGAGAGTGACGTCATCAACCAGCGCCACCATATATAAACCGGAGAGAGACGCCGGAAATAGGAAAGAGATTGTGATTTTAGGGTTTTGGTATTTGGTTTTTTAATTCTGGTTTTGACTTTTTGCCTCCCATTGACTTTGATTATTGCTTTGGTTGGTCTTTGTATATATTTGGATATAATTTCACTGTATGTTTGTGCACTCACCAGTAGTAGGGACATGGCTGTCATTTATTTTGGGAAGAGGGAATTTATGCACTGTTTTTGGTTTAGGGAGTCAGGGAAGGTACCTGTATTTTTGTTTGTGGGCTTTTTTTGTGCAGGTAATCTAGCTACTAAATATAAATACCATTTACAGTGGAAACTTGGATTACGAGCATAATTCGTTCCAGAAGTGGGCTCGTATTCCAAAACACTCTTAAACCAAATCATCATTTCCCATAAGAAATAATGAAAACTCAAATTATTCGTTCCACAGCCCCCAAAAATAAATACATAAAAATAATTAATAGAATCTATAAAATGAAAATAAAACAAATTAATCTGCACTTTACCTTTAAAAAAGTACAAATAAATCCTGACAGATAAGTGTTTCCATTGGTGCACGCACGCTCCATGTGTGTGTGTGTGTGTGTGTGTGTAATTAGCCCCTTCCCTCGCCTCGTTTTACACAGTAACATTCCTCCTCCCTCTCCCCACCTCGCTTTTTCACAACAGTTTCACAACAAACACACGCACGCACGCACACACATACACAACGGAAACACCGTTTTAACAGGAAAAAAAGAAATCTCTCTGAGACTGACATGAGCGTATATTAACAGACACACTTTTTAAGTTTTACAACAAGCGCATAAACACAGCGGAAACACCGGTTTAACGGAAAAAAGCGAGACTGGCACGAGCGCATACTAAAGGAATCACTTAAGTTTCACAAAAAAAAACGGACACACATACAAACACGGAAAAAAAATGAAATCTCTCTGACCAGGCGTGAGCGCATACTAAGGGAATCACTGCTGTAAAGTAAAAAAAAAAAAAAAACAAATGAACCAGCACCTTACCTTTGAAAAGAATCGCGACAGAGCAGAGTTTCTGTGTCTTTGTGAAGCCGGGAGGGGTGAAAAGGGGAGAGAGAGTCTGTGTGTGTGTGTGTTTCCGTGTCAAATTGTGCACGCACGAGCAGAGTTTCTGTGTTTGCGAAGCCGTGGGGGGAGGGTGGGAGGGGGAAGGGGGAGGGGGGGGGAGGTGAGAGAGTGACGCTCGGTGTCAAAATAAGAGTCGCATGTGTAAAGCATGATACTCGGCGCTCGTAAACTAATACTTGCTCGGTTTCCGAATAAAAAATTATTTAAAATCTTTGCTCGGTTTGCGGAACACTCGTAAACCACGTTACTCGCAATCCGAGGTTCCACTGTAGTTTATTATTTTGGCCTGGGTCCACCCTGAAACTGATCCTCCTCCTCCTGTTGTGTGTGTGTGTGTGTGTGTGTGTGTGTGTGTGTGTGTGTGTGTGTGTTTTTGTAAAGCAATACAAACCTCATTATTTCAGCAGTTAATGACTGGATCTAGTTCTTTCTGCCATATACCACCATTTCCATACAGTTTAAAATAGAACCCTGAACCATTCTTTTGCTGTACGGCCCGACACTAGACTGGGACGTAACGCCATATTTAAGTGACCACTTTGATTTTCAAGCACAAGAAAGACAACAGCTTTATTATGCAAAGGTGTTCCTTCAGTTAAAAACAACTAATTTGAGATTTATATCTGCTAATATTTTTTGAACTACGCTAGAATGCCTCATCCCACCTTGCTGTAACTCCGTAACGTTTACTCTTGAGTATTTTTTTTATGAGCTACTTTTTACTTTTACTTGAGTAGATTTTTATGATGGTAAATTTTCTTGTACTTCAGTAAAATTTCACTGAAGTAACAGTACTTTTACTTGAGTACAAAATTTTAGTACTCTTTCCACCTCTGGGGCTTACTGTATGTTGTATGTAGAAAAAAATAAAGAAATGCAGTATAGACTCATTAAGTCTGCACATGTAAGATGTGTATTTTTTAAACCTTAAAAATATGAAGACAGTTTAACAACACACACCCGTGGGCATACACAATATGGCAGATATTTAGGTAGTTCTGCCTGAATTCAGAGTTATGCATGTGTTGTGAGGAATTACTACCGAGTTAGTACCATCAAAATATTTAGACCTCGGGTATAACCCCAGGGCCTGTATTCACTAAGCGTCTCCGAGTAGGAAATTGCTTCCAAGTGGCCAAAAAATTCTCAGAGTGTCTTAGTTTTGGTCCTCCTAAAAGATACAGTAGGAAAGCACTCCTGTGCACACCAAAATATAGGAGAGTTCCGGAGGAGTCCTAACTGGTGACGAGCTGCCAGGAAACGGCTATCAGGCAGACATGGGCAGAGGAGAGACATTTCGGTAACACTAAATGACACGGGGCTCATTAAAAGATACCATTTGGACTGAAATGAAATACTTTTTGTGACAGATCAGGGGCAGTATGCAACTTCGCCGCCAAAAAAAAAACATTTTGTATGCTGTCTCCACAGAAACAGCGGTAATTGCTACTGAAGATACAGCTTTGCAAAAGTGATTATTTGAGTTGTCACAGCTGACAATGTTGGCAATGATAAATCAAACTTTGGCTGCTGTTCCAGCACCACAGATCATGTGCAAATTTCCCCGGCATGCAGTGTGTGTATATTGTTAGTTTCCCTGTAGTTCTTGGCATCATTCATGACACACAATAAAATAATCACCCTCAGCACCAACAACGAGGCTTATGTGAACCTAAAACGATAACACAGCATCAACACTCAAGTGGTTATAGATGCAAACAACATAATCATCAATTTATTATAGACATACTGTAGGCTTAGTTGAACTTGAGACAGTTTTATTGTTTAAGATTTTTTTTTCCAGATGTAATGCCTTTCAACACTTTCATTTCAACGATCCTGTTTTATTTCCTCATTGCTGGAATGACAGGGTCTTGGCTATGAATCCATCATTGGGACACTTTGAATGGGCATGGGCTCAGGAAGCCTTCTGGGAAAACAAATGCTGCACATTAAAATAAATATTTGTAATCCAAGTTTAAATGTCTCTGTAAATGTTTATTTGTAATATTAGGAAATTATATCACATATATCACGTTTTTCTAGTTACATGTATTGGAGGAGTGGCGCATTATGGCTGGGTACACCCAAGACTTAAACATTATTTGGCCCTGAATACTGATGTACACATATTGCTAACACTTAGAGGTTTGGGTGGAGGCCCGTCCCCTGCACAGCTAATCTAACAAGAAAATTGCAATAACCCATATTTCAGTGAGCAAACTGAATGGATTAAAACAGGAAAATTAGTAGGTGTGCATACCTGTTTTCTGAGATTCAATTCCACCTCTCCACCGATTTTTCGCACTCTTTAGGTGGCAAACTGACAGGTAGCATTGGTGGTTTTACAAATTGCTATCCACTCACTCTTTTTAACTTTAGAGGTAAAAGTAGGGCAGAATTTTCTTTTAATTATTACTTTACAGTTTACTACTGTACCTCCCTGCAGGCAAAAGAAGCTCATCTTCTCTCCAGTTTGGTTTTCATTTCAACGTCATATTGATCAGTTGTCAGGTTTGAGGGATTGCAGGCAAGGCATATTCACAGATGATTTCATTTGCAGACTTATAATAATAATAAAAAAACAAAAAACAAACATGAACCAGACAAAAGAGACTGTAAATCAAAACCGAATAACTTCATGAGAACAGCTCAAACAGAATAAACGTAACAGGGCAGAATACACTTAGTAGATTAGACTAACTAGACAAGGGAGCTTAAATAATGCAACGTCAGGTTCAGGTGAAAACAATTGCACTGACACAGTACAACATGGGAAATGAAGTTTGAACACAAACCTGAACCATAAGGTGTTCATGGGCGCTCCAGGGGTTCTCCTCGACATATCCCAGATGAAAGTCTTACACACCTCTAATATAGATGCTTAAAGCAGTAAGATTAGAATAATCAGCCAAGTTGCATCTACATGTTTTGTCTATGTGCATAATGTATTGTGTCCATCAATAACTTTGGTATATTCATAATAATCTGGAATATTTTCAGTCCTAAATGAACTTTCAGCATGATTTCTAAGAGCGAATCAGCGAAAAATGCAAGGACCAACAATGCATTCTGATAGTCATGCACTAGGAAGAGGTGGCACAATTTTGAACATTTGGGCTTCCTAGGCAACAACTTAATTGACCAGGCTCAAACTGTGAAAGAGTCATCCTGGGAGTATGAGGAACCATTTTTACATATGGACTTGGTACCAAAGAGTTCTTAAGCAGCTGTCTCTTGCCTGGCGATCAAATGGCGGTGTACAGTCCGTCTGGCTTTAAAGTCCCTGGGGGGCATGGCATCGGCCCCCACTCTGGTGGTTAACGTCCGCCATGAATTCTCCTCACTTCTGAACCAGCTAAACTCCATGCTTTACTTTTAAAGAGAAAGCCCAAGGTCCATTGTTTTATAGTACATCAGTGCATCAAGAGACACCAGCCATGCCAGATTTAGTGGCCTCACCCGCTGGTGTCTCTTGATGCACTTACTCCAGCCTCATCTCACTCCTTGTAAAGCTCTCCGAAGGTCTTGAATTGGATTTGCTTGACAATCTTCTTAAGATTTTTGTACCTTTTCCTACCATACATTTTCCTTCCAGTCATCATTCCATGAATATCCTGCGATACAGCAATCTGCCAACAGCCAGCTTTTTCAGTAATGACATTCTGTGACTTGTCCTCCTTGTGAAGGGTGTGCTTGATTGTCTTCTAGACACCTGTCAAGTCAGCGGTCTTCCCCATGTGTTAGATCGAGACATGTACAATATTTATACTGTATGAATAGTAATTATCATTTGCTTACAGTAAAGCTGTAATAATTGAAAGGAAAGGCTTCAAATATTTCACCTGACATCATGAATCAAGAGCAAATAAGGGATTTTTACTTTTTGAATTATCCTAAGTTACAACAACAACAACAAAAATCCATGGTATTGTACTATTGCATAAAACAATAAACATTTTTCAACATTAGACACAGAACTTTTGGATGTGCTTAATCAAATGCTATTTTATAAGCTGCTAAATAATGAGTGTGGAACCCTATTTGTTAAACCAAATTTCCAGTGATAAATGTCCTAATTACAAGTATTCATGCAGCAACATAGTGGTGATACGCTGATATACAATCCCTATTCAGATGTTTACTTGAATGATTGCCACCTCCTCATTTATATAACAAAACGAGAGTTTAGGTGTCAGGGGAGAGTTTGTGGCTTGTTTACTGCTGTGCTGATGCTTTAGTCAGCTATTATGCAAGGAAGAAGATATGACAAACCTGAATTGGGAAATTGAATAATAAAGGAGGAAAGGAGGATTTTATTCAAAGTCTGAACACGCTTAAGCATTCTCAGAAATCAGTGTTTTAAAGGTGCTATATTTTCCTATTTTCTTTAACAAGTTAACACAGGGATCCCTCGAGCTGTGTTTGCTAAGCTAAAATATTCCTCAGATAATGCATTTCTATACGATTGGCTGGCAAATTACAATTTTTTTTCCTGAAAGGCTTTTACGTATATTTTTGATCCACTGTTGAATCTGTGACCTACGGATACAGTGTCTACAAGAGCCGCAGCTACACAGCCAGACGTTTTTATATTTCTTAATGTGGTCTTGAGGAATAGTTCTCCAGACTTTCATTTTTGGCAAGTTTTTTTTTATTTTTTATTTTCAGTCCCTGTACCTGTGTAGTTCCAAAGTAATGACCCAGTGAGAAACAGAAACAGGTGCAGATACTGTAATGACAGACGATCAGGCCGTGATTAGTACGTATACTGGTGATGCTGAATGGTTGAAAAATGAGGTTGCTGATAAACCTGAGGCCAGGGCACATCGCAGGGCACACACACACACACACACTCATTCACACACAACGGCCAATTTGGGAATGTCAATTAACCTAACCTACATGTCTTTGAACTCTGGGAGGAAACTCGAACCCGGACCCTGGAGGTGCTAGGCAACAACTTGATTCATCAGGCTCAAACTGTGAAAGAGTCATCCTGGGAGTGTGAGGAACCATTTTTACACACTACACCAACGTACCACATGCAAAAGAATGCATTTATCACATATATATCTTTTTATTATATAAGTTGTGTCAGTTGTCATCATGTAAAAGTAACAAGCAAAGAAATTATCCTTGACTGAATTTCTTGATCACTATTTATACTTTTACCCAAGTAAATTATGACTAGTAGCAGTTGGTGTGTTTTGCACTCTTTGCACCATTGAAAAATCAGCACACAGTTCGGAATCTGCTGCCATTAGGATGTCTGAGTGGCTAGGCCCGGGTGTAGCCAAGCATGGCCCATGCGTTTAGCTGTGCATGTCATGGGCTGTATTCAACAGAAAGTCAGTTATTTTGGGTCAGGTATACTCAACAGAAAAACAGTTCACACTGAGTGACATCTTTTTTCTTCTCAGCATCCAGGGTTTTTAGGAGGTCAAAAAGCACACAGAATGTGTGTTGCGCCCGAATGGCCATGGCGCAGGTGCTTGGGCCCAATCATCACTGCTTTGCAACTATAATTTTACATTGCAATCAGTGAAATGAAAAAAAAGAAGTGATTTTTAAACAGGCAATCTTAACTTGAATTAAGAGGGAAGGAAAATTCTCAGTATACGGATGGTACGCCAAGTTCAAATATCATATCAAGTTAAATATATTGGATTGCATATATTTTCTCTTGATTAATTAAGACTCATTTAAATATACTTTTCATTATATAAATTAAGTTATCAGAGTGACTGGTATTAATATGTATTAGCTGATCATAATGACTGTCATCAAGACAAAGTGATGCATTATTTTAATATGATGTGATGACTGTCTGGAGGCGAGTACCTTTTATTTATTTATTTATTTATTTATTTATTATTATTTTACCCAGCATACATGAGACACAAGAGAAAACAACAGCAGGAATATTAGACAAGTGTGACTATGCATGCCTGTTAAAACAGAAATACACACACACACACACACACACACACACACACACACACACACACACACACACACACACACACACACACACACACACACACACACACACACTTTGCATATTCAGAGGAGTTAATTAAGCACAATGCTCTGCCAGTTCAAACACTACTTCACATGAGCACTGAGCTTATGAGCTCCTTGCCCTGTGACAGGATCTGTATAATCAGATGAATCATGAGTGCAAGTGCAGGCGTGTTTCTATAAACACATGGTACACAGAGATTTGTTTTTCTCCCTGATGCCTTATTATAAGTCCCATGAAGAAGCCATCACAACCAAATATCACATAATAAGATCATTAGGGAATAAGTGCAGTGCACATGTTTCTGTAAGCTGCAAGCACAAGCAGTATCATTAATGTTAGAGCACTCGACTGCAGGGACGATTCACTCATTGTTTCTGGTCAATTCGAACCACACCTGCCTGTTAAAGTGATGAGTTTCCTTTTACCATAACATAGGCTTCTTTATTTCTTTAACATACACATCTCAGAGGTCTCCTTAAGAACGTCTGTTAATGCTCTTATATGATAATGTATTTTTTCATACCTCAAACTGCCATTGTTTCACTCCCTTCTGAACACAGTTTCAATTTCTATGTAAATAAGCTACTGCTAAGCCATGCCCAGCCAGAGAACAGCAGAGCTGAGCACAGCTGGGTGAAGATAAGCAACGTGCCGAGGGAGGGTATAATCTTATATGAGGTCACATTAGGGGGAAATCCAATTCTCCTGTTTAAGCCCTGGCCAATACAAAAATGGTAAAAGAATAAAATGCATGGAATACCCCCCCCCCCCCCCCCCCGCACTAGAGTCCCATCTGAATGTTTAAAAATGACTAAAAAGTGAGTCTTCCATAATACTCTGCTTTAAAAGAAATCCATATTAACAACAAAAACACAAGCACCAAGAAAAACAGAGACAGAAGACATACTGTAGGACTATGCTACACTATTGAGAGGTAAGGTATTAAGAGGATAGAATAAAACAAAACACTTCAACGTGAAACATGGTACATGGTTAATAATCCAGTGATATAGGAATACTGAAATTAGTTTAAATAAATGAATAAATAAATAAATAAATGAATGCTTAGACATAATAAATATCGTATCAGGGTAATATAATTTAATAAAAAAATTTATATAAACAAATAGGAGGCTCAGGACTTGACAGTACTGAATGTGTGTAATTAATTGGGTTACTTTTATGTAAGTAATATTCCTTGAAGCATTCTTTTAAGGGCAGAGAGCACTAGGTAATAAAAACAAGAAGAGGTGCATTTAAAAGGACACAAATATTCCAATAATAAGGAGAATAATGAGAAGCCCAGTCTGAATAAAACTGCATCATGTAAACACCTCAAAAACCTTGGATAATTGACATATAACACTTTTGATCCCTCTCTTAATGGAATAAATATGAAATCATAGAATAGAATATTCTATTATATATTCTTTTTATATTATACTATAATATATACTATAGTAATATACTTTCTGTTCATGTAAGTGTAACGTTACTGGTGGTGCCTTGACGAGTTTTGCCTCCATTCCTGATCGGTATACTCAGTGAGAAAAACTGTCTCCTAACTCCTGTCCTTCATCCATTCGGTCTTTGGCTGAGGAAGAGACACTGATTGACTCTGCATTTTATATTGAACCAATCATAGATTAGACGAAATTTTTGGAACCAATCATATCACAGAAGCGGGGGTTTATCAGAAAAGATAGAAAGCCTAACCTAACATAGTCAAAAGAAAATACATTCTTATCTTTTATATTTCTGGCAAAAAAAAAAAACACTTTGCAGAGTGGCGCCCAAAGTGGCAGAACCACATTATGTAGGTCGAAAAAGTACACAAGAGTATAGTAATTTTCTGATTGGTGGCTCGGTGGCTTAGTGGTCACTTTGCACCTCCAGGTCCCGGGTTCGTTTCCCATGCCTGATCCGTGAGCACAAAGTTTGCATGTTCTCCCCGTGCTTGATAAGTTTCCCCAGGTTCTCCGGTTTCCTCCCACTTCCCATAGACATGCAGCTTAGACTAATTGGCATTCCAAAATTGCCCATAGTGTATAAATGTACGTGTAATGGGAATAAATACAATAGTCACCATTGGCCTCCACGGACCCTAATTGGACTACCGAAGTTCTTAGACAGATGGAAGGATGGAATATTTTGATTGCATGTAAACATACATCTTAACATATTAATGTCAATATAAACAGTTTAGTTAGAATCTCTGATCAGAATTATTTTAATCAGATTGAAGAAATATTGTCCTTGTAAACATAGCTAGTGTACTGTGTATATTGTAAATCATGATCTAATCCTGAACGCATGCATACTGTAGTAAAACAACAACAAAACAAAAAAAAAATAAAGAACATAGATAGCAATCTATCTAGAACAGTAGATAAAAGACTAATTTGACATGGAGTAAATAAATAAAAGGAACTAAACACAAAGAAGAAATATACAGTATAGACAAGTATGAGTTAACAAAACTGCAAACTCATTCTCTCATCACAGTTCTTTAGTTATTTATCTGTTTGTTTGATGCAAATAAGGTCGAATTACTGTAATTTACATACATATAAATATTTTATGCTCTCAATGGGTTCAGACAGATTTATTAAACAAATGTTTTACATATTCCTGCGTTATGTAAGTCCCTTACACTAGTTGTTAAAGTCAGGGCTACATAGGGACACTGAGTTATTTATGTGGTGTATGTTCATTTGTTCGTTCCCTCCGGTAAATTAGTGAATGAGCGCTTCTATGAGATAGTTTGACAGCTCTGAAATTCAGACTCATTGCTCATGTCAGCTACTACCACAACACAGCAAATAGAGGTGAACACTATAAGAGCTCCAGACAGTGACTGACTGATTGAGGAAAGAAACAAAGCAACAACAACAAAAAAAAAAAACACTGGTGTGGTGTCATTTATCATTCATTTTATATACCACTTGATGCTGTGTAGAGTCCTGGAGGTCCTGAAACCTTTCCTGAGGGACCATAAGGCTGGCGCCATCACAGGGCACAAGCACACACTCATATACCTGGGTGTCTATAATGCATGTCTTTGGACTGCAGGGGAATAGAAAAGTACACATGAAGTAAAGGGAGAACATGCACAGGAAAAAAAGGTAATTCAATCACATTTAGCTTTGATTACAGCACAGAATGTGGTGGCCAGGTCAAGTGTGAAAATTATTCTTCAAGCTCCCTGAAACACTTATTCACAGTTTGAATCCTGGAATATGATGAGAAAAACTTATCAGCTGACTTCCACATAACGTTGGTTTTAATAATGTGTTGAAGGGATCTTAAAACATCACCATTCATTTTAAATCTCTTCAGTTGTTTTCTTTGCTTGATGCAGACAAATCAGTTGACCCTTCTGAAATGGTGATCTTTTTTTTTTTTTTTTTTAAACTAGAAAACGTCAACTAAACAAAACGAATGGTTATGACTATAACCTCTGTTCCCTGAAGGAGAGGAACAAGGTACAACACATATTGTATGGGTAACCTGTGGTGACGTACTGTAGGTGTAGCCCCGTCTATACCTATAAGCCCTCGTCATCACGGTTGACTCTCAGTTCGACAGCCGCTCTTCGCCGAGCTAAGCTGAGAGGCGGGGCAGCAATGTGTTGTACTGTACCTCGTTCCTCTCCTTCAGGGAACAGAGGTTATAATCATAACCATTCGTTCCCTTTCAGTCGATTCACTCGGTACAACACATATTGTATGGGACATATATTCACGCCCCGCTGAGCATCTACCAAAGTTACCAAAACCTGATAGCTACTCTACTGCCTCATGGACCCCACAGAGAGGACACAATGGGCCACCGAGGGGGCCGTTATGTCCAGACGGTAGAACCGGATAAATGTGTGCGGTGAGGAACAACTGGCTGCCGCGCAGATATCACCCACGGATATCCCTTTGAACAGCGCCCACTATGTTGCCATAGCCCTTGTTGAATGTGCTTTTACACCCTGAGGCAATGGGACACCCTTGCTGCTATAAGCTAATGTAATAGCCTCCACAATCCAATGGGAAAGCCACTGTTTAGCCAGTGCTTTACCCTTTACTGGACTGGCAAAGCAGACAAACAGTTGATCACATACATGCATATTCACTGTACAGTCCATGTAGACACTTAGTGCACGTACAGGGCACAAATTATGTAATTTTCCCTGCTCCTCAGAAGCAAAAGGAGGGGGCAGAAGCTATAAAGGTCAAAGACCATAGAGCTATAATCAGTGGAGACCACTTTAGGTACATAGGCCGCGTTTGGCCGTAGAGTAACCTTTAAACCATTCGCAGCAAACTGCGTACAAGATGGATGCACAGACAAAGCGTGGAGATCACCCACTCGCTTAGCAGATGCTAAAGCAAGAAGGAGTGCCGTCTTGTATGAAAGAATTTTCATATTTATAGACTCAACTGGCTC
Organism: Clarias fuscus; assembly: GCA_030347435.1. Lineage (NCBI taxonomy): Eukaryota > Metazoa > Chordata > Actinopteri > Siluriformes > Clariidae > Clarias > Clarias fuscus. The sequence continues at coordinate 26,732,722 of CM059212.1, forward strand.
AAAAGGAGGGCCACAGAGGGCCTCAAGCACTAACAATAAATCCCAAGACGGAATGCTGGACCTCACAGTGAGTCACAGATGTTGTACCCCTCTTAAAAATCGTACTGCCAGCGGATGAGCCCCCGTTGACACTCCATCCAAACCAATATGACAGGCTGATCTAGCCGCCAGGTATACTTTAATAGTAGAGATGGAAAGGGCTTTTCTAACAGTTCTTGTAGAAGACAAAACCTCCACCATCGAGCACTGATATGGCAGAACATGACGTTCTTGACACCATTGCCCAAAAGCTCGCCACTTGTAAGCATATAAACCTCTAGTAGACGAGGCCCGAGCACTTTGAATAGTCTCTATCACATTTGGAGGATGTCTTTAGCTATCTGATTGGACCTTTCAACAGGTAAGCCTGCAAGTTCCACAGTTTGGGACATGGGTGAACCACCTCCCCCCCTGCCTGAGACCAAAGGTCCCTGAGGCGAGGAAGTTTCCATGGTTCTGCTGCTAACAGGCTGACTATGCATCCCACAACTTCACCAGCCAACGAGGGGCACCAGGATTAGGGACTAACCCTGCTGGCGCACCCTCTCTGTGACAGCCCGAATCAGTTCAACTGAAGGAAAAGCATACAATAGAGCTGGGGCCCATGAGTACACCAGCACATCGATCCCCAGAGGAGCACTGCGATCTGTTATGGAGAAAAAAAATGGGCATTGAGCATTCTCTTTGGATGCAAAAAGATCCACTACAGCCCTGCCGAAGCGCTCCCAGATCTGAGCTACCACCCATGGGTGTAGCCTCCATTCCATCACAAGCGGACCCTCTTTGGAGAGAAGGTCTGCCCCCAGATTCAGGTGCCCTGGAATGTGAGTGGCCCTGAGTGACAGAAGATGAACACTGCACCATAGTAATAGAGAATGAGATAGTTTCAGCAGGAGAAGTGAACGAGTCCCCCTGTGTCTGTTTATATACAACACCACTGTGTTTTGTCTGTCCTGTTCAGAACATGATGGCCTGTCAGAGTCAGATGAAAATGTCTCAGGGCTGAAAACACTGCCAACAGCTATAATATATTATAATATACAACAAGAGTTGCTGTAAGGCCTGCGTTGTTCCTGTGACCATGCCCCTTGCCGCGGAGCCGTCGCACAGAGCGCCCCATCCACTCAGAGAGGCATCTGTTGAAACGACACCCTGCCTATTGGACAGCCCTGGCGTAACAGCCTGGGTTCCCTCCAGGGCAGAAGAGCTGACATGCACGACGGAGTCACTGTCAGCCTCCTGTTGAGGTGCCAGCATATAGGCGGTGAGAGTGCACGCAGCGCTGAAACGCACGCATGTTCAGCAGCTCAAGACACCCCAGCGTTCATAGAAGCCGTCATTCCCCATAACTGTAAAAACACTCGGAAATGAAGTTTGTGTTGCAGCTGAAACTGAGCAAGGCAGCGCTGAAACGCGGTTATTCTGTGCTCTGACAGATGTGCTCGGCCGGTAACAGAGCATATCTACAGACCCAGGAATGAAAACTGTTGACTCGGAGTCAGTGAGCTTTTCTGCATGTTTACTGAGAACCCTAGAGTCTGAATGTGAGACAGAACTAACGCTGTCTGTTTCTCCGCCTGTTCACTTGAGCTCGCTATTAGCGTCCAGTCGTCTAAATCGGCCAGTATGCGCATGCCTCTCTCCTGAAAAGGAGACAGCGCCGCCTCGACGCACTTCGTGAACGTTCGGGGAGCTAGTGACTAGGTACTTGTAGGCCACGCCCACTAATGCACACTTCAGAAATTTTCTGTGGCTCGGGAAGAATGCTACATAAAAGTAAGCATCCGTGAGATCGATCGTAGTGAACCAATCTCCCCGGGTCTATTGCCTTTAGCAGTTGCCTCAGTGTAAGCATTTTGAATTTGTACGTTATTAAAAACGTGTTCAATGTTCTTAGATCCAAAGCAGGACGTAGTCCACCCCCCCTCTTCGGAACGACAAAATAACGGCTGTACCAACCCGAGTTCGCTTACGAAGGAGAAACTACTTGGATCGCCCCTTTGCCAAGAAGAGAAATTCTCTCCTGCTGGAGCACCGGTGCGTATGGAAGAGAAGTGCGGTGGCTTTGTGCAAAACTGCAGTCGGTATCCCATAGCGACTGTGTTTTGCACCCATGTTGAGACTGCGCATGTGTGCCACTCAAAACAGCAGGAAGCCAACCGGCTCACCTTGAGCACCGAAAGGGGCTGCTGCAACCTGGCGTTCCACCAAGTGCAGCCTGATAGATGGCAATGGGCCTTTTTTTTTTTTTTTTTGCAACATTGTAAACAGAAAAACTCTTTATTGCCATTCACACAGTTTACAAAAGGCACCATTTCTGGGGCAAATAAACTGTAAACATCGAGGGCACTTCTCATAAGTCCCTGAGAATTTATTTGATTTTCAAACCCACCCCAACTGGGGTTCATAGCTTGAAATGATACACTTACGTGCATGCGTGTGTGTGTGTGTGGGGGGGGGGGGTTCTTGGGAGACTGTGTTAGGGAAGTGCAACGCCGTTTGGGACTGATTCCCTGAACATAACATCTCAATTGGGCAGCATTGAGAGAGGAGAAACAGTGTCTCCCTGCTGCCAGAGCTCCTCTCCCTTTAAAGTCCGAGCCTGTTTGGGTTTCATCTCTCGTCGCAGAATGATGTCTCGCAACGCCTCAGCCTGTTTTCTGTTGAAGTCAAACTTTGCCTGAATGGCATCGAGTGACTGGCCAAACGAACGCTCAGCAGGTTCATCCGAGTAGAATGCCGTGTCTCTATCTGGAATGTCAGAGAGCGTGAGCCATAAATACCTCTGTGCTGCTCGCCATCCCTCTGCCGAGGGAGAGAGCTGCACAACGAGACATGCGCAAAATGTAGTCTGTCCCGATCCTGACCTCGCTAAGTAGCGCACACATCGGGCTCTCTTGAGGCACCAGTGAGCCGAACTCTGCTAAACACAGTGCCTGATATGTCTGAAGCAGCGGTTTGCTCCATGATGACATTAACTCACCGATAAAATCGGGGAAAATGTGCAAGCAGTTTTTAACGGTTGTCGGTTCAGGAGGGAGAAAAAATCCCGCGAACCTCCGCGGTTTTTGAGCCGGCTGTAGGGAGGGCCACTCCACCCCCAGCGTCTCGGCCGCTCGGCGGTAGAGAGCAAAAATTAAGTGTCTTCCCGAGCGGCTAACGCAGTAGCAGCAGAGCTGTGAGCAGATGGCAACATTTCATGCTCGTCCTCCGACAAGCCATGCATTTCTAGACCGATGTCGAGCACGGTATCATCCTTGAAAGCACGCTGCTGGCCAGCGCTGTAGGAGAGCTCAAGGTCCTCCGACCCCTCGAAATACTCAATTTTGTCTGCCCAGCTAAGAGCGGGGACTTCTGATGAAAACTCCTCTTCAGCAGACAGGTGAAGCTGGAACTGCTAATTTGGAAAGGAGGGGGTCCTGCTGAGCGACTGTATTTTATTTATTTATTTATTTTCCAGGTCTCCACGAACGTGACCCGTCTTTCCAGCGTTGAACGCCGGAGCTGGCGACAAAGCGCACATGACTCAGGCTCAGAGAAGCCGCCCTCCTGCGGACAGGGGAGAACCGCGGACTTCTTCTTTGTCACATTAGCTCCCTTGCTCATACTAGCTAGCACTGTTAGCACAGCTAAACAGAGCCAACCAAACTGAGATGTCGCTAATGCGTTGACTGACAGTGAACCTAAAATTAGCGCTCCGCGGGTAGACGACTCACCAAATAAGGCTGTTGTCGCTAACACCAACAGGAACAGTTAAGCTGATTTTAAGCTCAGTCTTATAATGTCAAATGAGTTGACTAGCAGCACCTAGAAGAACTCTACGGAAAAGGTGTTCACAGCGAGGTGAAGAGCGTAAGAACTGAGAGTCAACCGTGGTGACGAGGGCTTATAGGTATAGACGGGGCTACACCTACGTCACCACAGGTTTGACTGCCTTTAAGGCGTGAATAAAGGTGGCTTCAGCGGGGACACGAGGGCGTGATATCCCATACAATATGTGTTGTACCGAGTTAATCGACTGAAAGGGAACAAAAATGCAGCTCGTCACCTTTCCAAGAAACAGTTAAGTGCAGATTTCTCCATACTGAAGCCAAAATGTTAAACAAGTGCACAAAATGCTCATTTGGTTTCATTTCTTTCCAAAGCAAACCAGTTAATGGATCCAATTATATTATTATAATAATATACTTATAATATAATAATATATTATTATGTTCATCTCAATGAATGGATAAATTAATTAATCATTATGCAATTGCTCAAATAAATAGTTGTCTTGCAAACTGTAATTAACTACAGTACTGTATGTTCTTAGATAAATGATAGTTAATATTTTGCTAAAGAGGGATGGAAATTACTGCACAGCCTGCTCTGTCCCATATGTATTTATTTATTTTTTATATCATGGGCAGACTATATGGATTCTTTAAAGCCATCGTACGCTGAGGCGTGATATCAATGTACAGACGCCGAAGGACAGTTTTTCTACAATTTCCTCCACAGCGTTTTTCTTCTTTGTCTATCACAGAAATGTCTGTCTGATGGTTTCTTAAAGGACAGTTGATGCTATTACTAACAACCCTGAGGTCATCATAGCGATCTCCTGGAAAGTAGAGATGTTATTTCTAAAATAGCACAAATAAGCATTTGTGCCATTATTGAGCATTATTCAGGGCCGACGCCAGGGTCTCTGTGCCAGTCAGCTTACATTATCATGCCCGAAATGACTTTACAGACAAATTCATTATGATGTTATTGTTTTTGTTATACTTTATAATTGGTAATTCACTTATATGCATTCTAATTTACCTCAGGTACAATGTCCACCATGACTGATATGGAGTAAATAATTGATATGGAATAAATAATTAATTATTCGGTCATTGCTTCAAAATAACAGTATATTATATATTGCATATTACATATTACATATATAACAATATAACAGGATGATGACTTCTTAAAATAATTCTACAAGGCAAAAAAAAGAAATTAATAAGTAAGTATAGTAATATTTATGAGAACCACATACTAGGTTGAATGTTGAAAACAGACTGTATCGGCGTAAAACTAAACAACAAAAAGAAAACGCTTCAAATCATGTCATTTACAAGCATGAATTAATCATTATACATTACATTTCTTTTATTTCTTCCTAATGATGAAGGCTCTCTCTTTTGAACTTTTGAACTTTATTGAGATCTGTCTGCTACGTTGCCCATTTTTTCTGTTTCCAAAACATTAACTTCAGGGACAAAATGTTCACTTGCTGCCTAATTTATCCCACACATTTTCAAAAGGCCAAATTCTGATGACTAGATGACCGGATTAGTGTGACTCCAAAACTGCAGCTCTTGTTAAATGTTTCTGGTCTGCATGGTCAAAACCTACAGTACCAGATGTGATCCATGGAATAAAAAGTGGTAAAATAGCGACAGGGTCATTGGCTCACCAAGACTCCAGGATGGGCACATTGGGGAGCGAAGGCTGTTCCGTGTAGTCTGATCCAAAAGAACAGCTACTGTATATTTCCCATAAGAAGGGTCACAAATATTACTCAACTACTTATTCCAAAGACACCGTTCACTCTTGGCCAGATTGTGTTGGAGCTCTCAAGCCTTCATTCTGTTTCTAAGTCTGTTTGCAAATCTGTCTCTGCCTGTTTTATGACCTGTTCTCAGCCTGTTTTTTTTTCAGTAACTCTACAAATCTGCCTGTCTGGTTCTCTCAGTTAAATTTCCTATCAAGCATTGGTTGGACTTTGTCTCTGCCCTGGCTACCCTGTCAGATATGCCTACCAGTCATCAGACTATTTGGCCTGTTTATTAAAATTGGATTTTGTCTCACATTTTGATGTACACTATATGGACAAAAGTATTTGTATTTGGCCAAACCTACAATGACAGTGTATCCAAATACATATGATTCAATATGGAGTTGGTCCCCCCTTGCAATTTGCCCTTTTGCGGCTGTAACAGCTTCCACTCTTCTTGTCCACAAGATTTTGGATTGTTTCTGTGGGAATTCATACCCATTCATTCTGTAGAACATTTATGAGCTCAGGCACTGATGTTGGACGCAGTATTTGTTCCAATTTATCCCAAAGGCTCTCAATGGGGTTGGGGTCAGGGCTTAGAACTCATTAAACCATGTCTTTATAGTCCTTGCCTCTTTATGAACTTGGGCACAGTCATGTTGGAAGCATAACATTGTCCACGAAGGCTTGGTATGAATGAGTCACGAATGCTTGGCTGAAGCATTAAGATTCCCCTTCGCTGGGGATAAGGGTCCTTTTGAAATTGAAATATAAATATAAATGTGAAATATCGGAATTCAATAATGCACAGATTGGCCAGTAGGTGGTCAGTCTGATCTACTGTATGACCATTGTTTGCCCTGTGAATTTGGACTCTGCTTAAACCACCTAGCAGTATTAATAATTAATCCTGGGATGAAAAATAGAAGTATTACTCAAAATTGAGGTGGATAAAATTGACTTGGATGAAATCAAACAGTCTTATGCATACCAGAAAAAATCTGTCCAGGAAGATATTTAGCCACTTTTTTTTCAGTTAGTTCAGTTGCCTCAGCAACTTTTGCACGACAAGGCAAAAGCTGCTTTACAGATGTATCATACAGACATTGATGAGACAGTTAAACCTTGTCACTGCATGCTGTGGCCGTCTGGCAAACACTGAAAGTGGAGCATAATATCCAATACATGAATTTCCTCTAGTAACACCTATAGAGTATGTACCGGACAAAGGAAGGACAGTTTCTTGCAGATGCTGCAGAATTGCTAAGCGAGCAAGACATTTAAGAAAGGGCTAAATCATAACCAGCTCATGTCCCAGATCAGTTCGACTCTAAAGCCGGCAGGTGCTACAGAGGAAACTGCCTTCTCTGTATTGACAAGTTCACAGTTGCTCTCCCCCTGTATATTGATGAATTCGAAATAGCTAACCCATTCGCATCATCAAAAGGGAAGCATATGATGTGTGAGTAATTCTGGACCATTGCCAGCAATCCTGGAAAAATTGTTCAAGGTGTGCCTCACAGCCATTTGCGAAAGCCTTCTCTACCAAGGGAAGCAATAGGAGCAAATGGTTATGAGACATAATGCTTAATTAGACACCTTCCTTTTTTAATTGACCATTCTGAGGTGGATGGTGCATGGTATGTACTCATGCTCCTCAAGGCCATTGCTGAACTGGTCATGGTACCAAGTCAGTGTGCAACCATGAATACTGTACAAGGTGATGCTGATGTTGATGGACTTGATGACAAAGCAGATATGACACTTTCTGTTCTAAGCAAAGGACTTGGATTTTTGCTGCGGGCACAGAAATGTTGCTCATAGTGCAAAATCATGGTATGTTGAACAGCTTTGGTCATATAAGATTTTCAGTATAGACTATCCATCTTTTTGTGTGCTTGAATTAATCCCACTGTCAATATCAAGTAAAAATATGAATAATACCCTAAGTACAGCAGGTACAGAGCTGCTTACCATTTAATCACAGGAGACAAGAACGCCATGGTCTGATGAGTTTTTCATTCCCAAACATTCTGTTGACAAGGGATATAGATTCTGTCAAGGGAATTTAAGCTATCTGAATAAGAATGGAGCGTGCCTACATATTGGTGTCAAAGGAGTTGAAAAAGTATTTAAAGTATATACAACACGGACTGGCATTAACAGAAGCTCATCCCCGAGCCTCTGTTCCCTGATGACAGAGGCATCGCGATCTGGTTACTGCGGATGGGAAACCTAATAGATATAATTGACAACTATAGTAAAAAAAAAAGATATATATATAAAGATAATAAAATATATTGATTTAAAATAAAATAAAATATATTGATTAACAAGAATTGAACCTCTTTCCTTGAAGTTCTTGATGATCCTATAAATTGTTGATTTAGGTGCAATCTTAGTAGCCACAATATCCTTGCCTGTGAAGCCATTTTCATGCAACGCAATGATGGCTGCACGGGTTTCTTTGCAGGTCACCATGGTTAACAATGAAAGAACAATGATTTCAAGCATCACCCTCCTTTTAACATGTCAAGTCTGCCATTCTAACCCAATCAGCCTGACATAATGATATCTAGCCTTGTGCTCGTCAACATTCTCACCTGAGTTAACAAGATGATTACTGATTACAGGTCTTTTAATGACAGCAATGAAATGCAGTGGAAAGTTTTTTTCGGGATTAAGTTCATTTTTTATGGCAAAGAAGGACTATGCAATTCATCTAATCACTTTTCATAACATTCTGGAGTATATGCAAATTGCTATTATAGAAACTTAAGCAGCAACTTTTCCAATTTCCAATATTTATGTAATTCTCAAAACTTTTAGCCACAACTGTATATAAAGATAATAAAATATATTGATTTGCCATGACTAACAATAGTGACATATTGTTCTAAGGTTGAATAAAAACATTTAAAAATACAGATGCCCCTGTATTTTTATATTATGCAGCTGTACATTAAATTACATTAAAGTTGGCTATTTAAAAAGTATTAAAAATGAATCTGTAAAATTCAGTTTAGGCTACACTTAGGGTAAAGTTAAATTAAAAAGCAAGAATTTCTGAGTTAAATAAATATGCATCTAATCTATTCTAATACAAGAAGTTAAGCCTAACATGCAGAATTTGTTAATTCTAGTAAAACTTGTGCTTTTCAGTATCTAGTGACACAGTGGTGCAGTGGTTAGCACCGCCGCCTTGCACCTTCAGGGACCGGGTTCTATTCCCAGCCAGGTTTGTTTCCCGCCTCTGTGCGCATAGAGTTTGCAAGTTCTCTCCGTGCTTGGGGGGTTTCCTCTCACAGTCCAAAGACATGCAGATTAGGCTAAGTGGTGTTCCCAAATTGCCCATAGTGTCTGAATGAGTGTGTGTACCCTACGATGGATTGGCACCCTGTCCTGGGTGTACCACACCTTGTGCTCAGTGTCTCCTGGGGAAGGATCCAGGCCTCCTCGCGACCCTGTATGAAGAGTATAGACGATAAGTGAGGTTGGTACCTAAAGTACACTTAAACATATGCATGCAATACATTTACTATTTAAACTGAAAATTTAAAATTGTAATATTTAAACAATGTATCATGTTTCTCTACCATACTCTGTGCACTGTGTTTTGTCTCACGCAAGCTTTACTGTTTTCAGTAATCAATACGTTCTGTTTTTTTTTTTTTTTTTTTTTTAATGAGATAAACCAATTGCTTAATACTAGTGATGGGAGTCAGTAGCCATTCCATACATGATCACTGATCACTATTACCTCATAACACATACAGTATCTACATCAACTAGGATTACTCGCACCATTCCCAAATTTATTAATGGTATAACACAACACAGCTGATATTAGTGTTATTAGTTGTACACATTGTGCTCCTTTTGACCACATTTGCATATCATGCTCTTCATGTTCACGTTTTCTTTCATTTAATAGTTTACTTGCATGATTTTTTGTAAAATCAAAGTACATCCCTTTTTTATTTCACGGGAAAACTGTAAAACGGGTCTCTGTATTGAGAATGTGAGAATGTGCAGTTACGGCATTATACCAGTTATCCGTGTGTGCAAAAATAAATAAATAAATAAATGATGAGGCATGCCGTGTTTACAGATTATAATCAATTGCCATTTTTCCTCATTTGAAATGTGCCGTAAATCAACTGATCATTGACTATAATCAGTGATCATCAACACTTTTGTCTCATTTTTCTTTTTCTGGTTTAAAGTTAACGAATAGGAATCCTGAGATAATGTGCTACCCTGTGGTATGGTACAAAAAAAAAGGTGTTTGCACTTTTATCAGGAGACTGCACGTTTGAATCCTGACAATGCCAGATCCATGCTGCATGGGCAATAAGGACAGTAACCTCATTAGAACCCTTTGTCTACATATAATGACATGACATTTTCTCTCATCTACGCTGTGTGTATTTCTTCGTAAGATCCTTACACAAGGACCATAAAGTATTATGCTTTTCCCAGACTGTTTCCTGTTTTAATACATTGATCAAATTCATTATTTGTTGAGTCATGATGTGTTACTCACTCACTCACTCATCATCTATACCACTTAATCCTGTATTCAGGGTCATGGGGGGCCTGGAGCCTATCCCAGGAGACTTGGGGCACATGGCAGGGTACACCCTGGACAGGGTGCCAGTCCATCGCAGGGCGCAGACACACACACATACACTCACTCAGTCACACACTACAGGCAATTTTCGAACGCCAATTAGCCTAACCTACATGTCCTTGGAATGTGGGAGGAAACCGGAGGAAACCCACCATGCACACAGAGACAGGAATCGAGTCTGGCCGTGGATCGATCCCGGATCCTGGCGGTGCAAGGCGACAGTGCCCTGCCGCACATGATGTGTTAATGAGGAAAAAAAGGAGTTGAAATTACAAAGGACACAACAGCAGAGTTTGGGTCTGAGAAGGTTAAAATCATCTGTGCTCTCTAAGTGTCAATCATAACGAGTGCCTGTGAGCTTATGAGGGGGGAAAACTGTTGCGCAATGTTTACATTTCTATCCAGGAGAAATGGGCTTTAATATTGTTTTGACCCCAGCCATGAACTTTGATTTGAAATCATGAAATTGATTTGGAGTGGTGACGCTGGGGGCTGTGATATCCATCAGTAGGGCTTAGCATCACACATTTCCCTGACATTGTAGTTGCTAATTCTATAAACACTATGAATACTAAAAAGATGACAAATTCCCCACTGTGGCACTTGTGCTTAGGATACTCTTTTTACTGATCAGTGATGTAACTTTTCTCATAATCTTTCATATGTTTTTTTCCAGTTATTAAGAATTTGCAATCATGGGATCAGGTTAGGTGAGCTGACACAGATAGAAACACATAGATGTACAGTACAACACCACACCCATCATAATCAGAAAAAAGCTGCTGTTCATTAAGATTTGTTCTGAAAACTGTGTCTAGACCACTTACAATATTTTGCCAGCGAAGTATAATCGAGCCAAATAAACGTGAGATCTGAAAATTATTGCACTAAAAGCTTTTCTAATTAGATTACACAATGACTGCCTCGAGAGGAGCAAACTGAGGCATAATCTCAATGCAATAAATATATTTGTGGAATTGGAACAATGATAAATATATTTCTCTGCACATAAAAAATGATCACGTTTAAACAATGCAGGCACTTCATAAATCATGATTCATAATTCAGTTGTGTAAATTTACATAATAGTTTTTTTTATGAAAAGTAGAACATGACTAATGCATAATATTCACTAATATAATTTATACATAGCAAAAGTATCAAAAATTTAAAATCTTATTAGATTTGTACAGAAGGTTTTTTTTTTTTTGGTGGGAAAAAACAACCACTCTGTATATTGAGTTGAAAAGTATTTGGAGACGAAAAGTAGGTAAATAATTGATCAAACAACTTGGAACTTGGTATATCAATCTCTTGATCTAATTGCTTTGATCCAATGTTTGACTAAAATCCAATGAAAGCTATTCAATTATTTAATTATCCATTGACTGATACAACTTCACTATGAGCAGGCTATATCTCTAATGCTGTTTATTATAGAGATGTTTTATTGAAATAAAAATATTTTCTTTTCTTGTATAACTGTCCTCAAGACCATGATCTTTTTACTAAAAAAAATCAGGTGATATTAATCCAAACTTTTGGTGAATGAACCTACAAACTACACTGATCAAAACGTTGCTACTTCAGAAGGGTCAAAGAAAACGTTAAAACTGTTGTTGAAATTTGGTCTAACAATTTAGGAAAACCTTCAACTGCAGTGATAAAATGTAAACTTTGCAAACTGATAGAAATCACAGCTATAGTAATAGTGTAATGTAATGTATAATAGTAACATAATAGTTTACATAAAATAATTTACACACAATGCAATGAGAAGAAAAGCTAGTGAGACTCATCAGAAAAAAAGTCTTGATTTGGCTAGGGAGCATAAATATTGGACTTTAGAGCAATGGGAAAAGGTCATACGGTATGATGAGCACAGACTGACCCAATTGCAGCACAATGGGTGCATCAGGGTAAGAAGAGAAGCACATGAAGCGATGCACTCATCATGTATAATTGTCGTTATACAAGCCTCTGGAGGCAGTGTTATGATCTGGGGTTGCTTCAGGTGCTCAGGTCTAGACTCAGCAACGTTATATGGCAATGAAATGAAGTCAGCTGACTTCATGTACTGAATGACCAGGTTATCACATCTATGCAGTTTATTTTCTGATGTCATGTCACAGGCATATTCCAGGACTCATGCTTTTATGCAAACTCACTTACATCTGAGACAGGATACAGCTGAGCAGCTAAGAAATAGTAATGGTCTTACTGAAGGAACCGACCGTGCCGGCTTGGCAATGCGGGTGTTCCTCACAACCTTGCAATTAGAAGGCCAAATCCCCATCCACAGTGCTTTCCCCAAGACTACACAGTGAATGACTCTAAGTCACATCTGAGCCAGAGCTTAGTCCACCAGTCCATGCCATGATTTATTTTTCCATCAAATTATAATACTTTCCTTTTGGCATTTATGTAAACCCATTGTGCTCTGCTCTCCATGTGCTTATTCACTACATGAAAGGTTACAGTAGGCTTTCTATATTGTATTGCTTAAAGAACTATAAGAAGAAAAAAAAGAATATGAAGGAAAAAGAAAAAGACAAACAGTACTTAAATATTATTACTTTAGAAAGTTATTACATAAGTCTCTAGTCTAATGACTAATCTAATGCTTTAAAAGTATGTAAAAATGCATTGTTCTAATTTTGTCATGTAACTACATGGTATGTATAATGGTAAGTACTGTATAGTGTATACTGTATATACAGTATGTGTGATTTCCGTGATGGTGCTGGTGACCATGGCATGCTTTTGGGTGCTAAGGTATCTGAACAACAGGTTCTAGAGTTTAGGTACACAGTAATGGTAGGAAAAACAGGAATCATCCAATGAATATAAATTCATCAGGTAAAAAAAGGAATAAAAAAGCCGTTTTGATGAGAGGAGAATGGCCAAACTAATAGCAAGGCTACAGTAACCACTCCTTGCAACTGCGTTGAGCAGAAAAGCATCTCAAAATGCAGAAATGTCTAGCCTTAGAGGAGGAAATGGACCACAAAGAAAGAAGGCCTGCTACGTTCCACCACTCCTGTTGGCCAAAAATAGGAATATGAGGTTCCAGAGGGCACTTTTGTCACATGCAGAAGGTGAGTTACCATCAGAATTTGGCCTTAACTGCACAAATCAATGAGAACCTGTTAGTTAACAGTGGACATGGTGCTGTTTGTTTTTACTTCTTTACACAGCACGTCTCTGAGATTTTGTGACAAGGGAAGTGAGATTCAGGGCTCATGTACAGCAAACAGGGATCTATTTAAGAAGAACCAGCAAAACACTAAGTACAGCTATATTTCAAGGGAAATGAAAACAGGATGGGAGATTGCCCCCATTAGCTTGTTCAGATTACTCACATAGCTGAGCTTCCCTGCTGAACTGAAGAGGTTGGATAAGCTTCACTGGCCCATGACCACAGAGGAAAAAGACAAGATGCTCTTAACACGAGCAGAATTCAGGGAAATGCCTTGGCAGTTGGCACGTCACACTCTACCTAGTGCAGTGTTTATTTGTGTACCCACTCTCTCCCTTACGATCCTCCCTTGTGATGAAAATTACATACCGATCCATTTCTCACAAGCCCTAACTAAATTGCAAATCATTCATTCCATGCAAATGTGTTATCCATCCTGAAGCCCTGTCAGCAACACACTGAGACCGTGTTTCAATTAAGTGCACTGGTGTAAGTGTTTGATAAATTTCATTTTGACCTGAAGTCTGGGGTGATCATTTGCTAAAGTATGCATCAATACAGTTCTTAAGAATGTCAAAAAATGACTGCCTCTGTCATTTGCAATGAGAAGAATCAGCCATGTTGCTGATTGGGAAGATGGTGATACATTTAATAAAAGTACATACACTTAAAATTTGGAACAACAAAGATGTTCATTAGATTTTTTATTAAGAAAAAGTTCCTAAACAGGAATTAACATTATTATATTATGGGGAAAAACCAGTAACCCTATCGAATGTTTGTCCTCGAATTCTGAAGGATAAAACATCTGTATAAGGTTTTGTCAAAAAGGTCCTATAGAAATAGAGTGGTGAGGGGTTAGGGTAAAAGGTATATGGTGGATGCCCTTTTGGCTTGAACCCCCCCACCATTCATCTGGATTTATCATCCATTGACTAGGGATGGTTCCCTGACCAGGGATCAAACCTAGTCCATAATAGAACAGTCATGTCTTCTCAGAAACTATTAGGCCATGTCGACTTGTAGCTGGGTATTTTTTAAAATGTAGATTGTTCTTTGTGTTTTTGGCCTTCCGTCCACATGCAAACACAGTTTTGGTCATTAAAAAAGGATCTTTTGGAAAACTCTGTCCAAAGAAAAGATTTTACAAAACTCTGTTTTTAGTGGTGGTCTTTGGATAGGGGAAACAATTTTGGCTTGTTGTAACGTCACCTTGTGTACCGATGATGTCATTGTGTGTGTGGCATTCTCCTTGATTTGATGTCATCTTTGTTTATGAGAATATTTCGAGCAGTGACGGACATAAGTACAGTAAGTTAGTGACTGTGATAAGGTTGCTTACTGGACTTTTTACATGCATGTACACACACGCGCAGTTACTCACACATTATATTAACAAACAGAGATTCCTGAATGTACTTCGAAGCTGCTGCTGCATACTGTACAAAACTCCGAAGACACAGACCTCGCAGATGGCAACGGCGGTTTTGGACAAGACATCGGACTTCTACAAAGTGCAACCGGTAATTCCATTTTTTCCATGGTTCTGATTGGCCCACTGTTTGGCCAATCAGTGGGCCAATTTGATGGGGTCCCAACAGCACTTAACAGGGTTTTCATGTGGACAAAGATATTTTTAACACGTACTGTAGGTCGTGTGGACAAAAAAAAAAAAAAAAAAAACGAAGTATAAATTTTTTTTTTAAATACCCGGCTACGTTTGGACATGGCCGTAGAAAAATCAATATAGAACGTGCACCTCTGAGCAGATATATATATATATGATCCAATTGCACATCTAAGGAGATCTATAGAACAGAGTAAAATTTCTAATCTCGAAGGAGAACGTATATTAAATTCTATAGGAATTCTATGGAACATTTTTGCAGGGAAATGGCCACATTGGCAAGTTGAAGTTCCAGTATGCTGCCCTGGACCATGTTACTGTCAGGGAGCACCCCTAGAGGGCGCCAAAGCGCCCAGAGACTTCCTTTGTTTTTTCTGTTTTCTTTGTGTTCTTTTCTGTGAAAGACTCAAATCCCCAGAATGCACCTCGGTCAGGTGATGTGGCGCTCACCTGAACTGAGGTTGCTAATTAGTCTGTCTTGCATCTGTTCGGTTTGGGTTACTGTTTGTTCTGGTTAGTTGTTTAGTTCTGTGTTTTCTCCAAGTTCTGTGTTTTCTCCAAGTTTTGTGTTTTCTCCAAGTTCTGTGTTCTCCTAGTCTGTCTGTCTGTCCCCTAGCATTTGTCTGTATCTCCTTGCCGGTGTTATCTCCTAGTCTCTGTGTAATGTCTAGTCTGTCATGTTTAGTTTATCCTGGGTTTAAGTTCATGTTCTGTTCCTTTTGTTCCCATTGTTTCTGTGTTCATTAAATACTTTTTCTCACTTCACCTCTGCTATAATGCCTATCTTTCGTCCGGCAAACAGTACCCGTGACAGTTACTTGGAAGTCATATGAATTAGTCTAAAATGTAATACGATTTGAGGAGCCAGTTAACAAGTGGAACAAATGAGAACATATAATTTAAAGTACTTCTGTTACTGTATATCGAACTTTCAGCTCCATAACACACATAATGTTATACAATTTCTGTTATCTGTTATCACCCAAATGAGGATGGGTTCCGTGTTGAGTCTGGTTCCTCTCAAGGTTTCTTCCTATTGCCATCTCAGGGAGTTTTTCCTTTAAATGAGCCTTGGCCCAGAGAAAATGCCTGTGCTTCTGGATCATGTTTAGATATGGCTTCTTTTTAGATCTATAGAGTTTTAGCCAGCAACGGCAAATGGCACAGTGGATTGTGTTCACCGACAATGTTTTCTGGAAGTGTTCCTGAGCCCATGTTGTGATTTCCATTACAGCAGCATTCCTGTATGTGATGCAGTGCTGTCTAAGGGCCCGAAGATCACGGGCATCCAGTATGGTCTTCCAGCCTTGACCCACAGAGATTGTTCCAGATTCTCTGAATCTTTGGATGATATTATGCACTGTAGATGATGATAACTTTAAACTCTTTGCAATTTTTCTCTGAGAAACTCCTTTCTGATATGGCGCCAATAGTTTTCACCACAGCATTGGCGGAATTGGTGATCCACTGGCCATCTTGACTTCTGAGAGACACTTCCACTCTGAGAGGCTCTTTTTATACCCAATCATGTTGCAAATTGACTTAATAAGTTGCAAATTGGTCCTCCAGCTGATTCTTATATTTACATTTACCTTTTCCGGCCTCTTATTGCTACCTGTCCCAACTATTTTTAGCACATATTTTTAACTATGTGTAGCTCTCATGAAATCCAAAACGAGCCAATATTTGGCAGGACATTTCAAAATGTCTCACTTTCAACATTTGATATGTTATCTATATTCTATTCTGAATAAAATATTGAAATTTGAAGCTTCCACTTCATTGCATTCTGTTTTTATTCACAAGTTTATTCACAGTGTCCCAACTTTTTTGGAATCAGGTTTGTATATGGCCATTAACTTGTGCATTGCTGCTTCTGAAAAAATGAGCTGTCATGCTGCTTAATCCATCTAGTTAAAAATGCTCTACATTTAGCCAGATCATGGCCTCAGCTGATGTGTGTAGTGCAGCAGGTGGTGGAATTGAGAAGCAGAGGCTATCGCTACAGCACTAAGGTTTGTTGCAGCACAATGAAGTGAGTATATAATGTTTAAACATTTATACCATGAAAACTTTTGTTCTGAGAAAGTTAGTAAGAAGTACAGATTTATGTCCTGGTTATTGAACCTCCGCTAAGAACTGAATCTGCTTGTCCCTAATGCCCATGCAACCGAGTTGTGCTCTGTTGGATAAGGCTCAAGCCTTGTCTTTAAGTCATACAACCATAATATACATTTACAAAGAAAAATGAGCATCCATCCCTGAGAAGGCAGTTCTGTCAAATAGTATAGACTTGACCGAAAAAAAAAAGTAAACCTTAAAGGCTTACAGTCCAGGATTATTTTAAAGGGAAACTTCAGGTGGGGAAAAAAGACACTCAAAGCAGAAAGCAGGAGTAGGAGAGCAGCTGAGGCAGAGCTGCGGTGACAAGGACAGATAAGAGAGGGTAGGAAGACCCGGTGGAGGCTTAAAGCCTAATTGAACTCTATAAAGATAAAAGTAAAAAAAAAAAAAAAAAAAAAAGGAAAAAATGCTAATTCAGATCATGAAGGGCAAGTCAAAACACAAACATGCACAAACATTAGACCTTCTCCACATTCAAGAAAGCAAGCGTTTTCTTGTGCTCATCATGTATACAGTATGTATGAGAATGTGTTTGCACTTAGGCAAGCTGAATAGATGCGTCAGGCTAAAGGCTAATTGCATTTTTGTCAAAAATCAAACATTCTATAGTCCATACATGCGACTCATTACGATCTGAAAAACTCTTGAATGAGCAAGATGGTGGTGTAAAGAGACTCCTTCTTGGCTCTGTTTAAGGTTTTTTTTTTTCAGTGTTCCAGCTTTTGTTTGTCTGTGTTAAATTCAACTGTGAAAGAATCCCACATACAGCCGCCAAGACCTGATTCTAATCCTGGGTTCACGGTATAATCAAGTTGTCATGAGAAAAATGATTGCACATGCACAACATACCGGAGGAGATAACCAGAACACTGGGCGTCTTCGCGGATCATCATCGGCTCCATCAGGAGACCTAAAGAGCAAAAGCGGGGATGCTAGTCTAGTGAGCTTGCTAGGCAAAGGGAAAAAAATGCATAAACCTCCTCATCAACACAAGCAATGTTAATTAGTTGATTTTAGTTTTTAATAAATTGTTTGGTATGATTTCTGCTTTCCCCTTAAAGGGCAAATATTGTGTGAAAATCCAGTCGTTTTAGATATTCTAATGTGTCTTCAGTTTGCAGAGAAAAAAAGTATGAGGGGGAAAAAAAAACTTTTTGCCCTTTCTCCACTTTTGTTCTGGCTGAAGCTCAAACAAGCCAAATAGATTTTATACCCCAATGTGACATCATATACAATAGCAGATTCCCGTCTGTTCCTCAGCGTTAGCTGATTTACATGGATACTGAAACAGCATATTTGGAGAAGGAGTAAAACACAAGAAATGTCTGAGACCTGTGCTAACTGGTTAAAGACAGTAAAATACAGGACCTTTAAATATAACCCCCTTGCTACATTGTACCTTTATGTATTTCGAATAAACCTTGGTTGACACTGTTTGATTTTTGGCCAGATGTTGGAATCTCACATTGTAAAAACATTCTCTTTTTTTCCACAACAATGAGTGCTGCTATTGCTTCTTTAATTCTTTTGTTCACTCATTAACTCATCGTCTATACTGATTTATCTTGTATTCAGGGTCTCAGGGGGCCTGGAGCCTATCCCAGGGGACTTACAGTAGGGCACGAGGCAGGGTGCCAATCCATCGCACACACAAATGCAATTTGAGAACACCAATCAGCCTAATCTGCATATCATTGGACTGTGGGAGGAAACCCACAAAGCACGGGAAGAATATGCAAACTCCATGCACACAGAGACGGGAATCGAACCCGGACCCTGGAGGTGCAAGGCGACAGTGCTAACCACTACACCACCGCTGGTTTTTGTTCACTTCATTTTATTTTTAGTTTCCATGTCTGTTAATTCCTGTCCTTGTCCTGTCCCCATATTGTCCTTGCCTGCATTACCTGATTGTGTTCATTGTGCCATAGTTCATGGTAGCACCAAACTTCACTACCCATCAGCCCAAGATCTTCACAAGTCTCTAATGACTAGCCTGTCTATCCTGTAATGCTTTGTTTAGCACCAGTATTCAATTTCCTGTTTTCACTGTCTCAAGGTTTTTGCTGTGCATGTCACTTGTTTTTGTAATGTATTACTTATAGTCGGTGTCCCTTTGCCAAGTTTCATTGGCATCATCTTGTGTAGTGTTACATGTAATAAACATTAAAATAATAAGTTTTAAAGATGCACAATAAAAATGCCTGACTGCATACAGCTGCAATAGATACATACAGTAACTTAAAGGTCACGTATTTTACTATTTTAATTAGTATTAACAAGCTAAGCTAGTGAACTTGTGGGGAGGGGGGGGGCAGTGCCTATCCCAGGAGACTTAAGGCACGAGGTAGCGTACACCCTTCACAAACGAACACACACACTCATTCACACACTACAAGCAATTTGGGAATGTCATTCAGCTTGATTTGCATGTCTTTGGACTGTGGGAGGAAACCGGAGTACCCGGGGGAAACCCACCAAGCATGGGGAGAACATGCAAACTCCATGCACACAGGAACCCGAGGCAGGAATTGAACCCGGACCCTAGAGGTTCAAGGTCACTGTGCTGCCTTGAAAATTGTATAAGCACTACAAAGTGAATTTTGAACAACAGGTGCCCTTCATATTACATTTTGAATGAAATTAAATAGTTTCAACTGTTCTACTTTGCAGTCAGGCTTCACTCTTTGCATATGTAAAAACCTTGAATAGCTTGCTTATCCTTTTGTTGTGAAGTTACATGTCCTTCTCATGAGTGTGAAGAAATGTGATTTTGTCCCGTTCAATTTTTTTTGTAACTAAAAAAATATATATATATTTCAATGCGAGCTGCTTGGAATCTCATCATGCAACGGTTTTCTCTCATTAGTTCTGCTATGAAAGGTCAGGGGCAAGCTGTGCCAAACAAAGATGACTGATGTGACAACGCACAGGCAAAAGTGTTAAATGCAAGTGGAATGCAGTGCCCAAGGCAGCATCTCTCTCTCTCTCTCTCTCTCGCTCTCTCTCACACACACACACACACACACACACACACACACACTGTGTATCCTTAGGAGAACCACTGGAGCAAAGCAATTTTGTCAATTATCTGTCAGCAGCTCGGGGTGAGTTATCCACCCATCCAATCTTAACCCAATCCATATACCAGCCCAATCACTATCACTGGGGCTGATGTTAGTTTTGAAGGCAATAAAAATGAAGGTGCGATAAAGTTAAGAGTAACGTTAATAGATAGCTCAGCCACATCAGCTCCACCTTTATTAGTTTTTTTTTTTTTTTTTTTTTAGTGAAGAAGTGACAGCTGGTTTTGATATTAGACTGGAAGGAAAATCGTAATATCTATCAATTTCTTTTACACAATTGGTTGGAGAATGCTGGTCTCCAACTTCTCATTGAAATGGCTGTGTGCCAAAGAAAAAATAAATAAATAAAAAAAGTAGACTGAATATAAGTGTGAGAAAGGATGCTACTGCTGTATTTTGTAGGGAGAGAAAGAAAAAAAATAATAAATTAATAAGAGACTTATAACACTTAGGAAAGTGTTTACTGCAGTTGTTAGTAACGTTACCATGTGCAGAGCTGCATGCGGCAAATCTTCAAGTAAAAAATGTGTTTATATGATCTATCTTATTTTATTCTCTCACTCATCGACTGTGACACTTCACTGGGGGTCCAAAGGCCATCCCAGGAGACTTAGGGCACAATGCGGGGTACACCCTGGATGGGGTGCAAATCCATTGCAGGGTGCACACATACTGTACACACACTCATTCACACACTACAGGAAAGTAGTGTTGATTTCCTCATTCACACACTACAGGAAATTTGGGAACACCAATTAAACTAATCTGTATGCCTTTGGCTGTGGGAGGAAACTGGAGAATCAGATGGAAACCCACCAAACACAGGCAGGGTTTGCGGGTTTAATTCCTGCCTCGGGTCTGTGTGCATGAAGTTTGCAGTGCTAAACTCTGAGCCACTGTGCCACCACTATCCTTTTTATTTTACTTTATGTTTCATTAAATTCAATTAAAAGCACATGCTTTAGCTTTAAAATTCCTCTTTATTGTCACCTGTCTGGACATTGTTGTAAACAAAAGGCAACATGCATATGCACTGTTAACTCACAGCTAATGATACTGTACGTACACACATTTGATAAATCAGGTGTTGCTGGATCATCAATCAATTATGATTTTTAAATTAAGCCAACATCAATATCAAGGGTTTATGATGGCAAGTTCCCATCCTGCTTTTGCACTCTTGCTCATTTCTTAATATTAACAAATCTGAAAGGAATTCATTCAAATCCATGCAGATGAAATGCAGCTGTGATTTTGTACCTTGTGCTTACCAAACACCTTGTCCTTCACTGTCAGTTACAGTAGGTGAAGCAAAAAACTCATGATTCACCAAATATGTAAGTTCTCATTTAGATTTATGCATCGTACATCATACAGAATAATCCAGGTGATTAGAACAGGAACATTTCTAGCATTCAGTAGTATAGTAGCATTCAATATGTAATAGCTTTTGAGTAATTTATGAGCAACTAAACAGATCGCAAAGTGATTTTGTGCATGGCTGAAGTTTGCGATGTTTAAAAATGTAAAAGGTCAAATGAATTCAATCCATTCTACATGATATGCATCCCAAGACAAACACAACGAGTCTTCTTCTGTATGTACGGTGGTTGAGAATTGCAAAACAAAATAACAAAAACAAAAACAAAATAACAAATGTAAAAACCAAGTGACAAAACCAAAATCAAAGTAACAAACCTAAAAAAAAATTAAAATAACAAAACTGAAAACAAAATAATGAATCTAAAAACAAATAACTAAACCGAAAACAAAATAACAAGACCAACAACAAAAGTTTTTAAAAAAGGTTAGACAAAAAGTGACAAAACCAAAAACAAAGTAACAGACCCCCACCCCCCCAAAAAACAATAACAAAACCGAAAACAAAATAATGAATCCAAAATCAAAATAACAAAACTGAAAACAAAATAACAAATCCAAAAAAAAAAAAAAAACTGGGAACAAAATAACAAATCAGAAAACACAAAGACAATTCAGACAAACCGAAAAAGGTATAGTTTGCTAATTAAAGTCGTACCGCTGATTGGGCGAGACATCAGCACTCAAGCTCAGTGGGTAACGTACAGTATATCTGTAACAGGAAAAGTCAAGTTGTACCAAATAGTGAAGAAAACCAAAAAAATAAGATTCTCAAAGAAAACCCATTTGGACTGACTGAGGTGGCAGAGCAAACACACACACACACACACACACACACACACACACACACACACACACACACACACACACACACACATTGAGCCGACCATCATCAAATCCACTGCTGCCTAGTCAGATTCTTTGTTGCACTCGTTATAAAAATGATGAATCACGCCATAGTGCTAGCAAAGCACAGCTGTCCTTGGATATCCTAAAGTAAATTTGACCATCGTATATATACACTGTGAAAAAATAATTGAAGGTAAAGGCTGGCTCTGAATTTGAGACTGTATGTTCATAACAATACTTATTTGTGCGTTGAGTTAGATGAATGACAGGCAGCCTTTATGTGGTGGCTCAAAAGAAAGAAACTTCAAGACTTGAATGACTTAGTACAAAGCCAGACTGGGTAAAAAGCATGTCATTGCTATAAATGTCACTGTAATGTTCAGCATCGTGAGTCACCCTATGTGTGCTTTATTATAGAGACTCCGCAAATCATAGCAGTGTTCAGACAACAACAGACTTCAGAAAAAGAAGTAAAATCGCCCAAGGGTTAGGTCTAACGAGCCAATAATTAAGCAATATCACATGAGAGGAAATGCTGTATTGCTCTATATAGCACTGCTGTGATGCGGTCATAAACTCCTTTTATACAAATAGTTCTGCAAACACCATTTGTTATCAACTGATAATGATTTTATTTTATTTTTTTACTAGTTATTTTGCTCTGCCATCAAATATCCTTCTGTGATTGTGGAGATAATGAACCACGACTGGTGGAGAGGGCAACTGACAGTTAGCATAATTACCAAATGTAAATGTAGTTGTAAATTCTTACCGGAACTATGTACTGTAGCTGAAAGTTGATTGAACCACGGAGGTGGTGGACAGTCCTGTAAATCTCGTAAGTTTCTTTTTATATAGCCGCCTATTCCACTTTGAATATCAGATCTGCTAACTTCCAGGTTCTGGGGTTGAATCCCAAATAGATTTAAATCCAAAGTGAGTGCGCTGTGGAGGGTGTACAATACAATGTCACTTGATCAGGGGTTGGAGAGCAATTTGAAACTCCTTCTGTTAGAAGGTAGTTAGTATTGTAACTATTGACAGCAATGCTTTGTACCGACTTAGAACCAATTACATTTAAACCTTGGATTGTGAGCATAGTTAGTTCCATAAGTGTGCGTCTACAGTATATCTCATATATACTCATATATCAAAGTGAATTTCCCCATAAGAAATAATGGAAATGCTGATGAATCGTTCCACAAACCAAAAATATTTATATAAAAATAATTAATACAAAATATTCAGTAAAAATAAAACAAATTAACCTGCACTTTACTTTTAAAAATAGTTAAAAGTATTTTTTTTTATGTCATGGCTGAAGTAAGATGAGAGAGAAGAGAAGGAGGAAGGGGGCTACTGTGTAGGATGACTTCCACACACACACACACACACTGATCCATCGGCAGTTATTAACAAGGAATCTCTCTAATTACACTTTTTTGCATCCTTTTGAAGATGTGACAATGCATTGTCATTAAACACATTCATCTTCTGCACTGCCACAGCTTTTTCAACTTTTACTACTTTTTCTTCACATGGACCAGTGTTGCATTACAGTTACTTAAGAACAGTCATTACAGTCGGTCACAAAATGTAAAAAAAAAAAAAATGCATGCACACACATGGTCACATTGTTACAGGAAATAGTACACTCGTGCACGGATGTTGACTATTATGTGCAATAAATAGAAACCTAGGATGCGGAGTAATACATACAGTATAGTTAATCATCCCAGTGCTGTTAGCATCTATTATCATTGTTGTATAAATGCATGATAAGACTTTGTCACACATGCTGTAAATAACCAAACAAACGAATTAATGATTAAACACAACATTTGCCAACATTCAGGGTTTGGGTTTCCTATTGGGTTCATGCCAGGTGCCTAAATTTAAGCTAAAATAACATACAGGCGTGGCCAAAAGTTTTGAGAATGACACAAATATTAGTTTTCACAAAGTTTGCTGCTAAACTGCTTTTAGATCTTTGTTTCAGTTGTTTCTTTGATGTACTGAAATATAATTACAAGCACTTCATACGTTTCAAAGGCTTTTTATGACAATTACATGACATTTATGCAGTCAGTGTTTGCAGTGTTGGCCCTTCTTTTTCAGGACCTCTGCAATTCGACTGGGCATGCTCTCAATCAACTTATGGGCCAAATCCTGACTGATAGCAACCCATTCTTTCATAATCACTTCTTGGAGTTTGTCAGAATTAGTGGGTTTTTGTTTGTCCATCCGCCTCTTGAGGATTGACCACAAGTTCTCAATGGGATTAAGATCTGGGGAGTTTCCAGGCCATTGACCCAAATTGCAATGTTTTGGTCCCCGAGCCACTTAGTTATCACTTTTACCTTATGGCACGGTGCTCCATCGTGCTGGAAAATGCATTGTTCTTCACCAAACTGGAAGAAGTTGCTGTTGGAGGGTGTTTTGGTACCATTCTTTATTCATGGCTGTGTTTTTGGGCAAAATTGTGAGTGAGCCCAGTCCCTTGGATGAGAAGCAACCCCACACATGAATGGTCTCAGGATGCTTTACTGTTGGCATGGCACAGGACTGATGGTAGCGCTCACCTTTTCTTCTCCGGACAAGCCTTTTTCCAGATGCCCCAAACAATCGGAAAGAGGCTTCAACTGAGAATATGACTTTGCCCCAGTCCTCAGCAGTCCATTTGCAATACTTTTTGCAGAAGATCAACCTGTCCCTGATGTTTTTTTGGAGAGAAGTGGCTTCTTTGCTGCCCTTCTTGACACCAGGCCATCTTCCAAAAGTCTTCGCCTCACTGGGTGTGCAGATGCGCTCACACCTGCCAGCTGCCATTCCTGAGCAAGCTCTGCACTGGTGGCACTCCAATCCCGCAGCTGAATCCTCTTTAGGAGACGATCCTGGTGCTGGACTTTCTTGGACGCCCTGAAGCCTTCTTAACAAGAATTGAACCTCTTTCCTTGCAGTTCTTGATGATCCTATAAATTGTTGATTTAGGTACAATCTTAGTAGCCACAATATCCTTGCCTGTGAAGCCATTTGTATGCAACGCAATGATGGCTGCACGCGTTTCTTTGCAGGTCACCATGGTTAACAATGAAAGAACAATGATTTCAAGCATCACCCTCCTTTTAGCATGTCAAGTCTGCCATTCTAACCCAATCAGCCTGACATAATGATCTCCAGCCTTGTGCTCGTCAACATTCTCACCTGAGTTAACAAGACGATTACTGAAATGATCTCAGCAGGTCCTTTAATGACAGCAATGAAATTCAGTGGAAAGTTTTTTCTGGATTAAGTTAATTTTCATAGCAAAGAAGGACTATGCAATTCATCTGATCACTCTTCATAACATTCTGGAGACTTTTCCAATTTCCAATATTTATGTAATTCTCAAAACCTTTGGCCATGACTGTATATATAAATATGACGTCTTGGCAGGTAGGCAACATTAAATATAATTTTATAATTATTAATAACAACTACAAATAATTGTATAACTGTCAATTATTTGTGTGAAAAGCGTCCAAAGAATGAATTCAAAAGTGTGACCTTTTTTTTTTGGAAAGGCAAACAGTTTGTATGTTTCTCTCTTCGTGTAGCTGGGATGCCTGAATAAAGTCATTGCTATAGAAACATTACCATGTTTAAGCCTGTGTGTAATAGGCCTATCAAGGCTAACAGAACAGACATCAGTGCCTTATTTTACTGTGACCAAGGCCGAATAAAACCCAGGTACTCAATTTTAGTATAACATGAAATAAAAAAGTATTCCATTTGGTCTGGATGAAGCTGGCCATCCAATCACTTGTATCACAAATAAACACTACTCTCCTTAGAGATAGTCTCAAACTCTATCATAGTGTAAACCAAACACAAACAACCACAACGTTAGATGTATCCGTTGGATTAATTTGATTTTTCTTGTGATTTTTCCCAGATATTCTCCCTAATTCCGTCGTAGGCAATTTCCACCCGTCATTAGGGTACTCCCCCTATTAGGCTATAACTACCAACCAGATAGGGCGAAGGCTATCACGTTTCCTCCGAGCCATGTAACCCTGTCTGACTGCATCTTTTCAAACTGCTTGCCAATGCATTGTTGGAAAGTAGCAATCGTATCCGCCTACATGAGCTCACAGTTGCCCGTGATTGACTTGTAGAGCTTCAATTGATGTAAGGGCACTTGATCTCTTCGCTCTGAGAGAGCTTGACTAATCACCTCCCGCTAGGCTCCCAACTGCAGGAGACTGCCACATAACCCGGAAAACAAACTCGTTGAACTGATTAACTCTGTAAATGATGTAGATTAATTAAAGTAAATGGAACAAATGGTTTACTAAGACAGCCTACAAAGTGCCTAAAGATCCAATTCAATAATTTATTGTTTATGTAACAACCTCAGCAGCTACCTCATTTCCCGTCTCATCCATTCCAACCACTCAGCGTTCAGCTTCACTAGTATATTGTACTAATCACCGGCCTGATCATGTCATCATCTGCATCTGTTTCTCACTGGGTCCTGCCTTAAGTTAGATGTTTTTATGCTTGAATGATTCACAGGTCACTGTGTGGCTTGACAAGCAAAAACTATTTATCTGAAGCTGGTCACGTACTGAAAATGCGAGCTACAGTAAAAAGTCCTTCAGGAAGCCTGGAGAACTATTCCTCAATAATGCAATAAAAAATATAAGAAAGTCTAGCTCTTTGAAAGCAAAATATGAAGAAATTGAGGGTTGGCTCAAGTATTTTTTAGGTTGCAACATGATAAACCTTTTACTTTAAAGTTTTGGTATCATGTCTTTGCACAATGCTTATTTGTTAGATAAGACACAAGCTTTCGCTGAGGATGAAACTGAACAGAGCGTTAACAAATCACAACTCCGCTGAGTTAAACTTTTAATTAAAGACCAAAGTCACAGTCGAACCAATCACATAGTGTAGCTTCTTTCTGTTATATGATTAGTGACGCAAAAATATTTCCTGCTCAACACAGTGGCTGCTGTTTAATGGGATCAAGTGAGACGTTCTCTGAAATATTACATTATGCGATTTGGATGTTGTACAAACACCGCATTCTATATTTAACAAAGGTATGTACTAAAGATATGTCTTTTTTTCTTACACTCTTTCTCCTGCTTTCACTTGTAATGGTTTTGCTGCATTTGGGAACAATGATGCACTTAAGATAATACATTCTAAAGAATAAAGATGTACAGTATCATCACAACACAGCATGAGTGATTTGTGTACATGAGACATGAGATGTAAGAGCTCTATGTGGAAAGCTGATGCACACGCAGTGTGTGTGATGGTGTTGCATTTACTTTGTCTAGATTTGTTACTGTAATGTTATAAGCCTTTGGGGATGTCTGATGGACACACAGCTGATACGCAAACAGACCTTACACGACACCTGTCTGTACTAGCTGTACTGGTGTGAAAATAAAAGTCAGAGTAGGACTCTGATGATGATGATGTAAAGTAAAGTTTTGTTGAGAACTGAATAAGGTTTTGTGAGAAACTAAAACAACATGTTTCTTGCTGTTTGATTCACTACAAAATCACAATAAAATCATGAGTTTGCTATATTTTTATTAAAACTCATCCAACATATTATTGATATTCATATCACAATCATATTATTACTGTACATACGTAAATGACCACAAACACAGCTGCGTGCTGATTTATGCACTGTGACAAGAAATCCATTTTCTATGAGAGATGGATTTACACCTTTAAAAAGAAAATAATCACACAAAATTCAAAATTATACAAACCAAACAATTATGATACAATATTTTGGCATCTAAGCTTTTGAACACCCTTGTGACTCAAAGAAGACACGCCCAAAACATTCAATAGTTTTGCAAACTGGTTTTCTCAAAACTGTAAAAATCTCGTTTTGCTGCCAAACTGTTCAGATAATGTTGTGTTCGTTGATCAAGAAGAATTTTAACTTGCAAAAATTAAACAGACAAACAGCTTTGGTTAATTCTTCCTGCTCATGTAAGGAAACCCTCTCAGACTACTTTCCTTTATATGTCCCTTCATGTGCTTGTTTTCAGGCTTGCTCAGTCCGTCAGTCATTTCCATAATATTCGCAGATCAGAAGGGACGTCAAGATCTAACTGAAATCCATGCAGACACTTGATCAAATGTGGCTGTGATCACAGTCTGTGTGCTTGACTAAACACTGTACTTTGCTGTCAGTTATAGAAGGTGAAGCAGAAATGTGTTGGTCATGAATTATGGGTTACTGCAAATATGTGCAAGCTGATACACATACGTAATCATATTCCATGCTGCACATGTGAGTGGCCGAGTAAAATTTCTAAAGAGCTCTTGTACTAGCAGATTTAATAACTGATGATACGGTATAATACATTGGCAGCAAGGTGGCTTAGTGGTTAGCATTGTCGCCTAGCACCTTCAGCGTCCATAATCTATTCCTGCATCGGGGTCTGTGTGCATGGTGTTTGCATGTTCTCCCTGTTTGTGGTGTTTCCTCCTGGTTTCCTGGTTTCCTCCCACAGTCCAAAGACATGCAGATTAGGCTAAGTGGCGTTCCTGAATTTCCTGGGGTGTGTGAATACAAATATTGACCATGTTAGTAAAAATGCTAAAATATTAATGTTAGTAAAAAAAAAAAAAAAAGGAAATAAATACAGTGATGGATGGATGGATATATAGTACTTTATAAGCAAATAAACAGGATTGTAATTTGGTTATTTGTTGCAATTTGCAAAGCATGTAAAAGAAAATGAAGAGAAAGTCTGAAAGTGATATACTGTAAGATTAATGAAAACATGCATTGAGTATAAGAAGTTGAGACACACATTTACATCAGCTGCATTATGTACTGTACAGAAAAACACAGTTAACCTGTATTGCTTTTGTTCTGCTGAATTTATATCCCTTAGGGTTTGTTGGTGTTGTTGTCATCGTATTGGCAAAACTAAAAAGTGAAAATGGACTTTTATGGTCTGTGTGTCAAATCACCCAAATTAACACAATATCTACATCTGATGTTTGAGGCATTATTTAAAAAACATATCTTGTTGTGATAGATAAAGCAACACAGATTAAGCAATTTCAGCAGTACCGGCCACACTACACTTAAATGAAATTATATAGAAATCTAATTGCCGACTTTGCTCAGCAATAATGTTTTCTGCTTGAAAACGGCAAGCATGAATGCGGAGTGTATGCGTGTTTCTCATGCGATATTAACATCCCTGGCTGCGTCCAACTTTCTAAATAAAAGTGCTTATCCATATTCAGCTGAATCCTCCTCTTTAGAGGATTTGAACTAATAAATAGCAGCACGCGTGTTCTCTTTTGTGCTGGAGAATCATGTAAGAGGCTTCTTTCATTTACATCGGCCGTAGCTGATTCAGATTAGTCAGAACTCATTAAAGCCTGAACAATGGCAGATCATTTGCATCCTTGCCATCCATTCTACTCCCAGCTGAAGTAGAGGAAAACAATTTGGCCATCTCATTTATGAGAAATAAAAGCTAAAAAAAGATTCAAGGACGCTTTAAATCCTGGTCAGATTTGCTTGATTGTAATCAGAGCCTGTGGTTCCACGCATCTGTCAGATTAATGAGTGTGCGAACTTCAGAAAAAAAACATAACAGCCATGGCAAATAGACACCAAGAGAACATGAAGCCTTTCTTTCAGGTGATTCAAAGGATCGTGGAAGCCAGTTCAGCCTTGATAGTGTCAGTCGTAGACTACCAGATTAACACCTTTAGTGAGAGCTTTGACAGAATTCAGACATTTACATCAATCACAAGCTAGTTTATTTTCAGTGACGCATGGCAGTAGTAGCGTAATGTTTTGGGAACAATGTTGTAAATACTTGGAAACTGGTCCAGACTGATAGCAAAACGGATGGTGAGGACTACCTCAGTTGTTCCTAAAATGAAAATAAACATCAATCAAGATTAATGTACTATATCATGTAATGTAAAGTCAAGGTCCAATCCATCTTAAGGAAACATTCAATTTCTCTTTCATAAATAAACCACCTTACTTTCAATGTTATCATGATGCACTTCGAGCACATACTGTATAATATCTCACTGTAGTGCATGCATATTTTAACAGCACCCATCTAATGCCACTTTCAAAAGGACCACCAAAGGGTTGTGTAGGGTTTTCAGAACGGGAATAAAAACTGCTAGGGTGAGAAACATTTTGCCAACAACACTGCTGAGATTAACTGTAGGCATTGTATTGTATAGAATCTCTGTAAAAACTCTGTAACGCTGTATAAATTATGTTGTATGTAGCACCTTAGCACCTTAGTTTCGTTTCACTGTGTACTGAACTGTACTATATGGTTAAAATGTCAATAAAAACCCTCCTGATTTATGAATAAAAATAGCCAGAACAATGGTAGAGTTCATAACACTGAGGTAGCTATGTGAATAAGCCAGTGCCCACACTTAAGCCAGTTGAACCACGGAATGAATCAGTCACTTAAGCGAGATCTCGTTTGTCGTTGGTCACATGACACTCGAGGAAACAACAAACGCCTTGAAGCGAGGACTGAGCTGGATTGTGCTTTACATAAGCTTCGTAGCTTCTATGTCATAATTAACAAAAATGTTTTTGGGTTTCCTGTTTGGGTTCCATAATGTTAAATTCCACATCAATTCCATGTACTGTTTTAATGTCACTGTTCCATGAACAGTGTACACTTTCATCCTGTCTCAACACCCAACATCAACCTGCCAATAAGTCTAGTCCTGTTTGTTACTTCCTATATTCACATACTGTAGAATAATGAGCCAGTTTTCTGCATGAGTCTGGATCATGCTGATTGATGACATACAGTAAGCAATAGGATTAACAGATCTATAATTAGACCATTGTTATTCTATAATCTGACACAGAACATGTGATATAGAACTCAGACATTAGAGTCTCAAACGATTAGTTTGAGATTAGTAAATTCAATAAAAAGATAAATTTAAGCATGGCTATTGTTTGTGTTAGATTGGGAAGGAACGACGGTTTGGTATTTGCTGTCTGTGTCCACTGTATATAACGATTTAGATGGATTAACTTGTCCCGCACTTTGTTATGTACATCTCCGACACCTCATTCTACAGCAGCTGCTCAAAATTAGCGCATCGCCTAAGTCGCGGATAAGCAAAAAGTTCTTTGACTATGAGAACATGTGACAGTGATGATGAAGGGGAAAGAACTTGAATACTCTGGATATGCCAATAAAATAAATCAAATATGTTCATTCGTGTTCAGACCCATATACTGTGTTCATTGCAGAATGAGAAGGGGAACAAAATGAACCTACATTGAAAGATCTTAAGGTAAAGGTTTTCAGAGAGAATCTCTGATAGATCTAACTAGTAATTTGCACTCAGATAATGACTTTCCATTCCTGTTTTTTTCCCCCAATTTATTTTATTTTTTTTTTAGTCCCAGGTTCGCGTATTTGCATCTCAATTATGGGTTGTAAAAGGAAATGAAGATTTCTATAATGATGCAAAATTACAAAAAGGATACATTGATACAGTGGGTTCTAGCACTCCACGGAGGACTTCACTGCCTCGCTATATTCTTCGCTTAGACATAGTGCAGGAGTAAAACAATTACTCTAGTTTAATGAGGGGTGTTAGTGTTCGGTATGTGATATCTGCTGCTGCGCTACTTTTACTTTCTTTGAAACATCTTGGATGTATTTGTAGGCATTCTCATTATGAGTTCATTTCGTTTTCTCAAAAACAAAAATCACACGGACAGAGGTAGAGTACATATAATGACAGAAATTGCCCATGATTGCTGGGGAATTATGTTTAAACGTAGCTGATGATAAGGGACATACGGAAGGGTAAGTGCTGTTACTGTGTAAATGTCTCCATTCTGCACTCAGTGTCATTTCAAAAGCATGCACAGCGCAAGGAGTAAAGACACAACAAAAAATCAACTACAGTACATTCAAGCATTTATGATTTGCTGAAAACAGCAATGGGGATGTTAGTTACTGGATTCCAGTGCCAAAACCCACATTCAAAACCAGTCTCAGAAGCACTTTCGGCAATAAACCACATCTGATAATTTTGTGTCATCATAAACAATGCTCTGTCTGCTTAGTAACAGCTTGAAGTGATTCTGAATTGCCTTTCAATCATCTGTCTTGTTTCATGGCTAGCATAAGCTACAAAGCTAACTAGATTCTAACACATGACTGAATCCCAAATCTATCTTCACCCCTGATCAAGGTGGAACACTACTTGTTGTGCCAAACTACGCCAAACTACGGAAAAGGCGCGCTCCGAGTACAAACTGAATGTCTTTATATTTTAGGCCAAGCTGAAAGTAAAACTCAGCTACTCAGAATTATACTCAGTAATTCTCTCCATGCCTGTATAACAACACACATGTAACTCTAATCCGAGTACTGTATTATCTTACTGTATTATCTCTCGCAAAAAGATCTCGCGAACTGCAAGAAAAATGCAAGGCAAAAAAAAAAAAAAAAACAGGCTAACATGATATGGGTGAAAAAAAAAGATTTAAACTAGAATTTTTTTCCCACCCATATCATGCTTACCATACCTGCTATCATTTTTGTTTTTTGTCCAGGTTGAATATTTTTTTTCCTCTAAAGTTTTTTTTTTTAAACTTTGAAAAATCCTCAACAAAACAGAGTTTACAGTCCAAACAGTCATCGGAAACAGCTCTGGGATAAAATGGCGTCTGGGATTCCCCTCACGATTTAAAAGCTCAGAGAAAAATCCTGTAACAGGTGGCATGTGTGAGTTCCCTTTCAATAGCTACACTCGATGCTGCGTGAAAACACTATGGGAACATCTCTTTGTTTCCGGTTGTGAAGCCTGTGTATGTCAAAACTGCAGAATACCTCGGCTTATAACCTCTGCCAGGCATGATGTCACCGAATAAGGTGCACCTGCAGGTTATAAATAGGAGTGAACCGGAAACATCCTCAGGTCAATTTTGTCTGAAGGACGTCCAGGCACGCCAGCAGTGCGGCATTTAAACGCAGCATCTCGTTCCCGCTCCATCAGGGAACAGGGCTACAGCCAAGCACCCCGAGACGTTCCCTTTCAATAGCTACACTCGATGCTGCGTGAAAACGCTATGGAAAAAAAAAAACCTGAGGAGCTGAGGAGCATTATCTCCACCAAAAAGGAAGTCCTGAGGTTGACGTGCCCAGGACCACGGGGGTGACTCCCCCTGGGGAGGGATGTGTAAAAATTCCAATCAGGGATAAAGACTCCTCCCTGCCACCCTCTGGGGGCCGTTGTCTAATCTCCGCCACCACTGGTGTTTCGGGAAGCAGCGGTCTCCAGAGAAATGTTAGGTGCTCGGTTCCTTCCTGCCTTGTTTCAGGATGCCGGACACCTAACATACCCCCCCCCCCCCCCGCCCCCTCCGTTGCACATCGTTCTCAGCGTTTCAATGGCTTCACTTCCATGAAACCGGAACGAGCGCATCTGCGGACTTGGCAATTACAGACTTTGCTGGGAAAAGGGGCCATAGATTATGTTCCCCTTCCAGACGAGAGATGGGGGTTGCGTCCAATTTTACATCTTCTTGGGCTGAACATCAAAATGTTGACAGCCAAAATGATCGTTTCTCAAATTCAACCAGGGGTTTGGTTTGTGACGATCAACCTGAATGACGCATATTTTTATATAGAAATATTGCCACACAGGAGGTTCCTGAGGTTTGCTTTCGAGGGCGAAGCTTACCAGTATTGGGTCCTTCTATCTGGCCTAGCCCTGTCACCCCGCACATAAAAAAAGCACGGATGCAGCTCTGGCTCTATGATTCCAGGGCATCCGTATTCTGAATTGTATAGACGACTGGCTGATCCTAGCTCAGTCTTAATAGCTAGCGCTTCGACAATAGCTAATCTCCATTCTTTAGGATTGAGACTCAACGCTACGAAAGGCGTTCTCTTTCCTGTTCAGAGGACAACATATTTGGGTGTCACATGGGATTCGATCACAAGGCGGGCACAGCTGTTTCCCACTTGTGTCGAACCCATTCTCCAACACCTTGAAGGAAATCAAGCTAGGCCAGAAAGTGACTCCATCACTTTCAAAGATCTTAGGTCTCATGGCAGCTGCGTCCACGTTGATACCTTTGGGCCTTCTGCACATGAGGGTGTTTTCAGTTGTGGCATTAAGTGCCAGGGCTCCCTTCACTAGAAGAACTTATGCCCTCAAATGGAGTGTATTTGAAAGTTGGTGCATGGTAAGACATGTAGACCCTGTCCACTTCCAGATTTCCAGGTTTCAGTGCTGGAGTTTCTGCAAGAAAAGTTGTCCTCTGGCTTATGGCCTAGTACTCTCAGAACATACATAGCCGCTATTTCGGCATGCTCTGACCGATGGGGTTTCTGTGGAAAAGCACCATTTAGTTGCCCGTTTTATTTGTGGAGCTAAACGGTTGAGGCCACCCACTAGAGCGATGGTCCCTTCATGGGACTTAGCTATTGTACTCGAAGGCCTGGCTGACACCCCTTTCGAACCACTAGAGTCAGCGCCTGTCAGGCTTCTGTCTCTTAAGAGGGTTTTTCTTATGGCTATTACTTCTTTGAAGAGGATTGGGGATCTGCAGGCTCTGTCAGTCTCCCCATTCTGCCTAGACTTTGCCCCTGGGGCTAGTCAAAGCTATTCTGCGTCCTCACCCAAACTATCCAGGGTTCCATTCTCGACCATGCACCCAGTCATTCTCGAAGCCTTCTGTCCTCCGCCTTTCACAGCTCTGGAGCAGGAAAGACTTCACTTACTGTGCCCAGTATGTGCTCTTCGGATTTATATCCACCACACTAGCCAGTGGCGTAAGTCAGAGCAGCTCTTTATTTGCTAAACCGGGAGGGCGGCCCCACTAGACAGACTCTGTCACACTGGGTGAGAGATGCTATTGCCCTAGCCCATGAGGCACGTGGTCACACTTCGCCTCTGGGAATCAGGGCTCATTCAACCAGGGGGATTGCCTCATCAATTGCTCTGGCAAGAGGCGTCCCCCTGCAGCAGGTGTGTGATGCGGCAGGCTGGTCCTCTCCACACACGTTTGTTAGATTTTATAGTCTAGATGTCAATGCTACTCCGGACTCGTGGATCCTTGAGTCAGCATCCCTGAGCTAGGTCTGAGACCTCCTTGGCTATTGTGCGCACACGCTACACAACCTAGGGGTCCAGACACTTGCAGTGCGGCGGCATTGGTATTCTCGTTCCCATAGTGTTTTCACGCAGCATCGAGTGTAGCTATAGAAAGGGAACGTCTCGGGTTATTTAGCTGTAACCCTGTTCCCTGATAAAGCAGGAACGAGATGCTGCCTGGACATCCTTCAGACAAAATTGACCTGAGGATGTTTCCGGTTCACTCCTATTTATAACCTGCAGGTGCACCTTATTCGGTGACCTCATGCCTGGCAGAGGTTATAAACCGAGGTATTCGGCGGTTTTGACATACACAGGCTTCACAACCGGAAACAAAGAAATGTTCCCATAGCGTTTTCATGCAGCATCTTGTTCCCGCTTTATCAGGGAACAGGGTTACAGCTAAGTAACCCGAGACGATTTATTTGCTTAGGCACAGTTATGGTTTTTGGCCACATAATGGGAATAGGGGACGGACTTTTTATGCTTTACATTCATATATTCATACATTCATGCATATTCATGTCCAAAGCATATGTAGATGGATAATAGATGAATGCTGTCTGCACATACTGCATATGAAAACAATCAACAGAACCAAATCTATCAATTGCTAGTTTAGTATTTTTTCTGTATGACAAAGCAGCAGGTAAGGTCATCAGGGCATCATCAGGAAATCTTTCTGATTTTATTTTGATAGTCACATGTCTGCAATAGTCTATACTGAGCATCGAAAAAAAAAAAAAAGAAAAAAAAAAAACCTTGACGCGCTATTACAGTTTTTGGTTTAAAAAAGCATTAAGACAAAATAAAAACACATTTTCCTTTCTACTGTGCAACTGAAACTCATAGATACACAATTCTTTCATGGTTGGAATAAAATGTCATGCTAGATTACTCGAGGATAATCAAGAATGCCTAATCATGCAAACCCATGAGGTGTACTTATTAAAACGCAAAAACAATCTTCACAGCATTTAAGGGCATACAGTAATTGGGATGCTGGAGTCTTGTTTTAAGCTAGCGTGAGGTTGCTCTTCATCTTAGGTGCTCACAGCCAGCAGTTTTAAACCTTGCTAAACACTACGATGGAACAAGGTAGATTGATTGCGTCAGAGTACAGGAAGGACACACATAATACTGAGGACTGGGACTTGTTCCACTGTTCATGTTTAACATGCTGCATATACACTGATTACTGTTTAACCAACCTTTAGCATGATTGGCACTACTGCTTTGTTTTAATTAATTCCATCTGATGCTTTAAATTTTTAAATAGCTTGACATAACATACTTTCATAGGTGCCAATTGTTCATTCATTCATTCGTTCATTCATTTATTTTTTACTTTTGTATACTGCTTATCTTGGGCAGAGATGTAGGAAGCTTGGGTACAAGTCGGGGTACATGCTGGACAGGTTGACAATCCATTGCACACACACACTACGGACAATTTGGGAAAGCCAGTTAGCCTAATCTGTCTATAGGAGGAAACCAGAGTACCTGGAGAAACCCACCAAGCATGGGGAGAAAAATGCAAACTCCGTGCACAGTGACCCAATGTGGGGATCAAACATTTTTGATCCTGAACGTCCGACACCACAGCGCCAACTTAATAAATGTTTATATGCTCAATATGTTATGCATTGGACTAATAGTTAAACTGGGTTTGCACATAATGATTTTCAGTCCCAGGGTTTGCAATCTGCATGTTCTCCCCCAATGCTAGGTGGGTTTCCTCAAGGTACTCTGGTGTCCTCAAAACAGGACACAAAGACTTTCAATGTAGGTCGATTGGTGTTTTCAAACTGCCCGTAGTGTAAGATTGTGTGTGCTTGTGTCCTGAAATAGATGGACACATACTGTAGACTCCAGGTCCATCAAGAACAAAGAATAAGTGAACAATAGATGAACAATAGTGTCTTCTTACTTATCTATCAACAGTGATTCTTGGTTTGTCAAAAATAAAACACATTCTGTGCACAGCTTCAAAAACACTAGTGGCAATGGCAAAATTCAATAAAATGCTAATACAAAGATAAGTATCTTCACTACCTCAAGCTCATAAGCCTGGAACGTGCTGACTGATGATATAAGCAGAGCATACAGTAGTATTAAGGATTCATTTATTTATTCATTTAATCAGATCCATCTGTATAATTTTTTTTTTATTTCTATATCTTCTGATATACTGTTGAAATCACATGGTCAGGCTAGATTTTATTCGGATCATCTTAAATCATGTGACAAGTAACGATCTCAAAAGATGTGCCAGTGTTATCCTTCACTCTCTCTCTCTGGTGCTTGATAGGTGAGATGTGCCTAAGTAGGAATTTATGAAAATGACCAAACTGGGGAGATGAAAAGAGGAAAATAAACAGAAAAACAGACTTCAGTGGATGAATAAGAATAAGGATAGCGGTGCACATCACATAACTTGCAAATTAGAAAGAGAAAAACAATATTTAAATTAGAATCTTGCACGTCTCAGAAGAGTACAAGTGAAACTGAACCTTGCAGCTCAAATGCGCTCTTGTGCATCAGGATAATTGCACCGGTTAAATGTGTGGTAAGATGCATCAAAATAGACAAGTGGGCATTCTGTTCCTAAAGCAAACTTTTAATTGGCAAATCGGTGTGGAGAGTATCTAATTCAGACAACTTTGCCATCGTAATTCCAAGAAAGATTTTAAGATCTGAAATGCAGATACTTTATAGTACAACACAGCAGTAAAGTTTTCATTTATTTGTTTACTTCCTTGTTTTTCTG
Source organism: Clarias fuscus (assembly GCA_030347435.1). NCBI lineage: Eukaryota > Metazoa > Chordata > Actinopteri > Siluriformes > Clariidae > Clarias > Clarias fuscus. The sequence continues at coordinate 26,771,132 of CM059212.1, forward strand.
TCACAGGTCAAGTGGGTCTTTGGTCTGTCCTGTAACCTCTCAATTGTAAAAATGGTATGGTCTCTAGTGATGAAAATAACACCCAAATCAGGAGACTAAAAACCTGCAGTGTTTATAAGTGAACCATAAAAAATAAATCCAACACTGGGGATTTTATTGTGTGAAAAATGTGTTTTGTATTTTTTTATTACATTGTTGCATGGTGTTGTGGATGGTTTGATGTTTCATCAGTACTCCAATCGTAATGGGTGTGTTCCGATCGCCTTGAGGTTCCCTGCACAGTATACTGCACATGGTGTTCAGCCATGTTAAGTACAATTCCAAACCGCAGGGAGCAAAACTGCTCACTTCAAAGGGAACAGTAAACGGTGTAAGGAACAAGTGAACAATGCACTTTGCCGGAAATGGATGAGAAAAATTTCCCATCAGTCACTGCGCCTTGCTGGAGCATGAGAAAAAAGCAGCTTGCAATGGGATTTATATATTTGTTATCATTATTATACAACATCATATTAATAGTGCACAATAATTTGTCATTTTATATAATCATTAATAATAGGTTGGCGGTACGGTGGCTTAGTGGTTAGCGACTGTCGCCTTGCAGCTCCAGGGTCTGGGTAGATTCCCGCCTCTGGGTCCGTGGACTGTACGCAGAGTTTGCATGTTCTCTCCGTGCTTGTGGGGTTTCTTCCAGGTGCTCCTGTTTCCTCCCCACAAGCAGCCAGATTAGATTTATTGCTGTTCTCAAATTGCCCGTAGTGTGTGTCTGTTGACTGGAGGTCTATGGATTAAGTATTTGGGTATTCATATGCATGTGAATGCAGATGAGCGAATACTTTTGGCAATACAGTATATGAAGATACAATGAAACAGCATGCTTGGAAAAAAAAAAATCTAGCATGCCAAAATTCATGATATGATCCGAATTACACCTCTAAGAGACCCCTAAGACTTATATAAACAGTAAAATATGATACCATTAAGAAACAGTAAGAACTTTCATTAAATTTTTATGATGACATTATGAAGAAAAATAAGACTGCGTTGGAGAGATATTGGTCATGCGTATCTCTTCACATTCCCATCATTCGTACTGATAAAGGAAACATTATTGCTTAAAACTGTATATTAACTGAACAGCATGGAATGCAGCAGGAGTGCGTGAAACGCTTGACTAGTATCCATCCTCAGATAAGAAAAGCATACAGAATGTTTTCCCAATATCTCTTTCTCTCTATCTCTCTCTCTCTCTTTATTTTCTTTCAAAGAGGTCAGGAAAGATAAATGAATTCATAATTCACAGAAAAACAAATTACCTTGAGTTTTTTTAATTATCATTACAGTCATAACTTGGAGTGTAGGCTGAAGCCACCAATAAACATTTCTCCCGCAGAATAATAAACCTTACAGGATTATGTAATTAGAGGTTTAATTTATTAATTATCATTGCCAGGCTGCTGAAATGAAACATCGTGCTCATTAAGATGTAATTACTGACAGTTTGGGTCTATTTCACAGCCGAGCAAGCAGCTAAACCCAGAGGCCGATAAACATTTGCTATAGCCTAACAGTGTTTAAATACAACGCTGGTTAAGACGAGCAGATCAGTTCACTCTTCCATTACTGATCAGGGAAGAACACTAAAATACCTGCTGCATGCATCCACACACACATACACACACACACACACACACACAGTTCAAGAACAAGAAACTGTTCCAGTATATACTCCCGTGGTTTCAACAATAGCAATTACTAAACCTTTTTCTCCCACTTTTACAGTAATGATGTGGTTGCACCTCTTGTACAAAGCATTTCTTCATGAGCAGTCCTGTTGACGTTGCCGGTTCATTCCGTCTACAAAGCAGTCCTAATGAATACAAAACAATCTCTACAGCATCCACATTCAGAAAACCCCAGCAGTAAAGAAAGGAAATTCTCACAAAGCAGAAATGTACAATAGTAATTATGCATTGTTTGTACAAGCAGCAAGATTTATGTTTATACCACCATGAAGTGAGGCAAAAAATTCTGATTAGTTAAAACCCCTTCCTAGAATGCAAAACATCAATGAATTAAGCAGCAAAATTACAATTTCTTTTTATCCATCCAACCATCCGTCCGTCGTCTGTACCGCTTATCTGGTGTAGAGTTGCTGCCTGGGGTTGAACTCAATATACTGTATATTGAAAATATTTGCGAAAATAATTTTCCGGTGGATATAAGATGACTAACAGAACTTATTTTGTAATGTGTGCATAAATGTTGTACTTATTTTGTATAAGTGTGCATAAATGTATTTATTTGTATTTGAATATAAAAAAGTATTAAATTAAATGTGTTAAATGTATAAAATTAAATTCCACAAAGTCACAGGCACATCTAAAATACTAAATGTGCCCGCGACTTTGTTTGCATGGAACTTAATTGCTCAAAAGTGCATTTTAAAAAAATGTACAACGCCATCTGTTGAATTTTTTAATTAACTGTTTTTTATGGGTTACCATAAAGTGCATGGAATCAAGGTGCACTTTATGGTAATAAAGTACACCTTCAATGAATACACTTAATGAATACGTTTATTAAGTAGATTTCAGTTGCACGCTTACAGTTGTAATACACACGTACGCACACATACCTCCCTAGATGGAACCATATATGATCATTTTACTGACCACAATTTGCAACATATATAAACATGACATATATAAACTAAAATCACAAAAAACAACAACAACAACAACACAGAAGTCTTGGAAAATGTTTTACATTTCCATGTAGTTCAATGATCTAAAACGAGTTAGGCATGTAAACAGTTAAATTGCAAAGTCTAATCAGAATCATTTAAATTAAATGAATGAAATATTGTTAAGTCAGCCTTTATTGGTCACACATACATTACTGCACAGTGAAATTCTTTATTCTTCACATATCCCAGCTTCTTGTTGGTAGGCCGGGGTCAGGGCGCAGGGTCAGCCATTTTTACAGCGCCCCTGGAGCAGACAGGGTTAAGGGCCTTGCTCAAGGGCCCAACAGCAGCAACCTAGCAGAGCGATCCGTAACTCAGAGCCTTAACACACTGAGCCACCACTGCCCTAGTTTGCATGAACTATTGTTCATGTAAACGCATCTATTGTGCCTGAATTGTCAGTTATTCAATATTCAATTTCTTGTATATAAAACTCTTGAACAAAAGCAAACAGTATAAGCAAAGTTTGCCCACAACAATCAATCAATCAGACTTCCTGTGTTATTTGCCATCTTTTCTGTTGATAATAGCAATGTTCTAGTTATTCTTGTGTTCTTCATATTAATAACCATTTGGACTGAAGTGCAACAGTGTCTTTGTAACAGCAAAATGGCACAAGAAATGTGTTTAATCTTGAAAAAAGGAGTAAGAGACAATCATCCTTTCATAAATCATACCTGCTAATTTCCAAAGACCTGTCAGGTGTGGAATAAAGTAAATAGTCAAGGTTGTCAAGCAGTAGATCTGAGAACAGCAGTCTCTCCAGGAGAATACTATTAGATAAAACAGGAAAATAAGCCTGCCATACTTAAACATATCTGTAATAAAATGCCTGTTGAATGGCATCCAATATTGTATCAGGGACTGTGTGAAATAATAGCTATCATTAGCCAAGATGCACAGCTCCAAAACTCAATAAGGTATTTTTCTGAGCTCACTCTCTGAAATAGGACTCCCGCTTCCATCAGTGACAGGTGCCTTCAAAGAGGCTTGCTAAATTAAATTTCACATTGTGGCAGAATGAAAATGGAGCATCTATTGCTTCAAACGACTCTAGAATGTTCGAGCACAAATTGGATTGAAATAGCGGCTCAACAAATCTACTCTTCAAACAACAAGTCATCGGAGACCGAATAAACGGAGAGCCATTTGAACGCTATTAAAACTAAGCTTGAGAAAAAATAAGAGCTTTGGGTAACCATACAGAGCGTTCTATAAAGTCTGAAACCAGCAAAGCATTTACACGCTAAACAAAAGAATCATTCGAGTGTGACTTAAAGAACTGTAAAGAAAAAGGGAGATGAAGGGACAGGAGACAAATAGGCCTGATTCGCATCGCTGCATCCTCAGATTGGTGGATATGTTATCAGCATTTCTGCCAGACGTCTTTTTTTTGCAAGCAACTTATAAGTTACATGCATCAATTACATGCAGACCCCAAATTCTATTTGTGTAGTTTGTGTGGGTTAGAACATTTCAGCTATTGCGAACATTAGTCGGATATGGTTGGGCATTGATTTTCTTTCATTGTTTTGTCAAAAATATGAGAGCAAAGACATGAGTACAAGACTGATTCAACAAAGAACATTAGGTAGCAACAAGTTGATCCGTTATTCATGGTGTTCACTTGTCTCAGGTTAACATTTTATTAGTTTCTCTATAGTTGCAGAGTGGTTTTGTGGTTAGCACTAGCACCTCCAGAGTTGGGGGTCCAACTCTCACGTTTGCTGAGTGTGCACCACGTTTGCATGTCCTCCAAGAAATGCAGGCTAGGTTGATTGGTGTTTTCATATTGCTCCTAGTCTGGATATGTGAGTATGTGCTTGCATCCAGGGTGTACCTTGTGTACCTTGTGTCCTAAGTTTCCTAAGATAGGCCCCAGGCCCACCATGACCCTACACAGCATAAGATGTATAGATAATGGACAGATGAATAGTTTTCTACTCAAACCCTACTGCATCTATGAGTATTTGTGAAGTCTTGCCAATTGTACCATGCATTACTAAGACTTGTTTTACTGCTCTAATATCTATTGTTTTGACCCATGTCTGTTTATTTGACTTACTTTTGGATATGACTATGATTTTCGCTTGTGCCCTGAGCTTTGCTTTAAAACTCCCATATTGTAGTTAATGTAGACATCAGAGATCACTGAATGTGTAGGTGTTAATGCACCTACCAGCAAACAAGGTAGGGATTTTTTTTTTTTTTAATAAAAGGTCACATAAATGGAAAAATTTTAATTTGCATGTACTGTATAATGCAAAAATGGAAAAAAGGTCAAAATGCAGACAATGTTATAACCTTAGACATATATATATATATATATATATATATATATATATATATATATATATATATATATATACACACACACACATACACACGTGGACAAAATTGTTGGTACCCTTCGGTCAATGAAAGAAAAACTCACAATGGTCACAGAAATAACTTTAATCTGACAAAAGTAATCATTTAAAAAAATTCTATGAATGTTAACCAATGAAAATCAGACATTGCTTTTCAACCATGCTTCAACAGAATTATAAAAAAAAATAAACTCATGGAACAGCATCACAGGTGTCTACAATCTTGTAATCAGTCAGTGGGCCTATATATAGGGCTCCAGGTAGTCACTGTGTTGTTTGGTGACATGGTATGTACCACACTCAACATGGACCAGAGGAAGCGAAGGAAAGAGTTGTCTCAGGAGATTCAAAAGAAAATTATAGACAAGCATGTTAAAGGTAAAGGATATAAGACCATCTCCAAGCAGCTAGATGTTCCTGTGACTACAGTTGCACATATTATTCAGAAATTTAAGATCCACGGGACTGTAGTCAACCTCCCTGGACGTGGCCGCAGGAGGAAAATTGATGACAAATCAAAGAGACGGATAATCCGAATGGTAACAAAAGAGCCCAGAAAGACTTCTAAAGAGATCCAAGGTGAACTTCATGCTCAAGGAACATCAGTGTCAGATCGCACCATCCGTCGTTGTTTGAGCCAAAGTGGACTACATGGGAGACGACCAAGGAGGACACCATTGTTGAAAACAAATCATAAAAAATCCAGACTGGAATATGCCAAACTACATGTTGACAAGCCACAAAGCTTCTGGGAGAATGTCCTATGGACAGATGAGACAAAAATGAAACTTTTTGCCAAGGCAAATCAGCTCTATGTTCACAGATGGAAAAATGAAGCATATGAAGAAAAGAACACTGTCCCTACTGTGAAACATGGAGGAGGCTCTGTTATGTTCTGGGGCTGCTTTGCTGCATCTGGCACAGGGTGTCCTGAATCTGTGCAGGGTACAATGAAATCTCAAGACTATCAAGGGATTCTAGAGAGAAATGTGCTGGCCAGTGTCAGAAAGCTGGGTCTCAGTCGCAGGTCATGGGTCTTGCAACAGGACAATGACCCAAAACACACAGCTACAAACACCCAAGAATGGCTAAGAGGAAAACATTGGACTATTCTAAAGTGGCCTTCTATGAGCCCTGACCTCAATCCTATTGAGCATCTTTGGAAGGAGCTGAAACATGCTGTCTGGAAAAGGCACCCTTCAAACCGGAAACAACTGGAGCAGCTTGCTCATGAGGAGTGGGCCCAAATACCTGCAGAGAGGTGCAGAAGTCTCATTGACAGTTACAGGAATCGTTTGATTGCAGTGATTGCCTCAAAAGGTTGTGCAACAAACTATTAAGTTAGGGGTACCATCATTTTTGTCCAGGCCTGTTCCATGAGTTTATGAGTTTTCATTTTTTTTATAATTCCGTTGAAGCATGGTTGAAAAGCAATGTCTGACTTTCATTGGTTAACATTCATAGAATTCTTATTTATTATTACTTTTGTCAGATTAAAGTTATTTCTGTGACCATTGTGAGTTTTTCTTTCATTGACCGAAGGGTACCGTGTGTGTGTGTGTATATATATATATATACATACACACACACACACACACACACACACACACGTGTGTGACCGGGGATTTTGAATTACCACCAGGAGCGGTTCTACATCTTTTGTAGTTTATTCCGTTGGTTCCAAAATAAATTATTTTAGTGCAAATTTCTTAAAAACATATAGAAAACAGTGCTGCTCAAAGCTTTCACTGTTACAGGTGAAAAAAAGAAAGAAAGAAACTAATAAGAAAAATTAAATATTAGTCAATGACAAATTTTAGAGAGCTGATAGCACAACTCCAATTTTCACAGCTCCATCTCACTGTTTATCCCTTTAAAACAGCACCGAACATCAGCACACGGCAATAAACATACAGCCGTCATGAAAATAGAAAAAGGGAAAATTTACATTACAGAAAACCACCATGAAAAGAAATGTATTACTATTTAGTACAATATGGCAGTGGGAACACAGTGCAAAATAAAAACATTATAAGTACACCTCATGGTATGTTACTCTTTGGCACATTTCTTGTAGAAATAAAATGGAAAGAAACACACACATAAGCATGAACCTCTACTTTTAATCACTTTACAAAGGCTGCAACCTTCCCCAGTAAAGTAATACACGCACTGTGTAAACAATCACATATTGTGCAAGGCACATTAAAACATTAAACATTTGCACATTTAAGTGTATTCATCTTTTAAGTTTTTCATTTCAACAGGCCTACACCTCACATGACATTATACCATTGGACATCATTGCACATGGTATAAGTTAACAAATATAACCACTCTGGGAAATAAAACAAAAAATATTCATCCAGGCATGACACTCAAGTATATTTACAGGAAATATCGTATTTACCGCCGGATGGCCTCCACTATGACGTGATTTTACTCAGAGCATGCAGCACCTCCTGCTCACTGCACGTCACACAAGATGTCTGACACAAGAACACATGTGCATTCTCCTACATGTGACACCCACAGCACCACCTTTTGGCCACTTCAGGGAACACACCAGAATTCACTGTTTCTCTTTATGGCATAAATCTTAAACAACAAAACCATAAAACAGGAAATTTCCCCATGCAAAGGAAGAAATAAAACATTTATTTACTACCCGGTTACATATATATATATATTATTTATTTATGTTTACCATTATTTGTTTCACAAAAATCAAGCCCTTTGACATTGGGTATGAGATGTTTCTGCTGAAATGTTGTTTGGTTTCCCCAAACACGGCGCTGAGCATTTAGGCTTAACAACTTCACTCTCACTTCAGTCTGATCTGTCCACAGGACATTGGTCCAAAAGCCTTGTGGTTTGTTCAGATGCAGTTTTTTGAAACTCAGTTCTGCTTTGTGTTCTTTTTAGACAGAAGAGGTTTCTCCTCACAACCTGTCCAAACTAACCAAACTTCTTCAGTCTTCTTGTAATTGTGCTGTCATGGTATTTGTGACCTGTAAGATCTGAGATGTTTTTTTTTGGATTTCTCTGAGCATTGCACAACATTGCATGGTCAGTCTGAACATGGGGTGAATGTGCTGGGATGTCCATTCCTGGGAAGATCATCTTGAATGCTTTCCAACTGAGAGTAATCTTTCTTGTAAATATTGAACTCCAAATTGTTTGGAAATGGTTTCATACAGTAAGCCTTTCCATATTGATGTGCAGCAACAATTGCTTCTCTGAGGCCATTGCTTTGGTCTTTCCCTCTTGGCACAAACCAGACCAGCAAACTTCTGCTTTTATAGACGTATGCACAACTTTGATAAACAATTAATCAAGAATTAAGGATTAGCAGCAATTGACTGCAACTTACATCCTTACAATCCGGTAATCAGGGACTACTTTGTATTGCCCACAGTCTTTTTGGCTTCATTTTTGTTAAATAAATAATGGCTTGAGGAAAATAGTTATACATTGTTATTTGTCTAAGGTTGTACTTACAGAACACTACTACTGTATCTGATTATTTTAATTTAAATTTGTGTTACACACAGATACATAGAATTAAAAGACAGTGTACTAACTTTTGAACATGACTGTATATCCTGGTTTATTATTTCACATATTACAATTTGACTCTTTTTCTACTTGCATATTTCTTTTTGTATAACTAAATGCAATAGTCTTAGGACAAGCAAGCTAGCTAATCTAAAGGAATTTCAACATTTAACCACTAAAATTCTAATTACCACGAACATTGCAGTGAGCATCTTTATTTCATAACTAGCATGGTGAGCGTGACTCAGCCCTGTGTTCAATAACAATAGGGTTTATCAGAGCAACTTACATTAGGGAGCTTTGTGCACTGTTATCACTCCCTGGAGGAGGACACACTGGAGACTGTGACTTTGGGCTTTAATTAAGAGTTTTACTTGGTGGAGTTGTGATTTGTTAACGCTCTGTTCAGTTTCATCCTCAGAGAAAGCTTGTGTCTTATCTAACAAATAAGCATTGTGCAAAGACACGATGGAGGCTTGGTTTATTATGAGCTCTCACAGGTACCAAATTTTTAAAGTGTAAGGTTTATCATGTTCCAACCTACAGTTCTGTGCAAAATACTTGCGCCACTTCTCAATTTCTTCTTTTTGCTTCTGAAGAGCTGGACATTTTTCTATTTTTAATGTAGTATTGAGGAATAGTTCTTCAGTCTTCCCATAGGACTTTTTTGCCTCTCATTTTCTGTCCAGTCCATGTACCTGATCAGTTTTTTCGAGGAATATTTTTCACTTTTTAAGCCACACGGTATGAATCATTCAAGCATAAAAAAAACTTAAGGTGATCCAGTGGGAAACATGTGCAGATGATGACAGATGATCAGACCGGTGATTAGTATACTGCTGATCCTGAATGCTGAGTGCTTGGAACTGACGAGAAGGGAAATGAGGTTGCTGCTGAGTTTGGTACATGAGAACTCTCTAATCGTACCTTGACACCCACTAACATGCTGATCACTATGTGAGCACTGCTTCTATAATAACTACTTCAACAAAATAGACGGTACACATGAACAGATTTAAAAGTATTGTAACCCTGGATATATTTCTGTGCTCCAGGCTCCAGTTTCCAAAATTTACTTCAGTAATGAAGATAGGTGGCACGGTGGCATAGTGGTTAGACCTGTCACCATGCACCTCTAGGGTTGAGGGTTCAATTACCGCCTCCTCCCTGTGTGCATGGAGTTCTCCCCATGCTTGGTGGTTTCCTCTGGGTACTCTGGTTTCCTCCCACAGTCCAAAGATGTTGAGATTAATTGCCATTCCCAAATTGCACCATAGTGTGCGAATGGGCATGTGTATGCTCCAGAATGTTCCCCGCCTTGTGCCCCAAGTCTCCAGGGATAGGCTTCAGGTTCCTCCGTGACTCTGTACACAGGATAAAGTGGTCTAGATTATGCGTGAGTGGGTGCAGTTCCTCTAATTTTGCTTTGATGGTGAAGTACACAGTTCTTGATATGAAGCCGTGGGTGGATAAAACCATCCGCGACGCTCTGAGATCTCGCACTGCTGCCTAGGGACTTGCTTCGGGGGACATGGACCTGTACAAGGCTGCGGCATATAACGTCCGGAAGGCAGTGAAGGAGGCGAAGCAGCGCTACGGGAGGAAGCTAGAGTCACAACTCCAACAGAGTGACTCTAGGAGCCTGTGGCTGGGACTAAGAACGATAACGGACTACAAAGCTCCAACATCCGGTATGACAAACGCGGACATGACTCTGGTAGACGAGCTGAACACCTTTTATGCTCGCTTCGAGGCTGCAGCTAAAGACGCTAGCGTTGCTAATGCTAGCACTGCTAATGGCTGCAGACAGGAAGTCACTGCCAGCACCGGAAACGCGTTCATCATCTCCGAGCATGACGTGAGGAGAGCCTTCAGGAGAGTGAACACCAGGAAAGCAGCAGGACCGGATGGCATCTCAGGTCGAGTCCTCAGCGCCTGCACAGACCAGCTAGCACCTGTGTTCACAGAGATATTCAACCTCTCCTTATCTCAGTCGGTGATCCCCACATGCTTCAAAGAGTCCATCATTGTTCCTGTTCCGAAGAAACCACATCCTGCTTCCCTCAATGACTATCGACCTGTAGCCCTCACATCAGTGGTGATGAAGTGCTTTGAACGGCTTGTCAGAGACTTCATCATCTCCTCACTACCAGACACACTAGATCCACTTCAGTTTGCCTACCGTTCAAACCGCTCTACAGATGACGCCATCGCTCATCTACTCCATACTACTCTCACTCATCTGGACACTAGAAGGGGGAATTATGTGAAAATGCTTTTCATCGACTACAGCTCAGCATTTAACACCATAATTCCCTCTACACTCACCACCAAGCTGGAGCACCTGGGACTCAGCTCATCTTTATGTCAGTGGATCTCCAATTTCCTAACGGGGAGACCACAGGCAGTAAGGATGGGTGGACATGTCTCAGCCTCCATCACCCTCAGCACTGGAGCCCCACAGGGTTGTGTTCTGAGCCCTCTACTGTACTCTTTGTACACTCACGACTGCGTAGCCACTACCAACTCCACCACCATCATCAAGTTTGCTGATGACACTGTCGTGGTCGGCCTGATCACTGACAACGATGAGACGGCCTACCTGAAGGAGATTGGAAATCTGGAGAACTGGTGTCAGACGAACAACCTCCTTCTCAACGTCAGCAAGACAAAGGAGTTGATAGTGGACTTCAGCACAAAGCAGAAGAGGAACTACCAGACCCCCGTCATCAACAAGAGCCCAGTGGAGAGAGTGGACAGCTTCCGTTACCTCGGTGTACACATCACGCAGGACCTGTCTTGGTCCTGTCACATCAACACCGTGGTGAAGAAGGCTCGACAGCGTCTCTACCACCTCAGACGCCTGAGAGACTTTAGACTGCCCTCCAAGGTGCTTAGGAACTTCTACTCCTGCACCATAGAGAGCATCCTGACGGGGAACATAACGACCTGGTTCGGGAACAGCACCATGCAGGACAGGCGAACTCTTCAGAGGGTGGTGCGATCAGCTGAGCGCATCATCCACACCGAGCTCCCTGACCTGCACTCGATCTACAGCAAGCGGTGCTGGACCAAGGCCAGGAAGATCATGAAGGACCTCAGTCACCCCAGCAATGGACTGTTCTCTCTGTTGAGGTCAGGAAAGCGATTCCGCTCCCTGAAGGCCAACACAGAGAGACTGAGGAGGAGCTTCTTCCCGCAGGCGATACGGTCTCTTAATCAGTACAACACACAGTACTGATCCATTTTGCACATCCACACATGCTTCTGCACTCACTCTGGACACTCTGGACATTCAGGACATTCGCTCACTAGTCCTCACTGCACACCTGCTCACTCATGGACATTATGCACATAAGACACTTTAAATGTGCACACAAGCCACTTTAACATGTCACTTTACTGCATAATTGCACACCCCTGGACATTCCGTTCCTTATGTTCACCCCATTTCAACATCTTTATTTTCTATTTGTACAATTACAATTTTTCATTCCAATATTTTCCATTTGTACAGTTCATCTCACTTTCTTATTTCCTTATATCTTCATTTAATGTATATTTGTACTTACATATATTTTATATTTTATATTTTATTTTATTTTATTCTCTTAGTCAATTTTTACTTATATATATTTTGCTCAAATTTACTTTTTTGTTCAAATATTTATTTCCTTTATAGATATTCTTTCTTATTCCTTCTTAGATAAGTAACTTTTTTGTTTTTTTGTTTTTGTTTTTCTTTCTTGTTCTAAGGTCAGGGCAGTTGCCTAAGCATTTCACTGCATATCGTACTGTGTAGGATTGTGTATGTGACAAATAAAATTTGAATTTGATATCATGATATGCTGCTTATTTTTGTTCTATTTACTTACAAAGACAAAATAATGCAAGTCAAAAAGAGCACCGTTCATTGAGCATGCTCATTTTTCGATGCACAGTGAACTGAATGAATCAGTTTGCAAACAAAGAGCATGAACGTGGGCATCATTAACATGCAGGGCGGTGAATGTGAGCGGCAAAGGGTATGTTTATTTGCTTTCCGATTTTGAGTTGAAGAAATAAGTAGAGCTAATCACAAGAGATTCAGATTCACAGTGTGTGCATTGTTACGAGATTGGGCGGGTTCCAGTTTAATTAGGCGGTATGATCTCGATTGTGCCGGTAAGAAATTGGTTTGAACGGGTGAATATACTGTATTTTGCGATCCATTTGATGTTTTTTCCAATATCATACACTATGCTTTATGTTATCCTAATCTAAAACAAATCCTAACCCAAGTGCCTGTACTCAATCCAATCAGTCGTCATGACATTAATTCACAGACAAGGCCACTTCCCCAGTGATTAAAGTTACCAGAAACTGGCCTTGTCAGGCCCATTGTATTTTTTATAAATTTTTTATAGATTTTTTTTAAAAAACAAGGCTACTAGCAGATGCCAGCAGGAATTTGTAGTTAGGATGCAGAAGTGGGAGAAAACGTCCCGAAAGAAGTGAGACTGATTCAAGATTTCCGCAGTCTATCTAAGGACAAATCTAAAAATGAAAGGGTGACAAGGGGGCGTCATTATTGTCATTATTGTGCTTACTCCCGACAAGTGGTAGTTGTTTACAGGCACTCTATTTATCCCCCAGCCTGAGTTGCTGATGATTCCTCTGATGATAGACAGAAGTGCTCTGTGCTTTTGTGTTGCTGCTGTTGTTTAAGGCCATTGAAAGGCTTGTTTAGAGTAGCTCCATTTTGGGAAGAGAGGATATAGCAGAATTGTATGCCAGTATGCACAGCTTGTGTTGTGATATTAAACTGTGAAATAATGGGTTTTGAATAGTTTTTGGGAAACTAGTGTATCTGGCAACACTAGTATTAATTATGGCCAGTACACGGTTTTTGGGGATGGATGGATAGGAGGTTCTATTGAGAGAACAAAGCCTTCTACTGCTAATATCATCATGACAATATGACTGTGAACTATATACAGTATGTATTAGGAGTCTTTCTTACATGTATAGCAAAAGGAAATGTGGTCATGTGGTCTGATGAGTTACAATAATGCCCTGACTGCAGAGGGATGGATGTGTCAGAGTAAGAAGACGTACAGGATGACCAGGTTATCACATCTATGGAGTTTTTCTTCCCTGATGGCCTGGCCATATTCCAGGACTCAGACTGTGTTCCCTGTGTTCTGAGAGCATGAGGAATCATTTTCAAACATGAACTGGACACCACATTGTGTGCTGTAATTAAAAGCTAAAAGTCAGCTAATTAAATCTTAGGGTGGATATTGTGTGATGTAATGTAATGCATTGTAATGTAATGTCATGTATATCATATATCCTATCATATATCATACCCATCAAGCACCACAATGAATTTTGGCTCTCATTTCCTTCCCAGGAAAGCAAGATCAAAACTTACCTCTGCTGCAGAGGAAAAGTTCATTTAGAGTTCAGAGCCTCAGGAATCACCAATTAACAGCAAGTTGGATTAGAGTTATTATGAAGACTTTACAGAGCATAAGTAGCAGTACCATCTCAATATCAACTGTTCAAAGGAGATTATTGCATATTTTAAATGCCTTTAGCATTGTTTTACAATGTAGAAAGAAATAAAAATCATGTAAATAGTGTAAATAATCAATAGAATCAACTTTCAAATATCAGAACCACCCTACATTGTACTAGACTGGCAGGTGCTCCAAGGCACATGGAAAAAGATATATTTTTTTAAACCTACTGTACATAATTTACAGTATAACCTGTTGAATTATAGAAAACCACGTTCAATCAGAATGTAACCTCTCTCTCTGGGTCCTCTTTTCACTCCAGTGTCTGTCTCTGTCTCCTGGGTTGCTGCTCCCTGTACACTTTCTGCTGGCTGTTGCTCAGTGCCTTTTTCTTTCACTTCACCCCCTGGCCCCATCTCCTCATCTGACCTCACATTTCACTCCACCAAGAACACAATTTGCATTTTTTTTTTTTGCGGGTGGGGGGGGGGTTCCCAGATTTTCTCCCTAATTTAGTCGTATCCAATTACCCTCTCTCACCAGCGGTCTCCAACATTAAGGCTACTACTACCAGTCAGAAGGGAGGGGGGCGGAAACTATCACGTGATTCCACCAAACCATACTCATATGCTCATTTATACATTACAGGCAATTTGGGAATTAGCCTAATCTGCACGTCTTTGGACTATGGGAGGAAACTGGAGTACCTTAAGCATGGGGAGAGCATGTAAACTCCATGCACACAGACTCCAAAGTGGGAATCGAACCTGGGCCCTTGAGGTTGGGAACCACAAAGCCACCGCGCTGTCCTCTGTCTAATCATAATATGAATAAAGCTGTACATTTCAGTGTGAACTGTTAATGACACAAATAGTTTTGAACCAGGAAAGAGTTACCAAGATCTAATGTGCCCTTTAATACCCACTCATACCTGTATTTTAAAATATTTGAAATTGAAAAATGCTTGATAAAGACCACAGGTGGGTGTTCACAAAATAAAGAAGACATTTTTGGACATCATGGTGGAAACGTACAGATGTTTGAGCAACCTTAAGGTCTCCACCCCTTCGCTGGAAACTGAAATAAACTTATGTATAACAAACCAGGTCTTACAATAATGTGGAAACAGTGCTCATCACACGGGTTATGTTTAATATTTAAAAAATATCTAAAAACAGCATGCCCACATTTGTTTTGTTGTTTATTATAGTGAGGCAGCAAAGGAAAAAGATCTCAGCTCAAGGCAGATACACAGAGTCGTCCCATTGCTCTTTCTCATTGTGTGCCTCACCCTGATGGAGTTCACCTTCTCTTCTGCATAATCAAGTTGATAAAGAAGTCGACCGCCGGCAGCGTGCCAAGTTCCATCCAACCCGCGCTAGCAGGAGCGTGTTACACAGATGAAAGGACGACGCTCAGGATGTTGTCTGACTATCCGAGCGCGTGTTCAAGTGCGCACGGATTACTACTGTGTAGCGTTCGGAACAATCTTGAATACACTGCAGGCAATTTTGCCTATGAGCACTGCTGGGGTAAACAATTTGATTTGTCTCCTCCAGGACGTGTTCGAGTTGATTATCGCCCACTTGATATACAGATGTTGAAAATACTAGCAAAAACAAGCTCATATTTTCATGATTAGTCAATGTAAATGTAATCTCTTCTAACGCTGGTGCTGCACCACACACCCACTCCTGAATATCAAGTTTTTTTTCCCTAATATGCAAACAATATCACACATCGAAATTCCTGTTTATCTCTTGTAACCACTCTTCAAATTAGTGCATCGTGTTTCGTGGCTCATTAGCATGTCACTTCTCATATTTCACAACCGCATGCTCATAGGAGAAGCTGTCAATCACATCAAGTAATAATTAAAACAGTTAACCTATGAACCCATATCCATATGGAGGCATATGATCCACTACATCACTGTGGTCTGTGTGAATTCAATGACAAAACAAAAACAACAACAACAACAACAACAATAACAATAACAACAACAATAATAATAATAATAATAATTATTATTATTATTATTATTATTATTATTATTATTTTTAACAAATGTTTACACCAGCACAAGATTTCGATCTGGAACTTTGCTTAATCAATTCTTTTTAATGCCTGAAATATTGCACATATAATTTAACTGCTATATATTAAATATAGAAATATAGCACATAGATTATTTATTTCCTTTATTTACACATTTGAAAATTATTACATTATGGATCTCTGCACCCACAACTGCAACCACTCTGTACTGCATCTAATGTGAGAGCAGAGTTTGTGTCATGCAAACATATCAGTTCCATCCAGCCACAAATGCTGCTTTGATCTGATCCACACAAGGGCACTGATCTGATAAAGTAATCTATCTAAATAAGGGCATCTCATAAATACATGCTAGTGAATAAGACTGAAGTTTAGTTGATGTATTGCATTGTTATGTAACGTTTTACTAAGTGCACTGAACAAATGAGAACATTTAAAAAACAACACAAATGGTATAATATATACAGTTTCTTCCAAAAGTGAGTTATCCCTCACATTTCAGCAACCACTTATACAGTATGTTCTCAAGGGACAAAACTAGAGAAATGAAAATTGGATATACTTTAGAGTCATCAATGTGCAGCTTGTATAAATGACTACACTCTAAGTGAATATGTCAAAACTGTGTCCAAAGTGTCAATATTTTGTGTGAGCACTGTTGTTATCTAGCACGGCGTTAATCCTCCTGGGCATGGAATTCACCAGAGCTGCACATGTTTCCACTTCTTCATAATGATGCGTCGCCATTTTCTGCTCGAGGACGCCCCACAGGTGCTCAATAGGCTTCAGGTTTGGAGACATACTCAGCCAATGATAAACACATGAACATGAATAGGACATGTGACGTTGCATGGTTAAAGATGTACAGCTGTTATCACTTAGGGTGTAATTACTTTTGTTGCCAGCTATTTTGACAATCAAGTCTGCATGTTGAGTTATTTTTAGAGGACAGTAAATCTGTACAGTTGTACAAGCTGCACATTGACCACCCTAAAATATATCCAAGTTTCATGCTATCGTATTTTCCTTTGAGAAGATATACTAAAATGTTTGCTGAAATTAAAGGGGTGTACGCACTAATACTTCAAACAAAACATACTTAAGTAAAAATAAAATCATACTTTACTACTTTAAAAAATAAAAGTACACAAAAATACTTTGGTGTAACCCTGTTTCCTGAAAAAGCGGGAATGAATGCTGTGTGAAAACGCAATGAGAACATTTCTTTGTTCAACCGGTTGTGAAGCATGTGTGTATCAAAAACGCCAAATTTTGGCTTTTATTACCTTGGTCAAGTGACGTCATCTGATGAGGTGCACCTGCAGGTTATAAGTAGGAGTGAACCGGAAACAACTTCAGGACAATTTTTTGTCTGAAAAGACGTCCAGTCGGAGATTGAGAGCAGCATCTCTTTCCCACTTTTTCAGGGAACAGGGTTATAACAAAGGAACCGGAGACATTTCCTTACAAAAGCTACACTTGACGCGAAAACACTATAGGAATGAGAATACCAATGCCGCCGCACTGCAAGTGTCTGGACCTCCAGTTTGTGTTGTGTGTGCACAAAATAGCCAAAGAGGTCTCAGACATAACTTTGGGATGCTGACTCAAGAACCCACAAGCCCGGAGTAGCATGGACATCCAAACTATAAAATCTGACAAACGTGTGCAGAGAGGACCAACCTGCCGCATCACACACTTGCTGCAAGGGGACACCTCTTGCGAGAGCAGTTGAGTAGGTAGTCCCCCTGGTCGAATGAGCTCTGATCCCTAGTGGCCAAGTGTGACCACATGCCTCGTAGACTAGGGCAATACCATCTCTCACCCAATGTGACAGAGTTCATCTAGCGGCGCCCCCCCCCGGTTGCGGCCCCCATAGCAAATGAAAATTGACTCAGACTTATGCCACTGACTAGTGCGGTGGACGTAAGTCTGATGAGTACGTACTGGAAACAGTAAGTAAATCTTTCCTGCTCCGGAGCTGTAAAAGACAGGGGACAGAAGGCTTTGAGAACAACTGAGTGCATGGTCGAAAAATTTAACTTTCGGAAGATAGTTCGGGTGAGGATGCAGAATAGCTTTGACTATCCCAGCGACAAAGGCTAGGCAGGATGGGGAGACTGACAAAGCCTGCAGATCTCCAATTCTCTTCAAAGAAGTAATGGTCATAAGAAGAACCATCTTAAGAGTCAGAAGCCTGACAGGCGCTGACTCTAGTGGTTTGAAAGGGGTGTCAATCAGACCTTTGAACACAATAGTCCCTTTGAATGGGGGGGGGGGGGGGGGGGGGGATGGGTTCCTGGACGGTCCTGGACGTGTAAGCCTCAGGACTTCTTTTTTGCGGAAACGAGGGGGTGCCCGGCTGGTTACACTCTGCCTCTGCACCTCACGCCTTGTGAGAGCCAGACCTGAGCGGGACCGGCTGGCCGACGGTCCCGTCTTTTGAGCACGGCGGGGAAGAAATCTCCCAAAGGCCTGTTCATATAGTTTCGCCTCCCAAAACCTAATGGAGACGGAATTAACAGCATCTCCAAAAAGGCCGTAAGGTGAGATGGGGGCATCAAGGGGGAAAGCAAGATCCTTATCCTTAATGCCCATGAGGTTTAGCCTCATGTTGTGCCTGAAAAGCTTTCCCCACCAGGGACGATGTCAGTCTACACGGCTTGGTGGGGAGTGTGGGCTTTTTCAGGGAGGATGATGTCCCAGGACAGAGAAAGCCCGCAAGCATCTCTTTTATCTAGGGAATCATCACATAACCACGCGTCCTCGCATCAACAATATTCAAATAAATCGAAGTCGATGGCACGAAAACACGGGATGAATAAGGCTTATTCCATGAACGAGTTAACTCGTCATGATGACCACCAAAGAAAGGGAGAGAGCGCCGTTGATGCCCCTCCCCCCAGCAGAAACCTGTCGTCTAATTTTGAGTGCTTGGGGGAATCTCGCTTATGCAACTGTTCGACCGCACCTGTTACTAGTTTGGGTAATTCCTCATACGCTCTGTCATCACTAGAATGTACGACCTTCACTCCTATTTATAACCTGCAGGTGCACCTCATCAGGTGACATCACCTGACTGAGGTTATATAAGCCAAAATTTGGCGTGTTTGATACACACATACTTCACAACTGGTTGAACAAAGAGATGTTCAAAGAGTGTTCAAAGATGTTCAAAGAGTGTACTGTAGCTTTTGAAAGGGAACTTAGCAATTATAATAACTTAGTAAATATACTTTGTTTCTTTCCACCTCTGCCTGCGACGCAGACTGATTTATATAGTTAAATGTTGCAGTGCTGTTACAGGCTATTATCAGAACTCGTGGAATGCCTGTCATCCAATCAGATTGCTGGGTTGTAACTAATTGTTGTATAATTCTCATTTTATGGTTATTATAGAAGAAGTACACACGAGGACAAAATTGTTGGTGCCCTTCGGTCAATGAAAGAAAAACTCACAATGGTCACAGAAATAACTTTAATCTGACAAAAGTAATAATAAATAAGAATTCTATGAATGTTAACCAATGAAAGTCAGACATTGCTTTTCAACAATACTTCAACGGAATTATAAAAAAAATGAACTCACTGAAGTTCATGGAACAGGCCTGGGCAAAAATGATGGTACCCCTAACTTAATAGTTTGTTGCACAACCTTTTGAGGCAATCACTGCAATCAAACGATTCCTGTAACTGTCAATGAGACTTCTGCACCTCTCTGCAGGTATTTTGGCCCACTCCTCATGAGCAAGCTGCTCCAGTTGTTTCCGGTTTGAAGGGTGCCTTTTCCAGACAGCATGTTTCAGCTCCTTCCAAAGATGCTCAATAGCATTGAGGTCAGGGCTCAAAGAAGGCCACTTTAGAATAATCCAATGTTTTCCTCTTAGCCATTCTTGGGTGTTTTTAGCTGTGTGTTTCTGGGTCATTGTCCTGTTGCAAGACCCATGACCTGCGACTGAGACCCAGCTTTCTGACACTGGCCAGCACATTTCTCTCTAGAATCCCTTGATAGTCTTGAGATTTCATTGTACCCTGCACAGATTCAAGACACCCTGTGCCAGATGCAGCAAAGCAGCCCCAGAACATAACAGAGCCTCCTCCATGTTTCACAGTAGGGACAGTGTTCTTTTCTTGATATGCTTCATTTTTCCGTCCGTGAACATAGAGCTGATGTGCCTTGGCAAAAAGTTCAATTTTTGTCTCATCTGTCCATAGGACATTCTCCCAGAAGCTTTGTGGCTTGTCAACACGTAGTTTGGCATATTCCAGTCTGGCTTTTTTATGATTTGTTTTCAACAATGGTGTCCTCCTTGGTCGTCTCCCATGTAGTCCACTTTGACTCAAACAACGACGGATGGTGCGATCTGACACTGATGTTCCTTGAGCATGAAGTTCACCTTGGATCTCTTTAGAAGTCTTTCTGGGCTCTTTTGTTACTATTCGGATTATCCGCCTCTTTGATTTGTCATCAATTTTCCTCCTGCGGCCACATCCAGGGAGGTTGGCTACAGTCCCATGGATCTTAAATTTCTGAATAATATGTGCAACTGTAGTCACAGGAACATCTAGCTGCTTGGAAATGGTCTTATAGTCTTTACCTTTAACATGCTTGTCTATAATTTTCTTTTGAATCTCCTGAGACAACGCTTTCCTTCGCTTCCTCTGGTCCATGTTGAGTGTGGTACATACCATGTCACCAAACAACACAGTGACTACCTGGAGCCCTATATATAGGCCCACTGACTGATTACAAGATTGTAGACACCTGTGATGCTAATTAGTAGACACACCTTGAATTAACATGTCCCTTTGGTCACATTATTTTCAGTATTTTCTAGGGGTACCATCATTTTTGTCCAGGCCTGTTCCATGACTTTATTTTTTTAAATAATTCTGTTGAAGCATGGTTGAAAAGCAATGTCTGACTTTCATTGGTTAACATTCATAGATTTTTTTTTAATTATTACTTTTGTCAGATTAAAGTTATTTATGTGACCATTGTGAGTTTTTCTTTCATTGACCGAAGGGTACCAACAATTTTGTCCATGTGTGTACAAGACTGTTAAGCCTATTTAATATTAGGACATCCTGTTTTACAGTAGAAGCTCAACTTCTTCATATTTCTTGCACTGGTTTAATCCATAGAATGTTCAGCTATCTGTAAATATTATAAAATTATTAATATTATATAGATTTTTAATAATAATAAAAAAACTATCATACAGGATATGATTGCACAAATTTTGTTACTCTAATGAGATTTTAATTTTAATTTCTGCCCCTTCAGCAATCCCATCCACTCCCTGGATCCCAAGGTTGTAAAAGAAAAAAAAAAAAACTTGTTTTACAGGGAAACCCCAAAAAATAATGCATTGGCAGTTTAAAAAAATTTTTTTTTTTAGTATTCCTGTTCCAATTTAGTGTTTGCACCAGGTACTCACATGCACATTGTGTGAATGATGAGACGCATCTACACTCGCCCCTGCTCTTCACTCCACAGGCTGTACAAATAACATACCTCTTATTATAAGCATAAGCAGAGTTCACTAATTTCTACTGTAATAAAAAAGTGGTGCTCTTCAGTTGACGTTTTTAATATATGTCTTATCCCTTGCTTTGAAAGTGATGAACAGTTGAATAGGGGAAGGATGACTGTTTACACTCCTTGAAGCCATTACATGTGCTCTCTAATGCATACTGAACAGCTTGTACAGGGGCAAATATCTCTGTTTTTTTTTTTTTTATTATATCAATTTTTTTTCTGTACAGAAGAACAGATTTTATACTTCAAAGGTAACTTCTATCATTTTGATAATATCTGAAGTTTAGATACAAATCAAAGGTTTAAAAATGCTATTGAAGTGCTGAAGAATTTTATAATCATTTCACAGTAAAAAAAAAATGACATCTCCGCAAGTGAAAATATAAATAGTCTACAGTTTCTTAATATAAGATTACAACAAACCAAATATATGATGGGCAGTCATAAAAGTATTATTACTAAGAAAATTAATGTAATAAAAACAAACATTGGTCATTAGCTTAGTCCGTCTCTATATATTTTCCACCTAAGATGACACACGAGCTGGTTCTTTTACGCTCTTAAGGAAAAGTTCACAAAGGTTACCACCTCATTGTCAAACGCCTGCCACAAAGTGGTTTCTTCAAGTGATGGAAGAGGAAGAAGTAACTGGGTGCGAGGTTGGGGGAGTAGGGGGGATGAAACAGAATTTCGTACAGCAAGTTGCCCACAAATTTCACCAATTCTTGAAGGCGCTTTTCAGTTTTTTCAACCAGGTGTTTCCAATTTTAAGTAAGCAGAACTATGAGTTTTTGAGTTTGTTGTACTCATTCATATTAATCGTTCTCGTGTGTCATCTTAGGTGGAAAATTATTGAGTCACCTAACGCATACTATTGAGTCACCTAACGCATACTATTGAGTCACTATTGAGTTGCATTATTGAGTCACCTAACGCATACTATTTAATAGCAATTATAATTTTTTTAGTTGATGCAAATCTTGGTCTTTCGGCTGCTCCCGGCAATGGGTTGCCACAGTAGACAATCCGGTCCGCACACAAGCTTGGCACAGGTTTTACACCAGATGCCCTTCCTGACGCAACCCTCCCATTTTATCTGGGATTGGGACAGGCACTTCATCCAGTTGTTGGGAATCAAACCCGGGCCTTTGGCATGGCAGACGAAACACCTCCCACTGAGCCACCAGTGCCCTATTGCCCTGATGACGTCAGACACAAAATCGCTAGTCTGAAAGATTTTAAGTTGGTGGAACTTTAAGGTGACAGTTACTGTTACTTAAGTACTTACAGTTACTTAAAATATCTAATTTGTTCAGCTAATTTGAAAAATGTCATTTATACAAACTCATAAATACCAAAAAGTTCTAAATACTCATCAAGGTCTATTAGTTTGAACTTATTATAATTTAAGTTAACAGTACTCAATATGTTTAATTACACTGAGCATTAAGGTTTACAGTGCAAAAGGGCAATTTTTTACATTTTCTCCTATGATATCACAAATTTTATGAATGCCCCGCTTAAAATTGTTAATTTTATTTCTAGACATTTTGCTAAAAAACACACAACCATATATTTCCTGTACTTTTGGCAAATATTTTTTTTCTTCTGTCAGTAAATCCATGCTTAAAACTATCAAAATGATCTGCCAAAAAAACCTGAAATTTATTCTTAAGAATTTGCAAAAACAATAAAACAGCAGAACATCACATCAGGTTCCACTCCTGTCAGCATTTGGCACAGGCTCACCAAAACTGGACAAATGAAGAGGTATAAAATCTCTCCTGTTTGGAGGAATCTTGATTTCTACCTCAATGTGTAGATGGGTCAGAATGTGTAACCGTTTTATAATACTCATTTCCATAAATATAATATCATGAAGCACAAGACTGGTTACATTTAGACATTTCGCAATCGCCCTTATCTAGAGTGACTTACATTTTTATCTCAGGGTCTTTAAGGGTCTTGCTCAAGGGCCCAACAGGGACAACTTGGCAGTCGTGGGATTTGAACCTGATTCCATGTACAGTATGCCTCGAGGTGCTCCAGGAGAGCACCTCTGGCATGTGGTAGACTGTGAGATTCACAAGAATATGCAAGACACCAGGGGACCAATTGTATTAAAATACTGAAGATGTCAACGAAGTGTCCACAGCTGCACTTTGCTTATAGAATGTAATAACAAAATGCTGATGCATTTACAATCTACACAGTGCGTCTAAAACTAACCTGCACCTAATGAGCTAAGAGTTTTCCCCAAGGGATGAACCCTAAAAGTGGTTTGAAGGACCTTGATGGAATGATCATCGATTATAGTCAATGATTAGTTCATTTCAAGAGATCAATTATAAAAAATATATATAAAAAGCTACAAAAAGGTGTTCATTTTGAAGATTAAAAATATATAAAACATATTCCAGGTTAATACATTTTGTTAACTACATAATTTTATATTTATTCTTTTAAAATTTTTATGTATTCAGTATTAATATTCAATTTCGAAAACAATAAAGATTGATAAGAAAAATAAACATTGAATAAGAAGTCCAAACTTTTGACTTGAACTGTTTAATTTACATTTTTGAAGCAAGGGATAAATCCCACTTGTGTTACTATTAACAGGTAATCAAATGGCATTGTAGGTCATGTAGAAAACCAAAATAATAAAAAATAGACCAATATATTAATAAAAGAGGAAGTGACAACTTTCATTATTAAATAACTTACTACTGAAAATAATGTTGAATGTTGTACACAGTATATGCAAGTTGTCAAGGGTGGATTTTTGTCTTTTTTTATTTTTTGTTTGGATTTTGTTTAAAGAAGCTGCTTGAGAAGCACCAGAAAGTCTATTCACGCTGTACGAAATCGCTTTAGAAATGAGGCAGGTGCTTGGGCTCCGCTGTGACACAAACTTGTGCCCTCAAATTACCAATGAAAATGAGGTCTTGCCGCTCCAGTGCTGCAGCAGTGCTCCCTTTCAGAGTGGCTCAGGTGGAGAGGCAAAGATGCATCACGCAGGCTGATCGGGTAGCAAAGAGCATGACTGACTGACTGAATGATGCTTTGTAAAAGCAGAACACCAGAAGAGCTACCAAATCTGAATGTACAGAATGGATTTTTTTTTGTTGGTAAAAACAGATAAATAATTAAATTAAATATTTCACATGAGCATTAATGCTGCAATTCACTGTGTTTATAATTTAGAAACAGCTGACTCCTAATACAGAATTCTCAGTTCCCAGAAAAATACGCTGTACAAGCGGAGTTCCACTTGTGACTTGTGATGAAATTTCTTTCGAATGAGGGAGTAAAAGTGATTGAAAATACCAGAAGACTTCAAGCTCAGGACAATGATGAGACTCTTAGCCGCAGGAAAACTTTTGAATAGTGCAAATGTTTTAAAGAAGGTCCACTGCAGTTGTTCATGCAAAGTTTCAGCGAGTGGATCGGCTGATCCTTGAAAATCGATGGATAACAGAATAGGTGCATCTGTCTAAAAGAACTGTACACACAATCACAACTTGCACATTACAGAAACTGATCTGGGAGTAATTTTCACATCCCCTGCACAGTCCTGACCTCACTCCAAGACATTTTCATATGTTTGGGCCATTAAAGGAGTTCCTGGGAGGTCGCGAATTTAGACATGAAGCAGACAGTCTGATCATGGCTCCAGCCTACTGAGAAAACTTTCTACCTTGATGATGTCCAAGCACTGGTGAATCACTGGGATAAGTGCATTAGTGTATATATGCAGGGGTTGGATAAGGAAATTGAAACACAGGCCAATTTAGTGTTGGAGGTTTCATGGCTAAATTTGACCAGCCTGGGGGCCAATCTTCATAATTGCACATTCCACCATCAGTGTGAAGGTTTAATTAGCAGAGTAATAGCACAGTTTTCTATTGTAATGCACACAAATATTGCAATGCACACAATATTATGGGGGACATATCAGAGTTCAAAAGAGGACAAATTGTTGGTGTACGTCTCGCTGGCGCATCTGTGACCAAGACAGCAAGTCATTGTGATGTATCAAGAGTCACAGTATCCAGGGTAACGTCAGCATACCAGCAAGAAGGACGAACCATATCCAACAGGAGTAACTGTGGATGCAAGAGGAAGCTGTCTGAAAGGGATGTCCGGGTGCTAACCCGCATTGTATCCAAAAAACATAAAACCACAGCTGCCCAACTCACTGCAGAATTAAATGTGCACCTCAACTCTCCTGTTTCCACCAAAACTGTTCGTCGGGAGCTCCACAGGGTCAATGTATATGGCCGGGCTCCTATAGCCAAACCTTTGGACACTCGTGCTGATGCCAAATGTCGGTTTCAATGGTGCCAGCAGTGAAAATCTTGAGCTGGGGACAGGTGAGCTAGATTATTGGATGATATTGTGCATGTCATTTTTCAGAAATGTTCTTTATTTGTTAGTTAGCTCTCTGCGAACTGTTTCCCTTTCATGGAGGTTTGGGTGTCTCTAATTGTTAACACACTTTGGTAAATTACACGTGACTGTCATATATCAATATACTGGCTTGGATTGTTACAGTAGTTCCTATGAAAAGCTATACACATACAAGTAATATCACACACTGTCAAATTGACATGTCTCTCTCTGTATTTGAGTATCGAACCCTTCCTTGAGAAATGCATGATACATTTATCGCAATAGAATCGCAAAATCACATTAAGCTAATTTAACAAAACCCCTGTAGCTCAGAAGAAAACATTCTCATAACTACGTGTCACAGTTAATTCTCATTCGGTGTGTTTTATGCCATTTGACTCAGTGGCTGCAGAGGAAATGAAACGGTCTGCCAATGTAATAACACTAATGGCGTCTTGGATTTCCCGAGTGCCAGTAGGTCTGTTTGACCTCCATTGCTTCATGCTAACAAATGCATGCCGTCAAGTGCTCTAGGGGCTCCACCACTAAGCTTATCATTTCATTTCCTCAATGCCAATCAATCCTGGTAAACAAAACTGCTCTCTGAGTAAACCTTTGGCAGATTGGAGTGAGTGCTATGAGAGAGTCGTTAAGTTGTCATTCAACAGACAAAAAAAGACTGTGAAGAAAACCTACCTCACCTAAGCTAAGCTGTCTAGTGTTGTCAAGTGTGTCATCTGTCATGGATGACTATTGGAACTAGGGAACATAGTTATGAACATCTTTTATGGCTGTCTGTGTAAACGTGTAGCAAACTGAATGGAGACTAATGCACTTATCCCAGCATTTCACTAATGCTTGGATACCATTGAATTAGAAATTTTTCTCAAAATATCAGGGCTATGATCAGACTGCCTGCTTCACGTCTGAAACGCTAACCTCCCAGGAACTCCTTTAATGGCCCAAACATGTAGAAATGGCTTGAAGCAAGGTCGGACTGTACGGAGAATGTGGCAATAAATCCCAGCCGAATTCCTGTAATGTGTGAAGTGGTGCTGGTGAATGATTATATGTACAGTTTCCACAGTCAGATGTGTCTCAAGTTATCCATCCTTTTTTCAGGGATTAGGTGTTACACTCAGCTGATTGTTCAAAGGAAACGACTGCAGTAGTCTTCGAGCCACCTTGGCCAGGACCATCGTTCATGGACATACAGCCTTCTTAAAAATGGTCTTATCACCATTCAATGCTTGAAGTCTTCTGTAAATATCAATCGGTTTTACACCTTTATTCACGATTCAAAGTCCCAGTTTGACTTTAACGCCATTATAGTATCATCATGAATTTTTTCGAATAAATACAATCGCCAACATTGGCCTCCATGGTGCCTAGTTGGACTATACAGGTTCCTGGATGGATGGATGGATGGATGGATGGATGGATGGATGGATGGATGGATAATTTTTTTAGTTTCAATATGAGGCACAACTTAACATAATGGACTCATTTAGAGTTTGCATAATTCTTGTAAACTGCACATAATGCAATTTCCAAGAGTCATAAAAAAGCAATGAAAAAAATGAAATCCATTGTGGAAAGCATACAATGTAAAAAGTGGCTAGTCTGTTTGAAGAATAGAAATCGTAACCCTGAATATCACTCGGCAGCGAATGTTCAGAGTTTGTCAACCTTCGCTAGGCAGAAATTTCACCGGCTTATAAGACAGTAATGTTGCACCTTTTTGACTCAGAAATGGGGCTGTTTGTGCTGGTAATGGACACTCTATGAATGTGTTTTTCTCATTACTCATCCCAGGCTGACATTTCACGTGTCTCAGGATGCTGTCGGGAAAAATGCAATACCGTCTTTTTCTCCCCATTTAAAAAATAACAAAGAAAGAAAACATAAAAAGATGTGTTATTTGGTTTAGGCTGGTGTGGTCCAGAAAATGACAATTTATTGCCACCCTGTGCAGAATCATGTGTAGAGTTTGTGCAGAGAAAGAAAAACGGACATACAGATTTCTACATCCTTGAAAACTTGCTGAAATAATCAGTTCTGCACACAGCTTTCGCGAATTTAAAGCCTTCAGTGGGAAATCAAATTGTCTATAAAGCCAGCGAGTCATTAAGCACACTCTTGTCAACTGGAATTTGTCTAAAACACTGAAGAAAAATCCTTCTCTCCTCGTCTGGATTATGGACCATGCAGTAGAGAAAAGCGCTTGTCAGATACATGACAGATGTCTATTTGGCAGCAAGAGGAAACATGAATACAAAATGTGTACTGAACCCAGATTGTTTGTACAAATTTAGCCAATACATTCTCGTTCACTGTGTCACTTTGTGTTTTTGTGTGCATCTTTCGTTTTTTTTCCCTATTGGTTAGAACACTCACTGGCCATTTCATTAGGTACACTTGTTCAGCTGCTTGTTAACGCAAATACAGTATATAATTGGCCACATCTAATCACACAACAGCAAGTCAATCAGAATGGGGAAGAAAGGTGACTTAAGTAGCTTTGAATGTGGCATGGTATATGGCTCCAGACCGGTTGGTCTGAGTATTTCCAAAAGTCATTTATTGGGATTTTCACATACAACCACCTCTGGGATTTACAGAGAATGTGAAATATACAGTGAGTTGCAAAAAATAATTGAATTACAATGGGATCTTTAGTGCACAGACATTTTCAAATAATTTCACAGGTTTTCAGTTAGAATTAGACCTGAGCTCTGACTGAACCATCCCAAAACTTGAAAAAAAAAAGATTTTCTTCATTTTTAATTTATATTTAGTATTATTATTTTTTAAATCTGCAAATGTGTATCAGATGCCTGTATGTTTTAAATAAATATATAGACTGTATGATTTAATTTATCGTGACAAAAAAAAAAACGTTCCCTCTACATAGCATGATGTTGCCGCCACCAGGTTTGTTTTTACTATGGGTACAAAATGTGAGTTATTTATATAATACGCTGTCTTGTATTTGCTCCAAATGTTATAATTATTCACAAACATTTTTACCCTGACCTTGTCTGACCATTATACATTTTATGACATGGTTTGTGGTGAGAAAGCTTGAATCTTTTTTTTCCCCACCTTAGCCACCCAACCTTAAAACCCAGGCGAGGAACACTACTGTTTTTATATCCAGGCAGTAAGCAGTACTTTCTCTATAGAAAATGGTAAGGATCGGTGTTGGAAGCTGGGCCTTCCTCCACCTTCTCAGGAAGAAAAGATGTTTGTGCTTTCTTGTGCAAGGAGCTGGTGTTTAGGGACCAGGTGAGATTCTCCTCCAGGTGGACACCCAGGAATTTGGTGCTGTTGACAATCTCCACGGAGGAGCCGTTAATGTTCAGTGGAGAGTGGTCGCTCGGTGTCCTCCTCAAAAGAGACCACAACCATCTCTTTTGTTTTAGCAACGTTTAGAGACAGGTTGTTGTCTTTACACCGGTCCGTTAGCCTCTGCACTTCCTCTCTGACTTGTTGTTTTTGCTGATGAGACCCACCAAGGTAGTGTCATCCGCAAAACTGATGATGTAGTTGGTCGTGAGTCAGCAGTGTGAACAGCAGGGGACTGAGAACACAACCCTGGGGGGCCCCAGTACTCAGTGTGATGGTGCTGGAGGAGCAGTTTCCGATCCGCACTGACTGAGGTCTTCCTGTCAGAAAGTCCAGGATCCAGTTACAAAGGGAAGTGTTCAGGCTCACGTTCCTGATGATAGTAATGGATGCTGAACTGTAATCTATGTACAGCATTCGAACGTAGGTGTCTTCTTGCCTAGGTTTGTGAGGGCCAGATGTAGTGTGGTGGAGATGGCGTTGTACATTGAATGATTGGGACAATACGCAAACTGCAGTGGGTCTAGTGAGGGGGGCAGCAGTCTCATGACGAGCAGCTCGAAGCACTTCATGATAATAGGTTTGAGTGCCACAGGTGGTCGTCATTGAGACAGGACACAGAAAACTTCTTCGGCACAGGGACGAAGGTGGTGGACTTGAAGCATGTGGAAACACCAGTGCTGGTCAGAGAAATGTTGAAGATGTCAGTGAGAACATCTGCCAGCTGCTCAGCACATTCTCTGAGCACTCAGGTTTACGTGGGTTGACTCTGTGTAGAGTTTTCCTCACATCAACTGTGGTGAGACACAACAACTGGTCGTTGGGAGGAGGGGTAGTCTTCCTTGTCGTCACGTCATTCTGAATGTCGAACAAAGCGAAGAAACTGTTCAGTGCATATGGAAGGGAGTCGTCACTGTCACAGGAAAGTGATGACATCCTGCTGTTGGTGATGCCTTGTATGCCCTGCCACAGTGGCTGGGGATTCTCTGGGCGTGTGCACTCTTCGCCTTTCTGAAGGCCTGGGACAGTTTGGCCCTTGCTGCTTTTATGGCCCTCCCTGAACATGTTCCAGTCCGTGTTTTCAAGACAGTCCTGAAGAGCAGAAATGGCTCCTGCTGGCCAGGTTTTCACCTGCTTCAGAACCGGCTTTGAGCGCCTGACATGTGGTCTGTATGATGGAATTAACATAACAGAGATGCGGTCTGAATAGCTGAGGTGGGTGTGGGTTTCTGCTCGATATGCACCAGTGATGTTTGTGTAAACAAGATCCAGCGTGTTTTCCCCTCTCGTTGCAAAGTCCTCACTCTAAAATCACTTGCACTAGAACTTCCAACACATCCAGCAACAGGGTTCAGGTGAGGAAAAAGGTTTATGTGAAATATGCATAGGCTCTATGAGTACAGATTAGCATAACATTATGCATTAATCCCACATTTCTTCCCCTACTGAATATCTGCATATACTGCATTCTCCTCGCAATATCTTACTTGTGCCTACGCAGCACTACAAAGCCATGCTCACAGTCCCTAACCTAAATGATATTTGTGGTCAGACCTTGAGCCTGAGGTGTATTTTCTTTTATTTACTGTTTGATTCTACTGTAGATAGATGGATGGAACACCAAACCCTCTGGAAACTCCTAATAAGAAAATCTTAAAACCAACTCACATTTGTGCCCTAGCTTCTCTCCCTCAACAACCAGACAGTTGCATTAGCAACCAAATAGAATGAAGCAAAGCATTATTTGTACAGAATGCTTTGCTGTAAAAACAGATACTTTAATGACCCCATGTGGGAAATTGTCT
The DNA here is from genome assembly GCA_030347435.1 of Clarias fuscus. Classification (NCBI taxonomy): domain Eukaryota; kingdom Metazoa; phylum Chordata; class Actinopteri; order Siluriformes; family Clariidae; genus Clarias; species Clarias fuscus. The sequence goes on from CM059212.1 coordinate 26,802,460, forward strand.
TGTTACAGAAAACAAACAAAGAAGTTCATACTAATGAAGAACCATGTGTGTACATAAGCTGAAATCAGACAAGCAAGAAACTCTCAGTTAGAACTAGTTCATATCATCGTCCAGGTTGACTAAATTATTTATAATAAAAATATATCATGGGTTATTAAAAGTGTTAAAAACAAGTGTTTTAATATAGTGTAAGCACTGTGGTGAAGCAGAGAAAAAAACATTAGGAAAATGTAAATTATTTGGAATAAACTTACCCAAAATATGCATTATTGTGCAGGAGACATGAATTGCATGTGCTGTTTGTGGGAAGCTGTTGGTTATACAGTGTGTACCTGTACTAAGAGTGGAAGCTCTCATTAACTACTGAAGTAAAAGATGGAAATTGGAAATTGGTAGAGAACAAGGCTGATAATGCTTTTTGTATTGTTTTTAATGTTTATTATCATCTTCAAAAAAATTCCTTGAGATAATTTGCTGCCTCTGCTTTCTGTTCAACTCACTATAAAATCACAATCAAAGTGTGAGCTTGCTCTTATTTTTGTTTTTATTAAAACTAATTCTAAATATTACTGATAATGATCAGCATACCTAAAGAACCACAAGCACAATTGAAGTCTGATTTATGCGTTGTGACAAAACTGTTGGAGATAAAGTTATAGCTTTTTGAAAAATCACACAAAATTCACACTTAAATAATTTGTGCTTTTTAACACCCCATGACAAAAAAAAAAAAACATGCACAAAATATTCTCCATAATTCTTGCTTCATTTAAAAATGTCTCAAAACTGTCATTTTGCCGCCAAACTGTGAAAATATAGATGCCATAGTCATGTGTCCACATACATTTGGCCATGTAGTGTATATTTTGCGTTGCTTAACCTTAATAGTTTCATGGTCAATCTGTTACCACAGTATATTACATATATGTGGTTTATCCCTCCTATCCAATATCCCGACCACCCGTAATGTTGTCATGTTGTCATTAATATATATTGAATCCTTCACTGTAATTTTCAGGCCACAGAATTCTGAGCTCTCAGGCCATGGTTGAGACAGGCATGTGAATCAAGAGCCTGAAGTAAGTCATTAATTGTCATGTCACTGGAGCAAAGTACTTCATTGAAGTGGGGGCTGAAACTACATTACGTGTCCATAGAGTAGCATTATTCTGAAGATTTTGCGGGAAAAGTATGATTCATGTACAAAGAGACAGGCTTGAATGAGACAGATGCGTCAGCGGCTACGTCACGATTCTCTTGCCACAACGCGACACAAACACAGTCCATTGTGTCACTCGCATTTCCACTACAGCGAAACTAAACCCAGGATGTGTCTTCATGTTTGTTTAGCTGAACCTCAGATTTGAGCCGTTTGGAAAATAAATGATTAAATTAGTCCGAACTCAGCCTTCTGTCCTCATTTAAAAAAAATAAATAAATAAAAAGATTAACTGGCTCTACCTTTATTAAACAGCAGCGCCACTGCTAGCACACTAGGACCGTAATATTTCATATTTACACAGTTACCCTGAGTAAGCCTGCTCTATGATAAATTCAGCAGTGAAATAAATTGAGAATTCAGCATGGCACTTATGAGTGTAGTTTGTTTTATCTATTTAATGAGCAGTATGAAGCAGAAGGACTGCACAATGCCTCATTTACTCACTTAACACATTGCAGCTGAACGTCGAAACATGATGCATTGGGCACATAAGGATTATAATGTACATCCTCATCCTCCAAGGTGACACAGTTAATGTAAAAAGTGAACAGGGTTATAAATGGACCCTTAATACAACTTAATTTTAGATAACATCATGCACCAAAGGTGAGAAAAGCTGGTCTTGGGACAAATATGCAGAGTTGTGGTAGACTATAAAGCTCTTCCCAGTGGTCTTCATTTAACAACTTGGGTCAGTATCACTGAGTAGTGATACTTTTATTTTGTACAGTCACGGCGACTGCTATGCCAATCTTATCATGCTATAACATGATATACTGTAAGCCAAATAAGTAAAGAAATATCAGAGCATTACAGGTAGTCCCCGACTTAAGAATGTCCACAATAGTTCCCATCCACAAAAAATAATATATTACCTGTCTAACTGATTACAGACCGGCCGCACTTACACCTATATCTTCAAAATGTTTAGAGAGGCTGGTGATTAAGCCCATTAAGTATGTCATACCACACACTGTACCATTACCAGTTTGCATACAGACCAAACAGATCAACAGAGGATGCAGTGGTTATTGTGTTCCATTCTATATTAGAACATCTGGAACACAAAAATACAGTACATACGTATGCTAGTTGTAATCTATGTTGATTTTAGCTCAGCATTTAACACCAAACAAACTCCAAACTAAGCTTTGTGAGCTTGGATTAAGCACTGTACTTTGCAACTGGTCTATGGACTTTCTAACGAATCACTCTCAGTGTGTGCGAATAGACAAACTCAGGTTATCCACAGTTCATATTAGCACCTAATAATCCCTCAGAGATTTGTACTAAGTCCCTTACTTTATACATTATACACATAACTGCTCCGCCTCTCTTCCTTCTAATGACATCATAAAATTCCCTGATGACATCACAGTGTTAGGCCTCATCTCATCACTAAAAATAATAAAGAGTCCTTATATAGAAGGGAGGTGGAAGATCTGACAGCTTGGTGTGATGCCCACAACCTGGCCCTAAATATCAGGAAGACCAGGGAGATGATTGTGGATCTTCGTAGGAACATAAGGGCCACTCGCCACTTATTATTGGAAACGGGACGGTGGAGAGGATCAGCAGCATTAAGTTTCTTGGCCTAACTGTGACAGAGGTCCTAACATGGGGTAATAATATCACCTTTGCCATAAGAAAGGCCCAGCAGCACTTCTTCTACGTGAGGAAACTGAGAATGGCCAACCTTTCTCAGCAGCTTTTGGTGAACTGGTGACCGATGTGCTATAAAGAGTGTGGTTTTCTAGCTGCACTAAGGCGGAACAGCATGCGGTGGTGGTGAAAACAGCAGGGAAAATTACCGGGACTAATCTCCCGGAGGTTAGCACCATTTACACCACACGCTGCCTTTGAAGAGTGCACAGTATCCTACGTGATCAGCATCACCCTGCACGTCATCTATTCCAGCTACTGCCCTCAAGCAGAAGGTGCAGGTCCATACGTGCCAGAACCCCAGACTGTCCCACAGCCTTTTTTCAATGACTGTAAGGCTGTTAAACGAGCAGTTACCTCCCTCTCTGCCTTTGCCCCCACCTACTCTTACATATCATACATCACTATTACAATAACTGTGAACTGGACTTTGCATTGCTGCAGCACACACAATAGACACACTTTCTTTGGTTTGTGCCCATCCTCTCCTTTCATGGTTACTGCACTGCTGCACTATGGTCGCACTTTATTACATGACGGAAGATGATGCTCTAATGATATTGTGTTATTTATACTTTGTTATTTATAACAATGACAATAAAGTTGAATTGAATTGAATTGAATTGAATTGAATTGAAGAATCAAGTAACCAATTTCTGCACATACGAACAGACCACAGTTCTACTTCTGATTTAATCACAGAAGTAGCTCACATGCATGTTAAAAAAATAGACACTGCAGTGTATTGGTAAAAATACCAATATTTACAATTATATTCAATATTTTCAGTGTGTAAGTGAATGTATAAAATTTATAAAGTCCGGTATATTCTATGTGTGTTGAGGGGGCGGAGGGATGTGAGATAAATGAGCCGGCCTTACCAGTTGCAATGAATCACTTTGGAAGCACAATGATAGAAAATGGCTGTAAAGCTGTCCTGATGGTGAATAATCCTAATTTTAGTGGAAATATAGTGGAAAACAGCTCTGAGACAAAATGGGGATTCCCCTCGCGATTTAAAGGAGCAGAGACAACACTCTGACAATATTTCACAGCTTGTTAGGAAGCAGGGTCAGCCATGATACAGCATCGCTGGAACAGATATTGTTAATAAACGTAGATCGGCTGTGTTGGGGATTTAACCCCCCCCCCCAACATTCAGATTACTTCCTACATGAAAAAAGCCTAGACTTGTCTTAAACAAGTTAAATAATCAAATTAGAATTTGAAATACAAATAAGTCAAAATTGAAGTTGATTCAAGTTAAACATCTAGTGCAGTGAATTTCCTAAAAGAAAGTAGTGTAGACGTTAAGCAATGCATACCTGTAATTCATTACTGCTGTGGAAATAAATGTGTAAATATCCTTTTCTTGACTTTAACATTTTTTACGGACCCTTTGAAGAAACTATTCATGGCAGACACTGTGTTACAGAGGAAATATCTTCATGTCATTGATCATGTGACAGAAAGAAGTGATGCAATTGGCTGGTCACAATGTGTTGGCTTTTGTTTAGAAATTCCAACAAATTCCAAAGACAATTCAATGAAATATATTTATTTCTTTTTTAATTATTAATCTTTCACTTAATTTTTGGTATTACTGTATATACAGTGGTGTGAAAAAGATTTATAATTTTTCTGTGTATTTGTCACACTTTAATGTTTCAGATCATCAAACAAATTTAAATATTAGTCAAAAATAACACAAGTAAACACATCAAGGTTTTTGTTACTAAGGGAAAGCAAAATTCAAAACTACACAACCCTGTATGAAAAAGTGTTTGCCCCCCGTGTTAAAACATAACTTAACTCTGGTTTATCAAACTTGAATTTAATTTCTCTAGCCACATCCAGGTCTGATTACTGCCACACCTGTTCGCTATCAAGAAATCATTAAATAGGACCAGCCTGACAAAGTGATGTAGACTAAAAGATCATCAAAAGCTAGACGTCATGCTAAGATCCAAAGAAATTCAAAAACAAATGAGAAAGAAAATAATTGATCTATCAGTCCGAAAAAGGTTATAAAGCCATCTCTAAAGCTTTGGGACTGCAGCGAACCACATTAAGAGCCATTGTCGACAAACAACAAATGGCAAAAACATGGAACAGTGGAGAACCTTCCCAGGAGTGGCCGGCTGACCAAAATTAATCAAAAATCAAAAACCCTCTGATGTGGCTAAATTTAAACAATTCTGCAAAGTGAATGGTCCAAAATTCCTCCACAGCACTGTAACAGACTCACTGCAAATTCTCGAAAGCGATTGATTGCAGTAATTGTTGTTAAGGTTGGACCAACCAGTTATTAGGTTTTGGAGGCAAACACTTTTTCACACAAGGCTGTGGAGTTTTGGATTTAGTTTTCCCTTAATAATCAAAATCTTAATTTAAAAATTGCATGATGTGTTTACTTGTGTTATCTTTGACTAAATATTAAAATTTGTTTGATGATCTGAAACATTAAAGTGTAACAAACATGCAAAAAAAAAAAAAGAAATCAGTAAGGGGGCAAACACTTCACACCACTATTTGTATTTAGCAAGCTTATTGTTACGGTTACTGCTTGCGGGACAAAGGAAAGGCATTATAGCAGAGGTGAGGTGAGCAAAAGGATTTTAATGACACAAGAAACAATGGGAACAAAAGGAACAGAACATGAACTTTAAACACAGGACATACAAACTATAAACATGACAAACTAAACCAGGAGTAAACTAAACATGACAAACTAAACCAGGAGTAAACTAAACATGACAGACTAGACATTACAAACAGACTGAGAGACAGACAGGCTAGGAGACAGACAAACCAGGAGAACACAGAGCCGGGAGAACACAAAGCTGAACAACAAACCACAACAAACAGTAACCCTAGACGAACAGATGCAAGACCAAGACTTCACAGAACTCAGGAACATTTATAACAAAGACTAATGAGCAACCTCAGTTCAGGTGAGCGCCACATCACTTGTCCGAGGTGCATTCTGGGGATTTGAGTCCACCAAAACTACAAATGAAAACAAAAGACAAAATGGAGTCTGTGGGCGCTTTGGCCAACGGAGGCCCCGGAGACCCTCCCCAAGGTCCCAGAACCGTCCTCCCCACAGCGAGGCTGCAAGGCATTTTCCCTTGGAGTGGAAAGAAGATTAATCCAAGGCTGGTGCCGAGGTCGGACGGTGGAGCGAGCACGGCGTCCTCGAACCCGTGCGGAGGCGGCGGCAGGAGCACGGCATCCTCGAACCCGTGCGGAGGTGGCGGCCGTGGCAGAGGAGGCTCGCTGTCCTCAACGAAGTCGCATGACGGCGGCGGCGGAGGAAGAGGCGGCTCGTCGTCCTCAACGAAGTCGCATGACGGCGGCGGCGGAGGAAGAGGCGGCTCGTCGTCCTCAACGAAGTCGCATGACGGCGGCGGCGGAGGAAGAGGCGGCTCGTCGTCCTCAACGAAGTCGCATGACGGCGGAGGAAGAGGCGGCGGAGGAAGAGGTGGCTTGTCGTCCTCAACGAAGTCGCATGGCGGCGGAGGAAGAGGCGGCTCGCTGACCTCGGCGGTGCATTGACGGCGGCGGCGGAGGAAGAGGCGGCTCGCTGACCTCGGCGGCGCATGATGGCGGCGGCGGAGGAAGAGGAGGCTCCCTGACCTCGGCGGCGCATGACGGCGGCGGCGGAGGAAGAGGAGGCTCGCTGACCTCGGCGGCGCATGACGGCGGCGGCGGAGGAAGAGGAGGCTCGCTGACCTCGGCGGCGCATGACGGCGGCGGCGGAGGAAGAGGAGGCTCGCTGACCTCGGCGGCGGCGGAGGAAGAGGAGGCTCGCTGACCTCGGCGGCGCATGACGGCAGCGCTTGACGGCGGCGGCGGAGGAAGAGGAAGCTCGCTGACCTCGCGGCGCATGACTGCGGCGGAGGAAGAGGAAGCTCGCTGACCTCGGCGGTGCATGAAGGCGGCAGCGGAGGAAGATCGCTGTCCTCGTTGATGCAGGACGACGGAGAAGCTGGCTCATGCCTTTCGGGGCACTCTGGCAGGTCTGGGCCCACAGCGGGGCGGACAGGAGATTCAGGGCCTCCACTGAGGCGGACAGGAGATTTGGGGCCTCCACTGAGGCGGACAGGAGATTCGGGGCCTCCACTGAAGCGGACAGGAGACTCGGGGCCTCCACTGAGGCGGACAGGAGATACAGGGCCTCCACTGAGACAAACAGTAGATACAGGGCCTCCACTGATTCGGGGTTTCCACTGAGGCTGGCTGGAGTCTGAGTGTTGAGCTTGGTGAGCTGGTTCTGGAGCAGTGCGCCGATCTCCAGCAGGGCTTGCATCCGTTCTTGATCATTCACAGACCTGCACACACTGATCTGTTGGATGAGCTCACCTGCCAGCTTTTGGAGCACTAGACTCCGCCGTTGATGCTCCTCGCTCTCCTCCGTTTGAGGACACACAGACTCCTTCCGATGCATTCCGCCAGCAGTTGCTCCACTTGCTCCGGCGTGCCCCCAGTAGTTCCGCCGGAGGGCAAGCCGACTCCCCACGAATGTCGCTTGCCCTAGCGTCACGGTCATAGCCCCCCAAAAAAAATTTCCCAGGGGAGGCTCCTCTGCTATACTACTTTTAAGGTCTTGCATTCTGTTACGCTTACTGCTTGCGGGACGAAGGAAAGGCATTATAGCAGAGGTGAGGTGAGCAAAAGGATTTTAATGACACAAGAAACAATGGGAACAAAAGGAACAGAACATGAACTTTAAACACAGGACATACAAACTATAAACATGACAAACTAAACCAGGAGTAAACTAAACATGACAGACTAGACATTACAAACAGACTGAGAGACAGACAGGCTAGGAGACAGACAGACAGGCTAGGAGACAGACAAACCAGGAGAACACAGAACCAGGAGAACACAGAGCCAGGAGAACACAGAGCCAGGGAGAACACAGAGCCAGGGAGAACACAGAGCCAGGGAGAACACAGAGCCAGGGAGAACACAGACCCAGGGAGAACACAGAGCCAGGGAGAACACAGAGCTAGAAAAACACAGAACTGGAAGAACACAGAGAACTGGGAGAACACAAAGCTGAACAACAAACCACAACAAACAGTAACCCTAGACGAACAGATGCAAGACCAAGACTTCGCAGAACTCAGGAACATTTATAACAAAGACTAATGAGCAACCTCAGTTCAGGTGAGCGCCACATCACCTGACCGAGGTGCATTCTGGGGATTTGAGTCCACCAAAACTACAAATGAAAACAAAAGACAAAATGGAGTCTGTGGGCGCTTTGGCGCCCTCTGGTGGTATCCCCTGACACTTATAAATCACATGCTGTGCTGAAATCACATTATACTGCATTTTTTAAATATAGTCTTTAGCATGAATCCTTATTTCTTTGTTCAAACCCCAAAATCTAATATTCTAGTTGACTTGCATTTATTACATTTTACATTTCTACTGTCTCTATTTAAAATCTTATTACTGAGTAATTTATGAACTTTAGCTAATAATTGGATTTTTTATAAAGAACAAAAACAAAAATAAAAACAAAAAAAAACCTTAATAATAATAATTATTATTATTATTTAAAAACATAATCCAAGGACTAGATTTAATCGCTGTATAAAATATTCAAATGTTATATTTTATACAGCAATAACAGATAAAGTGACACATGCATAAAGAGATAATTTTGTTGTTTCTGGTCTTCATTATATGAAATAAGACACTATTAAACAAACAAACAAACAAACAAACAAACAAAAACTCTTATCAAAGAGTTCCCTGAGGCACACTGATCAGCTCTGGTGAAGGGTGGAGAATGACAGATGAACACCAGATATGGTTAAAGCCCCCTGCATTCTCGGAGCAGTCTTATGACAGAGCAGAAAAACTATGTTGATTAACGTAATCTGTAGCTGCCACAACAACGAACTGTCTCTATGTACCTCCTACACGAAGACAAAACCAGAAGTGAATCAGGGTTAAGCAAGTTTGCCATCTAACGTCAACTGTGTGCAACAGCAGACTAAAACTTCAGGTTGATGGGACATAATATATAAAGCAGGAGTTTTAATGAGGAAGCCTGATTACAGCTATTAGAGTGAATGGATCACTCAAATATGACACCAGTTAGGAGACGCAAAGCATCTCAATTGCTTTTAAACCTCTTTGACAAGCATTTAACTATAATAGCTTTGGTAAATATGCTGTTTTAAAAGGGATCATTTGAGACTAAGGACCTGTTACCAAACGTGTCACTGAAACAAGTAGATAATAAAGTGTGGATATTTTTTTCACCAAGGAATTATCTTGTCATTTTATTCAGATTGCAGACTGACTAGAATATTAGATCAAGTCGACGCTTAATGAGATTTTTTTCTGAGCTTGATGACGGCCCTCCACCATGCACAGGTTTGAGTTTAAAATAGTTATAATTAATAATAAATTAATAATAGTTTGCTCTGAACATGGTCTAAAGAGAAGATCTAAGGTTTTTCTTATCCATGTCTTTAGTCCGGGTCATCTGCTTTTAAATTAGTCAAAGCATGGACCTCTCTGAACTGAGAATCAATATAACATCTGCGACAAGCAAGGGATAAAATACACAAAAATGTTCTTTTTTTTTTTTTTTTTTTTTTTACAAGAACATTGTTTAGTTTTCTAAACCAGGATGCCCCAAAGTGTTTCATTCCCCTTATAAAAATTTTTTTATTTAATAATGGAATGACAATTTTTTTTTTTTTTACAAAAAGTGAGATTTCATTTATGAATATATCAACATATTGCTTAAAAGTCAGGCTAAAAAGCATTGTTGTACATTGTAACCTATTTGCAGTAGTAAGCAAATTATACAAATCCTGCACTTGATGAGATATTCTACAGTATATAAATATTACTCAAGTAGAAGTCCTCCATTCACATAAGTAAAAGTACAAAAGTACTCACCTTTGATTTTACTTAAGTATTAAACTAAGTACTGAGCTTGTGTGAGCTCACACACCATTGGGAGCGGCATAACACACTCGGAGGATTCCTTCAGCTTGCGTGACGCCCGTGATTGGCGATAGAGCTGTGGATGATGTGAGAGCGTTAAGTGCCCTCAGCTCACTTTAGGCCCACAGCTGCTGGAGGCAACAGCATCACCTGGGATTCCAACTTGCAATCTCTGGGTGAGCATTTACCGCTGCGCCACTTGGGGGCATCACTGCATATTTATGTCATAATAAAAGTTTAATAAAATCAGGTTGTCTGCTCTTCCTGACTATCTACCCTGAAACCCTTTCTGCATCTGATTTAAAACACCTGCTTTTAACGGCGGGAAGGCAAATCATGCAATTATGCATAATAGTCAGCAGGTGGCGATATTCTCGCTTCAAATACTAAGTGCCACTGTGGTTGTGCAACACACATATATAAAGTGAAGTAAAAAGTACTGATTTGCTCTAGGATGTAGTTGAGTAAAAGTAAAAAGTATCCTCTCTCAAGGATAAAACTACTCAAGCAAAGTACAGATTCATGAAATTTGTATTTATGTACAGTGTAAACTAAGTAAACTAAGTGAATGTATTTAGTTATCTTCCATCTCTACTTATTTGAGCCTAGTCAAGTCAAGTCAATTTTATTTATATAGCGCTTTTAACAATTGACATTGTCGCAAAGCAGCTTTACACAATAAAAAGAAGTAAGTTTTTATGCAATGTATATGAATCAAAATGACAAGATTGTCCCCGATGAGCAAGCCGAGGGCGACGGTGGCAAGGAAAAACTCCCTGAGATGGTAATAGGAAGAAACCTTGAGAGGAACCAAACTCAACAGGGAACCCATCCTCATCTGGGTGATAACGGATAGCAGGAATTGCTCAGCATAATAATGTGCAAGACTGGAAGTTCAGTGTAACAAGAGATGTTTTAAAATTAAAAGGAGTCCAGTTTGTTCCCGGAGGCTCAGGTAGACTGTAGGGGATTCCGGTCCTGAGTATCGAACAACTGAAGTCACAGGTCCCCAGAGCATCACTCGATGACAGGAGAGTCTTCATGGAAACCATCCCCAGCCACCATACGAATCCAGGCAGACTACACGGGGCATCCATGCGACGAGATCTCCAACCAGAAGCAGGACTCCAGGATGGGTTAGACGGCTCCAGAGGGCAGAGGGGTCTGGATCACTGGCAACTCAGGAGCGAAACATGTATAGCTCGACAGAGAGACAGAGAGAGGGAAAGAAGAGGGGGAGAGAGAGAGAGAAGAGAGCAGAAAAGGAGAGAACAGAAAATAAGGAGAGATGGCAGTTAGGTATGGTCACAGTCAGCATGTATAGGTGAATGTATATTTAGTGCAAAGTGCAAGCAGAGACTCCGGCAGGACTAACTATAACAGCATAACTAAAAGGGAGAGCCAGAAGGAAACACAAACATGAGGGCTCCCTGAGATGTAAAGCAACCAATCACCTCACCGTCAACAAACCTGAGTGAACAATGAGAGTGGGGAGGACAGCATCTAAACATACCAGTTCACCAGAATACTCTACGTCTATGAGTCCCCCAGATCTGCTCCTTTACCTAAGGTTAATCTATTTACAAAAATGCTTGGCTAAATAAATAGGTTTTTAGCCTAGACTTAAACACTGAGACTGTGTCTGAGTCCCGAACATTAATAGGAAGACTATTCCATAACTTTGGGGCTTTGTAAGAAAAAGCTCTGCCCCCTGCTGTAGTTTTAATAATACGTGGTACTGACAGGCAGCCTGCATTCTTTGATCGAAGTAGGCGTGGCGGATCGTAAGACACTAACAGTTCACTCAAATACTGTGGCGCGAGACCATTTAGTGCTTTAAATGTCAAAAGTAGTATCTTAAAATCGATGCGAAATTTCACAGGGAGCCAATGCAGTGTAGATAAGATAGGGGTGATGTGCTCGTATTTTCTGGTTTTAGTGAGGACTCTCGCTGCTGCATTCTGTACTAACTGAAGCTTGTTTATACACCTAATTGAACAACCAGACAGTAAGGCGTTACAATAGTCCAACCTAGACGTGATAAAAGCATGAACTAGTTTTTCTGCATCATTTAGTGACAATATGTTTCTTATCTTGGCAATATTTCTAAGGTGAAAGAAAGCTATCCTGGTGATATTATCTACATGAGCTTCAAACGAAAGGCTGGAATCTGTATACACACCCAGGTCTTTTACTGTTGCACTTGATGGAACAGAAAGGCCATCTAAAGTTACAGTGTGATCAGAAAGCTTAGTTCTAGCTACTTGTGGTCCTATGACCAGAACTTCTGTCTTATCAGGATTAAGCAGAAGAAAATTAATTAACATCCAATCTCGTATATCCTGCACACACTGCTCGATTTTAGCAAACTGGTTTTTCTCATCTGGTTTTGCTGAGACATATAATTGTGTGTCATCAGCATAACAATGAAAACTAATACCATGTTTACGAATTATGTTGCCCAGAGGAAGCATGTAAAGGGAAAAAAGCAGTGGGCCTAAAACTGAGCCCTGTGGAACACCAAACTCCACTTGAGAACATGAGGAATGGTCACCATCTAAATCTACAAACTGATAACGATCAGTCAAATAGGATCTGAGCCACAAGAGGGCAGTTCCCTTAATTCCTACTACCTTTTCTAATCTGTGAAGGAGAATACTATGATCAATGGTGTCAAAAGCTGCACTGAGGTCCAGTAACACAAGTATAGTGACGCAACCCTGATCAGAGGCCCATAGGAGGTCGTTTACTACTTTAACAAGTGCTGTCTCTGTGCTGTGATGAGGCCTAAATCCTGACTGATACAGTTCATTTATGCTATTTCTGTGTAGATGTGAACATAGCTGCTGTGATACTACCTTTTCCAAAATCTTGGAGATAAAGGGAAGGTTTGATATCGGCCTGTAATTAGAAAGCAGACAGGGGTCAAGGTCAGGTTTCTTGATTAGCGGTTTAATAACGGCTAATTTAAAGGATTTGGGGACATACCCACTACTGAGTGAACAGTTAATTACTTTCAACAGGGGTTCTATTATTGCTGGTACTATCTGTTTGAGAAAATGTGTCGGTATAGGATCTAATATACAGGTTGACGATTTTGAAAAAGAGATGAGTGAAATTAGTTCCCTCGCTTCAAGGGGAGTAAAGTGTTCTAAGTTCTGATGTGATGTGGTTAGATCATCTGAATTATTTAAATTGTCTGTTTTCAAAGCCTGAATTTTTTGCCTAATATTTATGATTTTATTATTGAAAAAGTTCATGAAATCCTCACTACTGCATGATGATGTTGTGGAGATTTCTGCAGTGGTCTTGTTTTTAGTTAAGTTAGCTACGGTATTAAATAAAAATCTCGGGTTGTTTTTGTTATTTTCTATAAGAGTGGAGAGATACGTTGATCTAGCATCACTGAGAGCTTTTTTATAGTTCAGGATGCTCTCCTTCCAAGCTATTTTGAATACTGTCAATTTAGTTTGGCGCCATTTACGTTCGAATTTTCGAGTGGTTTGTTTTAAAGCACGTGTGTGGTCATTATACCAAGGAGCGAGTTTCTTATCTCTAATCATTTTCCTTTTAACTGGAGCTACATTATCTAAGCTATAACGAAGTGCTGCCTCTAGATATTCATTCGCCTGTTCGAGTTCTGTGAAGTCAGATGGCGATCCAATCAAAGTTGATAATTCTGGAAGATTATTGATAAAGCTCTGTGCGGTATTTGATGTAAATGTACGTTTAAGGTGGAAGCGCGGTGCTGTGCTGCATACATTATTACTATAACACGCTTTAATCGAGACAAGGTAGTGATCTGAGATAACTTCAGACTGTGGAATTGTGATTATATTTCCTATACTTAATCCGAAGGATAATATTAAATCTAAAGTGTGACCTGCTTTATGAGTGGGTCCTACTACACACTGATTTACTCCTACTGAGTCCAGTAAGGACATAAATGCTGTTCTCAGAGGGTCTTCTGGATTCTCAAAATGAATATTAAAGTCTCCAGCAATTAACGCTTTGTCTACAGAAACAACAAGGTTTGAGAGGAAATCTGCAAATTCGCAGAGAAACTCCGAGTACGGCCCTGGGGGTCTGTAAATGATGATTAGCGGGATCGACTGAGCTGACTTTATGTTACTATAGAGAACTTCAAATGCATTAGATTTAAAACTGTGTTTTTGTACGAGAGACAGATTATCGTTATAAATAACTGCGACTCCTCCTCCTCTACCAGTTAGCCGAGGCTGGTGTATGTAGCTGTATCCAGGAGGACTAGCTGCATTTAGAGCTACATACTCGTCCTGTTTAATCCAGGTTTCTGTTAAACATAAGATATCAAACTCCTGATCTGTGATAATTTCATTAACAATAACTGCTTTAGATGCGAGAGATCTAATATTTAACAGTCCTAGCTTCAGATCAGAGTTGCCGGCTGCGCATTCAGTGTGATCTGAGTTTGTGGTACCTATGTTAATTAAATTACTAAAACAGACTTTGTGAGTCTTTCTAAATTTATGTTTAGCTCGGGGAACAGACACAGTCTCAATATGATGGACCCTGAGTGACGACTCTCTGCAGCTAGCAGACGGTTGGTTTAGCCTGTCTGTCTGCTCCCTGGCCTGGGCTCTGGATTGTCACCGATTAACTAGGCCTCTTCTGAGACTATGTGCTATACTGCAAGAAATGAGAGCAGCACCTTCCCGAGTGGGATGGACACCGTCCCGCCCTAACAGGCCAGTTTTGCCCTCAAAGGTCTTCCAGTTGTCTATGAAGCCCACGTTGTTTTCAGAGCACCACCTGGACATCCAGCGGTTCAGCGACCATAACCTGCTGTAAGCTATGTCGCCACGTCTCATTGGGATGGGACCAGAGCAAACTACTTCATCGGACATCGCCTTCGCTATTTTAAACACCTCTGTAAAGTTACTCTTGCTAACCTCTGACTGACGAAGGCGTATATCGTTAGCTCCAGCATGTACCACTATCTTAGAGAACCTATGCTGACCTAGAGCCCTAAGATTACCTGCTATGTCCGGTGCTCTGGCTCCCGGGATACACCTGACCACTGCCGCTGGCGCCCCTAAAGGCCTGGCTAATTTCACATGTCTCAGTATAGAGTCTCCTATAACCAGAGCTCTTTCAGGTTTCTCAGCGGGTGCATCACTGAGGAGAGCGAACCTGTTGGACATGTGAAGCGCGGAAGAGGTGTGCTCCGGTGGGCTAGCCTTAGCGTTAGCTTTGGCTGAACGAGTATGCCGCCGAGTCGTCACCCACTCGCCCCGCTGTGAGGGCTCTACTGCCGGAGTCGGGGGCTGATTATCTCCGCCTGCGGCACCCAGACTTTCCACTACAAGATTAACGCTGCTCTCGCGCTCTCTAACCCTCTCTAAAGTCTGGATGCGCTCCTCTAATGCTACTATCTTCTCCGTCAGGGTTCTAACTAACACACACCTATCACAAATAAAATTATCACTAATGACGGAGGAAGAATGTCTAAACATCCTGCACTCCACACACTGAGCGAGCTGAATGGTAGACATGATAACGTACCCTTTGTGCCGGAGTTGTGATTATTAGCCTACTATTGGTCAATATTTTAAAATCACATCAGGACATTATAATTCTAGCAAGATAGCTATTCTCCTCAATTAGTAGAAGCAGGAGGCTCAGATTAAACAGAATTCTGTGATTTGATAGCATTAACACCTTGCAACCCTTTAAGAAGTCAAATTATGTTTTTTCTTTATAACAAAGTTTATTATTGTTATATTGTTTGTGAAAAGTTTAAATATACCCCATCTCAGGTTTTTTTCTTGGCCAGGGCTGCTTTTTGTCCTTAAGTTATTTAACAAATTGTATATTGACTTTATTTAATTGTCTTTGAATTGACAAATAGAAGGGTTCCATCAGGATGGGCATCTGGCATAAAACCTGTGTCAAGTTAAATGTCTGAATCGGACGGCAAGTCTATGGCAAGACCTTAATGGGAACCAGCAAAAGAACGTTTAATATATAATTTGGGTAACAGATTATAATAATATTATGATAGCATTGGGAGGAAAATACAATGAGAGCTTACTTTTCTTTATATGTGATCTTAAGGAAATATGGACAAGTAGCTTGTGGAATATTCCAAATAATTCATGTGTTTACATAGCAGGTTTGAGTAGATCTGAACTAACAAGAACCAAAATTTTTTTTTCGTAACCTATTGTGCATGTATTGGAAAAAATATATTATTATAGAAATATAATGCATGATAAAAAAAAAAGATGGTTCAGTATATAAATGTTTAAAATGTTTTGAAATTTCTAATTATATTTTACAATAAAGTGTGTGGTTTGGACAGGACAAATTGCTGTTCTCTGATATTTTAAATGCCTTACATTTACTTTACATAAATACTTGTACTGTATATCTAGTAACAATGAAAAACAAAACGCACCATAATCATGGACGCTGTAGCTTCTGTATAGCTATCTAGTCGTTTATGGCAATTGGCTTAAGTTGAAATTATTATGTTCTTGATGCTCGTGTGGAAGAAAGCCTCCTCCGCATGGTCTTACCCTTGTAAAGAACTCCTTGTAACGTTTAGAGGAGCCCAAACAGTACAGTATATCCAACTACTGGCTTGACTGACAACCGCTGAAACACAAACAAAATACTAATGCAAGTACCTGCAATCAAGTATACAGAGTCATTCATGTAAATGTCCTTGTAAATTGTCCTAGTTTTTGTTATGTAACAAAGCTATTTGCTGAAGCTGTCCCAAGAGTATGATTAAGCAGCTTCCTGAATGCATATCACCGAGCTCATTACTGTTAATGAAGACAGCTTAATGTACCGTCCTAATATTTGTGCTTTGTTTGATGAGCAGGCGTAATATGGCATTTTGTTAAATCACCATTTTAAGACATTTCCTCCAAACACCAGATAGTGAACGGATGAGCATGTCAGCCTCCATTAGAGTTGAATGGATCCTAGTCTTTGAGCGAATCTCTGTAATTATTAAACACTTCAACCCTTCAATCTGTTGATGAATTTAAGAATGTTTGTCTATCATTTTGAATTGTTTGTCTATTTCAGGGTGCAAGGCTTTTTCATTTATATTAACAGCAATGTTGGAGTCTCACATTGCAGTATATTAATAACAGCTAATTCACATGGACTCGTATGGTGGAAGCATAACAAGCGAATTCATGTAGTTATTTAGTAAAAGAAACCAGAATGCTACGATGAACCACTATGGATTGGCTTGTAACTCTAAATCAACTTCTCCTCTGCTGCAGAGGTAAGTTTTGGTCTTTGGACTGTGGGAGGAAACCGGAGAACCCGGAGGAAACCCACTAAACACGGAGAAAACATGCAAACTCCATGCACACAGAGACAGGAATCGAACCCGGACCCTGGAGGGTTCAGAACTGACAAATGTAAAACCGAGAAACCATCATCATCGAGGAAGGCACGTGGTCAGAAAACCAATGAATGATCATAATGACCATGAATGATCATAACTAAAGATAATTGAAAGTTTACTTTGGTGAAATTAAACCATAAAAAAACAGAGCAGACACCAAGAGGACTATGCTGGCTGAACCCACTGCTCGTGTCCCTAACCGTCCTTCGAACTTGGATTACCGAGTTAAGTGGATTGAATTGTTCATGATTTGACATAATCCTGGATTTGTCCATTCTTTATGGCTATTTGGATCCGTTGCCTAGACAACAGGAAACCGGGATCAATCCTCCTCAGGAGCAGGCCTATTCGATCACACTATTCAATCAAATGTAGATATAGCCATCTATTAAATCATGTGCGTTATATACGTATGGTTAACAGTTTTTGATTGAAGTTTTCAGAATCTATTAAAGAGTAGATTAAAGTGCATGATAAAATGTTCGTTTAATGTTAAGTGAATGGGAGAAATTCCTTAAGGGGTCTAATACAATCAGAAAATGGTGTATAAAACATTTTAGTAGTACTGAACCTTTTTTTTTTGTAGTTAAAGCTAGTTTATTTTGCTTTAACAAGCACTTATTTAGGCTTAATCAAAAAGGTTGTACATGCTTTTGTTTCAAGTTGACTTTACTTTTATTGTAATGCCCTCTATGTCAGGGTTGGGTGCTTGTTTTTGGTCCAAATTGGTGCTGCACACTAAGGAACTAAGGAACACTTATGCAGAAACACATCCTGGCGTCCCTACAGTACACCGGCTCCATGTGCAGTTCAGGGTCAAATTATTTTCCCTGTTTTTTATTTCATGGCTTGTGAAATCCCCTGTTACATTTAACTTTCAGTCTGTATTATGACTGCAGAACAATCCCTGCTATCAGTTATCTCCCAAATGAGGTTGGGTTCAAGGATCGGGGTCTCTTCCTATTATCATCTCAGGAGGTTTTTTCCTAACCAGCGTTACTCTCGGCTTCCACTTGATAATCATATCATGCCTTCCAGAGTTGAGGGTTCGATTCCCCTCTGGGTCTGTGTACATGGTCCCCCCTGTACTGTGCCCTGCGATGGATTGGCACTCGGTTCAAAGTGTACCCCGCCTTGTTCTTTAGGTCTTCTGGGATAGGCTCCAGGCTCCCAGTGACCCTGTATACAGGATAAAGCAGTAGATCATGTGATTATTTAATGTGATTGTGTAAATAGTGTAAAATGTAATGTAATTCGTGTAAATAGCCATTCGTGCAAAAAACACCTTGTTGAGGTGAGAGCAGAATGACCCTGATAATAAGAATGATATACAGTAGTGTGTGTGCATGTGCATGTTATTAAGATTCGCAATATTTCAACCTTTCCATGCTTTGAGCAAGTCTCCACTGTGAATAGACATCATCTTTAATTAAAGTATGAGCATGAGATGCGAGACTTATCCTGAAGCAATCGCCTCCCACAAAAGAAGTGTAGGAGGACTAGGTCTACATTACATGTACTGTATACAGTATGTGTCTAGAGTTGTGCTTTAAGAGTGAAAACAGAATTCCTTTTTCTAAAATTATTGCCTGAATTCCATTACTCACTGTTCAAGAAAACTCACAGTAGGGGCTGTATAAGAGAGAAGCAGCAGAACAAGCACAGATCCATTTCACGGGTATATAAAATATAATATAATATAAACACTTATATATATAATATTGTGCTATGAGTCGTCATTTATACTGCATACAGGGTCATGGGGGGCTTGGTGTCTATTCCAGGGGACAAGGTGGGGTACAGGGTGCCAATCCATGGCAGGGCGCACAAACCCACACCAAATACAGGAAGAACATGAAAACTCCATGCACACAGACCCAAGGCGGAAATCGAACCCGGTCCCTGGAAGTGCGAGGCGACAGTGCTAACCACTACGTCACCCAGAGAGTCTTATTGGCATTAACCAGAGATTGAATAAGTGCAATTATTCTGGTGTTGTAGAGTAAGATTAACTTCAATATGTCACAAATTATGTTCTGTTTTTAGTTTATAGCCAAGATATTTTTTTTCTCCAATAATGCAAAGCTGACTGTATATTTCACTGATTTATAGTAGGAATTGAAATTATTGATCTGTATGAGGCAGATGCTTAGTTGACAGAACGTGAGAGATCAACCCTATTCCGGTCACTCAGTAACCACCACGTTCAGCCAACAGAGACACAAATTAGCTGTGCATGTATGTGCGTGCCAGAGCTCCCACATGACCCCACAAAATACATGTGGGATGGCTTGCGGAGCTTTATCTTTTTTGTATTCGCTATATTTCATTTATTTTTTATCTCTTTATATGTGCTCCAGAGGTCATTGCAGAAGTTTCTCCACACCAACCTCAGTAAACCAAGTCTTTACGGACTTCGCACTGGGTTATTGCTGTGCTGGAACAGATTTAGGCCTGCTTGTTCTAGTGAAGCAAAACTATGCTGCTACAACAGGAGCAGGAACAGAAGGACTTCCAGCTTTAGGGAAGAATTGTCCAAATTCACATTCATATATAATCTTACATCTCCATCTGCAGGACAAACCGCATACTGCAGCAGGTTTACATTACTACATGCCGCAATATTACACATGGGGCAAACCAGGACTTTTGATTGCACAAATAACAGAATAGTGATGAAATTAATAACTCTCTTTATATCTCTATATAATCTCCTACTACACAAAAGCCCTTATCCAAGTGTTTCACTAGTGCTTGAATACCCTCAGGGTAGAAAAGTCTGCTTCACGTCTGCAACGCTGGCCTCCCAGGAATCCCTTAAATGAGGAAATGGCTTGGTATTTGTGAATGATTGTGTGTACAGTTCCCACAGACAGATGCATCTCTTTCACAGGTTGGTGACAAGTCATACATCGTTTTTCAAGAATCAGACGTTACACTCTGAACGCTGAATGTTCACTTTATTGACTACAGTGAGCCATCATGGATGTACAGACTTGTTTAAAACTTTTCAGATATTTTACTGCAGCAAAGTATCTCATCACCATCCCGGTTTGACTTGAACACTCCTCATTGTAAGAAAACCACCATGGGATCTCACATTTCCTGAACCACACAACTAATATCAGATAACCTGATGTCATAAAAACCTAAGCTATTTTGCAGAAAACTAATAACACAAAAGCATTATGCAGATTAATTCAGATTTCATAGAACTGATAATGGGTTTTGAGAACTGAATGAATGAACGAATGATATGCTTTATTTTAGTGACAACCGGATCTGAAGCAGGGTTTGTTGACACCATAGGGATTGGTGTATTGTTAAACTGTTATCACAATCTTGTTGTTATGGTAATTTTTATGTGGTATAAAAAACTAAATCACAATAAAATGCATGGTAATAATTATTTGAATACTATTCAAATTCACAAACAGATAAATGTGTATAGGAAATGCATAATAAATGACGATGAATGTTAATTTCTACCAGACATTTATTTTTATTTACAAGAGATTATAATGAGGATTTATTTTTAATTTCATTCCTTTATTCATCGTCTTTACTGCTTATCCTGTACAGGGTTGTGGGGGATTTGGAGCCTATCCCAGGAGATTTAGGGCACAGGGCAGGCTATAGTGTGTGCCAATGCATTGTAGGGCACACACACACTCACACTACAAGCAATTTGGGAACTGCAATTAACCTAATGTCTTTGGCTTGTGCAAGGCATGCATCAAGCATGTGGAGAGCATGCAAACTTCACACGCACAGACCCGAGGTGGGACTCGAACCCTTGATGCGCAAGATGCAAGGCGACAGTATGGAAAAGTGCTAACAACTACGCCACCATGCCACTATATTTAATAATTTATATAATTTATTAGTTCATGGTTGTTAACATAATAGTCAGTATGTCTCTCATTTACAATACGGTTTATCTTCTACAGGGTTGCAGAAAGCCTGGAGCCTATAAAGGGGACTGGAGGCATGATAAGAGTGAGGTACACCTTGGACAGGGTTCCGATCCATGCACACACTAGGAGAAAATTGGAAACACCGATCAGTTTAATCTGAATGTCTTTGAACTGTAGGAGGAAACTGGAGTACCTGGAGAAAACCCACCAAGCATGGGGAGAACATACATACAATTCCAAGGGTGCCTCAACCTTGGAGGTACAAGATGACAGAGCTAACCACTACGCCATCGTGCTAGATAGATAGTGTGGTATAGAAAAAAAAATGCCTATCTCTCTCACTCTCACTCACTCTTTATACTGTATACAGGGTCAAGGGGGGGCCTGGAACCTATAACAAGAGACTTAGGGCACAAGTCAGGGTACACCCTGGGCGGGTTATCAATCCATCGCAGGGCACACACATTCACACACTATGAACAAGGTGGGAGGAAACCCCCCAAGTATGGGGAGAACACGCAAACTCCATCACACGTACCCGAGGCATCTGGACCTGGACCCTTGATGCAGGTGGTCACAGTGCTAACCATTATGCCACCGTGCCGCTCAGATAGATAGTGTGGAATTTAAAAACAAACAAACAAAAAAACAAAAATCTGTCTATCTACTGTATATATCTGTATACTGTATATGTTTTGTTCTGTTTTATGTCTTTATTGATGTATGTATTTTTAATTTAATACTTCTGCATGATCATGTACATTAGCTCTGAGACACCTAAGTGCATAAAATAAATGAGTACAAACATAAACAGAACAACAACAACAACAACCCTCCAAGCTATTTTACACACAGAAATTTCTGGGCGTGTTCTCATGAATTATTTATTAAGGCGTCGAGACGGGCGTGGTTTGTGTATCCGGAAGTGAAATGTTGACGTTACTCTATTCCTTTCCACCCGTATTCCTGCAAATCCCGGCTGCAGCATTAAGATTGGTTAGGAGTGTTCTGTAATGTCTATCTTGTAGCTGATTGGCTGATTAGGGAGTGACTGGGCAGGAAAGGACCGATCCTAGAGCAGGAGGCGGGATTTTTCTCGGAATACGGGTGAATACCGTTGACGTTGAGTCACCCCTGACTCTAAGCAGCGGGACCCGTTAGATAGCTGAAAACAAACCGAAGCGGCTCCGGATCCCTCGGCGTGATTAAATGCGGTTTTCCGGTTACGAGCTCAGATTAAACCGTGCAGATATAGTGTGTGAGAAGACCATCGTGTTGGGAAAATGATGGAAGAAATCGACAGATTCCAGGTCCCGCCGGTGAGCTCGGAGACGCAGCCGCTGGTGAGTAGCGTTACCGCTAGCACTAATGCAGCATCACGGCCGGAGCTCTGAGTTCAGCAGAGACACTGAGACTGGGTGTGAAGTCAGGAACATTCTGGAACATTCAGGAACATTCTCACTAGCTGGAACTCTCTAGACATCTGGGGGGGAAACAAGGCTGAACTGGTGAATAGACTGATGAGGAGGAGTGTTACTCATTTGTATTGTTTACAAATGATGAAGAGCTGAGGGCCAGTGTTTTTTCCCACTGATATTACACAATGTTCACAATTATCACACCTTTTTAAACATGAGGTCATCTTTACAACTTAAATGACTTTCAACCCCCCTAATGAAACCTAAAAGCATTGTTGTCATGTCGATTATTCTGAATGTACTAGAGATTGTACTAGAGATAGGAGTCACCATGGATCACCTGATCCGACATGATCACGATACCCAGGTTCCGATTCTATCTATTTTTGGCTCAACTCTCCTATTGGACCTGCACTGCATCCAGTGGAGGGGTAGTATGGGGTGTGGCAAACCACCGCACCCTCAGATCAACAACTTAAAGCCTTAGCCACCTGAGCCACCAATGCCCTAACCCTAACCCGACAGACCCCCGCCTCCATCTACTCATAGATTACAGTGAAGAGTAAGATGAAGGAGAATATTGTCAGAATTGTGCAATTGTTCAGAGATTTTTAGCACCACCACTTTGACAATAGATTTACGTGATCACTTGTGGTTGTTTTCAGTTGTTCCCCTAACTAAAAAAATTTTTTGTGATATCTAGCAATTACATTAAACATTTTTAAAAGTAATGATAACTTTCATTCTAAGAGGTTCACTTAGGGTGACAAGGATGGAAAGGATCAAGAATTAGTCCATCCAACATGCGTTAGATGTTTTGGAGATAAAATCAGACAGGCCAGATTGAGGTGGTTTGGACATGTTCTGAGGAGAGATAGTGAGCATATCAGTAGAAGCATGCTGACGTTGGAACTGGCAGGCAGGAGGTTTAGAGGAAGATCAAAGAGGAGATGCAGTGAGAGAGGACATGAAGTTAGATGGTGGGCAAATATATTTGGGCAGCCATCATTATACTTGGGCAGCTCACTTTTTACTGCAAAATTTTACCTCAAATACAGACATATAAAATTTGAAAAACTATTTAATGTTTTTTTTTAATCGATTTTGGAGTCAGCGTACATGAATTGCCACAAAAATGAATCGTGATACGTCCATGAATCAGTCGCGCCCCCCCAATCTCTAATAAGTTCACTTCATTACACATTTTCTCTATCTTTAAACAGGATACTGAAAATATCTCTTAATTTATTACTAATGTGTGTGTGTAATCCTCGTGCATGAGTCAGCCATTACAAGTTATTTAAGTATGTACAGTAGTATGTTTTTTTGTCTCATGAAATATCTGATGTATTCCACATGTCACCAGTCCGCACATTACCACCACCTGCTGGACTGGAGTGTCGAGCAGGAGCTTGGCGGTGATAGAAAGCTTATCGGTTAAAATGTAACCATTTTAATGTTTAATAAACACTTTAAGTAGTTTTCAATACTATAACAGCTATAAGAAATATAGCTGCTTAAGACAGATCGGACAACAAACTTTAAAGCTGTTGATTAGAATCAAGTTTATCCGATGATAAAAACCTGTTTCTGTTTCACAGACATTTCAAAACATATAAACAAAACTCTTTAATCAGAAAGAACGTGCCGTTTTTTTTTGGTAGTTTCTGCAGTATAAAAGGAATCAACATATTAGGACGTGCTATTGTTGGGAAACAAACCTGCAATACAAAATGCTCTAGTAGGATCACGCCAGCCCTAAGCTTTGCATCGTTCCAGTGTTAAGAAGGATTTTTTTGCACGCTTAAAAGGGTTATCCTGTGCTGAAGTGTGAAATAGAAATGATTAATTAAAGATGAAAGTAATTACATTATTTTAAAATATCTGCTGACTTACATAGAGTAATTCATCAGACCACTTCAAAAACTTTTAATCAGATTGCCAGTGTTGCTGAATTGGAAAATAGTTTTTTTTTATTTTTGCTGATTGTGGGTGAAGACTATAAATCAGGCCTATTATTATTTAAACTGTAATTGGATTAATGTAAATGAAGAGAACAGTAAAAATAGTTCACAGCGGTCAGTTGTGAGAAGGGAAATGTAAGGGGTGTAAAGTATGGCGTATTAAATCTTGTCATTTGATAAGGAGCGCTGTTGTGCTGGATATCAGCACCGCTGTGATGTGATGCAGCCTGACCTCGATTGTGATATGGCTTTTAGACAAACGTTCCATAAATGGCATTTATTATCAACAGATTATGGTTGGTTTGTTTATTTAACAAGTTATTTTGTCCAACCAGCACATATCCTTCCACGTCTGCTGGAACTTACTAACAGTGACTGGCGGTTCTAGCGACCGACAGTTATTGTAATTAACAGAGGTGAAAGAAGTTTTAAACTCTTACGGGTGCGATGTAGCCAAAAGCAGAAGAGACTAAAACATGGAGGGGGTCAACACTAAATCCTTTCTGTAAAAGTTTGTCTTTATATCTCCATTTATTCTGCTTTACAATATCAGCTCCATTAACGTCCGGGTTCCAGGGTTAAATCACAAATTGTGTTAAATGAAACACTAGTGCGCACAATCCCTTGTTTCTCACACTAAGGTAGTGCCCTTGATGGTGAAACGTCCCAGTGCTGTTACTGCCTATTATCACCAGTAATATTTTTATGCGTTACTGTGATCTGCACGGAATAAAAAGTGTGAGATCGTGTTTATTAAGTAGATTTCAATTTCACACTCATAAGCGCGTATTTAAAAAATGTACAGCGCCCATCTGGTGGATTTTGAGAGGAATTAATTTCAAGGTCGAATAAAAATAATTTATGATGATATTGGTTTTCCATTTAAATTTCAAATAAATAAACAAAGCCGATAGGTTTTGCATATCACGTAACGTAGATGTTACGTGATGCATACACAAACAAACAGACAAAAAAACAGACAAAAATTCCAAAAATCATCTTGATGTGTTCATCAGAAAGTTTCCTCATCTTACGTTCCCTCAAATTATTTTCCGTAAATATATTCAATGTACAGACGTGCCAACCTTACAGTTTTATTATATGTACAAGTCTATGATGAGGCGTAGCAGTAAACACTTCAGCTTGATTAAACCTACAGTCGTTTGTCTGAAATTGTTACCTCATATCAGTAGTACACTAGCAAACTGTCTGATGCTAATAACTAATAATCTCTATCTTCCTTAAAGCTACCGAGAGCTGTGTGACTTTTACACTAGTTATTAGCAAAATTAAAAAAGTAAGACACACCCATTAGACCTGGCAAAACTGCATATTAACATGACATTAATGTTTAATTAGATGTATTTTATTTTGTTTACATCCTAATAAACATCTTTTGTTTTGTTATGCTGACCATAGTATTAAGACAAACACAATGATGTAATTATTACGTTACTATCTTTTATTATTATCCACATAGAAGCAAATGGATACACGGTACAATTCAGTTCCTTCTTAGAGTAATTTCTCAAATTTTCCTCTTTGGTTATTGACCTAAATGGCTAAGCAGACTAAACACAGTTTGTTATGTCTCAAATCAGCTCAACCCACTTCACCCGATCTCTCCACTTCTCCATAGCGATCAATCTTATCGTCTATTCACCTGACATGAGTGTATGTAGTGTGTTGAGCTCAGCTGGAAATTTGCTCATTGAAATGGAGCTGGGATGAGGTGACACAGCCTGGGGTGATGTTGCTTCTCTCTTTCATCCAGTCCCTCTATTCAGATAGCCAGCTGTTACCCCGCGACACACTTTTCTCATGCTAATTCCAAATTTAAGGCTATTGAGCGTAGACATTAAAATGGGTTGTGGCTCAATGGCTGGAAGTATTGTTGTCTCTTTATTATTGTGACTGTTGAATTCTGGGATCTGATTAGGCAGAAGGTGTTGATTTGTTTTCTACTGTAGAACAAGATTGTATTAAGGGTAGTTCTGGCTGTAAGGTTTGTATTAATGTTTCATATTCTATAGTAATAACGTACACTTGTATGGTCGACTTGTTAAGGCATTTTGGGACTCTCCAGTGTCAGTGTTTCGTAGCAGTCAGAAGTAAATATGTAACCTTTCTGGACAGAACATGTTGTCTGTTGTGGTTTCTCAGGAATTTGACCGGGTTGGTGATTGTTTGTAAAGTGATTACATGAAGTAACTTGTTTCCTAAAGTTCCAAAGCTTTAATGGTAGCTATAAATGTATACAGTATAAGAAGAATAAACACTTTTGCACATGCTGGTATTGCAAAACAATCAGTTTTCGAATTTCATCATTACCTTTCCTTATCGTACCACAATGGCATTGGTTTTTGTCCTGGCTTGCTATGGCTACACCAATACAGCGATTATTAAGTAATACATCAACTTAACCTTATCTCTGTGATCTCTTGTGCTGTCCAGCTGGGTCAGCTATGAGCACACATGGAGAAGGGACAGAGCTCATAATGGGGCTTGCTTACATGGTAACGGACCAAGAAGGGCAGTAAGCATCGAGTTTAAACACTGCTTAGTTTTTTTGGTTTAGCAAGAGTTTGGGTTAAATATTTGCCCCGGTAAGGCACTCAGTTTGAAAAGATAATTATGTTGACTTCGTTTGGAGAGCTTGAGAAACGCACTACATTGGGTTTAAATGTATCTATGTTTCTTAACACGTGGAAGTAGTACTGGCGGGATCGACCAGTTGGGTTCATGTGATTTCCAGAAGAAGTGGGAAACTGGATACACTCATGTTTGTATTTTGTTAGCAACATTCTAGGCAGCTAATTCGAGAGAGTGATGTCTACAAATACAAATTTTTATTTCTTCAAAGGTGAACTGTATAGTCAAAACTGGTCCATCAGATAACAATATTTACAATTTTATATACAATATTTTCAGCATGTAAGTGAATGTATAAAATGTCCAGTGTCCGGTATATTGTGTGTGTGTGTGTGTGTGTGTGTGTGTGTGTGTGTGTGTGTGTGTGTGTTTGGGGATACGGGGGATATGAGTCGTCCTGAAATGTTTTGATGAATCAGTCCATGAGCGTGATGATAGAAAATAGCTGTGCGTAATCCTAATTAAAAAAAAAAAAAAACCTCAACGAGACAGAGTTCACAGTCTCATACAGCTCTGAGACAAAATGCCATCCGTTTAAGCGCTCAGTAAACACTATTTAATTAATTAATAGTAAACACACCAGCCTACCCTCAGGATTTAAATTCTCACGAGAGTATGTTGCTGAACCAAAACACCAAACCTGCGTGTTTGGTTATTTTTAAGCTTTACATTGTATATTTGTGTCAATGGTGCATAAGATTCACTTTGTCGGTCTTACGAACAAATCTGGCTTAAGAACGTGCTCCTGGAGCGGAACTCGTTCGTAAGTCGGGGACTTGCTGTTTTTGAATATTAAATAATTTTAAGCTATTATGTGTAATTTAAAGGTGTGAAGTTTAAAAATAGTAATTGCCAGCCAAAAAAAAGAAGAAGATTTTTTTTTCATGATGGAAGAAATTAAATTGTGGTGTAAGCAAGTAAAATTATTGCTGAAAGTAATCATAATTATTAGAAAGTAATTATTGCTGGCTATAATTTAGTTCTTTAGTAATATGTATTAATGATGTTCTATGTAAAAAAATCCTTACATCTTGTTTCAAGACTGCAAGTTTTTGCTATATGTTTAAATCTAAAAAAAAAATATGTATCATTAAAATTCATTAACTATTAATGACTATAATTATCTCACCAATGTTACATGTTTCACCAGTGTTGCTGAATTCTCTAATGTAATTGTTAATTCATTTTCTCCAATATCATCTCTTACAGTAGTTTCTTTCTATTAGCTAAATATTCATCTATGTATCATCTAATTCACTAATACAAGAATAATTTAAACAAATATAAAAAAAATTGCAAAATCGCAATATGAATCGCATCAGATAATATCGAATCAGATGGTGACTGGTAATTCCCACTCCTACTACTCATTCTTCTCTTGTTGGATTTTGGATTTTTTCACCAAAACTTCAACTGAAGACTTTGTTTATATTTGGCAATATGAAATTTCCCTGTGCAAAATCTTTCCATGAGCTAGAAAAAAAAAGAAAACAGCTAGACCCAGAACTTATACCTGAGAGAATTTTCGTTGTTAGTTTTTTTGTTGGGTTGATGTTAAGATTACACACAGCGTGATCTTTTTCTCAGCTGTCAGTACAGCTGAATTATTTATCATTCCATGTGTTGCCAGTATAAATCAGCGCACACTGTCTGTACACTCATCTGTTTCTAAAAGAACATACAGTAGACATTTGTTCATTCTCTCAGACTGCACTTGGTGTGTAATAATGGCATTTGCAGGCTTGTCCCAGCGTTCCCTACTTTATCGCCCATGGACGTGTTCTGAAGCAGTTTGAGAGTTGGCTCAACTTTGTCCTGAGTCCAAATGGCACGCCTAGACAGAAAATGGTCCCCTGGGACCACGCATCACTGCCGTTCATGCACATGCTTCTCAATAACAAAGCTTAGTACTGTTCTGGTTGAAAACATTGTGTGGTTTTAGTTATAAGCTGCTAAGTTGTTTTTTAGATTCAGAATTATTAGTATTTTGGTAGCCTTTGGTTGCATGTGAATATCTGTGCTCCCAAAGATGATTAAAAATTCCCACATTAAACATTTCAGTAAGTTCAGTTAACTGTAATAAAAAAGTAGCAGATATAATGTATAATGAGCTAGAAGCACAAAAGGGAAGCTAAGGGTGCCTTTTTCTTTTGAATACATGAGCTCATCGATGATGTCATGGACAAGACAAATGAGTAAGAAATTTTTTATAAGAAAGTTAACTTGCGATTTGCTTATAATGCTATAGTTATTTGTTGTCTGCAGTGTTGGGTAGGTAACTTTTATTAAAATTTAAGACTGAAGTTGCTCTGTTAAAAATATAATAAATAAGGAACCTATTTTATTTGCTTCATCAAAGTAATATAATTTGGTACATTCGATAACTTTGTAATAGGGTTGCACAATTTGGTGTAAAATATTATACTGCAATTATTTTGACTCATGCTGCAGTTGAAATTGAAACTATGATATGTAATTATTAAAGGTACCATATTATCTAGGCTAACGTATTTGATCTAGGCTAACATTCATCTGTCATGAATGGAGATTAAAGAGAACTATGTAGCCTTTGCATATAAATAATGTGGATCATGGTTACATTAATGGTCCCATTTTTTTCTATTTCTTTACCAAGTGAAAACAGCCGTCGGAGGTGTGTCTGTTAACACTAAAGCTGAAATATTGTTAGATAAGACTTGATTTGAATGAGCTAATGCTGAGCAAAGCCTCTCATGGAAAAACAAACAAACAAACAAAAAAACAGCACAGTTAAGCAACAAGCCGGGGGAGGAGATCTTCTTATATGAGGTCACATTGGGGCGTCACTCACATCCAAGAGTCAACATTCTGTTCATAAAACAAACTTTGTGGCAGTTTACCATGGCTCTGCTCTCTCTCTCTCTTTTTTTGGATTTTGCTTTTGTACCAGAACAGTACCAAGCCATTGGGGGGGAAATCTAATAGGCTTGTTTAAGAAAAATGGGGTAAAAAAGTATGTGTTCTTTCTTGTGTTTTATTTTTACGCATATGTGCTCGCGCACACACACACAATCACTGGAGTCTGATCTGAATGTCATTTGAAAAAATTCCAGTGCTAAAAGACACACTTGTGACTTCTGTGTTTATTGATTATTTGACTTTGCTTTGCCCCTCCCCCGGTAACCATACATTACCACCTTCACATTGACCACTGTCAGGGAACAGAACAGTACCATCCTGCCAACGCACTGGAGACATTTCAAGGCCAGAGGTGAATGCTGAGTACGAAGCTGTGCTGCGGATAGTTGTTTTCATTCCGCGGCATTGTGCATCTAATCATTTTTTTTTTTCTCGATTGAAAGCAGTGAGTTTCATTGAAATGCATTTCTATCTAGTACATACCTGTTCTTTTATATTTGTTACCAGAAAAAAAAAATACTCCTCTTACAGCAACGTTCGCTGAGGAGACTGTGATATTTATAGACTAGCCAATGATTTTGTGGGGGGAGGAAAAACAAAACAAAACGTAAATTACCCCTATTTGATGAACAATGACTACTGTTAAAGTGGTTCTGGTCATGTGATCCGTCTTTACCTCAGCAGGGTTTGTATGAGCCTCTTCATTGCGCTCTACATTACTGGCTTGGGGGGTTTTTGAAGACAAGGTCACACATTGAATTGGTGATAATGCCCAGCTTTGTTTCGGGTTCTGTGTTCCACTTAGGAACCTTAGTCAGAAAGTAAACACGGTCTGACAGCTACTACGGATAGCGTGGTTATATGCTGTGAGCACCCTGCTCTGCTCTGATTGGTCTGTGACATTTACCCACGGTGCCTCGTGGCCTCCTGTAATAAGGCCGGGCTTGTGCTCATAATAAGAGCTCTGTTGGCAGAGAATATTACTCTCTCTCTCTCTCTCTCTCTCTCTCTCTCTCTGTTTCCCTAGAACAGACGTCGTCTGTTTGCTTCCCATTTTCTACCAAGGGCCCAAACCTTACAGAGTAAACAAAAGGCTGGCATGGTTTTCTAGAGGAAATACTAGGTGGTAGCTATGGCATCAGGAAGCCTCTCTTTTTTATTTTTAGCAGTCTAGAAAACAAAAGTAGAGAACATACTGCGTTTAGCAGCAACTTTTTTATGTTTTAAAAAAGTATTCTTCTATGAAGATACATAATACATTTATAACGTCTTGCTTGAAAGCTTCACTAAAACAAGATTAATTTAAGCATATTGAAACTAGACCTTGTATCTTTTTTATTCTGTATACATTTGATCGTTTGACTAAACATAGACATGTTTTAGTCTAGTAAGCTCATTTGTTATTGCTGGCTATAAGTTTGTAAATCCTGACCGTTACAGGCTGACTGGTTTTGATCGCGCAGTGTGGGAGGTAAAGATTGGCAGATTGCAATGTTGTACTTCTAAAAGAACATAGCAAAGTTGCAGAATATGCTCACACTCATAAAAATGCTCCAATACCCACATCCGGTACAGTGTGATAACTATATGACGTAAGTGCAGTGCACGTCATCATGCTAGTGAACAGACAACGCAGAACGACTATATACTGTGGTCTGTTAAAATATGAACAATAGGAATGGCACGGATGAGGCACGGTGATTTAGTGGTTTGTACAGTCACCTTGCATCCCCAGGGTCTGGGTTCGATTCCCAACTCGTGTGTGCTGCGAAGGATTGGCACTAGGGTTGGGTATTGTTTGGGGTTTTCGACCGGTATCGATTTGGCACGATACCGGTGCCAAATCGATACTTTTAAGCCGGTACCGGTGCCAAAACGGTGCCTGAACCGATACTTTGCAAAAGCCACAAAATGATGGTGGAAGACTCAAGAATACATTTTTCTTGAACAAAAAATTAAATGCTTAAAATTGAACAATATATAAAAAAGTTTAAGTACTAACTGGAAAGCCATAATTATAAACAGAATCCATGTTACATTAGTATTTTACAAATCGTTTGACCATTTGTTAGCATGAATGCAAGATTAGCATTTTGCAATTAACATTACATTAGCCTACTGCTAACCTGCGGAAAGGCTGCTGTCGTCATCATAATCGCTGGACTCCTTTTTGCTACGGTTGGTATGACTGAGGCTGGGGTCATCCACACCGATAGTGCCAGCTGTTGTCCGCAAGCTGTCAAACACGGCACATCCCTCTGCTTTTAAGTTTATTCCGTTTGCCCTCGAATGTTTCATTAGATTTAACGTGTTTCCCCCTTTACATGCAACTGCTGTAAAACATTTACTGCACGTCGCGGTGTCGGAATCCTTTCTTGTGAAATATAGCCACACTTTCGACCGTTTAGTTTTAGGCATTTTAACGAATGCTAATTTAGCAAGTTAAGTTAGCGGTAGATCACGTGCTGCCGTCAGAGCAAGTGTAACGCAAGATCCGTTGGTCTCATTTCCCGATGATTTGTGCTTTAAATTTTTTTAACTTTTAATCTACAAAAATAAAATGGACAGTAGCATTACTGCAACAATGTTTAGGATTTGTATTATCAAAGCTTTCCGAAGTCAAGAGTTTTCTAATTAAGGAAATAATTTATTTTTCCGATCATTTCTGACACCCCATGAATGCAGTATTTAAATTTTACTAACGATCATGTGTGTTGATGAATCTAATGCTTATTACAACTGTGTCATCATCATAGCCCCAGAGAACAAATATATTAATCGGCAGTTCAGGCATTTAAATGGCACCGAAATGAGGCACCGAAATTCGCGTTCTGTCTCGGTCCGTTACGTACTGGTTATATAAGTACCAGTTCCGTATTGGCACCGGTTTTTGGCACCCAACCCTAGATATTATCATGATGAATAGGGGCCGATTCGATTTGTGATGCGATCACGATTTTATGAATATCCCTGGTATTGGAATTTGGACAATCCAAACGGTTCATTTTGCTCTTGGTCTCCGTTCTTGGGCACGCTTGTGTATTTACACGCAGTCTACTTGGTTTTTGAGCCGCCAAGCTCACGAGAAAAAGAGAACAAGGAAGCTGACTTTCATGCTGTGCCTGTCATTATTGATGTTTCAGTAAAAATGTTAAGAGCCAATGTTCTCGCATGCCTAGTGTATCAGCTATGGATTTGAAGGTCAGAGGATGAGACTGACGTGTGCTATATGCACAGTGATGACGTCGCGTCTAAACAGCAGCCGACTAAGGTACCATAACTTCCACATTTGATCCGAGTACGCTGGAAAAAGTGGTCTCGAGAACGGTTCCAGAGCGTGGAAAACACTTTCTTTTTTCAAGATTTCTTTGTAGAAAAGGGTAATATATAAATATCTGTACAGTAAACATTTACACTATATCAGTATCAGCCCAGGATGTCATCGTCTGTGCATCCCTGGTGAGTATTTACTCGTTTTTTAAAAAATATATGGGGCAAAGAAACTAAATGCTGTTTTAAGACTAGGCAACACACTGTATAGTGCATATAATATTATTAGGCTTTGTGTAAATTTGCAAACCTTTCATTAATCTGTAGATTTAAAAAAATATATCAATATCAATGTTACACCTTAGTCGGAACAGTGTAACCCAGTCTGGCCCTATGATATGAGGATGGGAGGGAGGGTGGTGTAAACCCTTAATGATCTATTTAATCCATACTTGTAAACACTTGATCTGATCATTTCTCCCTAATTTCTTCTTTTTCTCTGCACATTTTTGCCCCATGTGTGGGTAACATTGGGTAAAGTGACAAGTTCCTACATGGGAAGTTTTACTTCCATTCCTGACAAAACTCAGACAAAACAACTCTGTCTTTACTTCAGACCTTCATCCACTGGGTCTCTGGCTGATTCTGTCTGGGTCTCTAAATTGCCTCATGTTTCACATGCAGCAAAGCATCTAAACAGCCGAGTTCTGCAGAAGACATGTTTTATTGAAAATAAACTATAAACCCTAGCCTACCCTCAAATTGAAAGAAAAATTCTTCTTATTATATTTCCAGCAGATTAAAACATCAAAAAGTAACATTCTAACTAAACACTTTGAGCATCTAAACAAACTGGATCTCACATGTGAACAATTAGCCGTATCGAAATGTTCTCTCTTCTACATTTCTCTTAGACCTTAATCACCGGGCGGTTAAAGTGGGACAGGCTCTGAAAGGAAGATTAAAATGGTTTTAGAAGACTGCTGAGTCATCCTGTGCAAATGGACTAACACCAGCTTAATCAACACTCTCAGCCCGTCTAGACACCCTCTGGAGCCTCTGTACCGACTTTCTGTTACAGCTTCTTTGTTTTTTTGAGGGAATTGAAAAAAGTTTTTTTTTTTGGTATTTGGAAATACGTCTTGTGTTATATTACTAATTACCTTAACGGTAGCAGGTGCTGTTGTTGTTTCAGTCTGGCTTGTTTATACCATGATGTCACTGTACTGTAATTAACTCAACAACAATGCGAATGAACGCCTGTGAGCGTCCCATCGCATGGAACACGTCGTTCTTAACTTTAAAGTTTATTGGAATTTGGATACCGGACTGAAGCAGAAAATTGGCAGGAATAAAAAGAATCAAATCAAATTTAATTAGGTTTCTGAGACATTGCTGATTTAAAATAGCAAATTAAATATAATAAACAAGCAAACAAAAATACAAGTCAAACCAGGACTTATGAAAGGAGTAAAACTTGCCTGACATTTACAGAAGACATCAAGCGCAGTACGGTGATGAGACTCGTTGCCACTGTAAAAAATTTCAATGACGCAAACGATTAAAGAAGGCCATTTGTCCGTAAATGACGACCCAGGCCAAGGTGGCTCAGAGCCCACATCATGTGAACACTCGGTGACTGGAACGCCTGATCCTTGAAAATCGACAGATAACGTGTCGCCAACTTAGGGAACTGTACACAGAATCAATTACCAGCACCACTTGCACATTACAGGAACTCGGCTGGGAGTTATTGCCACATCCCCCATACAGTCCAAGCCAGGTCCACAAGTTTGGGACATTAAAGTTGGCCATTAAAGACTCCTGGGAGTCCAGCGTTTCAGACGTGAACATGGCATGTTGCGAAATCTTTCTACCATGATTGAATCTAAGCACTAGTGAAACACTGGTATGAGTTCATTAGTGTATCAGGGGATTATACGGAGAAATAAAGGAAGTTTTTAACTCTCATAACTGTTTTCTGTTATTCTGCACAATAAAAAGTCCTAGTTTGACTTGAAAACCCTCTTCATGAACAATCCCAACATGAGATCCACCATCTGAATCCTTTATAATAGCAATATATTGTATAAAATATTTCAGTATTGTATAATTGATTAATACCCTGCATGAATTTATAATTTCTGTTTTGTTTGGCATTATATTTCTATGTTCCAAGGACCCAGCAGCGACATCCACGTTAGAAGCTGACTCAAAAACAAGAGAAGCCGAATCCGCGCCCATCAACTACAAGCCTTCGCCTCTGCAAGTGAAGATCGGTGAGTTTTGGTCCATGTATTAAGCCATTGACGTCTAAAATATCGCACGTCGGTGTGCTCTGGACACAAGAGGTCAGATTACTAGAACAGTATTATTTATTTGCTGATGGCGCACACAGTGTGAAGTAAGAATACTAATTAATTAGGAGCTTCTGTGCTCTCAGAATATATCGCATATGCCGTATCAGAATCAATATCTACTGCTGCTGAGCACGTCATTCATTGTTTTTCTATTTTGGGTGATGGTTCACGGGTTATGGATCGTACAAAAGGCCAATTAATTAAAAGGTCATTTCTTGCCACCCAGAGGTGAAACAAACTATTAACACAGAGCAACGAACCAGACGTAGGTGCAAGTAATTGTCAATATTAGTATCATCAGTTGTAGCTGTATATAAGGAAGGGATCGAACTGAAAATGTAAAACAGTACAGTTATTTATGTAAGCATATTAAGTAAGTATGGAAATCATCAAAGATCACCCGATTCTCTACGAGCATAAGACCTACAGTAGGTGCCGTTTCAATTTGCATTGCCAGGCTATAAGTATCACAATTTTATAACTATAAAATTTTTTGTTTTTCTTTGTTTTTTCTTTGTTTTTGTTTTTGTTTTTTTCTTTAAAAATTTCCAATTATTTTGCTTTACCACACATGATGCTGTGCTGCTTGCCACCTATAGGATTATAGAGAAACTCTGGTTGAAAAGCAATGTCTGACTTTCATTGGTTAACATTCATAGAATTCTTATTTATTATTACTTTTGTCAGATTAAAGTTATTTCTGTGACCATTGTGAGTTTTTCTTTCATTGACCGAAGGGTACCAACAATTTTGTCCATGTGTGTAGTTATATTTAATTTTATTTTGCTTTAATCTTATGCTGTTTCATTCTTTATTATTATTATTATTTATTTTATTTTTTTATCATTGTACAGCACTTTGGTCAACTTCGGTTGTTTTTAAATGTGCTATAAATAAATTTGACTTGACTTGACACTTAAAAATATTATCCCTAACTATAGTTTCATCAAATTTGTGCTGACTTAGATTTCTGGTTTCAGAAGTTTTAACATGTCTTTCTTGAGATACTTTTCTGTTTAGAGCAGTGGGTGGTTATTCAAGGTTCTGTAGACTTCCTGTCAGCTCAGATGACTCTCTTTTGCCTCGCTGCAATTCTTATCTTTGGTGTGAACATGAACTCGAAGCACTTTACTCTGTATTTGCATGCTTTTTGTTCATTATGCTGCATCTGCTTGATTGCCTGAATGAGCAGAGGCCTATTACAGCTATTAAAGTGGCCCGTGAGTTGATATTATATGGTCAGTCATAAATCTTTATGACGCATATTTAGTGTTCTTACCCTGTTTTATCGTGACACTCATTTACAAAATGCCTCACGATAACGGCCACTTGCTTATCACTGTTTCAAATCTAGGCTCTTATAGATTTTCTCTCTGATTGCAGAGAAACAGAGAGAGTTGGCCAGGAAAGGCTCGGCAAAAAACGGAACCGTGGGAAGCCCGGTCAATCAGCAGCCCAAGAAAAACAACGTAATGGCCAAAACACGGTAAGTTTATTATACGCAGGAAGAAAACAACATGGAGCCACGGTCCTGTTGCACATCGTAGAGCTGCAGAGCTGAAACACCATACTGAAGTGTGAGAACAGAAAGTGTGAACGCTAATGAAAAGCAGAGAGAAGACAAGTCCGTGTCACGCTCCTGCTGGGATTAGAAGGAATGAGAACCTGCTGGTGTCGACCAATAGATAATAGTCCTCTTGGAGAGTGCATAGACTGCAGATTAGACTAATTCATTGTTCTATGGAGGGAAAGAGAAGTATGGCTCCTCAAACTTTTATAGCAACCCAACTAATGATGTCATTTAAAAATGTATAGTTTTTTTTGTAAAAAAAAAAAAAAGAAACTAAGCAACACATCATGTCAGGACATATCTGGGTTATTGGAACATGTAAATATTGAAATATGAAAGCTTTGGTATTATTATTTTCCTCTATAAAAAAAATTCCAGTCTGTCTTTAGAGAAGTGAGATTTCACCAGATAGTGCTTTAGAAGAGAGAAATGCAGTTTGTTCTGGTAAATTATGAAGAATATGTTATTTAAAATTGTCAAAACATATGTATTAAGGTGAGGTAAGTGATTGTGTATACAGTTAACAGTCATTCATCGATATTCAAGGGTCTGGCTTTACACTGACTGAATGCTCATTGGAGTCAGTGGGCTTTTTGCCACCACAGCGGGGTTCTTCCATTTTTATAACACTGCAGACGTTCAAATGTTTTACTGCGGCTAAGAGTCTCATCACCGTACTGTGCTTGAAAAGTCTTTTGAAAATGTCAGTCGGTTTTATGCCTTCATTCATGAATGAAGAAATGTCATCACAAGTCCCAGGTGAGACTTGAACGCTCCTTAAGGTGTGATATAAATATCACAATACATTGTGTGGCAATTGTTTTTTTTGCAGGTATAATTACAAACGGAAAACTGAAAAAAAGTGCTTTTTGTTGATTAAACGTTTATTATTAATAATTATAAAAAATGTTTATATATATATATGCGTATATAATTTCTTTTTTATACAGTGGATCTGAATCTTGATATAGTCTTAAGGAGTTAATAAAATGCATTTACTTTTCTTTAGTGCATTTCAGCTGAACATCAGTTGCTTCTAAATGACCTCTTTATTTTTTGGTTGTGATTATCTATTTCAAGATTTCAGCACAAGTGATGCATCTTTTTTTCCTACTTTTGATTTAACAAACTTTTTTATTTAACTCTTGTTTTATCTGTAGGTTGGTTGTCCCTAATAAAGGATACTCGTCTTTAGACCAGAGTCCTGATGAGAAGCCCCTGGTAGCACTGGATACAGACAGGTATCTGTACCATAATTTTAAGCATTTTTTAATGAATGTCATTTTTTTTTTTTTAAATATTACTCCAAGCACAGAAAAAAATCAGTTGTAATCCCTTCAGTTGAAAGTTCATTCTATTCAAAGCCCTTTTCTTTTGAAAGACAAATTGCAGCAAACCCACGCGATAAATTTCCATCCATACTGTAAAAGCCGGGTAATTAACCCAAAAGATTCATTTATGGTCTCGTTGCACGTGGGAATCTGTATAATTACTTTTGGCCAAAGTCTTTTATGATCAGCATCCAGTGTCCTAGAGGCTAATTATACAAATTATAAAATTCATATAAAGCATGAGCAGTTTTTTCAGTTTCGGCTGCATCTCAGTGTCTGTATCTGTAACTGTCCTTAATAATCACCAGGAAGCTGAACAAAAGGAAGTGCTATGCTTTTCGAGAAGTTGAAACATAATGTATTACAGTTATAGTTTTGCATATCAGTAGATGACGCATGTTTGGACTGACCTGATCATTTCTCCTATACCAATGTGCTGTTAAATTCTTGATTCTAATTAGTCACAAAGTTTTCCTGAAACCAGTCAGACCAAATAGAAACTAGAAAATTATTTAAATATCATGTGCAATTGTTGATTATGGGAAGAGAGAGAGAGATTTTTGGCGTTGGAATAACAGAAATACACACGTGGACAAAATTGTTGGTACCCTTCGGTCAATGAAAGAAAAACTCACAATGGTCACAGAAATAACTTTAATCTGACAAAAGTAATAATAAATAAGAATTCTATGAATGTTAATCAATGAAAGTCAGACATTGCTTTTCAACCATGCTTCAACGGAATTATAAAAAAAAATGAACTCATGGAACAGGCCTGGACAAAAATGATGGTACCCCTAACTTAATAGTTTGTTGCACAACCTTTTGAGGCAATCACTGCAATCAAACGATTCCTGTAACTGTCAATGAGACTTCTGCACCTCTCTGCAGGTATTTTGGCCCACTCCTCATGAGCAAGCTGCTCCAGTTGTTTCCGGTTTGAAGGGTGCCTTTTCCAGACAGCATGTTTCAGCTCCTTCCAAAGATGCTCAATAGGATTGAGGTCAGGGCTCATAGAAGGCCACTTTAGAATAGTCCAATGTTTTCCTCTTAGCCATTCTTGGGTGTTTGTAGCTGTGTGTTTTGGGTCATTGTCCTGTTGCAAGACCCATGACCTGCGACTGAGACCCAGCTTTCTGACACTGGCCAGCACATTTCTCTCTAGAATCCCTTGATAGTCTTGAGATTTCATTGTACCCTGCACAGATTCAAGACACCCTGTGCCAGATGCAGCAAAGCAGCCCCAGAACATAACAGAGCCTCCTCCATGTTTCACAGTAGGGACAGTGTTCTTTTCTTGATATGCTTCATTTTTCCATCTGTGAACATAGAGCTGATGTGCCTTGGCAAAAAGTTCCATTTTTGTCTCATCTGTCCATACGACATTCTCCCAGAAGCTTTGTGGCTTGTCAACATGTAGTTTGGCATATTCCAGTCTGGCTTTTTTATGATTTGTTTTCAACAATGGTGTCCTCCTTGGTCGTCTCCCACGTAGTCCACTTTGGCTCAAACAACGACGGATGGTGCGATCTGACACTGATGTTCCTTGAGCATGAAGTTCACCTTGGATCTCTTTAGAAGTCTTTCTGGGTTCTTTTGTTACCATTCGGATTATCCGTCTCTTTGATTTGTCATCAATTTTCCTCCTGCGGCCCCGTCCAGGGAGGTTGACTACAGTCCCATGGATCTTAAATTTCTGAATAATATGTGCAACTGTAGTCACAGGAACATCTAGCTGCTTGGAAATGGTCTTATAGCCTTTACCTTTAACATGCTTGTCTATAATTTTCTTTCGAATCTCCTGAGACAACTCTTTCCTTCGCTTCCTCTGGTCCATGTTGAGTGTGGTACATACCATGTCACTAAACAACACAGTGACTACCTGGAGCCCTATATATAGGCCCACTGACTGATTACAAGATTGTAGACACCTGTGATGTTAATTAGTGGACACACCTTGAATTAACATGTCCCTTTGGTCACATTATTTTCAGTATTTTCTAGGAGTACCATCATTTTTGTCCGGGCCTGTTCCATGAGTTAATTTTTTTAAATAATTCTGTTGAAGCATGGTTGAAAAGCAATGTCTGACTTTCATTGGTTAACATTCATAGAATTTTTTAAA
This sequence comes from Clarias fuscus, assembly GCA_030347435.1. Classification (NCBI taxonomy): domain Eukaryota; kingdom Metazoa; phylum Chordata; class Actinopteri; order Siluriformes; family Clariidae; genus Clarias; species Clarias fuscus. The sequence goes on from CM059212.1 coordinate 26,843,244, forward strand.
ATTATTACTTTTGTCAGATTAAAGTTATTTCTGTGACCATTGTGAGTTTTTCTTTCATTGACCGAAGGGTACCAACAATTTTGTCGACGTGTGTAAAACATTCCAGAATGCGATTTTTAGAAAACAATAATTTTCTTGTTGGTTATTGTAAAGTCATTTATTATCAGATCTCTCGTCGCTGAGATCTCTCTTATTGTGACTGTGCACTTTAATGCAGTTCAGACTTATCTTTTTTTTTCTTCCTCTCATTCCATGTATTTTTTTCTTCTTTAATTAGAAGAAATAGAAGGAGCAGGGATGTCTCTTCTGAATATGACTGTAAATCAATCTCATTAAAACGACTCATTAATGCATTTTGCAACAAAATCGGTGTACAGTGGCCCTTACTGGTATACTGTGGATATTATAATTGTAGGTTTCTGTAATGTTAAAAAAATAATGATAAAATCATGATCAGTAATACCAAATCTTTTTCCAGCTTTAATACGGTGGCTGTACCGAAAGTAATGCAAAAGCTGGCATGACCTTTTTTTTTTCATCCACTGACATGGGTCATTGAAATGGCACATGTTGGTAAACTCTTGGTTGCTCCCCTTGATTGCAGTGGAAGGGTTTCCATTGTGGTACAGAATGTTTATGGAGATGGATGAAGAAGTTTAAAGACCAAAGCAAACAACACAATGGAAGATAATCAACTTTGATACTAAGCGCAATATTAAAAGTTTTGCATTTTGTTCCAATTCTAAACAAATTAAGCAAATAATTTGCTCCCATCATACAGGATACTTTGATACATATTTGTTGTCTGCAAATGTGTGAATAGTTTAGAGTGCCCCACCTGTAGATGTATAAGAGAACGGCAACATTTTACTACCTCAAATGCAAACATATCTACATTTAAAAATAAATTTGAAATGAATCATTTTGGAGTGCAATTCATGAATTGCCATCATTTAATTTAGCTCTGCGTTATGACTGGGCTATTCTAAAATGTTGATAATTTCCTTCTGAAGACATACTTTCATCTACTCAGATTGTGCTTTACATCATTGCTGTGCGAGAGAGACTTGAACTTGGATGTTCTTGTTTGCACATCAACAAATTAAGCCACCTCAAGTGTGTTAATGAAAATCATTCTGCGATTATGAAAATAATTCACTTTCATTGAGGTAGCAGTAATTAGGCACTGTGGCACTTCATAACACATCACTCGCATAAGAGCGCCCCCTTCCTTAAATAGGTTGCTATACTTATTCAACAGAATAAAATCTGGTCTCTTATTCTTATTCTTTTTTTTTTCTTTTCTTTTTTTCAGCGACGACGATTTCGACATGTCTAGATACTCCTCATCAGGATACTCCTCCGCCGAGGTGAGATCTCTGAGGGACCAGGCAACCACAGCATCGTCTTTTACACATCACAGCGGAACCATACCATCTTGACCTTTTACTTGTCTGCTCATCAGAAGTTCCTTTAGGATGTCCTTTCAAATATCAACAATTTCCTTGTTCCCATTATATCGTTTTACTAGTAACACAGCACAACTGATTGGCATTGATGAATTTTTTTATAATAGGTGCATTATCTTGTAATAATTCCAGCTGTGAGGCCTGTCACAGGTTTATATTTATTAACAAAGTGTAAACATCATGCCACGCTATTATTAATCTCTTCCTGTGAAATTTATTCCTCTTTCAATCTGTGAAATTAAAGCGGGTGCTGTTTGTTTTGCTTTTTTTTCCCCTCCCACATCAATCTATCCGCTAACACCAACTCTCCTTCTTGCGTCCTCAGCAAATCAACCAAGACCTGAACATCCAGCTCCTGAAAGACGGCTACCGCCTGGACGAAATCCCAGACGATGAAGATCTCGATCTGATTCCTCCTAAATCAGTCAACCCTACATGCGTGTGCTGCCAGGCAACCTCCTCATCAGCCTGTCAGATTCAATAGCCTTGTATTCATTTCGCCTTCTTTCCCTAACCCGCGTTGTACTGTGAGTTCAACTCACCGCTCGACTTTAACCCTTGAGTAACTACTAAACTAAATGAAATGTCTCTCCTACAACTAATATAGGAAATAAATAAATAAAAGGAAATGCAGGAATAGTGATAGGTATTCAGTTCCTCCTATGGTAGGACATTGTGTTGGTTTCACCACCAGAGGGAGCTAGATTTAGTTAGGTGAGTGTCTTGTATTTATAGGATGCAGTAACTTGAAAAACAATATGTATTTTAAAAAGGAGAAAAGGTGGAATATTATTATTTGTAAAACATTTCACACAAAGGGTATTCTGTAAAATCTAAAAAAATAAGCTTCTGTTACAGCTACTTGTTTCTGGTTTTGGATGTTATAATGCACAATGATGCTCAGATATTGGTATTGAGCAAAAAAAAAAAAGTTCTCTCTCTCTCTTTTTTTTTCTATCTATATTTGTCTGTCCCAAAATGCTGTTCTCTGTCTTATTTCTGAACCATTAATTTGTATCCCATATATAAGTAATTTGCACTTACTGGGTTTTTATTAGGAACACCTGTACCTGAACACCCAGTTCATTCCTGCAATCAGCCAATCATGTAGAAGCAGCACGGTGCATAGAATCATGCAAACATCAGTGAAGAGCTTCAGTTAATCAGCTCATGAAACATCAGTATAGGGAAAATTGTGGAACGTGATCTCAGTAACTTGATGGTAATTAGTAACATAATGGCCATTGGCAATTTGTTTTAGTGCCATAAGGGCTGATTTTGGTATTTCCAAAACGCAAAATTGATCTATGGTACTGAGATTGCACAGAATGTCTGTACATTTTACAAAAGAAGTTTCTAAATCCTAGACACCAGGTTGTATCGGCACAGCACTTGCTGATGGAAGACATGAGAGGGGAATGGCCAGACTTGTTCGAACTGACAGGACGTCTGCTGTATCTCTTTACAATGGTGGCGAACAGAAAAACATCTCAAAACACAGAGTTTAACCTCACCTGGTCATTTTTTTTCTCCAGTTAAATTGTAGAGACTGTTCCCAGCAGGAGCCCTAACACTGAATGATCATTATAATACACTGCATGTTGTGATCATGGTCAATGTTGGGACAATTTTGGGACTCAAAAATTACTTTGACAAAATGACCTTGAAATAATGAATTAAAGACCCAAACACAAGCCTGCAAATGCAGCCTCAAAGCAATGAAATTCAAAGTTTACATTTGGAGCGTTTATGCCGATTAACCTCCGACCACAGCCCTCCATGGTCTCCTAAGTCTCTAACAGGGTTAAGATTGTGATTGGAGATCGGGACAGATACAACAGCTTTCCTGTGTGTCACATGTCTCTTACCATGAGGTGCATCTCAGCTCTCACATTACTGTACTGCAATATGGTGTTTGTGGAGCTCTTAGTTATGTACAGTAAATGAATTTATGAGCATCAACAGCCATTTCCTTAGTGTTCCAGTGGCAAGCACCCAGCACTCCCAAAGCGGCAACCAGTCATTTGGTCTTGTTGTTTTTTGCAACTTTGTGTTGGGACTATTCTTGATTTAAAAAAAAATTTGTGTGTGTCAAATTCCAGACCAGTAAACACTCAAACCAGCACCAAACAATTTTTTTCCTCTATATTATAATACATAAACATTAACTGAAGCATTTCACCTCTGTGCATGATTTTATGCATTGCGCTATTGCCACATGATTGGTAGATAAGATTACTACGTAGAAAACAACTGTACAGGTGTTCCGTTTAAAGTGGTGAAACTGTAGGTGTGGTACATTTTAAAACACCATCCAATGCTCCAAATTCTTTTGTGAGGTTTTCATCTAACAAAATAAGGAGTTTATCCAAATTAATTACACTTGTGTTCTGTCAGCGATCGGATGGTCGAGCTTGAAGAGTAATTCATTGAAATTGCCACAGTGCACAAATGACGGCGGGAAGCTGAACTGTCCTAATTATGCAGTTAAGATCTAAATTCATCAGTGTTTAGACTTGACAGATGCTTTGCATAGAAATATGTTCTGATATTCTTTTAGGTTGGTTTTTTTTTTCCTTTTTTTTTTTTTAGCTTGTCTTGTTATGTAAATAAACATCTGTTTACGGCTGCATGAAGGCGATGATGTGAATTTAAGGGTATGAGAAATGGATTTTCAAGACTGACTTCTTCTTACGACTAGTATGTGCTGTACTACCAGAATTAGTACTTCTTACTTCAAATGTAACACTGTAGGACGATGTATACATACAGGACTGTGTAAAAAGTCTTGAGCCACCCACGATTTCTTTATACAGTAATAACTTAAGCAGTGTAGATTGAATGAAAAGAAATGGGGGGAAAAAATCACAGGCCTGATCATCTGTCATCATCTAACCCTGTTTCTTACTGGATCATGCCTTAAGTTAGATGTTTGTTTTTTATGCTTGAAAATCATTCAGGAAGTTTGGACAACTATCCATCAAGACTACATAAAAATAAAAAAATGGGAGCGACATATGATGAAATTAGGAGTGGGTCAAAACTCTTGCACAGTACTGTGTACTGTATATAGAACTGTGTCCGGGTTTATTGCACAAATACATATCATGCTACTCACATAACAAAACTTTCTAGGTTTTGACTTTGTGTGTGTGTGCCAAAAGCACAAGATTAGACTGAGAGGTGACATTGTTACAGATGGATAAAGTATTCTGAGGTGCCAATATTTACAGTTTTGCCAAAATAATTTTTGACTCCTTTCTACATCGACATCTGAAAAGTACAGGTTTTCGCTTTTTCTTGGCTAAAGTAGCTTTCAAACCGAACACTAACATACAGCCAATTTACTGGAAGGGAAACAACATGGAACATAAAAACTGCTTTTGCTTTGCTCTTGTGAACGCAAGCCTCAAGTTTATAAATCGACATAAAACACACAAGTGGGATTTTCTTATTTATTCTTTTGCTAAAAATAACTCGTTAGCAAAATCTGCCATTACCGCAGTATGAATTTGAGTCCTGTGGTATATGACAGGTCTCCATTTCATTTAAACGTTTGCCAAAATGTCTTCTCACGACCGTGTATTTCATTTGATTTTAGCCAAAGACTAGTGAATTCTTTCTCGTTTGGACTGTGATCTGGACCATGACAGTGTGACCGACAAACATTGTTTTTTGGAACCCGAAGTAAACGGAAAGTAAAGAATACTTATTAAAGATTTGAAACGAGTAAACATTCATTACATATTCAGTAATATGTAATGGCGCCCTGATAATGCTGTTAATCACACAACGGGCACAAACACTCCAGCTTTTCTGAATATCATGTACTGCTTTGGAGTGACATACAGTACGAAGGGAATTAATTGTAGAATTTTACAGATAATGTGTAGACTTGGTGTGCTAATTAAACGACTAGGATGAAAAAGTGAATAGGAAATGCGTTGAACATGAACTCAGCATTGAAGTGCTCATTTAAGGTGTGTTTATACCCAGTTCTACTTTCAGAATCTCCTTATTTACCAAGTTCTCGGTCAAACCCACAGTAAAAAATTTTGAATTGCGGATTAATTATTAGCCTACACAATTTTTTTTTTCATTTTTTTTTTCAGTTAACATATTTCTTTCTATTTCTACCTGTATCTTCGAATTATTTTGGCTGTACATCAAGCATCAGGCTCTTCCTTTTTTTCTATCATGTTCTTGTCCTTGTCTGCTGAATTAGAGTATGCCTTAAGTCAGTGTCTATAGAACATATTATTTATTGTGTGTGGTTTGTTTTAATTTATTGAAACAAATGAGAAAGTATGCTTTTTTTTAACATAGACATACTTTTTTCTTTTTCTTTTTTTTTAAATCCTGATAAATATCATGACTGTAAAAAATGTGAACAGTTTCCATATCAGTATTTAACAATGTTGTAGTGTAGCATATCAATAAACACATCTGGCACATTACAGTTGCAGTCTTTGTGTGTGTGTGTGTGTGTGTGTTTTCTGTTTTGTGCTCCAAATATCTGGTTCTTGGATTTAAACAAAAAGTGGGTATTTTATGAAGCGCAAGTAGTGGTGTGTTTTTTTCTTTTCTTCCAGACTGTGGCAGTTCCTTGATCTCTAATTCTATTTTCTAACTAGGTTGGTTGCTACCATTTTCCAAAAGAGAATCCAGCAGCCTAATTTAAGCCACCATGAACGTGACCAGGCAGTTACTAAGGATGCAGTAAATACTGTACGTCATGCATCACCACAATATCTTCGTACTTTTTTGTCCCGTAACCTTAGTCACATGACTGCTCATACGTAAAAAAAAAAAAAAAAAACGCACTTGTGAAAAACTTCGCATTTGTAGAGTTGTCGATGTACCTGAATTAAAACAGATTGTAACTACGGTACTGTACTAAAGTGTTCTAAACCAAATAAAGTGTACTAATATTGAAATTCTTTCAATATTATTTGATGTTACAGTCATGTAAAAGTTAGTACCTCTTTTTATTCTTTTAAAATAAATTTTATTATAATTTGGTTAACAACATCATAAAAATCATGTGATCGTAGTGGGTGTCCGACAAATACGACCTTAGACCAACAATAACATACAGTAAGTCTTTTTACTGTGCCATTATTTATTTAACAAAAATTTACCCCCCCCTCCCTCAAAAAAAAAAAAAAACGTGGTCAATACTAAGTAACCCTATGATTCATTAATTGTAGATCCAGTTACTCAAGATGATTGAGAGATTTCATATGACTTGGTATTAAGGTCTGTCCTAGTGATAAGCCAGGAAGTGGTAAATCTCACACTCGGAGTAGAAGGAGGCCAGGGATTGGTGGTCAGGTCTGATTAGCCGTGCTTGGAACAGATGGTGTAGTCGGCTTACCTTTGGGCCTTGAAGATCCCCCTTGAAAAAACATTCATGCGACAGAAAGACCCTTTAGATTCAGATGAGATTTCAAACTTTATGAATACAGAGCCTCACTTAAGGGATTTATGGATTTTTGAAGAGCTTCGGCGATGCACTGATCCTATCTGGATGGACCATTACCACTGAGCTTCAACAAGTCAACTTCTAACAACGGCTCAGACCAAGAACTGGTATTTCTCCTCATTTGCTAATACTATATCCATATGGTTTTGTTTTTAGCACATATATTGATGCCTTTATTGCTGATCTACTTTGTGTACAAGGTGATGGAAAAGCGTAGAGGAAGCATGACTTATCGAAGCTTGAGAATGGTGGCTCTACTGTTACTCTCTACACACTTGGTATATACTTCGGCTCTTTCCTCTGCATCGTCATACGAGTTCTCAGCCTACAGGATGCAGCACTACAGTCTGCACCAGGAAAAACATGGTACCATCATATCATTTTGGTAGCTGCCACTTTAGCACAAAATGTTGGATTTCACATCAGCATAAGAACATCCAGGTGGTATTGTCTATTGTGTCAGTCTGCACATTTCACAACATTTCAGTCATTTTGGAAAATAATTATACTCTGTGAGCTGATTACTATACACTATGAGAGTATGTTTTCTTTATTATGTCTGATTAACCTCCATTATAAACATGGTATGTCAATTGCAAAGGTAATATCATGCTTTATTATCAGGTTGTCATGGTGCCATGGTGGTTGCCGAAGCACGTTCACCAGACGATTCGAGTTTGACCAGACGCTGTGTGATCATGAAGCTGTCTGATTTCACAATAGAACGCTTTACAGAGTCTAAGAGGCAGAATGCTGCGGCAGTGCTCATACTGATACCTCAAAACATCTCTAATATACCTGAGGATGTCATCAAGGTGGTTACCAATGTATTATTTTTTATTAATATTTTATGAGTGGCCAAATGTCCATTTTCTGGTTCTCAATTATGACCCAGTACTGGCCATACAGCAGCAACCAGATATGATAAAGTAAAAAACGTCAAAATGAAGCTTATGGAACCAGGAATCTGAAAATACACATAACACTTTGGTCTCAAAACTCTAAGGGTTCAATTCCCACCTCGGGTCTGTGTGCTGGAGATTGCAGGTTCTTCCATGCTTGCTGGCTTTCCTCCAAGTGCTCCGGTTTCCTTCCATAGTACAAAGACATGCCAGTTAGGCTAATTGGTGTTTCCAAATTGCCCATACTGTGTGAGTGTGTGAGTGTACTGTATTGTATGTCTGTGCTTGTGTGCCCTGAGATGGATTGGCAGCTTGTCCAAGGTGTACCCTCCTCATGCCCCTGAGTACCCTGGGATAGGCTCCAGGAATCCTGTGACTCTATTCAGGATAAAAGGTATAGAGCATGTGTGAGTGAGAAATAAAAATGCTAATAGGGTAACGTTTTCCATGAGGAGATGTTTTATTATTTTATGGAAAGAGGCCTTTAAAAAACCCAACATAGGAAACTCTTTAGAACAGAAGACTCCAGCTGCTTGGTAAAATAAACTGCTTTTTGTTATCATATGTCAAGTGAGATAGAGAAATAAAAGTAACAAAGGTTCATAGCTGCTATGTAGTAATTGCAACTATCATTGGTTTTCCACAACATAAAATACAGTATAACACTAAATAGTTGAATACAATTAATTAATATGAAAAACTGTTAGCAAATTGCTTTGGTATGTAAAAGACCATTGGATGGTTATAGATAAATAATCAACTTGAGGTATTTTGTCTCAGCAAATGAAGCATTATAGGAAAATTAGGAAAAATAAAAAATTAAAGAGCTGACAATACATTATTTTTTATTATTTTTTTTATAATTTTTTCTTTATTATTTTTTATTTTCCTCTAATGTCTCATTTGCTGAGCTGCTGGTTTAAAAATCTCTCTTCTTATCTCATTTCCAGGGTTTCATGGTTACAGAGTCTGAGGTTCTGAAGATGGAGACCCTCATGCCTGTTTATGTGGTACCTGAGGACGAACATCTTTTATATATGTATGCAGAAGTGAAACATGCAGCAGCCACCAAGTCTGCCTCCATTCTGATTAGAGGTGAGAGGAGTCTAATCCATGTCTTTGTAATATCCTGTCTGCTTGCCATCTTTTAGGATTTTACTTTTAGTCCATACTTTTGATGGCATACATATTTTTAATGAAAGATATCTGATAGGTGATCAATCTGATAGGTAAAGCTATCAAAAGTCCCCTCTTGGAATTTCTTCTTGAACGTTTAGAAGCCAATCTTTTTCATATCCTGGCTGGCTCGCTAAATATTTTGAAATTTTTAATAGCTTAACTCTCGTATGGTAATTGAACTTTAATTGGCTTTATAATGCCTTTTGGATAACTTTTCACATGACAATGACTGAACACCAGGGATATAAAATCGTGTGATATGACAAAAACGTATGATAGGATAGGTCTTGTTCCAGTTCATGTAGATTATGTGCAATCAAGGAGATATTTCTATAAAGTGCAAACGATACTGTAACCTGCAATTTGAAATGTTGGCATTTTTTTTTACCTAGTGACATATTTACCTAGTGAGCATAATGTCAGGCCAGATGGTTTTAGTCCATTCAGAATGATCATACCTGTGCATGAATACAACTGACCCATTGATTTATGAAGACCAATCTCATTTGGAACAAACATCTGGAAAATGATCAGACCAAACTGACTGACTATGTTTGGCTAAAATAATACTGTTCATCACCCAGAGAATGCCATACCTGCTATGAAGCATGGTGTGATAGCATCATATTATGGGAATGCTTTTTATGATTAGGGACTGAGGAATTAGTCAGGGTTGAAAGAGCCAAATACAGTAGTAATTCTAGAAGAATACCTATATTCTGTTTGCAATACTCGCAATTCTTGCAACTCGCAAAATTATTGCATTTGTAGGATTTATGGTTTTTGTAGTATTTTTATATTAAAAGTGGCAGATTTGCATTACATTTGTGGTTCATTAAATGTATCAGCTGTAGTTTCAACCCCTCTGATGAAAAACAAACATTTCCACCTGGATGATTGTTTCAGATCTTGTATTTTTATGTTCATAAACTATAGTTGAAATAACTAGTAGTTATGCATAACATTTTACATCTTTTTATGACTCTGGTTTTTTTTATTTTTTATGTTTTAGTTCTTCGTAGTATGGTCACAAACACTGCCTTTCAGATTTTGGTGAACAACAACTCCCCCATCAAGGCCATTACTGACAACTCTATCATTACATTAGAGGTGAGATAAATTGACTGCCTTAACGAGAAAAAGCATAACCTAAATAATGTCCCCTGTCAGACTGAGAGTGAGAAATTTCTTTATTCCAAGGGTGTGCTTCCTGGAGTTGGAGAGGACCCACCCACAATTGTTATCACCGCCCATTATGACTCGTTTGGCCTTGCTCCAGTAAGCCATGATTACTAATAAAAGAAAATCTACACATAATCAGGGCATTATACTGTACTGTACTCATATTTTAACTAGTAATACAAAGGGGTATCACAAAGTTTTGAGGTAAAAGCGATAGCTCTGTTTTACACCCAATACACCCAAATTTCATTACTGGTAATGATCCTTGACATGAAGGATGGATCATCTGTCCCGTATTGTACACTGACAACGGCAGCAATGTTGAGGATTGTTCGTTGCCAAAAGGTTTCAACATCTTCAGGGGTTGAGCTTGTTTATGTTCTCATTTTGTTCTAACTTGCTGTCCATGATGAATTAGCAGACATGGTAATGTGCGTGGGCAGAGTAGCACCAATTGCAAAGCATCCAATGTACACAGGATGATGTCTTTTGCCACACTGACTTACGAAGGTTGATGCTCCTTGTTACTGTCTGTGTAACCTTGTGCTGCCATCTGTTGGCTTGTTACAAAACTAGTCTCAAAACTTTTTGATACCCCCTTCGTACATGTATAGTAACTTTTTTGATACATGCATATTTATGCATTTTATTTCATGTGATCACTCAATGTGGCATGGCCTTTCAGTGTTAAGTTAACCAAATTCTTTTAAACTATAAAAGTTTCCGAGAGTCATTTACTATGATGTAATGTAGACTACCAATCATTTCCTAGTGAATTAGTTGTTACCAAAGAAACAATAACATATTTCAATAAGTGTGTTAGTATACACCGGGGATGTGCTTTACAGTTATAACCACTGTCAGAGCTGCTGTTATAGAAAACCAGAATTGAGAATTCAATAGCACTGTAGTAGAAAGTCAGATGATGATGGTTAATTTGTTGTGGTATTTGATTTTCATCATGCATGTAAAGCTTGTATGTTTTCCAGTGGCTGTCATATGGAGCAGACTCAAATGCCAGTGGTGTCACCATGCTGCTAGAACTTGCTAGACTCTTTCAAAGACTTTACAGCGATACCCGCAACAAGGCACGGTAGGTTCCTGGTCCATTACTGGTCTGGGGAAATATCAAGCTGTTAATTAATCACATCTCAAATAAATATCACTTTGATCACTATTTCTTGCTGATTTATGCAGTATATATTTTTTGCCACTCACCTTGATCTGTGGTTGTTGTTTATAGGTTTCACCTCCTTTTCTCTCTTACTGGTGGAGGGAAATATAATTTCATTGGCACCAAACACTGGCTGGCTGAAAACATGGACCACGCAGGTTAGTGAGTATGGCCATCATGAGAACATTACAGGTTATTATAGGAATGCGTGTTCAATATGGCGGCATAGTGGCTAGTAATGTAGCCTAGCACCTCCATGATCCAAGTTTGATTCCCGCTTCAGGGTTGGTGTTCATGGAGTTTGCATGTTCTCCCTGTGCTTGGTGGGTTTCCTCAGGGCACTCCAGTTTTCTTCCTCAGTCCAAAGACTTGCAGATTATTCTAACTGAAATTGTGATTGGTCCTACCATGGTTGTGAAAATGGTAATAAACACAATGGTCACCATTGGCTTCCATAGTCCCTAGTTGGACCACTGAGGTTCCTTGATGGGTTGCTTGGTGAGCTAGTCAAAAAAGTTATATGTCCAACTGAGGTGTCCCTCTACTATACAGAATCCAGTCTTCTGCATGATAACGTGGCCTTCGTCCTCTGTTTGGACTCTCTTGGTTCTGGTGATGAACTTTTCCTCCATGTTTCTCGACCCCCAAAACCAGACACACCTCAGTTTAACTTCATCCAGCAACTACAGGAAGTGAGGCCAAATCAATTATTTTTAATCCCATACTTTTCCTTACTTGAACATAAAGCAACATAACCATCTTATAAAAAAAATTCTTCTCTTGCAGGTGATCTTATCCAGATTTCCATGGGTAAGGTTTGGAACCGTACACAAGAAGATCAACTTACAAGAGTCTACTTTAGCATGGGAGCACGAGCACTATGGAATGAGACACATCCCAGGATTCACTCTGTCTCACCTGCAAGACAGTAGATCAGAACGTCGGGGCTCCATCCTGGATACAATGTAAACAGCAATCAACATATCTAACAGAATAAGGTTTAATAATATGATAACTATATAAAAATATGATAAATATATATTTTGACCTAAATTGTATACATACTGTAGGTCTCAGGTGGACATCAGAAAACTGAAACGTAACACGGTTATTGTTGCTGAGGCCTTGGTGAGATACATGTATAATCTGTCAGACAAGGTGAGACAAGGTTTCTTTTTATTCCTCAAATAATGAAATAGTAGAGCTGGTCACTTATCAGTTATTTAATTTATTTTATGACGCAGGGCTCTCCGAAAGAATTGCAAGTGTTCAAGGGCAGTTTGGTATGACTTTATTTATTTATTTATTTATTTATTGTTTTTTGTATAGTTCTGTGCAAAAGTCTTGAGCAATCCCTCAATTCTTCATATGTTTCTGCCAAAGCAGTGCAAAAATGGTTTTTGTATTTTTAAGTTTTGGTAAGTTTTGTTGGTTCTGATTTTCAGTCTAGTCCCTGAACAGATTTAGTGGAATATTTCTGTTTGTGAACCTACTCAATGACCTTTGTATAATTAAAGCAGAATGATGAGAGATGATCAGCCCGGTGGTTAGTATACTGGTGACGCTGAATGCTGAGGGGTTGGAACGGATGAGAAGGAAAATGAGGTCGCTGCTGAGGATGTTTACATAAACAACCAAATTTTTAATTGTATCTCTAGGCACTTTGCAGCCTGTCGCAATAATAAAACATTTGTTCCCATTTCTTTACATACTTTAAAATGAATAAATAAATGGTGGCTCAAGACTTTTGCACAGTACTGTACATGTATGTAACATCTACTGTATTACTTATATGTTATGAATTATTATATATTATTAAGGGTTCGATTCCCGCTTGCCTGTTCTCCCCATGATTGGTGGGTTTCCACCGGGTGCTCAGGTTTCCTCCCACAGTCATGTGCACAGACATGCACATTTGGCGTGTAAAAACGTCTGAGGGGCGTACCCAAACACCCAAGATGGGTCATGCATGGCACACTGACAGAGTTCTTAAATGAATATATTATTAAGGTTTTCAGCCATTAACTTTTATAGACGTAATGCAAAAAATATGAGGAAACATTGTAATAAAGCTTGACTAAAAAGACACCTTTAAGAGATGAAACTTTTATATTAATGCTCTCATTCCAATGCATTGTCAATTCTGTAATCACTACATATAGTTATTATAGATATATGTATAGATGAGGGGACTAAGGGAGTTTAAATAAATGCATGGAATAAATGGCTTATGTGGTGAAGTGGTGAAGCTTTCTGTAAGGAAATGTTTTGTATTATTTTATCTTGAAAGAGTCTCCAGTGTCAATGTAACAGAGCAAAGTTTTTTGACAAGAAAAAATTCCCTTTTTTTGCAGGATGTCCTAGACAGTCGTTTATCTGCTCTGATGACCATGTTGACTTCTGTGCCTCGAGCCACTCAGCTGATGGACACGGAACCGCAACACACTCTTCTCATCAGCAGCCTGGAGCAGGAGTTCAGACGGCATCTTCAACAGGTCTACAGACACAGTTTCCGTCAGGATCACAGGTACACACACACACACACACACACACACACACACACACACACACACACACACACACACACACACACACACACACACACACACACACACACACACACAGTGCTCAGGACAAACATATTTCATGTCTGGGATATTAGATATTTTATTCATAGTTGCCTGGCAAAAATCAAGATTTTCTTTTTTTTTTTATTGCTATTGTTTATTCCTTGTTCCAAATACCACCTCCTGATGCACTAGTCACATAATCTGTCTTAAAACGTTCTAGATGGCTTACATTTACATATTTGGCAGACACACCTATCCACAGGAACCTATTCCGTTCCTTATGTTCACCCCATTTCAATATTTTTATTTTCTATTTGTACAATTACAATTTTTCATTCCAATATTTTCCATTTGTACAGTTCTTCTCACTTTCTTATTTCCTTATATCTTCATTTAATATATATTTGTACTTACATACATTTTATATTCTATATTTTATATTTTATTTTATTCTCTTAGTCAATTTTTACTTATATATATATTTCTCAAATTTACTTTTTTGTTCAAATATTTATTTCCTATAGATATTCTTTCTTATTCCTTCTTAGATAAGTAACTTTTTTTTCTTTCTTTCTTTCTTGTTCTAAGGTCAGGGCAGTTGCCTAAGCATTTCACTGCATATCGTACTGTGTAGGATTGTGTATGTGACAAATAAAATTTGAATTTGAATTTGAACAGTGACTTACAATTTTATCTCATTACGGGTTAAGGGCCTTTGCTCAAGGGCCCAACCTGGGACCTTCCGAACCGTAGTCCAATGCCTTAACCCGTTGAACTACCCCAGGCTTAAGTTTTTTGTTCTTTGTGGGATCAGATTCCCAATGTACACGTTTAGTTTTAAGGTTACATTTGGTTACATCTCTAGCATGTACAGTACTATTGCACTTAATTAGCTTCTTATCATGTTGCATAACCTCACTTTGTCTTACTCATCTAATTGGCAAACAAAATATAGGAGTTGTGACAAACAACATACTGAAAAAGTTTGTGTATTTGTGTTAATTAACGCATTAGATTCCCCCCCTTCCCCACCATTTTCTTGCCAGGGATCCTGACATTACGTTCTTCGATCAAATGAAGCAGCAAATGATGATGTACAGGTTCGATGTGTAAAAGTCTTATCTTTTATTACTTCCAATGAGAGAAACTAAGATTCCTGAAAAATCATCACATTTTCCTCCATTAGGGTGAAGCCTGCCGCGTTTGATCTCTTCCTCGGTGGCTGCATCGCTGGGTATTTAGGATTAGTGTTCTATGCAATTCAGGTATGTTTCACAATCCAGAATTAAACACTTTTACACATAGATTATGTGATCTTTTTACAAACACGAAAAAAGATTTTTTTACAAAAAAGAAGCTTTTTGTTTTGTTTTTGCAGAACTTTGGAAATGTCTATGCAAGACTGCAAGCCATCGTAAAAAAGAAACAGCAGTAAGAACGATAAGACAAGACCTGAATGCTAGAGACGGGTTAAGAAAACTGCTTTAGAAATGAAAGAGTGTTAAATGGTCCTACAAGATGTTGCTACATATGTTGTGTTGTACTGTATTTCATTGGTGTACTTTTATGAATAAAGAACGATGCTTGTAATATTATATTGTTGCATTCATTTAATCATTCAATGTTTTAACTGGCCAGATTGTTATGTAATATTATTATATATTAGTTGTTATACCTAATATAGTATATTAATAATACTTAATGACATTGGATCATTGGCTACAATGTCCATACTGTAACAAGTATTTACAAAAGTTATTCAGTCGGTTTTAGGAGAAAATATTGTATAATTGTTTTTAAGGTATTCTCACAACCTAATCAGCACTTTCAGTTCAGGGCTACTGTCTCCACAGTCACTGCTATTCAGTTGTAAACAAGTGAATGGTTGCCGCACCTACAATTTGCAAGAAAGAAAAGCAGAATGTTGTGATATGTACAGGTCTAAGGGTGCACCTGGTGCCGAAACAAATCTCGGAAGAGCATGAACAGAAGTGTGGATATCTGCAAACAAAATTTGGACTGATAGTCTAATGAAGGTGAAAGTTTCTTAAAGAGAATCGTTACTGGTGACGAAACATGGATTCATTACTACGAGACTGTAAGCAAATATTTTAAAGGCAAAAATGAAAGTAAAAATAGAGGGACATTATTAAGCATATGAACATTTCCCTTATAGATAAAACGCAACCACACAACCCAAAACAACTGTTAAACTAATCCAATTTAACACTGAGTCTGATTCTATCACAAGCATGGCCGTAGACAGGGTCTTAGGAAAAACTAAGGTGCCAAAAATTAAGCTTGCTACTGCGGTTTAAGAACACTACCCACATCACAGGAGCTATTCATCAAATTATATCTAGGGATGCATGGCATTGGACTACAGTACAATCTGTAAAATTGTCACATGTTCACCTTCTTGTCGTGTTTGTTTGTTTTTTTGACAACATCAAAGGAGCACAACATCAAAAGATTTAATAGTAACATCAGGACTACTCATTCCACTAATGGTGAAGCATTCACGGTAATAGATTTATTACTCAATTTATTTATAGCTAAATAGTTGATTATTTATCAGCATTAGTCTTCAGTACAAAAGCCACACATAAGGCTCCATCCTGCTTGCCATAAGCAAAACAAGCTCCAAGTCACACACAAATACTTTAAACTTCTCATCATGTTGCAGAAACCACACTGGGATACTGTGCCAAGTGCCAATGTGCCTAAGGTTTCTTATTGACTTTTCTCTACTGGTAGCTTAGACCTTCTGCTGCTCAGTAAAAAAAAAAAAAAAAAAAACCTGAGAAAAATTACAGGAATATCATAGTGGATAACACAAATCCACATTATTGAAAATTTTCCTTATACACTGCAAACTGGGTGGCTACCCAATAAACATACAGCCAACGAATAAAGGCTGATTTAGTCATCTATCATGATTTTTATTTCTTTCAACATTGTAAAACAATACTGAAGGCAACTAAAATATGCAATAATCTCCTTTGAACAGTAGATATTGAGATATGTCTGCTACTTGCCCTGTAAACCGGCTCTAATCAGAGGTGCTGTTATTTGGTGATGTTTGAGGCTGGTACAGCAACTCTAAATTAACTTCTCCTTGGCAGCAGAGGTAAGTTTTGGTCTTGCTTTCCTGAGATGGTCTTTATTAGAGCCAGTTTCATCATGTTGCTTGATGGGTTTTGCAAATGCACTTGACAATACTGCTTTTACAAGGACTATTCCTGAACAGCTGACCTTAAAATAACATCTGACTGCTGGTGTTGTGACTTATGTGATTTAATTACATATGTGTTATTTCATAGTTTTGAAAAAAAAAAAAATCCAGTATTGTTCTTGTAGGTTGAAAATAAATCTAAACTTGTGTCAAACTTTTGTATTTGTGTATATCTATTTATACAGTACCATAGTCTAGTGTGCACCTTCCCAGAAATGTAGTTACAATTCACGATGACACAACCTGCTACTTCTTCTTCTTCTTCTACATTTCCTCTTTAAATTCAGTTGAATGCCATACTGAACAGCTTCTCTGACAAAGGACCATCAGAGATGACCATCAGTTAAATGGCTGTGTGCCATTTAGCAGCAAGCAAGATGGACATACTGTATGCTTTGCTTTGCTTCTGGAGTGGCATGCATGGGAGTTGGTGGAGTAAGGAACAGCACTTAAAAAACAGATCAAGCATATGGAGGCAACTGAGCAAAGCTTTAGCACCCAGTACAAGTTAAGTCCTATTTTTTTAGATCTTAGTCCTGTTAGCCTTATTGAAGGCCCTGTTAGTGCTGTTAGCTCTGATAACTTTGTGGATGGCCCAATTAACGTGTTAGCCATGCTGAGGGCTCAGTCCACTCTGTGGGCCTGGTCAGCTCTCAGAACCCTGGTGAGGGCCCACTCTGCTTTGAGAACACTGTTGAGGGCCTAGTCTACTCCGAGAACCCTGTTGAGGGAGAAGAACTCTGTTTCGCCTGTGCCACACCCTGTGCCACCTGAGCAATGCCCTGCTGGCACTGCACCACTGCTGGGGCACTGCCAATTGCTGCGTCTTGAAGACCCTGTGTTCGTACAACCGCCCTGGGTTTGAGGACCCTGTATTCACCCCACTGCCAGTGTTTAAGGACACCGTGTTCGCCACACCACCCAGGTTCGAGGATTTTGTGTTCATTGAAATTCAAATTCGTTCAATTTCATTGAACATTTTGTCACTTTATTATTATAATAATAATAATTAACAAATAAATAACACTAAAAACATTTAGTGATAACTACATTTCTCAGCGTGCTACAGCAGGAAGACTTGCTGAACTGAAGGCATCTTGCTCTGCACTAAAGTTAAGCCCTGTTAAAGTTAAGCCAATTCTAAAAACATCCTCTCCCCCCACTCCTACCCCACCCCATGGTGTGCAGCTGGATATGTAGTAAGTCAGCTTAAGAACTCATCCATGTCGGTAGGTATTTATAATTAAAAATAGCTTTTTTTGACTTGTGTGGCATTATAAGGCATACGTACAGTATGTAGAGTGGGTTGCATGTGCCTTGTTTTCTTGCACCTTGTCTTGAATAATGGTCCTCAAGAAAGGTTAGGGGTGTGAACATGTTCTGAATATGAGCTCAGATCTTCAGACTTCCTGATATCTTAGCAGAATGTATACATCCTGATCATATTTTTATAACCTAGTTGTTGTCTGCTTTCCTGAAATGTGCTGTAGAGGAGTTGGAGAATAACTGTCTGATGTTTATATACCAGCCTTTTCTTCATGGAGTTCTCTAAAGCAGCCTGTAGCAAAGTCATTGCAATAAAAGTAGCCAACTGTTCTGACTTCCTTACAGTCACTTGGATATTACTGTACATCTGCTACTGGCTGAGCTTATTTTAGTGCTGCTGTCAACATGTAGGTATGCGGATGGGTTTTACCCGGGGCAGTACATGGTAACATATCTGACCAGGCATTTAGGGCCTGGGATGTTGCTGGAAAATTTTGTCTTTAAAATCAACATTACAGTTTTTATCAGCTGTTAAAATTCTTAGATCACTGTTTGGTCTCTGTCTAGATGGACAAAAACATTGTTATTTGGAAAATTTATTTAATATACAATAAATTCAATTAAAATATATATATATATATATATATATATATATATATATATATATATATATATATATATATATATATATATATATATATATATATATATATACATACACAGTCATTTCTTTACTTTACTCATTTACCTAACAGCTTAACATGCGATTTGAAATTAAATTTTTGGAAATCCTACTGCCTGGAACACAATGCTATATGGGTCATGTAGTGTACACAGACCTCCAGCATTAACGGCTAACATTTTTATTTTTGTGTTTTTTTATTAACTAGTGTTACGTAGCTAGCAACCACCCATAATTGCACAGTTTAATTACCAGTTTTAAATTGTTCCCAGTACTATGTAGGCAAAAGATGAAGTGAATAAATCATGGTGGAAAGTCCTGAGAAACTGACAAGATTTACATTATTTCCTCTTCAGAATATCAGCTCATATTCCCAGGGTTAAAACCCAAATAGCTTCAAATGGAAAGCGAGTATGCCAGGGTATACAGTCTCTTATTCTACACACCAAGTAGTGCCCTTGATCAGAGGTTACAGATGGATTTGGGATTCAGCCTTTTGTTAGAAATCAGTTGACCTGAACACAACACCACGGATGGGTCAGCGGCAATTTTGAACAACGGAAGCAATTACTAAAGAGACAACGTGTCCCCCCACGCCAGTACTATGGACCGTACCAACTTTCAGCCATACTGGTGACCAACAGTTAGTGTAATTAAAGGTTGTTAGAAAACCTGTTACACAAAATTATACATTTTTTTAAATACCCGAGTGCTGTTATGCTCTGTTAGCATCAGTCGTGGAATGGCTAATGTATAATCAGATTACTACATCAAAATTAGCTGTTGTTTATTGAATATTAGAATTACAGTATGCTATTTTACCAACAAAACCTGCTACATCACATTATAACCTTTCACAATAAACACAATATCCTCTAATCTGGGTGGCAGAGTGATCGTAATGTGGTTACATCATCGCATTGTTCTTGAATCCTGCCTGGAGAATGTGTTGCGGCTGGAATGTGCTATGGCTCTGGTGTCCTCAAATCCAGGTGGCAGAGTGAGCATGATATTCTCAAATCCCGGAGGGTATCCCTGAAGCAGGTCAGAGGTTCTGGGGAGTGTCTCAGGGCTTACAGGGCTAACAGTAACCAAATCATGGCTAACATGGTTGTCAGGAAGCATGTACTGTACATGCTGACAGGACTGTCAGATGTCATAACTTGGCTAACATCACTCTCAGGAAGCATAATATGGCTAACAGGGCTCTCAGAAAGCATAACAGGGTTAACAGGACAAAGTTAATAAAAATTGGAACTTAACTCGATTGGAGTATTGGTGCTGGAGGTCTCACTAATGACACCACTTCCTGGTTCAGGAGCTCCTACATCCACTCCACTTCATGCAGTGCTGGGAGTGCAGCACAGCAGATATCCATCTGGATAGGGAGCTCCATTATGAGCTTGGCTGAGAAATCCTGCCATCTGTGTTATGATTGGTTACAAGAATTTGTTCTTGTCTATTATTCATTATAAAAAATATATTATTATTTAGAAATCTCATTCATGATGATGATGATGATGATAGTATTTAAATTGTGTTTTTAACTGCAGTTTAAAGGACCCAAAAGTACAAGGATGAGTCACAAATTATCCACACTCTGTTTATATTAAAACTTTTGTCTTATCAGCACTTTCTGTTCAAGGCTACTGTCTCCCCAGTCACTTCCCAATCATTTTATTCATTAATGGGAAAAGGCTGTCCAAACCTACCTGGCCCTATGTGAACAAAGTAATCACCCCCTTTCTAAGTCATGAATGAATTGAGATTTTTGGAAAGCTGAATTAAATGTTACTTGACACACCCTGGCCTGATTACTGTCAGACCTGTTGAATCAATAAATCACTTAAGTAAAACCTGTGTGGCAAAGTGAAGCATGCTAATAGATCTCAAAAAGCAATACAACATGGCATGGCATTAAAGAACAGATGACAAACAAAGTAACTGACATGTATCAGCCATTTCTAAGGCTTTGGGACTCCAGCGAACCATGGTGAGTGTCATTATCCACAAAAACTTGAGACAGTGGTGAACCTTGCCAGGAGTGGTGAGCCTACCAAAATTACTCCATGAGCACAATGACGACTCATCCAGGAGCTCATAAAAAGGACCCAAAACAACATAAAAAAAACTGTTGGCCTCACTTTCCTCAGTTAAGGTCAGTATTCAAAAAGAAAGAAACTGAGCAAAAATGGCATCCATGGTAGAGTTTCAAGGTGAAAGCCACTGCTGACAAAACGAACACAAAGGCTTGTCTCATGTTTGACCAAAAAAAACAAAAACATCTTGATTGTCCCCAAGATGTTTTGGGGCAAATATTCTATTGAAGTTTTTGGAAGGTACAGTATGTGTCCTATCACATCTCACATAAAAATACCAGCAACAGTCCACAGTCAAAAATGTTGGTGGTTGTGATGGTCTGGGGCTGCGAAATGTCTGGAGAGTGTCTGGCCATCAGTTGGTGACCTCAGGCTCAACTGTGCTTGGATTATGCAAACAAAACATTATCTAAAACAAAGTCCTTGTCAAAGTCTGGACTTAAATCTAATTTTCATTGGATATTCCCTTAAACAGGCTGTTCATGCTTGAAAACCCTCCAATGTGGCTGAACTAAAACGATTCTGCAAAGAAAAGTGGATCAAAATTCCTCCACAGCAAAGAGAAAAACATTGTCAGTTATTGCAAACACTGGATTGCATGACACAACCAGTTATTAGGTTTAGGGGCAATTATTTTTTCACATAGGTCCAGGCAAGTTTGGACAGCTTTTATTCCTCAATAAATTAAATCACTGTATTTTGTATTTCTAATCCAGACGCTCCATGACCCTATACAAAATAAGCGTTATAGATGGTGGATGCATGAATGGGTGCACAAGGAATATACTAAACTAGCCTGAGACATACATGATATTTATATTGTATGAATAATAATTAAATCAAACTGAAAGTGAAATATTCTAATATTTTGAGATTCTGGGTTTTACATCATAATCATTGAAAAAAAAAGATGAAATGTTACACTCATTCATGTAATGAATGTAGAATATACAAGACTTTCACTTTTTAATGTAAATTACAAAAGAAAATGAACTTTTTCATGATATACAAATTTTTGAGATACATTGGCACAAACACACACACTCTCTTTCGCTCACTTGCATTGTTTACAGTGTCCCCTGCTGGGTGGCTGCCCAAACCACTAAGGTTCAGCAATAAGGTTCATCGATTAAAAAACTCACTGTTTTATGTTAGTGTAATTTCATATTTATCAAAACTTTTCATACTGGTGAAGATGAATTTGTTTGAATAGATGAATTTCCTAGATAATGCATCATCATGCATGTGTGAAGTCATCATTTATTCCAAATACAAGCTGGTATGCAAACTGTAAGGGGTCCAGAGATGGCTTGGCTAGTTGTCGAGGGGATTTTAGGATAAGTTTTTCAAAAGGTTTCATTACATGTGATGTCACAGCTACTGGCCAGTAGTCATTGAGGACACATGGGGTATGCTAGTTTTGGTACTGGGACTAAGCAAGCTGTTTTCAATAGCACATGGACCTTCTCTAGCCAAAGACTATGGGGCACAGGCTTTTAGTATTCACAGGCTGATTCCATCCGGCCCCACAGCCTTTATGTGCTTAGTTCCCTCCTTACTTAATCTGCTGAAATGGCATTAATTTCAGAGGAGACTGAAATCGTGCTTGTTTCATGTGTATGGAGGACTGGGTAATATGTTGTGAAGTCATGGGGGCGGGGCACCCCTTTGAGGCTCCACATCAAATGTATTAAAAATGTAAATTTGTTAGCCTGATCTGCATTCGGCTCAGTCACATCATCAGTAGTAGGTGACCCAGGGATTTGTTATGGAATCAGCAACTTCTTTCTAAGGGGTGTATGGGTATCAAGACAAAAACTGATGTATTATATAATGTAATTAGTCAGGCCAGAGTACCTGCCAGTTTGTAGCCTTGAACCTTTCTTGCAGAGCAGTATTGGCTCCTTCAGACCACCTTCTTACATTTCTGACAGTAGCGGGTTGCCTCTGCACCAGAGGTTTGTATCCCTGCTGTGACAATCCACAATCTACATGAAGGTGGGAAGTGTCTTCATGAGCAACACATGATTGAAGTCTCCCGAGATTAAGAATAAGGTTTGTGGTGGCAGGTCTGAAGTCTGGCTGTGTCTGAGCATACTGTATAATGGCACTTGTGCCAGCAGTGTGAGCAGATGGAGGAATGTAAACGGCGATTAAAATGGCACGAGAGAACTCTTTGGTTATATAGTATGGGTGAAGCCTCACAGCCAACAATTCAATATTGTGATTCTTTAACAGTTACATGAACCAGATGGCGCGGCATGTTGTTAATATACTGTATAAACAGTCAGCCTTCCTCCTTTTCGCATACTGCTTTCCTCTCTCCTCTTGTCCTCTTGTATGGCCCTAAAACCGTTTATTATAATGCTGGAAACGGTTTTGCCATCATGTAGCCAAGTCTCTGTAAAACACATCAGACAAAAGATGTCTAAATTGTCTAAATGTCCAGAGACCTCACATTATAGAGGGGAAATAAATTTCCTTACATTTTCTTTGATCGCCGCCACCTGTCACCATTCAACTTTTCCTCTGCCGTTTTGTTCCACCTTTGTTTCCTCTCACTGTCCTTCTTCGCATCTCACTGGTGATGTTAAAAATCCGATACAAAGAAGTAGCATTTCCTGACATGGTGGCAGCACTTTGTGACGTTAATATAGCAGAATATATCTCTATTGCTTTAACAATGGTAGCAATTTTTGACAATTTGATTTAACATTATCCATCAATCAACTGTTAGTCAATTGTTAAACTAACCATGCAAATTAAATAAAACGTACAATAAAATACTCAAACAATAATAGTATAAAAAATTTTACTACTAACCATAAACCCACAAATTGCTTGGAGTAGTAGCATGGATTTATGGGCAGAATGCTAAAGCAGGGAAACGTGACGTATTCTTGCTCTGCGCATGCATGGTAAGCATGCAGAGGAGAGAGGAGAGAGTAATGCATAGGAGGAATTTATAGAACAGCCGATTGCAAAGCGATCAGTGGATCTCTGGCGCCATTACAGGAGCAGGCTGGCCGTTGTTGTGCGCTGATCTTTTATACAAAATATATAAAAGAACATAGTCACTCCTGGAAAAGAACTGCATGGAAGTTTTAATTTTCTTTCTTTTATTTTTACTTTTCTTTCTTTTCACAATTCTTGAGAACTTTCTATAGACAGACAGACAGACAAATGAATGGATAGATAGATAGATAGATAGATAGATAGATAGATAGATAGATAGATAGAATTGGTACATTGGTCTGTTCATAAAAATAGTAATACTAATAATAGTGATGACAATTAAAATGACAACTAATGACAATTCAAGAATGGACCAAGTAAGTCAGACAGACAGATAGATAGATAGATAGATAGATAGATAGATAGATAGATAAAGTTCTAAGACATTTTGCAGGAAATTATTAATAGGGCACATCCTATAGCTTTAAATAAATAATCTGCCTTCACTGAAAACTACACTTCCCAGCATGCCACAGAGCGACTACGTCTTGTAGCTGAAAAACGCGCCACTCTGAGATTAAGCACCGCCCACTTCTAAAAACACACACTCCTCATTATTTCCCCCCTTTTACTTTTATCCTCTCTCTCTCTCTCTCTCTCTCTCTGTGTCTGTACAGCGGTTGGACGTCAAGGAAGTTCTGCGTATGAAGTTTGCCTGCACTCGTGTCGGTAAGTATTTATAATAAAAAAATTTTTGACATGCGTTATGTAATGAGAAAGAGGTATATACAGTGTAGCTTGCACGTGCCAGGTCCAGCTGTGGAGTCACACTGTGTTTTTGTGTCTTGTCCTGAATAACAGTCCTGGAGGAAGGTTAGGGCTGTAAACATGACCTGATTATGAGCTCAGCTCCATAGACTTCCTGATATGTTTGCAGAAATATAGACCTCATCATATTTTTTTTAGTTATTATTGCATTCCTCCTGAAATGTGCTGTAGAGGAGTTTGCCTAATAACTGCCCGGTGTTTACATACTAACCTATCCTTCATGGAGTTCTCCTGCTGCAGAGTCACTGCAGTAAAATCAGCCAGCTGTTCTGACCTCCTTACTATCACACGTATATTACTGTACACCTACTACAAGCCAAGCTTATTTTACTGCTGAATTGCATGTGCAAATGTATGTAGTCAAGAGCGGTTAATAATGAGAAAAATGTAATCAATTGCGCACTATGAGGTCAATTTTAATGACTTTTTAAATCACTGTTATTTGTAGAAATGTTTTTTTGCACTGTGTATTGTTTTAGGAGAGTGCTACTGTGAGTGTTTCACTGTATAACAATGATGTATATAAACGTTACACTACACTATATTTGGGTGACTGTAGGAAGTCAGTTACACTTCCATATTTTCGACTTAAGAATAAAAATTTTGCAGGAAAAAAAGAAACCAATAATTTTCTGCATATGAACAAATGAACAACCTCAACGAAGTGTGTACGCTTGGGAGCCATTTAAAGATTTATCAGTGTTAGTGGAAAGCTAAGCGAAACGATGCGACAGCCATGTGATTTTGTATGATTGTAATTTTTGTTATAATTTGTGGCTAGAACAGATTATCTGCATTTATATTATTTCTTATGGCAAAATATCGCAATTAAATGAATCTAGAACAGACTAAATTTGTGTGCAAAGG
Organism: Clarias fuscus; assembly: GCA_030347435.1. Classification (NCBI taxonomy): domain Eukaryota; kingdom Metazoa; phylum Chordata; class Actinopteri; order Siluriformes; family Clariidae; genus Clarias; species Clarias fuscus. The sequence goes on from CM059212.1 coordinate 26,869,137, forward strand.
TGTTTGCGGTGCTTGCACACTGTGCTATGATGCACGGATCTCGCATCTCTTGTACCATTGTTTATGAAAGACATCACTAATTGACGGACTGTGGTCCGAATCCAGACTGAGTGACAGTTCTTTCTGGACTCTGAGGCTTTTCTGATAAATGAAAATAATAATCTAGCAGTCATCTAGTACTTTGTTCACTTGTGGTAGGCACGACTAGACGCATCACTCACCAGAGCCAAGCTGTAAGCGCGGCACAGCATGGCTTATTCCAAGAAAAGTAAAGTAGACTATGAAAACTGAACATTTAAAACCACTTTGTCATATGTTCTGAAACTGTTGTGATGATAAAAAGCAGTAATGTGAAGCACCATTATGTGAGAAAACACAGGTAGTTAGAGTGAACATATCCGCAGCAGTTCGAGGTGAGGGTGTATAAAATACCCAAACTGAGTGCCCGGTATGATTGAGCAAGCTCAGCAGCATGCAATGAAGATTCACTAAACTTTTCACTTTTTTTTCCATAGATATACAAAGAAAATATAAAAGCTGTCAAAGATGAAACTGTCCACGTTTATAGTAGTTACCAAAAATTTACAATAAATACTATTGAAATGCAATGAAAATTTTATATTGCCTATTTTTTATAGACTTAGAATGACTATGAATGACAGAATGAAATTTTGAAACTTCTTATGTGTTAATTTGGTCCCCCTGGTTTAGGAGGTACAGTCTCAGTCCCCCTGGTTTAGGAGGTACAGTCTCAGTCCCCCTGGTATAGGAGTTATGGTGGGTGCATTTTCAAACTTGTCTGTTAATTCTACTTACTTTTTAACCTTTTTGTATGTTAACAAAAATTTGCTGTACACCTCTACTACAAGCCATATTTATTAATAATGCCATTTTCCTCTGAAAAAACTAAATTCTGTTACAGTTTGTGTGGTGAATTTAAATCAATAATTTCAATAATCAGCTGATGGACCATTTTAAAAGAAGCACAGAGGACTGGGCTTTTCTCATTTACTTTACTTGTAGTCCAAGTCTTGTAAAAGGATTAGTTTGTCAGGATTTGCCAAAAGCTCTTAAGATATAAGAGATATTTCAGTATCTCTGCTTGCTCTTAAGATAGGATAATGAAGTGGTTTGGTGAGTTTTAACTCAAATCTAGTTTTATGGTGGAATATGGAAGTAAACTGAGCTATTTTAGGAGGGAAAAAAATACAAGAGACACATAACGAGAGAAAGATAATGCAGAAAGTGGGAAAAAAAATCTTTATTTTGGAGAGATGTGCTTGTGTAGATCTGGGGACAATGTAAGAGAGGACAAGTACTTCTTGTATTCTAAAGTAAATTACAAAATAATTAAAACAGCATTTTTGCAAAAACTGTTAGCAAGCCTCTGTGTGAGATTCAGAAATTAGCAATTAGCCTAATCTGCATGTCTTTGGATTGTCGGCGGTATCCGAAGTACTCGGAGGAAACCCACCAAACACTGGTAGAACATGCAAACTCGATGCTAACCACTAAGCCACCATGCTGCCCTAGTTTAGCGCAATATTTATTAATTATTAAATCTCAGTTTTAGTCTAAATCACATTTATGCATAATTAAATGATTTATAAATAATAATTATGGTTATTGAAATAATAAGAATGATTGTTAAACAGCTTCTATTAGCCAGCTTGTGTGAGAAAAATGTGTTAAGAATGTGTGTTAAGAAATTCTGCCTTCTGATTGGTTACTACATTGGTTATTATTGTCTACATTTTTTTTTAATTCTCTTTTGGGCACTGGTAGAAATACAGCAATAAACACTTACTATATGGCAAGTTATTGAATCACACTCATTCTTCATTTACGTTATTGTAAAGGGGTAAAACTAAATCCTGACCTTTTGCTTTTCTTTCACAGATCTGTTAAAGGATCATGACAGAAGCAGAGAAGAATCCTGAGCAAAGAAAACACTGCTCAAGATCATATACTGTACCTTGAGCAAACTCTAACCACTTTTGGTTCTTTATATGTAATGATGCATAAACATGTTACAAATGAAAATGTTGTAGTAGTATATTCTCCAAAGGAGAATTTATAGTCATCAGTTGAAGAGAAGTGTGAAAGAGAAGAAACACAATGTACCAAGTAGTACCTGGAGGAGCTGGAGGCACTATCACAGAAGGGGTGGCCCTTAAAAAAATAAATAAGGAGAGTCGTCCACTAGTAGGTGCTGGAGTACTGGGTCTGGTCTTGGTAATTGCCGCTGTAACAGCGTGGTGTTACTATATTGCCTCACTTCGCAAAGCTGATCTCTTAAAGACAGAGTTATTGGATCTTAACAAGGATGGCTTTCTTATCCACAATCAAGCCGGTGAGATTGTGTTCAGGATGGCTTTCAGGTGGGTGGGAATGATAAAGCATGCATAATCTATATATTTTAAGAACTTTAAATCAGTATTTTTTATACTTAATCTTTGAGGTCAGACATACTGCATCTTTAAAATACCTGAAATTAAATACATTTATAAAAGGAAGTAATATGACATAAGAAAGTAAATTTTGGTGCATGTAAATTTCAGATCTGGAACCCTTGATTTGGACTCATGTTCTAAGGAGGGCGTGATTCTGCGGTGCTCACGCTCCTATGCTGGCAAAGTGAATTTCTTCATAATGACTGTGAAGCCCAAGGAAACTGTAATGTGCTACCGTGTGCGGTGGGAGGAGTTGGAATCGGACCGACCTGTAATGCACTCCATGTCTTACAATGACTCTCACTGGTATGGTGGTTCTGAATCTGCTGTCCAGCACTGGCCTATTGTAATCTCTGGTCAACAAGCCCCCAAGCCATTTGTCACCAGCGACCTTTATTCAAACCGAAATGACTTTGGTGGCATTTTGGAGCGCTACTGGCTCTCGTCCAATGCCACTGCCATCAAGATCAACGATTCGGTGCCCTTTCACTTAGGCTGGAACGACACCGAGAAGTCATTATACTTTCAGGCGAGATACCAGAACAGTCCATACAAACCCCTCCCTGGGATACCACCATATGCCGAGCTTAGCTACCGTGTGTGTGTTGGCCCTGATGTGACCTCCATCCACAAAGTCATGGTCCGCACATATTTCAACAAACCCAACAAGGTACCCTTAGAAGCAATGTTCCGATATCCTACATGGTCTACCTGGGCTTTGCACAAAACTGACGTTAATCAGGAGAGACTTTTGAATTATGCTGAAAACATACGGAAATATGGCTTTAACTGTAGTCAACTAGAATTGGATGACCGGTACACCAGCCGGTACGGCGAGTTTGAGTTTGATTCTGTAAAGTTCCCCAACGCGTCTGGGATGTTTCAAAAGTTAAAGGATGATGGTTTTAAGTTGTCATTATGGACACATCCCTTTGTGAACTATGAATCACCCAATTTTGGCCTGTGCGTCCAAAAAGGTCTTTTCGTGATGGAGCCCACCGGAAAACTTCCTGGGTTGGTGCAATGGTGGAATGGCATTGGTGGCATCCTGGATTTTACGAACCCAGATGCTCGCAACTGGTTCACTTCCCATCTACGAACCCTTCGTTCAAAATATGGTGTGTCATCTTTCAAGCTGGATGCTGGTGAAACTAATTTCTTACCCTGGCACTTTCAGACAAAAGTCCATCTTCCAGATCCTAGCACGTTCACACGCCGGTACACAGAAATGGCCTTGCCATTCAATGAACGAGCAGAACTACGTTCAGGGTATGGCTCTCAGAACATCTCTTGCTTCTTCCGCCTAAGCGATCGTGATTCAGTTTGGGGCTATGACCTGGGTCTTAAGTCCATCATACCTACTGTCCTCACCATCAGCATCCTCGGCTATCAGTTCATCCTGCCTGATATGATTGGGGGCAACGCATACACCAACCGAACGTACGGAAAGGGGAACCTCCCTGACCGTGAGCTTTATATACGCTGGCTGGAGCTTTCTGCCTTCATGCCAGCCATGCAGTTTTCCATCCCACCATGGGAGTATGACGATGAGGTAGTATCCATCGCCCGACGCTTCACGGCACTCCATGAGACATTGGTAGCCCCCAGAGTTTTGGAGCTGGCAGGGGAGGTACTTAATACTGGAGACCCCATCATTCGTCCATTGTGGTGGATAGCCACTACCGATGAGACAGCCTACAGAGTGGATTCACAGTTTCTCATAGGAGATGACCTGATGGTAGCACCTGTGCTGGAGCCTGGAAAGCAGGAACGGGATATCTACCTCCCGGCTGGCCACTGGAGGAGCTACAAAGGCGAGCGTTATGATAATAAAGAACCTATGCATCTCACAGATTATGCTGTGGATCTTGATGAGATTGCGTATTTTCTGTGGGTTCAGTGATGCTAATGCAATTGTCACAGATTTCTTTTTGTCTTTTGAAGGGATGAGCATTATATGCATTGCAAAATTGCATATTTTGAGCTGCTGTTTGTCATACCCGCTCATGTTTTTTAACCGTTTTATCCTGGTCATGGTTTGCAGTTCATCTTGAGTATAGCATGTTTTTGGGAGGTGGAAGGAAAACAGATATTTCTGGTGGAACCTATGGGGAGAATTTGTGCACAGTAAGAAACCTGAGCTCAGGGTTGGACTGCTGCACCATCATGTCACCTCATGCCACCCATTCGTGCCTTTTCAAATGTACATATAACATGCAAGCTTCAAGGATATGCTGCTAGTTTTCGCACACTTGGTGTACTTGCGATTGTTCCCTTACGATAAGTCTGGCTTAATGGCAATAATTAATTACAAATTATTGTACAAGCTCATATTGCTTTACAGTGGGAAAAATTATTATTTGATCTCCTGCATATTTTGTTAGTTTTCCCAATAAGAAATTAAGGGTTTTTTTGTAAAAGATAGAGACAGAATATCACTCAAAAATCCAGAAAAAGTACAGATTATAAATGTTAGAAATTGATTTCAATCAGGAAAATAAGTATTTGATCCCCAAGCCAAACATGACTTAGTACTTGGTAGAGAAACCCTTGTTGGCATGCACAGAGGTAAGATGTTTCCATAGTAGTTGGTTACCAGAGGTTTGCACACTTCTCCTGAGGGAGTTTGGTCCACTATTCTTTACAGATCTTCTCTAAATCCTAAAGGCTTCTTGCCTGTCACTTGGCAACTTGAAGTTTCAGCTCCCTCCATAAATGTTCTATAGGATTAAGGTCTACAGACTGGCTAGACCACGCTCAAAGACCAATCCATGACCCATCTTCAGGGGGTTCTCATCCAAAATTTTACAATACATGGCCCCTCATTGGCCCCTCAAGGTAGTAAAGTCGGCCTGTACCTTTAGTAACGAAACCGCCCCAAAGCATGATGTTTCCACAGTGCTTGACTGTAGGGAAGGTGTTTTTAGGATCATAGTCAGCAATTTTCTTCCTCTAAACACATTGGGTCAAGTTGATGCTAAAGACCTCAATTTTGGTCTCATCTGACCACAGAATTTCTCCCAATCCTTCTTTGTTCATTGGCAAACCTCAGACAGGCCTGTACATATGTCTTCTTGCGGAGGGGGGTAACTTGTGTTACCAGTGGTTTGTTTGGTTACTGTGGTGCTAACTCCCTTGAGATCATTCATAAGCTCCTCCCGTGTAGTTCTGGGCTGATCCCTCACTTTTTTCATGGTTATCCTTACCCATTGAGGTAGAATCATGCATTTGCGAATAATTGCTCCAACAGTTATCTCCTTCTCAACAAGCTTTGCTAATGGTCTTGTAACCAATTCCATCCTTGTTCATGTCTACAATCTCACCCCTGATGTCTTTTCACAGCTCTTTGGTCTTGCCCATGGTGGTGATGTTTGAATGGAAGATAGAGATAGTGTAGACAGGTAGCTTTTATACATATAACAAGTTGTTGTTAGGAGCACCTTCTTAAATTAATCTGTGTACTGTACCACAGGAGCACATATCCATATCTGAAGGCAGCCAGAGCACATATCCATATCTGAAGGCAGCCAGAATTTTTGTTTGTTGGTGGTGGATCAAATACTTATTTTCCTTTCTGAAATGCAACTCAATTGATAACATTTATGTAACTTTTCTTCTTTATTTAATATTCTGTCTCTATTCTTTACAGTAATGATAATCATTATAGACCCTTCATTTCTTTGTAAGTGGGCTACAGTTGATCAAATAACCCACTGTGTATAGCTTACACAGTACATGTACTGTAAGTCTGCAGTTGGGTAGTAGTAGCTCAAACAAAGGGAAATGATATAAATGTGTGGTATCTGAAGGCAAGGGTAAACTTTGGTCAAAACTAAGCTATACAGTGGAACCTTGGATTGCGCGCAACTTGGACTGTGTTTTGCAAGACAAGCAAAATTTAAAAGTATATTTTAACCTAATAAACGGTTGAGGTCTTGATATACAGTACAAGTAGTACGAATGTCTGCCAAGTGTCACGTGATCACAACTAAGCCAAGGGTTTTTCTCTCTCATGTGCTATGGGATTATGGGTAACCGTCTCCCATGCTCAGTCTCGGTGCGTGTGCGTCACTCGTATAGACAACATCCGTGTGTGCGTGTACAATTTGTTATAACATTGTGACCATGTGTGCGCGCATAAAGCAAAAGCCAGTGTCATTAGCGAGCTTCCTTGTTAAAGATCCAGAACCTCTCTCTCTGTCAGGAAAGCAGTGATTCCTTTACTGTGCACGTAAGCGGGTGACATTAGAAAGGTTCCTTGTTAAAGAAGCAGTGCTTCTGTGCGTATGTGTGTGTGAAAATCGTCCTACACAGTAGCCCACTCCCTCATTCTGTCCTCCCGCCTTCACACACAAAACATACACAAACACAATAACGGAAACACTGCTCTGCCGGAATTCTGTCGAAGTGCAGGTTAATATTTTTTATTTTTACTTTATATTGTTTATTTAGTATTTTTATATGGATATTTTTGTGTTGTGGAACGAATCATCAGTGTTTGCATTCTTTCTTATGGGGGAAATTCATTTTTATACATCAGTGCTTTGATATACAAGTACGCTTCTGGAAGGAATTATGCTTGCAATCCAAGGTTTGACTCTATACGCAGTTATATGCATGCTTACAAGATTACTAAACAGTTACAATGTGTCTTGTAAGCACATACTAGCACCTTTAAACGTGATATTTAATTTTTCATAATTCTAAAACTGTACACTATCTCTGGTGAAAATTTTTTTTTGTTGTTTATTTGGTGTAGATTCAGCACCGTAGCTTAAAGCAATAATTAAACTTAATATAAAAATATTAAAAGTAATGATACTTTCAGTATGGAGACTAATGGTAGCTTTTTACAGCAACAGTTTGGAACTCAGTGGATTAAAAAAATTAAACGAGTTATCGAATCAGGGAGGATTGGTCATAGAACATTTATGAGGGCTGTACTAAAAGTAAGGGAATAATCTTTGAAAATCCTGTGTCGCAGTTGCACTACATGGTTTGTCATAAATTTTTCTTCTGTGTAAATTGCCCTCATCAATAATCTCTTGAAAACATTCTTTAGCGCAGCAGAAGAACTTCTAGCAATAGAGATGGTTTTCAAAGAGGATGTGTGAGAGTGACTTTTACCAACATGCACAGTTTATTAGTTAGTTAATAAAACAGTTATGCCCACTTTTGGATTACTTTAGGTACAGCCGTTGTACTTAGCATTATTATGATGGTGTACTAAGCTCTTTTGTAGAACCTTTTTTGCAACCTGGGATTGGTTGGAGTCATTTTGCAACAATGTTTCTTTATGGCTGTATGTAAAGTATGTTTTATATGTGTAAATAGTTGTCATTTTGATTAGATTGCGTTGGAATGCCTTCTTAGCCAATAACCAATATGTTCAAGAAAAACATCCTGGGACAGAGCTTTTTTTTTTTTTTTCCACCCAGTGTCCGCCCCTAGCTAGCATTAGCTGGAATGTTTGTTGGTGCTAGCAATGTTTTACCAGGTTACTTGTATTGGACGAACGTCTTGTAGTACCTCCTCTTGATATTTTGATATTGCTTTGATTTGCTATTATACAATGTCATACAATACCGTGCAAAAGTCTTAAGCCATTCCCCATTCCTTCAAGTAAATGATGTAGATTAAATTAAAGAAATGGAAACAAACGGTTTACCTGTGTCTAAAGACACAATTTTGAAAAATGGTTGTTTATGTACCAACCTCAGCAGCAACCTCACTTCCCCTCATTTCTCATATGTCCGAACCATTCAGCATCATCAGTATACTAATCACTGGCCTGATCATCTGTCATGTCATCATCTGCACCTGTTTCTCACTGGTTCATGCCTTTGGTTAGATGTTTCTTTATGCTTAAATAATTCAAAAGTCACTGTTTATGCTTAACAAACAAAACATCTCCCTGAAATTGGTCGGGTATGCAGACTGGAATGAAACTCCGAGCCAAAAGATCCCTTCAGGAAGCCTGGAGAACTCTTCCTCAAGAGATAATAAATGAACAAAAATACAAGAAAGTCTTCTCTTCATTGGAAGCAGAATTTGAAGAAATAAGGGTGGCTCAAGACTTTTGTGTAAGACTTTTTTTTTTTTTAGAGCACAACATTGTACACAAAGCTTACGGCACATAGTATAAGGTGAAAGAGGTAACAAGCACAAAATTGAAGACACAAATCAGGCTGTCATGATGTAAGAAAAATGTGACTGTAAAACCTGCCATGTTTGTACACTGCCTGGCCAAAACATCACACACACATTTTCATGATGTCATTTTTAGTTTTGATTATACAGTAGTACATGTGTGAATATGATTCCTCATGCTCCCAGAACCACACTTTCACAAGCTGAGTCTTGGAATATTCTTGTGCCATTAAGTGGAGAGAAACTGCATAGATGTGATAACTTGGTCGTTTGGTACATTCAGGTCATCAGTTGACTTCATTTTATTGCCACATAATGTTGCTGAACCTAGACCTGACCAACTCATATAACCCCACTAGACGCGTGGGCGACTATGCATGATGGGTGCATAGCTTTATGTGCTTCCCTTTTTACCCTCATGTACCCATTCATACATTGCTGGGGGGGGGCATTTTGGGGTCAGTTAATTTCACATTTTCTACATGAGGTTTGTATGCAGTCCTGAACATTTGGAGTTTTGGTATGGTTTCTCAGTTACATAAGTGTTTTGCATTCAGTGCTTACTCAGTTAATCTTCATTAGATTGTTCTTTCACTGCAAGGCCCATGTGCTTTTTTCACAAGTAGTGCCTGTCTTTTGATAATCTGAAATTTCCCATCTTATTTTAGCATTTTTTTAGACAATCATGTCATTATATATAAAAAACAAAACTTGAAGAGTGCCACGGGACTGCTTGTATGAGCCACTATATAATAAAGGATAAGTTCTCAGTGTTTACCTAGAGTAGTGGAACAAGTGATATGTGCCAAAATGTGTGTATATGCGTAGGGGTTTATACTTGGAGTTTTCGATAGAGTCTTTGTACTGTATATAAAAAAGATTATTTTGCATGGTGCATGGTATAATTTCTGTATTACAGAGCAGCTTAATTTACAGTTTGGGAAAGCAGCAGTCTATAAATCAATATTACCTTATTTACATGACACGGTCCTTCAAATTCGCAGTTTCTCACCAGATATGTGCGTAGTAGATAAACAGAGATTATGCTTATCAGACGGGTTCAGAAATGGATCCGCAGGGTCTCTGCATTGCAAAACAATGAAGTAGTGAAGCTCCAGTGAACCAAACACACTGTTTACACACTGTACCGCGATTATCTTCTTAACATCGATATGACATTTGGATCCTATTTAGCTCCCAAATCACTGATTGTAAAATGCTGATGCGTTTAGTTAGCAGAGCCGAAATCTCTCTCTCTCTCTAACACAGGAGTTAGCGCTTATGCTTATTTGAAAAACATTTCATCAGTTGGAAATCTTACTGCAGGGAAACTTGCATGTCTGGGTTTTATCCCTTAGCTGTAGAAATGGTTTATCACCACTGGGAGGCAGTGTGTACCTTTTCTTGATTATCCAGATATAAAGAAGTCCTAATGCTTCCTTTCCTTTGTTGATATTAATATAGAATTATGAGCTTTTTTATAAGCTGTTTTTAAAACCTCTTTTTTTCCCAGCTAGAATGGTGCAAATCTCACACAGTGTGAACATATTTCAAAGTGCAAGAGTCGAATATTGTTGTATATCACATGGCACTATAATGTAATTATTTTTACTTATATTTACTCATGCCACCGTGTGACTTGCGTGGTATACAATAAACAACATGGTTATTGAGAAACTGTGTGAGCTACTTTGCTTGTCTAAATGAATGATTCTGTAAGAACAATAAGAAAAATAAGTTTGTCGTTTAAGGCAAGCTAATCAACGTCTAGTGATTAGTGTGACACGAACCAATGTGAAACAGAATCACTGTTACCACTATATATATGTTTGTTTATATATATATATATGTATATTTTTAAGTTAAATACTTTTTTTGTGCTGTTTTTATTGTGCATGTTTTTTTTTTGTTTTTTTTTTAACAGAAATGTAAAAAGTCATGAGGAGATTTCATGAAAAGTTATGAAAGTCAACGGAAAGAACAATTAAGTTGTTAATATAAATCATCATCCAGCCTCTGACTAGAAGTGATGATAGTCATTATATACCAAATACCTTGTTAATTAACATTTTTAAAATATTAAACACACCATAACGTAACTCCTTAAGCTTATTTAATATTTTTCAAAAAGCAATTAATTGCACATGATAGGAAGTTAATCCCTGCCATGATGGCATGATATAGAATCTACATTGGAGTACTTTCCCTAAACAGCATGTCTTTGGACATGTAATGTTATGGGACATTTAATGTTATGTCAAGTCAGGTAATGTTACAGCATTGCAGATATAAACAGTTATGACCTCACCAACTGCTCTTGTTTCTCTTTCTTTAAGGCTTGAAAAAAGTTCTGCCTTGAAGACTTGATCAAAATGTTGAAACTGGAGACTCCTTCCATAAATGCTAAATAAACAAAACAAAAAGTAACAGAAAACACCAGGGAATCTTATAAGTAAGTGTTTTTATGAGTGTCTGGATCCATCCACAGAATTTGGAAGTTTTGACAGATTTGCAATTTTACCCAAATTCTCTCTCTCTCAACCATGCCATTGTGCAAAAATCTATAGAACTGTTGTAAAAGTTGTACAGCTCCTTGCAGACTTTTAGACGAACTTCTTGCAATGTGTCATTTTGTCCAAAGATTAGGCTGCAACTCTCAGCTAACTTCAGACAAAGCCTTCGGATCACGCTCGGTTACGGGTCCCTAGGCTCATTGAACCTCCAACCTTCTCTGGCCCCTGACAGGAATAGTAATTATTGCAAAAGAGGTTAAGCTTGATCAAAGTTAGAATCGGCCTTTGGTCCGGCATTGAATTAAGTCTCCTGTGAGCGGCGTCTTCGGGGGTTTTTTTGGGCCCTGCTCATCACTGCTGGATAATGCCATAGGGCTGAAGTAATTTACAGGTTATATGGAGGTTAGCTCTGGATCAATAAATCATTTAGTTGAGCTTGGGTCAGAGGAGGGGCAGCTGCGAATGGAGGGGGGGTGGATAGGGCAAAGAGTGAAGCTGGATTGTGAGCAAAATGTCCACGCCTCACATTGAAAAATTGCAAAACACGTCTGCGGCCAAAGGGCCAGCCCGGTGCTTGTTAGCCGTATTTGTGCTGGTTAGTTTAATTCCTGTCTGATGATTGCATTTTGATTGCAGAAATACTCGCAGCATCTGTGTTGTCTCTGCTTTCTTTTAAACATTTCGTGGTGAGCAGGTAACTAAATATGCCAAGGAGTGGGTTTACTTTGCCTGTCAATGACATCTCCCCTAGGCATTGATCCGTCCTCACAGCCCACACGGAAGACACACGCTTTCATCGATTAGCTGTCTGAATTCCATTGCTAAGAAATCAATGCTATTTGTAGCTTTGCTGCCCTGCAATGATATTGTGTATTATCGAAAGACCGGAGTAACAGACGGCTTTCTAATCATGTTTGAAATGACGGCTTACAGATTATGCTTGAATTAAAGGAGTCTGTTTAAAGAGAGCGAACAGATGTGTACACTTCTCTTTTTTTCTTTCTGCTGTGGGGAATCCACAGCTTTAGAAAGTTTTAAATGCATGCTGTACCATGGCTTAGAAATTGTTCTGTTTCAGTATAATTTCTATAGGAATTGCTTTTTAAACAGGGATGTCAGATTTTACAGAAATCTAGTAAACACATAAATATAAATGTTTTTTACCTGAATGAAAAACTTATGATCTCACTTAATGAAAATATACTGTAATCTGTAAATGATCTACAAGTTTTTTTTTCTTCCAAGGCTTTAAAAATGAGTGAAATAATATATATTTAATGTCAGACTGCAATGACCGCCCTAAGATTTATTTTAATCAACGTTTAATCAGTGTAATTTCCTTTTTCTTTTTCAGTTGTGATATACACACAGCTTCAACTCTTTTGGGAAGGCTTTTCACAAGGTTTACAAGTGTGTTTATGTGAATTTCTGACCATTCTTTGCAATTGTGAGGCCAGACACTGATGTTGATGTTGGACAAGAAGGCCTCTGTTGGACGCTCTAATTCATCCCAAAAGGTGTTCTATCGAGTTGGATTCTGTGCAGGCCAGTCCAGTTCTTCCACACCAAACTCGCTCATCCATTTCTTTATGGACCTTGCTTTGTGCACAGGTGCGCTGTCATGTGGGAACTGGTACTGTATGTGGTTGCTTTTCAGAAAATGGGCTGCTTCCTGCAAAAGGAACTCTTAATGCTTCAGAATACCAATACATTTTGGACAATTTCATGCTTCCCACTTTGTGGGAACAGTTTGGGCTTGGCCCCTTCCTGTTCCCACATGACTGCACAGGAAGAACTTGGTGTGGTGTGGAAGAACTTGACTGGCTTGCTCAGAGTTCTGACCTCAACTCTATAGGACACCTTTGGAATGAATTAGAGTGGAGACTGCGAGCCAGGCCTTCTCGTCCAATGTCAATGTCTGACCTCACAAATACACTTCTGGAAGAATGGTCAAAAATTCCCATAAACACACTCCTAAACCTTGTGGAAAGCCTTTCCAGAAAAGTTGAAGCTGTTATAGCTGCAAATGGTGGGCCAACAACATATTAAACCCTATGGATTAAAAACAGAATGTTACTTAAGTTCATATGCATGTGAAGGCAGGCAAGCGAATACTTTTCACAATACAGTGTGTGTATATATATATATATACATTCATTCATCTTCTTTACTGCTTTATCCTGTATACAGGGTTGCGGGGAGCCTGAAGCCTATACCAGGAGACTTGGGGCATGAGACAGGGTACACCCTCTAGAGGGTGCCAATTCATTGCATGGCACACACTCACACACACAAACACACTCACTACAGGCATTTTGAAAACATCATTTAACCCAAAATGCATATGGGAGGAAACCAGAATACCTGGAAGAAACCCACCAAGCACAGGGAGATCATGCAAACAGACGTGAGGCGGGAACCACTATGCCACTGTCCCGCCCCTTTTGGAAATAATAAAAGAAAAAAGTCAACTTCCACTTTCTGTAAAATGATTTGTTCCACATTTGCTGTAAAACATGAATACTGGACTAATTCACTTAATGTGTATCTACATGATTTTGTGCATTGTACTGTGCTACAGACCATGATTGGCTGATTAGCTATAGTAACTGCATGAATTCCCAGTACAGGAGCTCCTCAACTTGATATCTTTTAAAATTAATTAATAATTTAGGATTTACATCTAAATAAAGTTATCAACCTTTTGAGTTTTGCATTCAACTTTCAACTCAAGTGACTGTCCAGACTAAATAGAGACTAAATTTATCTTAATATTAGTATGTAATGTATTGTCTTGTAATCTATAGCAATGCGATACATTCAGAGAACCCCTGGACTCCACTTATAGAACCATAGGCCAACTTTAATCATAGTAGCAAGGCAACAAGATGAACACCCTTTAGAGGGCAGTGCAGCTTCATGTTGACCAGTCTGGATTTGTGGACCTCAGCCCAGATGTGATCAACGAAAAAATAGAGGAATGTATACTCTGAGCAAGAAGGAGGACACAAACCTGGCAGATCCTCCCACCTCCTGCGCTCCCGGATGCCCACCTGTGTGCCCATCTGCACCAGAGAAATGCCAGTTGTTGTGTATGTGTGCCAGGCTAAATCAAGCCCCCCATTCCAGGTGTGGATATGTGTGTGTGTGTGTGTGTGTGTGTGTGTGTGTGTGTGTGTTTGTGCGCGCACGTGTGCGTGTGTCTACCCCTCACTTGCTGACAACTCTCTTGGGAATGCATTAGCTCTCCCCTGTGAGGACACAGTGGGTACAGTGCTCCAAACGTCCACTTGTCATAAAGCAGTGTGTGACCAGGAATGAAAACAGATTGCCATCCTGGCATCCAGTCTCTCATCTCCTTTAATAATGAAGCATCCTGGTCACACTTTGTTTTAATCGAAATACAGAGTAACAGTTTATTGTAAGCTGTGTCATTTAAATTGGAAGGTGGGAGTTATTTTTCCATAGGCGCAGATTTATTTTCTATAGGTGTCCATTCACTCACTCACCATCTATACCTCTTGTCCTGTATACAGGGTCGCTGGGGAGAACCAGGAGACTTGGGTCACGGGATGGGGTACACCCTGGACAGAGTGCCAGTCCATCGCAGGTCACTCACACAATATACTCATTCACACTCACTCGTAGTCTATATCTCTTTATCCCATATTTGGGGGTTACAGGGGGCCTGGAGCATATCCCAGGAGACTTAGGGCACAAGGTGGGGTACATCCTGAATGAGGTGCCAATCCATTGCAGGGCACACACACTCGCACACTAATTCACACTCTACAGCCAATTTGGGAGTCATTTAGCCTAATTGGCACGCCTTTGGACTGTGGGAGGAAACCCACCAAGCATGGGGAGACTCCATGCAAACATACCCAAGGCAGGAATAAAACCTGGAACCTGAAGGTGTAAAGTGACAGTGCTAATCACTAAGTCACCATGCCACCTATTTTCTTTGCTATAAGTGTGAATTCAAGTTTAGCAGCCCTGAGTTTCCGTACTACAGACATGGATTTTGTTGCTATATGTGACCTCATGTTCTATAGGCAAGGAATTACTTTGCATATGTGTGGATATTTTTTCATGTGCATGAATTTTTTCTTTTGCTTTTCGAACTGTTTTAATTCTTCATGGCAAACATTCCTTAAACAGTTTGTTCCATATTGACATGATAACATCATGCAGTTGATGCAGATTTGTCAGCTGCGCATCCATCATCCATGATCTCCTGTTCCACCACATCCCAAAGGTGCTCTATTGGATTGAGATCTGGTGACTGAGTACAGTGAACTCATTGTCATGCTCAAGAAACCAGTCTGAGGAGATTTTAGCTGTGTGACATGGCACATTATCCTGTGGTCATATAGGGATGGACGTGGTCAGTAACAATACTCACACAGGCTGGGGCATTTAAACCACCAGTTGGTAGTAAAGGGCGAAAAGTGTGGCAAGAAAATCTCCCCCACACTATTATACCACAAGCAGCATTCCTGACACATTGTTACGGATAAGGATGGATCCATGCTTTCATGTTGTGTTCACCAAATTCTGACCCTACCATCCGAATGTCTCAGCATGTGAATTGTTTGACCTGTTTTTAGCTGACAGGAGTGGCATTGTGTCTGGTTTTCTGCTGCTGTAGCCGATCTGCTTCAAGATTCAACATTGTGCGTTCTGAAATGCTCTTCTTCATACATTGGTTGTAACGAGATGTTATTTGACTTACTGTTGCCTTTCCATCAGCATTCTATTCTCCTCTGACATCTGGCATCCAAGGGATTTTGCCCATAGAACTGCTGCTCACTGGACTTTTTCTCATTTTCAGCTCATTCTCTGTAAACCCTAAAGATGGCTATGTGTGAAAATCCCTGTAGATCAGCAGTTGCGGAAATACTCAAGCCAGCCAGTCTGGCACCAGCAACCATGCTATGTTCAAAGTCACTTAAATCACTTTTCTTCCCTGATGCTTGGTTTGAACTTCAGCAGATTGTCTTGACCAGGTATACATGCTTAAATGCAGTGACTTAGATATTTACTTAAATGGCTGGGACCTGCTGATGGTGGGTTGCCGCACCCCCATACATCCCAGCCACTGCATGCAGTGCTGGTCAAATTTTAATTTAACATTTGTTCAATTTTAATGTTTGAGATATTATAAAATTGTAAAAATCTGTTTCCTCCAACCAGTTTTTCATGCATTTCTTTTTTCCCAAATTTCACATTTATAATACAAGTAAATCTACAGTATTTTACAATTGTGATTTATTGTGATTAATCGCAGACTATGGGTTACAAATTTTAGTTAATTGACAGTACTAAAAATCATTTATATTTATATATGTGAATAAAGTGTTATCAGAATGTGTACATCTAATTTTAAGAGTTGATTTTTAACATGCAGAGCATGCAAAACATGACTCAGATGGCCTCCACAGTCACCAAATTTAAATCCTATAAAGCACCTTTCTAATGTGGTGGAATGGGAAATTTTAACCATGGATATGCAAATAAATGACAAATAAAAATAAATAAATAAATAAAGCTTTACAATAATTATCAATATACACTAACCAGCCACTTCATTAGGTACAGTACACCTGTTCAACTGCTCATTAAGGCAAATGTACTGTATAAGTCAATGCATTTAAGCATGTAGATACAGTATATATATATATATATATATATATATATATATATATATATATATATATATATATATATATAAACTATTCACCTGCGTACCCTTTATTTTTAATTAAAAGCATAAAACAAAAACAAAAAACTGGAGTATCAGTAACTTTTTGTCAGTTGCTGTAATCCCCAACTGGGCCTTTAAAGCTATTCATATGAGTGGCGCAGAAGGAAATCACAACTGGGAGGAAGCAATTTGTTGCAGACTAGAGACAAGAGACAAGGTTAAGTGCAGTGTGAGATAGGAAGGATGAAAAAGAGATCTGTTTTTGTGTTTTTTTTTCCAGTTCATCACTGAACTACAGCCTTGTGTATTTTTCCAAGTCTAGAAATGAAAAAAATATATATTGTTCATCTTCTTGGCACTGAATGGTCTTGCCTGAGAACTGTGTATTTTTGATTTTACTAAAATAACTACAACTGCTTTCACAGCATGATGTCCCCCCCTTCCTTGAACCTCTCTTGCTTCACTTAAATATGTTCATTAATCCATTTTTAATAAATGCTTTATCATGGCCAGGGATGCAGTAGATCCAGAACCCGTCCCAGGAACACTGGGTGGCTGGAATACTATAAATAGGATGCTTGTCAATCACTGGGTACGGCACACATACATTTAAATCTAGGAGTGTATCCAGTCTACCTATATGAATGTATATTCCCATGACTTCACGTTCTTCCAAGGGAAACAAGGGATCTCTGAGCTGTCCATGTTCCACTCTATTTATATTCCTCAGGTTGTATTTCTATTTAATTGATACCTTAATACATCTCACATCACACTGTAGTATAAAGAAACAAATCCTACTGTAAGAACTTTATATATAACTCTCTAAAAGGCCGTGTAATAAAACTGCTCATTAAACGATGAGCACCGT
Organism: Clarias fuscus; assembly: GCA_030347435.1. NCBI lineage: Eukaryota > Metazoa > Chordata > Actinopteri > Siluriformes > Clariidae > Clarias > Clarias fuscus. The sequence goes on from CM059212.1 coordinate 26,886,831, forward strand.
TTCTCAGGAGTATCCATGAACCCATTAAATCAATTTAGTGAAATCAGTCTACTTAAAATTGGGTAAAGTGGATAAGAATAGCCCATACAGTTCTGCAAGATTGCATTTTATGAATATTAGTTTTATGCTTTTAACAGGAACTAGCCGAAGTCAAACATGGTCTCCTGGTTATACAAGTCAATGCCATAATGGGAGACTCATTGATCCGATCGCACTTTATATCCTATTTTTAATTGATAGCCATGGCCAGAGGGAGATATTAAAGTGGTAGCTAATTAATGAGCTTGGTAATGGTCCGAACTGCTGCTGGGAACCACTCGCTTATGAAGACGCAGCTGTTCTAATGGACTGACCCTGCGCAACATCGTATCGCAGACAATTTCTACCAGTGATGGGATCTTAGCAGCTTGAAGCACTATTCGACCTTCACTGTGTCATGTTTTATGCATTTAGACACACTCAAACTGTGAGGCCACAGCAGTGAGGCAAGTCTTGCAAGGAACATCTGGAAAGTCAGAGGACAGATACAAATTAAAAAGCCAGAATTCTGAAGTTCAGTCAGGCTCAGTTATGAGCTCTTCAGAGTCATCTAGTTGATTGAAATGATTTCCACCCAGCTCCATATTACCCTCCCCATCCATATTTTTTATTTTGATTTCACTGGACTGACCTCCCATCTGCTAGAGTCGAGCTATGTCTGAGTGGAGTGTATCTGTCTTTACTGAGTAATAAATGAACCTGACACACCAGAGACCGTGGGCCTGCACCTGCTTAGCTTTTTCACCCGCCTGTCTCCCACAGCGCCAGACTGACAAAGCTCAGGCCTCGGCGGGCTCCAGACGATGCCTTTCTGTCTGAGCACTACGCCGCGAGGCACACGCTACTTATTTGGGCTACGGTGGCATCTGTCAGCGCTGGGGTTGGTACAGCCCTTGGGGGGATGATAGACTTGCCTATAAATAACCCCAAAATGAATAAAAAAAGAGATAAATAAGCAGGGCTCTGTTGCTGAGGAGACGCAAGACCAGAGGACGGGTTGAAATTTTTTTTTAGAGATGTGGTATGAGAATGGCACCACGCCTAAGCATGGGGCCATAATTGAAACAGCGCGCTGTGGTGTTATGGCCTTGGGGTGATTGATGCCGCTTTAGAACAATGCTGTCCACACGGGTACCAGGGATTTACCTGAGGAAGTGACAGAGATAGGAGAGGCTGCTTAGGTGACTCATCTGGGTTTGGCTGAAAATTGGTTCCATCCATCAAATACCACATTTAATGAGCACCAAAACCATGCAGCCCAGCGAAGATTTCCTATTTAAGGCGGTGAAGTGGGAAACATGCAAGGGGCAGAGACTAGTGATGGTCTATCAATCAGGCAGTTGGCTGCTTTATTTAGCACGCGGACGGACAGACTCGGGGGTCTCACACAGCGGGTTCTGGCTTGTTGGGCATGCCTTACTCTCATGGCTGGAGGTATAGAGAGGCGGGGGCGAGGACTAAGCGAGAAGAGAAAAGAGTGAGAGGTGTTAGGGCTTGGCCATGTCCCTTGATGAGCTACCATGCTTCATCTTTCTTGCGCGTGGACCTGGAACTATGGCTTGATGGGATTTTCAGCCCCATGGCCTCCATGCCTCTTAGGTGCACTCAGAGATATGTGAGACCAGCCAAGTGCACAGCAACAGGGCAATTTCGCTTTCTCACACTGCATAAGCACAGTGATGGTACTGCTTCAGTTGCCTTCTGTAGTGATGAGACTGAGGCAGGACTTAATGGTCCTGCATATATACGAACTGTCACAAAAGCCCATAATGTTCATAATGGTGAAGCATGGGTCTACTGTTTGATGCATTCACTGAATCTCAAGATCGATTGTCTTTTTTGGTAAAGGTTTGCTTTGATTAAAGTTTTAACTATCATTACCTTGTGTATCCTGTAAACGCTTATATTCAACAGGCTGCATTCTTATCTCCAAAAAGGACTTCTTAGGTCACCGAACAAAGAAGGAACCTCCTTGAATCTCCTTTTTCTTGTTCAGTCCCCCTCTCACATTTTTCTCTTATATAGATTTTCTCACCACTCTCTGCTCTGGTAAAATGCCGCCCACAAGGACACAGGGATGTAAACATTGTTTTGTTAGCCTGGCCAGATATGAGGAGAAGGAGGGCTAGTGAAAGGAGACGGAGAGCCCAGCGTACACACAGACACACAAAATCAATGCTGATCAATGTTTTATATCACTGAGGCGCTCCAATTCCCGACCCGAATCACCCGAAAGAAAAGAAGAAAAAAAAAAAAAACACCTCCCAATCACCTCTGGTATAAGAGGGCATCTTCTCCCTCTGGTATTCTAGCCAGGGTTCAATAAGCCATACTGCTCTCAATCAGATAAAGAAAAGATGATAATGATTAGGGCAGAACATGCACAGACTGGAGGGACTGTAAGACAGTAACTCGGAGTAAAAGGTTTTTGAATCACAGCATCAATATTTAATATTATAATGAAAGATATCATTTCTGTAGATATATTACTTGACCGGGCCATGCATCCTGCTTCAGTTCTAATTAAAACAGAGAACCGGGACTCATAACAGATGAAGTCTAGTGTGAGATTGTGATTTGGGAGACAGATACATACAAACAACCATTACATAGTTATTGCTGTAGTATATCACAAAGCATAAAGATAAACTATACCATCATATGAGGCTGATGTGGTTCTCTGTAAAAGGACTACATAATTACATATTTATGTATAAAAAGGATCTAAGATAATTGGTGTAATTTTCTCCTGGTGTACATGGTAAAGATAAGAAGGATAAACAGTATGGACCAATGCACCACCAAGACCCTTAATTCAATACAACATGGTAAACAGGATTTTTTTTTTAATTATTATTACTTTTTTTTTTTTTTCAAAGCATGACCGGCAAAACCCAGAGACAAGGCAATTTAATCCAGAATTTTGAACAGATCTGAGTGGATCAATACTTCAATCCCTCGGATACAGCGAGTGTTATTAAAGTGAAAACAATGGCAGGCGTATGAAAAAAAAAAATTATACCAGTAACGAAAAAAGGCGAACTGTCAGAATACAGCCTGGCACATCAGCAATGGTGTCTGCTTTCTCTAATTAATTTTCACAGAAGTACAGACAAAATGTGCCAGTTTTATTTCCTCTGGAAGCACGAGGAGCTAATGAGTTTCCCACTGAGCAAAACCCGAAGATAACCAAGTAAGAGGGGAAAGAAAAACACGCGTACCACCCCGATCTAATGTGCCTTTTTTAATGAATTCCATATCTGCTCAAGTCACACCATAATGGTGATTTTATGGCTTTTTCGAACTACTGCAATGGTAAATGGATTGCAGATGGCACTCTTGAGATAAACCTTAACTTGTCTTTGAAAACATAGAGTTGCGGATGTACGCTTTCATTTTTGCGTGCTGTTGTTTTCAGTCAACGCTAAAGATTTCTATTATAACAGAAATTGGGACGTTTCCATGTCAAAAGCATTAAATCATGAAACATTTATTGGTTGAACTGAGACAGTATATAAATAGATTTTTCTGAAATGAATTCTTTTGATCTGTAAGCATACCAGTGCATGTCACTACAATATTTGTATCTGTCGAGTGCTCCACACATACACTTGATGGACAAAAGTATTTGACCAAACCTGTTAATTAAAGTTCAGGTGTTTCAATTATGTCCTTTATCCCAAGTGAAGGGCAAACTTAATCCTTCAGCATAAAAAAAAACAAACATCTTGCACACTGCTATGCGTCCAACTTTGTGGTGACAGTTTGGGGACATTGCAACATGACTGTGCTTCAGTGTACAAAGCAAGGACTATAAAGACATGGTTTGATGAGTTCAGTATGGAAGAACTTGACCGGCCCTAACACAAAGCCCTGGCCTCAACCCCATCGAGCACCTTTGGGATGACCTGGAATAGAGATTGAGAGCCAGGCCTTATAATTGCTCTACAGAATGAATGGGCACAAATTCCCAAAGAAACACAACAAAATCTTGTGGACAGCCTTCCAAGAAGAATGGAAGTTATTATAGCTGCAAAGGGAGACAAACTCCGTATTGAAGTATACTGTATGTATTTGGATAGAATGTCATTGCAGGTTTGGCCAAAAACTTTTGTCCATATACCGTAGTGTACATACTGTAACTATATATAATCTAATAAGAACCACCACAACCCTGTCCAGGTTGTTCACGGATGAATAAACAACATAAATCTATCGCATAGATCCACGTATACTTTATTTCTTCTTTAAGCTTCATAGCTGACCATGTCTTTATCTGGCTAATGACATAAAACACTCTGGATATAGTGTACACTACCATTCAAAGGTTTGCACACACTTTCTAATCCCATGGATCTTTCCTGATTTTTATTTCGTTCTACATTATAAAATAATGCTGATGGTGTCCAAAATATGCAATAATCTCTTTTGAATGGCTCTAATCTGAGGTGTTGTTAATTGGTGATTTCTTAGGCTGGTAACTCAAAATGAACTTCTCTTCTGCAGCAGAGGTGAGTTTTGGTCTTGCTTGCCAGGGATGGTCTTCATGAGAGCCAGTTTAATCATGGTGCTTGATGGGTTTTACAAATGCACTTGATAATACTGTTCTTGGAAGAACTGTTCCAGAACATCTGACCAGTGTCCTAAAATAACAGTGGGATGTGGTTTTTACGTAATTACCTAATTCCAAATTGTTGTTATATTATAGTTTTGGGAATCTCCAGTATTGTTCTAGAATACATTAAATAAGGTTTTTTTTTTCATGCCTTTTCAATTTCCCTTTCTTAGATCTAGCTAGATGCTTTTGGTAGCATGATTTGACATGGTTTTCCCCGACATGTGAGTCAAGCAACTGTGAAAATAAATAAATAAATAAATAACTGCAATAGAAGAATTTTAAGTGCAACCGGTGCATAATACCTAACATCTTCTCCTACATTCTTCTGCTTCTCTTCTTCCATTTGCTTACATACCCAAGACACTAATTTCACAGATCACTTAGATAAAGTGAAAGTAAGCACTACCCAAATAATCTATCATTCACATCACATGCCATCAGGAGTTCAGGGTTAAAGGCCTTGCTCAAAGCCCCAACAGTGTCAGCTTGGCAGTGCTGGGATTCAATCTAACAGCATTCTGATCAGTAACCCAGAACCTTAACATTGAAGCATCATTGCCTAAGAGATCGAAGAGACTGAAAAACTATTCTACAACAACTTTTGACAAAAAAAAGTGGGAAAAATGTGCCATGGTGAATCAAAAAAGTGTAGGGGTAATACCAAAGCTTTAGTGTTAATATTACCCTGCTAGTGAGGCAGATTTTTATTGTTTTGCTTTATTACCCAATCCTTCACCTCTCTATCTTTATCCGAGCATGAATGTCCTCCCTCGCTCATCCTTCCGAGAGAGAAAGTTGTCGTGCTTAGTCCTTGATTTATGTCCCCGGCTTTGTGTGCTTATACAATGGTTCAGTAACACTAGGGGATCAATGCGAGGCAGGATTTAACCGCGAACAGACCGGCTACGGCTTCAGCTCTGCATACTGAGTGACTGCAACTACATAAGAGACCACAGAGGTCTAGGTCTGTGGTTAGAGTTTTATATACTTGCGGTAGCAATAATAATGTTGTAAATAGGTGTGACCGGGGATTTTGAATTACCACCAGGAACACATGGAGCGGTTCTACATCTTTTGTAGTTTATTCCGTTGGTTCCAAAATAAATTATTTTAGTGCAAATGTCTTAAAAACATATAGAAAACAGTGCTGCTCAAAGCTTTCACTGTTACAGGTGAAAAAAAGAAAGAAACTAATAAGAAAAATAAAATATTAGTCAATGACAAATCTTAGAGAGCTGATAGCACAACTCCAATTTTCACAGCTCCATCTCACTATTTATCCCTTTAAAACAGCACCGAACATCAGCACACGGCAATAAACATACAGCCGTCATGAAAATAGAAAAAGGGAAAATTTACATTACAGAAAACCACCATGAAAAGAAATTTATTACTATTTAGTACAATATGGCAGTGGGAACACAGTGCAAAATAAAAACATTATAAGTACACCTCATGGTATGTTACTCTTTGGCACATTTCTTGTAGAAATAAAATGGAAAGAAACACACACATAAGCATGAACCTCTACTTTTAATCACTTTACAAAGGCTGCAACCTTCCCCAGTAAAGTAATACACGCACTGTGTAAACAATCACATATTGTGCAAGGCACATTAAAACATTAAACATTTGCACATTTAAGTGTATTCATCTTTTAAGTTTTTCATTTCAACAGGCCTACACCTCACATGACATTATACCATTGGACATCTTTGCACATGGTATAAGTTAACAAATATAACCACTCTTGGAAATAAAACAAAAAATATTCATCCAGGCATGACACTCAAGTATATTTACAGGAAATATCGTATTTACCGCCGGATGGCCTCCACTATGACGTGATTTTACTCAGAGCATGCAGCACCTCCTGCTCACTGCACGTCACACAAGATGTCTGACACAAGAACACATGTGCATTCTCCTACATGTGACACCCACAGCACCACCTTTTGGCCACTTCAGGGAACACACCAGAATTCACTGTTTCTCTTTATGGCATAAATCTTAAACAACAAAACCATAAAACAGGAAGGAAGAAGGAAGAAATAAAACGTTTATTTACCACCTGGTTACATAGGGTTGAAGAAAACAGTGTGTTTGTGCGTGTGTGTGTGTGTGTGTGTGTGTGTATATATACTTTGTTAGTGATTCAAGGCCCAGGTCTAAGATCAGAATTAGGTTTATTGGCAAAGTATATTGAAACACAAAAGGAATTTGATTCCGGCTGTTAGTGACTCTCAAAGTACAGACATACCTAACAATACTATACATTTTGTTTATAGACAAGACACTATATACTGTAAGTACACAAAATTCAAAATACAGATTAATAAAGACTTTTAAAAATATATACAGGGTAAAAAATCAGCGCTATACATAAAGTGTACACGGTAGTGCAAATAAGCAATAGTGTGCATCACATATGTTACTGTATGATAAGGGATATTTGTACTGTTTGTATTGGCGGCACGGTGGCTTAGTCATTAGCACTGTCGCCATAAAACCTCCAGGTTCCAGGTTCGATTCCCACCTCTGGTCTGTGTGCATGGAGTTTGCATGTTCTCCCTGTGCTTGGTGGGTTTACTCCGGGTATTCTGGTTTCCTCTCAGTGTCCAAAGACATGCAGATTAGGAGAATGAGCCTTCCCAATTTGCCGCTAGTCTGTGAATGAGTGTGTGAGTGCATGTACAGTACGTGTGTGCCCTGCAATGGATTGGCACCCCATGCATGGTGTACCCCGCCTTGTGCCCTACTGTACTGTAAGGCTCCTGGGATAGGCTCCAAAGCCCCAGGATAAAGTGGTATAGACAATGAGTGAGACTGACGACGACTGTTTGTGCAATGTACAATGGACAATACAAGATGTGTGCGTAGTGCAAATAATAGTAATGTGTATCACATACAGTACTGTATGGGGATGAAGTAAGGACTGATTGTTCTCCGAATACAATATATGTTGATGTGAAGAAAAAGCATGTTGGTGCTTATACACAGCAGATTACAAGTAATTAGTGTCAAATGTTTATGAAGGTGTTTAAAGAAACGGTTACTGTGCCTGGCAGGTCTGGAGTACATGGTTCAGTAGCGCCTGCCAGAGCAGGAGGGAGGGGGTATAAATGTCATGGTATAAAGATGGTACAAATGACCTAGCAGGGCAAAGCCGTTCCTTAGACAGGAAAGTATTCCTACGTTTTGGCATGCATGCCACCTTATTTCTTCTTAACAAATGAAGAATAAAAATGTTCATAAATAAAATTCTATAAAGCAGAGGGTGTGAAAAGTATGAAACACCACCAGGATATTTTCTGTCCTGAGGCTAATTCACAAGCCCTATTCCAGTCAAATTGGGACTTTTGATTGTGCAGAATAACAGAAGACAGTCATGACAGTAAAAACTCTCTTTATTCCTCTTTATAATCCCCTGATACACTAATGCACTTATCCTAGTGTTTCAGTAGTGCTTGGACATCATGAATATAAGAGGTTTTCTCAGTAAGTTGGATCCATGATTGGTCTGCCCGCTTTACGTCTGAGACGCTGGCCTCCCAGGAACTCCTTAAATGTCCCAAATAGGTGACAATGTCAGTACTATACAGGAGATTTGGCAAACAAATTCCAGCCGAGTTCCTGTAAAATGCAAGTGGTGCAGTGGGCAATATGAGGTTGTGCAATTTTCCATTAAAGAAATGGCTATTAGAGGAATTTCTGGAAGTTAGTCATAAACCCCAGCATTTCATGGGATCACACGCACCTGAGTGGCATTAATGTCTAATGAGCACTAGTATTTAAACTCATTCGGTCATTTGTACCATTTGTTGTCTAGCATTTGTCATGTTTCCCTGGGATGTCAGGTCACAAACACAACACTCTCAACAGGACAAGTCTATAATGAGGATTAAGGCTCCAGCAAATTATTAATCTTTTTTAAAATCAGATTAGACTAATGAACAATTGCCATACTTTTTATACGTATCACTGAAAGTGACAAGAAGCGTCCATGTATGCGATTAATATAATGTATGTGTTTATATAAGCTTAACCGTGCCAGCTTTCAGCGCTTCACTGTTTACTCTTATCGTTTCCATTTTCCATTCATCGCTCAATATCTGACATTTTTTCCCCCTGATCGCTTCCCCATTTGCTTCCTCTTTGTTTATTCCTCATGAAGCTGAAGAGTAGCATTTACCGGATGATGGGATGCTAGAGCGCTGATTAAAAACTAAGCCGGAACCTTACGGGTGTTTTCCCCAGTGAGCTCCTGGATCGAGCTCGTTAGCATGAGTACTTGGCAAGCTGCTCTAAATTTAATGAACGTTGCGCTGAAATGGGTGGGGTTAGTACTGGGTACGAGAAGTAAACAAATGTCAGAATGGCACTAAGGCCCCACCTGCCCGCTATTAATCTATATTACTACACGACGTGCCTTTCAGAGGCTTACGAAATAATCAAACATCTGTTCACAACAGCCTCTTTATACACACTTGCATATTCTTAAGGCGAGTTCTTTGAAATACATGTCAAGCGTTCAGGATTGCACGTGCTGGAAACCATGCCACGATGCATACAATGATGCCACTCTGAAACAAATAGTGCGTATATAACAGGGTAACATGGATAGAAAAAAAAAACAACTAGCCATGGTGTATATGACATCCTCAGCCAATGTGCCATATTGAGTCAATCGGACCTGTGTGCTGCTGGCTGTCACTTAGCTCTGTGTGTGACAGCCCGGCATCTCTGTCCATGTGCCAGGCTCCCTGTTCATCCCTCCCTTTTTTCCCATTTCCTTTCCCTCCATCTGTTTTGGATCCTTTGAGATGTTGCCTTACTCCCCCTATAGCCCTGTAGACTGCAGAGGCTTGGACTGCATTAGATATCAAAAGCACTGCATTTATTCATTCATTCATCCATGGAAACTGTTGTATCTTGGGCAGAATCATGGTGGATCTGGAACTAATCCCAGGAACAGTCGGGCACAAGTTGGGATTACACCCTGGGTAAAGCACACAAATAGAGACCCAAGTAGTAGTTTAGTGTCTCCAAACCACCTTTGCATAACTTTGCAAAGCTCAGGATTGAAACTAGGACCCTGGAGTAGCACTGGTGTCCTGCCCTAAATTTCACATTAAAATAGCAACTATTAATAATAAATCAGACCTGTATAACAAAATATTGAACTTCAGTTAATTATCCTAAGACCAGCTAAAGTTAGCATGACTGACGTGTCCTATACAGTGCATCTGGAAAGTATCCACAGCGCTTCACTTTTTCTACATTTTGATATGTTACAGCTTCATTTCAAAAATGGATTAAATTATTTTTTTCCTCAAAATTCTCCAAACAATATGCCATAATGACAATGTGAAATGATGCCATAATGACAACGAAATCTTTGCAAATGTATTACAAATAAAAAGCAAAAAAAAAAAATCACATGTACTATACATACTGTACGTATTCACCAGCCTTTGCCATGACACTCAAAATTGAACTTAGGTGCATTCTCTTTCCAATGATCATCCTTGAGATGTTTCTACAAATCGATTGGACATTATTTTAAAAGAAATACACCTGTCTATATAAGGTTGCACAGTTAATAGTGCATGTCAGAGCACAAACCAAGCCATAAAGTTCAAGGAATTGTTTGTAGACCTCCAAGACAGGGTAGTATCGAGACACAAATCGAAAGAAGGGTGCAGAAAAATTTCTTCAGAACTGAAGGTCCAGATGAGCACATTGGCCTCCATCATATATAAATGGAAGAAGTTAGGAACCACCAGGACTCTTCCTCCTAGAGTGGATAGGGGGGAGAAGTGCCTTAGTCAGGGAGGTGACCAGGAACCAAATGGTTAGTCTGAAAGAGCTCCAGTGTTTCTCTGTGGAGAGAGGAGAACCTTCTAGAAGAAAAAACATCTTTTAGCATCGTACTTAAAAAGACTAGAGTCTGTAATTGGTGACAAAGGTGTTTTAACAATATATATATATATATATACACACACACACACATGGACAAAATTGTTGGTACCCTTCGGTCAATGAAAGAAAAACTCACAATGGTCACATAAATAACTTTAATTTGACAAAAGTAATAATTAAAAAAAATTCTATGAATGTTAACCAATGATGGTCAGACATTGCTTTTCAACCATGCTTCAACAGAATTATTTTAAAAAATAAACTCATGGAACAGGCCTGGACAAAAATGATGGTACCCCTAGAAAATATTGAAAATAATGTGACCAAAGGGACATGTTAATTCAAGGTGTGTCCACTAATTAGCATCACAGGTGTCTACAATCTTGGAATCAGTCAGTGGGCCTATATATAGGGCTCCAGGTAGTCACTGTGTTGTTTGATGACATGGTATGTACCACATCCTACATGGACCAGAGGAAGCGAAGGAAAGAGTTGTCTCAGGAGATTCGAAAGAAAATTATAGACAAGCATGTTAAAGGTAAAGGCTATAAGACCATTTCCAAGCAGCTAGATGTTCCTGTGACTACAGTTGCACATATTATTCAGAAATTTAGGATCCATGGGACTGTAGCCAACCTCCCTGGACGTGGACGCAGGAGGAAAATTGATGACAAATCAAAGAGACGGATAATCCAAATGGTAACAAAAGAGCCCAGAAAGACTTCTAAAGAGATCCAAGGTGAACTTCATGCTCAAGGAACATCAGTGTCAGATCGCATCATCCGTCGTTGTTTGAGCCAAAGTTGACTACATGGGAGACGACCAAGGAGGACACCATTGTTGAAAACAAATCATAAAAAAGCCAGACTGGAATATGGCAAACTACATGTTGACAAGCCACAAAGCTTCTGGGAGAATGTCCTATGAACAGATGGGACTTTTTGCCAAGGCACATCAGCTCTATGTTCACAGATGGAAAAATGAAGCATATCAAGAAAAGAACACTGTCCCTACTGTGAAACATGGAGGAGGCTCTGTTATGTTCTGGGGCTGCTTTGCTGCATCTGGCACAGGGTGTCTTGAATCTGTGCAGGGTACAATGAAATCTCAAGACTATCAAGGGATTCTAGAGAGAAATGTGCTGGCCAGTGTCAGAAAGCTGGGTCTCAGTCGCAGGTCATGGGTCTTGCAACAGGACAATGACCCAAAACACACAGCTAAAAACACCCAAGAATGGCTAAGAGGAAAACATTGGACTATTCTAAAGTGGCCTTCTATGAGCCCTGATGTCAATCCTATTGAGCATCTTTGGAAGGAGCTGAAACATGCTGTCTGGAAAAGGCACCCTTCAAACTGGAAACAACTGGAGCAGCTTGCTCATGAGGAGTGGGCCAAAATACCTGCAGAGAGGTGCAGAAGTCTCATTGACAGTTACAGGAATCGTTTGATTGCAGTGATTGCCTCAAAAGGTTGTGCAACAAACTATTAAGTTAGGGGTACCATCATTTTTGTCCTGGCTTGTTCCATGAGTTAATTTTTAAAAAAATAATTCCGTTGAAGCATGGTTGAAAAGCAATGTCTGACTTTCATTGGTTAACATTCATAGAATTCTTATTTATTATTACTTTTGTCAGATTAAAGTTATTTCTGTGACCATTGTGAGTTTTTCTTTCATTGACCGAAGGGTACCAACAATTTTGTCCACGTGTGTATATATACAGTACAGACCAAAAGTTTGGACACACCTTCTCATTCAAAGAGTTTTCTTTATTGTGTTCTTCATTGTGTTCTTTAGCCCAAAAAAGGCTCTTCTGCTTGTTGCCTGTCCTTAGCAGTGGTTTCCTAGCAGATATTCTACCATGAAGGCCTGATTCACACAGTCTCGTCTAGAGACGTGTCTGCTGCTAGAACTCTGTGTGGCATTGACCTGCTCTCTGATCTGAGCTGCTGTTAACCTGTGATTTCTGAGGCGGGTGACTCGGATGAACTTATCCTCCGCAGCAGAGGTAACTCTTGGTCTTCCTTTCCTGGGGCGGTCCGCATGTGAGCTAGTTTCTTTGTAGCGCTTGATGGTTTTTGTGACTGCACTTTCAGAGTTTTCTCAATTTTTCGGACTGTCTGAGAGTCCTTCAGTTACCTTTTAGGACAAACTCCAGGCGCCTGTCATGTGCCTTTTACTGAGGAGTGGCTTCCGTCTAGCCACTCTACCATGCAGGCATGATTGGTGAAGTACTGCACTTCCAGGATGAGAACACTTTTAGATGATGAGTGAGTGAATGTTTTATTGGGCAAAAAAAAAAAAAAAAAAACTGTAGCATCCATGTCAAACTCTAGATGAGAATTCTGGTAGTTTTCTGACAGCCCTGGACGTAGGAGAGCATTTCTTAAATAAAGTCTTGAATTTGAGTTCATACAGTAGTTATGCTTGTAACTAATTAAAACTCCTCTATTACAACCATTCCAGGTTAATGCTATTGTTCACTTTACTACAGCTATACGTATGTGAATGCTACACAACATTAGACAAAAGCTAAAACTACAACTTTAATCTTGTAATTAATAACAATGGCACTAAGTACAGTAAGTGCTTTTAAATTGAAGTAACAGGATAATTTCCCATCCTTCCCAGTTACTCCCAAGTGGGATTTCCTCTCACAGTGACGGTCAAGATGTTGGTGGGTATGTTGCATAGTGAAATGGATATACTGTAAGCTAAAAAAAAAAAAAAAAAAAAAAATCAGTTTTTAGATAGTTCCTTGCAAAATGTCTGTGATGCAATACATTGCACTGCAGAAAAACAGACTTGATAATAATTAAAGTTGTGTGTGATGCCAAAGAGAAGCATATTTCTGTGCAACACAGGTTAGCCCAAAAGTCTGGATCAATGCATACAAGTACCGTAAAGCCATGGGCCATCAATCTGAGCATCTGCTATTTATTTGTTTGTTTGTTTATGTCTATGGACCCAGACTTTTGGTCATCCTGTATATCTGTATATAGCAGAAAACAGTTTAAAAAAATCTCATATGTCACTCATCACTCACTCATCTTCTATACTGCTTAATCCTGTATTCAGGGTCACGGGAAATCTCATATGTAAAGCGGATTTTATGGCCACCCCATATAAACTGACAAATTTAATCAACAGTACTCTCAGAATGAGAAAGCACCTCGTGAGTTTGTCCAGGAGCGAAAGCCTTCCAAGGAATAGGTTTGCTTTTTTACATTTTTTTATTTTTTTATTATATATTATATATATTGAATACATTCTCAGGAGGAATGATCTAAGATACTTTCTATCCAGTTAGAAAAAGTTAGGAAGTTTTACACAATATTTTCACACTGTAATCATACATTTGTATGGCATCACAGAGTGCTATCTTTCTCTTTTTGTCCTTTCAATACTGATTCATTGCATCATGGAAAAATATCAGCTTTTGTAAAAAAACAAACCTCTGTAAATCACCATGACTAAAGTAGGCTTATTAGGAGTCCTGTTTTTCTTCATTTTGTTTAAGATGTCTAGCTGATGAGTGACATAAATAAGGAAGATTAACATGACAGGGTGCTGTGATGCAACCAGAGTTATTGTTACCTCACTGAAGGTAACCATTTCCCTACAATAACCATGTCCTGAATTGCTTTATTTCTCTTATACCGCAGCAATGTGTCAAGTATTCAAATCTTTGATATGAATACTTATCCCATCCCTGAATACTTAAGTCAATCATGAATAAAAAGGTGATACAGGAGAGGTGATGTTATATTGTTAATTCATGAAGATCTGGCTTCCATGTACAATATGATGTAAACGTGTCATGTAGAGGCTTTGTTTGTTGTGCCGTAAACATGCCTGCATTACGTCCCCTTCCTGAAGCAACCCACCCATTTCTCCAGGCTTGTGACTTGCACTTAGTCTACCCAGTGCTTGGGTATATTTTATATTGGCAAAGCATTAAGGGCCTTGCCCAACAGTGACAACACAGCAGTGGTGATGGCAGGCTTAGAACCCCCGACCCTTCAATAACCAACCCAGATGCTCAACTTTTTGAGCCATCTCCGCCCTGGGAGTCTCCATAGTATATGATGTCCATATTTCAGTAGGCATGTATCAGTGGGCAATCAACTTTTTTTCCCAGAAATTTTCATGTAATTTCAATAACTTGTTCTACAGTCCTCGTGCACACTTGTAGGTGAGGGCCAATATGAAAATACAAAGAATATTTGAATAGTTTAACAGCAAAATGAGAGAACTCTATTTTTGCAGATTTTAGTTTTTTTTTTAATGAAGCATAAAGTACTGCAAACTGCTTGTTTTGTTTAAGCATAAATGCCAAAATATGTCAAAATCGTTTTGATAAAATGAGTTTTAAGAATGTTGTTTTATTTAGCAAAAAAAAAAAAAGAATCAATTTCCCACAATTTTATCAAAATTAATAAATCAGCCTGAAATTGTGTTTAAGGTTATTTAGTATGATGTAATATGTCTTTTTTTTTTTTATAAAAAATACAACAAACACTTGCTTTAATTGTGAGAGTCACTGACAGCATAAAGAAAAAGGGGAAAATGTTTTAGTTTTTTTTGCAGAAAAAATTTTTTTAATTACAAAGATTATTAATAATAATTAGGAACATACCATATTAACAATTTAAAAAGCCTTAGTTTACAGCATTATTAGCCTCATTTTTTCCCCTCAAGTTCAGATTTACAATTGTATAATGTCAATTTGTGCATAGTTTCCTGCATATATACTGTATACAGGGGTTGGACAATGAAACTGATTTTAGACCACAATAGTTCATTAGTATGGTGTAGGACCTCCTTTTGCGGCCAATACAGCATCAATTCGTCTTGGGAATGACAGATACAAGTCCTGCACGGTGGCCAGAGGGATTTTGAGACGTTCTTCTTACAGAATAGTGGCTAGGTCACTACGTGATGCTGGTGGAGGAAAACGTTTCCTGACACGATCCTCCAAAACACCTAAAGTGGTTCAATAATATTTAGATCTGGTGACTGTGCAGACCATGGGAGATGTTCAACTTCACTTTCATGTTCATCAAACCACTCTGTCACCAGTCTTGCTGTAGAATGATTCGGTAGTCCTTGTCAGTGAAACGCTCATCTAGTATTGGGCCTCGGGAATATCATGATACTGCAGGCCAAACCATCACTGATCCAGCCCCATGCTTCACTCTGGGCATGCAACAGTCTGGGTGGTACGCTTCTTTTGGGCTTCTCCACACGAAGGTGAAGGTGGATTCATCAGAGAACAATACATGTTTCACATTGTCCACAGCCCAAACTTTTCGCTGCTGACATCACTGAAACCGACGTTTGGCATCGGCACGAGTGACCAAATGCTTGGCTATAGCAGCCTAGCCATGTACTGTACATTGACACTGTGGAGCTCCAGACAAACAGTTTTGGTGGAAACAGGAGAGTTGAGGTGCACATTTAATTCTGCAGTGAGTTTGGTTTTAGGTTTTTTGGATACATTTGGGGTTAGCACTCAGACATCCCATTCAGACAGCTTCCTCTTGCGTCCACAGTTACTCCTGTTGGATGTGGTTCGTCCTTGGTGGTATGCTGACATTACCCTGGATACCATGGCTCTTGATACATCACAAAGACTTGCTGTCTCACAGATGTGCCAGCGAGATGCACACCAACAATTTGTCCTCTTCTGAACTCTGATACATCACCCGTAATGTTGTGTGTATTGCAATCCCATAACTCTTATACACATCATTTTCACTTCTTTTACTGTATAAATACTGTAAATGCACCCTGGCTTTCACATGTGCTTTTACTTAAACAGTACTACAGATGGAGCAAGACAAAAAAAGAGAAGCATATCAATTTGAAAGTTAAACAGAAGATTACACAACTGTACATTCTAAGTTTACTATAATAGTTACACAACAGTATCCTGCACACCTTTATTAAGTTTATAGCATGCCATTCGCACAACACCCAAATAGCATAATGTCAACATTTCTCTGTGTGCCAGAGAAAATTAATTTCCCAAAATAAGTAAAAGTCTGAAAATGGCATTTATTGCGTTTTGCTGTCAAAATGTTTTTTTCAGATTGTATGCTTTTGCCTTTGAGAACCTTTTTTGTTGCAGATAACATTGAAGCACTAAGATATCTTCTTTCTCTATATACTGCAAACAAAATTTACTCACAAGCAAAGATTTTCACCTTAAATTTTGTTATTGTGAGAATCACTATTGTTCTAGTAAATATTTCCTGTTGTACTGTATTCAGTCAAACCAATGAACCAATAACCATCCTTAGAATTCAATCGAACATGATGAATAAGATATCCTATTTGTTCATACAACAAAGGTAATTGAACGAGTTGCTGCGTACACACTGTGATACATCCACACACCTCATTTGTGTCAGAATAACACATTTCGTCTCACAAGCTGTGGCGACTGACTCAGAAAGAGAGAGCAAGCATTGCCAGAACTCCAGACTACTTCTCTGTTATTTTGAGTGGTTATTTTCCAGGCTGTCTGCTTGCTGCCTTTGCCAGTCGGGACGGGGGTTTGCAGTATGCAGGCCATTTAATGAGACTTCCGTGCTGATTTGAGCACAAATGAGGCAGGGGAAGTTTGATGTGCCACTCAACATGGGTGTTTCATCATTATTTAAATCTAGCATGAAACCCTTCAGAATTCAGAGACCCAAATTAGTTAAGGAATAATGTTTTTTTTTCGACTTGGGCCAAATTTGTGCCTGGGAATTATTCACTAGACTTGTAAGTAGGGATGCCATAGTTATGTCCAGAAAACATTAAAAGTAGGATAAAAATAAATAAATAAATAAATAAATAAATAAATAAATAATATATATATATATATACACATTATAAAGAGGTTTGTTAACAGGTTTTTACAAATTAGTACATTCTTTATTTATTGATCCATTTTTTTTTTTTTACGATTACTGTGATTCATTTTCTGTTTAGTACTTAGTAGAAATGCAATGACTGTCTTTTTTCTTCTTCTGTCTTTCGGTTGTTCCATTTCAGGGGTCGCCACTGTCTTTATACATACACACACTTGTACAGTATAATTAAATGTTTGCCTTCGCATATTCTGACTTGGAAGGACACTTGGGACACAGCCTAGGGTCAGGCATTGTACAGTACCCCTGGAGCAGTAGATGGTTAAGGACCTCGTTAGTGACAGCTTGGCAGTGCTGGGATTTGAACTCTCCATAGCTTGGAAACCTTTCAGAGCCGAGTCAGCATTCCACTATGTATAATGTATGCCACTTTCACCTACACTGTATAAAATTTGGTTTTGTTTTGTTGACTTTTTTGTCCTGTCCCCACCCCTGTCATTGTTCTGCAACCTGATGTGCACTTGTTCTGGTGTGATCCATCTGTTGTGTTCTCTTTCTGATCACGTTCCTGTATCTGATTGATTGTAGTCTGCATTTCAAAGTCAGAGGTTCCAGTTTTGCTTCCTTGTTTTGAGATGTGCCAGTGTTCTGTTATACCCTATTATTAATAATAAACCTATGATTACTGTGTCTGCCTTTTTAACTCTTTAATGTTTTGCACTCAACCTTTCGGTAGAGCACATTTATAAAAATCTCGAATTTAACCTGATTGAGCCATCTCTACCATTCAGTTGACTTGAGTGAGGGAAAAAAAAAGAAGATTAGATGTCTCTGTGTCTTTAAATTATGTACACTTTCAATTGCTTTGTGGCATACTACAAGAAACAAAGTGGATCTAATGTCCAACAATTGTGCTTTTACCATAAAGCAACATCTCAACCATTTGGAGGAGGCTTACTGTATTCTGCAGTCTGCTTAAAAAGATATTTTTAAGGATTGTTAAAGCGATTTTTGTTAAGGAAAAGATTTAAAGAAAAATAAACAGTGTTTTTTTAAAGTGAATGTTAAAGTATTAAATTTTGAAAAGTATATGGCATGTCATTTAAAGATTGTGAGTTCAAATACTGATGATGCCACTCCCATCCATAAAGTAATGAAGCAAATGAAGCAAACTTGACCATGATTCCTGCACCATGCTCTCTGCCATGTGTGGCCACCTGTGAGTTAATGTACGGCAGACAGTGCTTTCCTTCAAGTTTGTTACATTTGCAGCATTATGCATTCTGTCTGTGTTACATGTCTTAGAAGAAAGTATGTGTCAGCCTTCATCCTCCTCTATTGGTGCCTGTCATGTGATCAATCCATGTACAGTATCTAAATTATGTAAATATAAAATGTAAGAAATAATTAGGGTACATTAATCTTGAGAAGATGAATTGCATGTGCAGTATTTTAATAATCTAGTATTACAATAATAGCTATTTATATTCATGTAATTTAAGCAATTGTACCTTATTTTCTTTATCCATCTATCTAGGAATCTCTGTACTCCAACTAGGGACCGTGGAGGCCAATGGCATCCACTGGAGACCAATGGAGACCACTGTATTTATTCCACTTGTATGACCGTGGTAGGACTCACACGCATTCACATACTACAGACAATTTGGGAACGGCAATTCCCAATCTGCATGTCTTTGGACTGTGGAGGAAACCGGAGTACACAGAGGAAACACGGCAAGCACGGGGAGAACATACAGACACACAGACCTGATGTGGGAGTCTAACCCGGGAACTGATGGTGCTAGACGACAGTGTTGACCAATAAGTCACTGTGCAGTCTATTTGCTTTATTGATGATGTATTTATTAGAAGAAGTCATTTATAAACTGACCTTCTTTCATAGATTTGCAAAATTTTAGTTCATAATTAAGTTTACATGATTTTTTACTTAACCCTAAGTAAAAATGTCTCACAAGATTACTCAGAGCTTCTGTCTAATGTTGTTGGCTTATTATGGTTAAGGAAATCCATTTTTTTTATTGATTCATTGATTGGAAATATGCAGTTTAAGCTGTTTTATGTTTGAAATATATCTGAGTTAAGTGACACTTTTTGTAGCTTTTTCCATGTTTTATTATATAGACAAATCCAGTCCTTAATACACTTTTCCATATTGTAACAGTACAGACGATGGCTAGGCGTTTAAAGCTTTATATGTATTATTATTTCATAAAGATATAGCTGAACATATCAAAAAGCATTAGTGTGCTTCATCTTCTTACAATATAAAGAGAATATTTAATGGTATATGAGTCATTCTATAATTTGGTATACATTTCACATAAGTAAAACAGGACAAAAGCAATGTTCTTTCTTAATAGAACAAATAGCTGTTCACATTCATTCAGTGTAGCATATCTGCTGGTTGCAAAGCTTAAAATGTAACTTTTCTCCCTGATTGATTATGTACACTACTGGATAACATAGATGACAGGTTACATAACTGACAATTTTCTTATTCTAACCCATAATGCCAGTAGTAGGTTCTGGCTGGATGACCATTTCTCATTTTCATGAACAGTTTAACATTGTATTTTAACAAATAATTAAATAAAAAAAAATAAAACTTTAACATTTGATGGTCAATTAATATACTCAATGGCAATGAGCTATTGTGATCCCTCCAGTGTCAATGGATCCCTCCATCAGGTACAGTATGTGTTTGTGGAGTTTACATGTTCTCCTCCAAAAGAAAAGAAAAAGAAAAGAGTTTGAGGAAAAAGTTAAAGCAAAAAATAAGTTGATCACTGACTCATTATAATAAACAAGTATATGTCTTCCTGTCTTTGTGTATACCAAAACCTCTTTGCCTAACTTAAAAAAGAAATTGTAAAGTTGATTATGTTACGCCTTGTTTACACAAGTTGTACTTTTTTCATCGTCAGCCAAATACCCTGGTCGGTAATTGGAGAATTAATCACAGGTTTTTGTGCTAAAAATGACTCCAGTGTGTTAATATTCACATATACCACTTCAGCGCTCTTATTTCAGCAGTGGGAATATGAACTAATCCCAGTAAAAATATTCAGTTTAGTTAATAAATCAATTAATCAATTATTATATATTAGTGCAAGTAGTTTATTAGTAGCTTATTTTAAAGTAGTTAATAAATCTGACACATAACTGTTCAAAACATTGCTTTTATTCAACATTTTGATTTCACTTATGGTGCAGGTTAAACTTCAGGCAGATATGTAAGTACTGCAAAAGATTTAATGAATTTTGTCCAGTAGTCTAGAGGTTAACACTGTTGCCTTGTACTCCAGGGTCCGGGTTCGATTCCTGTCTCTGTGTGCATGGAGTTTGCATGTTCTCCCCATGCTTGGTGGGTTTCCTCTGGGTACTCCGGTTTACTCTCACAGTCCAAAGACATGTAGGTTAGACTAATTGCGATTCCTAAATTGCCCATAGTGTGTGAATGAGTGTGTGTATGTGTGTGCCCTGAGATGGATTGGCACCCTGTCCAGGGTGTACCTGCCTTGAGTCCCTAAGTCTCCTGGGATAGACTCCAGGCCCCCCGTGACCCTGAATACAGGATCAAGCGGTATAGATGATGAGTAAGTGAGTGTACAATGGTCGATTAAAGATACGCACACATTTTGATGCATCGCAGTACGCTGTCAAAACTTCTGGCACATACAGTAACTACTTACCACTTCATAACAGACAGACAAACATACAGACTTAAAATGTTGTGAGACTGGTTTCAGGTCATCCAATGGATGAAACATAAAGATATCATTGAAAGAGCAAGTTCTGACCAATGTACAGTCAAAACCTTTCCTTTATTTGCATAGATTGGCCCATACTGGGATCATATGTTTGCTTTTTGCCCATTGTGTTTTTCCTTGTTTAGAGATGGGCTAGCTAAAAAAAGGAGATAATTTTCTATTAAGGAGATAAATGCAATTCTCATTAGGTGCTTTATGCATCACCTTGGATTTTTGAAGTTAATACAAATGAGCAAAAAAATAAATAAAGTAATAATAATAATAATTTAAAAAATCTAAATAAAATAATAATAATAATAATAATAATAATAATAATAATAATAATAATATATAAGGTATAATCCCTTAATGTTGTTTTTCCATGCAGAAGATTTTGATTAATGTTAGCTTGTGTTGATTTCTTTCCACAAGGTTTTCCATGGTATGTTTTTTTACACACTGATTTCTTTATCACACACATTCATTTCCAGATGGGATTTGTTTGTTCAGAGGATTCATTTGCACACATATGTGATTTATAGACAATTAATTTATTTCAACGTGTGATTTTAACACAGTTAACTTGTTCAAATTTGTGGGTTTTTTTCACAAGTCATTTATTACACAAAAATAAATCTTATTGCATTTTAAGGCCAACAAATCTTTTTATTTTCATATGCAGTTCAAATGAATTTTTTCTTCAACTTGATTTTTTTCATAATTCATTTCTTTTCATTTTATTTTTAAACATGATTTGTTACTACATGCCTTTTTAAATAAATGTTTCATTTGTTTTAAATTTTTCACATGCATTTATTACACAATTTATTTGGGATATTTGTTTTCACCATGTGCTTTTTTTTGAAAAAAAAAATCATTACATGCAAATCTTTATTTATATAATTATTAAAAGAAGAAATGTAATTATTCTTTTATAATATTAAAAAATACTCACTTTTTTGGGATATCTATAACGCTTTCTCCCCAGGGAAATTACCATTTCTAAAGAGTCACACAAATGTGTAAATTATATTAAAGTTCAAATCAGTGACTTAAGGGAAGTCTCTCTTACTTTATACTCTCATACACTGTATATCAATTATAATAATAATAATTCTAATAAGTTTGTAGTTCTTATTTCAAGTGATTTAGGTGCAGGAACTAAAGCCTACCAATCAGCCTGTCACTCTTAACCCATGCCTATATTTATTTGTCATAAAATATCTCGCTAATTGGTTCATCGCACTATATAGCATTGGTGCGAGTCAACAGAATGGCTCTTTTGGCGCCCCCAGCCCCCCCCTCCCTCTGCACGTAGCCCCAGGTGAAAGTGGCCGGGTTGAGATTGATTACACAGGTTTACCCGAGTCAAATCACCTGTCAGCCTGCCTTTGACATGGAATCCATTTTGTACGCTCTGCCATTAACCTTGAAATGCTTGGATTTATTTCTCTTCCATGGGCTGGGCCCTGACCTTTGTCCGTCACCACAACACCACGGCTCAAAGAAACTTTTCATGTTGCTCACTGTTTCTTTTCAAGCAAGCACGGTAATACTTAAAGTCTGAAGTCTTTCATGTCAGGAATTATAACCATACAGGTCGCTGTTTACGCACATTAAATATACAGGAACTACCTGGTTTCATCCTGATTGTTGTTGTTGTTTCTTTTTTTTTATTTTATCCAAAGCTAAAAAAATAAAAAATACAACATCGGCTTCCATTTATTTGTCTTGCTCTTAGTTTGGAACAAAACATGGCAGTGCTGTTATAGGAAAATATACGGTTACAAAATCAACATGTGTGGTTTGTTCCCCACACATCACAACAATGGGTCAATAATTAGAATATTAAGCATTTTACGTCCCCAAAACTATTACAAAAAAAAGCAATAGATTATGTTTTTTTCTCTTTGCATTTTTACTTTGGGTAATAAGGACAATGGTAATATTTTCAACAGACCCCAGTATAGGCCTCTTCCAAATGGTAGAAATGATGATTCATGGTTAAAGTAGCAATCCAGAAAAAAACTCACATAAAATGCCAACCCATTGTGTGGCATTGTGCAACTCTGTTGTTGCGCAACATAAGATCCTCTCTTTTTTCCATAGTGTACTACAAAGGTATAAAAAACATACTACAAGAGACAGTTGTGTGTATAGAATAACAACACAGTTACGACTGTAAAAATACCTTTATTTCTCTATATAATCCCTTGTTACACTAATGCACTTATCCCAGTGTTAGACTAGTGTTTGAGTAAGGTATATCAGGACTATGATCAGACTGCCTGCTTCATGTTTGAAACAGTAGCCTCCCTGGAATTCTTTTAAAATATATTGAAATATCTTGGAACAAGGTCAGGACTGTATGGTGCATGTGGCAATAAATCCCAGCTGAGTTCTTGTAATGTGCGAGTGTTTTTGTCATGCACACTCGCACCGCGACCGGCACGAGGACCCGGAAGTAAGACGATCGCCCTTTCAGAAAGCATAAAAGGAAACATGATGGCGCTTCACATCACTCAGTCATTGAGTTCATTCATGCCTTCGCTATCGCTTTACCAACTATTTCGTGAGTACTCACCTATTCAGGTTGCTTCCTTGATTGAGTGTGTGTTGCCAGAACACGGGTTTATTTGTGTAGATCCTTGCTCTTTGTGTAAGAGAGTTCTAAGAGTAAACGCGTGGTTATCCTGCCCGTTTGGGTTTACCGTCCACGCAACACGGGCTAACTGCTAAGGCTACTGTGTTCATCCCTCGGTTGCTCGTGACAGAATGACTGAGCCAAAAGCAGTAAACCCAGTGGAGTTTGCTTGCCTCTGCGCTGTGGTTGACCAGCATGCCGAGCTGATCAATGAGCTCCGTGGTGAAGTCGTGTCTCTCCGAAAGGAGCTCCAAGACGTCGCGGTTTTGCCGGACGTGGCGGAGCTGTGGCAGGAGAACGTGACCCTCCGCGAGGCGGCTGTTCAGTCGGCTGTTGCCACGCCCCCCGCAGCGGCGGCAGGGCCGCCTCTCTGACATTTTCATTGCTTTACCAGTTAAGTGGGATGGCACAGATGGGAAGTGCAGTGTGTTTTTAACAGCATTAGATCTTGTGTTTGAGTTCAATTCCACCAGGTACTCCACAGACCGACTGCGCGTTGCACTTCTCATCTCATTGCTATCCGGGCAGGCAGCTGAGTGGGCCACGGCAGTTCTCAGGTCAGATTCGGACACAGCCTATTCATACAGAGAATTCACCCGCCACCTCAAACTGACCTTCGAACATCCTGCTGCTGAGGTGGAGATCGATAGCAAACTGTACCATCTGCAGCAGGGTGGGTCGTTTGTGAGCTGCTACACCGCGGATTTCCGTACCCTCGCCGTGCAGATCACCTGGGGGGACGCCACCCTCCGGATGGCTTACTACGAAGGACTGGCTTCTCGCATCAAGGACGAGCTCGCCGGACGAGAGCTTCCGGCTACACTGGAGGGTTTGGTCCAGCTTGCCCTCCGGATTGACCAGCACCTGCTCGCTCATCCGAAGCCAGCCCCCGAACCCTGCCGCCCATCACGCCCCTTTTTTCACATTCCACGCCCCGATCACCAGCTTTCACCACCACCACTAGGGCGTCTGCCGGGTCTCCACCTCCCGCCGTGGTTGACATGGGAGCCGGGGAACCCATGCAACTAGGATGCGCCTCCTTGAACCCTGCAGAGTGAGAACGACGTTTCAGGGAGGGACTCTGCGCCTATTGTGGGTCAGCAGCACACCATAGAGCTATATGCCCTTCACGCCCGGGAAACGATCAGGCCCGGTGAGTCAGGGTGACAGCTCACCGGGTCACCTCCATCTCGCCGCCACCACACCCAGCATCTCGCGTCTCATGGTTCAGGTACCATCCAATTTGGCCACAGACGAGTCAAAAGTTCCGCGTTCATCGACTCCGGGGCTACTGGAAACTTTATTGACTCCTCCTATGCCAAGAGATTGGGGATGGAGACTGAGGCGTTATCCCAGCCAGATCGAGTGACATCCATCGACGGTCGGCCCCTTTCCTCCAGCCCTATCACCACCCAGACTCGGCCCATCACCCTCACCATTGACCAACACCAAGAAGAAATCCGCTTTCACCTCACCTCCATTTCCTCGCCACCCATCATCTTAGGATACCCTTGGTTATTGCAGCATGACCCTCTCATCTCCTGGTCTCAAAACCGGATCCTGCAATGGGGTCCGACCTGCCTCGAACTCTGCCTACAAACGCCGGCTGGGACGTGCTCTAGGGAGTCCGAGGCCCCCGATGTTGACACCAACGCCATCCCTCCTGCATATCGAGACCTGGCTGAGGTCTTTTGTAAGAGACATGCTGACCATCTTCCTCCGCATCGCCCCTGCGACCTGGCTATTGAGATCCAGCCAGGTTCCACTCCACCCCGCGGCCATCTATACTCTCTCTCTTCCACCGAGACACGGGCGATGGAGGAGTATGTGTCCTCCGCTCTCTGTCAGGGTACCATCCGACCCTCTTCCTCGCCCGCCGCCGCGGGATTTTTCTTCGTAAAGAAGCCAGCCCCCCGTGGGCAAATTACGTCCTTGTGTTGACTATCGGGGGCTGAATAACATCACCATAAAAAACCGACACCCGCTGCCTCTTACCAACTCAGCCCTGGACGCCCTCTCTGGTGCCACCATTTTTACAAAGTTGGACCTCCGGAGCGCCTACAACTTGGTGCGTATCAGAGAGGGCGATGAGTGGAAGACAGCCTTCATCACCCCTAATGGACATTACGAAAGCCTTGTTATCCCCTTCGGACTCTGTAACGTCCCCACAGCTTTCCACCAGTTTATGAACGATGTTCTCCGGGACATGTTGGGAAAATGGGTATTTGTCTACCTAGACGATATACTCATCTACTCACGCACCGCCGAAGAACACATCCGACATGTCAGGGCCGTCCTTAAGAGATTGCTCGCCCACCGACTGTACTGTAAGTTGGAGAAGTGCGCTTTTCACAAGCGCTCCACCACGTTCCTGGGCTTTGTCATCTCGTCCCAGGGTGTGGCCATGGACCCACAGAAGCTTGAGGTTGTACGTCATTGGCCCCTACCCAAGACTCTCAAACAGCTTCAACGGTTTCTTGGGTTTGTGAACTTCTATCGTCGCTTTATCCGGGGCTACCGACCACCAAAACCTCATTACCATCAAGAACCTAAAACAACTCAACCCCAGGCAGGCGCGGAGGGCTCTATTTTTTGAGTCTTTTGATTTCCACCTATCCTATCGCCTGGGGTCAAAGAACATCAAAGCCGACGCCCTCTCTCGACAACATGAGGGGGACGTCCCCCGGGCGGACCCCGCGTCTGTCCTGCCACCTTCCAGAGTCATCACCCCGCTCCGTTGGGAACTGGAGACAAGTGTTCACCAGGCACAGGCCATGGAGACCGAACCGGCAGGGGCCCCGCCTGGACGACTCTTCGTACCCAGGAACATCAAGGCCGACGTCATCAAATGGGGTCACTCCTCGCCGCTGTCGGGGCACCCAGGCACACAGCGCACCCTCAAATACATCCAGCGTGCTTTCTGGTGGCCCTCAATGGCCAAGGACGCCGAGGAGTTCGTTCGGGCGTGCCCAGTGTGCGCCAGGGCCAAGACCTCCAATCAACCAACACCAGGGGAACTCCAACCACTCCCAGTCCCCCGTCGACCCTGGAAGCACATTGCCCTTGACTTCATCACGGGCCTGCCGGCATCCGAAGGGAAAAACATCATCATGACCATAGTGGATCGGTTCTCCAAAGCTGTGCACCTGGTGGCCCTCACCGGACTCTTGTCAGCTAAAAGGACAGCCGAGCTGATATTAGAGCACGTAGTCCGTCTGCATGGGTTCCCTAAGGACATCGTCTCGGACAGGGGGCCCCAGTTCACTGCACAGTTCTGGAAGGCCTTCTGCCGTCTGATCGATTCTACCTGCAATCTCTCCTCAGGCTACCACCCCCAAACGAATGGTCAGACGGAACGGGCCAACCAACAACTGGAGCGCTACCTAAGATGTTTCGTTGCCGACCGCCAGCGCTCCTGGGCTCGCTACCTCATTTGGGCGGAACTCTCACACAACCTCCATGTTTCCTTCCCGACGAAGGTGAGTCCATTTGAGGTATGCCAGGGTTTCCAACCTCCGATGTTCAAACACCAAGAACCGGAGGTTGAAGTACCCTCGGCCCAACAGTTGGTCCGAAGGTGTCGACGGTCCTGGATTCAAGCCAAGGAGGCCATCCTACACCTTACAACATCGCCATCGACACCCTCCGGGACGAATGTTCCGAACAGGTGACAAGGTGTGGCTGTCCACGAAAAATCTACACCTCCGCACGGAGTCCAAAAAGCTTTCACCCAGATTCATCGGTCCATATCGCATCACCCTCCGTGTCAATCCTGTCACCTACCGGCTCCAGCTGCCTGCGGCGCTCCGGATCCACCCGATATTCCACATCTCCCAGCTCAAACCCTTCATCACTTCACCAATGGTTCCACCCACTCACCCTACTCCCCTCCCTGAATCATCGAGGGTGGTCCTGCCTATACTGTATGCCGGATCCTCGACTCACGTCCTCGGGGCAGAGGTATGCAGTAC
The DNA here is from genome assembly GCA_030347435.1 of Clarias fuscus. Taxonomy (NCBI): domain Eukaryota; kingdom Metazoa; phylum Chordata; class Actinopteri; order Siluriformes; family Clariidae; genus Clarias; species Clarias fuscus. The sequence continues at coordinate 26,914,659 of CM059212.1, forward strand.
CTAGTTGACTGGGAGGGCTATGGCCCCGAGGAACGATCTTGGATTCCGGCCCGGTTCATCCTTGACCCCGAGCTCATACGGGACTATCATTGTAGGGTATCCTCCACCTCTGGACCGTCGAGAGTCGGTCCTGGACAGGGGGGTACTGTCATGCACACTCGCACCGCGACCGGCACGAGGACCCGGAAGTAAGACGGTCGCGCTTTCAGAAAGCATAAAAGGAAACAAGATGGCGCTTCACATCACTCAGTCATTGAGTTCATTCATGCCTTCGCTATCGCTTCACCAACTATTTTGTGAGTACTCACCTATTCAGGTTGCTTCCTTGATTGATTGTGTGTTGCCAGAACGTGGGTTTATTTGTGTAGATCCTTGCTCTTTGTGTAAGAGAGTTCTAAGAGTAAACGCGTGGTTATCCTCCCTGCTCGCGCTGCTTCCACGTTTGGGTTTACCGTCCATGCAACACGGGCTAACTGCTAAGGCTACTGTGTTCATCCCTCGGTTGCTCGTGACAGTTTTTATGAAAGATTGTATGTGCATTTATGATAGATAAATGCATCTCTTTCACAAGTTGGCAACAAGATATCCATTGATTTTGTAGTATCAGGCATTCCACTTATTGAACGTAAAAAGGCTCAACTGCAATGGACTCTGAGCCACCTCGGCCGGGATCATCATTCTTGGACATATGGCCCATTTTAAAATGTTCGCACCATTCAAATGTTCTACTGCGGCTAAGAGTCTCATCACCATACTATAAAAATTGTTCGCATTCATTAATGAGAAATTTCATCTTAAGTTCCGGTTTACTTCAACGCCCCTCATATTTAAAGGCATCGTGATGTCTTTATAAAATTTTTGGCATGGCATTCCTCAATGGAACAATAGAGATGCCTCAATCAGATTACGTTCACCTATTTTTTTTTCGATTATAGACACTCAAAACATGTTCTACCAAACTGTTGAAGAATGGATTGAGCAGGACATTGAATGTTGTAGAATCAGTTAATGTGTTATTCTTTTTGTATATGTGTACATTTCTACTATTTGCTTTCATCCTGATTTGTCTGAATGTGTGTGTCTTTGTGGGTTTCCTCTGGTTCCCTCCCACCTTCCCCAAAACAATTCAGTGGATAAAAGTGGATAAAGAGTGAACAAGTGAGAGTGAATCTGTGTGTTGTGCAACACAGCTATCCAGATTTCCCAGGACAAATGTTGGATTTTGTGCCATTGAATTTGTTCTACAATTTTGCAGCCTAGTGGTGCAAACAGCCCCCGGATTGTCTTGTTTATAGAAAAATGACAATAGAACTGGACTTACTGAAAATTATCCGTCAATCAGGTTGCACGTAGCTGTCTCACCAATCCATCAGTGACGGATCACCTGGTCTAGCCGATCAAAGAGTTCTGAAGTAGTCCACATATATTTACAGTAGATGCACATAGTTTGTGCGCTTTGTTTACAAAGAAGCAGATGGGATAAGGCGTGGCAGCGATGTGATGGACTAGTGCAGACATTTGAAGTTGCTACAGTGAGTATATTTTGCTGCGTGTTGTCGCCAAGGGGAGCTAGCGCTCAGCCGTTTCCCCCTCCTTCGCTCCATCTGAAGCCCCAGACAGAAGCTCCCAGCTGGCTTCAACTGCTTGTTTAAACCTGACACAAATTCCCTGTCACAATACCCAGGGCGGCTACGCATGTAGGCGCTAAAGCAAATGTTTCCTTTTTTTTCATGATGCCCTTAAACAGGCCCACCAGCTCCAGCACACACACACACACACACACACACACACACACACACACACACACACACACACACACACACACACACACACACACACACACACCTTATCCCTATATTCTGTATTTTCCCAGCAGCCCGAGGACTGCGAGCCATCCATTTATCACAAAGTAATTATAGAATTATCGATTGGCAAGCAATTAACACCCCCTACTCTTTTATTCCCCCTCCCCATCTTTCAATTTGCAGTCAGAGTGGCAAGAGGTGGATAAAAAAACCTTGCGGAGTAACACATTTAATCCCCTTGGCATTTCTCTACAGTCGTCAGATTAATGGAGGGACATGGACAAAAGGCCTTTTTTCCTCCTGATTCTGTCCCACTGTTTCACTTTTCTCTGTAAATCTCCCCCAGGCGGGAGCTTGGAGAGCCCAGACCTCGATCCTACATTGCTCACGCTTAAAGTGCAGGCCTTCATAAAAATATTGCCCAGAATCTCATAGGAGCGATCACAAAAGATTTTCAAACACTGTTCTATTTCAATACTAAAAGTACAGAGTTCTGAAAAGTTTTCTACAAAGTGTTACTGATCCATTGAATATGAACTCATACTATAACAACGTATCTGTCTGCACCAGCTACAGTATATTGGAGAAATATTCTGGCAGATTATCAGGGCGAGGTGTTGATTAGTTTTCCATAACAGTGGCTCGTACAATGGTTTATAGAACTTGCTCCTTCTAATAATGGCAGGCATTTCTTATGAACATACTG